>CM076241.1:37712225-39006029 GCA_038380155.1 Pseudococcus jackbeardsleyi
ATTTTTGGAATCCTCTCGTCGAGACGAATCGAATGGTTTTTTCACGATCCAAATTGGAGCATTAGAACAAAAGTTGAGTCGGAAGGTCGATGTATGGTCGGCGCGGCGCTGCCCCGCCGCAGAGAAATGCCCGTAACTCGGCCAAAAATTGCTCAAAATGCAAAAACTAATACATTTTTGGAATCCTCTCGTCATGAACAAACGAATGGTTTTTTTACCATCCCATTTCGAGCATTTGGACGGGAGATAGCTTTTTTGCTGCCTGGTTAGTTGATGAAGAAAAACGCCCGTAACTCGGCCAAAAATTGCCCAAAATGTGAAAAGTAGGACATTTTTGGATTCTTCTCATCGTGAACAAACGAATGGTATAACTCTCATCCCATTCCGAGCTTTAGAACGGAAGTTGATTTTTTTTCCGGCGCGGAAGGTTGATGTATGGTCGGCGCCGCAGAGAAATGCCCGTAACTAGGCCGGAAATCACTCAAATTTCAAAAACTAATACATTTTCGGAATCCTCTCGTCAAGCACAATCGAATGGTTTTTTCATCGTTTAATTTCGAGCATTTGGGTAAGAGATATTATTGATTTTCGCGGATTGCAGATTGAGAAAAATGCTGGTTATTCGGTCGAGAATTTTTCAAAATGCAAAATGTAATACAGATTCGGAATCCTCTCTTCAAGCACTATCGAATGGTTTTTTCACGATCAAAATTGGAGCATTAGAACGAAAGTTGATTTTTTTCCGGCGCGGAAGGTTGATGTATGGTCGGCGCCGCAGAGAAATGCCCGTAACTCGGTCGAAAATCGCTCAAATTTCAAAAACTAATACATTTTTGGAATCCTCTCGTCGAGACGAATCGAATGGTTTTTTCACAATCCAAATTGGAGCATTAGAACAAAAGTTGAGTCGGAAGGTCGATGTATGGTCGGCGCGGCGCTGCCCCGCCGCAGAGAAATGCCCGTAACTCGGCCAAAAATTGCTCAAAATGCAAAAACTAATACATTTTTGGAATCCTCTCGTCATGAACAAACGAATGGTTTTTTTACCATCCCATTTCGAGCATTTGGACGGGAGATAGCTTTTTTGCTGCCTGGTTAGTTGATGAAGAAAAACGTCCGTAACTCGGCCAAAAATTGCCCAAAATGTGAAAACTAGGACATTTTTGGATTCTTCTCATCGTGAACAAACGAATGGTTTAACTCTCATCCCATTCCGAGCTTTAGAACGGAAGTTGATTTTTTTTCCGGCGCGGAAGGTTGATGTATGGTCGGCGCCGCAGAGAAATGACCGTAACTAGGCCGGAAATCACTCAAATTTCAAAAACTAATACATTTTTGGAATCCTCTCGTCGAGACGAATCGAATGGTTTTTTCACGATCCAAATTGGAGCAATAGAACGAAAGTTGATATTTTTTCCGGCGCGGAAGGTTGATGTATGGTCGGCGCCGCAGAGAAATGACCGTAACTAGGCCGGAAATCACTCAAATTTCAAAAACTAATACATTTTCGGAATCCTCTCGTCAAGCACAATCGAATGGTTTTTTCATCGTTTAATTTCGAGCATTTGGGTAAGAGATATTATTGATTTTCGCGGATTGCAGATTGAGAAAAATGCTGGTTATTCGGTCGAGAATTTTTCAAAATGCAAAATGTAATACAGATTCGGAATCCTCTCTTCAAGCACTATCGAATGGTTTTTCACGATCAAAATTGGAGCATTAGCACGAAAGTTGATTTTGTTCCGGCGCGGAAGGTTGATGTATGGTCGGCGCCGCAGAGAAATGCCCGTAACTCGGTCGAAAATCGCTCAAATTTCAAAAACTAATACATTTTTGGAATCCTCTCGTCGAGACGAATCGAATGGTTTTTCACAATCCAAATTGGAGCATTAGAACAAAAGTTGAGTCGGAAGGTCGATATATGGTCGGCGCGGCGCTGCCCCGCCGCAGAGAAATGCCCGTAACTCGGTCGAAAATCGCTCAAATTTCAAAAACTCTCGTCGAGACGAATCGAATGGTTTTTTCACGATCCAAATTGGAGCATTAGAACCAAAGTTGAGTCGGAAGGTCGATGTATGGTCGGCGCGGCGCTGCCCCGCCGCAGAGAAATGCCCGTAACTCGGCCAAAAATTGCTCAAAATGCAAAAACTAAGACATTTTTGGAATCGTCTCATCGTGAACAAACGAATGGTTTTTACCATCCCATTTCGAGCATTTGGACGGGAGATAGCTTTTTGCTGCCTGGTTAGTTGATGAAGAAAAACGCCCGTAACTCGGCCAAAAATTGCCCAAAATGTGAAAACTAGGACATTTTTGGATTCTTCTCATCGTGAACAAACGAATGGTTTAACTCTCATCCCATTCCGAGCTTTAGAACGGAAGTTGATTTTTTTTCCGGCGCGGAAGGTTGATGTATGGTCGGCGCCGCAGAGAAATGCCCGTAACTCGGTCGAAAATCGCTCAAATTTCAAAAACTAATACATTTTTGGAATCCTCTCGTCAAGACGAATCGAATGGTTTTTTCACGATCCAAATTGGAGCAATAGAACGAAAGTTGATATTTTTTCCGGCGCGGAAGGTTGATGTATGGTCGGCGCCGCAGAGAAATGCCCGTAACTAGGCCGGAAATCACTCAAATTTCAAAAACTAATACATTTTCGGAATCCTCTCGTCAAGCACAATCGAATGGTTTTTTCATCGTTTAATTTCGAGCATTTGGGTAAGAGATATTATTGATTTTCGCGGATTGCAGATTGAGAAAAATGCTGGTTATTCGGTCGAGAATTTTTCAAAATGCAAAATGTAATACAGATTCGGAATCCTCTCTTCAAGCACTATCGAATGGTTTTTTCACGATCAAAATTGGAGCATTAGAACGAAAGTTGATTTTTTTCCGGCGCGGAAGGTTGATGTATGGTCGGCGCCGCAGAGAAATGCCCGTAACTCGGTCGAAAATCGCTCAAATTTCAAAAACTAATACATTTTTGGAATCCTCTCGTCGAGACGAATCGAATGGTTTTTTCACGATCCAAATTGGAGCATTAGAACAAAAGTTGAGTCGGAAGGTCGATGTATGGTCGGCGCGGCGCTGCCCCGCCGCAGAGAAATGCCCGTAACTCGGCCAAAAATTGCTCAAAATGCAAAAACTAATACATGTTTGGAATCCTCTCGTCATGAACAAACGAATGGTTTTTTTACCATCCCATTTCGAGCATTTGGACGGGAGATAGCTTTTTTGCTGCCTGGTTAGTTGATGAAGAAAAACGTCCGTAACTCGGCCAAAAATTGCCCAAAATGTGAAAACTAGGACATTTTTGGATTCTTCTCATCGTGAACAAACGAATGGTTTAACTCTCATCCCATTCCGAGCTTTAGAACGGAAGTTGATTTTTTTTTCGGCGCGGAAGGTTGATGTATGGTCGGCGCCGCAGAGAAATGCCCGTAACTCGGTCGAAAATCGCTCAAATTTCAAAAACTAATACATTTTTGGAATCCTCTCGTCGAGACGAATCGAATGGTTTTTTCACGATCCAAATTGGAGCAATAGAACGAAAGTTGATATTTTTTCCGGCGCGGAAGGTTGATGTATGGTCGGCGCCGCAGAGAAATGACCGTATCTAGGCCGGAAATCACTCAAATTTCAAAAACTAATACATTTTCGGAATCCTCTCGTCAAGCACAATCGAATGGTTTTTTCATCGTTTAATTTCGAGCATTTGGGTAAGAGATATTATTGATTTTCGCGGATTGCAGATTGAGAAAAATGCTGGTTATTCGGTCGAGAATTTTTCAAAATGCAAAATGTAATACAGATTCGGAATCCTCTCTTCAAGCACTATCGAATGGTTTTTTCACGATCAAAATTGGAGCATTAGAACGAAAGTTGATTTTTTTCCGGCGCGGAAGGTTGATGTATGGTCGGCGCCGCAGAGAAATGCCCGTAACTCGGTCGAAAATCGCTCAAATTTCAAAAACTAATACATTTTTGGAATCCTCTCGTCGAGACGAATCGAATGGTTTTTTCACGATCCAAATTGGAGCATTAGAACAAAAGTTGAGTCGGAAGGTCGATGTATGGTCGGCGCGGCGCTGCCCCGCCGCAGAGAAATGCCCGTAACTCGGTCGAAAATCGCTCAAATTTCAAAAACTAATACATTTTTGGAATTCTCTCTTCGAGACGAATCGAATGGTTTTTTCACGATCCAAATTGGAGCATTTGGACGGGAGATAGCTTTTTTGCTGCCTGGTTAGTTGATGAAGAAAAACGCCCGTAACTCGGCCAAAAATTGCCCAAAATGTGAAAACTAGGACATTTTTGGATTCTTCTCATCGTGAACAAACGAATGGTTTAACTCTCATCCCATTCCGAGCTTTAGAACGGAAGTTGATTTTTTTTCCGGCGCGGAAGGTTGATGTATGGTCGGCGCCGCAGAGAAATGCCCGTAACTCGGTCGAAAATCGCTCAAATTTCAAAAACTAATACATTTTTGGAATCCTCTCGTCGAGACGAATCGAATGGTTTTTTCACGATCCAAATTGGAGCAATAGAACGAAAGTTGATATTTTTTCCGGCGCGGAAGGTTGATGTATGGTCGGCGCCGCAGAGAAATGCCCGTAACTAGGCCGGAAATCACTCAAATTTCAAAAACTAATACATTTTCGGAATCCTCTCGTCAAGGACAATCGAATGGTTTTTTCATCGTTTAATTTCGAGCATTTGGGTAAGAGATATTATTGATTTTCGCGGATTGCAGATAGAGAAAAATGCTGGTTATTCGGTCGAGAATTTTTCAAAATGCAAATTGTAATACAGATTCGGAATCCTCTCTTCAAGCACTATCGAATGGTTTTTTCACGATCAAAATTGGAGCATTAGAACGAAAGTTGATATTTTTCCGGCGCGGAAGGTTGATGTATGGTCGGCGCCGCAGAGAAATGCCCGTAACTCGGTCGAAAATCGCTCAAATTTCAAAAACGAATACATTTTTGGAATCCTCTCGTCGAGACGAATCGAATGGTTTTTTCACGATCCAAATTGGAGCATTAGAACAAAAGTTGAGTCGGAAGGTCGATGTATGGTCGGCGCGGCGCTGCCCCGCCGCAGAGAAATGCCCGTAACTCGGCCAAAAATCGCTCAAATTTCAAAAACTAATACATTTTTGGAATCCTCTCGTCATGAACAAACGAATGGTTTTTTTACCATCCCATTTCGAGCATTTGGACGGGAGATAGCTTTTTTGCTGCCTGGTTAGTTGATGAAGAAAAACGCCCGTAACTCGGCCAAAAATTGCCCAAAATGTGAAAACTAGGACATTTTTGGATTCTTCTCATCGTGAACAAACGAATGGTTTAACTCTCATCCCATTCCGAGCTTTAGAACGGAAGTTGATTTTTTTTCCGGCGCGGAAGGTTGATGTATGGTCGGCGCCGCAGAGAAATGCCCGTAACTCGGTCGAAAATCGCTCAAATTTCAAAAACTAATACATTTTTGGAATTCTCTCGTCGAGACGAATCGAATGGTTTTTTCACAATCCAAATTGGAGCATTAGAACAAAAGTTGAGTCGGAAGGTCGATGTATGGTCGGCGCGGCGCTGCCCCGCCGCAGAGAAATGCCCTTAACTCGGCCAAAAATTGCTCAAAATGCAAAAACTAATACATTTTTGGAATCCTCTCGTCATGAACAAACGAATGGTTTTTTTACCATCCCATTTCGAGCATTTGGACGGGAGATAGCTTTTTTGCTGCCTGGTTAGTTGATGAAGAAAAACGCCCGTAACTCGGCCAAAAATTGCCCAAAATGTGAAAACTAGGACATTTTTGGATTCTTCTCATCGTGAACAAACGAATGGTTTAACTCTCATCCCATTCCGAGCTTTAGAACGGAAGTTGATTTTTTTTCCGGCGCGGAAGGTTGATGTATGGTCGGCGCCGCAGAGAAATGCCCGTAACTCGGTCGAAAATCGCTCAAATTTCAAAAACTAATACATTTTTGGAATCCTCTCGTCGAGACGAATCGAATGGTTTTTTCACGATCCAAATTGGAGCATTAGAACAAAAGTTGAGTCGGAAGGTCGATGTATGGTCGGCGCGGCGCTGCCCCGCCGCAGAGAAATGCCCGTAACTCGGCCAAAAATTGCTCAAAATGCAAAAACTAATACATTTTTGGAATCCTCTCGTCATGAACAAACGAATGGTTTTTTTACCATCCCATTTCGAGCGTTTGGACGGGAGATAGCTTTTTTGCTGCCTGGTTAGTTGATGAAGAAAAACGCCCGTAACTCGGCCAAAAATTGCCCAAAATGAGAAAACTAGGACATTTTTGGATTCTTCTCATCGTGAACAAACGAATGGTTTAACTCTCATCCCATTCCGAGCTTTAGAACGGAAGTTGATTTTTTTTCTGGCGCGGAAGGTTGATGTATGGTCGGCGCCGCAGAGAAATGCCCGTAACTCGGTCGAAAATCGCTCAAATTTCAAAAACTAAAACATTTTTGGAATCCTCTCGTCGAGACGAATCGAATGGTTATTTCACGATCCAAATTGGAGCAATAGAACGAAAGTTGATATTTTTTCCGGCGCGGAAGGTTGATGTATGGTCGGCGCCGCAGAGAAATGCCCGTAACTAGGTCGGAAATCACTCAAATTTCAAAAACTAATACATTTTCGGAATCCTCTCGTCAAGCACAATCGAATGGTTTTTTCATCGTTTAATTTCGAGCATTTGGGTAAGAGATATTATTGATTTTCGCGGATTGCAGATTGAGAAAAATGCTGGTTTTTCGGACGAGAATTTTTCAAAATGCAAAATGTAATACAGATTCGGAATCCTCTCTTCAAGCACTATCGAATGGTTTTTTCACGATCAAAATTGGAGCATTAGAACGAAAGTTGATTTTTTTCCGGCGCGGAAGGTTGATGTATGGTCGGCGTCGCAGAGAAATGCCCGTAACTCGGTCGAAAATCACTCAAATTTCAAAAACTAATACATTTTCGGAATCCTCTCGTCAAGCACAATCGAATGGTTTTTTCATCGTTTAATTTCGAGCATTTGGGTAAGAGATATTATTGATTTTCGCGGATTGCAGATTGAGAAAAATGCTGATTTTTCGGACGAGAATTTTTCAAAATGCAAAATGTAATACAGATTCGGAATCCTCTCTTCAAGCACTATCGAATGGTTTTTTCACGATCAAAATTGGAGCATTAGAACGAAAGTTGATTTTTTTCCGGCGCGGAAGGTTGATGTATGGTCGGCGCCGCAGAGAAATGCCCGTAACTCGGTCGAAAATCGCTCAAATTTCAAAAACTAATACATTTTTGGAATCCTCTCGTCGAGACGAATCGAATGGTTTTTTCACAATCCAAATTGGAGCATTAGAACAAAAGTTGAGTGGGAAGGTCGATGTATGGTCGGCGCGGCGCTGCCCCGCCGCAGAGAAATGCCCTTAACTCGGCCAAAAATTGCTCAAAATGCAAAAACTAATACATTTTTGGAATCCTCTCGTCGAGACGAATCGAATGGTTTTTTCACGATCCAAATTGGAGCATTAGAACAAAAGTTGAGTCGGAAGGTCGATGTATGGTCGGCGCGGCGCTGCCCCGCCGCAGAGAAATGCCCGTAACTCGGCCAAAAATTGCTCAAAATGCAAAAACTAATACATTTTTGGAATCCTCTCGTCATGAACAAACGAGTGGTTTTTTTACCATCCCATTTCGAGCATTTGGACGGGAGATAGCTTTTTTGCTGCCTGGTTAGTTGATGAAGAAAAACGCCCGTAACTCGGCCAAAAATTGCCCAAAATGTGAAAACTAGGACATTTTTGGATTCTTCTCATCGTGAACAAACGAATGGTTTAACTCTCATCCCATTCCGAGCTTTAGAACGGAAGTTGATTTTTTTTTCCGGCGCGGAAGGTTGATGTATGGTCGGCGCCACAGAGAAATGCCCGTAACTCGGTCGAAAATCGCTCAAATTTCAAAAACTAATACATTTTTGGAATCCTCTCGTCAAGACGAATCGAATGGTTTTTTCACGATCCAAATTGGAGCATTAGAACAAAAGTTGAGTCGGAAGGTCGATATATGGTCGGCGCGGCGCTGCCCCGCCGCAGAGAAATGCCCGTAACTCGGTCGAAAATCGCTCAAATTTCAAAAACTAATACATTTTTGGAATCCTCTCGTCGAGACGAATCGAATGGTTTTTTCACGATCCAAATTGGAGCATTAGAACAAAAGTTGAGTCGGAAGGTCGATGTATGGTCGGCGCGGCGCTGCCCCGCCGCAGAGAAATGCCCGTAACTCGGCCAAAAATTGCTCAAAATGCAAAAACTAATACATTTTTGGAATCCTCTCGTCATGAACAAACGAATGGTTTTTTTACCATCCCATTTCGAGCATTTGGACGGGAGATAGCTTTTTTGCTGCCTGGTTAGTTGATGAAGAAAAACGCCCGTAACTCGGCCAAAAATTGCCCAAAATGTGAAAACTAGGACATTTTTGGATTCTTCTCATCGTGAACAAACGAATGGATTAACTCTCATCCCATTCCGAGCTTTAGAACGGAAGTTGATTTTTTTTCCGGCGCGGAAGGTTGATGTATGGTCGGCGCCGCAGAGAAATGCCCGTAACTCGGTCGAAAATCGCTCAAATTTCAAAAACTAATACATTTTTGGAATCCTCTCGTCGAGACGAATCGAATGGTTTTTTCACGATCCAAATTGGAGCATTAGAACAAAGGTTGAGTCGGAAGGTCGATGTATGGTCGGCGCGGCGCTGCCCCGCCGCAGAGAAATGCCCGTAACTCGGTCGAAAATCGCTCAAATTTCAAAAACTAATACATTTTTGGAATCCTCTCGTCGAGACGAATCGAATGGTTATTTCACGATCCAAATTGGAGCAATAGAACGAAAGTTGATATTTTTTCCGGCGCGGAAGGTTGATGTATGGTCGGCGCCGCAGAGAAATGCCCGTAACTAGGCCGGAAATCACTCAAATTTCAAAAAATAATACATTTTCGGAATCCTCTCGTCAAGCACAATCGAATGGTTTTTTCATCGTTTAATTTCGAGCATTTGGGTAAGAGATATTATTGATTTTCGCGGATTGCAGATTGAGAAAAATGCTGGTTATTCGGTCGAGAATTTTTCAAAATGCATAATGTAATACAGATTCGGAATCCTCTCTTCAAGCACTATCGAATGGTTTTTTCACGATCAAAATTGGAGCATTAGAACGAAAGTTGATTTTTTTCCGGCGCGGAAGGTTGATGTATGGTCGGCGCCGCAGAGAAATGCCCGTAACTCGGTCGAAAATCGCTCAAATTTCAAAAACAAATACATTTTCGGAATCCTCTCTTCATGAACAATCGAATGGGTTTTTTGTCATCCCATTTCGTGCATTTGCACGGGAGATAGCTTTTTTGTTGCCTAGTTAGTTGATGAAGAAAAACGCCGGTAAAGTTCAAATTTGAGCTTTTCAAAACGTAATTATCGTTTTCGAACCCCCTACCAATTGTCTTTCGAACCCCGCAAACAGTTTTCCCTCAGGTACCACCTATCTCGAGATATGAGCCTTCAAAGTTAGGCAATTTTGCTAAAATTCGTAATCGCATAAACATTATGAGGCCCGTCCCCCGCCCCTTGAGAGTTGAAAAAAAATGATCGTGGTTTGTGAATAGACCACCAAGGAGAATTCGCAAAAAAAATCTGAGCGAAATCGGAAAACCCGACTTCATTTTTGTCCCGTTTTAGTATGGAATAGCCCTAAGAAAACATGAAATTTCTTGGCAGAATTTTCAAGTGATTGGGTAAGCAATTTGAATTCAGTCAAAATCGAGAAATTTAGTCATTTTTTCAGCCTTCTTATTGGAGCAATAAGTGGTACCAAACATGTTCAATGGGCCACGATTAATAATTTTGGGGATCCTCAGCTTCGCTCCTACTCTTGCAAGAAAACTCCGTTCCCCCCCCCCCGCACAGTTCTGCTCTCAAAGAAAACTTGTTCGCCAATTTTCGCCAAATTACTTTTTTCACTTCTTAGGTCTTACACTGTTGGTGTCCAGTGCCTTGAGCCTATCTTGAGGATCTTAGAGAGATCATACGTGTAAAATTTCCAAAAAAATTCCTTGATAATGACTCTTTGAAATTTGAAAAAATGTCAGCGGGTAACAACAACGCCTCAATATTCTAAACAATTGAAAAATTCATTATCATTGCACGAGTTTTTTTAGTACACGCTAAAGAAAAAAATACCAAATTTTTAGCTATCTAAACGACTTCCTGACGTTGAAAAAATGTAGGTAACATAAGGTAGCTATAGGGGTCTATTTTGTAAAAGTACTTACATGCATTACTCGTTCGGATTTTTACCCGAGTTAACTTTCGTCATCGAATATGAAAAATTTATACAAATTTTACATATTATTGGCATCCCTCATATCCTACACTAAGCAACATTCATCGCAAAATATAAGTAAGCATCCTTATTAATCTACAAATTATCGTACCTACCAAGTTGAATGAAATAAAAAAAAAAGAGATGGAAATTCGCAGATGAAAATTGGCCTGAAGATAAAAATAAACCATTTCCATACCCCACCCCAGGGCCCCTCGCGATAGACACCCAAGAAGTCAGAGAAATATGGACACCAACTCCGCTACAATTCAACATAAACCCCATAGAGTTCTCACGGACGACTAATTTTGGCGACACTTGTAAGTATTTCTACGAGACAGTTCTCAACTATCGAAAAATTTGAAAAATTCATCGTCGATAACTATTGAATATCTCATCACTTTCTTCGACAGTGGTCTCCCAAATAGCAGTACCAGTCATAGGGGATTTAACTGGAGGTGTCTTGTACAAAGACAGGTACATTTATTTCCAATGTGAATTCTTTTGGGATGATGATTTAAAACCCGACGCAGGCGATAAAATTGATGGAAGAGGGTACGCGATGTATCTATTTTTTTTTTTTTTTGAATAATGTGACTTTTTTATAAGCAAATTCCGATTTTATAAACCGAATTATAATGCGAAAAATTACAGCACATCTTTTCAAGCTGTGGCTTCATTTTGGAATACCAAATATCCAAGCAAAGATGTGGCCATAACTAAACGTGACGGGGTAGTCAGTATAGTAGTTCCTATTGATGTGATAAAGGCAAGCTACTTGGTGAATTATAATTTAATTTTACAGTTTTAAAATTATATTTATGTATTCGAATGTATTTTTCCAGTGGCCAATCCTGCCAAACTTTTTATTCTTCCCCTTCCAACTTCACCTTGAATCACTTGAAAAAGCAGGATCTTCCCAGCTGGTTTCAGAATTTTTGGAGTATATTTGGTACTTGACTCCATCGATCACCAATGATTATTACGCATACCCAGGACAATACCGAGATCCTAAGACTGGCAAAGTATATTACAGTGCAACAGTACTGGTATTCAACAGGACTCCTCGACCTTATATTACTTATCTCCAAGTACAATTTTTAACCATTGATTATTTCATCAAAATTGACTCTGCTTTGAATAAACTCATGTTTGTGTGATTTCAGTTCAAGCGGACTTTTGGAAACCTTCGTAACAAATCAGGAAACTTGTATTCACATACTCAAACAATAAAGCCACGTAATGGAAGACCCATCGTACGCGCCAGAGGAATTCGTGTTTTAATAATTTGATCTCATTGTTGATTCAAGTACACCGAATCATGATGTTTTGAAGAGAAAGATGCAAGGAAAATAATATTTTGCCAGCTTTTAAATAAGTTTTACCTTAAGTTAACAGATGATGCAAAACAATTGCAATGCTTTTTCAAAACACACCGAGTCCAAAATTTAAAAACTGTACCATCCTATACTTCCAAATTGGGAGAAAAAAATTACATTTGGAAAGAGCGAATTGGATCTAACAAAATACCTATTTACGTCATCTAATTACACAGGTGATTTGGGGCAATTTTGAAAAATCACTTTGAATACTTTGGGATTGACTTTGGTTGTTGCAAAGAAATCAATTATTGGAGGGATACAGCGAAATAATCGTAATTACGCCAAAAAGGGGACTTTGGTGTGATTTCTTTCCCTAAAAAAATTTATTTCGGCTTATCTTTTAATAAAAGTATTTTTGACACATTTGGCTTTTTTGTATTCTTCAATAGCAAATTTTTCAGAGATTTGGTCCGTTTTGGAGAATGGAAACGAAAAATCACAATTTTAATAACGATGACGTTTAAAATGAAAAATGGTGCACGTAAATCCCAAATCTAAATAAATCTATGTTAAAAGTTGAAAATCGATATTCAAAGATCAGAAATTAAAAAAAAAAACTGAAAATCAATGTCAGAAGCCGATAACAAAATGTATTTTCCTTATGGAAATTAACCCTCCCCCCCCCCCTTCTTCCAAAAAATGGTCACCGGTTTGCTCTAATTTACTTTTTCAACCTAATTTTTACGAGAAAAAATGATCTAAAAATGAAATTTTATAATTTTTGGGGGTAGGTCTGACTCTAAAGATCAATAGATGCGAGTCATTATTAAATTTAAAAAAAAAAAAAACATTTTTGTACTTTATTATTTGTTTTGAGCTTGGCTGCAGCAACGTTAGCATACAACATATCTAACCTAGAAAGAAAATATTAACTTGTTAAGAATTTTTTTTTAAATTTTAGGGTGTTTGTCTTTCGGGAAAAAATTTTTCGAGATATCGGATTCAGGTAAAAAGTTTTCGGAATTTTGTCCATTGAGAAATTCCCTTTCTGAAATCGGATTCGGGAAAATGAACGGATACCGTGCGATATTTTTATTTTTTTGAGAAAAATCAAATACTTAGGAGTTAGGACGTTTATTGGACTGTAACACAGGGTCTGCATTTTTAAACTTTTGAAATGCTGTTGGAAGTTTAATGGGTGATTTTTATAATATTTTTCACGCTGACTACGAAAAATGCAGTGAAAAAATTCCATTACCCCAAGATTTTATACAGTTTGATTTTTTATTTTGTTAAACCAACTTTCTACTTTTTTTTGGGGGGAGGGGTAATTTTTGACTTTCAAAGTCAAATTTACAGGAAAATAAATAAATATTTTCAATGCCTGAAGTTTCTGGAAAAGGTCAATGACTGAAATGATGTAGGAGGACGTAAATAAACCATTTTCAAAGAAAAAAGTCTTTTACAGTACACAATTTTCTTTATTCATTGAAAATAGTTCCAAATTTTGTTTTGCGTTTTTCTCGAAAAGTTGATTTCTGAAAATAATTTTTTGGCAAACTTCAAAAAATCATAGAAAATTCATTTGTTAATATGTCTTAACGCGGTTTGCGCTATTCAAAAGGTACAAGTCTGTACTATTTAATGAGCAAAAAAAATTTTTAAAATTTTTCCGACATATGGTCGAGTATCCTTGGCTGCGTCACAATTGGTTTTTTGTTGGTAAGCTCAGCTTTTGAGATACATAATTTTTTGAATTGATAATATCTAAAGAGCTGTAAACCTCATAAGAACAAACTAATTGGAATTGCACTCTACATACAGAAAGAAAATTTTACGTTTCTTACGTTTCACAATTTGGCATTTCTACGAAATATGTTTGAATTTTTAATGAAATTGGGTAACTTTTGATGTATTGACGATCAAATTAATTTAAAAATAAAATTTTCAAGATTTTAAAAACAGTGCAAGGGAAAAAATTCGTTCAGATCCCTAAATAAAAATATTTGGTAGGTACCTTCCAAAGAAGTAGTTGTAGATATGAAACAACCATAAAATAAATTTCTCCAACTCCTTCTCCATCCTCTAAAAATGAAATAACCCAAGGAAAACGTCCATTTCAAATTTTTTGATTAAATTATTAAAAGTATTTTAACATTGACATCAAAATATTTTCTTGATTTAATTTTTATCCAAAAATTTTCTCAAATTGAAATTTTCTAAAAATTCAAATTTAAAAAAGTTGAATTAAAAGAACATAGGTTTTTTTTATTTAAATTTCAACTAAAAACATCTTTAAAAATTCTGATTTAAAAAATTTCGGAATTGAATTTTTTCAATAATTTTAAATAAAAAATTACATGCTTAGTTGAAAGATTTCAAAGCAAAACATCATAAGTATTCGTTACTGAGACCTGACTGTTACCCAGTGATAATCGGTAATTTTCTCGACGAGTGAGTAATGCATGAAAAAAAAATGCAATATAATGAACGTTCGAGTACACAGGGTTGCCTACGACGAATTAATCAGGGATTCCGAAGCGGATAACTTTCAAATTCGTTGTCCACAATGATTAGATAATGGATTACTCTCTGTCGAATTAGTGAAAAGTCACTGAAAAAAAGGCCAGAATTGCAGCACAAGAAAAATCAGCACATTTTTTCAATTTTCCGCGAATTTTTTTCAGTTTTTCGCAACTTTCTCAGCAAATTTTCATTATATTTATTTTTCTGACTTTTCGGTGAATTTTCACGGATTTTTTCAACAATTTTTCACTGCTTGTTTTCAGTTAAATTTTTTCACCGATTTATTACCGTGCTGAAATTCTGACTGTTTTTCAGTGATTTTCCATAATTTTCACCGATTTTTAAATGAGAGGATAGAGCATAAAACGACGTTGGACTCTGATTGACTGTTTGATTGATCAAATTGCACTAATCAGTCAATCAGAATTTAGGGTTCGGTGGTGAGAGATAAATGCAGAGTCAAGGTGGATAAAATAACTATGTATTTTCAAAAATTTTGAAAATAATTTTTTTTTTTGAATTTTATGAAAAATGTTTAATCCAAAATGGGCGCCAGTGGTACCTTTTGGTTCAAGAAATTCACACTGAAATCATTTTTGAAAAAAAAAAGTAACATTTTCTCCTTAATAAAAAAAATGTTTTCCTCAATTCTTGAAAAAATTCGTCAATTTTAAATTTAAACTAGTTTTTCAACATCAAGTACTTTGATTTTAAGACTCGGTAGAAAAGGGTAAATGTGGAATTAGGTGGTGAAAATTTGTCACGTTATATCGACGTCTGGACACATTGACATTCTCGCCATGCCACCACCCCAAAAGTACAAAATTGTGACTCCTAATAGGAACTCTAGGTATTATTTTAATCCAGAAAAAAAATTTTTGTGGCCAAAAAGTTTTTTGTGACCATTTTGACCTCTTATCACAGTTCATCGCTACTTTTGGAACATTCTTGAATGATTTGGAAAAACCTTATTTTCATTAGGTGAGCAAGATACAGTTCTTATTGGTCCAAGATCTGTGGTGCCGGTGCACAATTTTTTGAAAATGGTGAAAAATTTACATACCTTATTGAGAATATTTTTTTGATTTCTGACCTTTTTTATGACAATCATTAAGACTAACTTATCGTAAGATAAAAGTAAATGACGCGTGTTACTTTAACAAAAATACGAGTTTTTCAAGCAAGTAAGTAAGTAAATACGAACATAAAATTTATCATTTTGATAAATTGTGTTTTTGACACATAAAAATTTTCCACGTAGGTAGGTGACGACAGAAATATAGATAACAAAATACTTTGTCTTCTCAATTTTTGTAATCAGCACATTCTGTTTTTGAGAATCGAGAAATATTGAGAATGAGAGGAACATTCAGAACTTCAAAAATTAGGGGGAAAACTCTAAAATATAAATGAATTTTACACTTTATTTAGTTTTTATGGAAGCGAATCAATTATTATCAGGTAAGGAGGTACAGGCAGTTAGGCACCCATCAAGTAGGCAATGTATTTAAAAAAATCAGAAAAATAAGTTCACTCACTTCTAAGAATTCCCAATCAGCATTCAAGCCAAGTTTAATATTTATCGTATTTTTACGAAATACGGAAACACCATGCTGACAGTTTGAAATTCGAGAAAACAATTCTACAAATCGTAGGTACCTAGTCAACTTCTACGCCGAAGAATATTTTCCTGTTCAGTCATTCTTCAAAGTTCAAATTCGTTCTTAAAAATTTCAAAATACTTGCATAAGAATCCAGAAGATACGTTTCGATACCCTGACAATGTTGGAAAAACAAAAAATCTGTTTGCTTTTGCTATTCGGCCTGTCGAACTTCAATTTTATATCATCTCAAAGTACGTAATTTTATTTATTTGCATAAATCTCATGTATAATTTTTTCAACATGGAAGAAAAAATGTTCCAATAGAATCCACATGGCCAGAAGATAAAACTAAACCATTTCCCTACCCCACACGAGATCCTATCAATATAAATACATTCCTCGCAAGAAATCTAAAGACACCGACTCCAATAACTTTTGATTCGGATCGTAAACAGTTATCCATAGCAACAAATAATGGGAATTCTTGTGAGTAAATTAGAAAAATAATGTTGTATTTTTACATTTTTATCAAAATTCGGAGGATTCACTCGGTTGTTGTTTATTGTAGTGACCATTAAGCCAAAAGATGATCCGGAAAATGAAAATGCTGTGATTACTGGTGGTGTTTTGTACAAAGATATTTATAAATTTTTCCTGACTGAATATTTCTGGGATCTTACTTTAAAAAATGATGCAGGAGTTAAAATTAATGGAATTGGGTAATATTACGTTTCGCATCCCATTCACCATCAGATCTACAACTCCTACCCAACTAGCTGATAAATTTTCAGATCTCCAGTTCAAGTAGTTGTATCTTACTACAATTTAAAGTACGGTAGTAAAGAAGAAGCTATGACCAAACGCGATGGAATCGCTCAGATAGTATTGTTCGTTTACGTAGTAAGAATCAACATAATTATTTCCAGGCCCGGCGAGAGGGTGGTACAGGGGGTACATTTGTACCGGGCCCGCATTTTAAGAGGGACCCGCGTGCGGGGTCCTTTGAAGGAGACTGTTCAATTACCTACAAAAGTGTAAAAAATAATGCAGTATTTTGAAAATTTTTCTCCCTCGCTTCGCTCGGGCAGCAGATATTTCGAACATTGTTTTAAAAATTGATGATTTTCATTGACTTTTCAATTGAAAATCTTTTTTTCCACTTGCAAAATTCCTAATTTGTCAAAAAAAAATCAATAATTTTGACTGAAAATTCCTTGAAAAAGTACTGTTTTGGAATAACGTGAAAAATGTGCGAAAAAATCACCTACTGAAGCTGAAATTTCATTTTTCAAAATTTTACCAAAAATTTCCGCCCTCGCTAAGCTCGGGCTATAGTATTTTTAAACATTTTCATTCCATTTTGACATGATCTAAAGAATGGGGAAATTTTTCTTTCTTGTTTCCAAATGTCACTTCAGAACATTGCTCAAGGTAATTTGAGAAATTGAAAAAATGGTCTGAAGAAAAGGGGGGCCCGCAAAAAGCTTTGTACCGGGCCCGCATTTCCTCTCGCCGGCCCTCCACAGTCAAAAAACTACCGAATTTTACAAAATGTAACTTTTCAGGGGAAAATCCCAAATATTGCTTTTTACCCATTCCAATTCCAATTACAACCAATTTTGAAGGCGGGTACATCAACAGTCATAAATGAATTCCAATCTTACTCCTGGTACTTTAAAAAATCAAAAATAGATGACTATTACGCTTACCCAGGAGAGTTCACAAATCCAGAAACGGGAAAAACTTACTTCAGTTCTACAGTTATAGTACTTGTACGATCTCCACAGGGATATATTTCTGAAAAACAGGTGATGATTCAGTAAATCACATAGGAATAGGATGAACAATGAACATCCATATTTATTTACCAATAAATAATTATATTTCTCTAGTTCAACGCCACTTTTGGCGCATTCGAGAATTCAAAAGGAAAATCATACTCGCATACAGCGAAAATATTTCCAACAGGTCGAAGACCCGTGGTGCACTCCAATGGTATTTATGAATGATGCTTACTCGTAATTCATTAAAAAAGTGGAAACAAGAGTTTCAGTTTGTATAATTATATCGAATTTTCCAAAATTTGTATTGCAGCAGCATGGAAAGTACAAAATCCAAAAGTATGAAGTATTATGTATTTTTGAAAATCTCAGAGTCCGAGTCTTTTGTTTCCAAAAATGTGTTCGACTTTAAAAAAATTATTTTGAATGAAGAGAATCATCGACAAATTTCCAAAATGGAAATTAATCAAAATTTTCGTACATAGTGATTTCCTTTCCTGCGAGGCGAGGCTCGATTTAGGCATTAAAACGACGAATTTTTCGAGGAAGAAATCACTAAATCTAAAAACCAACCTTAGATTTATGTTTAGCAGATTAAATTACTTCTGCATATTTTACGCGATTCTCTCCCTCAAAGCCTTAAAATTCCCATTTTAATTTGAAATTTTTCAAAATTTGAGGTTTTTATGCGAAAAAAAAGTATCGAATCAAAAAAAGACCATTGAATTTGTGTTGAGCGGATCAAAAAAATCCGAAAAACACCCTTTTCGTGATCGTTTTGCCCAAAGTCTCAAAATCAATTTTTTTGGTCTCTTTTTTCAATAATTCATAGGAAAAAAAAAGCAGTAAAATACTAGGTAGGTACGTAAATTTTCCATGTTTCCGCAGAACAACCATGAAAAACAATATTATGCAAGCTGAAAAATTTGTCCATATATTTTAATCGCTGCTTAGAGAATATTTTAAATTTTGATAAAACTTATTTTGGTTATAATTTTTTACAGGTCTCGTCAATGATGTAGTACCTATACCTAAGTAGATGATTATTTCTAATGATTGGAAGGTGGTATAATTTCTTTATGTCTCTTTCGCAATCTGTTTTTGTCAAAGTTGGATTATAAGATTTGTTTTAGTGCAGTTTGAATTCTAATTGTATTATTGGATATGAATACTTGGGGTTTAATCCAATTATACTATTCTTTCAGACTAAAAAATTCTTGGAAAATGATTTTCGAAATATTGAACAAAAATTTTCCTTGAATTGAATAATTTTTAACAAATTGAATTGCTCCAAAAAATAAACCGGTTTTCAAAGTTTGAATGTTTTATTTATTTATTTATTTATTTTTTGGAAAATACATACAATTTTTCATAACTTCGACACAGTAAGCAACTATTTCAAAAATTATCTAACCCATCCTCATTCAACAAAAATGATCGAATAATAATTTTTCAAATTCAAGTATTTGTATATACATAATAAATTTTCTCAACTTCGTGAATGGAGCCCGTCATTATTACTTTTTTTTTAAAATATAGAATTTATTAATATGTAGGTAGCTAGGTACCTATCATGTTTTTTCAGAGCAAGAATTTCATATCTAGCATGTAAATAGTTCATTTATTTCAAGTTCAAATAGGTGCATTCAATTCTAAATTTTTTCAGTTTCCTAAACTCATTTTTTGAAAATTGTATACAATTTTAAAAAATATATATAACAGATATCACATGAGTATATTTCTTTGACCCTCTTAAGACTAAAATTTTGACGAACTTGCAGCAAGATACTAAAAAAGGATCCTAACCTTGACAATAATAAGAGTCTTTGAAGTAGATAAAGAAAAACATAAAAATTATCATATTTTGATTTTAATATATTGCATTTTCGGTACGTAGGTACTAGGTACGTTCCCTAATTTCCACCTACGTGACGATAAAAACGTAGATAAATATTTCACTTTTTTGAAACAATTTCAAAGTCATTACCATTCTAACAACTATAAATTCGGGCAATAGGTACCTAAATTTCATAAAAGAGGGTAGTCTACTTCCATTCCAGGAAGCATTTTCTGTTTGTCCATTCTTCAAATTCGTTCTTTGAACTTTCAAACTTGCATAAAAATCAAGAAGATACCATACGTAATTATACTCTGACATCCGACAATGGCGAAGAAACAAGAAATTTGCTTGCTTTTGCTATTCGGCCTATCCAACTTCAATTTCATATCATCTTCAAGTACGTAGTAGTTTATTTACTTACTCGACTCTCATCAATCATTTTTCGAACATGGGAAGTGTTGCCAATATGGGAAGAGACAATCAGAATGGATAAACTCAAAATCCGTAATTCGCAAGTCTGACCCCCCCTCCCCAATCCAAGGAGCTGGAGGGTGGGCCACGTAATTTTTAGGCAGTTGCGATTTTTTACCAAATAACCCAACTTTGAGGGCTCATAACTCGAGACAGGTTATATTGAAGAAAAACGGCTGGGTTCGAAAGAGAATTGATGGGGGATTCAAAAATAATAAATCACCTTTTGAAAAGCTCAAAGTTGAACTTTGGCGGTAAAAACTCAACTTTACTCATGATGATAACAATACATGAAAGCTACTATTTAAAAATCTGAAAAAATTACAGTTAGTACCTCAGTAACCCTTTCTACCTAATTTTCAACCGAAAAATTTTCATGATGGATATCTAGACCCCTGTGGGGTACACGGGTCCACAATTTTCACCACAATTCAGAAAAATCGAAAAAGTAAAGTACCACATTGGTTTCTACCAATTCGAAGTCGCTGATTTTGAATATGTACTTGGTTTTTTTCATCCGACCCTTCTGAACCCCCCTATTAGCCCCTTGATAGGAGTTGAAAATTTGAAAAAATGAAAAATAACGAGCGACCTGTCGATTGTTAGGTATTTGAGGGCACTGAGTTCGAATGTTTATTTATTTTTTGAATTTTACCCTTTAGTGCCCCTCTAGCCAGTCAAATTCGGGGAAACGTATGTTATGAAATTAAAATGGCGCGTGACTTGTCGATTCTCACTAATTTGAGGTCGTAAAATTCGAATATCGACTTACTTTTTAATTTTCACCCCATTCCTATGCACACTGAAAAAAGCAATAATAAAATTTATTCAAAAAATGATAACGTGTCCCAATTCACAAAATAGGCGTTATTTTTTTTGAATAATTTTTTTTTTCGATAAAATTTATTCATTTTTTGACAATTTTTTTTGATAAAAAATATTATTTTTTATAATAAAGGGTGAGTACCGGCGCGGCGGTTAAGAAAGGCGAATCTGCCCCAGAGCTGAAATTTGAAACCAACCCACGGAATTTGGTTCTTAGGGTCTGAAAACCACCTGGTAAAATTTTTGGCTTCCTACCCCTCCCCTAGCCCGAGTTATGGGGCAAAGCATTACTTTTTTTCAGCCTTTCCATTGAAAAATTTTATCTCCGAGAGTTTTCAAGCCAAATTTTTTCAAATTTACGTGAGTTATACACTACACTAAGGGATATTAGTGGACGGTTTGAAAAAAAATTTTGATGATTTTTTCTTTCCCAAAACCGCATTTCAAAACTTGAAATCGAGCTTTCTACTTGATGTTACAGAGGTGCAATTTTGAAAAAAATATATTTCATGTACCTAGTCCTTATCTACAACGTAATATTTTTTCAGAATTTTTTAGGTGAATGGAAGGCCTTGAAAAATGCGAAAAACCACCTTTTTATAATACTTACACGTAACTAGTATCATTTCGTTGTTGTTTTGAGGGTGTAAAATGAATGTTTTGCGACGACTTATTTTACAGGGAGTAAAACAATTTACAGGGAGTAAAATAAATTTCTCTTTGATAGCAGCTCTATCTATTTGATTTGGATTGTGCCGATTATTTTATCAAAATTCAAAACATATTCATTAGCCGGTGATCTTATAGCAGCTTGTTGCTTGTTATGAATTGAATTTTGAATTTACTGTTCGAATTTGTATAAGAATATTTGATATTGTGAATGTTCCAGTTATTTTATTGACGAGTGTTTTTTCAATTGTATGTGTACGTCTACCGACACGTCTAATAAACAGATAATAAAAGTATGAAAATAATGTAAATGATTATCAACGAAGTGATAATTATTGTAAAATACATTTGCACAGTTGCCATACAACAATTGTAAACTGACCCGCTCTCAGTCTTTCAGTCAGAATCATAATTTTACACCCAAAACAACAACGAAATGATACTCGTTACGTGTAAGTATTATAAAAAGTATCATACGCCACAACGGGCTAAAATGCATGTTGTTTCAAAACTCGTGCTATTACAGCTCTCGCCTGCGGCTCGCGCTGTAACCACCGCACTCGTTTTGAAACAACGCATTTTAGTCCCTTGTAGCGTATTATACTATTTCGGAACGTTTTTCTCACATAAAAATGGTAAATTTTGGCCGAAAAAATTTTTCGGGTAATAATATTCCAAAATACGTATTTAAACACTACTTTTCTGATTTTCGCTTCGTTACACCTCTTTTTCGTGATTTTTGTAATTTCCATTCCAAATATGTACAGCACAAGGCTCAAAATTGATTAGGTACCTCACTTTTTTTGCCTGAGTAATTGTCACAAGAAAAAAATTGCAACATATTCGTGTTCAGCAGCTAAAACTGCTTCAATAAATCTCGTTTTTAATATCAAAGAACTCATCCCCTCCCCGTAAAAATGAAAAAAATGAGTTTAATGTGCGAGACATTCATTACACCAATTTATTAAAAAAAACTCGTTCTTCCAAAACTGAATTTTCAAAATTTGAGTCTTTTGATTGTAAAAACGAGGTTTATTGAAGAACTTTGACCTGCTGAACACGAATATGCTGCAATTTTTTCCTATGAAAATTTCTTAGGTAAAAAAAGTGAGATAATCAATTTTCAGCCTTGTGCTGTACATATGTGGAATCGAAATTACAAAAATCACAAAAAAGAGATGTAATGAAGCGAAAATCAGAAAAGTGGTGTATAAATACGTATTTTGGAATATTATTGCCCGAAAAATTTTTTCGGCCAAAAATTGCCATTTTTATGTGTGAAAAACGTTCCGAAAAGGTGGTTTTCGCATTTTTCAAGGTTTTTCACCCACTTACAAAATTCTGAAAAAAATATCAAGTTGTAGATAGGGACTAGATACATGAAATATATACAATTTTTTTAAAAAAAAATTATAACAGATACCGCATAAGTATATTTTCTTGACCCTTTGAAGACTGAAATTTTGGCGAGCTTGTACCAAAATACTAGATGAGGATGGCGTGAGTGCAGTGGTGCAACAAGCCCTCCCCCCAACCACGGGTCGATTCAAGGTAGTGGTTTTAAAAATGTGCTGATTTTCACCTCCGAACCAGCGAAACAATGAAATTCTATAAAAATTAGTGTCCTCGTAGACGTATCTTTAGTTTGGAGAATGTAGAAAAGTCACAAGGAGGCAATTTTTCGGATTTATATCTTGCGAGGACCTCAATTTTCCAAGAATTTCGCTGTTTTGCTACTTCGGAGGCGAAAATCAGCACATTTTCAAAATTACTGCCCTAAATCGACCAAAACGAGTTTTAAGATGAGATTGAGGGGGTGGTATGGATGGAAAAAACTCGAATTCACACGATTCTCCTTTCATTTTACCCAAATTAAGTGTTCCTCCTTGAAAAATTCACTGTCATTTGTTTTTTAATGCTCTTTGTACTCTGTTGTTTTGAATAAAATTCACGTTTGTAATTTAAAGGGGGAAAAAATTCAATATTCCATAAAAATAGATTGACACCCCCCTCCTGGAGCCGTGCCGAGAAAATTTGGGTCCCAGGGGGATAATCTTTAATCTAAAAGCGAAAAAAGGTCTTTCAGGGAATTTTAAACATCTATATTCGATGTAATTAGGTAAATTTACCCCTTTATTTCAAGGTCCCTCACCCATGGCAAGCCCTAATGAGCTCCTTGAAAAAACGGGGGTTCGGGGCACCCCCTCCCCTCTCTACACAGGCCTAAACCCCTTACTTTTCTCATGAATTCTAGTCCCCTCCAAAAAAAAGTTCTGGTTGCGCCACTGTGAGTACCTAACCTTGACAATAATAATAGGCTCGAATGTTGAATCATACCTTAAAAATTAAGGCGACCTTAAGAGCTTTAAGGAATATTTTCGTGGGTTCTGATTGGTTGAAAATATGATAAGGAACTTTTAAGGTTGCCTTCATTTTCAAGGAATGATTTAACATTCGAGTGTACGTCTTTGAAAGTTTGAAGTAGATAAGCAAAAACATAAAAATTATCATTTTGATAAACTGCATTTTCGGTACGTACGTTCCCCAATTGTCACCTACGTCACGTCGGTACCTTTTCACCTATTATGTGAATTGAGACACGTTATTATTTTTTTTGAATAAATTGTATCATGTTTTGAATAAAATTTGATCATTTTGTTAAAATTTATCCATTTTTTTGATAAAATCTATCATTTTTGGCGCAAAATGTATTGGTTTAAGAAATGTTCATAAAATGGTTATTATGAAACGGAACTCAAATTTTTTCATACCGACCAATGGCAAATTTTCATATCATTAGTTTTTGTTCCATGAAATTCATTCCCCCCCCCGCCTATTTTCCTTTTTTGATAGAGAAAAGTATAATTATTTGTCAAGGATCAGCTTAAATCAGTTATTACACTTGAGTACTAAATTAAAGAACAAAAACAGATGAAGCAGAAAGATTGTAGTAAAAAAAAATTGAAAAAATCCTACATTTATAACGATTACCTAATCGACAGAATCGTTTTTGTACAGAGAAACGTTGCGATGCGAAACACCTTTAATAATCGAGTTTCAGTTCGCGACTGTCTTCGTCAAAATTCTTCCAGTCGGTGCGGTTAGCCGAGGTATACTTCACTTTTTGAATACCGGTTGAAATGTGGTTTTTATTTTAGTATGACCCATAACAATATTTTTGAAAAGGGGAGGAATCGAAAATTTCCCTTGGGGGAAGAGCGAGGGGGAGTTTAAGGGGGGCTTTCGACCCTATTTTTCCACATTAAGGGATCGGGGTGAATTTGCTGTCTTTTTCGTACAATTCGACCTTCCTGAACTTAGACCTGCAGTTAGTTTTTCGATCAAGGATGTAGAATTCGCGCAATCGTACTATTTGTGTCGCAAAAATTGGCTTTTGCGGAAAAATAGGTAAAATTACGATTTTTTTCATCTTGAGACAAATAATGTTGATGAATTGGAGTTTGAACATAGGCGCACCCAAGGAAGGGGCGGACTCGGGGGGCTTGAGTCCCCCCTTTAAGCTTGGAAAAAAAATTTTAAGTGCATTTTTTTGTTTTTTAAGCAGTATTTTTTCAAAAAAAATTCGCCCTTGCTTCGCTCGGGGGGCAGTAGTTTGATATTTTTATAATTAAAATTGATAATTTTTGACCAATTTTAGAGTCAAAAATCACATATGCTTCAATAAATTATCAGTTTGTCAGAAAAAATTTATGATTTTTGATCGAAAGTTCAGTGAAAAATGATTAATTTGAAATTTAAGCCCCACCCCTGATTTTTCACAAATTCTCAGTCCCTCCCTTAATCAATTTTTGAGTGCGCCAATCAGTCTGAAACCTGTTTTATGTATAATTCGAATCTTCTGAATCCGAATTTGCGATTGGTTTCCAGATTAGAAGTGAAATACTTTCTTATCTGTCTATTTTTGGTAGCAAAAATCATCCGATTTTGGTGAAAATCGACTCCAAATCGCAAGTTTCCATTTTCCCAACCCAATACCTCGAACCAATCCTTGTACGGCATAATTTTTAAACATAATTCGAGCCTCCCGAACACGAATTTTTGGTTAGTTTCTCGATTGGAAGCAAAGAATTTCTTCAATCGTGAAATTAACGTAGCGTAAAATCGCCAACTTTGTCAAAATTGGCATGAAATTCGATTTTCAATTTTCCAAAATCCCCCGATTTTCAAATTGATGCTGGCACTCGCA
Organism: Pseudococcus jackbeardsleyi; assembly: GCA_038380155.1. Classification (NCBI taxonomy): domain Eukaryota; kingdom Metazoa; phylum Arthropoda; class Insecta; order Hemiptera; family Pseudococcidae; genus Pseudococcus; species Pseudococcus jackbeardsleyi. The sequence goes on from CM076241.1 coordinate 37,737,864, forward strand.
ATAAGCCACGTGGCCAAAAGATGCAACTACAAAATACCTCTTTACTTTTCATTTAGGTAGTGCATTAGATCATATCAATATAGATGCTTTGCGAGCGAAAAAACTAAACACATCGACACCTTTGACTTTTATTTCAAATCCTAAACAATTATCCAAAGCAACAAACACAGGATACTCTGGTAAGTAATTTCAAAATACGTACCTAATGAAGCAATTGTAAATTTATTAAGCCGGAAAATTCACTTGTTTGTTATTTATGGTAGTGCTCATTACGCCAACCGATAATAAAAGAAATGAAACTGCCGTGGTTACTGGCGGAGTTATGGGCGACAATATTTTTGAGTTTTTCGAGACTGAATACTTCTGGGATCTGAATTTAAAGAACGATTCAGTAGTTAAAATGAACGGAATTGGGTAAGATTACGTAAGCCATCCCACATACAGATCTACAGTAGGGTGGGCCGAAAAAACAATATTTTCGATTTTCAAAAACATACCCCCTTCAAAAGTTGTCGGCTGATGAGACTTGAAGAATAAAAAAAAAATATTCAAAATCGATTCATATCTTCCGATCGCGCATTGGCATTAAAGTTTTCAAAAATTAGCAAAATTTCAAAATTTTAAAAATTTCGAAAAAATTCAAAATTGATTAAAATTAATTTTAGAGCTTGTTTAGTGACCACATGGACCAAAAAACAAGTTTTTTTGAAAAAATCAACGTTTTATAATTTTTTTTTGATTTTTCTTCATGTGAAGAAATAGCAGAAATTTAAAAAAGGCGTAAAGCATGATTTTTTTTCAAAAAATTCTACTTTTTGGTTTGAATAGTCATTAGACAAGCTTTAAAATCAATTTAAATTAATTTCAAATTTTTTCAAAATTTTCTAAAATTTTTGAAAATATTGAATTTTTGCCAATTTTTGAAAATTTAAATGTCAATGCGCGATCGGAAGATATGAATTGATTTTGAATTTTTTTTTTTTTCAAATCTCATCAGCCAACAACTTTTGCGGGGGGTATGTTTTTGAAAATCGAAAAAATTGTTTTTTCGGTCCACCCTAATCTACAGCTTCTCGACTAACTAAAATAAATTTCAGATATCCACTTCAAGTAGTTATATCTTACTACAATTTAAAATACGATAGTAAAAAAATAGCATGGACAAAAAAAGATGGAATCGTTCAGCTAGTAGTGTTTGTTGACGTAGTAAGAATTAACATGTCAATTTTCACTGTCGAGTGAGCAGTAAATGAACTCGATTATTACAGCCACATAACTTTGTAGGGGGAAAGGTCGAACCCTGATTTTGACTCATTCCAATCCAAATTACAACAAATTTTGGTGCCAAATACATCAACAATTATTAAAGAATTCCAAACTTTCGCTTGGTACATTGAAAAATCAGAAACAGATGACTACTACGTTTTCCCAGGAGAGATCAGCGACCCAGAAATCAAGAAAACTCACCACATGTGTACAGTCATAATACCAATCCGATCTCCATGTGCATATATTTCCAAGACACAGGTTATACTTGATTCAGTAATTCATAATCGGAAAAAGAAAAGGATGAAAATTCATAAAAATTCATATTTACCAAATTGAATTTTTTTAGTTTTACGCCACTTTTGGCGCATTCCGGAATTCAAGAGGAAAATGTTACTCGCATGTAGCGAAAATATATCCAAAAGACCGAAGTCCCGTGATGCACTGCAATGGTATTTATGATTACACAATTACACATCTATAATTTCCTGTAGATATATGTATTAGGGTGGAGTGAAAAAAACAGAAATATTTTGGTGAAATGGTTTACTTTGAGTGGAAGAACTCTCCAAAAAAATTTAAGTCCTCCAGGTGCAAGGGGAGGGCAGCAGGGGGTGCTCAAAGTGCACCGACTTTTGAAAAATACACTGTTTTTTGTGTTTTTTAGAAAACCAAAATAGTGTGAGAAGCCGTCGCAGCACTTAAAAGTTGCGATTTGAGTTTCTTCTTCTCCCTAAACAATCGTCATCTTTCTCCCATCAGAATTCAGACTGCTACCAGGGGGTTGAAAAGTTGCGGATCGCAATATTCCAATACTTAATATGAAATTTTCCCCAAGCTGGAATGATTTTTTTTTTATCAAGTAATTGAACAAAAAAATTTTTCACCCAAAATTCTATACCCCAGGGTCGCCAACAGCGAATCGTAAAAATCCAAGATACAGCTAATTCATATAGACTTTAAATAATTGATTATTTTTCGCTTGAAAATATTATGCAGGTTGACATTTTTTTCGCTCACTAGAAGTAATACAAGTATACGTCGGAAATTTTTTTGAAAAAGCTTTTATGTCAGTGCAGTCAGTTACAAAAATAGTGACATGCTACACTATGAAATTTACATTGACCTCAAATTAATTTTTTTATCATTTGAAAAGTTTACAATAATCCTGTTTTCAATCATCGGAAATGAAAAATTAAAATTCCTCTTTGAAAACTGAGAACGCCAGTGCAACCAATTGCTAATTGGGATATTCAAAAAGAGTCAATTATTCAAAGTTGATCCGTTTTCTTTCTTTTTTTTCACTCCATCCTAATGTACAATAATTGCACAGTTGTACTCAACTGACCAACAGTATGAGGACATGATTTTCAGTTCGTATAGGTAAGTAAATGTTGTGCCTAAATCAAGCAATTGCCGAAGAATTTTTAGAAATGGTTGAAATATTTTTAAAAACATTTCTACTCAAAGTGCACACTTGGAACTACAATTTTAAAAAAGTTTTGCTCTCTTATCACTGATTGGGAATTAGCTAGTACCGGAAATTAAAGTTAGGGTTCAAAACCGTTTGGAACCATTAACAACCTTCACAACCAAATTTTCAAAAAATTTCAAATGGTTATCACAGTCAATTGGAACCATTATAAAAATTTTGGGCAAAATTACCAAAATGATCCCCAACAAACAAATTGAAAAAAAAAAAATGAAAACCATTAATAATAATTATAAAAAACAATACCTAACTGAACAGTTTAAAAAATTATCAAAACCATAGGTAACCAAAATGTATAGTCTTTTTTTCAGAGAATACTACCATTATCATAATATCAATCTCTTCACTTATTTGAAATAAAATCGATATTAAGGTTTAGAAATCATTTTTTAATTTCTTTTCCTCTCATTTTGTAACAACGTCGATTTCCAAAGCTGTAACCAGAGCATCAGATGTTTGAAATTCCCTGAGAGACCTTTTTTCGCTTTTAGATTATCCCCCTGGGACCCAAATTTTCTCAGCACGGCTCCAGGAGGGGGGGGGGTGTCAATCTATTTTTATGGAATATTGAATTTTTTCCCCCTTTAAATTACAAACGTGAGTTTTATTCAAAACAACAGAGTACAAAGAGCATTAAAAAACAAATGACAGTGAATTTTTCAAGGAGGAACACTTAATTTGGGTAAAATGAAGGGAGAATCGTGTGAATTCGAGTTTTTTCCATCCATACCACCCCCTCAGTCTCATCTTAAAACTCGTTTTGGTCGATTTAGGGCAGTAATTTTGAAAATGTGCTGATTTTCGCTTCCGAAGTAGAAATTCTTGGAAAATTGAGGTCCTCGAAGATATAAATCCGAAAAATTGCCTCCTTGTGACTTTTCTCCATTCTCCAAACTAAAGATACGTCTTCGAGGACACTAATTTTCATAGAATTTCATTGTTTCACTGGTTCGGAGGTGAAAATCAACACATTTTTAAAACCACTACCCTAAATCGACCCGAGGTTTTTGGGGGGGGGGGGGCTTTAGCCCCTTAGCCAACCCCCCCTGGTTGCGCCACTAAATAATAGATAAAAGCTTACCTAATTTTTGAGCTATGCGACAGCCAAAAGCCGAAGAGAAATTTTTTTGAAACCAAAAGTTGAAATTTCTTTTTGAAAAACCGACCATTTCATAATAAAAGAAAAATAAATACCATGACAACCGCAACCAATTGAAACTTGTAGCCACCATACTTAACAATGAAATACGGAAACGGAAACCAGAACCCAAAACCATTGAAACAATTTTGAAAACTTTCAATGATTATGTTAAAAATTGTCAAAAAAATTTTCTCGATTCTTGCAGAGCAAAATTGAAACTTTTTGGCTCGATTTGACGCCAAAAAATTATAATTTTTGTTCTACCCTACTTGGGCGGATTCTGCTGCTGTTCACGGTGGGTGCCTTTGTATATCTCCATGCCAAATTCGACTAGAATATTTCAAAATTGAAAAAATGCCAATCTCTGGCCAAGTATTAGTTGCAGAGCACACAAATATGGCAGTCATTTTCATTTAGCTCTATCCTGCCCGTAAGGTTTGATTCAAACTTAAAAACGACGAAGTTTGAAAGAAAAATAACCGAATTGAAAAATTAACTTTGCATTCATATCCAGGGGGACAAATTATTTCTTCATTATACTAGGTACTTGAACGATTATTTCCTTCAAAGTTTGCTTTTTAATTTTAGGTAAAAATTTTGAGAATTTATCAGAAATCTAATATTGAATTCGTGATTAGCGGATCAAAATACTCCCCAAAACAGTACTTTCGGGATCCTTTTGCTGAATGTCTCAAAATTCAATAAAATAGTATATTATGCAATGAGGGAGATAAAGTGATTTTCGATGAATTTTGAGGTTTATTGCCCGAGCGAAGCGAGGGAAATAATTCAAAATTGTCGAAAATCATTTATCTCCCGAGTTACATAAGATATTTTTTGTTGTAGTGTGAGTAAAAGGCGAGTTTGAGCACTCGAGCGATTCGCGAGTGTGAGTAAAAGTGCACTTTTACTCACACTACAATGAAAAATAAGTTACCTAATGAAGTGAATTTTCCACGTAGCCTCAATACCTACGACTTCGAAACAAGACAAGAATTATACAAACTGAAAATCTTGTCTTCATACTTTTCGTCGAAGCAAAGATTCATAATTTTGATAAACTTATTTTGGTTACTTTTTTTTTTCAGGTCTTGTTATTACCTAGAAATGTTTAATTCGTAACGTGGAGTTACGCTGGCCCAGTACCGAACTATCCTATTTTCTATAGTTTTAGGCAAAATGGAGTACTTTTTGCCCTGGGCCAAACTTACCTTACGTTACGGAAGATGATTTTTGCTGAGGATTGGCAGGTGATCACCCTTTGTATTTTTCACAATATCTTAGTCAAAGTCAAACTACATATAAGAATAGGTACCGGTTTATTTCACTCAGTTGACCTGCTTCGAGAGGACAAGGCTTAGAAAAGAAAATAAGTTTTCGAAAACAAAAGTGTTTACAAGTTTACGCGGAAAAAGTGGTGTAAATGTGGCTAAAATGGTCTTGTAAGCCTTTGCTGTAATTGGTTATGGTTGTGATGACGTAACTATTACAATTTTCAAATTTTTTACCCATGGGTAGCCATAGCTGCAATAATTGCGGCTGTTGTGACGTCATGGTGTTATAGTTTTCTTATGAATTCGTATTTTTTTCAAATCATTTTCGTAATTCTAACATGGATATGTGTGGTAAAGGGGGGGGGGTGTCAATCCAAATTTTTCAAGATCAAAAGTCACGGACTTTCGAAAACATGAATTTTTATATTTTCGAGAAAGTCATAGATTGATATGTTATTCAAACTATTTCAGACATTTAATTTCATATCAGAAAGTCAGAATGACAGGAAAAATATCAGAAATTCAGTAGCTGACTTCTAAAAACATAATTTTCATATTTTTGAAATTAACTTTATGTCAGAAACTCAGAAGCTGACTTTTGAAAACTTACAAATTTTTATATTTTCGAAATTAACTTACTGAATATCAGACGTTTGAAAACCGAAAACACAAACCCATGTTACCAAAATTTCCTTTCTGAGGAAACTTTACACTCTTTTTTAAACACGCACTTTGGTTTATAATATTTTTCGTAAATAGTAAGTAAATGCCAATTATTAAAAATTATTCGATATTTTTCCCTTTTTGGAAGTTTTATTTACTTTTTTTTACGTTTTATGGCATGAAAAAAAAAGTTTTTTGAAAAAAACAATTTTTTCTTCCCTAAGCCTTGTTTTCTCGGAGTGAGTCGGGTGTTTTTTTTTTCAAGTGCAGTTCGAAAATGATTTTTTGTTTCAATCCGGCTATTTCTATGTTTTAAGCTTTAAAAAAAATAAAGTTTCTTTCGAGGATTATTCTATTTTTTTCGATCAATTGTCCTTAAGTCACATAAATATGGGCCGTTTCACTCCAATATTGGAAGATGCTTTTTCTGGTAGCCTCAGGTTCGAAAACGACAGTAGTATTCAAGGTAACCCCATGTCAGAGACTACTTTGAACACTCTTTTTTGAAGAATTTTGTTCGGAGTTTATTAGCTCCAGTAATGACCCAATCATCAGCATCATCACATATGCGAATACAGGGAGAAGAAACATCGATTATTAAAAAAAAAAAAACCTACTTTAAATATTTGTAATGAAAGTTTCCTTCCATTAGAACGTTTAGCAACCAAAACTACGCGAATGCAAGTAGATTTGAAGAGACACAAGTCCAATATGGAACAGTACTTCCCATTCTTATCATATCCCCCTTACCCCTCATTAACAAAGTATTTACTACCAAGTCCAGCTGAAAGACCAACACTTGGAAGGTACGTAGTATACCGAAGTGATTACGTACTCATTTAAATAGAACGAAGAAATCAACGAAAAAATTCGAAATTTCCCCACGTCCTAAATATTTTTGCCAAAAATGGTATTTCAACGATCCTAAGTCTGAATTTATTTCAAATTCAAATACTTCCAACTTCAGATTTTATAAAAAATTTCTCCACCAATATTTTAAAACAAAATGGTACCCAATGTTGATTTATTCATTTTTTTTTTTCAATTTGATATTTTTATCATTTCTTATTCAGCTTAAAAGTGAAAAAATAAATTTGAGAATTTTTTGAAAAATGCTTAGTTCCATGCAAATTCTTTATCAAAATGTCAATACATATGAATAATTTTTTCAATTTTTTGCGCAATTTTTTCAAAATTTCAAAAAAATTCCAACTTAATTTTTCATTTTATTCTTATTTTTAAAAATAATTATATTGTTTCTTCTCAAAACATTTTCTATGTACCTAACTACCTACATAGTCCAGTGAAATTAGAAAAAAAATCAAACCAAAATGATAAAATTACTGGCCCTCAGAATACAAAAAACAGTAATAAGAAAATGACACAGATACTTCAGAGCATTCCAGTGCTAATTCCAGGCTTTAGGAGTTCCAAAAATTTTTTGGCGGAGAGCTTCATCTCAAACTACATAAATAACATACTTAAGTATAGGCATTATTGAAATATTGACAAAGTCGAAAAACTTTTTAATTTTTTTGACTCGCCCTGAAATCGAAGAGATGAAAATCAATTTTCTTACTTTATTTTCTTGCCAGATATAAAAATATTAAACATGCTAATTCTTTCGCGAAAAGACAGTAAGTAAGTAAATACCTATGAATATTTTTTCATATCTCTATTTTTAAACATTCGTATTGTACAAATTGTTTTTTTAGAATAATCTCTTTTATCAACGAAATTGAAACGAATTTCGTAAGTTATTTTCATGAGAATTACGTTGGTAACTATTAATCAACCTTAAAGAGAGACAAGAAGCATACACTTCCAAGAATTTCATATCAAAATAACTACCTCCTAAATCTTTTTGACGCAAATGAGATTTCGATAATCCAAGTTTAAAATGCAAATTCAAATTTTTTCAATCTCTTGGATTTTTTTTTTTCAAAACTGTATTCAATTTTAAAATTTTGCCATTTCCGCAATTTTTTCATTACTTGAATTTCTTAAAAATGTGGGTATGCCAGTTCAATTTTTTCCTTCTTTTTTTATTTTTAGATTTCATATTTTCATTATTTTTTTTTGAAATTCTTCTAATTATTATTGATTTGAAAGAAAATTTCATAGTTGGAAGTAAAAAAACTGAAGAAAATTTTCAAAATAATTCGAAAATATAAAGATGTTTTTAAAAATACATATGTAGTTGAGAAAATGAAATCGAAATGGGAAGGATTTTTAATGATAATTTTTTTTTCACATTTGAAATTTTTTCTGCTGCATTTTTTTCATTAAAATTTCTTGAAGATTTTTCTAACTTTGATTTTTTAAAGTTTTTGTTCAACTTCTAATTTTCAAAAAAAATTTCTCTGAAATTCGTTTTTAATTTTTAATTGAAAAATTTCACTTCTATGTTTTAAAAAATTTTTTACGACTAAATATAGGAATACGGCTTTCCAAAAAATAAAATTATTAAAAAAAATTTGATAAATCCAAATTAGACAATTTTTGAAACAATTGAAGCTTATACTGTTGCAAAAATTTCAAGATTTGATACGATTTTTTAAAAAAATAGAAAAAGAAATTAAAAGAATATCGTCGGAATCCAATTTGCATCGAAATGATTTAGGAGCTGGTATCAAAATAAAGGTAGGTATACCATGTTGTATATTTCATCATGTCATTTTTTCCCCCTAAAATGTTGAAATAAAATTTATAACTTACATAAAATATCGTTTTAATTGTTGAAAAACATGTTTTCGTTCTTTCATCGACTCATTTTGCAAATTCATTTTGCCTTACGATGCCTCAAAAAAAAGAATTACTCTTTTTTCTATTTTGTGGTTTATTGAATATAAATTCTGCAACACCAAAGAGAAATAGTAAGTATACGTACTATTAGAATTCGATATTTCATAGGTAGCAATTGAAAAAACTAATCACATTTAAAAACTGACGATGGGTAGATAAAAATTGGCCCGAAGATAATACAACACCATTTCCATACCCTACACCAGGACCTATCAATTTAAAAACCTCCACAGCTCGATTTATAGAAACACCAACCCCATTGACGTATGATTCGCATAAAACCAGAAAGTCAATCGCAACAAACTCAGGCAAAGATTGTAAGTTTGAAAATTAGGTACCGATTTAGTCACTTATTATTTAATGGAGGAATTATGAAAACTATAAAATTGATTTTTCAGTGGTCATTAAACCTCTCGGAACTGAAAAAAATGAACACGCTTTAATTACTGGCGGAATATTGTACGAAGACGTTCATAAATGGTTTCAAACTGAATTTTTTTGGGATCTCGACCTGGATTCTGATGCAGCAGATGGACTCGATGGTAAAAAGTGAGTAATTAGCAGTCACCAATATGTCGAGGATTTTGACTGAAATTCTCTTATTCGTGTGATAACTAAAAAATTACAAAATGTGTAACATGAAGGAATAAATTTCAGATCACAAGTTGAAGTAGCGATATCTTATTGGAACACCAAGTATGATAGTAAAAAGGACGCCATAAATTATCGCGATGGAATTTCTCAAGTTGTAATTTTCGTCTACGTGGTAAAATTCAACATTTTTTATCATTTTAATCTATAAAATCACAATCACGATGGCAATTTTTTTACAAAAAAAAATTATTCACTTAATTTCATAGAAGAAGAATGATAAGCCAAACGAAGATCTTAATCGATTTATACGTGAGTTAGGGCCGATTAAAGAGGCAAACTCATCAACGCAAATTCCAGAACATTTGTCTTTTCTTTGGTATCACCAAAATTCCACAACAGACGATTACTACGCATACCCTGGGATGTACTTAAATCCAGAAACTGGAAAAATTCACTATTGTTCTACAGTTATTATATTGGTGCGAACTCCTCCTTTTTCTATGTCACATTCACAGGTAATTTGATTGAGTTTTTATTTTATACTGCCAACCTAATCGAATTCGAATCATGGTTCACTGCATACCTTAAAATTTTCTAGTTCAACGAACTCTTTCGTTCACTCAAAAATGAGGAAAATGAGTCATACTCACATAAATTGAAGGCACTTGCTCAAGGTAAACGACCTGTAGTCCATTCTAAAGGTAAGTAGGTTTTAATACTATTTTTAGTTCATCACGAGATAATTTTTATTCAATGATTACTTCAGTTTTATTCTTTTACAGGGTTTGTTAGTGGACGAGTAAAACAATCGAAGTGAAAAATGAAAGAGCTGCATATCACTGCTTACTCTAGAATTTTCTTTGCATTCATTGAATGATTTGTTATTTTCTCAGTGAAGACAAAATATGATTTTTTTTTTTTGAATTATTGTTTTGGAGTAGGAACTTCATAGCGGTTTGATTACTTATACTTTTTATCTGTCAAATGTACTTGCAAAGTATGTACCTACACAAATTTATTGTAATTTTTATTATTCTAAGAGTTCGCGGTTTCATCTTAATGAAAATACGAGCAAGTTCGAAGAGGTTTCTTTGAATTTTCAAGGTTGTATCGAATCATCGAGACATCAACATTTTTCTAACCAGGGAGGCATCCCAACAGGAAGCCAAATTTTGGACCAAAATTAAAATTATCGAAAGTACATTACAAAATGATTCCATTCCCAAAATTTCAGTAGGTAAAGTTCATTTCCCGAATTTTGGTGAATTTTTTAAAATTGTAAAATCAGCCGAACGGTTTCAAGACCTTCAGATATTCCAAACTGATTCGAACCAAAAATGAAGTTGAGTGTTCTGATTTCACTCATTTTTTTTACGTTTTTCCCTTTGCGTTCTTTTTGATGGTCTATTCACAAAACCACGATCATTTCCCTTCCAAACCGCAAGGAGGAAGGAGAAGGGCCTCGTAATTTTTAGGCCACTGCAATTTTTTTAACAAATTATCGAGGAAAGCTGTTAAGGGGGCCGAAAGAGAATTAATAGAAAATTAATAATCGACAATTATATTATGAAAATTTCAAATAAGTCGAATTTTGGTAATGAAAGCTAAATTTTCATGATGAGCACAAAAGATGGAAGCTAAAAATCTGAAAAAATTACAATATGTAGCCCTTTTTACCAATTTCTCAACCAATAAATTTTCAAAATAGGATACATCTCTAGGGGTACAGGGGGTACAGAGGCCCACAATTTTGACCAACAAAACTACTTTCTGGCTGAAAAATATTGGATGAAAATTGAAAAATATGCCTGAAGATACACAAATGGATAAAGCTGAATCATTTAAAAAATCCACAGTTAACTTTAAAATATGTACCTACTTGGAGTAAAACTATGTTTCTGTTTTTTTATCAAACGTGAAACAATCGAAGTTGAAGTTCAGACAATTCTGTATAAAAAATGTATTCTATTACTTAATTTTTTTTTGAAAAAATTGAAATTTTTGTCGTTATCATTATCACAATTTTTAAATTTTTGACCTCTCTAGGTACCTACAGAAGTCGCATTCAGTTTAGAAATTAAGTGACCTCGAAAAACAAAATCGGCGAGCTCAAGAACCTATATCAATATCCATTGAAAAATTCTATCCTTGCACCCTTTCTTTTTGAAGCTCATTATGACTTCTTCGAAAACCCCATTTTTACATTTTTTGAAATTTGATTTCATATAGATTTTGAATTTTATCGCGTGATTTTACTCATTCGATCATCGTGGGTCACGGGGCAATATTTCACAATTTTTCCAAAATTTGAGAAATTAACTTTAGAGCTCTAAATTTTGGGTACCTATGTATTTCGATCCAAAATTTTGCTGCCTGTTGAAATACCTCCCTTGTAAGTTTTTTCCTAATCAACCATTTTCGCAGCGGTCTTCAAAAATCAGACTTCAAAATTGGGTTCCCAAAATTCGATCGCTAAAAAGGTTCTTCATTTGATAAATGGACCACAGCATTGAATTATAAATATAGGTACTTCTAACGTTGTTAACGTGAGCTTGTTTTACGGATTCCAAGTGGTTGGTGAGCGATTTTTTTCCAAGTCCACATTTTTCCTGTTCCGACTTCGAAATTTTTTAGACGAAGTCTACATTTTTCCCTGCATTTTTTTTCGGACTTCAAAGTTTTTTTGACGAGGTCTAAATTTTTTCCTCAATTTTTCCCAATTTCAACATTTTTTTTACGAGGTGTAAATTTTTTCCTCAATTTTTTTCCAACTTAAAAATTTTTTTAGACTGAGTCTTGATGATTTTTTCCGACGTCAACATTTTTTTGGCGAGTTTTAAATTTTTTCCTCGATTTTTTTTCCAACGTCAAAATTTTTTGATCAGGTTTCATTTCCAAACTTCAAATTTTTTGTCAATGTTCCAATTTTTAAACAAAATATTTAAACGTCACGGCAGAAAAAAATGATTAATACCTTCAAATTTCCATGTTGTAAAAATTATTTGAACTTTAAAAAAAATATATAAAAAAATTGTCTGGAAAAAATTTTTGACTTGAAGAATTGACCTCAGGTTGTTTCACAAATTTGCCGTGACGTTGAAAATATTTTGTTAAAAAATTGTAACTTTGACAAAAAATTTGAAGTTTGGAAAAGAATTTTTATGCCGCGTCAAAAAATATTTCGAAGTTAAAAAAAATGAGGAAAAAATTTAGATCATGTCAAAAAAATTGTGAAGTTGGAAAATAATTGAGGAGAAAATTTATGAAAATCGACCGAAAAAACGATTTGAAAATTCATATTAATGAATTTACTTCGTGGAAAATTTGATGCATGTAAAATATTATCAATGCTCGAAAATTTTTAAAACGAAATAATTTTGTTTACAATATCAGCTATTCATCTACCCTGCAGGGTGGATGAATAGCTATGTTTTGAATTTTTTTCAAGTTCACATCATCACATGTGAACTTGGAAAAAAATTCAAAACATACTTAAATTCATATTATCATCACCCTCACGTTATTTTGAATAAATTCTTGTTTCATTTTCAATTCCTTTAATATACCTATTTGCCAATTGGTATAGGTACTTGCTAAAATTTTCAACTACCTACCGTTAAAATGGATAAAAACGCCTCAGGAGGTCTACTCCATACGACGATAATAGAGAATTAGACAGACACTCAAGGTTATCTCAAATTGAAAGGACAGCGATGATCGAGCTGATCTCGCAATAAGTTTTATTTTTCTTTCCACTAGGAGGCACCAACTACCAACTACCAAAGTACAATGGAAATGTACTAGACTTTTCCAAAACAAAACAATTTCATTATCGCGAATTTATTACTTGATAGGTAATGTCCTGATGTCGATTTTATTACCGTCCGCCATTTTTACAGACAACGAACATTCACGAGGTTACCACGAAAGTACTTCGGAAATATAAATACCATCGGGTTGAAATTCGTAATTTTCAACAATTGTCTGCCAGCGAACAACATTCAAAATGGGTAAAAGAATGAATTTTTTTCCTATTTTTATACTCGGTTTATTTATAAAGTTAACATCATGTGTGATAATTGGTGAGCACCTGTTTTAAAAATGAATTAATTTATAAAACATAAACTACAATTAAATTTAATACGATAATTTTTCCACGAAGACCACACCAAGCCGTTTCCAGCATCATATGCCACCAATATAAATATTTTCAATGCAGAATTAGTCAAAACTTCGACTCCGTTGGTATTCGCAGATAATCCAATACAAGTATCAAGAGTTTACAATACTGGATCATCTTGTGAGTAACATAAAAAATACCGAAGCATTAATTTTTTTCCAAATACTGAGGATAAAATTTACATTCCATAGTATTTTTCGCAACGTTGGAAACAGAAAGAACTCAAATTTTTGGTGGAATTTTCAACCACACGTATAATTTTTTTCAAATCGAATATTTCTGGGATCTCGATTTGAAGTTCGACGCGGGCAACAAAATCAATGGAATAGGGTAAGACCTCACTTTAATGGCAAGAAAGTAGGTACATAATGAGCTCAAAAATACTAATCGCCTGATTTAAATTTCAGATCTCCAGTTCAAGCAGTTTTTACATACTTTAACACAAAATATGGAGATGTAGAGACAGCACTGACCAAAGATGATGGAATACTTCAGGGAGTTTTATTTATTTATATTGTAAGTAGTTTACACTAAAATTTATCTGTGGCAGGTATCTGAGCTGATTTTTTTTCAGGCTCCCTTCCCAAATCCCCTCTTTTATCCATTTCAGTATTTGGTACAATCTGTAAAGAAGCCGAATACGTCGAAGATATTTTTCCAATACTTCGCCTATAACTGGTTCTTTGTACCATCAATAACTCAAGACTATTACATCATAAAAGGAGCCTATACCAATTCAAACTTTAGTAAAAAGTACAAAAAACCTATAGTAATATTTCTAATTAGAGTTCCAATTCCATATATTTCTTTCGAACAGGTATGTTGAATAAAAAAAGATACTTACATATAATAAGAATAAAGAAGAGAGTGTAAATAGAAATCTCGAATATTTATATTTCCACAGTTCAACGCTACATTCGGTTCGATGAGAAATTCCGCAGGACAACGATTTTCTAATAAAATGGAAATGTCTCCAGGTATGCAAAAGTCCGTAAAACGCGCCGTCGGTACATTTCTCACATTTAAATAAAATGTTTATAAACATGAATTTTGTAAAATTTTAAAACATTTAATAAAATACAACGTGAAATATAGAGATGGTTCGAAATAATGTTTTGGTGGGAGCCAAGTACAAAAATTTCCAATGAAAATAACAAAAATATGTAATTTTATGAATTTAATTTCAACAAAATGGGAGAAGGAAAAGGTTAAATTCCCTAACCCTTCCGTTCAAGCAATTGCAACAATATGACAGTAAATCTATCTATATACTTATAAAATTAAGTACGCTTTTTTATTCCGGAATAGGCGTCTAAACCATTGAACAAATCCGAATGGTGAAATTTTCAAATTTCTTTATCCCTTGGAGAAAAGTAGGATCATATTAATATTTTATATCCAGAAAACATAAATTTTGATTTCTCAGTTTGAAGAGTTTTAAAATTTTAATTTTTCCAAAATTCACTTCATTGCCCCTCGGTTGCTCTAGGCCAAATAATGGTTAGAGCATTGTTTTTCTCAAAAAATGAAATTGAAATATTTGATAACCCCTCCAAAAAGGCCAAAAACTGACCAATGATCCAGAAAAAGTCAATAAAGTCATATTGAATGATGAACAAGACCAGACATCACCATCCTAAAAATGAAAATATTAGATCAAAACCCTGACAGAAGAACCCCATAAAAAATATGTGCTAATATGAACAAAATTTAAAATACACCAAATTGACTGGGATGACCAATCGCACACATGCTTCTATGATTGAAATAATAGCGTCCAACCTGGAACATCTATGATTCCGGTAATTTCAAGTATTATTACAATAACAGATATGGCTATAACCAAAATGATGGACACTATTAATAATATCCATTCTTTCCCAGGAATGTTTCTCAAACATTCATTATACGTGTCAACGGCTGTTTCATTAAAAGGATATTCATCTTTCTGGCAATTTTTCTCTGCGGACAGAAAATCAAAAATTTTAAGCGAATCATCACAAATGCTAGAAAATTTCTTCATAACTTACCACAACTTAATTCTGAACCTATGTCGTATTTTTCTACCCATAGCTTCACGTAGCAACAATTATCGGCGGCTTCTGGGCCACTTGTGAAATTTTCCAAGCCTAGATGTTTTAGTTCACAAAAATGCGCTAAATAATTGAGATCCAGCTTCGTGATTTGGTTCCCATATGCATACAATTTGATAATAGGAGCTTTGATATGGAATGTAGGAAGTGTTGTGAGATTATTGTGATTGAGGTGAATTTCTTTCAATTTTTTTAAATTTGTGAAATCGTATTTTGTCACGAATGGTACTTCATTTGCCTTTAATGTGATAATAGAGGGAGGAAAATTGGGTGGGGTGTCCAGATTCGAACCACTTATATCTAATACGGTTAAGTTGACTAATGACATTAGGAAATTCTTGTGGACTGAAGAAACGTTCAAGTATCTCATGATTAGTTCTTCAAGATGGATGTACTCTTTTAAATCTTCTTCATTCAGCTTATCAAACGGATTCGATGATATGTTCAATATCTAAAAATGGAATTAAGATAACATTCAACAGAAGAAATAAATAATCTGAAGCTATTATTGTAAATAACGAATGGCACCTCAAGTTTCTCTCCTAATCCATGTTTAATTGATTTCAACTTTTGATCAGAACAATCGGCGTATAATTGATCATTCCTTACCATACAATTCAATTCTTGGGAACTAACATCTTTTATTTGATTTTTTATGAGGTGTAATATGATAAATCCTTCAGGAAAAATAGAACAATAAATAGGCAGATGAGAAGACCATAACATTTAGCCGAATCAGGACCGTGCAGAGAAAATCCGGTTCCTGGAGAAAAATTTGGCGAGCAAAAAGGGATCTTACACAATGGGAGGGGGTGTCAAAAATTTGAAATTTTGAGATTATACGGCATGTAGGTATAGGTGCTAGAGGGGAGTACCCTGGAATTTTTTCAGATTTTTTGACCACTCTAATGATCTAAAATTTGACCTTGAAATTTTCAAATCACGCTGAGAGTACCATTTTGATGCGGGGTATAAAGAAAATAATATCTCCATGTTTCTCACTCTATTTTACACTATTCAGAATTTTTTCAGATTGTTTCGAGTGGTGGTTTATACGTGGCGTCCAAAAAACGGACAAATCGGTCGTTTTAGTACTTTAAAATTACGCCCTTTCCCATCAATTCCGTATTTTTCATTTTTTTTTCTCACTAAAAATACATTCATACTCGATTTCAATATTAATTTTCGACCAATATTCAGCGATTTTCTATGACTATGACATTTTAAATGAATTAAAAGCAATTAGTCTACAGTCTAGGTGGAAAAAAGTGTTCATTGAGCGTGCTCTTTTGGGACGCAAAAAAATCAGTTGGCTTATTGTTGGTATGAGTCCCATGCGGTATGAAAAAAAGTGTATTTTGGATTTTTGCTCCCGCACAATAGGGAGCTGGAACCTAAAAAACACCCCGTTTTCTCCATTTTCTCAGCTTGACCGGGCGCAAAAAAAATTTCACAGTGTGATAGCACACCCTCGCCCGACTCCAAATATAGGTATGTCACAATCCTTGCACTTTGAGGGGCTTGGCCTCCCAAAGTTTGATGTGTAAACCACCACTCAAAAAAATCGCAAAAAATTCTGAATGGTGTAAAATAGAGTGAGAAACATGGAAATTTTTTTTTCTTTACACCCCGCATCAAAACAACGGCGTACTATTATAATGGACTGCTACTTCCACGGGGATTTGAACAAATTTTTGAAGAAGCTATTCTGCAGTGTTTAACGAATAACCGGATAACCAGATATCGAAAAATATTCGGATTTTACAATAACCGGATATTTAGGAATATCCGGATAAAATAACTGGTTAATCGAATTATCAAACAGAGTGTTTCATGTTAAAAAATAACCGGTTATTTTTTCCGAATATCCGGGTATTCAAATATATTCGTGATATCCGGTTATTCGTTGAACACTGCTATTCTGGAAGAACCTGATACAGATCTTTGTGCGCATGCGCCACATCAACGTAATAACAATTGGCTTTGTTTGTGCTGGTGTTAACACTATTGCAAACAACGCTGGATCTGCCAGATTACGTTCTTCAAATCTATCCATTTAGAATAGCAGTCCATTATAATAGTACGTCCTTGCATCAATATGGTGCTCCCAGAGTGATTTGAAAATTTCAAGGTCAAATTTTAGGTCATTAGAGTGGTCGAAAAAATCTGAAAAAATTCCAGGGTACTCCCCTCTAGCACTTCTACCTACGTGCCAAGTTTGAAAAAAATCGGTTGAAAACTCGAGGAGATAGAATTTTTTAGAGTTATTGGCTTAAAAATCGGGTATTTTTCGGCCCCTGCTCCCGGGGAGCATGGAAAAAAATGGTTTTTGCGCTCGAAAATCATCTTCTACATAGGCAAGACGAAAAACATGAAAATTTTATCAAAGTTCCACCAAGGACTGAATGACCCTCTTACCACACCAGAGCCTTTACAATTTGAATCGCCGAAATGAATCACCATTTAAAAAAATGAATCGATTCACGAATCACGATTCATATTGGGAAAAAGTGATTCGATTCACGGATCACGAATCACAATTTTTGTGTCGTGAATTGTGAAGCGTGAAAAATGAATCGCTTGGAACCCTGCCAAAAAGTATAATTTTTTGGCAAAATCAATATATTTTCAACATTTTCAATTTTTCTTTTTTTCCTTTTGCACTTCACTTTACCTGAATTAAATAATTTTAATACTTTAAAATAGCGATTTTTTCGAAGAATTGTAATTTTTTGCCTACACAGTTGCCAAATGACCGCTAAACTTGATATTAATAAGTTACAATTATTTTGATAACATTGCAAACGGAAGAATATTTTTTAGTTCTCCCCTCAAATCTCGGATCTGGAGGAAACCACCCAGTTTCCTCCCTCTCTGCACAGGCCTGAGCCTAAAGCCCACTCTCTAAATCCGAATCAGTCAAAAAACTGAAAATTCACTGATTAAACAGCGAAAAGTGTGCAACTGGTAAGTAATCAGTGATATTTGACTGTCAATCAGTGAAAAATTACTGATTCAATTGGTGAATTTTCATTTTTGTATCAGTAATTTTTTTTCAACTACTGAAATGAATCAGTAAAAATTTAATTTTACCAATTCAATCAGTGAATCATTACTGATTCAATCAGTAAACTAAAATTTTTACAGATTCAAAAATGAAAATTCACTGATTAAATTTAAATTGGTAAAATTTTCACTGATTTCTTCAGTTGCACACTTTTGTCTTATTAATTGATGAATTTTAACTGATTCAAATTTAGAGAGCATTGATGATGGTGTTATTCGGTGTTTTAGTAAAAAGAATTTGTTTTACCTGTGAACCACAATATTCCATTATTGAACATTCTGCCTGGATAAATAGTCTCAATACCTTTATCAAGTTCTGTTATAATTTTATAAAGAATCACCATGTACGTACATATTTATATCAATACTTACTTCATTCTGATAACACGTTTAAAGAAATTTCGATGAAGAATTTGGCGATGGCCGACTATTGTTGCGTCCAGAAATAATCAAGTATGTCTGTTTTCATTGAATGAAGATGTATGCGGGTGAGGTATCATTTTTTTTTTTCAGGGCACAAATGTAAGTAATTGCACATTCGATTTTGAATTTTGATCGATTGTTGCCGAACTTATGGGCACGAATATGATGAGATATTCGATTTGGAATGTTCATAGAATTTTTCCAGAGTTATAGGAACGAATCTAATGGTGCCCATACTCGATTTGAAGTTTTGATTTATTTTTGGTACAGTTATGGGAACATGACTAATGGGATAAGTATTCGATTTCAAATTATGATCATTTTTTGTCAGAATTAAGTATAGGTAGGTACTAATCTTGAGATATTCGATTTGAAATTTTGATCATTTTTTTCGGAGTTATGGGCGATTTTGTATTTTTAAAAAGTAACACATTATGGTTTTAAGGGATTGTTTTTCAAAAGAAAAGTTGATTCATATCTACAAATATCAACGAAATACCCGTCCGAAGGACGGGTTAAACGTTGCTAGTTATGATTATGAAAATGAAGTTGATTTTACCCCAAATTTTTTACAGTTTGGTACTGATGTGATAAAACTTATTCTGGGATCAAAAAATATATTTTTTGATATTTATACATCGATTTAAAAATTCCGAGACATGTACCTCAATTTTTCCCTCTTTCTCAACTTCTACCAAAGAAAAACTTGTTTGATTGGGGAATATGAAAAAGAACAATGTTTATTTTTGAAAAACTGGAACACAGTGGTGAAATCTTGAAAAAAAATTCCAAAATTTAATTCAATCAGTCTTTCACAATTGATACAACAGTTTTTTTTTGCAAGTTTCCAACTTTCTCAAAATTTACGTAGGTGTAGACACATATTTCTGGTGCCAGAATGTGTTCTGGTAACAAAGGATTCAATAATATAAAGAATATTTTCATATTGTGAATATGTCATTTATGGGTTTGGGTATATTCAATTTTGCAAATTTCCAGAAAATGTTGATATGTTTAGTACTGAAATACATCAAGTACCTATACTTGAATTTTCCAAATTTCAAACTTTTTCCTGAATTTTCTAAAATTTTGCAAAATTCCATCCAAAATTAGCTCAAGTTTTAGAATGTAAAATCCTCTTAGATGGCTGGCTGTAAATGTTAGCAAGAGAGGGATGTCAACCGGCATAAAAATTTTGAAACGAAATCAAAAAGAATCGGAAGTGTACTAAAAAGAACCATAGATCCAAAAATTTGAGATGTAAATTTTTATTTCTCAAAATTTGACGAATTTTTGAAATTTAAAAATCATCTCATGGTTCAGCGACGCAACTGTGAGATATTTCGGAGCCTCATAAAAATTCTAAAATTTTCCAGCGTTAGCAGTACTGGAGAAAATCTCATAAAAATTATTCATATGAACTTTAACACTATAATTCTGAATTGAAAATCACTTTTTAATTGATCGTGTGTAAAGGTCACCAAAATTATTAATTCGTAAAATTCATTAAAATTCGAAAAATGAACTTTAGCAGCTGAAATATTCCAATGATTAAAAAAAATTTACTTTATCCAAGCAACTGAATGAAGGAACTTCAATTGAGTGAAAAACGGATAATGGTTTAGAAAGGTGTTTTGGAAAATGAAATCACACTTCATAGAAAGATGACTAGCAAGGTTCTCGGCAGATGGCACTGCACAAAAGTGAGAAAAACCTCTTTTCTAAAAAGATTTTTTAGGTATCCCAATTCAATCCCTCTTTGGATAGGGAAATTCATTTTTTTTTTTATGAAATTATCCACTCTCAGACTCCCACGCTAATTTCTGTCAAAATTTAAAAAGTCTCAAATTAAGTATATATTTTAATAGACAGCGACGATCGAGTTGATTTCGCAATGCATTTTTGTTTTCGAACTTGAGGTATACAAAGGTAGGTACTTACCTACTTACCTACTTACAAATGTATACTTGAATGTTTCGTTATCGCATATTCACGGTGCGATAAATTGTTTTGTCGATTTTATTATTTCAGGTACGAAATTATTATACAGATAATGAGTACACACGAGTTTACCATAAAAATACGTTGAGAACAAAAAAATATGTAGGTACCGTAAGTTGAAATTTGCCACACCAGTTATTTCGTTGTCTGGAAAGAAACACATTTAAAAATTGAAATGAGTGAAAAAATAAAATTATATTCCATTTTTATATTCGTGGCATTGAATATGAAGTCAATATCATGTGCAATAATTGGTGAGTACTGAGTACCATTTCCAAAAATGAATTGATTTTTAAAATACCTATAAGAAATAATTTATTTTAAAACGTGAATTCATTACTCTAAGACAACACTAATCCATTTCCGCCACCATATGCTAGCAATATCAACATTTTCAAAGCTAAACATATCAACACTAGATCTCCGTTGATATTTGCAAATGATCCTGTGCAACTATCAAGGGTTTACAATACTGGATCATCTTGTAAGTAGCATATTTATTAAGGAAACATATCTACTCTAAATTTGAATCAGTCAAAATTGAATGATTAAAAAGCCAAAAGTGAGCAACTGTAGAAATCAGTGAAATCTTTGCAAATATAATCAGTGAATTTTCATTTTTGAATCAGTAATTTTTTCAACTACTGAAATGAATCAGTAAAAACTTTAATTTACTGACTGAATCAGTAATTAGTCACTGATTGAAATTTCAGTACCTAGTTAAAAAAAAAGATTACTGATTCAAAAATGAAAATTCACTAATTTAATCAGTAATCTTTTGTAAACTACTAAAATGAATCTGAAAAAATCTAAATTTACTAATTAAATCAGAGATTAATTACTGATTGAATCGGTGATTAATCACTGATTCAATCAGGAAATTAAAATTTTTACTGATTCATTTCAGTAGTTAAAAAAATTACTGATTCAAAAATGAAAATTCACTGATCGAATCAATAAAATTTTCACTGATTTCTACACGCAGTTGCACACTGTTGGCTTTTTAATATTAGGTAATTAGTCAATTTTAACTGATTCAAATTTAGAGAGTAAAACTAAAAAGTTTTTCCAATTTAATGAGGAATTTCCTACTTTTTAAATAGTATTTTTCGCAACAATGCAAACGGAAAAGGATCAAATTATCGGTGGAGTTTTTGGAAACGACACGTATAATTTCTTTCAGATTGAATATTTCTGGGATCTGGATTTGATTGATGCAGGAAACAAAATAAATGGATTTAGGTTATTTAATTGATTACTCTCTTAATTTGAATCAGTCAAAAATGGCAAAATTGACTGATGAAATAAAGAAAATCAAGTCGCTGAAAACCAGTCGAATTCCACTGATTCCCCAAGCGACCTTTTACTGCCAATCAGTAAAAAATTACCGATTCAATTCGTGAATTTTCATCATTGAATCAGTAAAAATTAATTGACTGATTGAAATCAGTCAAAATTTACTGATTGCAATCAGTGAATTTTTATTATTGAATCAGAAATGAAAATTCACCGATTGAATCAGTAAATTTTTTCATTGATTCCAACAATGACTTAATTTTGTCGATTGAAATCAGTCAATTTTGACTAATTCAAATTTGGAGAGTAGATTACTAACTTTGGAAGCTATTTCGATCCTATTAATACTTAATAAATAGTAACCTGATTCGATTTTTAGTTCCCCAGTTCAAGCGATTTTTACATATTATAAAAAAGAATATGGCGATATGAAAACAGCATTGACTAAAGATGATGGAATAATTCAGGGTGTATTATTCATTTATCTTGTGAGTATATTACACAGAGATTATAACTAATTCGGCATATTCATGTTGATTTTTTTTTCCTTTTCAGTTCCCCTTCCCAAATCCTCTCTTTTACCCGTTTCAGTTCATGACACAGTGGATTAAAGAGCCAAATACATCGATGATTTTTTGGCACTATTTTGCCTACAATTGGTTCTTTGTACCATCAATAACTCAAAATTATTACATTCTACCAGGAACCTACATTAATTCGGAATTTAGTAAAAAGTACAAACATCCTACGGTATTTTTCCTAATAAGGGTCCCACTTCCATATATTTCTTATGAACAGGTAATAAAATTATTAAAAAAGAAGGATAATTAAAAGATTGGAAGGAGTAAATATGTACAGACTTGAATCATTTACTTATACTTACTTTTTTGCAGTTCAATTCTACATTCGGTTCATTGAGGAATAAAGCAGGAAAATCATTTTCAAATAAATTAAAATTTTCTCAAAAAAATCCGAAAACTTTGACACAGGCCACCGGTATACTTCTTAAATACCAATAACATTTTTGTATTCATAATTTGTAAAATTTCCAAATAGATACCGAATAAAATAAATCTCAATTTGTTACTTCTGTTCAATCCGAAAATTGGCCTATCGAAAGAGCAGGTCTCAGCTAATTTTTCGATTTCTGGCCAAATATGATACTTACTTATGAATATAAATCCAGTAAAGTAAGTAAATCGAAAAAAATTCCGAAATTTGATGAAAATTGGCGAGGAAGTTTACTTCGAGAAAAAGGAACCCACAGATTTTTTTCTGAACTTCTCACTTCAGAAGGGGAGAAATTGCTTTTGGATAATTACTATGTAAAACAAAATGCATTTGGCAGCATTTCCCTGAATTTTTTTTTTTTGAAAAGTTTGCCAAAAATTATTCTAAGGCGATGAAAAAATTTTAGTTTAATTTTGAAATGCTTTGGTCAGCAAAATTTGATAAAAATCTAGAAATACATATTCGAATTTACATTCTAAATTTTTCAATCTCCCTGTAGAAAACAAAACGTGTAAAGTATCCAATTTCAAGGTTCGGGGAGGGGTATAAACTCAAAATTGCATTTTATTACGAGAATGGCCGGGATTCCCAAGCATGAAACCATTATGCATTTCAAAATTGGAAAAAAAAAATCATTGGAAACCAGGTGTTCACTGATTCCAAAACTGAAAACTCTCGGATATGTTTTGAATTTTTTTTGGCATTTTTATAGCATTTTTGTCTCACTTCTTTACTCAAAAAAGAACCATCCTCTTCAACTTTCGTGAAAAAATTAAAAGAAGTAGAAAAAAAATTGGAAATTCTTGCTTTTCACACTAAAATTATTGAAATTCTTGCTAATTTCTAGTTTTTCTTGTTTTTCTTGCCAATAGGCACGGGCTTTTGGGACCAAACGTTTTTGAGTCAAGACGTCAAGAGCCTCAAAATGTTTTTTTTGGGTGGGGGGGGGGGTCTATCACTTGATACAAATCCCAACACAAATCATCGTAAAGATTCAAAATCTTTTTTGAGACACCTTAATACATCAAGGCAATTCCATTTTCAAAATAATCTGGAAAATTGCTCCAATGAATCCGTAGTCATTGAAAGTTTCGTTTTTAAAATTTCTATCCAACTGAAATTTCCAAACAACTACCAAATAAAATATGTCTCACAGCGGTTGGTCATAACTACAGAGACAGATTTTGAACAAAACGACTTTTTTATCAATCGAGGCGGTCGACAACAGTTGTAAAAGTTCTTAAAATAACACAAAAATCGCGGAAAATGTACTATGGATGGGGGGGGAAGGGGGCACATGAAGATAAGTTACGCGTAGATACCATACCATGGTTTACCGGAACAGGGGTTTTCCATACTATTTTACTTGACTTTTGTACCTACCCGAGGAATGTGGAATTCTAATAATGCAAAATCAATACTTTTTGCTCATATTTTTAATTTTCAACATCTATAATTTTTGTTCATCCAAGGACATCAGTGAGTATCAAAAAAATTTCATAACATACACATTTATTTAATAATAATATTTATTATTAATTTCATTTTTAAAATTAAATTCCCAACACAAGATTCAGTATGGCCAAAGAACGACTTGAAGAAATTTTCACACCAGACGTCAGATTCGATTAACATTGATTCTGCCAAAGCAACGTTCATCAGAACTCCAACACCTATAGTAATCATTGGAAATCCGTTTCTTCTTTCTTATGCTACAAATACGGGATCATCGTGTAAGAAATCATTCAAAAATCGAATCGTTCTTCGCCGAAACATATTAAACGTGTCTGTTTTTCTAAGTACCTTCTGGATTTGCGGAGCAATTTGATGACTGAGACGAGATTTTGGTGATTTCTGTAACGATTTTGGAGATTTTTGTTGATTATTTGGTGGTTTTGATGAAATTTTGGCGTTTTCCGTGATTTTTATGGCATGAAGGTTTTTGGTGATTTTAGATTTTTTTGTTCAGATTTTGATGAGATTTTGGTAATTTAAGTCGAGATTTTGAAGATTTTTATTGCGATTTTGGTGATTTTGATGGGATTTTGTGGTGAATTTGGCCACATTTTGGTGTTTTTCCATGATTTTTGTGGTTTTGAAGAAATTCTGGTTCAATTTTATCAAGATTTTGGAGATTTTCGTGGAGATTTGGTGATTTTTTGAGGTTTTAGTGGATTTGACTACATTTTGGTGTTTTTCCGTGATTTTTGTGATTTTGAAGAAGTTCTAGTGGTGTTTATCAAGATTTTGAAGACTTTTATTGAGATTTTGGTGATATTGGTGAGATTTTAAGGGGTTTGACCCAATTTTGGTGGTTTTGGTGAGATTTTAGTAATTTTTGTTGAGATTTAGTGATTTTGACGATTGATCCTTTTCAAAAGATATTCACAACCTTTAGAACTTGCTGATCAGTTTTAAAAGTGAATAATTCGACAAGAAATTGATATGTGTGGTTCGTAGGTATAGATACTATATTGACTGTAATAGTCCTCATTTTCTTTGACAGTAATTGTGACAGCAAAACCATCACTGTCACCGACAACCGCAACCGGAGGTGCTTTGGGCAACGATACTTATGTTTTCTTTCAACGTGAATTCTTTTGGGACCTGAGTTTGAAACGCAGTGCATTAGCATCAATTGATGGATACGGGTATGATTCAAGTAATTAATCATTATCGATCATGTAAGTATTTAGCCCTTGCATCAAGAGTGTAATTACGATTCATTCATTCAAGGACACCTTTACAAGCACTTGTTTCTTTTTACAACCTTAAATATGGGACATTGGAGAATGCAAAGTCAAAACGAGATGGAATATTTCAAGTGATAATATTTATACATGTGGTAAGATTTTTTACAATTTTTAATCCTCCTCGCAATACAAATCACACTAAATACTGTCGGATAAAAACTCAACGTTAATAATTTCATAATTTTCTAGGGGCCAATTCCAAACCCTTTATTTTACCCATCCGAGCTGATGTTTCAATTAGTGAAAAAATCTGGAAAAACAATCCTGATACCTGAATTCTTCGATTATATTTTTTACTTTTTACCATCACTTAGACAAGATTATTACGTATATCGTGGGAAATATTATGATCACAAGTCTGGAAAAACTTATTTCAGTTCCTTGGTTACATTGTGGCGTAGGTTTCCACCGCCATTCATATCTTATGAACAGGTAATCTGGGATTTCTCCAGTTGAAATTTTTAATTAAAAAATAAAATATCCAAATTAACATCGCTAAATTTTTCAATTTTTAGTTTAATGCAACTTTTGGCTCATTTGGGAATGAATTAAGAAAATCATATTCGCATGAAGCAAAACTATCCTCAGCAGGATTAAGGCCTGTAAAACACGTCATCTTAAGCGGAATTAAACTTATATTCAAACTTTGAAAAATTTGTTCATTTTTATGAAAATGTACATGTAAAAAAATTTCAAGTGATGAAAAATTCATTAATTTCAAGATGGTATTGTTGTTTCTTACCGAAGGCTGAATTTACGTATACGGAAAATCCACCTGGTATTTGCTCAGTTTCATAATTTTCTCAAAAAAATTGTAGGTATTAAAATAATATTTTTTCTTTTTATTCATTTTCATCATCAAATTTTTATAATTTCTAATTTTCTCAGATCAATCGATTATACTTTCATGTTCAAACATGGCCAAAAATTCACAATTTTTTCAACTCCCAACATTTTTTCCAACTTTAAAATGCATTAATGAGATGATGACGATTCAATTTTCTTTGATTTTCATTCAAATTAAGAAAAATTTTTAAGCTGGTAAACTATTTTGGAAAAAAAAGCAAAGAAAACATTTGAGAAAGTTGGGGGATTGAACGTGAAGATTTTTAATATGAAATTTTTAAAAATCTGAACTAGAATAACAATTTTTCGTGAAAATTATGAATATTTGCAAACCTAATATTTAAAAATATGGTGTTGAAAATATTTTGAATTTTTGAAACGGGATACTTACAGGAATTTGAAAATGAGAATAAAAAGTAATGAATAAATGAAGTACCTAATTTGAGAAACTGAAAAAAATAAAGAAAGAAAATTTTGGAAAAAAATTGAATTGGAAAAATTTTTTGGTGGAAGAAAAATGGCAGATTAAAATTTTGAGAAAACTTAAACCAAAAATGATGTAAAATTTATAAAAATAAAAATCCTTCAATTATCACAAAAATAGGGAGGTATGGAAAAACGAAGGATTCCACTGTTCATAACCCTTCTTCAAAAAATAAGTCATAATTAATTTATGGAATTTTGCAGGAAATGAAATAACTATGGTAGGTAGAGGTATTCTTTAAGAGAGCAGCAGACACTGTGATGGATTGCCATGAACACAAAGTGGATAGGTATGTATTTTGAAAGATATCTACTTATCCATTATATTATCAGTAACGACCGCCAGCCATGTTGGTATTTGAAAAAATGAACATTTTCAGGGACAGGTTTTTTTTTACCACACTTTATTCAAAATTTGTACACAGAAAAAAAAATATTGTGCCACAGAAATGAAACACAATTTTTTATTTATTTTTGCTGTTTCCAACATCTGCACCATTTTCTCAAAAGATATCAGTAAGTTTAAATTGTACCTTATTTTTGATAATTTAACTTTACATGGAATATGTAGGTATGTAAATGAAATATTTAAATCACCAGATTCGAAATGGCCAGTAGACGACTCAAAACCATTCCCATATCCCACGCCGGATCCAATCAACATAATATCATCACAAGCTGCGTACATTAGAACTTCAACACCTTTGATACTCACTGGAAATCATTTTCTTTTGGCAGAAGCAACCAACACAGGAACGTCATGTGAGGAAATATTCTAAAATTTCAAAACATGTGACAGGATATTCTCAATTTTAAGATTTTTTATTCTACTACAGTGATTGTGATCCCTCAAAAATCACTCCTGCCTGCCACTGCTTATGGAGGTGTTTTATACAACGAAACTTATATTTTCTTTCAACGAGAATTTTTATGGGATTTGAATTTAAAACATGCTGCTGGGGCGACAGTTAATGGATTTGGGTACATAATAATGGAATCTTTCCATCATATAGACTGATAAATTTTTTAATGTCGAGTTAATGATCTAATGAACATATCAGTGTAATATTTCAAGGGCACCTGTCCAAGCGGTTTCATCTTTCTACAATAAAAAATATGGTACTTTGGAGAATGCAGTGTCCAAACGAGATGGAATTTTTCAAGCAGTAGTTTTCATATATGTGGTGAGATTTATTCGATTACAAATGCCATCTGGTACCTAATTTTTTATTAAAATTGTTGTAAAAATCAAGGGACCAATTCCAAATCCCAAATTTTATCCATCTGAGCGGATGCTACCTCGGGCGAGAAAAGCTGGTACAACAATTACAATACCTGTCACGCCAGATTTCGATTTTTACAATATGCCATCCCTTAAACAAGATTACTACGCATATCCGGGCCAATTTTACGATCGAAAGTCTGGAAAATTCTATGACAGTTCTACTGTTACAGTATGGCGAAGGTTTCCTCCTCCATTCATATCTTATGAACAGGTGATTAGAAATTTTCAAAATTCGTTGAGTAAAAATTTAAGAAAAATGTTTCCATTTTCCAGTTCAATGTCACCTTTGGTTCATTTCTGAGCCCATCAGGGAAACCATATTCAAACACTAAGAGGAGATTCCCAAGAGGGCCAAGGCCTGTTAAACATGTTTTCGGGGGAATAAAACTGAAATTTAGAATTTGAAGAATATTGTGATTAGGTTTTAGTACCCATTTGGGTAGGAATTAAAAATTGTTTAATTTCCAGATCGGAATATATTTTATTGAATACCTAACTACATATGAATTGTTGACATATTCAATTCATTACAATGGGCGGGGTTGAGGAAATTCGGCACCTCCCACAAACCCCGCGGAAATAAAAATTTAAAAATATGGGCAAACTATTGAACAACTGAAGCACAAATGATCCATCTTATTTTTACCCTCCTAAATTACATGACTTTGGATTTGACTTCCCTTTATTAATGGGTGGGGTGAAGGAATCCCAGCACCTCTTACGCATGTCTTGGAAGCACTATCGAAAAAATTGGGGCAAAATTGAGCACAAATGAAGCACAAACGACCTACCTTGCATTTACCCTTCAAACTCTTTTGGTCTTGGTTTCGATCACTCATCCCTAATGAGTAGGGCTGAGGAACTTTGCATGAAATAGAATTTTCTAATTTTTTTCAATTTTTATGATCAAATTTTAATAATAATTTCAATTTTTCTCAAATTGATGAATAATTATTTTTTTCAAGTTAAAGTTCCCAAAAATTCAAAATTTTTCCTACTTAAGAATTTTATCCAACTGCGAAAGATATTGATGACGTCAACTTAAACGAAAAAAAAGTTGAGAAAGTTGAGAAAATGAACTTGAAGATTTTCAAGGTACGATTTTTAATAAATCATGAATATTTAGAACAAGTGGCGTCGAGTCGTCAAAGGAAGGCCCGAGGGGGCTTGTCACCCCGGAAAAAATATTGGCCCCTGCTTGAGAAAATTTCTGCTGTATTTAAAAATTATACAATAATGTAAATCCCTTTTCATTACATCAAAATAAGTATGTATTTCCAAAGCATTACTCCATGAAATCAATTATTTTTTTAATTTTTTGATATTAAAAACCGAATTTTTTCAGAGCTTCGTGCTGAATAAATTTGCAGTTCTATGATTTATATGAGGCAAAAAAAAAATGCAAAAAAAGGATCCTTTTCACCCCTTCTCTTTAAAATCCTCCTGAAATTTCAAGACTTTCATACCTACTTTTGCGTACACTTTCAAAAAAGTTTCGATGCCACTGGATATGTGCATTTTTAGCCACTGAAAAAAGTTACCCCCTCCTAATACTTCGAAAAACCCGAAAAAAAGTTGTTCAACATACAACCCTTTTTGTGCCCCCTCCAATTTTCGATTTTGACGACGTCACTGTTTAAAACTTTGAAGCTGTAAATATTTCGGTGGAAAAAAATGGAAGATTAAAATTTTGAGAAATTCCGAACTAATAATCAAACGAAGGAATTCATTTCTCATTTTTTAATCATTGATACCTACCTTCAAGAGTGAAAGGTTTCGTCGTTCACAATGCTTCTTCAAAAAGTAAGTCATTAATTTACGAAATTCTAGCGGAAATGAAATAGTATCTTCCAACACTGCACTAAAATGGATTGCCATAAACGCTAAAACAGATATTATGAAACTTATCTATACCTACCTATTAAATTATCGGTAACGACCGCAAGCCAAAACTGTAAAATTTATTTGAAAAAAGTCAATTTTTTCAAGGGTATATTTTTTACCATACTTCATTCAACTTTCGTACATTTTAAAAGAAATGTAAAATTTGTGCTACAAAAATGAAACATAATTTTTTACTTATTTTCGCTGGTTCCATCATCGGTTCCATTTTTTCAAAAAATATCAGTAAGTTGAAATTGCATCACATTTTTCATAATTCAACTTTTCATTGAAATACCTACGTTGCAATCGTCAGATTCAGAATGGCCAGTAGATGACTCAAAACCATTTCCATATCCGACGCCGGATCCTATTAATATTATATCTTCACTAGCTGAGTACATTACAACTCCAACACCTTTGGTGCTTACTGAAAATGAAAATCTTTTGGCAGACGTAACCAATACAGGATCGTCATGTGAGATTTTTAAAATTTCAAATCATGTGACAGGGTATTTCCAGTTTTCACGGTTTTTAGCTTCATTTCAGTGATTGCGGTTCCTCATGAATCATCACAACCCACCACCGCTCACGGAGGTGTTTTATACAACGAAACTTATATTCTTTTCCAAAAACAATTTTTTTGGGATTTGAGTTTATTACGTGCTGCTGGAGCTACAATTGATGGATCTGGGTACTTATAGAAAAATAGATTAATCGATTTTTCATATTAAGATTTCACAAACCATATCTAAAAATCCTAATGGGAAATATTTCAAGGGCTCCAATTCAAGTGGTTTCCTCTTTTTACAATAAAAAATATGATTCTTTGAAGAATGCTGTATCCAAACGAGATGGAATTTTTCAAGCAGTAGTTTTCATATACGTGGTAAGATTTATTCGATTACAAATACCATCTCGTAATTCGAAGTTAAAATCGTTATAAAAATCAAGGGACCAACTGCAAATCCTAAATTTTACCCAGCTCAGAGAAAGCTGCCGCGTGTGAGGGAAGCTGGTACAACAATTACAATACCTATCACACCAGATTTAGATTTTTTCCTTTCGAAATCGCGAAGGCAAGATTACTACGCGTATCCGGGCGTATTTTATTATCGCCAAAGTTTTAGATTCTATTACAGTTCTACTGTTACAATATGGCTAAGGTCTCCGGCTCCTTCCATATCTTATGAACAGGTATTTTGAAAAATTTCAGATTGAAAATCTGTCATGAAAATTTTAATTCAAGATAAATATTTCAATTTTTCAGTTCAATGCTACCTTCGCTTCATTTCGGAGCCGATTTGGGAAACCATATTCAAGTATTGCGAGGAGATTCCCACGAGGGCCAAGACCGATTAGACACGTCTTAGGAGGAATAAAACTCAAATCCAGGAATTGAGGAATTACAGGATGAAGTTGAGCACTTAGGTCTAGGTATTAGGATAGAAATTAAAAATTGTTCGATTTTAAGTTGGAAATAAATTACCTATTTTGATAAAGAGTAATCTGAATTTATACCTACTAAGAGTAGTGCAGTGCACCGATAATTCACCATTTTTAGACTCACAATTTTCTCGAGAAAATTACTAGTTTTGAGGTTGATTATGAAAAAAAAAAAAATGTGTTCACAGAATTCTAGTCGAAATTGAAATACCAGATTTTTAGAGGATTTTTGATATTACTCTGTTTCATCCCAGGGAAAAATCTTCAGGCATGATCATGCATGCAATATGGCGTAGTATGAGCATGTATGATCATACCTGATCAGGCATGAACAGGACAAAAAAAAAGAGGTTTTTGAATAAATTTCCATTGTTAAGGCCCAGGCATGATCATGCTACGCCATTTTGCATGAATGATCAGGCCTGAGCAGGGTAATCCAGTCGTGCTCATGCCTGACCATGCCTGATCATGCCAGAAAATTTTTCGCTGGGATACTTCTCGCCCAATTTATTCACTCAAAAAATGTAATCTGATTTCATCAAATGGGCCATTCTGAGCTAAGTTGACCAGAAATTTTAAGTACGTTTTAGGTCGCTAATTTGTTCTAAACTGCGAGAAGAAGTGAAACGAAGACAAAAGCATCATGAGCTATAGATCTCGACTATTTCTTTTAGGGGGAATGCTCAATGATTGAAAAGGTCAAGTGAGGATAACCAGGATTAAAATCGACCTTTACTTGAATTTATTCCATTTTGTAACGCATTCACGGGAAAAATATTAGTAATCACAAAATCAATGTTACCTTACGGCGAAACAAAATATTCATCTAGAAACCTAAAAATTGACAAAAAGATAGTAAAGCTTTCAAAAAAACTGTTAATAGGTACCTTACACTTTTTTATGTAGAATTATGTATCAAAAAATTGGAATAATATTATTTTTTGATATTTTTTAGACTGTAATTTTTGATGAAATTACATAAGTCGACACGATTTTCGTGTCTAGGTTCCACTTGCTAAATTTTTGGTTGCTTTAATATAACTAATGAAAGAAAAAATAATTTTTTTGACGAAAGTTTGCTTTTGCGGGTTGGGGGTCCAAAAATTGTTTTTTTTTTTCGAAGGCAATAAGCACGAACATAAAAAAAAAATATTTTTTTAGTCCAATCATATAAAAAATTTCACGGCGAATCGAGTGTTGCAAATCATGGATGTCTAGTTCTTTTAGAAAAAAAAGTTGGAGCTCATTCTTTCAGAAATTCTAATCGGTGAGATTTTTTGGGAGACATAATTTTCAAGATATTTTCGAGTTTTTAAAAAAGAGATAGAAGTCTGTGGTTTGCGTCACTCGATTCTCCGTAACATTTTCTGTAAAAGTGGGCCAAAAAATTTTTCAATTTTTTTTCCAATGTTCGTGCCTATTGCCCTTGAAAAATCCGATTTTTTGGACTCCCCAAAAACTTTGGAAGCCAGGATTGAACGAGGTGATGTATTTGGAAGAACAGAGACACAGAGCGAAAAATTTTCCGTCGAGTACTGTTGTAGCAAAATTCAAATGAAAATATGTAGGTACCTACTATGTCACAAAATTTTCTTTTTTTTCAAATTGCAGAACGAGTCAACAAAAAACTTGCATTCCTAAATCAATTTGAGTGGGAAAAAATCTCGAGTTCACCTAAAAAAACCTTTTTTTAAAGACATTTTTTAGGTACCTTGTATTTTTACATTTTTCATTATTTTTTTTTTCATAATCTTCTCAATGTGAATATAGATAAAAAGAAATATGTATTTTAAAATCAATTCTTGGGTGTTCTTTCAAAAAATAGCTTAGGAATGTGAACTTTACTTATTGAACACGAGCTGAAATGTGGTTTTTATTTTAGTACATATGACCTCCAAGAAATTTTTTTAGAAGTGTATCTATGTACCTACCAAAGATTTCCAATATGGAGGGAGTGAGGGGAGGTTTCAAGGAGCCATTCTCTTCAAGTAAAAGTTCATTTGGACATTTTTTTTTAGGCTTTTTTATGCATTTCTGAAAAATTTGAAAATTTTCTGACGGCTCCAAAAGTCTATACACCCAGACCACTTCCAAGTTCCAACAGATCAAGGAGGTCGAAATTGGGGCATAAACCTTTAGATTTTCTCGTTGATTAGATTAAATTTCGATATTTTGCTGGGTGATGAGACAATCTTGAAACTTCAAAAATTCATGAAAATTTAATAATTTGGTGATAGAATTCTTTTTTGATGTACTTTAGATTTATTTTCGTTTTAGCCCGAAATTTCACAACCGGTTGGGATTCCTCTATTCAAATCTTTCACTGGAGAAAGTCATAAATTTTTAATACTTTCAAAATATTTGTCTACATCACCGAAAGTGGCAGCGTTGATTTCATTAACACAAGCAAGGTAATATTATTAACTGAATGCAGAAAATATTGAAATTGAAAAATAACGTTTTCAAATACTGTCAACTCTGATTCTCCCCACTTAAGCTTCTCTAACTCCGACAAAAAACATAAATGAGATGAAATAAATTCAAAAAATTATTCATTCTCATAGTACTTGGACAGCCGAATTTACATTCAGCAACAATCAGGTCTACACAATTTTACCGACTTTTCCATTAGGAAAAGTCGAGTACTAAATTGTTCATCGTAGTTGAAGGGAGCGTCGGGAACGATTTTTTTTTACGTTTTCGGACATTCTGAACACGATAGGACGTGTGGTTGAGAACGAGGTTTCCTTATATATATATATATATACAGGCATAGCAAAGCACTGCGAGACCCGTTTTGGAAACGGTGCTATCACTGCGAGGCCCGATTTTACACTGCGAGACCCGAAATCGGGTCTCGCAACGTCATGCCATGTAAAGTGGTTTTTCATGATGTATGCATACTCAAAAGGCCATAGGCAAATTTTTTCGGGCCTCGCAGTGTCATTTCCATGTCTTTATATACAATTTACCTCGCCTCTCTGCACACAACAACACATGAAAACTTCGACCATGCGCCATTCGAATACGAATTGAGCTAGCGACATGGCGCTTGCGCAGCGAGATTCGTCTCATTTTCGGCTATTTTTTCCGCTACTTACATCGGCCTTAATACCTGACCCTTCATTTATGCCCATTTTTGAAAATTCGGGCCTGACAGTGCCTGTATCATCTCCTTTTGCAAAGCGGGTCTCGCAATGATAGTACGATCCATATATATATATATTTATATGTTTATGTATAATTTTGTCCGCGATTAAACTCGAAAACTATGTAGCTCCAGAAGGGGACAATGATCCCAAAAGATAGCATTTTTTACGTAGTTTTGAGATTTTCAAACCGATTTAAAATCGGTCCAGCCGTTTTCGAGATATTGAACTTTTTGTGTTTTTTAGGGGTTGGGGGGTGGGACTTAGCCGAAATTTGAAGCAACCAAGGTAAAAGTTGCATTGCGCTTAAAATTTCGATTTCTCTAAAACTATTGAACCGATTGAGCTGAAATTTTCAGGATTGGCAAAAAAAGGTTTGAGGACCCTACAGAAAAATTTTCAGTCCGATCGGTTGAGGTACACCGTCTCTCGGTAGGCTTAAAATGTGTAAACAGTTTTTTTCAATAGCTTACTGAAACTTGAAGCTCGAATAATTTGAAAACTAGGCATCCTCAAAAAAATCTAATGACTCATTGTCGAAAGCAAATTTAATTCTCTACAACTTGCTATACAGGCGTTTTTCGGGAGGCCCCTCCTTTGGTCAAAAACGATCCTCAAAGGATGCAAAGGAGGGTCCAATACTCGAAATTCGCATTAAACTCAAAAGATGTGTAGCTCCAGAAGGGGACAATGATCCCAAAAGATAGCATTTTTCATGTAGTTTTGAGATTTTCAAACCGATTTAAAATCGCTTCAGCCGTTTTCGAGATATTGAACTTTTTGTGTTTTTTAGGGGTTGGAGGTGGGACTTAGCCGAAATTTGAAACAACCAAGGTAAAAGTTGCATTGCGCTTAAAATTTCGATTTCTCTAAAACTACTGAACCGATTGAGCTGAAATTTTCAGGATTGGCAAAGAAAGGTCTGAGGACCCTACAGAAAAATTTTCAGCCTGATCGGTTGAGGTACTCCGTCTCTCGGTAGGCTTAAACGCATTCTGGCATTAAAAAGTTTGTAAAAAACTTTGTAAAAGGGCATAAACTGATGTTTTTTGGGTCGCTGATTCCGAATTAGTTCTTTGTTTTTCGATTTGAATCCTCAACATGTTCCTAAGTCGTCCCTCGGTAGGCTTAAAATTTGTGAACTGCCGTTTTTTTAATTTCTTAATACAAGCTTGAAACGTAAATAATTTGAATATTAGCATTAAAAAGTTTGTAAAACGGCGCAGTTTGATATTTTTTGGGTCGCTGATTTCGAATTTGGTATTTTTATTTTAAAACTTATTTTATTTCGATTTGAGCCCCTTCCCTGGATACCCTAGTGTACATGGGTGCCTAGGAGTCCAAAATTTCAAGTTTGGTACTCTTCAATAAACTCAATATTTGTGAATAGTTGAATGAAAGTAAATTTAATTTTCTACGCCGACGTTTGTGGAAAAGTCGGTTACCTTACGCAGAATGCGTAAGGTTTTTTTGACTTTTTTTTTTTTAGAAAAAATCGTTACCAAAGCAGGTCATTCTCATTATATTATCACTTCAAACTTTTTTAGAGAGGTATTCAAATTTCTGAGGATTATAGTGAAATTTCAGCTCTATAAGCACGTACAGTAGCTTGAGTCTTTGTTAAAACATCATATGTATTTATCAATAGTTAGCTATCTAGCTATGTCGCTATCGATATTGCAAAGCATGGAAAATACATATTTTACGATACCACGAATATTCAACAAGAATTCAGCAGGTACCTACTTATTCTTATCAACAAAAGGAATAGGTATTTTTAGAAATCACTTGGAGATAAAAAAAATTCCACGACGAAATGCCTTTTTGAAAATTCAGTAAGTAACTTATTGTCGTGGATTCTAGTTCTATAGCTTCAAATTTGATGTATCCACTAGAAAGTTGTTCAATATGAAGAAAATTTCATTTTTCATTTTCGCTTTTCTCAATGTAAATTATATTTTGACAGAAAATATCATCAGTAAGTAGTCTATAAAATATATCCGGTAATTAATAAGTTACCATACCAATAGTTAATTTTATTCGTTAACCAATAAAATTTTCACCACTTTGGTAGACAAGCTGTGGCCGTATATCGACTCAATAGATTTTCCATTTCCGACCCCGGATCCAATTGACATTCCTACTTCTCGAGCCAAACACGTTTTCACACCAGTTCCACTAATTGTCTTAGGAAGCCTAATTTATTTTTCAAAAGCCACTCAGACAGGATCGACATGTGATTAAATTGAATATATTCTAGTAGAAAGATAGAAAATGAGGAAAACATTAAAAAATCACCTGTATACCTACTTTTATTACAGTGATAGTCAGAGTTCCACCCCCTCCTTCTGCAACTGGAGGTGTTCTTTATAAAAATGTTTACGGATTATTTCAAAGGGAATTTTTCTGGGACCTTGCATTAAAACGCAGTGCTGCTATGAAAATAGATGGATACGGGTACGATCTTACCTAAAAAATAATTCTGTAGATATAAAATTATCAAAAAAAAAAAAAATGATTTGAAATTTTATACAGAGCGAGTCTTCAAGTAGTTAACACTTTGTATAATATGAAATATCCAAGCGTGAAAGTAGCAATGAAAAAGCGAGACGGGATCGCTCAAGTTGTGAATTTTATTAACGTGGTAAGTTGCAAAATTCTTCCTTTAAGCTCATTCAGATTTATCATAGAGATCTTTAAAAAATCTATAAAAATTCCACATTTTGATTCAGACATCCGTTTTCAATCCACTGTTTTATCCAACTCAGAAGGCGCTACATTTCAAGTTGGAAAAGGCTAACTCGAGTGCTATAATCTCAGAATTCTTCAATTTTGATTATCTTTTCACATTATCGATCATAAATGAATACTTCTGTTATCCTGGATCGTTTACAGATCCTGACACTGGCGTAACATATTTTAGTTCTACTACCATCGTTCCTGTTAGAAAACCAACTCCTGAAATTTCTTTAGATCAAGTAATATGATAATTTTTTTCACCAGCATCCGAGATAATTTAAACTAAATTTTGTATTTTTCAGTTCAACGATGTTTTTGGATGGTTTAAGAATGAAAAAGGAAAATCGTATTCGAATGTACGGAAACTGCATCCAGTTGGTCGACGACCTATTAAAAAAGCAAATGGAGTAATACTTGCTGTTTCTATACGTTGATAAAGATTCTATGAAAATTTAGACATTTTGGAAAAAAAAAATTAAAATAAAATCAGAATTTTAATTCCTAGAATTGAAAATTTATTGAAGACTGATACGATTCCAAGAAACATAAAGCTAATCTATGTTACGTATCACATAGATAACCTTCAATACGAAACCAAGACAATGCTAACAAAATATTAGCTTATCTGTCGGTACGCTTCCATCATGTACAAAGGATATTCAATAGAGTGGGCCGAAAAAATAATTTTTTCGATTTTTAAAAACATACCCCCGCAAAAGTTGTTGGCTGATGAGATTTTTGAAGAATAAAAAAAAAAAATCAAAATCAATTCATATCTTCCGATCGCGCATTGACATTGAAATTTTCAGAAATTGGCAAAAATTCAATATTTTCAAAAATTTTAGAAAATTCTGAAAAAAATTGAAATTTATTTAAATTGGTTTTAAAGCTTATCTAGTGACTATTCAAACCAAAAAGCAGAATTTTTTGAAAAAAAATCATGCTTGACGCCTTTTTTAAATTTCTGCTATTTCTTCACATGAAGAAAAATCAAAAAAAAATTATAAAACGTTGATTTTTTTTCAAAAAAATCGTATATTATGCGACAAGGGAGTAAAATGATTTTTTGATGAATTTTGAGGTTTATTGCCCGAGCGAAGCGAGGGAAATGAATCAAAATTGTCGAAAATCATTTTACTCCCGAGTTGCATACGATATTTTTCGTTATAGAGGGAGAAAAACGCGAATTTAAGCACTCGAGCAATTCGCGAGAGGGAGTAAAGTAGCGTTTTACTCCCTAGTAACGAAAAAATGTTTTTCGGTCTATGTGGTCACTAAATAAGCTCTAAAATTAATCTTAATCAATTTCGAATTTTTTCGAAATTTTTTAAATTATGAATTTTTGCTAATTTTTGAAAACTTCAACGCCAATGCGCGATCGGAAGATATGAATCGATTTTGAATATTTTTTTTTATTCTTCAAGTCTCATCAGCCGACAACTTTTGCGGGGGGTATGTTTTTGAAAATCGAAAAAATAAATTTTTCTGTCTTCTGATTGGTTCTGTGGTTCGTATGATCGCAGAGCTCTTATCAATACCATACCATTTCAACTTCGAAAATATTAAAAAATTCACTTTGGTATTGTATCTACACCTCGCTTATCTTACAATAAGTAACGGTAGGTAATATCTAGAGTTATATTCTGTTTGTGTCGTTAAAAAAAAAAAACATTCAAGTAGGTAAGTGGATTGAAAAGTATAAAGTTTTTGCAAATTAAAAATTGTGATTTTTCATAAAAGTCTCAATATCAAATATTTCAAAAAACCTTGAAAACTTTATTGAAAAATCTATCTAATTTTTTTCATATTTTATGAGTTTGGACAACATACCTACCTAAAATTTTCAGCCCACTTAGTCCAGTGGCAAACTGTAAGTAAACGGCAAAAAATGATAATGGCGTGAAATTTGGTATGATGAACAAGGACACCAAAAGGAATTTTTTGAGCCCGGGAGGCCATCACCGTCCAAAATTTTTCTGTCGATTGGAATACTTCCTTTTGAAAAAATCACATGGAAAATCTTCAGAAAAAATGAATTTTGATAATTTAATCGAAATTATCACAATTTGAAAACTGTTTTCATGTTATAATAATCCGTTGAACACGAATCCGGAGTATGGTTTCGCATGAATCACTCAAAATATGAAAAATCTGAAGCGAAAAAAAAATTGCTTTAAAATCTTGAGTAGGATGGTTATTTACTTAGGTACCTAAATGCACTTAATTATCGTTTTAAAAAGTAATTTGTCAGCTGCGTACAAATTTGTGCCCGATTTTTCCATATGGCTATTTTTTCAATCAAAAATGTTGTTTTCAAGTTTTAATTGACCGCACCATCGCCAATACAAGATTCGTGTTTCATGACTCAAATGAGGTCGAAAATGGATGAAATTTTTGAGTCGAGATGTAAAAATACGCAGCAGATAGAATTTCAATTTTTCCAACTAAAACTCACGCGGTAATTTTTCAAATTACGATATTTGACACGAAAAATTTACTTGCTAAAAACAGAGATATTAGTTGAATTTAAACAGAGGTTTCAGAAAAAGTATGATCAAAGTTACTGTGCCCACGGTTCAAAATCGAAACATTTCCAAGGAATTAAAAATTACAGAAACTAAAATCATTCTCCATTTCTTTGATCCATTTCTGTTCTGTGAAATTAGATTCAGACAAGTATTCATAATAAGTTTTTTTTCACGACTGTTTTTTTCTTCTTTTTTTTTTAAACAAAAAAAAACACTATCAAAAATTATTGCACTCTTCATTGTATTGCAATACAACTTTTAAAACGAAAATAATCTAAATATTCTCTGACCATTACCTATTTGACAAAAACAGTTTTACATGGATAAGCGTAAATATTTGAAATTCTCAGTAAATTTGATACCTACTTCCCATTTACAATTTCGTCGAAAAACTCGAAAGAAAAGTAAAAAAGAAACGTTTTAAAATATAATCCGTAGTAGTATATTTAACAATATCATAGTCTAATCGAGTCATAAATCACGGAATGCTCGTGTGAATAAGTGAACATTTTAAATTTCAAACCATCATCGGAAGAAGAATACCCATATTAAGTGCAGCAAAGTATGGTTGAAGAATACTCGAAGGGCAGTTGATTTTTTTTTTATAAATTTCAAGCGTAGAAAAATGCTTTCTTCTATAATTTTCTACATTGCCATAAATTACGTCATTAATTTTACAACGGCTCAATCAGGTCCTCACTCAGGTAAATCGATTTTCAAATGATTAGGTAAAATGATCTTTAATTTGACAGTTGAATAATAAATTTGAAAATCATATTTCAGGAAATAATAACTTATTTCTTGGAAAATACCCGATACCCAGAAGGACACCAGGACCAATCGATATCGAAACGAATCACGTAAGAAATGTAGTTCTACCGTCTCTTCGGCTCACAAGTTTTTTGAGCGAAAATATGAGAATAATCAATAATGGAGTCGCAAGTAAGTGTAATCAATTTTCTCTCAATTTTTTCTTCATTTTTCCAATTAAAAAAAAAGATGAAGTGCGAATCAAACTTCGAGCACTTATATTAAATTAAAAATAAGATATTTCCAGTCGAGGCTACCATGAATCAAAAAACAAATACAACATTGACTGGAGGTCCTTTCGGCAATAATATATACATATACTATAAAATAAGGTATTATTGGTCAGGAAATACGACTGGACCTGCAGCAACCACCATAAATCATAAAAACGGGTAAATATTAAAATAATTACGTAGGTACCTACTTATTTTATTAAATTACTTGAAAAAAATTCCAATAAATCTCATTTTATTCCTCATCTTTTTTAGAGCACCAATCGAGGCGGTGACATTCTGGTACAAAAAAGAATATCGCTCGTTCAGGAATGCCTTAAATTATAGAGATGGTTTGGCGATTCTTTCCACACGAATAAAAGTGGTATGCAATTTGAAAATTATAAATTGTTCAAAAAATTAAATGATGGTACCTTCGATGGCAAAATTCTTGTAATTTCAGAGCTCATCGAGAAATACACAATTTGTAAATTTTCAAAGAAAATTGGCGAAAGTTACGAAACCCGGATCATCTGCAAATATTAAACACAAAGACACGTTTCTCTGGTTCCATACATTTCCAAAAAACACTCCGTATTTTTCCTATCCAAGCTCATACACAGATCAGCTGACTGGAAGGATGTATTATTGTTCTACAGTTTGTGTATTTCAACCCATTATTTCTTCCATATCGTTAAGACAGGTAACTA
This sequence comes from Pseudococcus jackbeardsleyi, assembly GCA_038380155.1. Taxonomy (NCBI): domain Eukaryota; kingdom Metazoa; phylum Arthropoda; class Insecta; order Hemiptera; family Pseudococcidae; genus Pseudococcus; species Pseudococcus jackbeardsleyi. The sequence goes on from CM076241.1 coordinate 37,780,011, forward strand.
ATTTTGTAATTAAATATTTTTTTATTGTTAAATTAAAGCTCTGAATAGGAAAGTACATAGGTACCTTGACTGACAGAAGAATTTAGGTTGAAACAAAATTTAATCGAAAGAACGTCATAAAAGAATCACTACCTAACCTAACGATAAATTTTTGAAATTTCAAAATTGCACAATTCACTGAAAAATATTAAAATTTGATCTAATCTATAAAAAAGCTAAAAATTGGTAGGGACCCTATATTGAAAGCAGTTTCAAGATTTTTGGAGCTTCTAGAGAATTTTTGAAATTTTCAGTACCTACATATTATACCTACAGTCTAAATCACAAAAATTGGGGGAAAAATTCACTTATTTATCAAAATGCAAACAAATGATCGTTTTGTAGTCATTTTTCAAAAATAAAAATAATTGGGAGTTGAAATCGTGATATTAGTATTTCATTTCTGTCGTTTCTCCAAGAAACGACAAGAAACGACCGACTTTGCGATGAAAAAAAAATCGCCTGTCTCATAGTTTTTAGAGAAATAATAAGAAAAATATTTCTTAGCATTCAAATACCGACGTTTTGCTGAGAAACGAAATGAAAACTCTACTTATGTGCCTTAAAATAAACATATTATTGAAAATAGGCGTTGACTAAGTCTTTTAACATCATATGTACGAATTTCAGTTCCATGGCTCATTCGGATTACTAAAGAATTCGCAAGGACAGCCATTGACGAATTCAGTAAACCAGTATCCAGCTGGTAACAGACCGGTCGTTCGAAGTAAAGGGCTTTATCAAAACAATCATTAACATAATTTCAAGGAAAAAGAAATCGAAATAAATAGCTTTTTCTTTTTATAGGTAGTGGATAAAGTGTTATTCTATTTTTTTTTTTTTTTTTTTTTATATATCAAAATAGGTTAGTTTTTTATGAGGATCGTAGATAAAAAAAATATGTTTTTCAATGTAGGTAAGTCAGTACCAACTAATTTAAAAATCGGTTGCACCAGATCACCGAAGAAGAAAATTTTGATGATTTTTTGAAACTTTTAAGCTAGATAATGGCTCTTCATGCAGAAAAACTTAAAAACAGGATTTCATTATCACCAAACGATATTTGGAATGTTCATATTATTTTATTTTGTAAAATCACAATACCTAGTTGCATTTTCTTGGGCAAATTTATGCGAATATTTTGTGACGTACGTACTACACGTACACGTAGGTAGCTAGGTACCTAACTTATCAAGTTGCTGTGACGAAGTGCTATAATAAAATCAAATCATGAATCATAATTTTTGGCAATTGCTGAATGGCTAAGGTAAGTGAGAAAATTATTCTAAAAAATTTTATCACAATACAGTTACTTTTCACATATGTAGGTAACCTTGAATTAAATCGAATATTTCTAAATATTCTTCCTACTTCAGATTTTCACCCAGGTATGTTCACTAATATTGAGTTTAGAAATAAGTAGATACAGGTAGAATATGTATAGGTTTCTTATTTAATTATGAAAATAATTTAATTTTTCATTATTTATTTCAATTTATACCTTATCGGCCAATTTTAATATCTAGAATATTTAATAGAGTACCTAGGCAATTTTTAATGATTTTTATACTCTTACTTATACCTGAAAAAATTTCATTATTCATCAATTTTATTTCTTCCACAAATGAAATTCAAGTACATATTTATATTTAATCAAGAAAAATACTTGAAATATTCATCGAATTTAAATTCTAAAAAAAACGTTTGAATTTATATCGAACGAATTCTGAAACCTTTATAATTAAAATTTCAATTGCTCGAATTGATCTCCAGCGAAAATGTGAAAAATGCGTGTATTTTTTGCTCTCCAGATAGTAGTTTTCAAAATATTTTTAAATCCGCGTTTATTTTAAAAATTAATGATTTTTTTTTTACCAATCTTTCAATAAAAAATCACTGATTTATCAATTTACTCCCAATTTATCAAGAAAAATTAATGTTGACTAAAAGAACAGTGGAGAATAACTACGTAATTTGAAATTTGACCTGTTTCCCTATATTTTCTCGAATTCTTTGCTCCTCTCTTGATTTCTGAGTCTCCTTATGCTTCTCCTCCTCCTACTAAAAAATAAAATGTCATTTGCTAACTCAAAAATAATTGATTTTTGAAATTAAATTTTGACATTTTTGGTAAAAAATTCATCTAGAAATTCAATATACCTAATTATTTTTATTTTAGGCACCAATGATAAATCGATTGAAGAGTATTCATACTCAGAAAGGCTAAAATTCATAACGTTTTGAAAGCTTCTACCAAAATTGGAAAATATACCGGTTTAGAACCAATTCCCATCATTAAAATGGGATTAAGGGCGAGGGAAACCCCCTTTAGTCAATGAAAGCGTTCCCTTCAGTATTTTTGACAAGCACCATTTCGCAATATTAAATTTCAATCAATACGAATATGTTTCAAGTTTTAATTCCATTTGAAAAATCAAACTTGAAAAAAAGTGATGATAAAAACCAAAAGTTACGCATAAAAAAAATGGAAATTTTTACAAAAAATTTTCATCAGTCTTTACTTTTTATCGGGCATATCGAAGAAAATGTTCAGTGCGAGCAGTAAACAATCAAAGATGATAATACACTTGGAAAGAGAAAAGTCAAAATATCTAAATATAAAAATTTTTCATTCGAATAATCAATTTTCTTCAATTTTCCATGCTCAAATCAGAAAATTTTCCAATTTTTTCTAAACAAACTGGTCATATTTTTTACAATTCCCTGATCGATTATAATTTTACCACTTGGAATATGATCTTATCATTTGACTGAGTGAGTTATCCCATATCCTCCTCCGTCGCTTGGATATTGCTCCACAGGGTGTCCCAAAGGGGGTCTCTGGTCCGTCACACTTCAGATTTGAATAAGTGTAATCATTTATGCAGAGTCCATTCTCCAAGGGAAGTTAAGGAAGTCAGACTTCTATCAATTTTTTCTCCTACATTGAGATTTTTAAGTATCGATTTTTTGGAAAGATGTGTCCAGAAAAATGGAAAATCAAATTAAATTCTATTCTGGAACCAGACCATAAACAAAATTCAATTTATTCCAATTTTTTTTGAATTCAAATTTTTTCAAGTCTAAATTTCATCCATCACTTTAATCGTAATTTTTTTCAAAATTTTGCCCAATTTCTAATTTTTGTATTTGTTTTTCAAAGAAATTATTTCAAACCTAAATTTGATTTTTTCCACATGTTTTTCAACTTTATGATCTTGAAAATTTTTTCCAATTATTTACTCATAAAAAGTTTTAAAAACATGATGTAGAAATTCATTATTTAAAAAAGAAAAATTTCAAAATTATTGGAAAAATTCTCAACTTTCAAGGGAAGACATTTTACGAAATATATTTTTTTTTTTAATGTTCAACTCAAAAATGACTAAAGGGTCTGGCCGAATAAGGGGTGAATTTGGCCCCAGGCTGGATTTTCGTTTTAATCCCCCCAAAAGGTACCCCTTGATGTAAAAGGTTTTTGCTCAAAGACTTGATTAAAACTTGAAAATGGCGGATTCTCAGGAAAGAAATGACCGGATTGAAAAACTAATCCCATATTCGTGTTCAGCAGGTCAAAATACCCCGATTAACACCCTTTTCGCGATTATTTTGCTCAAGGTCTCGAAATTCACTTTTTCAGATTATTTCGTCATGAAAAATCGGTGGAGAAAAACAATTTCGAGACTTCAAATGAAACGATCGCGAAAAGGGTGTTTATGGGGGTATTTTGACCCGCTGAACACGAATTCGGCGTTAGTTTTTTCGTTTAGTCAATTCTCTCCACACAAAATGCTCAAAATTTGAAAAAAATGCTTAAAAACCCAACATTTTTGTACAGTTTTTCGCGATTTTCGGCCCTTGCTGCATCGATATCGCCAAAACTGAATACGTGACGTGAATCTACGTTAAAAACACGTTTTTTAGTAATTTTTCCAGAGTGGTACCTCTTCGATTACATGGTGTTTTTTGCGATTGAAAACTTCAAATGGCCGAAAAACCATGAAGATGTGCATGAAAATTTTTGAAAAAATTTCCATAAATACATCTCTACGAGATGTAACTTTATGCCAAAGAACAGAAAATTTCGTTCACTTCCGTTGGAATTAAAAATTCTTGAAAATCGGGTAATAAAACGGCCATAACTCCGAAATGGAGGGGGGTGGGGGGTCAAAAATTTTTCCAGATTTTTTTTACATCAAGGGGTACCTTTTGGGGGGATTAAAACGAAAATCCAGCCTGGGGCCAAATTCACCCCTTATTCGGCCAGACCCTTACAAAAAAAATTTCAGTATCTTGTTTTTCAAAATGCATTTTAAAAAACAAGATCATGTCTTCCAAACGAAATCAGTAATTGAAAGAAATTTTTAAAAAATGATAAAAATACAAGAAATGTCGACCTATTTAAATTTTGAGTAGTTATTTAATTAATTCGTATTCGAAAGATTTTGAAAAATTCAGTTTCTTTCCAGTTTCAGACTTCTTCAAATTTTCCTTTCCAAAATCGCCACTGCATTAATGAGAAAAACTTTAATGCTGCTTATACTTTAAAATTGAAGAAACCAAATTGATTTTATAAAATCAGATGAAAAAATATTTTCAACCACGAGAATTGATTAAATTTTGAAAACTAAACAAATTATCCCTTAATGGTTTCAAAAAGACTACGTCAAAAATTCAAAAAAGGTGTTCAAAATAATCAGAAAATCAACAAAGAGAATGGATATGGTAGGTAAAAAAAAACTGAATAGATTTCATTCTGCATACTTTTTGCCTTACACAGCAAAATTGAGAAAATTTAAAAATACTTTCAATCTCTTTCACTCAGAATAACCTGAGGCTCTTTAATTTTCGAAGTAAGTCGAAAAAGTCTTCGAAACAAAATTTATCAAATTTTTCGACGCTCATTTTTTTTTCCTTACGTTCGTCTTTTTTTTAGATTTTGCGAAAAAAATAAATTAATCTCCTTGTATTTTTAAAGTTGAGAAAAAGTTACAAGATGAGAATTCGTTTAATTTTTTGTATCCTCAAGACTGAAAAATTTGAAATCTTGATTTTTTTTAGGTACAAAAATTCGTCCCTTCGATTTTTAAGATAGGCAACACATTCATCTGAATTTTTTTCAAAATTACCTGGTAAGGTATACGATGAATACTTTGTAAGTACCTATACATAAATACCTTTCATGGAACCGTCATTTAACTAAGTAATAAGGGTAAGCATACTATTTGTTGCACTAGATAAGCTGCAACGCTTTGTAAAATGACGATGCCAGATATGAAATGTATCGCCGAAAAACAATTGATAAAGTTAAATAATGTTCAAAACCAACCGAAGGTTTTCAACAAACGCCGTAAATTATTAAAACTCCATAATGAAAAATTGAAAATCGTATAAATACCTGCCATACCTTCTTGAACCCTTTAACGATTAATAACATCATAAGTTAACATTTTGAAATTACTGTAAGTGAAGTTGATCGATGATTTTTTTGTGTCAGACAACAGGATTCAAAAACATGGAGTATTCAATTTTTTACATTTTTTTGATCGGTGTTATCGGATTTTCGGAAAGTGCTCATTCTCCATTGGGTAAATTGAATTTAAAACTCTATTTTCTCAATGTGACATTTTTTTAATCGAATTAAAAAAATTCGAACCCCGTTTTTTATAGATGATCCGGATTTATTTCTTGACAAGTACAAGATTCCGGAAAAGACTCCGTCGCCACTCGATATAAATACATCTCAAGTGAAAAATGAAACATCAAATTTATCAAAATTACACTGCATAGGATACGATAAGTACAGAAATGTGACATTAATCAATACTGGAAATGCAAGTGAGTCGAACAAGGTTTTTTTTAAATTTAAAATTACATAAAAATACCTAGGTTTAAATATTTTAGTCGAAGGCATAATTGATCCAAGTACCCCGCAAAGATTAACCGGTGGTGTTTTGTTCGATGATTTATATAAATTATACAAGGTCGTGTTTCTCGTGTCAGAAAAACCAAATCTACCTGCAGGTACAACCGTTAATGGAAAACATGGGTAATATGAAAAATCAATTTTACTTACAGTTTTATCAGATCAAAGATTTGATAATGACAAATGTACTCATTTTTTTAGAACTTCCATAGAAACATGGACACATTGGTATAGAGAATTAGATGGATCGTTCGAAAATGCAATGCATAAGCGCTACGGTTTGGCCGTGACCTCTTCTCGAGTAAATTGTGCAGGTAACTTGGCATAAAATAAAATTTCATTGCAGGTAGAAAATATAACCACATAGGTAAATCAGAGTCACGTTTTAAATTTCGCCTATAATATCACAGGGTTCAACTCCTAATAAAAATATTACCAAAGGCTCTGGTGTGGTAAGGGGGTCATTTGGCCTCTGGTCCAACTTTGGAAAAATTCTTGCGCCATTCGATTTGCCATGGTAAAAGATGATTTTAGAGCGCATGAGCGAATTTTTACCTCGCCCCTGGGGGCTGGGGCCAAAATACGCGATTTTCAAGCCAATAACTCTTAAAAATTCTATCTCCGCGAGTTTTCAACCGATTTTTTCCAAACTTGGCACAAAGGTAGTGGTACTAGAGGGGAATGCCCTGAAATTTTTTCAGATTTTTTTGACCACTTTAATGACCTTGAATTCGACTTTGAAGATTTCAAATCGCCCTGGGGGGCACAGCTGGGGGGCTGTCTGAAAAATTTTTTTTAATTAAAATTTTTCAATGTATTTTACATTTCTGAGAATTTTTCCAGATTTTTTCAGGTGGTGGAAAGTGGTCAAAAGCTCAAAAAACCGCCGTAATTCATCATTTTTATTGCTGAAAATCAACGTTTGTCTTCAAGTTTTCATTTTTAACAGTTTCCTGGCAAAAATATTATTATTCTATTCACTCTCCGTGTCCCATTTTGACCTTTGTTTGTTCGTTTCTCATGACTGTTATCAGTTATGTTCAGAGCAGAAATGAATTCTATGAAAAAAAAGCCTCATCCGAGGATTTTTGGCGTAATTGACTCACAAATAATGTGACAAAAGTAATCCTACCTGTTTTTGAAGTTTGCCTGATTCCCCTGAGATTATTGGCCTTCCTCCCCGCTCAGTGGAGGTTTTGCTTATTATTTGAGGAGATGGTATTCCATGATTTTACGTCATAGACGGAATAAAACGACTATATTCCCTCTCGCGATCTCAAAATTTTCAAAAATCACTTCATCCCCCTTGTTGCACAATATACTATTTGACTATTGGTACATTCAACTTTTCTAAATTGAACCCAGACCTCTTTTTTCCTTCTCTCTTTTATTATTATTTTTTTTAAAATTATTGTGCAACAAGGGGGATGAAGTGATTTTTGAAAATTTTGAGATTTTTGCCCGAGTGAAACGAGGGAAATAATTCAAAATTGCCGAAAATCATAGGCGCACCCAGAAATTAATTACGGGAGGGGCTGAGAATTTCAGAAAACATGGGGAGGGGGTCAAATTTCAAATTGAGTCATTTTTCACTGATATTTCAATCAAAAATCATCAATTTTTTTTCTGCCAAACAGAGAATTTATTGAGAATTTGGTGATTTTTGACTGAAAAATCAATCAAAAATTGTCAAGTTTTGAAATAAAAGCACGTACAAAAATACTGCCCGAGCGAAGCGAGGGCGAAAACTTTTTGAAAAAATATGCTTTGAAGAGCAAAAAAATTTACTTTTTTCTCATTTTTGAAGCAAAAAATTATTTTTTCCGGGCTTAAGGGGGGCTCGAGCCCCCTGAGCCCCCCCCCTGGAGCGCCTATGTCAAAAATAATTCATTACCCGAGTTGAATACGATATTATAGGTACACGTACGTCATAGAGGGAAAAAACGCGAATTTAAGTACTTGAGCGATTAGCGAGAGGGAATATAGTCGTTTTATTCCGTCTATGACGTAAAATCATGGAATACCATCTCCTCAAATAATAAGCAAAACCTCCACTGAGCGGGGAGGAAGGCCAATAATCTCAGGGGAATCAGGCAAACTTCAAAAACAGGTAGGATTACTTTTGTCACATTATTTGTGAGTCAATTACGCCAAAAATCCTCGGATGAGGCTTTTTTTTCATAGATATTCATTTCTGCTCTGAACATAACTGATAACAGTCATGAGAAACGAACAAACAAAGGTCAAAATGGGACACGGAGAGTGAATAGAATAATAATATTTTTGCCAGGAAACTGTTAAAAATGAAAACTTGAAGAAAAACGTTGATTTTAAGCAATAAAAATGATGAATTACGGCGGTTTTTTGAGCTTTTGACCACTTTCCACCACCTGAAAAAATCTGAAAAAATTCTCAGAAATGTAAAATACATTGAAAAATTTTAATTAAAAAAAATTTTTCAGACAGCCCCCCAGCTGTGCCCCCCAGGGCGATTTGAAATCTTCAAAGTCGAATTCAAGGTCATTAAAGTGGTCAAAAAAATCTGAAAAAATTTCAGGGCATTCCCCTCTAGTACCACTACCTTTGTGCCAAGTTTGGAAAAAATCGGTTGAAAACTCGCGGAGATAGAATTTTTAAGAGTTTTTGGCTTGAAAATCGCGTATTTTGGCCCCCCAGCCCCCCAGGGGCGAGGTAAAAATTCGCTCATGCGCTCTAAAATCATCTTTTACCATGGCAAATCGAATGGCGCAAGAATTTTTCCAAAGTTGGACCAGAGGCCAAATGACCCCCTTACCACACCAGAGCCTTTCTCGAAGCAATAGAAAAAATCACTGATCCTGGATCGTCTACAATTATCCAATACAAAGATATCATAGAATGGACCGAAAGTGGAACAGACGAACATTATTTTTCCTATCCTGGTCAATTTGAAGATCCAAAAACTAAAAAAATATATTACTGCGCTGTGTACTGCATACATCGATTCATAGAATCCACCATCTCTGAAGAACAAGTAAGACTTTTCGAAAAATAATTTTCCACCACAAAATAACATCCTCGTCTTTCTGCAGGAAAACGTCTCCTTGGGAAAATTTCATTTCCACTCTTTATGCGTGATCTTACGTTATATAGTCGATTTTCAATCAATCGAAGGAAGAGGGTTTTCCTTTTTAGACGATATCAACAACCTCTGTCTCAAAGTTGATCAAAAATCGTTCTAAATGTTATCCAAAATTTTTGACTCCTCATCCTTCCTCTTTCTTTACTGGAATATTGCCCTCTATGCATCAAAACTTGAATCATTTTTATTTTAGGAGGGGATGAACGAGAAAAATTGAAATTTTTACAAAATAATGAGGGCTTTGTGAAAATATTTCGAAATTCTTTATTATTTTTTTTGGCAAGAATACGTCTCTGGGTTAGAAGGAGGAGGGAGAGGGGGTAAAATTCCCAAAGTGTAACGTTTTTGTGTGATCATTATTTCATATATGGATATTTGTAAAATTCCGGTTAAAATTATATACTGTATTCAAAAATATTGAAAATTGATCATTAATTTTTTGAAAAATGTATTCTGAAGTTTGCTTTTTTTTACTTTTTACAGGCCTTTTTTCTGAATGACTCTCCTTCCTCTCCAGTCTAAAGGGTTATTTCATACTAAAACAGGACAAAAATAAAGTCGGGTTTTCCGATTTTGTTCATTTTTTTTCACGAGTTCTCCTCGATAGTCTATTCACAAAACGACGGTTATTTTTTTAACCTTCGAAGGGGCTAGGGGCAATCCTTGAAATTTTTATGCAATTACGACGTTTGGCAAAATTGCACAGCTTTTGCAGGTTCATATCTCAAGATAGGTTGTACTTTGGAGAAAACTTTTTAAATTCACTCAAAACGTCATGGTCGTAAGAAATAAATAAATAGAGGTCGAAATGTGGCACGGGGAGTGAATAACAATATTTTTAGCTGGAAATAATAAAAAATGAAAAATTGAAGAAAAACCATGATTTTAAGTTATAAAAATGATGAGTTACAGCGGTTTTTTGAACATTTGACCACTTTCCACCACCCGAAAAAATCTGAAAAAATTTCAGGGCGTTCCCCCTAGTACCCCTACCTTTGTGCCAAGTTTGGAAAAAATCGGTTGCAAACTCGAGTTCGGCTTGAAAATTGCGTATTTTGGCCCCCCAGCCCCCCAGGGGTGGGATAAAAATTCGCTCATGCGCTCTAAAATCATCTCCTACCATGGCAAATCGAATGACGTAAGAATTTTTCCAAAGTTGAACCAGAGGCCAAATGACCCCCCTTACCACACCAGAGCCTTTTTATATACGTATTTTCGAAATTGACTTAATGTCAGAAAGTTCGAAAGTCATAGATCGATATGTTTTTATTCAACGCTATTTTAGAATATAATTCAATGTCAGAAAGTCAGAATGGCAGGAAAAATATTGAAAATTCCGTAATGACTTTTAAATACTTATAAATTTTCAAATTTTGAAATTAACTGACTAAATATTTATCTGGAAGTCAGATGCTGAAAATTGACTTAATATCAGAAAGTCAGAATGATAGGAAAAAACATATTCATGTTATCAACATTTCCTTTCAGAGGAAACTTTCACTTCATTTTTTTTTAACATACTTTTTCCTAAAATCGAGGAGTTAGGAGAGCTCTGAAGGGCCAAATAAAAAAAAAACAAAACAAATATTCGAATGCAGTGCCCTAAAATACCTAACAAACGACAGGTCACATGTTATTTTTCATTTTTTTCGAATTTTGACCCTCTCTAGGTGGCTGATGGGGAGGGGGGCAGTGAAAATTTGTTTTTTGAAAAGAACGTAGAAAGGGCTACTTAAGTACTGTAATTTTTTTAGGTTTTTAAATGATACGTTTTCATTTATTTTGATCAATTAAAGCAGCACAATTTTCCAAAATTTGTAACTTCTGGGTCTGGGTCAGTGAAAAAGAAAAAAAATGAAGGAAATCTCACCTGTGCTTTACCACAAACTGAATTTTTTCAGATTTTTTGTAACGTAGCATGTTCAAAAAACCAAAAAACGAGATTTTCTTTCATTTTCTGTTTTTACTAAAAAATTGAATATTAAAGTGACCAACTCAAAAAACCAATGCCTTTGCAATTTTCATCACATTCAAATATTGGCAAAAATGTGAATTTTGAGACGTTGGCCAAAATGACCAACAAAAACGTGTTTATCGAGGTGGCTACTTTTAGTAAGAATGTGTTTCAAAATTTGAGTCAAGATCGATTTTCGAAAAAGCGAAATAAGCATGGAAATTCAGTGAGGAATCTTATCTCCCTAGACCCTTTGCACAATTTCTTTTTTACAAATCGTAAGAAATTTTCAATAGTTTGACTCGACGTTCATAATTTTTCAGTTCAAGGTATTTCAATCGTTGAAAAATAATGCAGGAAAACAGTTAGTTAACATCGCTAAAACGTACCCACAAGGGGATACACCGGTCATTATAGCTATTGGCGAGTAGCATACTTAATTGACGAAAATTCCATCAAGAATTTCACATCGAAAAAAAAATAATAGCAATTGAAAAATATCAAATTTATACTTATTCATCAGTTTTATAATTACAATGTCAGGAAAACACTATTTTAATAATAAATAGGTATTACTTTTGTTCATTTGTTTGCTCTTTTCACATTTCCCCGAATGAGATAACACTATCACGAATCGAAGCGGTACGCGTTAAACACCTTGAGCTGATTGGCAACAAAGGAGTGGACGTAATGGGTCATTTAAATGATAAATCTTGGTACTTTTTGTTTAATAGAAAAATAGTACACATTTTTATGCTGAAAGCGACGATTTTAAAAATATGAGTACTTGTGCGAACGCGTGTTATATTTTTCTAAGCTACTTTATTTTTACCAGCTGTTCGGCTTTTGACTGGAGTCATCAATCAAGTAAATATTTACCAATTATTTACATATTTTCTGTGCAAAAATGTCCCTTAAGTAAATTTTTGATGAATTTTTAATTCCCAAAAAAATCAAGATTTGTTTATTGGTAAATATCCGATTCCAAAAAACACAACAGGACCATACAACATAGAAACCAAAAAAGTGAAAAATGCTATTCTGCCACCTTTACGTTTTATCAATGTGGCATTAAACGAAAAAATGAAATTAATTAATAATGGAGTTGCAAGTAAGTTGGGATATTACCACTCGCAGTTTTTTTTTCAAAAATCGTATCTGAAAAATAGACTTTTTTGAATTTCAGTTGAAGCCATAATTGATCCACGAACCAAAACAATGTTAACTGGAGGTCCTTTTGATCGGAATTTGTACAAACTTTATAAAACTAGGTTTTATTGGTCTGGAAATTGGAAGGAGCCTGCAGGTGTCACGATTGATGGTAAAAATGGGTAAATACCTAATATGCAAAAATACTTCCATAATTCAGCTCTATTGTAAATTTTAATCGGACATTTTTAATTTTTTTTCATCATTTCTAGAGGTTCTATAGAAGCTGTAACGTACTGGTTCAACAAAAATTATAAATCATTCGAAAATGCCTTAAATTATCGTGACGGTTTGGCAGAAATTTCATCGCGAATAAGTGTGGTAAGATCACCATGACACCTGACAACATTACGTAAAATATTTAAAAATCGGTCCGATTGATAGAGGAATATATTCTGAACATTTTATGAAGAAAAAAATCGAAAATTGGTTTTAAAATAACGGAGATATGGCACTTTGAAGTTTTGATTTTGAAAAATTTTTCCAGGCCAAGATTTTATGCAAAATTTTTTCTGAAGGATATTCTTTCGAAATATGAAACAAAAAAAATTGGTCCTAAATTAGATTTTTTGCTTCACTGAGAAATTTACTTTTCCGACTAGTTGCTCTTTTTTACAGACCGAATCATAACTACACCAATAATAATTTTTGATTTATTATAAAATAATTTTATTTACCCAGGGGTCAATACCGAATGTAAAATTTACTCGTTTTCTGAACGAATTGCGAAAAGTCATCAACCCCGGATCTACAGAAATGGTCGATCAAATAGACACGTTTGGTTGGTACGACAATTTTTCCAATTGCACCGGATATTTCGCTTACCCAGGCCCATATACTGATTTATACACTAAAAAACGATATTATTGTTCGACTGTTTGCATACTTCAACCCATAATCGCTTCTATTTCCATAAAACAGGTAATTTTGAATTTGATCGAGTTCTGAAAATACTTGGATTCGAACAATGACAAATCAACAATACCTTTGATTTTTTTTTTGCAATAAATTCCAGTTCGTGGAGTCTTTTGGATCACTGAAAAATTTAAATGGAACTCATTTGATAGATGCACTTCCAACGCAGCCTCAAGGAAATGTACCAGTTATTCATAGTTTTGGAATTCGGCAAGATTCAGTTTAGCGACAACCCAATAGTTGAAAATTATCAAAAAATTATAAAAACTTGGATAAGAAAGATGTTCTTATTTAATACGTAATCCTCTACGTAAAATTTTCAGCCAGAAAAAAAAATTAAAAATCTTATACTTACTTATCTAAAATATCAGGGGGCTAAAATTCATTTTTTGAATTTTAATAAAGTTTTGAAATTATTTCAAAAAAGAAAATAATTTTTTTTTCTAAAAATATAGATTAGAACAGAACGTTATACGAATTTCGGAAAATTGTGCTTTTAAAGATCGAAGAGGTCCATATAAATAAACCACGATTGCAGGAGCTTAAATTCAAATTAAACATGTTTCAAGTGTCATGATGGTAAAAATGATTTAAATTATAAAAAAATAAACATACTGTCATTTAAAAAATTTAAGCATTTTTCAAAATCGTTTGAAAAATTCTCCAGAAAAAGTTGAAATTGGGTACCAAATATTAAAATTTTGTTAAAATTATTTGAAATGTAGCAACCATGTGACAATAATTGGTTGAAAGTATCGAGAAGGTGAGTGACATTTTTTTTGGCGTCATTTTCAATGAACCATCATTCAAGTTTATTCACTATCTCACGCCATATTTTCGATGCTTTTCAATCAGTTTTGTCAATTCAAATCAAAAAATTTTTTTTAATGAAAATTTATCAATTTTTACGATTATTCAACGCGATTTTTATCAAACTTCGCGATAATTTTTTTTCATGTTTTAGCGAATTTTTGTTTCATTTTTACGTAGATAGACCGATGAAGATTTTTTTAATGAAATTGTTCTGAAGCTTCATCATTTTTGAGTACCTAGGTACTTTTCAAAGATTTTAATAAAAAAAATTTTCAAATGGTTTTTCCCCCAATTTTATGCAATTTTAGTTCCATTTACCATGACTTTGCATTCATTCTGATGATTTCCATTCAATTTCAATGTACTTCTACCTTCCTCATAGTGTCTTGGAAATTTTATAAAAATTTTTACATTTTGAGCGATTCCATATTTTAAAAAAATTTCAAAAAATTTATCAAAATTGACAATTTTTTATTGAAAAGTTGAAGAATTTTTATTACATTAAAAAAAAATTTTATATTGTTTTGAGCAGAATGATTTTTTTCTTTAATTTGAAAAAAAAATCCTCGTATTTTAAACATTTTTCATAACTTTTCAATTTTTTTTCAATCATGCTAACCTACTTTTATTATAATTTTTCCAAATCAATTGATTTACTTCAAATGTTTTTTTTGGGGGGAGGGGAGGGGTAAGGTAGATCCATGAGTGTATCCACAGATTACACAGGTCGACAAAAAAAAAAATGTTCTGTTTCTGGGTTCTCATGCCAAAATTCTGTTTCTAGACATCAAAATACATCACCTTGCGGAATCCTGGCTTCCAAAGTTTGCTTTGAGGGGTGGGGGGCCCAAAAAACTGATTTTTCGAGGGCAATAAGCCTGAGCATTACAAAAAAATTTGAAAAAAACTTTTTTTGGACCAATCTTATAGAAAATTTTACGGCGAATCCAATGCCGCAAACCGCAGACCTCCACCTCTTTTAGAAAAAAAGTTACAGCTCATTCTTTCCAAAATTTTGTGAAAAAATCGCATTTTTTGGGGTATTTTTCGCAAAAAAGTGGAATTTGAGAGAAAAGTAAGGGCTTTAAGGCCATAAGGACCATAATGAGAGTTGTAGAAAATTTCACGGCGAATCGAATGCCGCAAACCGCGAACCTCTATCTCTTTTAGAAAAAAAGTTACAGCTCATTCTTTCCAAAATTCTGTGATAAAAATCACATGTTTGTGCCTTTCTCATGATAAAATGAAATGAGATTTTTTCACAGAATTTTGGAAAGAATGAGCTGTAACTTTTTTTCTAAAAGAGATAGAGGTCCGCGGTTTGCGGCATTCGATTCGCCGTGAAATTTTCTACAACTCTCATTATGGTCCTTATGGCCTTAAAGCCCTTACTTTTCTCTCAAATTCCACTTTTTTGCGAAAAATACCCCAAAAAATGCGATTTTTTCACAAAATTTTGGAAAGAATGAGCTGTAACTTTTTTTCTAAAAGAGGTGGAGGTCTGCGGTTTGCGGCATTGGATTCGCCGTAAAATTTTCTATAAGATTGGTCCAAAAAAAATTTTTTTCAAATTTTTTTGTAATGCTCAGGCTTATTGCCCTCGAAAAATCAGTTTTTTGGGCCCCCCACCCCCCAAAGCAAACTTTGGTCAAAAAAAATATTTTTTCGTTCATTAGTTACATAAAAGTGACCCAAATTTCACAAGTAGGACCCAGAAACAAAAATCGTGTCGACCGGTGTTATGTGAGGGAGGGGGTGTAAAAATTTATAGAAAAAAATCAGGTCATCTGTTATTTTAATTTAGGTACTTTATAGATTTGAAAAATTCAAACTTGATTAAATTTTACTTTTTGAATTACTTAGTGATTAGTGAACTAAAAACTAGAAAATTTTTGCTGATCTTTCAACTAAAAATGACTGATTTCTCAGTCAATTCCCAATTTATCTGAAGAAATCGATAATTTTTGTATGAAATTGGTTGGCATTTATTTCACTGATTCAAAAAATCACAAACATAACTAAATTTGAATGATTAAGATTTACATTCCAAGATTCAAGGGGGTGCTTGAGTCTTCTGATCTCTCCCCCTGAGTGCACCTATATTCAGGTTCATTTTTAAAAATGATATTTAAAATAGATTTTTTTTCATTATCAGTAGTGGTATAATCATATGGAACCAATTTTACAACTTTTTCTGAAGTTCTTCACAAACACATACTTACAGGTAAAATAGAATCGTTGAAAGTTGAAAAATATCATTTTTCTTTTCATACCCATAAAGTAGAATATTCTAATCTCGTGTCGCTGTCAAAAGTAATTTTTTTTTTTGGAAAATATCCAACCAGCTTCAAGTTCAAAAACAATTCAACGATAAGTTTACCAATTTTCAACTTCCTTCCAACCACAATTCAAGCACCCAGGACCTATCTATTTTATAGCAGATACCGAGGTCACAAATAACGTGCCAAGTTTGAACGACGAAACAGAAAACGAGTTCGTTTAACAAAATAGACACCTAGAATTACACATTATTGAAAAAATGAATTATTGCACAATTTTTTTCCTAGTTTTTGGTGTCATTACCAATCTCAATTTGATTCATTGTGGTGAATATATTTTTGGAATTTATCACCTCGCAATTTCATCAAGGTAAATATTTTTTTCTCAATTTTATAAATTCGGTTTTTAGGAAATGACGGGTATTTTCTCGGCAAGTACCCTATTCGAAGCTTGAAACCAGCACCCATGAATATTGTAACCAGTAAAGTTAAGAAAATCTATCTGTCGCCGTTGAAAATAACTACCGTAGTGAATGAAAAAATAACACTGAACAACACCGGAACTTATGGTTAAGATTTTTCTACAATTTTTCTCACCATTTGAAATATTTGACAATTGACTATACTACGACTACTTTGGATTTCAGTGACGGGAAAAGTAGATCCAGGAACTAAATCAACATTAACCGGAGGCCCTTTTAAGAAAGAAGTGTATGAATATTATGGGTTGCAATATTATTGGTCAGGAAATACAACAGGACCTGCAGCTACCACCATAGATGGTAAAAATGGGTATGTATTTTAACATCCATTTTTGCAGAGTTATGAAAACTTGTTGGTAATTCTCCATGTATTTTCAGGAGTCCAATAGAAGCTTTATCATACTGGTTTAATAAAAAATATGGCAGTTATAAAAAAGCTATAAAATATAGAGATGGCTTGGCAGTGATTTCAACTCGTATAAGTGTGGTAATTATTGAAAATATTTTGCAAGGATGAAACGAACGCTATCAGGGTTGAAGATAATGACAGAAGAATGAATCTAAGTCACAATCATTTTAAATTATTGATCTACTAATTCTCTTGCTGTTTCGTGTATTAGGTAATTTTGTGGTCGAATATTTAATTTTTTCCCCCACTGATTTCAGAATTCAAAATTTAACAAAATATATTCCAAATTTTCCAAAACATTGCAAAAAATTAGACAGCCTGAATCATCTACAAGAATCGATCACAAGACAGTATATAATTGGTACAATAAAATTCCACAAAAGACAGCATATTATGCTTATCCAGGTTGTCGAGTAAATCGCCGGACTGGAAAGAAGCGTTTTTGCGCTATTCTCTGCATTCTTGAACCAATAATTCCAGCTTTGAGCGTGAAACAGGTAATTTTAGAAAACAAATTTTCAAAATCCATCTTCACGATATTAAATTTGCACGAATATTTTTTAATTTCAGTTTAAAGGATCCTTTTTATCACTGTTGAATAAAAAGGGGAAAACACTGACTAATTCATTTCGAGCATTTCCCCAAGCTGGGACACCAGTTGTTGAAGCTTCTGGATTCATTCAACGTTACATTACTTTATGAAAAAAAAAAATAGCATTTTAGAACATTTTATAAGCAATCGGTTATGAAAAATCGTATTCAAGTTTTCGATAACTGCTTAATGTATTCATGTGTTAGTGTTGACGTCAGTGGCGCAGCCAAGGGGGGGCTAAGGGGCTAAAGCCCCCCCCCCCAAACTGTGGGTAGATTTAAGGTGATGGTGTGATGGTTTTAAAAAAGTGTTGATTTTCACCTCTGAACCAACGAAACAATGAATTTCTATGAAAATTAGTGTCCTCGAAGACGTTTCTTTAGTTTGAAAAATAGAGAAAAGTCACAAGGAGGCAATATTTCGGATTTATGTCTTCGAGAACCCTAATTTTCCAAGAATTTCGCTGTTTTGCTAATTCGGAGGCGGAAATCAGCACATTTTCAAAACTACTGCCCTAAATCGACCAAAACGAGTTCCAGGATGAAACTGAAGGGTGGCATGGATAGAAAAAACTCGAATTTACACGATTCTGCCTTCATTTTACCCATATGAGGTGTTTCTCCTTGAAAAATTCACTGCCATTTGTTTCTTAACGCTCTTTATACTGTGTAGTTTTGAATAAAATTCACGTTTATAATATTCAAAGGGGAAAAAGTCAATGTTCCATGAAAATAGATTGTCACTAAGCCGAGTCTATGCTCCCTCCCCCTCCTCCCAGAGTCGTACAGAGAAAATTTGGGCCTCAGGTGAGAAATCTAAAAGTGAAAAAAAGTCTTTTAGGTATTTTTAACGTTGATATCCGACGTAATTAGTTAAATTTTTCCTTTATTTCAAGGTCCCTTACCTATGGCAAGCCTTAGTGAGCAGTGAGCCCCCTCAAAAAAAACAAACGATGGTTCGGGGGATCCCCTCTCTACACAAGCTTACACCCACTTACTTTTCTCATGAATTCTAGCCCCCTCCATAAAAAAGTTCTGGCTGCGCCACTGGTTGACGTAAATCTACTTGACAAAAAATTGTTTTATTCCGCGAGTAATCGATTTTTTTCCTTTGTATGAATGAAATTGAATCAATCAAAATAATGAAAGAGCTGGACAAGTTTTCGTTTGAAACTCGGCAAAAAAATGCTGTTTTTCATGCAACGGAAGGTACGATTCAACATTTCTCCCTCTTAAAAGTGGCTGGTCAATTGAGTAAAAGGATCTGGTTATTTTGCATAGGAAAATTCCCACATTTTTATCAATTTTTTTCTTATTTAGTCTGCTGTTTGCTTGGTCCGAGAAAGAAAATGAGGTTTGAAGAAAATCAAATATATGCGAATTTTTTTAAATTTTCACCACATTCAATCCTAAAAAAAAAAAATGTATTTATGGGGTTAATTATTGACATTCTAAATATGTATGTGCTGATTTCTCCAGCGAAAATATCGTTCCCAAAGAAAATAAAATTCCCCCCTCCCTCCCTCCCTCCCTCCCAAAAAACTGCATTTAATGGAAGAAGAGTGAATATTGGTACAATGAATTACACAGGTCGATACGATTTTTGTTGGGGTTCATTTCGAATCAGTATCTAAATTAAAATTTTCACAGATTCAAGAATGAAAATTCACTGATTTCTTTAGTTACACATTTTTGTCTTATTAATCAGTGAATTTTAACTGATTCAAATTTAAAGAGCAGTATAAATGGTTTCACGTTTCTATTTATTCGACAAAAAAAATAGAAAAGAAAATACTCGATTTTCCAAAATGGTTTGAATCATCAATATGGCATAATTTCCCAATACTACACAATATCCCGACGTTTCACGTTGAAACATTAAGTAGTTTTTTCAAATCAAATTTTTATCAATTATTTTCACGTTAATATTCGACAATTCTTATCTTACGTACACTTCAACCAATGGCATTATGTAATGTATATTGCGTAATGTCATCAATAGAAGTATATCAGTGAAAATGATTGTCAAGAACCATCAATTTTCCAGCTTGATATATATTTCCTACAGGTCTAGTACACCACGTGCACGTCTATTTTAAATAGTAGATATCGTCTTTCAATCAATCGCAATTATCACTATTTATCATCTTTTAAATGACCAGAAAACGTTTTTATTTCGTTTAAGAACGAAAATCCTCACACATTTTAGTAACTGGTTGTGAAAAATATTCGCGAGACGTAATGTATTCAATTTGTATTGTTTTCGTTTGCGTATTGGGCTTATGTACTGTTTCAGGTGAATAAACGTTTGACAAAGAGAAATCTCCGCTTGAATTTTCGCACCAAAATTTCACCAACATGAAATTTCAGGTTTCGAATTGCCTGATTTTGGAAATTCAGGTCCACATGAGTCTTCTATCAAACGTAAGGTTGTCAAAACACCTCTTACTTTTTTCTTGCCAACCCTTGGAATTAGACTTTTGAATTACACAGGGAACTCGAGTAAGTGATGAAATTCTTTTTTTGGTCAATTAATACAGCCGATGAAATAAATTTTTTCAAATTTACGAAGTGGAGACAATACCCAACTCTAAAACACCTGAATTTATGACTGGAGGAATCTTAGGAGACGCGAAATATCAGATTGTTAAAGGACAATTTTTTTGGGAACATGGTACAAATGGGTAAGTAACTAATGAAATAAAATATGAAAAGAATGTATTGGGGAAAAAAATCTTTAATTTTCTTGCAACAGAACCAGATTGACAATGCGTTTCTATTTTTATAATATTAAATATGCGAGTTTTCGAAATGCCTTAAGACATCGCGATGGCATTTCAATAGTTCTCTTACCTGTCGAAACAAACGTGAGTTATTCGATTTTAGATTAAATCTTGCAATAAATGATTAAAATCACTAGCTGGAATTATCATTCAGGATTGCACCTATAACCCATTGTTCGACTCATTCGGAGGAAAACTCGAGAAACACATAAAGAGACCTGGCGACAGCGTTTTCATTAATGATCACAACGCGTACAAATGGTACGATCGTTTTTCTTACGATTCAGTTTACACTTCGTATAAAGGATCCTTTTATGATGAGGAAATTGGGGAAACATTATCCGATGTTACGATATTCCAGTTCCCAAAACTTGATAGGAAAAATTTCATATCAAATAAACAAGTAAATATTTGCATAAAATTGTATCGTAAAAATAAAAAAAGGTGTATTTTTTCCTCGAAAATGCTCATTTGATGAACGTTACAGTTTGCCGATACTTTTGGCTCTTTAAGAGACTGCAGCGGACAACCTTTGGAAAATCCTCTACCTGAAATAGATCATGATCCGTCATCAGTGGTAGAATTGAAAGCAATATGTAGGATATTGATACCCGTGTGAATATCATGTTCTTTTGCACTTGATTTAAGAAATTAAAAAAATTCGAAACAGCAAAGAATATTGGAAAATTATACCTACAAGTACTGAGGTACTCATAGGGTATAAATCTGAATTAATTTAGAATCATTCTGAGCGATTTCTCATAAACTAGACCTGTCGTAGCACTTAAAAGTTGCAGATTGCAATATTCCAATAATACAAAATTTTCACGAAGCTGGTATAATCCGAACGATTTTTTTTTTCAATCACTAAAAGTGAATATTGAAGAAAAAAATTTTGAAATTTTTTACACCAGTGCAGCCAACAGCAAATTGTAAAATTCCAAAATATGGAATTTATTATCGACTTTGAATTGATTTTTTTTTCGCCGGAAAAAATTACAATGTATTTTTCTTTAATCGCCAGAAGTATATTTCGGAAATTTTTTTGAAAAATTTTGGATGTCAGTGCAGCCAATTGCAAATTTTAACGTGGAATTTACGTTGATCAAGGATTAAATTTTTTTATCTTTTGAAAAATTCACAATAATTTTTATTTCAATCATCAGAAATTAAAAGTTGAAAATTTTCCGTTGAAAATTCGGCACGACGATATTCTGATTTTTTGAACTAGAATGAATTTTTGTTAAGTAATTGAACCATTATTTTCCAATAAATCGAACTAGGTTTAGAATTTGAAGACATTTTTGAAGAATTATGCGGGGTGGCAGAATTTTTCAACCGATAAAAAATTCCATTTTGATCAACGTAAATTCCATTGTGTAGCACGTCACACTTTGCAATTGGCTGCACTGACATACAAAATTTTTCAAACAATTTCCAAAATATACTTCTGGTGATTGAAAAAAAAATACATTGTAATATTTTCCGGCGAAAAAATAATCAATTCAAAATCGATAGTAAATTCCGTATTTTGGAATTTTACAAGTTGCTGTTGGCTGCCCTGATGTATCAAATTTTCAAATTTTTTCTCCAATATTCATTTTCAGCGGTTGAAAAAAAAATTTGTTCAATTACTCGATGAAAAAAAAAAAAAAAACATTCCAGCTTCGTGGAAATTCCGTATTATTGGAATATTGCAATCCCCAACTTTTCAACCACCTGGTAGCGCTCTGAGTTTTGATCAGAGAAGTATGCGACGGTTAAGGGAGATGTATAAACTCAAATCGCAATTTTCAAAACTACGACAGCTTCCCACACAATTTTTTTTGACTAAAAAAAACAGGAGGTGCACTTTGAGCCCCCTGCTCCCCTCCACTTGCTCCTTGGGAACTCAAATTTTTTTGGGAGGTCTACCACTCAAAGTAATCCACCCTACTAAATTTGGTCTAAATCCAAGATATGTTTTGTTTTTTTCACTCCATCATATTGTACACATTTGCACTTGGAAATTTCTTGTACTTCTCGTACCTGCAATTTTTGGCTAATTTGGCATTAATTGGTTCAATTATAAAAATTATAAAATAAGAATATGTACATCAAATTAAGAAGTATCATTTCAATTTCATTCTAATTTTTCGCATGAGTTAAAATTGAGTATATTATTTGCAAAAAAAAATCATTACAGTTCAAAACTTCAAAGAATTGAAAAAAATAGGCATGTTATGAATAAAAAAATCTATTTTTCTAGAAATTTCAAAGAAAGATATCTTTTCACAGGATTGCATATTCCCATTGCTATTGGCTCTTTGTTTGAACAACAGCAATGATATTCGTACACAAAACGGGCAAATTCCGGCTCAACTTTACCAACACAGCGCATCACACGGGATAAAAATTTCTGACATGGTATAAATTGAGGTTGATCTATAAGAGCAAATCCTTCTATATCTTTTTTTTTCGTTCCGTTTTCAAAACGCTCTGTTACGTGGATAGGTTTTGGGTATTCTGAGTATTTTGACGTCCTGCTAATTGGGATCACCCAGCATCTCCCAGATCTATCTTCATGGGATATAAGAATTCCGGGGTGAAAACCGCCGAATCTGTCGATTCTAAATTCACTGTATTGCTTTTCTTCGAAAAAATACCAATCCACATCTAGTAATTCTTGGTGAATTGGTTCCCTAGCCGAAAATCTGAAATAGCACATTAATAATTTCAGCAAAAAATAATCTTGAAAAATATTCGGAAGATTTTGAGTGCTCTCGATTGAAGCACAATATAACGAAATTCCCAGGTGTTATCAGAAATTATTTACTCTGAAGTTTTCAAATCAAGGGATATAGATAGACTGTCTAAGGAGAATAAAATTTTAAAGTACATAATAGAGACCTTACCCTGCTTGGTGAAGTAGTAAAGCTGTGCTTTTTCTTCGGCCACTGCCTTCCTCAATCGTTCTTCAGGTATATAGGCTAAAACAAAACAAAAAAAAAATGAAATTAAAATGTTTGTTATATAGTTGTGTGCACAAATTGAATGCCTTTGAATTTTGTAGCTACACTTAGTACTTGATACTTTTTCCAATCTTTTATTGTACGACGCGATGTGTAAAAGTAAATTCCTACTCTTTCATTCTAAATCAGTGAAAAGTCACTGATGAACAGTCGAAATAGCAGCACACGAAAAATTAGCAAAACTCACTGATTTTTCAAAGATTTAGGGTTTCACTAATTTTTTTTAAATTTTCACTAATTTTTTAAAAATTTTCACTGATTTTTCAGCAAAATTCCAAAATTTTACTGATTTTTCAGTGAATTATCATTGATTTTTCAGTGATTTTTCTCACTGATTCGTTTTCAGTGAAAATTTTTTCACTGATTTTTTTCTGTGCTGCAATTCTGACGGGTTTTCAGTGATATTCGATAATTTTCACTGATTTATAAATGAGAGAGTACTTGCCTTGTACGTCAGGATTGTTTTCTAGTTCAATATGTGCCAATCTTGCCATTTCTGCCTGGGCATTCGCATGTACCTTTCTTAGCTCGCCAACTTCGGCGGTTAAATTTGCAACTTGTTCACGGAGTTCAACTATGTCATCATTACTTGGATCAGTAACTGGCTGAGCAAGTTCGAATCGCACAACTATATTAATTATAACACACGGTCTCATAAATCAGCAAATTATGTTGAAATAGAGCTAAATAATTTTTCGGAAATCACTCACCAGTATCGAGGATAAATAAAATTAAAATGAACCGAAACATATTCTTTTGTTTTGAAATAAGTGCAAAAATGCAGTGTAAGAAAAGGAAATACTTATAGTGCAAGAAGCTTTGAGAAGTACCTCTACAGATCACGTAGTAGGTAACTGAATTCGAAATGAAAAATCAAGATCGAAATCACCATATTCGATAATAAATAACTGTAATCGGCGAAAACGTGAGAGCAGATTAAATACCATATCTGTAATTTTTTTCAATTATGGTAATAAGATTGATTTCGAAAGAATCTGGTACTAATCTGTATCATTATCTTTTATCGCCTAAATTAGTAATTTCTGCCATCTTCATGAATTTACATTGTTTTCAAATAAATAAAGTTGGAAATTATAGAACAGAGGTTGAGAGGTGATCATAATTGGCTTTGAAACAAATCTACATTAACGGTTCATTTTTTGCACCAATTGACATCAAATTGTAGGCACATTTTTATATACTTAATCCGGGTGTTCAAAATGAAATATAAATGTAATGTAAATTCTAAAAATTACTCCCACCAATTTTTTTTCCAAAATCTAAATTTTTTTACTTGAATAACATTTTTCTTCTAATTTTTTTCCTCGGGTCTGAAATTTTTATACATTGAGAAAAAAGTCCGAAGTTGAAAAATGTGTTTCAGTTAAAAGATAAAGTTGAAAACATTTTGGACCAGGGAAAAAATTGGAGGGAGAAATATCAGCATTGAGAAAAAATTCAATTGAAATAAAAAAATTTGAAGAATAAATTTCAACGTTGAAAAAAAGTTCATTCGAAATGAAAAATTTTAGACATGGGAAAAAGTGAAGGGAGAAATTTTAGTGTGGAGAAATAATTTTATCCAAAACAAAGAAAATTTATACCCGAGAAAAAATTTGGAAGGAGAAATTTCAGCGCTGAAAAAAAAATACCAGAAATAAAAAATAATAAAATTTTCATTCAAAAATTTTTGACCCGAGAAGAAAATTTGAGGGAGAAATTTTGGTGCAGGTAGAGATTATAGAGAATTTTAGATCAGAAAAAAAATTGGAGGGAGAAATTTCAGCGTGAAGAAAAATTTTAAAACCAAGAAAAAATGGAGTAGAAAATTCCAGCACGGAGAAAAAATTTTATCCAAAATGAAAAAAATTTTAGATCTGAAAAAATTGAGGAGTTTCAGTGTTAAGAAAAAATTTCATCCGGAATGAAAAAAATTGGGAGGAATTCCAGCGTTTGGAATTTTTTTTTTTTTAAAAAAAAACTTCAATTCGAAATGAAAAAATTTTGAACCTGAGAAAAAAATTGGAGGGAGAAATTTCAGTGATGAGAAAACAGTTCTCAAAAATTCTGATAAGTACCTACTTTTTGAAATTTTCACCATCAAAAAACTTCAAAATATCACGCTTAATCAGTGCTAAGTATAAGAGAGTTGAGCAAATTGGATGGCGGACGAGATCAAAAATAAAGTTAGAAAAAGGCAATCTCCTTCGGATGATATTTTGCAACTGTTTTCTTTTTCAATTTTGCATACGAAACAAATTTTCGAATCAGAATTGTGAAGAATGAAACATTTTTTAAATGATGGATTTTTTGAAAATTTTCATCGACTATTTTTTTGATCAAATAGTACAAAAATGCTCTCTTTTTCCAAAATTCAAAAAATCCAAAATTTAAAATTCTGTAATACATTTTCTCATCTATAAGTGGAGAAACATGTAAGTACCTATATTGAAAATTGCATAAAATAATAAACAAATTCTCTATTTTTTTAAAACAAACATACCTAGGTACTGAAAATGTATTTTTAGTACTTAGCCTTCCTAAATAAAAATTGTTGAGAAATATTCAACGACCGAAAGTTCACATCACTTAATACGTGACATAGAGGTATGTACTATGTACAATGTACATGAAACTACCTAGAATTCAGGGACCGGCATATCTTTTTTCTTTTTTTTTTTTTTTACAAAAGATACTGAAATCACGAGTGACCTACCTGTACCTAGTTACTTAGTTGATAAATAACGAAACAACGAACAAATTCGGTCAACAAAATCGACGTATAGACTAATGGTTTATAAGAAAAATGAATTTTTACACACTTTTTTTCATCGTTTTCGGTCAAGTTGCCAGTTTCACTTTGATTTATGCCAGTAAGCAAATATAATATTTTCAGAATTTACCTATCTCCTTTCATTTCCACCCAGGTAAACATTTTTCTCAAGACGATTAATTCGATTTACAGAAAATGAGGGACTTTTTCTCGACAAATACCCCATTCGAAATGTTAACCCAGGGCCGATGGATATCGTCACCAGTAAAGTCAAGAAAATCAATCTATCCCCGTTACAAATCAATATCACATTAAATGAGAAAATCGATTTGACGAACAATGCACTTTCTGGTGATCATTTTTCTCATTTTTTTTTTTTTTTATCAACAAAATATAAGAGACTATGCGGTAACCAAATTATTCGAATTTCAGTCGTAGGAATATTACAACCAGGAACCAGATCAACGCTGACTGGTGGCCCTTATAAAAATAGAATCTACAAATATTATATGGTGCAATATTACTGGTCAGGAAATACAACAGGGCCTTCGGCTACCACCTTAAATGATGAAAATGGGTATGAATGAAAACTTGGGTATGTTCGATATTTCTGCTGAGTATGGAAATTGATGTTAATTACTCATACTAATCATTTCAGGAGTCCGATAGAAGTTTTAACGTATTGGTATAACCGAGATTATGGCTCTATCCAAGAAGCTCTGAAATATAGAAATGGCTTGGCAGTAATTTCTTCGCTAATAAGTGTGGTAATTATGGAGAAATATTTTCAGGAGGGAAACTAAAACTAATCGAAGTTGAGGAAGATAAAACAAGAATGGAATAAATTTTCTGAACTTTTTTCAAAAAAATTTTTGTCAAAATTATTTCAAATTGTTAATTAATTCAAACTTTTTTTAAAAAAAATCAGATTTTGACTACAATAATAGGTACATATGTAGGTATAGGGTATTCACAATTTTCCCAATTGTTTCAGGATACCTTATTCAACGAACAATTTACCCCATTTCTTGAAGCATTGAAAAAAATTAGAAAACCTGTTTCCTCAGTAAAAATTGATCTTGAGAATACATTCAACTGGTATGATAAATTCGCAGAAAATACTTCGTATTATGCATACCCAGCTTGCGAAACAAATCCCCTGACGAAGAAGCTTTACTGTACTACTATTTCCGTTTTCAAACCGATAATCCCCGCTTTAAATCTAGGACAGGTATTCATTTTAGAATTCTGTTGAAAATTATTTTTAATGCTTACATCTAAAATTGAATCGATGATTTTAAATTTCAGTTCAAAAAGTCTTTTTTAGCATTGCGGGACAGAAAAGGGAACGTACTGACCAATTCAGAACCATCATTTCCTCAAGATGGGACCCCAGTTGTGCAAGCTGTTGGAATAAGCAGAAATTATGGAAATTGGCCATAAACCAGAGTAATTTTTAAAATGAAATAAAATTCCCACTTTCAATCGTTCGCGTTGAAAATTTGAAAATTATTTTTATACTTTTTTTGAAAGAAAAACATGACGAAATGTAATGATATTGTAATACTTGTTCGAATTAACAAAAACAAAAAATACAAAAAACTCTCAATTTCAAAATGAAAAAAGAATTGACAATGAAAAATATCAGATCAAAAACTGATGATGAGACATACCTATTCAAGACTCAAAATTTAGCATAAGATATCGAATTTTTTTTATGACTAGATGTGGTTCTATTTGAAAAAATAAAACAGAATGAAATGTACAAGGAAGAGGAGAGGAAGAAGGAAACTGGCCAAAAATAAAGGGAAATTTGCAAAGCTGATTACCCAATTTTTTCCTCCCCTGTCGTATCTAAATCAGGCTAAATTATCAGTTGAAACTCTCTCCCCTTCCTCCTCTTTTCACCTTTGGAACTAGATAGGTAAAGGTAATTTTTGCAAAATTACGTCAAAACTAAATAATAACTCAAATAAACGAATTTAGATAGGTACCTACCTCGACTAATAAGATTAAAAAATTGAAAATTTCAGAATCACTTCATCCGCTCAAGAGATCCCATTTTGAATTTGAAGCTGAATCAATCCCAAAAATTGATTCGCAAATTTTAAGTATCTTCTCAGAGTCATTTTTCTAACTTTTTTTTTATTCGAATAGATTTGATCTTATCATTTTTACATTGTTATGAAAAACAAGAGCAGAAGATGATTTCGATTCAAAGGTATCTACGCTTCATTCAAACCACAAACCAGACAAACAAAGCTTCGAATCATCAATCAACTTACTTCGTTTGAAAAAGGTTATTAGCTCAAGTCCAATATCAGCACTTTATTTTTTGTATACCTACGTAAAATTTTCAAAACCTCGAAAAAAAAATTGATATAGACTAGAAAGGTTGAGTTTTAAAATGATTACAAGACTACGCCTAAAAAATAGGTGTACAATCCACAAAAAAAAATTACACCACACTGTAATTTATAAATGATAAAATCCTCGAGTCACAAGCTTTTGTGTAGCAAACACGAGACCAATACGAGTAAGCCTAGTAAAAATAAAAATGGGTTCCTTCAGTGCATTTTGGTTCCTAATCCTACTTCATTCAATCGATTTCACTTCAGCTCAATCGAATTCTAATTCTGGTAAGTTTGGAAATTCGTACTAATTATAAAAGAATATACCCAAAGTTTTGTTGAAATCAACACTTTCACTCAGGAAATTCTGATTTATTCATCGGACAATATCCAATTCCCTCAAAAACTCCAATTCCATTAAACATCGATACCAACAAAGTAAAGAGTGCAACCTTACCTCTGATGCGTTTCACAGCTGAGGTGGGCACGAACGCGAAAATTATTAATGATGGGAACGCAGGTACATAGTTTAACTTGATTATTCCTATTTTAAAATATACTTTATTAGTAAATTTGACACGAATACATACCCAGGAAAATTCTAAAAACATCTTTTAAATATTTTTCAAGTCAAATTTATCGCTTACCAAGGTGCACCAGGAACAACAGTAACCGGAGGCCCTCTATTTAATGACATTTACAATTTCCACGTCGCGACATATTATTGGTCAGGGAATTCTAGTGGTTTTGCAGCAACTGTAGTGGATGGTGCAGATGGGTAAACAAAAATATTTTTTGATAGGTACTCGAAAAAGAAAAGAGTATCGGGGTCCTGTTCCAAAAATTAATTACATCTGGTCAATGATTTTCCATCTATAAAATTTTAGATCGCCCATCGAAGCAATATCATATTGGTACAATAAAAAATACGGTTCATTCGAAAATTCAAAGAATTTCAGAGATGGGATGGCTGCAATTACGTTTCCAGCCGAAATTGTAAGAAATTCCATAAACTTTCTTGATATTTTGAAAATTTTTAAAAATTGGTATGCACAATGCACATCTAAGAATTATTTCAGGGACCACTGTCCAGCACAACATTCACCCCTTTCGAAGAAAAACTGAAAGAAATTCGAAAATCGGGTTCATACGTAATTACCAACTACGTAAAGGCATTCATCTGGCTTGATAATTACGCAGCAGCACCCAACTCTACTTATTTTTCATATCCGGGATCTTACACGGATCGGGAATCTTTAAAAGAATATAATTGCGCTACAGTGATCACATTTCGTCAAAAAATCAACTTTATATCACAGGAACAAGTAATATTTTGGTCCACTTTTCATTTTTTTTTTTTTTTTTTCAATTTGAACATACCTTAATAAATGTAGTTAACCCAATCTATCTCCGTTGAGTAAGTAATGAGATTGCTAGGAATTTCATATTGATGTTTCAATTCCAGTTCGACAATTCCTTCCTATCTTTAGAGAACTCGAAAAGGGAAAATTTCATAAACGTAGCTCCAAATTATCCTCAGGATGATGTACCAGTTATACAAGCCGAAGGAGAAGTACAGATCTTTATTCCTTTGGGGAAACACCTCTCAGATGTAGCTACTTAAATTCAAAATTCTACATATTATGTTATGCGTAAATTACCAAAGTATACTTACGTGAGAATTTTAATAAAGTCTAATATCATACCCGAATTTTCATTAACAAAGGACATTCCCAGGTAAACTGGTAAAATTTTATAATTTTTCTCTTTCAAGATTTTAAGATTCTTAAAATTTTTAATTCAATGCAGTTTCCTGACAGAACCACTAAAGAACAAATGCAGAATTTTTGCAGAATCAATGTAGAATCTTTGCAAAATTTTTCACAACAGATTCAATACAAAAATCTTTTTAGTATCAATGCAGAATCTTTGCAAAATCGTTGCAGAATTAAGGCAGAACCAATACAAAAAGTTTTCAGAATTATTACAGAATTAAAGCAGAACAATGCAGAATTAATGCAGATTGCAGAACCATCGTAAAATCATGGCATGGTATTTGAAAAATTAATGAAGAACTAATGCCAAATCCATGTGAAATTAATGTGGAATCTTTGCAGAATTAAAACAGAATTTTTTTTTGTATGTAGAATTAATAAAGCTTTGCAAAATCAGAGCAGAATCGTTGCAGAATAATGCAGGATCAATGCAGAATTTTTTTTGTGGAGTCAATAGGTATATCTTTGCAAGATTAGTGCAGAATCAATACAAAATTAATGCAGAATCATAGAAAAATTCTTGCAGCATTACCTAATGGAGAATCAATGCAGAATCTTTGCAGAATTAATGCAGGATAAATGCAGATTTTTTTTTGTAGAATCAAAAAATCTTTGCAGAATTAATGCAGAATTATGGCAAAATCTTTTCAGTATCACCTAACGGAGAATCATTGCAGAATTAATGCAGAATACATGCATAATTTTTTTTGTAGAGTCAATAAATCTTTGCAAGATTATTGCAGAATCATTACAGAATTATAAATGCAGAATCTATGCAGAGTTTTTTTTTTTTTTTTTTGTAGAATCAATAAATCTTTGCAAGATTATTGCAAAATCAACGTAAAATCAATGCAGAATCATGGCAAAATCTTTGCAGCATTACCTAATGGAGAATTAATGCAGGATCAATGCAGAATTTTTTTTGTAGAATCAACAAATCTTTGTATAATTAATGCAGAATCATGGCAAAATCTTTTTAGCAATACCTAATGGAGAATCATTGCAGAATTAATGCAGAATCTACGCTGGATCAATGCAGAATTTTTTTGTAGAATCAATAATTCTTTGCATAATTAATGCAGAATCTATGCAGTTTTTTTTTTGCAGAATCAATAAATCTTTGTAAGGTTAGTGCAGAATATTTGCAGAATCAGTGCAGAATTTTTGCAGAAACAATGCAAAATTAATGCAGAATCAGGATAAAATGTTTGCAGCATCACCTCAATGTAGATCAATGGAGAATTGGAGAATCTATGCAGGATCAATGTAAATTTTTTTCTTTGTAGAATCAATAAATCTTTGCAGAATTAATGCAGAATCAATGCAAAATCGATGAAAAATTCTGGCAGAATCAATGTAAAATCTTTGCAGAACAATGCAGAACGAATATAGAATCACAGTAGGAATGATTTTTTGCAGAATCGTGAGACTTTCTGTAGGAATTCTGCAAAACGTTGACGTTTTTTTTGTACATTTCGTAGTAAATTTTTTCAAACCCGAGGGCAACATTTCAATTTCATTTCGAGCTTGAATAATATTATTTTGATAGAGCCATTTTATTTTCTTTGCATTATGACAATTTGATATCTTGAACAAGTATATGTGATAGACGAGACAGGTAAAAATAAAAGGCGAGTTTTAAAATGATTTAGTAGGAGACTACACAATTTTTTTTTGAAATAGGCATATCTATAGCTCACCTGCTCACACACAAAAAATGAATTGCACAACTTATAGATGGTTTAAAAATTACAAAAATTTTTGAATAACAAGCACTTGTGCGGCTGATACAAGAACCACGATGAATTCCTGCGATGTTTTATGGTTCCTGATCCTGATTCGTTTGTTTGATTTTTCTCTAGCCGAGTCGAATTCTAATTCGGGTAAGTTTCAAAATATAATACGTAAATGCATAACTTTCAATTAAACTCAACCATTTGTTCAGGAAATTCTCAATTATTCCTTGGGAAATACCAGATTCCTTCAAAAACTCCAAGTCCATTGAACATCGATACCGATAAAGTGAAGGATGTAAAATTACCTCCAATACTTTTCACCGCTATATCGGGCACAAATTCGAAAATCATTAATAATGGACACGCGAGTAAGCGAAAACCAATTTTCATTTTGAAGCAAATCCTAAAAATTTGACGAGAATTCCAATACCTAGGTACATAAAAATATTTCAAATTTAAACTCATACTTATTTTTTTTCCGAAGTTGACGCTATTGTCCTTGATGAAGGTCAACCAAAATCAACAGTTACAGGAGGTCCGCTAAAAGATATTTATAGTTTCGATTTCATAAGGTATTTTTGGTCAGGTAATTCGAGTGGACCAGCAGGTACCTTGGTAAATGGCGGAGATGGGTAAATATACAAATTTTTTGATAGGTACTCAAAGGAAAATAGAGCAATTCATTTTTACATTACAGTGACATCTTTCTTTCTCAACATCAGTAACAAACAAAATCCGCTTAATAATTTTCCATCCACAATTTTAGGGTTCCCATTGAAGTAGTCACATTCTGGCACAATGAAAAATATGGCTCATTCGAAAATTCAAAAAATTACAGAGATGGTGTGGCTGCAATTACATATCCAATTACAGTGGTAAGTAAATGTTTGTAAAAAATATCCCTCACACTTCAAAATTTGTTCAGTTCAAATAACTGTACATCTGCGAATAATTTCAGGGAGCACAACCTAACTTGGCATTCATTCCTTTTTCAAAAGTACTGAAAAAAATTAGAAAAGCGGGGTCATTCGTGATTTCCAATCTTCTTGTAGCATCTATCTGGATTGATGAGAATGTCGTACCCAATACCCCTTATTTCTCTTACCCAGGGTCTTTCACAGATCAGGAAACTTCGCAAGAATACTATTGCAGTACAGTCATCACATTTCAATCAAAAAAAACTTCTATATCGGAAGAGCAAGTAATTTTTAAATTGATTTATATATATATATTTTTTTTTTCAAGAACTATGACCAGTTATCCATTTAAACCTCATAATAATACTTGAATTCCAGTTTAATGATTATTTTCTAACCTTGGAGGATTCAAAAGAAAAACAGCTGACAAACATAGCTTCAACTCATCCGCAAAATGATATTCCAGTTATTCAAGCTGAAGGTCAAATCCAAGTGTTTCTTCTCACAGGAAAACCCCCCGATTCAACTCAACTGTAAATTTCAACTTAGATATGCGTAATTATCTGTAAAAATTTCAATAAATCTAAATTACGGATTTAGGTGCCAACTTGAGTTTAATAATAAACACGGATTTTTTACAGGTAGATATGGATGGTAAAGCATCTCTGTTGTGTAATTTTTTGAAATTTGAATTAAAAAAAGCAAAACTCATTCAAAAGAATTTTATTCGACTTGATGGTTGGAAAATTTTTGAATTTGATATCAAGATGCATATTACACAAAATGTTTAATTTTTTAGATTTTTTCAGTTCGTTTGTGATGCCATTTTTTTCTGGAAAAACTTCCATTGAAAAAATATTGGTTTTTTCTGGACTTCTACTAAAATCCATTTTTACAAAAAAAAAAAAATCGTTGAGATTCATTTCATGTTATGAGCTTTTATTTGATCGATTTGATGAATTAATAAAATCAATATTGGGCTACGAAAAAGTTAAAATTACGTATAAATTTTCACATCCCTTTTCTCAATACTGCGTATATCATGAAATCGGTATTAATCATTTCAGAGCTTCACCTCACGAGATCATAATTTCAAATTCGAAATCGAATCATATTTTCCGTTTTATTTAAAATACTTGAAACTTCCAATCAGTAGGTACCTACAGTTATTTTTTTTATCAATTTCTTTTTAATGGAGCTTTCTCGATAGTTCTTTATTTGACGATTTTCAGTATCAATGGTTAATTATGCCTTCTCTATCTTAATTCGATGAAAAAAATATAAAAAATATAGTTTCAAATTTAAAAAATACAATAAAATTAATGCCCCGAAACTAAAAGTTGTCAAGGTGTCACTTAGCTCATTAAAAATAATTACATCGCCACCTCTATGCTTATTTTCTGTGACTATGCAATAATTATGAAACTAAAGAAAAACGTAATAAACTGGATTGGTCAAAATAACATGATTACAACATTGCTTGAAAAGATAAGAGTAAAATTTACAAAGGAAAAATTTTGAAAAACAGATTGCACAATTCATCGGTACATATGTAGTTTAAATTATGAAATTTTTGTGAGGTGTTTTGCAGTTAACGCGAACACGTCGTTAGACCAAAAAACATTGAGCATTGCAAGTAATAAAATGAATAACTTTGACGCGTTATGGTTTTTTATGCTAATTTGTTCGTTTGATCTCACTTCAGGCGAGTCAAATTCCAATTCGAGTAAGTTTGAAAAAATATTATAACACGTAGGTACCTATATCCACATAAAATTTAATTAAATTCAATATTTTCGATCAGAAAATTCTCAACTGTTCATTGGGAAATATCCAATTCCTCCCAAAACCTCAAGTCCATTAAATATTGATTCCGATAAAGTGAAACATGAAACATTACCACCATTAATATTTAGACCTTTCGTAGGCTCAGATTCTAAAGTAACCAATACAGGATACTCAGGTAAATAAAAATAATGAAAGATTCACATAATTTTAGAGAGGTACCTTTTCCAAAAATTCGACATGCTGAAAAAGTACATCCTGTATTTTGACGAAAATTGATGAAATTGTTTATTTGCTTACTTTGAGCAGAAGATATCCCCAAAAAAATTAACTTCCCAATCTGGAGAAGAACAAATGAGGAGACTTAAATGTGTGCTGGTCATTTTAGAATAAATGTTATTTCTTGCCATTTGTGGTAAAGTCTCAGCTATCCATCAAAAAACTATCTACAAGAGGCTCAAAAAGTAGCATACCTATCTCAACTTCACACGTTTCAAAATCAAGCTAAAAAATTCCCGATCGCATAGATGATTTTTAATGACTTTTTTTCGAAAAATTTTCATGCAAGTGATGGTAATTGCATTTCAATTAGAGAAGCTTTAAAATTTTTTGTTTAATTAGCACTGAAATACCTAAATTGAGATTTTCAAAAAAAAAAAATTAAGAATGCTACCAATTGAAATTCTAAGAAAATTTTGAAAATTGAAATGTGGTTGACAACACTGTCGTGAGTTTTTAAAAAAATTAGGTATATAAATCTATCATTCTACTTGGGGACCAAAAGACCAAAACAGTTTTTTATTCATTTTGTTTATAGGTGTTTAAGAGGGGAATTTCAATTTGATAAAAATTAAGAAATCTTCAAAGCTGGTTATTTTTTCAACGCCCTTCTGATGGGAAAAAGTGGTACTTATTGAATTTTAAAGTCAGTGATTTTTTTGTTTTTCAAAAATGACCTCATTTTAAGGAACGTGAGCCTGTTTTACGGATTCGAAGTGGTTGGTGAGCGATTTTTTTTTCAAGTCCACACGTTTTTCCTGCCCAACTTCAAATTCTTTTTGACCTGCGAAATTTTTCTTGACGCGGTCTAAATTTTTTCCTCGATTTTTTTCCAACTTCAAAATATTTTTTGACGCGGTATAAAAATTCTTTTTCGAACTTCAAATTTTTTGTCAAGGTTACAATTTTTCAACAAAATATTTTCAACGTCACGGAAAATTTGTGAAACAAGCTAAGGTCAATTCTTCAAGTCAAAAATTTTTTCCAGTCCATTTTTTCTACTTTTTTTTTAAATTTCAAATAATTTTTACAACATGAAAATTTGAAGGTATTAATTTTTTTTCTGTCGTGACGTTGAAAACATTTTGTTTAATTGGAACCTTGACAAAAAATTTGAAGTTGGGAAAAGAAACCTCACCAAAAAAATTTTGAAGTTGGAAAAAAAATTGAGGAAAAAATTTAGACCTCGTCAAAAAAAATGTTGAAGTTGGAAATGATTGAGGAAAAAATTTAGACCTGGTCAAAAAATTTTGAAGTCGGAACAGGATCGCTCACCAACCACTTCGAATCCGTAAAACAGGCTCACGTTTTTAACGTTCGCTGCTTTGGTTCCTTGAGAAATAGGGATTCAAAATTTCATCAAGAGACCTCAGATTAAAACTGAACAACCAATTTTTATCAAAATCCAGGATATGTTTTTCCATTAATTCCATTTTAATAATTATATGAATAATTTTAAAGTCGAAGCTGTACTTGATCAAGATCAAAAAAATCCGGGAGCACTATTAACCGGCGGTCCTCTTCAAAATGACACTTACAATTACCTTATCACGAGGTATTTTTGGACAAACAATTCGAACGAACAGATAGGTACTCTAGTAGATGGCGCAGATGGGTAAATATGAAATTTGATACGCGAAATAAAGAATTCAAGGTTACACTACGTTTCCAAATAATAAGCAAAAATTACTCAACAATTTTTTATCGTTGAATTTCAGAGGTACCATTATATTAGTAGCATTTTTTTACAATTTAAAGTACGAATCATTCGAGAATTCAAAAAATTACAGGGATGGTATGGTTGCAACTGCGTTTCCAGTTGTAATAGTAAGCGATAAATTCATTAAAAATCCTCAATTCTTTGAACACCGTTCAATCTATACTTATATTTGCGCCTGAATTCTATTGCAGCGCCCATTGCCCAGCTTAACATTTATTCCTTTTGCTGAAAAATTGAAACAAATTCGAGAACCGGGTTCACACGTAATTTCTAACTCTATCGAGACATTTATTTGGGCAAATTACTTATTGACCCCCCTTGCTACTTATTTTGCTTATCCGGGATCTTACCTGGATGATGAAGATTCGAAAGAATATTATTGCACAACGGTTATCGAATTTCGCGAAAAAGCTGATTTTATCTCGCAAGAACAAGTAAGATTTCAAGCTGATTTCTTCTTATATTTGTAACAATTTTTCGAATGATGGAATAAGTAATGCTTGATGGGAATCTCGTACCTAACGGTATTTCAATTATTCTAGTTCGAAGATTCCTTTCTATCTTTGAAGAACTCGAATGGGGAACAATTGACAGATGTGATTCCAGCTAATCCTCAAAATGATATTCCAGTTATTCAAGCTGAAGGTCAAGTGCAAATGGTTATTCCTTTAGGAGAAAACCTCCTTGATGTGACTGCATTGTAAATTTTAGCTTATGCATAGAATTGTGTAAATTTCAATAGCAAGTGTTTTTTCAATGTTCGAAAGTAATTCCAGTTAAAATACTTCCGATGTTCTTAAAATTTTGAACTATTCATTAAATATTTACAGAAAAAAATTTAACCAGCAGATTTAGTTTTTTCTCTTTTTTTTTTTTTTGATTGAAAAAGATGTTCCATGAATCGTCTGCCATGGACCTTTTTCAAATTGAATCGAATATCACTCTACAATAAAACTTGAAATGAACAGTTTGCCTACCTTAAAAATTGAAGGGGCGAATGCTGCTTCTAAAAAATCATATCAATTTCACGATTATTTTTGCCTAACTTTGAAATTGAAGGGGGTACAAAAACTTATTGGTGAAAAAGAGGCTTTGGTGTGATGAGAGGGTTATTTGACCTCGGGTGGAACTCAATAAAAAATTTTCCTATAGCGCATGACAGAATTTTTAATTCACATCTGAGGAGATGGAGCCTCCATCTTGACGAGTTTTCATTTTCACAAGACAGTCAAACCTGGAACTCGAATAACTTTATGACGTCACTAATCATCACTTCTCCATGTGTAGAATACTTACGTATTTTTTAATCAGTTCGGAATTTTCTCAAGAATTTTTTCAAATTTTTTCCTCGCAAATTTTTCAACTCTTATTTTTTTCTTAGAATTTTCTCAACTGAAATATTTCTAACGTTATTTTCAACACTGAATTTTATTTGAAGAATTTTTCCATTGTTGAACTTGCATCTTTTTTGAAAAGAATGATTTCTGTTTGATTGATGTCATAAATAATTTTTTTCACAATGTTCACGTCTAAAATTTTTTTCTGAAAATTTTTTTCACATCTAAATTTTTTTCTTCGTATTTTTTCAACTTGAATTTTTTCACTAAATTTTTATGACGCTAATCAAACAGAAATCATTATTTTCAAAAGAATGTGAGTTCAAGAATAGAAAAATTCTACAGAAAAAAAATTTCATTAGAGAAAATTAACCTACGTCAGAAAAATTTCAGTTGAGAAAATTATGAGAAAAAAATTGATATGTAGTTGAAAAAATAGGTGCCAAGTTTGAAAAAAAATCGGTTCAAAACTCGCAGAGATGAAATTTTTAGCTTGGAATCACAATTGGCATTTGGCAACATGCTCATCTCAAATTTTTTAAAAATAATTATCATAAAAAATTATAATGTTGAATTTTTCTAATTGGTTGGTAAACGTATGTATCTACGAAAAAACAAAATTTTTCATCGTTTCTGTTTCATTTCTTTAATGTCAAGTAGATCATTTAAAATAATACAAGGCTCTATCTAATAAAGAATTTCACAATTTCAAAACTAGTTCTATACTTATTTCCCACAAATTTTGAATTTCAAAACATGAGAAAAAACACACCAAAAAACAGAACAGACAGCGAGTTATAAGTCGAGATCTGATGTCGAATCACCTATTTTTTTTTTGCCTATTTGAAAAGATATACATATTTTTGTCATTTTGAGACCCCCACGGGATAATAAACCCTAATTTCCGATAAAAAAAAACTATGTACTTTTTTACACTTTTTAAGCGATATTTCCAAAAGATTAATTACCTACCATAATTTGAGGTTGGTATCGCTGGACGCGACAAAAACATTATTTCAAAAAAATAAGACTCAAAGTATGAATACGTGGACGTTTTTATCGTCAAACCCTGATTTCTGATAAGAAAAAAAACAACTTTTCTTAACATTATTAGCGATATTTTGAAGTTTATTTATTATTTTAGGCCTGTTATCGTCGGAAGCGTCACAAATTATTACCTACACGATTCTGTTTAAAAAGAAGGGCGTAATACAAAACAAGTTACACAACTCATCGGTAGTTTAAAAATCTGAAAATTATTGAAATTCTCGGGTCACGAGCTTTTGTGTCGCCAACGTTAGAGCATCATAGGACAAAAAAACATTCAGCATTGTGGACAATAAAAAAATGAGTATCTTTGGAATGTTATGGTTTTTAGTGCTAATTACGTTTGATTTCACTTTAGTGCAGTCAAATTCTAACTCGGGTAAGTTTGGAAATAATAGATACGCAAATCCACATAAAATTCAAGTACATTTGACATTTTCGTTCAGGAAATCCTCAATTATTCATTGGAAAATATCCAATTCCTATCAAAACTCCGAGTCCATTAAATGTTGATTCCAAAAAAGTACATAATGTAACTTTACCACCAATACGCTTCAAAGTTTCTTTAGACGCGAGAGTCAAAGTGATCAATACAGGATACGCTGGTAAATATTAAACGAATCAATTCTAAAAAAAAGGCACCACAAAACTCGACACAATTACTAATTAAGGTGGATTAAAAAAATACATCTCACATTTTGAGGAAAATAGGCGAAATTTTTCATGCAGATATTTAAGGAAAAGATCTCCCAAAAAATTACGAACCTTTCAGGCTGAAGGAGAACAAAAAAAAGGGAGTTTGAGAAAGAAGAAATACGATTTTTTGATACTTTTGGGTAGCCTTACTAATCCGTTGAAAAAGTTTGAATTTTGTTTTTACACCTAATTTGAACCAATGGTGACTTCGAAATCGGATACTACTTTTACCCTTTATGAGGAGCTGAAAAGTTACTGAACGCGAACTCACGGGCTTCAATATCAAACCAAAAAATTTTCCGATCAATTAGATAATTTTTGATACCTATTTTTCGAAAAAATTTCACAGCAGTGCTACCAATTATATTTTAGTTCACTAAATTTTCATAAAATTCTAGTTTTCCATTCAGTGTTTTGAAGAGTGAACCAAAAATGAAAAAATTGAAAAAAAAAATTTGGCAACAATGCTGCCAATTAAAACAATCATATTTATGGTACCTATCTAAAAAATGAAGATTTTCACATTTTTGAAAAAAAAATTTCACTATTTTTATGTGGTATTTCTGGCTTTAAATTTGCCCAAAAAAGAATCGAATTTTTTTCTTTCCTCTAAAAAATTCAAAAAAAAGAAGAAAATATTTAAAATTTTTAGTTTCTGTAGCGAAATATTTGTATTCACGATCGGTGACTTTTCATCACTGTTTTGGAGGGCAAAAAGTAGTCCTAAATCAATTTGGAAGTGATTTAGAAATGCATAAAAACTCGACTGATATCTTTTTAGGGGATGACTAAAGTCTGGCAAAATACATTTATTTTTTCCCGAAAAAAATTAATTTCAAAGTGTTCTACTTCGTTCCTCTGAACTTCTAAAGAATGGAGCTCAAAATTCCTTCGTGAAACTTTTCGTTTAAAGTAAATTATTGGCCAATTTTGGTCAAAATCCAATTGTGTTTTTTTTTCACAATACATATTCACATACCTATCTACGAATAGAATTATTTTAAACTCCATTACGATTATTTTCAAGTTGAAGCCAAAATTGATCAACATACACAAGGAGCAACAGTAACTGGAGGTCCTCTCGGAAATGACACTTACATTGCCTACTTTGCAAGGTATTTTTCGTCAGGAAATCCAAGCAGACCAGTGGGTACCCTAATTGATGGCGCACACGGGTAAATATAAAATCCGATACTCAGAATTGAAAATTAAAAAAAAAAATTGGAGTTGCACTGAAATTCCAACTCCTTCTTCCAATATTAAAGAAAAATTACTCAATGATTTTTTTATCGTTTAATTTTAGAGCTCCCATTGAAGTAGTCTTGTATTTTTTGAATTCAAAGTACGGTTCATTTGAGAAAGCAAAACGTTACAGAGATGGTATGGCTGGTTTGGCATTTCCAATTAGAATAGTAAGTAATAAAAGTTCATCAAAGTTCCCTCGATACTTTGAAAATTAATTGAATCTATACCTGCCTTTACTTATCTGCGCATAATTTCAATTTCAGAGCTTTCAGCATAATTTTAAATTTGATTCTTTTGCGAAAATATTGCGAGAAATTCGAAAATCAGGCTCATACGTAATTACTACCCTCAGCAAGGCATTCAGGTGGGTAGATGGGTACTCGCATGCATCAAATGCTTGTTATCGTTCTTACCCGGGATATTTGCCGGATCAATTACCAAATCAAAAATCTTCGGAGGTTTATTATTGCCTTACAGTTATTGAATTTTGCCAGAAAGTTACCTCTATATCGGAAAAACAAGTAAGATTTTGTACTGATTTCTCCCTATACCTATATTTTTCCAATTTCTAATAATATGAGTGATACTGCATTTCAATTCCAGTACGAAAATTCTTTCAAACGAGTGAGGGATTTCATTGGGGTAGAATTGACAGACACACCACCAATTCATCCCCAAGGAGCTACTCCGGTTATTCAAGCCGAAGGTCTAATACAACATTTCCTTTCCTAAGAAAAGGATTCTTCAAATGCACCTACCTAAATTGTAAATTTTAGCTTATGCGTTGAATATTTGTGAAAATTTTAATAAACATAAAATGACAGGTAATAATTTGATTATCAACTTCATTTTTAGTCAAGAATGATTTTTCATCATGTCTTCTAATTTTTGAACTCTTCATTAAAAACTCATAGGTACCTTTACGAAAAAAATTTACCCTGAAAAATCTTATTCTCCATCATCCTACGGCTATTATGATGAGCTCCTCTCCCAAAGTGCCTCCCCCCTCCCCAAAAAAAAGTTATAAAATTCTAAAGTTCTTATCACATTTCTGCGGTCATTACAGTTCCAAAATAAAATAGTCATTTTTTTCTAAAACATTTTTTAGCCAAAATCTAGAAAAATTGGCGAAGATTAAAGATCAAATTGGATTTCAATCAAAGTTCAGATTTTTTCAACTTCTGTAATCTTCAATTTTTTTATAGCTTTCCGAGGCCAAAAATTTTTTCATCAGTAAAATCATGAACTAAAAAATTTTTAAAAACTAATTTTTGAAAAAAAAAATTAAAAATTTTAGAGTACTTTAAAATTTAAATTAAAATTTTTTAAAAATTTAATTTAGAAAATTACCTAACTAAAAGAATTAGGTAACGATTGAAAAATTTTTTTATGAATATTTCGGTACTTATTAAACGCATTTTTTCAACTTCTATTTTTCATGCCAATTTTTTTCAACTTCACTTTTATTGAGGTTGCCCCAGCTAAAATGATCTAAAATTTTTTCAACGTGGAAAAAATGCTAAAATGCTATAAAAATGTGAAATTTAAGAAACCTTAGTCGGAAAAATTTAGAAAATTTAACTAAAATTTATGAAAATGAGATAGCAAGAGGTTTTACCTACTCTAAATATTTTTAACTGTTCATTTACTTAGGTACTAGGATATGATTTTTTTTTCAAAATTCCTAGATTCTGGATTTACAACTTGATTTAAAAAAAAAAAATGAATTCACATTAGAAACATATTGAAAAAAGTAAAAAATCGGTATAATTTGGACATTTCACTCGATATATGTAGTATTAGAAAATGTTTAATTTAGAACCTACCCAATCTTTCTAACGATTAAATTTCGAAAATGGATTCAATGTTCCAAAAAATTTTCATTGAGGTAAATTTTTCAACTTTTTTTTTGCAAGAAATACATTACAATGTGATATCAATTTAGGTAGTAGAGAATATTTTCACTTAATTTTCTATAGGAATAAAATTTAAAATTTACGGTAGATTAAGTAGACAGGTCGAAATACGTGACATCGAGTTTTAAAAGAATTACCTACCTGATTAGATACGCCCTTTTTTCAAAAAAAAAAAAAAAAAATACGCATAGTCCAATGAAAAAATGATATAAATCACACAGTTCGTGGTAATGGATATACTTAAGTTCTCGAATTACGAGCATCTGTGCAGCTGGCACGAAAACAGTTC
Organism: Pseudococcus jackbeardsleyi; assembly: GCA_038380155.1. Classification (NCBI taxonomy): domain Eukaryota; kingdom Metazoa; phylum Arthropoda; class Insecta; order Hemiptera; family Pseudococcidae; genus Pseudococcus; species Pseudococcus jackbeardsleyi. The sequence goes on from CM076241.1 coordinate 37,823,409, forward strand.
GAGTATTGTTGGCAAGAAAATGAATTGTTGTGATGTTTTGTGGTTCTTGATGCTGATAGTTTTGTTCTCTAACAGTTTGGCTCAGTCAAGTTTTAACTCAGGTTAGTTGAAAAAATATGTATATTCATGTTCCTTGAATTAATTTGAGAGAATTTCAATCTCTTTTACCTAGAAAATCTTGGGGAAAAGTGTGGATCTGAAATAAGTCAAAAGAAGACCTTTTTTTAAAAAAATTAGGCATATTTATCATTGGTGCTAATTTTTCAAAAGAACATATTACCATTTTTTAAAATAATTTTTTTCAATGTTTTTAAATTTTTGCCCATTTTTTTGGGGGGGGGGGGGATAAGCATCAGGTATCTAATTTAAGAATATATTTTTAAAAATTGAAATTTTTTCTGGAATTTATGCTACAATGAAAGTTTTTTTCTCATAAAAATGATTGGTAGCAATAGGACGTCAACTTTTTAGAAGATGGTTTCTTGAAGTAAACATTTTTTTTTACTCTTCCTCTCCCCATTTACATAAAAACGAACAACGAGTACACTTAGAATGAAAATAATTCACTAGTTTCTAATTCTTTGTTCAGGAAATTCTCAATTATTCATAGGACGATATCCGATTCCTTCCAAAACCCCAGCTCCATTGAACATAGATACCAAAAAAGTGAAAAATACAACTTTATCGCCCATAATCTTCACAGCCATAGTAGGAGCGAGTACAAAAATCGTCAATAATGGGCACGCCAGTAAGCTCTAAAATAATTTGATTTCATCTTTGAAACAAGTCCCAAATACTTGACACGCGAGTAGAGAAAAATAATTACACAATCTGATTATTATCACATTTTTTCAAGTTGATGCTATCCTTGAAGAAACTACTCCAGAAACAACGGTAACTGGAGGCCCACTTCTCGAAGACGTTTACAATTTTTACGCTACAAGATATTTTTGGTCTGGTAATTCGAGCGAACCCGCAGGAACTCTGATAGATGGTGCAGATGGGTAAGAGCGTCGCCACCGTCCCCTTAAATAAGTAATAAGAACTATTTTGTGATTATTTTTGATCGATAAATTTCAGAGTTCCCATTGAAACGGTGGCAGTGTGGTACAATCAAAAATACGGTTCACTCGCTAATTCATTAAATTACAGGGATGGTATCGCTGAAATTTCATTCCCAATCAAAACAGTCAGAAAATTCAGATCTCAGTATCATTAAAATTTGGTAAAATGGTTGGTAAAAAATTCATCATTTCAGGGTCCAATATCCAGTTTGACATTTGTTCCATTTTCGGAAAAATTGAAAAAAGTTCGAAAACCCGGTTCTTCTGTAATTACCAATCTGGCCGAAACATTTATATGGTTCAATAATTATGTTCTATTGCCTGACACTCCATATTTCTCTTACCCAGGATCTTATAAGGATCCGAAAACTTCGAAAGAATATTATTGCTCAACAGTCATTAGATTTATTCCTCAGATTAATTATATTTCGCAAGAACAAGTAATATTTTACGTAGACTTTCATTTTAGCTGAAAAAGAGCATCCAATCTGATGAGTAGGTATCATTATTACTGTGAATCTTACAATGGGTTTCGAATTTCAGTACGAAGATTTCTTTTTAACCTTAGAGAATTCGAAAGGAGAAAAATTGATAACTGCAGTGCCGAGCCATCCTCAAGATGATATTCCGGTTATACGAGCTGAAGGTCAAAAGCAAGTTTTTATTCCTCTTGGAAAAGAACTCTTGGCACCTTAAGCCAAATATTTCTCACATCCTTATTTTTTTCTTATTTCAATGTATTGTGAATTCTGTCTTGTAAGTGATGGATGAAAATTCAATAAATTAATAAATGGAACATCAAAAGTTTGGTTCGTTGTACACGAGAAAATTAATTTTTTCAAGACTGGAAACGAGGAAAAAAATGTTACATTGTGGGGGAATTGATTTGAAGTTATTCCAAAAATGCCTTTTTCCTCTTAAATTTTGTTTCAGAGACGGAGAAGAATTCAAATCTCTCAACTTTCATTATCCATAATTGGTCGAATAACTAATAATTTTACAAGTAACTGGCGATTAAGAATCAACTATTTAATTATTTCATTGATTAGTTGCCAAAAATTATCAAAATCACCAGTCATTTTATAACTGAGGATAATTCAGAATTGTTCGATTATTTTTTCAAATAGCAATCGAGTTTGAATACATGGAAGTACTTGAGTGAGTACCAGAAATCATAGAAATCTATTACGAGCGATGGTACAAAGACCAAACCAAAAGAAAAACGGCAGATAGCAGGCGGTCTTTCACTCAATAATGGCAAGATTGTATTGTATTATTACATATTCAGAAAAATAAGGATCAAGTCAGAATGTTTTTTTTTTTTTCAGAATTGATGACGTTTGTAGGAGTTTTTCATATTGAATTTTTCAAAAAATATGAAAATTCGTATTTTAGTTCAAAAAATCAAAACAATTTTGGAAAACTTAAATTGAACAATTCTAAGAATTACAAAATATCCAGAAATTTAAAAATTTCATGTTATTTTTTAAAATAGGTAAGTAATTACATTTTCAACATCAGTGTATGACATCAAAGGTAGGTACCTGAGTTTACTTAACGAATAGTTTTGTCGTCGCAGTAGATAAGCATAAAAAATAAAAGTTTTTTTTTTTTAAAAGAAAACTAAGGTAGGTACCTAAAGTACCTATTTGATATACATAATCACGTCACAGAAAGTTCCCATTGCAAAATAATGACCGCGTTCAAGTACCTAAGTGATAAAATAAGCTAGACCAATTCGTTACATAGCATTTTTTGTCAAAGTTCATTTGCTAGTTAAAATTTATAACACATATATGAAGTGATGTTCTGATTTTTTCAAAATTCAAAATACCTGTAGGAAATACGTGAAATTTTAAAAAACCTGAACGGAGATGGAGATTTCAATTATTGGTTTATTGTGCATCTTAATTGGGATCAACAGTTTGCCATCAGTTAGTCTGGAATCCAAATCTGGTAAGATAAGTTCTTCTGCATTACCTACCTTGAAATTTTCAATTAGAATTGAAAATTGAGATGAATTATGTGGAAGGGCTGAAATTTTTATTTTCTTCATCATGATACAATCTTTTTTCTAACTCGAACCAAATTCATACCTCCAACACAAAATATTTTTCTGTCAAACGATGAGTTGGCGGGGTCGGGGGACGATCCACGATTTCTCTCGAGAACCTCGAACGTACCCATGAAATTTTCATTAATTAATAATTATTATTTTCAAGAAAAATCTCAATTACGTTTTCATAATATACCGGCAAAAACACCTGCTCCAATAAATATCGAAAAATCACAAGCCCATTATGAACATTTACCACCGATCTACATGCACGGAGATCTGCTAAACAAATTGAAAGTAATCAACGATGGAAAAACGGGTAAAAAAAACGTTTCAAATTATTGAAAAAACGCAAGCATCAAGGCTCAAAATTTATTACATTGCAGTAAAGGCGATACTTGACCAACCCAGCACGAAAGGATCAATCGTCACAGGGGGTATTCTTGGAAACGATACCTATGAATTCTGCGAACTCAGATATCTTTGGACAAATGATACAGAAGGCGTTGCTGCAACCACTATTGACGGAAAAGGGTACACAAAGACTCGAAAGATTGAAAATAAATTCAATTTATACTTTGAGCCTGTTTTAATTTTTAGATATCCTTTGGAAGCCTTGGCAATGTTCTTCAACAGAAAGTATAAAACGTTTAAAAATGCTCTGAAGCATCGTGATGGTCTGGTTATAACAGATTTTTTGATCATTATTGTAAGTTTTTTTTGTACATACATAAGCGGTATGAGAGGTTCAATTATTTTACTTGCATAATGACAAAAAAACCTCCTGGACTTTGAACTCTTTGATTTGAAACAAAAGCTTACGTATCCTATAATTTTCAGCTGCTCAAGTTGTTTTTCAAAGTTAAAGTGAAGAGCATTTCCTAATAAGGGTCGAAAATGTTCTTTGACTCAGAATTGGTCAAAACTGACTCAAAATGTTACTCAAGATCTAAAAACATACCCAAAAATTTTTGACCCCCCCCCCCCCACTCTCATCCGTTTTTGGAATTATCGTACTTTTAATATCGAAATTTCAACAGGAGATATGTCTGGAAGGAGTGGGAATTTTTTTTTGAAATTTTCACAGATCATACATCTTGCAGGGTAGTACGAATGAGAATTTTTTGAAAATTTTCAATTCACATTTTTCTAATTTTTTTCATACCGAAATTTTCAAAAAATTTTGGGATATCATAGCTGTCTCGAAATTTTTCCAATCCATTCAAGATGTTGACAGTTGGATATCTACAAGCATTCGACTATTTGTCTCGATGCGTGAGGTATGAGTGCAAGTATTTTTAAATTTTTCACAGGAAAATTTTAAGTCGAAAAAATATAGATTTGAATTCAAAAGTTACGAATTTCTGAAATCTGGGCTTTAATCAATGAAATAGACCACCAAAATGTGGACAATTCGCGAATATAGGTGGCGAAGTTCATTTGTACCATTTTTTTGGGCACTTTCCAGCGCTAGAAAAGTCCAAAATTTTCTGAAGATTACGGAATGTCTCGAAACCACTTCTAATTGATTTGGCAGGTCGAAAAATCCTATTGAAATTTTCAAAAAAATTGAAAAAAAATTGGGTGGGATGTCATGGCTGAAAATTATTTTTTTGGCTCGGTCAAAAGGTCATGTATTACATATATTTTTTGGGTTCAGCCATGACGTCCCACCCATTTTTTTTTCAATTTTTTTGAAAATTTCAATGTGAATTAGGAAAATGTTGAACCGAAAATTTTCAAAAAATTCTCATTCGTACTACCCAGTAAGATGTATAATCTGTGAAAATTTCAATATTTTTTACCCACCCTTTCCAAAGAAATCGCGTGTTGAAATTTCGACATTGAAAGTGCGATAATTCCGAAGGGGGAGGGTCAAAATTTTTTGAGGATGTTTCTAGACCACAAGAAACATTTTGAGTAAATTTTGACCGATTCTGGGTCAAGGTCCATTTTCGACTTTTATTAGGAAAAGGCTCAATTTCGCAATTCAAAATTTGAGTAATTGGGTACAATGAGGGTTGGAAAGTTGATAAACTGGTTCAGAGAATTACGTATTATCCAAAATATGAAAATTTTTCAAGTATTCTGCTTTTCAAACTTTCGCATGTTTAAAAAAATGCAAATGTCATGATAAGGAAAAATATCTGTCCTTCAGTTGCCGTTTAGTCCAATCTGGACTCCTTTTGCCTTTTATGTTACCGAATTTTCATTTGACGTCAAATAAAAGAGTCCAAAGTCAAGGAGTTCACTTATCAGTTTACTAATTAACCAAAACATAATAGAAGGAAATTCCAAACATTTTTTTCATTCCTTACGCCCAACAACTGAAACAAGTATCAAGAGCCGGATCAAGTGTGAAATCTATTCTTGGTATTGCAGTCGCCTGGTACGTATTAATAATTCCTCCAGGCATTTCATACTACGCTTATCCAGGAGCATACCTAGATGAGGCGACAGGCAAAAGATATTACTGCGCGACAATTATAGTTGTTCCACCTTTACCTCTATCCTTTTTATCTAAAAAACAGGTAAATACGTTCGTAAAATTCACTTAGATAAGTATTTTCTTACGATCAACAATACTTTAAATTTTGATCAACAGATGCAAGAAACTTTTTGGTCTTTCAAGAATTTTAAAGGGGAACCATTAACTAATACAGAATCGCAATTTCCACGAGTTATGGAAGTCGTGAAAGCAACAGGCTATGTCCATACAGTTAGTTTGGATAGTGACTGAATTTTAACAGAATTTAATTTATGATTGTACCTTTCAATAATTCAAATTGATTTATATTAATTTTCATTTCGTATCAACGTCTGTAGCATTCAACTCCAAAGTTCAACCATTAATGACCGTTTTTTTTTTTCAGTTTGCTCTTCCCCTAATAACACAATAATAATGATTTAAAAATTTTCCAAAAATCATGAAAAAAAGAAATTTTCAGGCAAACATTTTGAAAAAAAAAATTGACAAATTTTTGAAAAACTTTCCTAGTTTTGTTTCCAAAAATACAGGGGCAGCGCAATGGGATGTAGGTATAGTCGATTCTCAGTCGGCAAAATCTAAAAAATTTTGGGAAATATGAGGCAAGTCGACAAAACCTTGAAAATTTTGGAAAGTTGAACTATTTTTAGAAATTTGCAGCATAACTAATAAAACATTGAGAATTTCAAAATTTCAAGGTTTACTGTCCTCTTTCAAAATTCGCAATTCAACTCCAGGTAAAATTACCTACTAAGGTACTCTCCAATCAACTTTTTTCAAAACTTTCGGCCTCTTTATACTCGGCCTTATTGAATTTTATCTTTCATAATTTTAAAACAATCCAAAGGTTTTTCTTCAAAATCATTTTAATTCATTTCATTCGATTTTTTCTTATTAAACCTCATTTTTAATGTCTAAAAGTCATTTTTTTTCAAGAACTTTGGTCTCACTACGCTCTACTTCATCATATTTTCTCTTAAATAATTTTTGAATAAATGTGGTCGATTTTTTATTCAAGTTAATCAATTTATACCATCGGTTAATTGCATCTGGAAATTTAAGTCTTCTATTTAAAATTTCTGCTCTCGCTTTGCAAGGGTCAAATTTATTCACCTCATATTCACATTGAAATTATAATCTTCAAAATCATTAAACTGCTAAGAAAAAATTCTCGAATTGTCAAATTTTTGAATTCTTATTCGGCAATTTTGAATTTGGACGTTAAAATTTTTGAACCTCATACTCCTCAAGAGCTTGTGTTCGAACCGCCTCCGGCTACAAACGTCACATGTTTTGAAAATAAGTACCAATGTAATATTTTCGATAAGGATTCAAAACCAGTAACTTTGAGGGAAAGTTACCAAACTGAAGTTGATAAGTAGGTAAGTATACATACAGGTATATTTTTTCACAAAATTTAAATTTTTCGTGCATTTTTTCACAGAAAAATACACTGCCGACGAACAAAAATTTTGTTCATTTCGCGTAAGTAATTCCCATTAAAATTTATACATGCAAACTGTATTAAAATGATTACGTTTGTTTTGAACTCGCCTCAATATTGGTTTTTATCACACGTAAACCAAGAAACCGATAATTTCGAAAAAATGGATCGCTTTTCAAGGTGAAAACATTTCCGTAACAAAATATTTTCACAGTAAGCACGAAGTACTCGAAAATTTAAACTCTACGAATATTTCTTTCACACTAGAAAATTTCATTTTTTAAACAAATTATCTGATAAAACACTCGAATTTTTTAAGGTAAGTACATTTCGCGTTATAATTTTTACAAATTCGTGTAAAAATGCAATTTTCGCGTTTATTTTTGACGTGCATTTTGATCGGGATCAGCAGTTTACCATTAATTCATTTCCAATCAGAAGTAGGTAAGGAAACGTTTTCTGAATTAGGATAACTTTTTGTATCGATTATTGTCAAAAAAGTTTCGAAATAGTTCCAGAAGATTCCGACGGTTTATTTTTGGGTAAATACCGAACACCACTGAAAACACCAGATCCAATAAATATAAACACTGATAATGTTACCAAACGCTTTGATCTAGACCAACTTATTTTGAAAATAGATTTAAGTGAAAAGGTGATCGTGAAAAATAATGGAGAAACAGGTGAGCATTAGAGTGATACTTTTAAATAAATGTTTTCTAAAAAAAATTTCAAATCAACTCATCGCATCGTAGTTGAGGCAACAGTTCTTAACGAGGAATCGACTAAATCCACTGCCACCCAAGGTGTTCTTATGGACAACAAATATGTATTGAAAGAAATAATACATTTTTGGACTGACGACATAAAAGGAGCCGCTGGTACAACAATCGACGGAGAAGGGTAAAACGCCAATTTGTGAATTAGTGGCACATTTAATCAAACTGAATTAAAAACCTCTGATTTTACAGGTCTGCTTTGAAGGTCGTATTAATATATTTCAACGAAAAATATAATACATTTGACGAAGCCCTGAATCATCGATATGGTTTGGCTGAAATAGGTTTTGGCATCGATATTGTAACCATTCTAGTGCATAATTTTCGAGCCAACGATGAAAAAACGTGTTTAAAAAATATTTGTTTTTAGGGCTCAGTTGAAAATAATGAATTTAATAGCTATGCTGAGATTCTGAAGAAAATACTAGAAGCCGGGTCGGAGGGCGTGAAAACCAATCTAAATACAGCAATTGGATGGATTTTAAAGAATGCTGGCAACTCTCCAAACAGCACTTACTACGGTCATCTAGCATCATATTTGAATGCAAAAAAAAACATCACATATTACAGCGCAACAGCCATTATTTTAACTTCTGTAACTAAAATCGGAAAAAGTCAGGTAAGTCAAGTTTCGTCGTTATTCATCAAGTTTACATAATATAACGCAGGATGAATATAAATATTCTCATTGTATGCCACTGCGATGTAATTTTCAATCAACAGTACGAAAAAACATTCCTGTCAATGAGAAATTCCTCCGGAGAACAAGAAACCAACAAAGGAAAACGGTTTCCTCAGGTTATGCCAGTTGTACAAGCCAAAGGAGTAGAGATTAAAAATGAAATATAGCAAGGGCTTCGAAAATTCTGTTTTATTAAAACTAGCTATTGTGATTCACAATTTAAATACATTTAAAAACAACTCGAAACATGATTCGAAATAATAAAGAATTGATTGTTCGATTAAAAAAAAATATGCTTGAAATTTATTTTCACCTATTCCAAGAGTGTAGCCCAGGGACCCCCTTGATGGCAAGAATTTAGGTGAAAAAAATATCTAAGATTTTGGGCATTGAAAATCCAATATTTTTCCAAGCCTCGTCGCAGCTTCGCTCGGGCATAAACGAAATTATAATTACATCAACTATTTTCAGTGATCGCAAAAGTTTCCATACCCACTTTTTAGTTAGTATTTTTCCAAAAAAAACTTCCTTTTCGGAGAAGGGAGGCAAAAAGTAGTATTTTTTTTACATTTTTGCCTCAAATAATTCATACAAATTGTGATTTTGTTTATGCTTGAGAAAATTTTTATCCGACGTAATTTGAGGGTATAAATGATCAGCTCTTTGCATTCTGCAAGAATGGGGAAGGGATGAAGATGTAATGCACCACTTGTACCCTGTTTTTCCATATCATCGGTTAAAAAGCAAAATTATTAAATTCTTGACAACACTACCACCCTCTTGAGAAATTTCTGGCGCCAACAACAGGCGCATATGATGCCAAGATTTTTCAAAAAACTGATTAAAAAACATATTGGCTGAAGAAAAAAAATCTGAAATGAAAGGTAAATTTTCAACAAAAAAGCTGAATAAATTAACAAATTGAAAAAGTCGATAAAATTTGCAAAATGATGGCGAGACAAATGGTGGGTAATTTTTTGAAAATTTGAGCACATCTGATAAGTAGAAGTGAAACAAAATTGCATAATTTTTCAACGAATTTTTAAATTTTTGGAGCATTATTTTTTTTAGCACAATTACCGATTAAAATTAGATTTTTCTATAAATTTTGAGAAATTACTTACTCATTTAGATACACTTGTTATTTCTGGTGATGAACATTTGTAGGTAATTCACCTGAAACAAAAATAAACAAATTTTTTATCATTGGTTTCGAAAGAATTTCATTTTTGAAGTGGGCATGGATCCGCGGAAATGTTTTGAAAAGTCATGCAAAAAGGTAATACATATTCCCCCTCCCCTGTGATTAAATTGAAGCACCTCAATGGAACGGAAGACGAAGCCAAGGGATCTCAAAGTGAAGTTTACTTTTGAGCACTGCCAATGGCTATGAAACTCAGCCAGCCCCCTGAAAATATTTGATTTGAATTTTTACATCTTCGTGAATCATAGATCACGCCTCTGTGGTAGGAAGAATATCTTGCATATTACCGAGCCTATGTAATTTTTGCAAAATCAAGTTCATTATTCAACGACTAATTTCAACGATTTTTTCGGAACTAAACCATTTTTCCAATTTGAGCATATTTTTCATAATTGAACAATTTTTCCAAAATTGAATCTTTTTAAAAATTGAACGACTTTTTTTTACCAAAATTGAGGAATTTTGTGATATTAAGGTTTTGAAAATTTCATTTCAAAATTGAGTATTTTTTTCCAAAAATGAAGTTGAGTTTTCAATTCCGTTCAATTTTTTTCACAACTATACAACGTAATGAATACGTGAAATTTTCTTGGCAGTAAAACAAAAATGTTTACAAAGCCCCTATTTTTAAAACGCCATAAATTAATTTTTATCATTGTTTCAGAAACATGATAATTCCTAGAAAAACTGACTGCAGGTAATTTTTTGGTTGAACGTAAATCAACCGAAAAAAAAATACCTTGAAAGGTTGGTAATCACAAGTCAACCATAAGCAGCCGTCAGAGAACATAATTTTCCGGATAGGTAATTGGGGTTAATTTTTCATGTCGGTAAAAAATGCATTTTTCGCCTTTATTTTTAGTTTTCATATTATTCGAAATTGGAAATTTTCCATCTGTTTATATGAAAAATTCAAATTCAGGTAAGTAACTATATTATGTACTTAAAAAATAGGTAAATATTTGGTTCAACGATAATAAATCTCATTTCGGTATTTATTATTTAGCGACAGGGGCGCCCACGTCGGGGGGGCGCGTGGGCGGTCGCCCACGGGGCCCCACCGGTAGGTGGGGCCCCCTTGTAGTAGTTGAAAATTTGAATGTCCGTGAAGAGGGCCTTTGGAGTAAAAAAAATGGGGCCCCTTCAGACAAAATTTGGGGGCCCCCTTGAAATTTCTGCCTTACCACTCGGAAAATCTGTGGGTGCCGCTGGAGCTACGGGCACTCTGCCAGACCAACGACTCTGGTAAGTACAAACGCATCAACGCGACGCAGTTCTCATATCTGATGCTAAACGAATCGTCCACGCTACCTGTACCATCTGTCTCCAGGAGACGGCGTCATCAGAGTGACGGTGCCGAAATGTATCATCCGCGCCTGTACGCATACTGCGTTAATCGACTCGGCGTGGTTCTTGGTGAGACCAGTGATCTTCCTTGCCCATAGGATTTTAATTCTCTTCCACTCAGAAAATTTCTGGGCGCACCATGCCATTTATTCGTAATAAACGAGAAATAAAAAACATTAATGCTAATTTTTTTATCTTCACTTAGTAGACTTTACAGACACGACATCTATTCCAGTCTCGCGATAATCTGTAAAAACTTCTCCGCGTAATTCTCAAGCCGCAGCATTCTGACGCGATATGACGAGACGAAACCCACAAACGTTGAAAAAATAATCTCTCTGTAGATTTTAAGTTAATTTTCAACCGGTAGACAAGGCGGTGGCTGCAAGCACCTAGCAAGTTTGTCGGAATTTTCTTCTTATAAAGTTTTATTACTCGGGCTATAAGGTCTAGGTATTGCACAAGCACAGCACGCATAGATGGCTTTGCTTCTGATAACTAAGTACTTGGATTCGCTCTGAGTTTTGTTCAATCCAATCATGACGCATAATTCTGGAACTAAATATACCAGCTCCGGCATACCTCCACTCCACCATAAAAAATTTAAAAAGTTTAACAAACACATAAATAATTAAAATTGAAAATTTATTATCACGTGAATTTTTGGTTACTTTTTTTGCTGAAAAAAATTAATTTTTTCTTCAGAATTTTGTTATGATACCTGTAAAAGTAATATCTCATCGGAATGAAATTTCTAAAAAAAAGTACTTGAAAATTCACGAAAATATCTAAAAAAAATTCAGAAAATGTGTAGCAAGAATTTTTATTTTGTATATCCAGTAGATATACCATGTTCGAGAAATAATCGAAGGAGATTTCAAATTTCAGTAATTTTTACCCAATTCGTGAGTCCTCCGAATTCATTCTCCTATAGTTTCTTGAACCCGATATTCATCTCAAAAAAATCAAAATTTTGTCATATTTTTATAAGTTTTTCAATAATTATTTGGAAATTTTGCGTTATTTTCCTCATTTTTTTTCTTTCATTTTTAGCATACTATCCTATTTTTAATTCCATGAAAAAAAGAGGGCCCCAGCTCCTAATCAACGTAGGGGACTAACATTTTGAAAATATTATTTTGTAATGAAAAATTACCAATCTCAGAAAGAAAACCGTCCGGTGCGAGACCGGTAGTATCCTCCAACACATTATAATAAGTTGGCGTCGCGGTACCTTGTCGTACAGTTTGGGAAACGAGGTAAAAATTGTACTTAAGCGGATCCGTAATCACATCGTCGACGATGGTACTGGGAACGGGGTTTCGCTCTCCGGCAAACAGTCTCGTGTTAATTTCCAACGCGACGTTTGTCTGTCCCCCTGAATTTGTGGGGGGGTCGTTGCGAGCTACGCAGGGGCGCCCACGTCGGGGGGGGCGCGTTAGGTGGGGCCCCCTTGTAGTAGTTGAAAATTTGAATGTCCGTGAAGAGGGCCTTTGGAGTAAAAAAAATGGGGCCCCTTCTGACAAAATTTGGGGGCCCCCTTGAAATTTCTGCCTTACCACTCGGAAAATCTGTGGGCGCCGCTGTTTAGCGATTATCCAAAGTTTTGCTAATTTTCAGATAAATTCTTGGGAAGATTTCGAATACCGAAAAAAACGCCGGATCCTATAAATATCAATAGTAAAAAAGCAAAAAAAGTCGATTTGCCTACACCATTTAATTTACACGCGACTCTCGGCGATAAGGTGAAAGTGGTCAATAATGGAAAATCAGGTCAGCAATGGTTTTGAAATGAAGAATCTTGATTTTTAGAAAAATTTGAGCGATAGATTTCAATAATCAATTACTTATAGTTGAGATAATACTCGACCAAAAATTTACCATATCCCAGGTCACTGGAGGTGTTCTTGGAGACGACATATACAAATTCAAAAAAATAAAATATTTATGGACTGACGACATAAATGGAATTGCAGCAACAACAATTGACAGAAAAGGGTAAAATATCAAATTCTACTCCAATCGTAACATTGATTAATGAAAATGAACTGAAAAACTTGGGATTTACAGGTATCCTTTGGAGAATGTGGCGATATTCTACAATGAGAAATATGGTACATTTAAAAATGCTTTGAATTATCGAGATGGTCTGGCTGAAGTTGATTTCTTCATCGATATCGTAAGTTTTCCCATAATTTTTAAATCGTCATTCGTCAATGGAAAAAAAATCAAAGTTCGACAAAAGTGAAAAAACAATCGAATTATTTATTATTTGGGAAAAAATATACCAGATATACATTAAAAGCTCTTTGCTCTTTTTCAGTGTTCAACTCCGAATCCATTATTTATAAAATACGAAGGATATTTGAAACAGTTGAGAAAATCCGGATCAAAAGTGAAAACTACTCTGGGTACTGCGATCGTATGGTTTGCAGGGAATGGTTTAATAGTTCCATCCAGCAGTTATTACGCTTATCCAGGATCATACGTAGATGAAAAGACTGGCAAAAGGTATTATTGCTCGACAGTCATACTTCTTCCACATTTACCTCAATGGTGTTTATCAAAACAACAAGTGAGCTCAAATCATAACTAAGGTGTTTTTTTTTACGTATCAGGACATTAAATATGTGATTTTTATAAACAGTACGATGAGACATTTGGATCATTTAGGAATTCTTCAGGGCAGCCTTTAACCAACACGGAATCGCAGTTTCCCAGGAAAATGCCAGTTGTAGAAGCGAAAGGAATATTGAATTCCAATACTCCATGAAATCGTGATTTTTAGCCGAAGTTGGATTTCCAATTACTCGTAAAACTATCCAATTTCAATTCGCCTTCGTGATACGAAATCATTGGCTTAGATGAAATTCAATAAACTGTAATAAATCATTCGCAAGATAGGTACTCGAGTATAAATTACTTACCAAAATATTGCGAATTATTACTCATTCAAACAACGAAAATAACTCGAAAATTGATCTCATTATCAAATATCCACTTAAAATATCCACTTAATGAAGTTAGAGAAAAGAGCTATATTTACTGATTATGCCTGTATTTTTTTTCCAAGTGGATCAAGATTAAGTACATTATATTTCAACGAGTTAATAAATTTAAATTGTGCAATGTGGTGAAACATATCTAAATTATTTTGAATGATATTAAACGTAGGTAGTGCTATTACAACATGTTATGATCTTCAAACAAATCAATTTAAAATACTGATTTTTCGCGTTTTTGAGATATACTTAAGATATGTGAGAGATATTTTTAGTGAGTCGTATCATGCACCTAAACTTGGCCAAAACTTACACAATAGATGAATTGGTCGATTTGTCATTGATTTTTTTTTTTTTAAAAAAAGTCACATTCGGGTAAAAGTCATCAAATAGGTAATGAAGAATGAGGTAAATTGTAAATCTTGGTAGTTTTTTTTTTAACGGAGACATGAACTTGTTTAATTTTGTTCTACACCCAAAAAGAAATCTAGATCAGTTCAAAATTTTTTCATCTTGAATAAAAAATTTCAAAATTTCAAAATGAAAAGATTTTTAATCCTTACGACTTCGAATTCAAACTTTTTTCTGCATCTTCTATTTTGTCAGAAAAAAAATTAAACAAAAACTGCAGAGGGTTAAAAATCAATATTTTGTGTTCTGAAATTTGTTCAATTCATATTTGAGTTGGAGACAATTTTCTTAGAAGAGAGGAATATATCATTGAATATTTTCAAATTAATTTATGGATATTAAACCAATTTCAAAAATTTTTGTTTCGGAAGATCGATCGTTCTTAATTTATAGGTATGTATCTAATATATATATTCTCTCCTAGACATAATTAAAACCTTATCTGTTTCCTATTTTCACTTTTTGAAAAAAAAAATTACGTTTTGTGATCAGAATTTCAAATTTTTTCGTAGAAGTTCAAAATTTTTTCCTAAAAATTTCTTCGAGTCTGTTTTTCAAGTCCCAAGTCACAAATTTTTTACTCAATTTTTCAGATTTAAAATTTTTTAACGTTAATTATTAAAATAAAAATAGAAGCTGAATATTTCGCGGGCGAAGGGATGAGCTCACAAAAGAGATTTTTTATAACAAAAAAAAATAGAGAAAAAAGCGAACTTTTTGGGTGGTTGCCCTCTTCATTGAATAGGTAAAGTAAACATTCAAGTACCTACTTACTTAATTCTCTGAATAGGATTTAGACTTTTTTTGATGGAATTTTGTCTTTGAGAAACAATTGAATGATTTTTATTTAAAATGAATGATTTTCTACTAATCTTTCAATTAAAAAAATTGCTAATTCAGACAATTTCTAATTTTCCAGGAAAAAAAAATTAGTAAAGTTTCCTCTGGTAGGAAATGTTGCACTTTTTTTCTGTTAACGTTTTGGAAGGAAGCTCTGTGACAAAAAAAAATATTTCGACTCGACTTTCTGATATCTATCTATCTATCTTCCATCTACGAAAATTTATAAGTTTTTAAAAGTCGGCGACTCACAAAATAGCGGTGAGAAAAATATGGTCTTGCATAATAGCGTCTCGCTGTGGGCTGGAAATATTTTTTTCTGACCTTTTTGGCCCACCGTGAGGACCGTGGAAACATTTTTTCGGCTTTTTCTGTCGATCTCAAGGAGCCGAAAATACCTACCCATAATTCTAAGGACCCTCCGGCCTACCGCGAGTACGAACATTTTCCTTTTTTTAGTTTTTTTCTACGTGCTTTTAGAGCCGAGCTATTGCAAAAAGAAAAAAAACAACGGGCGTTCAGAACTTATTCGCGAATTTTGAACCCCCTCTTTTGGGGCCCAATTTGGGCCCAACAGTTTTATTATGATGATTATGAGGTTCAGCAATCATAAAAACCTCAGAAACCCACTTTTGGACTATTGGGTCGCTAAATTTCACACTACTTGGCGAATTTTTTAAAATGAATTTTTGAAAAAATTTTTAATCCTCCCCTTTTTTCTTTCTGCAGTAGCTTGGCCCCAATAATTTCCAACTTGTTAGAAAAAAAATTAAGTAAAGTTACCTCTGAAAGGAAATGTTGGTAACTTTTTGACGCTTTACAACGTCTGCTGAGCCATTTTTTTCGAATTTCACACTGCAGCTGAGCTATGATCATAAAAAAGAAGTTTTCAAAATTCACCTCCACTTTTGAGATAAGGGGTCGATTATGATTTTTTCTCAATCTACATACTAATGGGATGTACTGTGCTAGAGGACCGCTCCTAAAAGTCGATTAACCCGATTTCAAGCAATTTTTTGTGCAATTTTTAAAATGGTTTTTTACAAAAGGCCCCAGCTCCTTCCCATTACGTCCTAAGAAAAAATGATTAAGGACAAAGTTGTTTGGTTTTTTATGCTCTACAACTTCTGCCATGATTTTATTTCTATAAATTCACAATTTCAAAAGTTATGGCCGAAAAACCGAAATTTGAACCCGCTCCCCCCAAAAGAGGGAAAAATATGCACCAATTTTAAGGGAGTTCGGGAATATTGAGATACGTGTCCTACTGAGCTTATGTAGGAAACTTCCCCTTCCTGCTAATTTTTTGGGGGTTTGGGTTTTTTTTTTTTACCTAAACCCAGTTTTTTCAGTACTTGATTATAAATACATTTCTTTTCGTCAGAAGAAAAATTCGAAAAAAGCAAATACCGAGGCAGAAAACTTCAAGGAATTGAATTCCGTAAATTCAAAACTCCCATTTTCAAAGATTTGACCTCGACAAAACTTGAATTGGCAAAAAAAATGCAATAGGAAAGATAAAATTGAACAACATTACGTAGTAAATTTTTTTAGATGTGTGAAGTACCTAGATGAAACGTTTATCGTTTTGTTATTAATACACATTAAAAAAAGAGATAACAATACCCTACTCTGAACTTTATGGCACCTTGATAGATAAAATTCTTATATGAATTAAGTATATGAAGGTGAACAAAACCAAACTATATAAAATAAAAATATTGACACTTTGAAGTTATATACGAGTACAAACCCACCTATTCAATTCATGTTCGAAAATCATCTACTCCAAAAGTGTGTTTTATTTTAGATTTTAATAATTTGGATTTTGGGAAATCAAGTGGGAAAAATTATTCTCATAACGAATGATTTAATTTGTCTAAACGTGAAAATAAATGTTCCTACAGTGAATTCGTTTTTGCCATTTTTTTCTTCATTTTTTATCAAAACTTCAAGAGTGCAAATAAACAATTGCGATAATGAAATCGACACTGTTTCATGTGAGTAACATACCTACTTACCATTCAAGTATCTGCATATCTAGGTACCTATATCAATTGTACAAATTATTTTCATTCGCCGAGCTACTGAATTAATTTCTATTTCTAGCTAATTTATACATTGACATTTCAATTATACTTTTGTGAATCAGCCAAAATATTGGCCATCTTTCATATGGAAGCTCAAAGCCATTTCTCGTATACCAACGGCATTATGAAAAGTTTGATAGAAGTAGGCCATGAAGTCACTATAATCACTCCATTTCCCGAAAAAGCTGCCGCAGAAAATTATTCTTCCATAATTGATGTATCTAATAAAGAAAGGAAGTTCATTAGCCAAGCGACACCTGATCAATACAGAATCGGAAGTATTATCAAATTCATGGATATATTGGTTGAATCTGAACAGCCATATTGCTCCAGAATAATAAATTTACCAGAAATTCAAGTAAGATAAATCCCTTGGATGATTTTATTATTCTCCAAAGTTATTTTTCAAGTTATAAATTTGTATTTTTCTTGATTTTTTTCCCTCTAGAAAATATTAAATTCGGAAGAAAAATTATACGACGTGCTATTCGTTGAAATGTTATCATTCTACCATTGTTTTATGTACCTGGCCGAAAAAATGAACGTACCTGTAATTGGAACCACAGCTTTACGTCCTTGGTTATACGGCGACTACATAATGCAAAATCCGAATAATCCAGCCTTCATTCCCAACGAATTGGTCTACGATTGGAAACTAGATCACATTTTTGGACGAATAATGAACGTATGGAACCATATTGCAATCATATGGTATAAAAATTTCGTAATCGCTCCACTTGTTGAAAAGTTTCATCGAGATCATGTTCGACAACTCGGCTCATTCAGCGAATACATGACCATGGAACCTGATCTAGTATTTTTAAATAATTACCCATCTATTTTACCCAAACCGAGTAACCCGAACATCATAGAAATCGGTGGAATACATGTGAAAGATACGAAACCGTTACCAAAAGTAATCAATTCATTCTCTTTTCAAAAATAATAATTATTGGGATAATGCAGACATTTCATAAGTACTGACTCAGGCAATATTTATTTTTTTCAGCACATTCAAAAATTTATAGATGAGGCTCAAAATGGAGTGATTTTATTCTCGCTTGGGTCGGTTGTACGAGCAGCTACGATGAGTCCCGAAACGAAAAAAGCTTTCAGGGATGTATTTGCTGAAATACCGCAAAGAGTGATTTGGAAATTTGAAGAAAAACTCGAGAATTTGCCGAGTAATGTGATGGTGCTCGATTGGATACCCCAGCGGGATATTCTTGGTAGGTGCTTGAAAAGTCGAAAGAGTATGGAGGCTGGTATTTGGGAAATTTTTTTAACCATGAAAAATTTTCTAAAAATAAAAAAAAAGCAAAAAACTATCACAAAAGTTGATAATTTCTCAAGACTTTTAGTTACCGTTTTTAAAGAATTTTTTAAAATTGCAAAACTTGAACAATTTTTCCAAAATTTGTACTATTTGCTTACCTGCTGAAAATTGGACAATATTTTTCAAAATATAAATGAGACAATCAAACAATTTCTTAAAATAAGTGAAGAAAACTTTTTTGATGCCTCGTGAATTGTTGAGAAATATTTGAAAATTTGCAAATAATATTCCTAAAACTGAACAATTTACCCAAAATTTTACAAAAATTGAACAAATTTCTCAAAATAAATTTCAAAACTTGAACAATTTTTTCCGAAATTGAATAATTCTTCCATGATAGAACAATTTTTCCCAAAATTATTTTTGAACAATTAAAAAATTCCCTCATTTTTTTCAAAGTTTGAATGTTTTGAAAGTTCAACCCACCATATCTTTAGGAGATGTGGGATGTGGGTAAAAAATTTTGAAATTGTCACAGATTATACATCTACCCGGTATGCAAAGAACACGAAAAACGCTCGCGTAACGCAGGCGTTTTCTTGGACAAAACGCAATTGCGTTTTTGTTGCGTTTTTGGCATCGAAAACGCAACGAAAACGCAAAAGACAACTAGTTTCATCTCATTATCATGCCAAGAGAAACTCGTTTGACCAGTCAACATCACCTTCGACAAATGCAAAAAGTCGTTAAAAAGTCATTAAGTCTGCGTTTCTTGGCTGCGTTTTGGTTGGAAAAAACGCAAAAAAATCGAAAAAAAAAACGCAAAAAATGTTTACCGGGTAGTGGGGTAGTATGAATGAGATTTTTTTTTTAAAAAAAATCTGTTCACATTTTCCCAATTTTTTTTACAATGAAATTAAAAAAAAATTAAAAATTTGAGGTCATCATGGCTGGATTTTTTTTATTAGATCTTCCAAGTGGTCAAGCATCACATACATTTTTTTTGGAGTCTGAAATTGGATACAACATGGTAAAAAAAATCCGAACCAAAAAAAACGTGATTTTTACCACTTTATTGTAGTAACAAGGAAGGTATCCCAATCCAAAGTAAAATTCTGGATCAAAATTTCCATAAATTGAAAGTACATCATAAAAAAATTTCATTTACAGAATTTCAAATGCTGAAGTGCATTCCTCAGATTTTGAAATTTCAAAAATTCGCCAATACGCACCCCTTCCAGAGATATCTTGTGTTGAAATTTCGACATTAAAAGTGCGATAATTGTCAAAGGGAAGGGGTGTGGGGTAAATTTGGGGAGGATGTTTCTAGACCATAGGTAACATTTTGGGTCAATTTTGACCAATTCTGGTTCAAGGCCCATTTTCGACCCTTATTTATAGGAAACAGGAAAGGCTCTTTTCATAACTTGGAGAATGGAGAATTATTCCTACTCACAATATTTTTGCGGGATTTATATAACAAAATTTTCTCAAGAATGACGATCTTTGTTTTCTCAAACACTTTCAAAAAATATAAAAATTTGCCTACGGTTATTTTCAGCATAAAAAAATTGAACCAAAAAATAAAAAAAGGAACTGACTTTTCAGAACATAAAAAGGTAATCGCCTTCATCAGTCATTGTGGCCAGGGAGCTACTAATGAAGCAATTTATACTGCAACACCTGTGGTCGCATGTCCATTATTTGCTGACCAAATAAATAACGCTGAAATAATGGAGAAATTAGGAGTTGCGGTTCATCTAGATTATGATAGCATAACAAAAGAAACCGTTGCAAAGGCATTGAATGCAGTTGTTAACGACACCAAGTGAGGAAATAAAAAACTCGTAGGTATGCCTTCATTTTGAAAATTTACAAATGAAATAATACAAAATTTTCAGGTACTACAATGGTATGCAAAAAGTTTCCAAGATTTTTAAAGATCGTCCAATGACACCTCAACAAAGCGTCGTTTACTGGACTGAATATGTGATCAGAAATAATGGAGCAGGCCATTTCAAAAGTCCGGCATCTCGATTGAACTTATTTCAATACTTATTACTCGACGTCGTGTTCACTGTATTATTAATTTTAGTCATTTTTATGTATCTCATCAATCGAATCTTTCGGCTTATTTATGCTAGTCTCATAAATGCTACAACTGCCAAAAAATCCAACAAACCAAAAAATAAAAAACTTTAGATTGGATGGCGAGATCCATTCGGTGTAATCACTAACAACTAGGATATTCATAATTTTTTTGGTCAATTTAATTTATCAATCATAATCTTTGTATGTATTTTTCAACACTTTGAATAAAGTTTGTTGCATATTTTGAGAAAAATCAACGCTATTTTGAAAAAAAAAAAAAAATACCTACATGCACAATGGTGGTAGGTAGACAAATTATTGCTCCATCAATTACATTGGTAAAAATAGTTAATTAATATTTTACAGGTGATCGTTGTGAAAATCACTGAACGGAAACCCTTATTCGGATTGTT
Organism: Pseudococcus jackbeardsleyi; assembly: GCA_038380155.1. Taxonomy (NCBI): domain Eukaryota; kingdom Metazoa; phylum Arthropoda; class Insecta; order Hemiptera; family Pseudococcidae; genus Pseudococcus; species Pseudococcus jackbeardsleyi. The sequence continues at coordinate 37,844,596 of CM076241.1, forward strand.
TTCGTTGTTTTGACAATTTAATTTTTTAGTACTTACGTCCAAACTTATCATTGAACATTTCCTTCAAATAATGGAACAGGTACATACCTATGTCACCGTATCGCTATAAAATTTTCAAGGATGAAGTTAGTCAATTGTTTGAGATAACCTTCTCAGAACATGGGGGTCATTTAAATGTTCATAGATTATATTTTTCATCACTCTGAAAAAAAGTGTTAGTCCAAAAGCAAATCATTTTTTTTTTACAAACTGAGTTCATTTAGATTATAGATAGATTGATAAAATCACATATAAACTTACAGAAGGATTAGATACCCATGCCCATGACAGTAGTCATCCTTAAAAAACACTGCATCGAGCCAATACCTACTTAATATTTTGAAAAATAAACTGAAAATTTAATCATTGCAAATTTTTTTCCAAGATGGGAAGAAACAGTAGGGTTGCCATTTTATTTTTCGTATCACTTGCCCTCCTTGAATTTACTTCAATATCAAGTAAGTAATTGAGACTTTTGAATACTACGACACCAACAAAACTTTTGCTCATTTTGCACTGATTTTTTTAGATGGGAAAGAGCTGTTCCTGGGAAAATTTGAAATAAAAAATAAGAAAACAAAGAGCCCGATAAACGTCAAGACTAAAAAAGCATTCCAGGTAAATTATCCTCCACTGCACTTGCATGGAATCAAAAATGATAGAGTGAAGTTGATCAACACCGGGAAAGCAGGTGAGTACAACATCATTCGCATGTTCATCTCCTTATTAAGTTATTAGTTCCCTACACACCATCCAAAGAGAGTGCTTTATTTAATCAAGTGCAGAGATAGTATAAATGAAAACAGCTCTTACTTAATAAATAAATTTTGTGGATAAGAAAAATGAAAAATTATGATATTGGTGTATTGCCACGAGCAACTGTCCATTTTTATAGTTGAAGTTATTGAATTGAATCGGAGTCCACAGAATGAATCATATGCCAAAGAAGGTGTTCTTCTTGATGACAAATATATATTTGAAATAATCAGATATCTCTGGAGCAACCAAAAAAATGGCACTGCTGCGAGTAAAATTAATGGAAAAGGGTAAAATCAAATGTATACAGAAGTTTAGTTAACCCTTATTTGTATCTAACACAATCTTGAATTTTGTAGATTCCCTTTAGAAGCGATTGGATATTTTTACAATGAAAAATACAAAACTTTCAAAGAATCCCTCAATCATCGCAATGGACTTGTTGCAATCAGATTTCCAGTAGCAATAGTAAGTTTTCTTTTAATGTATTAATCAGCAATAGAATGGATTATACACTCAGTTCACATTTCATAATCATTTTTGACACTTTGTAGTGCTCAACTCCCAGCAAAACATTTCCAGCATTTGCCAAAGAACTAAAAAAAATCTTGAAAGCAGAAAGTTCAACAATAACACAACTTGGTATTACATTTGAATGGTATGATCAAATACCAGTAAATGTTACATATTATGCTTATCCTGGATCGTACCATGACTTGGAAAATGGTAAAAAGTATTATTGTGTAACAGATATCTTTCCAGATTACCCTGGAGCATGTATAACTGAAGAACAGGTTGGTTGAATAATTTATTAGATGAAATATTAATTTAAATTCCATGATTTCATATTAGGTATGTAGGTCTAGATGCATGTAGAAAACTACCCTTCAGGGCCAAAAATTGGATTCTGAGATGACACTGATTTTGAGCCTTTCAAGGGTAGAATCACAGGGAAATCCCAACCTAAAACCCAATTTTGACCTTAGATTGTGACTCTTATATTTAGCTACTCACATATGGTAATTTTTTCCAACACAGTATGCAAGCACATTTGGATTAATGGAGAAAGAATCAGGGGTTCAGCTAATTAGCAAAGAAAAGACACATCCTTTTAGAATGCCAGTAGTGAAAGCACATGGAGTGACTCAAACTATAGTGGAGGCTTGAAGCAAATTTTGCCAATGTTATTTTAAAGTGAAAATCAAATCACGCTGAGCCAACAATTTACAAATACATATGAAAAAAAAAATTAAGAAATAAGTTGCCTACAAAGATGTGCATACCTTACTATGACTTACCCACCCGGTGTGCAAAAAAAGCAGGAAAAGGCAGAAAAATTAGCAGAAAAGGGCAGGCATTCTCGTTACTTTTTTGATGCCCCATTGTGCATCACGGATTGTTCTTCTGGGCTAATTTCTCAGAAAAAGCCAGAATGTGGCGGAAAAAATGGCAGAAAGGTGCAGAAATTATCAACAGACTCAAACATAAAAAGGCAGAATAAATTCTGCTTTTCTTGCACGCCGGGCACTTTAATTCATTGAAATAAAGTAGATACCTATGTATTTGCACAGTTACAAACGTGTTTATGTGTTTATTTTCTCAGAAGCAAGGCAATTTATTGCCCAATTGCGCTGCTCATTCAAAGAAAGTAAAATGTGATGCAATTTGCAGAAATGTACTTATCACTTTTTTTTTTTTTTTTTTTTTTAATTGTCAAATTTTCGGTACTAGACCATCTTGTAGTACCAAAATCGACACTAAATTTTTTTTTAAAAAAACGCGACAGGGTTGAATGTCATGTGACTTTCAACCAATGAAATTGTAAGCAAAAAAAGTTTGATGCTGGCTGTGAATTCCAACAAAAAGTGGTCTTAGAGGTTTTATAATCAGCGCGATCTAACAGGAATCTGGTGCGTAATTAATTACCAAAATTTTGTGTAATCCCACACACAGAAATACAAGTCATCACTTCATCAAATATAATGGTAGAAACACAGCGTTATTTGAAAACTTCATAGGTCACTATTTGAAATTACAGAACAAAAAAGCAATATTTGTTTTAAGGTAAGGTGCCAGTGGTTGAATAGTGCCCAGTGGTTGAATAACTCGAAATGAAGGGCTAATATTAAGGCTCAGGAAGGTAGTTGGCAGTACTTCTCTGTCTCATATGTTACTGTACACTTCTGACTATAGTATAAAACTGTGATATTTCATTTTGGTTGAAATGAATCGCTGTCAGAAAATTTTTACGAAATAATGGGGAAGAAATTTTGAAAAATCGCAATTTTCTTAAGAAAAAAATTATAAGAGTAAGAGCATAAAAGTTGCCGTAGTTTTTTTTCTAATGCATGTGAGAGTACCAATGCGGCATCATTTTGAAGCTTAAGGATCAATGAACATATTCTATGCTTCAAATCCGGATTTGATTCAATATTGGATGTTTACTGTCCTATTCAACCACTGGAATACAAAATCCGTTGTTTTCCAGTATTCAACCACTGGGCAATTGATGATAATTCCGCGATGCCAGTGGTTGAATATCAATTTTTTTCATGCAGGCGTTGACCTTGGGCCCCCAAATTACCAAAAACATGAAATACTTATATTTTTTATTGGGGTTTAGGCAGGATATCAATCGAGAAGGGCCAAATCCATAAAATAGGCAAACATTCTAACTCAATGCCTTAAAAAATCCCACAAACGACGTGTCGCACACTACTTTTTTCTCTTTTTTTTGAATTTCAACTTCGTCAAGGAGGCTGATAAGAGGGTTCAGAGGAGACAGATGCCTTCTATTTGGGTGTTACGATCTCATTTAAAAAAGTAATTAGTAGAAAAGAACCTAAAAAGTCCTTCTCTTGATAAAAATTCCAAAGATTAGTCTCCACTCCTAATGTATTAGGATCGCAGTGAGGGCGATTCCGTCACTAGACCATCAAGAGAACCCATAAAAATGTTTTGAGTGAAATTGGAAGACCCAATGTACTTGATTAAAATAAAAATATTCATTCAACCACTGGGCAAAAATTCTATTCAACCACTGGGCAAAACAAAATCAAAATTCAAAAATCCATATCTTTGGTTCTATTCATTTATATGGCTTCAAATTTTTATTACATGTATGTTGAAGCCTCTAGATTAATTTTACGAAGTTTCAGCGCTTTAAATTAATTTTTAGTTGTTCTATAAGGAAAAGAATGAGCATACCTCCTTAACCATTCAACCACTGGCACGTTACCTTAGACTACCTATCTAATTTTGCGATATTTATGTGCATACTTATCTTTGAACATTTCCTTTAAAAAATGAATACCCATTTCACCACAATCCACATCACTATCAATTTTTTTTTTCAAGTGAGTTTATTACTTGAGATATAGGTACCTACTTCTCAGAACAAGCATGTTATTTTAAATGATAGTAGATTACATTTTATCATCCTAAAAAAAAGTCTTAAAACCTTAAAGCTATTATTTTTTTTTACAAACCGAGTGCATTCGGATTGTTGGTAGATCGATATTCATAAATTTCAAAAATGCGAGGAAATAGCTGGTTGGCATGGTTATTGTTGATATCAATTGTATTTCTAGAAATCACATCAAAATCGAGTGAGTAATTGGGACTTTTTTATACCTATCATATATATAAAGCTACAAGAAACAAAAAATCGAGTAAAAACCTCCAGCCTCTTCTATGGCACCTAGAAAGCTAATTTTTTTTTTAATGGATTCCTTGGAACAAGTCATCTTAGGGAAAAATACGAATGAGGCAAAATAAGCAATTCAAAGCCCCCAAATTTTGAATTTAAGTTTCGAAAAATTGTATTTTCCAAACATTTTAGGCCCTTACTCGATCCCAAATATATGTACAATTTTTGTTATGGTCTCATTAGAAAGAGGATGAAATTTCCTACATTTCGTTCGCTTACACTATGCACCTAGGACTTACGACTTCCTCAATATTTTATTCCAAAGTTTCAAAAGCTAAACTTGATTCTTTACATTAAAATTCTGGGAAATCTATAAGTCCTAGGTACATGGTGTAAGCGAACGAAATGTAGAAAATTTCATCCTCTTTCTAAAGAGACCATAACGAAAATTGTACATGCATTTGGGACTGAGTAAAAGCCAAAAATATGAAAAAATCAAAAGCCATCCGAATACTTTTCACGAAATCCATTGAATCCTTCGCAGAGAAGTGTTAGTGGTGTATCTACATGAATGTTGTCTTTGTGGTAGTGAATAGTACACACCCTCTTAACAAGACAAAATACATTGGTATAGAATTGGCGAACCTGTTTTACCTGGACATCTCATTCTGTAGCCAGGCGACTTTCTAAGAAATTAGTCCTCCCAAGGTTCATCCATGGCATGGCGCTCTCACGAGATTTTTTTGTCATTTGGTACCGATAAATGATATTGCACTATAATAGTTGAACCTGTTTAACCCCTAAAGACGCCAGCATAAATTGTTTTTCAAAGTAAACGTTTTGACTATAATAAAAAACTTTCTGAGAAATTCCACCGAGCAACATAAAAGTAGATGCATAGTCTTTATTCTTGCATAGGCAAAAAGTAATCTAGAAATCGAAGTTTGCAAAATTTGCTGGACAAAAAATCCGTAGGTACCCGGCCGCAATAGGGAGCTGAGCCCTAAAAACTCCCATTTTTTCTCAATTTTTAAATTCGATTTCGGACAAAAATTTTTTAATATTTTGGTAGTGGACACTTCCCCGTTCCCCGACTGCAAATATAAATCACATCCCTTGGGTGATAGGCACAATACGGTGCTGGGTGCTCCAATGTGCGATTTCTTGCCAAATGTGATCATTTTTTGCACAATAATGCCTCTGTAGGGGTCATGCGGTGTGCTGGACAAAAAAATCGAGCACTCTGTAATGTACTGTAAGTATAAAACAATAGAAAATCAACTTTCAACCGCTGTAATTTATAGATTTAATGTAAAATTGAGATAGCAAGGAAGGAGGTGCTAGCAGTACATACGTAGATATCTTTGATTTTAAATGCGTCATTCCGCAGACTTTTTTTGTATGTGTGAGCAATAAATTAACGCGAACCGCATAAATAAAACACAGTGACGTGTAATAAAATAGAAAAATATCCACTGATGATGGATCGTAAATAAAAAAAAATTGGAAACAAAGGGACGGTATAAAACTTTGAAAAATTTTATTCGCAATTTAGTCGCCAATTCACATTGATGTACCTGCTACCTACGTATAGCACATCACTTTCCGGAATGCAATTAATACGTTATTTCTTGTTCGTTGTTTTAAGCCTTGGCCGGCCGAATATAATTTTTGCTGGGTGTTACTATTGGCCAAGTAATATTTCAACGTTCAAAATTTTACGTTAATTTAGTATTAAGGGTTGTTTGAAGAATTTTGATTCATTTTCAACGACATTAGACCATGAAGCTATCGCAAATGTAGTTGATCAAGGAGTGCAGATCGGAATGCCGAAAAATGACGAAAACGGACCGGATCTTAATCAACCGGATCTTAATCAACCGGATCCTAATAAACCACATTCCAATCAACCGGATCCTAATCAACCACATTCTGATCAACCGGATCTTGATCAACCATCTCTACCATTAACTATTGAAGCTCCGGAACGCGAGAATTGTGAATGTAATATTGTAGGTTCTCAAGGTAAAGAAAAAATACTTACTCTTCAAAAAAATATCTTACGGTAAAAAAAATGAGAAAATTTTTGAAAAATGACGCACTTTTGTAGGTTTGTTTCAATTTTCTAAAACTAAATTACTGATATCGACTTCGTGATGAGTTGAAAAGTGAATAATCGATAGATTCCTAATTTGTTTCAACTTCTGATCGTTTTCTTCGACACCATTTGATTTTTCATAATATGAAAGCAATCAGAAATCGGAAAAAAATTAAGAATCTATCGATTATTTACTTTTCAACTCGCCGCGAAGTCGATATCAGTAAGTAATTTGTGTTTTAGAATATTAACGAGAACGAGACGAACCCACAAAAGCGCATTATTTTTCAATATCCTCGTTTTTCTACTGTAAGATTTTTTTTGGAGGATATCAGTAATTTTTTCATTAGTTTTACATGCGTGAAAATGAAAAAAATAAATTACAAAAGATAACAGCGTTTCACACATAGGCGCACCCAGGGGGGCTCAGGGGGCCCGAGCCGCCCCCCCTTGCGCCCGGAAAAAATAATTTTTTGCTTCAAAAATGAGAAAAAAGTCAATTTTTTTGCTCTTCAAAGTATATTTTTTCAAAAAAATTTCGCCCTCGCTTCGCTCGGGCAGTATTGTAATACTTTTATTTCAAAACTTGACAATTTTTGATTGATTTTTCAGTCAAAAATCACCAAATTCTCAATGAATTCTCTGTTTGTCAGAAAAAAATGATGATTTTTGATTGAAATATCAGTGAAGAATGACTCAATTTAAAATTTGACCCCCTCCCCATTTTTTCTCAAATTCTGAGCCCCTCCCTTAATTAATTTCTGGGTGTGCCTATTCTCGTAAAAGAATTACTTATAACAAAATTTTTTAAAAAAAATCCGTCAGTGGGATTTGAAGTACCTACTTCGAGTTATAAGCCTTTAAACTTTTCAAATTGGGAAGAGGGGTTTAAAATCCCCCCTCCAAAAAAAAATCGCCACGACATGCACTAATGTGTATAAAAATGTGTCACCATGCGAAATTTCATAGAATTTGGCGGAGAAGATTTTCTGGAAATTGAGTATATAGAAGGTGATGAAGAAAAATGAAGCAAAAACCATATATTATTTGAGGCAATATTAATCATGCAGATTTGAAATTTTAATGAGTTTGTCAGTTCGACGAGGCGTTAACTGCTTTTCTATTCTCAGCCTCTAAATCCATAATCATTTTCATCAAGTCATTGGCGTTATTTGCAATTAAAACAACATCATCCGCAAATCTCAAGTTGTTTAGTCTCTCGCCATTTATGGAGAATCCCATCATATCCCATTTTAAATTGCGAAAAAAATTTTCTAAGCCAGCGTTGAAAATTGTTTGAGATAGGGGGTCCCCTTGTCTTACTCCCTTGCTAATGTCAAAGTACTCCCCATTAAACTCTGTAACTACCCTTCCTTTTAGTTCACTATACATGTCCTTTATTATTTCAATGTAATGGGTTGGGACTCCTAACACTTTTAAAATTCCCAAATACAAATCCTTGTCAAGAAAAAGTTGTAATATTGACGAACTGGTACATTTCGAATCCCTATTTTGACGATATAATATGACTGATTTATGAAAACAAATAGATCAACGCATCATCCGCCAGGCGATTCCAAACCCCATTTCACGTCTATTTGATTATTCTCAAACAAAGGCGTTGGAAGCCCTATTTGGGGGAGAGGGGAGTACAAATTGAAGATGAAGAGATGGAGTACCAGAAGGAGTTTCGGGAGAGGAGGAGCCTTCTATGGCAAAGCTATTTCAAATTCTATTATATAAAGGGAAGTTCGAAAACTTTGTCACAGCATCACGGCTAAATGTCTGTATGAAATTCGTTGAAATTTTAACTGTGAATTCAGGTGACCATGTAGATTAACCACTCGAAATCGGTTTTTCAAAATTTTGCTTTAAAATGCTGCAATTCAGCTTTAAAGTTGAACAAAAACTGAAGTTAACTTTCACACTTTGGAGAGAAACGGAGGTGAAGGAAGTTTTCATTTTCCGTCCGAAGGACAGGTAGTCATGCCTTGTACTGTAGGGTGGGCCAAAAAAACAATATTTTCGATTTTCAAAAACATACCCCCCCCCCCGCAAAAGTTGTCGGCTGATGAGACTTGAAGAATAAAAAAAAAATTCAAAATCGATTCATATCTCCTGATCGCGCATTAGCGTTAAAGTGCAAAAATTCAAAATTTTAAAAATGTTGAAAAAATTCTAAAATTAAATAAAATCAATTTTAGAGCTTATTTAGTGCCCACATAGACCAAAAAACACTTTTTTTTTTTGAAAGAAACAAGGTTTTATAATTTTTTTTGATTTTTCTTCATGTGAAGAAATAGCAGAAATTTTAAAAAAGTGTGCAGCATGCATTTTTTTCAAAAAAATTCTGCTTTTTGGTTTAAATAGTCACTAGATAAGCTGAATTTTTTCAAAATTTTCTAAAATTTTTGAAAATATTGAATTTTTGCCAATTTTTGAAAATTTCAATGCCAATGCGCGATCGGAAGATATGAATTGATTTTGATTTTTTTTTTTAATTCTTCAGGTCTCATCACCCAACAACTTTTGCGGGGGGTATGTTTTTGAAAATCGAAAAAATTGTTTTTTCGGCCCATCCTATTGTACTGTAAGTATATAACAATAGAAAATCAACTTTCAACCGCTGTAATTTATAGATTTAAAGTAAAATTGAGATAGCAAGGAAGGAGGTGCTAGAAGTACATAGGTAGATATCTTTGATTTTAAATGCGTCATTCCGCAGACTTTTTTTGTATGTGTGAGCAATAAATTAACGCGAACCGCATAAATAAAACACAGTGACGTGTAATAAAATACAGAGTTGGGATATCGTGGGGAATTTCTCATATCGTGGGAATTTTAGACTGTTGAAAAAAGGAAAAGGGAAAACGAGGGAAATTTTAGGGTTTGACGTGGGAATAAAACAAACTTCAATATCCCAAAACGTTGCCAAAACACGAAAATTTTTCAGTTGAATCGCAGAAATTGGCGTTGTATACGTATCTACTAGCTTTAAAAAAAAAAAAAAGGGAAAAACGAGGGAAATTCAAAATTTTTCGTGAGAATTCGTGGGAAATTTTAGGGTTTGACGTGGGAATAACACGAACTTCAATATCCCAACACTGATAAAATAGAAAAATATCCACTGATGATGGATCGTAAATAAAAAAAAAATTGGAAACAAAGGGACGGTATAAAACTTCGAAAAATTTTATTCGCAATTTAGTCGCCAATTCACATTGATGTACCTGCTACCTACGTATAAGTAGCACATCACTTTCCGGAATGCAATTAATACGTTATTTCTTGTTCGTTGTTTTAAGCCTTGGCCGGCCGAATATAATTTTTGCTGGGTGTTACTATTGGCCAAGTAATATTTCAACGTTCAAAATTTTACGTTAATTTAGTATTAAGGGTTGTTTGAAGAATTTTGATTCATTTTCAACGACATTAGATCATGAAGCTATCGCAAATGTAGTTGATCAAGGAGAGCAGATCGGAATGCCGAAAAATGACGAAAACGGACCGGATCTTAATCAACCGGATCCTAATAAACCACATTCCAATCAACCGGATCCTAATAAACTACATTCTGGTCAACCGGATCCTAATCAACCACATTCTGATCAACCGGATCTTGATCAACCATCTCTACCATTAACTATTGAAGCTCCGGAACGCGAGAATTGTGAATGTAATATTGTAGGTTCTCAAGGTAAAGAAAAAATACTTACTCTTCAAAAAAATATCTTACGGTAAAAAAAATGAGAAAATTTTTGAAAAATGACGCACTTTTGTAGGTTTGTTTCAATTTTCTAAAACTAAATTACTGATATCGACTTCGTGATGAGTTGAAAAGTGAATAATCGATAGATTCCTAATTTGTTTCAACTTCTGATCGTTTTCTTCGACACCATTTGATTTTTCATAATATGAAAGCAATCAGAAATCGGAAAAAAATTAAGAATCTATCGATTATTTACTTTTCAACTCGCCGCGAAGTCGATATCAGTAAGTAATTTGTGTTTTAGAATATTAACGAGAACGAGACGAACCCACAAAAGCGCATTTTTTTCAATATCCTCGTTTTTCTACCGTAAGATTTTTTTTGAGGATATCATAGTAATTTTTTTTCATTTGTTAAATCAGTTTTACATACGGGAAAAAAATAAATACAAAAAATAATAGCGTTTCACAAAAATTCTCATAAAAAAAACGTCAGTGGGATTTCAACCACCTCGACAGGGACCGAAAGCCAGCCGAAAGCCGAAAAGCCGATAATTTGAGGCTTTTGAAAAGCTGGCTGTCAGCTCAGCTTTATAATTCAGCAGCCGAAAGCCAGCCAAAAGCTTTATGTTTTCTGCTTTTTTACAGCTTTTTTTTTCAAAATTTAAAAATAGAAATTAATGGTGCAAATGTTTGTTTTTTATGTACCATTATTTTATTTGAATTTGACTGGTGCTCTTTTCATTTTTTTACTTTTAAGATCTTTTGATCTTACATATTTCAGATTTAAAAAAAATTTAAACTTTAAATTTGATTGAAATTTATCGTAATAAAAGCCAAAAGCTGCCAGCTGAAAGCCAAAAGCTGAAAGCCGAAAGTCGAGAAAAAAGCCGTATTTTTGGCCAGCCGAAAGCCAGCTGTAACAGCCATATAATTTCAAAAGCCAAAAGCCGAAAGCCTAAGCTTTATATGAAGCAAAAACCACAAATTATTTGAGGGCTCATACAAGACATACTCATTCAATATTAATCATACAGATTTGAAATTTTAATTAGTTTATCAGTTCGACGAGGCCTTAACCACATACTGACCATTAAAACCCGGTGCACCATTTCTTGAGATCGAGAGATGCGATTTTCGCATTCTGTTGGTCTCATGTAAGAATAATAAGACGGGCGCAGTGGTGCGGTAATGGTGTCGTTCTTTTTCCCAATTCACTCGCCGTACTGATCAAATCAAAAGTTACGGCTTATTTACCTACTTAAAAAATACAAAATTTAAAACCACATTTTAAAATTGTTCACAGTCGTGTTGACTCCACCATCGGACACTCGAGGATACATAGAGAACGGGCCTCTTCCGAAGGATACTAAGGTGCCCTTGTACAGAATTACGTTACATCCGAATCAAGAAAGGTAAGACAGCCTGGCTCGTCGCTAGCGGTGGGGCAGTAGCAAATTTTAAAAAAAAAACAGTCAGCTACATAATATATTACGTGAAATTATTTTCACGTTCATGAAATGGCGAAGCTGCCATGTATTTTCGCAGCGGTGTATTGGCAGTGATTTCCAACAAATTGAGGAATTTGATGATTTTTTGCTCCCATTTTCTTTCACTACAACAAATTTCATAATTTCTCATTGAAACAGTTCGAAAATTGATTAAAAATTTCAGTTTTGCCACCAAAAATTTTTTGCTTGAATTTGAAAGCAGGGACCGGTAGTCAGCCAAAATGCCAAAAGCTAAAGTCGATCATTTTTGAGATTGCCGGAAAGCTGAAAGTTAGCTTGGCTTTATAATTCAACACATCAGCAGCCCAAAGCTTCATTTTTCGTCTTCCTAACACCTTTTTTACAAAGATTGAAATTCAATATTTAACTGGGTAAAATTCCATTCGCTTAATTCAAAACATAAATCACATTCGATTTTCTTGAGATTAAATTCAAAAAAAATTCTTGTAAAATTTTCTTGAAAAAATTGAATTTAATGTAACCGTTTTCTTTGAAAAGTCATTGTTCTATCCAATTCTTTGAAGTAAGGTTTCAGGTTTGTGTGATTTTCGTTCCATAAATGATTAAGTAATTGAATTTCAAAGTTCGAATGTTCGTTTTGTACCAAAACTGCAAAAAAAAAAAGGTTCAATTCATTTTCAGAATGGGGGGGGAGGGAGTTTCTATGGTTTCACTGTTTCAGATTCATGATATACGACTAGATTTTTTTTTTAATGGTGATTTTTCAGGGATTTTGAGAAAATTTGAAAGCAACAGAAGGGTTGATAAAAGAGAAAGGAAATTGAAATTACGAATATTATCCGAGCCTCGTCGCCCCACCTAAAATTTTCTCTGCTCCAGCTCAAGGAAAGTTCTGGCTACGCGCCTGTAAAACACTCATAATGCCATACGTTGAAAAATTTTGAAACTGTTGCGAAAATTTGACGAAGTTTCCAAAAAATTCATCCTCGGATTTGTTACCTACAGGAAAGTAGTCGAAGTGAAGGTTGAATACCGCAACAGCCAATATCATTGCACAATAATGTTCGACATTGACGCTAGCGTGAGTACTTTGACTTTCAAGAATAATGACACTCATCTCCATAGATTTACAACCCGCACTCGATTTAATTCCTCTACATAAATCTGATGAATTCTCAGGGAGCAGTAGATAATCCAGAAACCATATATTTTTTAAACACAGTGAGCTTAGTGGCTGATACAGGTGAGTCCGCTAACACACCGAGCGAAGTAATATATTTAGGTTGGAAAGATTTTCACGATTCCAATTTGGTTTATAAATACTGCAAAAAATCGTGCACCGATCAAGTTACTGGAATGAATTCAAATTGCATTTCCATTCGTTTGCCAGCAGGGAAAGGTGCAGATCGCATGTCAACCGAACAGGTATCAGACTTGAAAATTTATCGGGTATCTAATGTAATAGAGAGAATATAACAATGCGAAAATTTTTCACTGATTAGCTCTTTGAGTTCGAAAAATTAATCAAACAGAATTCGAGGAAATCGATAAATAATAATGTGACAACCACAGATGAAACATGTTCGAATCAGAAAGATTTATATGGAGTTTTCTTTAAGTCAAAGTAAGCAAACAGAAGAAGAAATACTGTTCATAATATACAGTACCTAAGCTAGGAGCTTGGATATAGAAACCACTCTCACGTATAAAGAATTGATTTTTGAGTTGACACTGATTTTGGGACTTTCGAAAGGAATAGAATCAAAAGGGAACCTGAACTCAGAAAACGAATTTTTTACATCGAAAGGTGGTTTCTACATATATTCAAGATCACACATATGTAAGAGCAAAATTTGAAAACATTATACATTTTTAATAAATCTTTGATATTTTTGCATACTTTTTAAAATTACATCATCAGCAGAATAAATAGGTAAAATCGTAAATCTTTAATCTTACTGGGTTATCAAAATGTGATGTGACATAAGAAACCAGGCTGTCGTGTAAAAACAAAACTTTCTAGGAAACGCAAAGAACAAAATCTGTTGCCATTTATCGGTTGCATTCGATTAAACTTTTGAAGGCAATTTTCACTCCGAAAACTTTTTTTTTGAATTTTTTCAACTACACCATTTAATAGAGGAGCCTGAGGAGGTAGGTATTTAGTTCCGAAATTACAAAAAAAAAAAAAAAAAAAAAAACGAAAATTGTTTACACTATAGCCTGATTTCTACATGTCACGTCACAAATAGTGAAAAAAGTTTCCAATTCAGGGATGGCGATACTGTATCGATATTTTGGTGGATCGATATTTTTGGGCCGATCCAGGCCGATATTGGATCGATATTTTTGCTTCGATATTTCAATGGGATCGATATTTTTTGCTCACTATCGAAACCCGATATTTTAGTTCTCGTGGTCCCTGAAATCGGCCAAATTATGGATTTTTAAAAACAAAAACATATCATTAATTCTGCAACTTTGTGTTCTCGTCTCAAAAATACAGTTTTTCTTAGTTTTTAATAAAGTAATCAATTTTCCTATGTAAATTTTGGTGTAGATTTTGTTGAATTTGCTCTAATAGGAAGGAAAGAAAAAAATTAATATCGAATATCGATATTTGCGGTATCGATATTTTTGCCACCGATATTTCATGGATCGATATTTTTCATCCGATCCATATCGATACCAAGTATCGATACTCAAGTAAAATATCGCCATCCCTGTTCCAATTTCATCAAAATTGAGAGAAAAATTTTAGTGGCTTTAGATTTCAAGTAAGTATCACTTTTAATACTCAAATCTCAACCCAACATAGTGGCGCCCTCCTTAAAACCATGATCACAGAATTCTAGGGATGAAACATGAAACTACCTACCTATGTCATATCAGCATGAAAAAATTGAAAATAACGGTTAATTCTTAATTGTATCAGATAAGATCTCAACAGATTAAAGCATTTCTGAACACAAGGAATAAATAAAATGGATCACTTAACTCAAATTTCAACACTTTTATAAAATTACACATACCCACAAAATCACATCAAATCTGATCTTAATTAGTTCAAATTAGATCTATTTAGATCCAGACGTGTGCCCTTGGTTCAAAAAGTGAACGAAAGTTTGTTCATGTTCACGAACGAACTATAAATATGAACTGAACAAAACGAACAAATTAATCTTTGAAAAAGAACTGAACGTGAACAGCGAAAAATTGAAAAAGAAAAAAGGAACGGACAAAAAGAACGAACGAATTTTTGAAATGTAACTGAACCTGAACTGTAAATCGTTAAAAAATGAAAAAGGAACAAACTAACTAAATGAACGAACGAGGTTTTCCAAAACAAACTGAACATGCATGGCTAAAAACATGAAAATGAACTCAAGGTGGGGGAGTGGCAAACATTTTGAAAGCAATGTTTTGTTAAAATAAGGGGGAAAAGTTGATGTACTTGTTTTTCTCTCAAATTCAAAAAAAAAATCTATAAAAAGCTAAAATAATATTTTATTCTTCGTCAAAAAAAAACAAAAACCATTTAGACGAATGGACGACTATTCAAATAATGAGCTGAACGTGAACTAAACGAACTGAACAAATGACCCATATACAAAAACGAACTGAATTTGAACTGAACATTTTGATGTGGGTTTTGAACTGAACGAAACGAACAAAAAAAAAACCATTTGCTAAAATGAACTGAACTTGAACTGAACGTTTTCCTCTTTTTTTAACTGAACAAAATTTGAACAAACGAGTGAGAGTGAGATTTTCAAAACGAACTGAAATGACCATATGAATGAACGGCACAAGCCTGTTTAGCCACCCCTACCAGAATAATGGCATTATTCAAGAATACTGTGAAAGGGGGGAAATAGAGGTATGATCTATCCTGGTTGGATAGATCACGACTCTACCTGTGTAATCCGCCACCTCTTCACAAAGTTCGATCACTCATGTAGGGAATTAACCCTTTTCCTTGCAGAGAGGGCTGCAGACCCGACCTAGCTCAACAGTAGAGCAACGAAACACTTTACCTCATGGAGGTGCCGAAAGAAGAACACATTCACGGATACTTCACACCTTTTAATACATGAAATATAACATGTTTGTCATAAGACACAAGTTACTGAACTGCTGCTGATGTACGAGTTGTGAGCTCGTACATCAGCTCTACCTTTCCGGCTGGCTCAGTGTTACCACCAAGCAGCCTGGGCATTTCCCACTGTGACAACTGGAAATTCAACTAAGGATATTGATATTTTTAAAAGAAAAAGATACATTTTGAAATTTTCACAATAATTAAGGGTAAGGTCGCCTAATATCGACCCCCATCATTGTTTTTTGAATTACTCGACCTGTAATTGAGCTGGAAATGTCCACTATGTCTTAAAATGTCGGGTAATGAGTCTAGTTTAATATCCCAAAGCACCAGGCCCCAAAATTTCTTTTTTGATTTTTGACGAATTTTTTTCAAAAAATGTCAAATTTAAAAAGTGAAAAAATGGTGCCTAATATCGACCCCCTGTAAAAACTAACAAAATTGACCAAATAATCGCGAGAAAATTTTTTCTTTAATGTATTTTTCACAAAAAAAATGAATGAACCCAAAATCAGAACTGTAAAGCCAAAACTCGCGGAGATGATTAGAAAAAACGAAAGTGATAAAACCAACATATGATTATGGCAAGAATGTGATCAATGGTATGGTAATTTTGTAAATTGTGATCAATAGCGACGAAATCAGTTGATTAAAAGGAATAATTGTTTCAGAAGTCAGATAGAAGTACATATTTTAATTTTTTTAAAAAAATTTAATGTATGAAATCGTATCTAAGAGGGGGTCGATATTAGGGCACCCCCATACATTTAATTTCAAAAAAAAAATTAAAAATACTTACTTCTTTCAAACTTTTGAAACAATTATCCCTTTTAATTAGATGATTTCTTCACTATCGATCACAATTTACAAAGTTACAATACCATAAATCACGTTCTAGCCATTTATATTTGAAAGCACTGAAAAATAATATTTTGGCTCTGTCATTTTCGTTTTTTCTAATTATCTCCGCGAGTTTTGAGTTTACAGTTGTGATTTTGGTTTCATTCGTTTTTTCTCCAAAAAATACATAAGAAAAATTTTTTTTCAGCTCGATTGAGACATTAGGTGACGAGATAAGCCGGGGGTCGATATTAGGCGACTTTACCCTTACGATAATTTCTTGAACTTTTTTTTTGATATTTTCTCCATTTTGGACATGTTTGAAAATACATATTAAAAAATTCAATTTTTCTTAGTGGGAAGATGACTGAAATTTTTTTAATATTTTCGTCAAGCAAGTATAACAACAATATTTTTCTCGTTCCCCTAAAATAACGGTAACAAGAAAAATTCCATTAATCCAAAACTGAATAGGTGAAATATTTTTCTTTTAAACTTTTCATCTCCCTCCATGGGAAATTATTTTTGAAACTGTATTTGCACAGTTACAAACGTGTATATGTGTTTATTTTCTCAGAAGCAAGGCAATTTATTGCCCAATTGCGCTGCTCATTCAAAGAAAGTAAAATGTGATGCAATTTGCAGAAATGTACTTATCACGTTTTTTTTGTTTTTTTGTTTTTTTTTTTCATTGTCAAATTTTCGGTACTAGACCATCTTGTAGTACCAAAATCGACACTAAATTTTTTTTTTTAAAAAACGCGATAGGGTTGAATGTCATGTGACTTTCAACCAATGAAATTGTAAGCAAAAAAAGTTTGATGCTGGCTGTGAATTCCAACAAAAAGTGGTCTTAGAGGTTTTATAATCAGCGCGATCTAACAGGAATCTGGTGCGTAATTAATTACCAAAATTTTGTGTAATCCCACACACAGAAATACAAGTCATCACTTCATCAAATATAATGGTAGAAACACAGCGTTATTTGAAAACTTCATAGGTCACTATTTGAAATTACAGAACAAAAAAGCAATATTTGTTTTAGACTACCTATCTAATTTTGCGATAGTTATGTGCATACTTATCTTTGAACATTTCCTTTAAAAAATGAATACCCATTTCACCACAATCCACATCACTATCAATTTTTTTTTTTTCAAGTGAGTTTATTACTTGAGATATAGGTACCTACTTCTCAGAACAAGCATGTTATTTTAAATGATAGTAGATTACATTTTATCATCCTAAAAAAAAGTCTCAAAACCTAAAAGCTATTATTTTTTTTTACAAACCGAGTTCATTCGGATTGTTGGTAGATCGATATTCATAAATTTCAAAAATGCGAGGAAATAGCTGGTTGGCATGGTTATTGTTGATATCAATTGTATTTCTAGAAATCACATCAAAATCGAGTGAGTAATTGGGACTTTTTTATACCTATAATACTATAACTATGACACCAACAAAACTTCTTTTTTTTGCTTACTTTGCCCTATTATTCTTAGATGAGAAAGAGTTGTTCCTGAGGAAATTTAAAATAATAAATAAGAGAACAAAGAGTCCAATAAACATCTTGACTAAGAAAGCAAAGAAGGTAAAATATCCTCCGCTGCATTTACAAGGAATTAAAAGCGACCCTGTGAGGTTAATCAACACTGGAAAAACAGGTCAGTACACACAACAAATTATATTATTATGTACCCATTATTCTTGAGAAATTTTTCTCAGAAAATCAACTCTTATCTGCTACAAAATGGAAAAAATTATTGAACACAGATTGATGGGTTATAATTTACAAATCCTGTCTAAGTATTGTTTGGCTTTTTTTGAAGGAATTTGTACTAACATGTTTTTTCCATTCGAATCACCCTAATTTATACCTCTACTATCTTCAAAATTGATTGAGAATTCATCTACTGATTTGCACATCTTCAGAAAAAAAAATGTAATTTTTGGAACACCCTACTTATTAATGAAAACAAAAAAATTAACACTTAAAAAATAGGCCTGGGCATTGATCAACATTTTAATAATCATAAAACTTGTTATAGGTACTTTAGCTAACGGACAAAATTTTGTCTATGAGGAAATTGAGAATTATTATAATGATGTGTTACCTAGAATAATTGTCCATTTGCAGTTGAGGTTTTTGAGCTGAATCCTAAAACAAGATCTCATGCCACAGGGGGTGTTCTTGGAGATGTCATATACCCATTTGGAATAACTAAATTTCTTTGGACCAACAACAAAAATGGGACTGCTGCGAGCAAAATAAATGGAAAGGGGTAAATCAAATGTCTGCGAAATTGTGAACATTTATTTATCCATTATTTTTTTCTCAAGTCAATTTTCAATTTTTTAGATTCCCAATTGAAGCAGTAGGATACTTTTACAATGGAAAATATAAAACATTCAAAGAATCTCTCAAACATCGTGATGGAATTGCTACAATCATATTTCCAGTAACTATAGTAAGTTTTCTAATTATTCCTTTTAATTAGAATCCTATCCATAATACTACCTAGTAGTGTATAAATCACAATTGCATGAAATATGCATCAAGTAAGTACATACTTCATCATTTTCACACTTTCTAGTGCTCAACTCCCAGCGAAACATTTCCAGCATTTGCTAAAGAACTAAGAAAAGTCCTGAAAGCAGGAAGTTCAACAATAACACAACTAGGAATTACATTTGCGTGGTATGATCAAATACCAGAAAATGTTACATATTTTGCCTATCCTGGATCATATCATGACCCTGAAACCGGTAAAATGTATTATTGTGAAACAGTTGTAGTTCCGGATTACCCAGGAGCATGTATAACTGAAGAGCAAGTCAGTTGAATAATTTTTCAGGGTAAAATATTAATTTAAATTTATGATTTCATATGAGGCGATTTTTTTTTCAACATGTAGTATGCAAGCACATTTGGATTATTGGAGAATGCGCAGGAGAAGTCGTTTACTAGCACTGAAAAAACACATCCTTTTAGACAGCCTGTAGTGGAAGCACATAAAGTGACTCAAACTATACTTAACTTTTGAAAGTCAACACTATTTTCAAGCAGAAATCATTCAAGGTAAGCCAACAATTTGCAAAAATGAAAAATTCTGAAGAAATGAGCTGCATCTTAATACATTATTTACTCTAATTCATGAAAATAAAGTATTTTTGCACACTTTAAAGTTTTATTTTCTCAGAAATATAGTTTCCAGCCCAATCCCATTTAAAACAAACCAGAAAAAAATTATCGCAGATATTTTTATATGTAAGTAAGCACTTATTCCAACAGTTTTTCTATCCTGCATCCCCCATCTTCAAGGATACATACTCACTAGTCTCTTAATTTGAATCTATCAAAATTGACTTATTAGGAATATAGACAAAATTGAGTCATTGTAGTAATCGATGAAATATTTACCGACTCAATTAATGAATTCTCATGTTTGAATCAGCTATTTCATTTCTTCTTCACCTAACTACCTACAGATATTTTTCCTGATTTATTCCCGTTGTGCAAAGTTCCACATTTGTGAAAATGTGAAATGCCACAAATGTGCCTTTTTCATTCATAATTATGACGTCAGAGGAGACTTGTGGCTTTATTTTCCACATTTCAAAAAGTGGAAAAATGTGAAAAATTGTGAAAATTTGTGAAAATTTTTCTAATTTAGGATAACGTAATTTTTAACATTTTTTTACATTTACCTCAAATCGCCTCAAATCGAAATTGACTGTGTCAAAACATGGCCACATATTTCTCACAAAGTCGCTATTCCCATTGGTTAAAAAAATTTTATTCCTCATTTCCCTTCCCTTGAAAATAGATGGCTATGCTTCATGGTGGCGAAAGCTTCATGAGAAATTCATTAAGTTTTTTTGATTACGTGTAGTATGGTTATCTATGGTCGTGGTCTTTTTAATTTTCACTGTTGAGCAACTGCATTTTTATAATTTTTACATCTACCTATCTATAATAAATCAGTTAGAATTCATTTTGTATTTTATTGAATGCAGATTTTAACAAATTGGGACATTTTTCCACTTTATTCCATTTTTTACATGCGAAATCATGAATGAAATCAAAATGTGAAAATTTGTGAAAAAATGTGAAATTACTACGCGTAGTAATCTAAAGCGTTCTGATTGGCTGAAATAATGTGCCAGAAAAAGCCACAAGTCTCCTATGTGAAAATGTGCCTCGGAAATGTGGAACTTGCACAACGGGTTTCAGTAGTCCTGACAAATCACTATTCCTATCGCTTAAAAAATTCTTATTCCATATTTCCCTTCCCTTGAAAATAGATGACCATGCTAACAGTGGTGAAATCTACAGAAATTCACTATTTTTTTTTTGATTACCCATTTTGGCGCCTTTTTAATTTTCACTGTTGAGGAACTGCTGTGTTATAATTTTTACATCTACCTCCACAATGCTTGTATTTCATAATATTCCATTCTTTGTTTATTTCTCAAATTCAAGCTCGACCCTGACCACAGGACTCTATATTATACCTATTCACTTTATCAGTACCTAGTACCTACTTTTAACCGACAAGTTATACACATTTTATCTCTGGTAAAAATGACGTCACTCAGAAAAATCAAATATTTTTTTGAACATTTGGGCCATTACTGGCCACAAGTAAACGAATTCTAGATAACTTGACGTTATTCTCACTGAGTAGATATTTCCCCAAATAGTTGGATACCTGTGGATATACTTACCTACTACACACAAATAACCGTTAAACTGTAAAATCTTATATGTATTTTTACCTATCCTTCAAAAACTCGTAATCATAAATTCCCCTCCAACTAAAAATATTTTTAAAATGCGTCTCAGTCGTTGTTTTGCATTTATTTGTATACTGTGTTTATTTATCCCCATTAATAATTTTCCATCGATAGGTATAAAATTTAAAATGTTTACCTCTTCACCATCAACAATTTAACTATGCTCACATTGAATGGACATTTTCAGATGGAAAACAGCTGTTCCTAGGAAAATATTTAGTACCAAATAGAACATACAGTCCGCTAAATATCATAACCAAAAAAGAAATCAAAGGAAATTATCCTCCACTGATTATTCGAGGAGTAAAAAATTACAGATTAATATTGAAAAACACAGGAAAAACTGGTAAGTTCCTATGGACTACTTACCATTAATGTATGTAATTTGATGTGAGTACGTATAATTGAATAGGAATATTTCAACACTCGAAACAATTTTTTGTATAGTTGAAGTGAAAGGATATGGCCCAAATACAGTTTTCAATGTCACAGGAGGTGTTCTTAAAAAAGATATTTATATATTTGGGGTACAGAAATTTCTTTGGACCGATGATAGAAATGGAATTTCAGGGTCCACAATCAATGGCAAAGGGTAATAAAAGACAAATACACCTAATTCCTGTCATCAATTTTTTCTCAAACACAGATTATAAAATTTCACAGATATCCTTTGGAAACTGGTCTGTATTTTTACAATACAAAATACGGAACATTTCAGAACTCCTTAAATTACCGTGATGGACTAGCTGCATTGATATTCCCAATAAATATTGTAAGTTTCCATCATGATTTCCATAATCATGAATTTTATGAGAAATACAACTCATTTTTAAAAATGTTATCTATGTTTTAGTGTCCCACTCCCAGTAAAACATTTCCACGTTTTGCTGAAAAACTGAAAAAAATTCTTAAATCAGGAAGTTCCACTCGGACAAAACTTGGTCCTACAATCGCCTGGTACGATGCTGCACCGAAAAATGTCACGTATTATGTTTATCCTGGTGCATACCACGAACCGGAAACTGGCAAGAGGTATTATTGCGAAATAGATATTGTTTTGGATTACCCAGCAGCGTGCATTACTCAGAAACAGGTTAGTCCAAGACTTTTCAATACTCAACAGTTGATCACTTATTTTATGGATTCTCAATTGCAAAATATCTTATACAAGAATATGTTTTGAAAACAGTTCAAGGAAACATTTGGATCAATGAAGAATCCATTGGGACTGCCTTTAAAAAGTACAGAAAAAGTGTATCGTTTTATAAGTCCAGTTGTAGTTGTACAAGCAGAAGGAGTGACTCAGATGATAACCTAGTTTGGAAGTTCGATCAAGGCGAAACAATGCTAGGATGGGACTTATTTTCGTTTCTTTTGGAAAATAAGAAGTGGCGATTGAGAAAAAAGGCATGACATGAAATTAAAAGAATTTGGTACCTGAACATCTAATGGTTTTCATATTTGAACCAGGGATGTGTACCGTTATTTCTGCGGTATCGGTATTGGTATCGGTACCGTACCGTAAAAAATACCGGTATCGGTATCGGTATTGGGATTATACCGCTAAAAATACCGGTATCGATATCGGGATTGGGATTATACCGCTAAAAATACCGGTATCGGTATTGGGATTATACCGCTAAAAATACCGGTATCGATATCGGTATTGGGATTATACCGCTAAAAATACCGGTATCGGTATCGGTATTGGGATAATACCGCTAAAAATACCGGTATCGGTATCGGTATTGAGATTATACCGCTAAAAATACCGGTATCGATATCGGTATTGGGATTATACCGCTAAAAATACCGGTATCGGTATCGGTATTGGGATTATACCGCTAAAAATACCGATATTGGTAGCGGTATTGGGATTATACCGCTAAAAATACCGGTATTGGTAGCGGTATTGGGATTATACCGCTAAAAATATCGGTATCGGTATCGGTATTGGGATCATGCCGTAAAAAATACCGGTATCGGTAGCGGTATCAGTGTCAGGATCATACCACAAATAATATCGGTATCGGGATCATACCGCGAAAATACCGGTATCCGCATCGGTACCATATTTTCGACATTCTTCCAAAACTTGAATTCTTTTGTTTAAAATTTTCAAAACTTTGAACTTGTTTTCAAATTTTTCAAAACACCGAATTTTTTAATCAAAATTTTTCCAACTACGCACCTACCTAAAATTAAAAAGTTAGAGAAAATGAAAATTTTCGAACAAAAATCGTGGTATATGTATACATTTTAAATGCTGAAAAAACGTAGGATTTGTAAACATTTTAAATTTAAAAAAATGAACTTCGAAAAGTGATTGAAAATATTTTTTAAATGAAAATATTGATATAAATTCATTTAAAAGGAGAGTTGAGAAAATTTAGAACTAATGTTGAGTGAAACATTTTTGAGAAAAAATCATGAGATTGAAAAAATTGAGAAAACATTCATTATAAAACTTATTCGGAATTTGAAAAGAATTAACAGAAAAATTTGAAGTTTTTAAAAAATGAAAAAACAGTTTTGGTTAAATTTTAAGAAAAAAATTGAGGTTTGGAAGAGTTTAAAAAATGAGAATACAGTGTGATTGGAAAAGAATTCAGAGGTGAAAAAAATTTGTAAGTCGAAAAAAGTTTAAAAATAAAAATGATGAAAATATTTTTAGCGTCATTGGGAAAAAAAATGTTGAAAGAAAAACGAACACACACACAAGAACGAGAACGAAACGATCGTAATTGAGAGAATCATCATTTTGCTCCTCAAATTGAAATTCTTCAGATTTGCAAAAAATAACGTCTCGTTTCGTTTCCCTGACATCAACTGTTTTTGAATTTTGAGGAAAATTACAAAATTTGGTAAAAAATTTTGAGAAAATAATTTCAAGATTAAAAATTTTCAAAGAAAGGTACAAAGATTTCGAGAAAAAATTGTGATTGGAAAAAATATAGAATCTAGAGGTAGTGGGGGTGAAAAAAATTGATAAGTCGAAAAAATTTTAAAAATAAAAAAGATTCAAGTATTTTTAGCGACATTGAAAAAAAAAATTGTTGAAACTGTTGAAAGAAAAACGAACACTCACACACAAACGAGAACGAAACGATCGTAATCTTGAGAATCACTCATGTGTACCGTTATTTCTGCGGTATCGGTATTGGTATCGGTATCGTACCATATAAAATACCGGTATCGGTATTGGTATCAGTACCGTACCATTAAAAAATACCGGTATCGGTATCGGTATTGGGATTATACCGCTAAAAATACCGGTATCGGTATCGGGATTATACCGCTAAAAATACCGGTATCGATATCGGTATCGGGATTATACCGCTAAAAATACCGGTATCGGTATCGGTATTGGGATTATACCGCTAAAAATACCGATATCGGTATTGGTATTGGGATTATACCGCTAAAAATACCGGTATCGATATCGGTATCGGGATTATACCGCTAAAAATATCGGTATCGGTATCGGTATCGGTATTGTTCCAAAAATACATTTGGTACTGCTAACGGTAGCGGTACCATGCAAAAATAAAATACCGGTATGGTATCGGTATCGGTACAGCTTTTTCTCGAAAAAAAAACGTTTCGGTATCGGTATTGGTATCGGTATCGGTATCGGTACACATCCCTGATTTGAACCCTCATCACCTCGATGTAATTCAAGATTTGAAATTTTTCAAACATCTGAAAAAATCGAATATTTTACTTTTTTTGATCATATAAATAGGTAGGTAATTTGAATTACTCAGTCAAAATTCACTAATGAAATGGACAAAATTGAGTCACTATGGAAATCAGTTAAAAATTTACCAATTCAATCAGTATAGGTAAACTTTCATTTTTGAAAACGAAAATTTTTGCGGATTCGTTTCAATAGCTGAGGAAAAAATTGCCAATTCAAAAATGGAAATTCAACAATTAAATCAGTAATTTTTGGCTGAATAACAGTGGAATCAGTTGAATTTTACTGACGAAAATTGGAATTTCACTGATGAACAGTAGAATCAGTTGAATTTCACTAATGAGCAGTGGAATCAGTTGAATTTCACTGTCAATCATGAGACTCAATTAATCAGTCGATCCTTAGATTTGAATTCATGCAAATGTTATCATCATCATTATTATCATTTTGAGGAGTAAAAAATCCTGACTCACTCTTTTCAATTATTCGATGAAGAGGGGAGTGGGAATGGTTTATTCTTAGACATCTAAAAAAAACATAATTTTAAAAGATTGGTGATCGCTAAATTTGAATCAGTGACTTAATTTTCTCTATTTTATCAGGCAATTTTGGCATTTTTGACTGATTTAAATCAAGAGAGTACTTTGAAAATGAACAAAAAAAAATGATTGGAAATTGTAAAATCGTTTTCACGAGTTGGATTTTACTTTAGAAGCATTTACATATGTGATTACCCCCGACTTGTTTTACATGTTTAGGGGTTCTCAAATGGCTGTGAAAAAAACATTAAAATACAAAACTATAATAATGTTGTTCTATTGCAAAGAAAATTTGAGAATCTCTAAAAATGAAAAACTGGTTAGATGTACTTCTATCGTGAAAACCTTGTCTCTGGAATTGATTAAAGAATTTCTGATGATTTTTTGCTGTGTACTTTTCAAAACAACTCTTTTGAAATACTTATGATAACGTTTTTGGTCTATAGGTATATTTTTAAAAAAATCTTGTAATCTCCACAAGAGACCTTTTTTTTTTACCTTTTCATTTTGACTTCTTGTCATGACCAAAGACCGGATATGTATGTTCTAAAAAACGCAAAATATGCACATATTTCATGCGCTAAAAAAGGGTGAAATATGTAAAAATATGTGCTAAAAACTCGAAATATGTGAAAATATGTGAATACGATATGGGTATCAAAAAACAGCTTTTTTCGATCTTGTCATTAAATTATCATTCAAAGTGCTGAAATATGACTCATTTTAGGCAATTTTGACTGATTTCAGTACTTCCTCATTGATAAAAAGTGATTTTTGATTCAAAATCAAAAGTATTTACTTTTTCAAAAAAAAAGTTGCCACAGGTATTTCAATTTTTCAGACAGAAAAAAATTAAAAAATTGAATGTTGGGTGGTTAGTACGAATATAAGGGTAAGAAACAGATAAAATTAGTAAAATATGCCCAAAAACGTGCAAAATGGTCAAAATATGGCCAATTATGCGCCAAAAAATGGCAAAATATGTAAAAATATGCGTTTATACCCAAAATATGCGAAAATATGCGCAAACATATAGGGCTCAAAATACTCAGAATTTTTTGAATCATAAAGAAACCATTGATATGTGCGATAGGAATGTTCATAGGAAAATATGTTTTTTCATAAATATCCGGTCCTTGGTCATGACTTTTTGCAATCCCCACTTCAATATTGACATTCAATTTGAAAAAAAAAAATCGTCAATATTTTCTCTGGTATACAATATACAATTATATTCCAATATTGAAAAATTTCCTATCTTTTTTAAAATTTTAAATATACATTCGCATATATTTCAAACTTTTATTTTTTTTTGGTATAGAAATGTCACATGCTTTTTTACGAAGAAAAAAATAACCGATTTCTTTCTCTTTTTATTCCATTTTTCAAACTGAAAACGAAAATAACATGTGCCATAATCACTGGAGAGGCATCAACTTTTGTTTTTA
Organism: Pseudococcus jackbeardsleyi; assembly: GCA_038380155.1. Classification (NCBI taxonomy): domain Eukaryota; kingdom Metazoa; phylum Arthropoda; class Insecta; order Hemiptera; family Pseudococcidae; genus Pseudococcus; species Pseudococcus jackbeardsleyi. The sequence continues at coordinate 37,871,747 of CM076241.1, forward strand.
ATAAAAATTTCAGATCTTAAATATTTGAGAATTTTTTCGCCTCAAAAATTGGCAGGATTTTCTTAAATTAAGATCTCTTCCAATTATAAGATATACCTATTTACATCAAAATAGTAGCACCCAGAGAAAAGAAAGAAAAAATTGTAACACAAAATATGTTCAAAGTGAAAATCTAGTCCAAAATCATAGGTAGGTAAATACCTATTTCGTTTATCAAGCAATTTTTAAAAAAAGGTATGTCATCATATCGCTACTATGGTTTTTCAAAAATGAGGTATTTGTTTTGTTTTTTCAAAGAAAGAGGTACTAATATTTTGAAAAATCATAAACGTTTCATCACTGATTATTTCATGGACACGGTAGCAGTAGGTATCTAATATTTTTTAAAAAGTGAATAACTCATACCGTAGCCCGCGTAGAGAAGATAAAAAAAATAACGAAATTTCACCGTAAACTTCGACAATTTTCAAACCATATGGCAACAATGCACACTAACCGTGAAATCTATCTGCATGATACAGTATGTAATATTTTTCAAAAAACTTGATCGACAATTTTTTTTCAATACTTGGCCCTAAGTTTTAAAATAATATGCGTTTCTGTTATAGTTCTACACTTGTACTGTGCTTATTAATTTTCATCAATGAATTTGCAGCAAACCCGAGTAAGTAATTGTAAAAATGTATTTTGCATTCTTAATATAAGTAGGTAATTTTAATATAATTCACACCAAACATACGTACCTACTCTAATTATTAGATAGGAAAAATCTGTTTCTGAAAATATACAAGATACCAAATAAGGAAACAAATAGTCCAATAAACATCGAGACAGAGAAAGCAATCAAAACAAATTATCCCCCACTCGTATTTCAAATAAGTAAAAAAGATGAAGTCAAAGTAATTAACACTGGAAAATCAGGTAAGTAAAGCACACCTATGTACTACTGCTATGTAAGGAAAAACCAGCAGATATGAGCTCTAACACAGATAATATTTCATATGAAGTGGAAGTGGTCGAAAAAGTTCCATCTGCAAAAACTATCATCACCGGTGGTGTTTTTCAAGATGACGAATATATATTCGATCATAGTAAACTTTTATGGGTTGATGATAAAAATGAAGTTTCAGCATCGAAAATAAATGGGAAAGGGTGAGACATAAAAATATCTAATTTTTTTACATTCTTCATATCATTGATTTGGATTTTTTTAGGTTCCCCCTGGAAACAGTAGGATATTCTTATAATTCCAGGTATAAAACGTTCAATAACAGTCTGAACTATCGAGATGGGATCGCTACAGTTGTATTTCCAGTCAATATAGTAAGTTCCAACACCTGACAGGATACTGATTATACCTATACTGGCCAGGGAATATAATTTGAGGTGAATTGTGTAAGCAACGAGCTTGTAAAATTATATTTTATTAATATACTTCTTCACCCATCCCTCAGTGTCACACTCTCAATAAAGCATTCCAACCTTTTGCTAAAATATTGAAAAAAGTCTTGAAGGCAAAAAGTTCTGCGAACACAGAGCTCGGCATTTCATTGGTATGGCATGGTCTTCTACCGAAAAATACCACGTATTATGCTTATCCAGGATCTTACCGTGATGAGAGCACTGGTAAGAAGTATTATTGCGAAACAGTCATTGTTCCAGATTCATCAGTACCTTGCATATCTGAACAACAGGTTTGTTAACGATTTTTCTATGCTAATTTCTTTCTGTATTCGTCTATGTAATTGAAAATGTGATAATGTGATTTAAAAACAGTTTGATGAAACGTTTGTATCAATGAAGAATTCTTTAGGAAAACAGCTGACCAGTACAGAGAACATATATCCTTTTAGACAGCCAGTTGTACAAGCGAAAGGAGTTAATTTCACTTAATTTTGACGGAATTGTTGGTGCAAAATGAACTCGGATTTTTTCAGTTTTATTGAACATTTGAATCTGACAATTAAACCATCGCATATTTACTACTTATTTAATCATGCTCGAATTTGTTCAATTAAAAGAAAATTTTTTCAAAAACCATCATTTAAGACAGTGATGACGTACCGAAGGCATTTTCCAGGGGGGGGGGGGGGTCTCATGAAAATCCCAACTCGAATTCATGGAATTCTCAACTCAAAATGGATGCAACTTGAAATACCAGAACAATTTTATGAAGAATGAGTAAAAAGGAACCTTTTTTGGCGCTATCACCTCAAATAATGCACAGAAATATGATTTAATTTATACCCGAGCGAAGCGCGGGTGAAGCTTTTCAAAAATTATATTTTTAATGCCTAAAAAAGCCATTTTTTCTTATTTTAAGGCTTTCAAAATTCTTATTTGATGTAATTTGAGAGGGGGGAGGGTAAGAATGTAGCCATTAGATATTCACAATTAATGGTGTTGAAAGCTTTTTTGGGAGCGTAAAAATTGAGAATAAAAACACAGAGTACAGATCAAAAGTATTTTCAGGGGAATAAATAAAACGAGCTTTCTTCAACACTGTTGTTACTTGAAATAGTTTGTTGGATTACGATTTTATTCATGCCCGAGCGAAGCGAGGGCGAAATTTTTAAACTAATAAGTGAAAATTTTATTGATTTCCAACTTGGAAAAACGATACATTTTCAATTGGGAAAATTATGAATTTTCAGTCGATAAAGTGACTAATTCCCAACTGCCCAATTTTCCCAACTCACAAGTAAAAAATTTTCTCTGGGGGGGAAAACTCCCCCCTCCCCCCTATCGGTACGTCCCTGACTTGAGACCAAAACCAAATTTGTACGATTGAAATTCGCAAAGATCCTACGTCATTTTTACTTGAACTTTTTATCAATATGAAGAATCAATAGAAGTAGAAGGGAAAAGAGTTCATATCATCATTTTGAGAATGAATTGAGTGGCAAAAATGGTTATGCACCGTTTTCCGAAGCCTAAATTCTGAATGGACATTTTCCCGAATCCGAATGGAATATTATAACGAAAAAAATTTTCACGAATCTTCTTTCCCGAATTCTTAGTTTCCCGAATAGAGAAAAAAGGTAAAAATTGCTTTATTGTTTTTCAACAGTATTTTTTTCTTTAAAATTTCACTTGGGCAGCATTTTAATCATTTTCTTTTGAAAATTACCTATTTTTTCAATAAATTCCCAATTTGTCTTTAAAAAAATTAATGATTTTTGACTGAAAGATCAGTGAAAAATGACTAATTTTAAATTTGACTCCCTTCCCGTATTTCTTCTTAAATTTTCAGCCCCACCTTAAATTATTTCTGGGTGCGCCTATGACTACTGCAAACTGAAAAAGTTCACCAATCTGAATAGATATTAATGTTTGAAAATTAAAATCCACCATAATTTCACCATCGAAAAAAAACTGTCTTCAGATTCGAACTGTTTGCAACAATTCATCAATCTTGCTTCAATAACTATTTATGCTTAAAAGAAAAACTATCATTACTGAAAAAAAGAAATTCGTACTTTTAGCAACCGACAGTTATTTTTAAAGCCCATATCAAGAATAATCCAAGGTTATTCTCTTCTAGATATCCTATCAAACAGTCGTAAAAAATTTACCATCGAGGTAAGTTTCCATTACTTCTGATTGTAAGTACGTGTAAAATTGCTATCGAAATCCATTGTGCAAACGTCTATATCATATTTGCACATGTTTCTCTGCCATGTACCTACCTCAAGTACAGGAATTAGGATAAAAATAGAAAAGAATAAAAGAAAAACGTACACTGTCGCCGCAGGATATTGCTGATAATACATGCTTTATAAGAACTCGTAGGTAAAATATTCATCGATTTCAAGCCGACTTGCCATTTCGAAATTCGAAACAGGCAGGTTTAAAATTTTAAATTTTCGATTGTGGATTTTTTCAAAACGATGAGAGGTATAAGTTTATGTTTGATTTTTGGATTGATATGTTGTGTTCAATTTTCAGTTTCTTCGAGTAAATGAAATTTCAATTATGATTTATTGGTAGGTATAATTTATATGAGGCATTCATTCGAGTTTTTATGTTTTATAGGGGGACATTATTTGCCATTCAGCCATGAAAGGATTCCTGACAAAACACCTGGGCCCATCGATATCAATACCACTTCAGTGAAATTTATTTTCACCAAACCTTTGGTTATTGCCATCAGTCTCACGGATGTTGTTACATTACACAATACCGGAAATTCAGGTGACATTCCCTCGCAATACCTATAACCAATGCATTCACATAGGTATTATATGTATTAACCGAATCAAACGGTATAAGGAAGTTTCAACGATTCGAATATCTCATTTTTTGAATTAGCAAGAATATACCTAACGATTCAACAATCGTGAATTTGAATCATAATTTTGCCAATATTTTTGAATATTCAGAACCTCGTCCGATTGTTACTTGAAAACAGAACTCAAAGTTGCACATTTTTAAGGATTAAAAATTGAAAATTCAATATTCAGATGGAACATTTTCAGAGGTTTTAATTAAATGTACAATTTTCAAAAAAAAAAATGGAAAAATTTTCAGAATAATAAAAAATTTGAAAAAATTTGAGTTGGAAAAAGGTTTGAGAAATTCAGAATGAAAAACTTGAAGAGAAATTCAAGATTTGAAAAATTTAAGCAAAAATGGAATTTCCAAGTTTTTAAGGGGTTGAAAAAAAATATTAGTGAGTAGATGGAAATTTTTCGAGTCGAAAAAAATTTGGCACCAGAAAATTGAAAAAAAATTGAGGACGAAATTTAAAGCTTATAGATGAATATTTTGGAAAAAATATCACAGATGAAAAAATTTCGAGGAAGAAACTGCAGAGTCAAAAAAAATCATTGAAGCCGAACAAATGGCTATTGGAGTAGAAACGTACAACAAGAAAAATTATACTGGAGTTGAAAAAATTCTTGAAAAAAGAAAACATTTTAAAAATAATAATGAGGAAAAAAAATTGAAATCGCATTTTATGTTCGAACCATTTTTTATTTTTGTACCTGATGCACGTAGGTTGATCCAAATCGCTTTCATTACTTAAACCAAAATTCTTCAACTGTACATTTTTTTTTCACAGTGGAAGTTATCCTGAGATCACCCAAAACGTCATGCTCTGTTTTTGGTGGTGTTCTCAACGGATTTTACATTTTTAGCAGACAGAAGTTTCACTTTGCATCTGAAAATGGAGAAGTAGCTGGCACAACAGTAAATGGAAAATTTGGGTAAGGGAAACAGGCATTTAGAACGTTCATACGTTCAGTATCGTAATGAAATTTTTTTTTTAAACTGACGAAATATTACGAATAAATGAATTTTACCCTTGAATAGAGCAAGACTGGAAATAAGCTTGTATTATTACAATTCTAAATATGGTTCATTTGAAAACGCCTTAAATTATCGCGATGGGTTATTCGAACTTCGTTCTCGTATACAAGTAAAAGTAGGTGTACTAAATTACCTATAATTAAGATATTTCAATCAACATGAAAAGTTTGCAATCAGAATGATTTTTAAGAACCATATTGAAATCTGATTTACTTTCAGGGATTCATTCCGAATTTAGCATTCGAACTTTTTGCACCTTATATAAAAAAAATCAAGAATCCAGGAAGTTTTGTATTGATGCCTTTAGTCCCAACATTCTTGTTTTACAATCTATTTCCCGTAGACGTAATATATTATGCTTATGCAAGTTCGTACAGAAATGAAACCACGGGAAAAGAAAATTTTTGTACAACGACAATCATCAAACCTCTTCTGCCATACCGTTTCATATCAAGACCACAAGTAATCATTGTTTCATCAATATCGTGTTTTTGAAAACTAAAAATATTTCATTTTTAGACATGTTTTTAATATCCATTTTTTCCCAGTATGATAGAACCTTTGGTTCCCTCCTGAATGGAAATGGACAACGATTAGACACAGCGCAACCCCAATCACCCTCTTACGGTAGACCTGTTGTCAGAACTATAGGTCTCATGGAAATTCCACTTTTGCGAGAACTTTTACCAGTGAAACCAGGAGGGATTTGATTTCAATTAGATTTGCCAACGAATATCGGATAATTCAGAAAGTAGATAGGTGCCTTACTGGGAGAAGCAGATGATGGGGAATGTGAAAATTAACTAAAAATACCTATAATAATTTTTTAGCAAGTAGGAAATACAATATGAGGTTCAAATTTTTACAGATAAAATTATTATTTTTCAATTAATTTAGTATATCAGATCGAATAAGTAGTACATTTAAGCCTATTAAAAATTTTCAAAAATTATAAAATCCGGTTTTATTTCTTCTTCGATACTGCAAAAAGATTCTTTTGTTGTTTTACCATTCCGAGAATTATAAATATTATTATATACAGAATTGAAAAAAAAAAAATCGTTCATTCATTTTTTTAAAAATTTCAACGAAAACTCATAATGATGTAGTAGGTATGTAAATGTGAAACTGCGTGGTCTTCTAAAAGTAATTCAAAGTGAATCCATACCATTCTGACAATATTTTTCAAGAATCTCGGATTGAATACAACAGTATTTTCAAAAGATGAAAAAATATGACTAGTGCAACAATGTCAGAAAATCTAAAATTGGAAGCTTTTCGGATAAATTTTTCAAAATAAAGAATAAATATCACTTCAATTGACTCATATAAAATAAGCCCTTCCCAAGCATCAAGAAAAATGACATATTTGGTTATATTTATGTAGGTATGTGACACTGTAAAAAGAACCCACCTGATGCGCGAAAACACTAAATGAAAAAAGTGTATAAGTTTTGCCTTCAAAATTGTTGAAAACGCAACTCACAATGCGTCTGGTCGTGCTCATTGGAAGTTGTTTGATTCGTCTATGGTTTATTGTAAATAGGATTTGTTGAAAAATAATTTAAAAAAAAAAAAAAAGATTTTCTTGGTAGGTACAGAAAATTTTTCGGTACCATTAATCATTTTTTGCGAATGAATGAATTGATATGAGATTTTGAAACGTTTTCGAGTTCCATCAACCTGCTTAAGTAAATTTCAAAATTCACATGAGCTGGCCGTTCAGTGGCGTAGCCAGGGGGGGGGAGGTTCAGGGGGTCCGGACCCCCCCCCCCATGAGGTCAAAAATTCACGTTAAAAAAGCGGCTTTTTAAGGCATTAAAAATAAATTTTTCTCAAAGCTTCGCCCTCGCTTCGCTCGGGCATAAAAAACCTCAATTATTTGAATTATTTGCAATAATTATGCGAAAAAAGGCTCCATCTTAGAGTTTTAAGTCTCCATATCCACTTTCTACCTTCCCAAAGAAAGCTTCTGACACTATTGCTTGAAGTTTCTGGTTATTATTTTCCTTTTTCAAAGTCAAAATGATCACTTTGAAAGTTGCTTATTCCAAAATTACACCTTTATCGAAGTTTTTTCTCTAAATATTTTATGCAAATCGTGATTTATTGATAAATTTATGAATGAAAGTGTTTCAAATCATGAATTTACTGTTCCCATAAGCCATTTTTTGGGGGGAGGGGGGTGAGGGGAATGGTGAAAGATGAACTAAAAATTTTTCGAAAAAATTTGGAAGTGTGGACCCCCCCATGAGAAATTTCTGGCTACGCCACTGTGGCCGTTATTTGGAGATGAAGATGATTTCAACTTTCGATTTTTTTTTTGACATAAGGTACCTATTAAATTCGTTTCCAATTTCGATTTTATTTCTGAAGTATTTGAATTAATGAATGAAATGTTTTATTTAAAGACGCCCAACAAAAATAACTTTAGCGTCTACAATTCTACTCACAATAACAAGAACATTAATAGTCCATATTGTTTTCAATATTTCATCGTAACTAAGTCTAAGTATAATAATAGTACATTACATTACTACGTTAAAAAAGTGGTGATTGAAAACTCGTGCAATTACATACAGTTCTCGCCTATGCATGTAGTTGCATAGATTTTTCAAAATTTCAACTTCATCTTTGACCCAAGATATTATTCAATTTCAACTCGACTTGTCTGGTATCTATGTTTTCTCCACTTGAATATTTTTCCGCCCTTATTTTTTTCTTTATATGTGCTAACTTTTGAACGCTGAAATTTTCTCTTCTCTTCATTTTTTTTTCATTTTACAGGAGTTTTCTAGAAAATTTTTCGACCCCCAATAAATTTTGTTCTCAAATCTCAAAGTTCATTCCCAAGACTTTTTTAGTTGAACGTTTTTTTTGTGAACTTTTTTCTTTTGCTGAATTTTTTTCAGTTCTGGAATTTTTACAATACTAAATTTTATTCTGAATACCAACGACTCTAAAACTCCATTCTTTGATGTTAAAATTCTTTCAGTGCGAGTTTTTCAAACTTTTTCAAAGATGTTTTAATCACAAAAATTTTAGAGGCTGGAAAAACTATTTTTTAGACCGTTCACAGCAGAAAAAATAATACCGAAAATTTAGAGGAATGAAGTTGAAATTTGAAAAAATTCTCTTGATTATAATTTTTAGTTGAAATTTTACAATCAAGAAAGAAAACATTTGATGAAAAAATGTCAGTGTTGTAAAAAATTTTCGAAGAAGTTAAAAAAAAATATCACAGCGTAGCAGTTTAAAAAAAATTCCAAGGATTGAAAAATATATTCTGAAAAAAAAACCACGGTTGATTAAATAGACTCGAGAGAATAATTCTAAGAGGAAAATCGAGAGCTGAGAAAAATTGAAAAATTAGGTAAGTACTTATAAGTACATAAATAAGTAAGTCGATTATGGACTTTTAAATCAATTTTTTTAGCTTACGAAAACATTTCTACTCCTCTAAAAATTCTGGTGTTACACGCCTCCAGATGATCTATACTGAGGGTATTTCTTAATATAACATTCATCACCTAAATGCCATATGAGGGCAAACTATTCAGATTTTTGTGATTTTTTTCGGTGCATCAGACGATTTTTTAAATTCCCCACCCTCCCTCTCTCCCTCGCAACTCCCTCCCATGCGAATTTTTGGGGTTAGAAATTAAGCTGTAAAAGTTTCTTGAGATGTCTACAATGCTGTAAGAAAAACTGAATCTCGAGTTGCTCCCTTGTAAGTACATAAATGCGAAACAGTTAGTGATGTCAAGGAGAATATTCTCACCCGCAGAATCTGAGAATATTCGCGAATATTCGCGAATATTCTCGAGGCTCAAGAGAATATTCTCTCAAAACCAAAAATTTCAAATAGCTTGTGGCATATCAAAATACTGGTATTGACGAGGTAATTACTGGTATTTCATCAGATGTCTGATTTTCTTCTATAAAATGTTACTTATTTAATTATATCGAACTTTTTGCAGACTTTTTTTCATCATGATCATTGATCATTTTTTAAAAATTGTGTGAAGGCTGTGTATCTATATGAGTCTTGCATGAGAATATGCGAGAATATTCCCGAATATTCGCGAATATTCTCGCAAAAAGATTTTTCGCGAATTTGTACATCACTAGAAACAGTAGCATGTTTCAACAACTAACACTATATTTTCAAAAAGTGAATAAGTATAATAATGAAAGCTGATAAACTGCTGCGCATCAAGAACAGTTTTAAATATTACTTTGCAAGTGCTTGTTTCCAAAAACTCATAAAAAATTTACACCGACAAAATATCGGTTTCCTTCCAATATTGTTCGAAATTTTCACGAAATCTATTGTATTGGAACCGATATCATGCGACCTTGAGCTCAAATGGCAGGTAGATACTTACTATTCAATTGGTAGCTTAAATTTGGTAATTACGATAAACCTTACAAGGGGTGAAATAAAAAATAAACTTTGTACGTTACAAATTACTGATAATGCAGTCTTTATAAGAACCTTTTAGCCAGCATATTCACCAATTTTGCGATGAGCTTAAACTTTGAAAGCTATAGAAATAAATCGGTTAAAGAATTTTCAATTTTTGGATACGTGTTTTCTCATTATTCGCTAGATTTTCTCAAAAAGATGCGTTGTGCAGGCATAAGTTTGATTTTAGGATTCATATGGGTCGGTTTAGGTTCAGTTTCTGCGGGTAAATCGATTTGAATTTTTTTTTTGGTTCATTTGTCAGCGCCTAGGAGTGTTGAATTTCTTAATTTTTTAATTTAAATATTTTCAGATTCCTCGAATGAGGCTTATTTGCCTTTCAGTCCGGAATCGTTTTCTCCAAAGACACCAGAACCTATCAACATTAAAACCAGCAATGTAAAAGAAATTAAAACAAAACCACTGACTTTGATTATCGGACTCTTGGAAAAAGTATTTTTAATGAACACGGGAAATTCAGGTTGCATTAATTTTTCTAACAATCATTAACATCAGGCCCATGATTTGAGGTCTGATCATTCGAATCGAAATATATTCAGTCGCTTATATGCTTGTTTTTTTTTTACAGTGGAAGCAGTTTTGAAATCAAGTCATACTTCAACTTTTGCTTACGGTGGTGTGTGTGAAGATGATTTTTTCGTGTACAGCAGACAGAAATATTTTTTTAGTCATCGCATCACTGGGAATTCTGGTACTACAGTGAATGGAAAAGGCGGGTAAGCGGAGCAGAACTATTTGTAAATCGTGTGTAAAAAATGGATAAAATATTGCAATTTACCCGGTTGAACAGAGAACCATTAACAGGATGCGTAATCTACTACAATATCAGATACGGTACATTCGATGAAGCTTTGAATCATCGTAATGGATTATTTGAAATTTGTTCTCGTATACAAGTAAAAGTACGTACTTTCGATCAGAATCCATCTACATAATCAAGCGGTAAGGTTTACATGGGAAAAGTCTCAGTAATTTTATATTATTTCAGGAATCTGCTAATAATTCAGCCTTCGATCTTTTTGCGCCCTATTTGAAGAAAATCCGTAAAGCTGGAAGTTCAGTAGTAATGCCATTAAATCAAACATACGCGTTTTACAACATGTTCCCCTCAGATGTGCCGTACTACGCATATCCGGGATCTTTCACGAACGAAACCACAGGAAAAGTATATTATTCGACTACGACAATGATCAAACCAATTCTACCATATCGAGTTATATCAATTTCGCAGGTAAATATTTTTTTACAACCAGAATATTCGTTGTTGCAATAACATACAAGATTGAATTAAAGCCTGATTTTCGTTTTAAAATTTGTTTTCAACATTGAAATAGTTTATTGAAACATTTGGATCCATGGAAAATAAAAAAAAAGAGAAATTAGATACGAGCAGGCGTCAACACCCTGCTGGCGACAGACCTATTGTGATGGCTAAAGGTATTCAAGAAAGCTTAATACCTTTTGGATCATTACCGGTATATCCAGGAGGAATCTAAGTTTGAAGATGCCCAAATTCAGCATTCCATGAAGTGTTCAAGGGAAAAATAATAATGGAAATTTTATTTTACGTGGGAAAATTTGGTATAATCTATCATGTAAGAGTTTTCAAATTTTTGGAACAACTCATGACTTTGCCTATTCGATGTTTTATGAAAATGTAAAAATTCAACTAAAAATTAATAAAACTTTTGTGACTGGAATTAAATTGTACATAGATTGATGATTGAATATTAATTTTAAAATTCGCATAGCAAAAGTCAGTATACTTGATGATGATTTTTTTTTTGTAGCAAAAAATGCGATGTAGGTACTAAAAATGACAGTGGCGCGGGTGTCGAAAAGTGGAGTATAAAGGGTACATTGTACTCCCCAAAATCCTGAAGGGTTTATGTTTGTACTCCCCCCGCCCCATCAGATAGGCATTCTCAAAGCTTTTAAACACGAGAAAAAAAATGGTTTTTTGTTGAGCATTAAATACTCATTTCTTTCAAAAATCATAATTATATGATTTATTTGAGACAATACAGGAAAATAATGCTTCGTTTTATCCTAGTGTTGGATAAAAAACAGGTTTTTTTTTCGGAAAAAAAAAACGTTAAACTGTTTTTTTTTTTCGTTTAAAACATGTTTTGATTGAGGTTTTTAAAAAAATGTTTTAAACAAAAAAAAAAAAACACATTTTAAACTCGATTTTTTTCCTTCAAAAAAATCAGGTATTTCTTCTTTTGTTTTGTCTTTCATTTCTGGTTTCAAGTTTTTCAAATAGTAAGTAACTAACTACCTACCATGAAAATTGTTCCCAAATTTTGGCTATAGAAGTTACCTAATTTTTTTTTGTTTTTTTTGGCGTTTTTTTTCTGTTCCTAGATGTTTTCTTAAAATGATATCAAGTTTGTTTGTTATGTTTGTTCATTTTGTGAACAGTGAAAATGTGATCTGTTTTCCAGTTTTCTTCAAAATTTATTTTAAAAAAATAAATAAATTTAAATTGTAATTGATTTTATTAAAATTCGAAAAAAAAAATGATAAATCACAAGTCAGCTCCAAATTTCAGTGTTTTATATTTCTCTATTCTTCAAAATAACTTACCATTTTCGAATTGTCAAATGAATAGTTGAAATAGTATTATTTTTATGACTTATAAAGTTGAAAAAAATCGAAATTAAACCAGAAAAACATTTTTAATTTGAACGTCTTGTTATCATATTTTCAAGTTTCGTCATTTTTTAAAATTTCCCGTCAGTATTTATTGAGATAGTCAGTTTTAAATTTTAAAAAAAAGCAACACAAATTTCGAAAAAACAACCAGAAAGAAAAAAAAATGTTTAAAACAAGAATTGTTTTTTTTCTCTTGGTTTTAAACATGTTTTAAACGTTCTAAACTTGAATAATCAGCCAACTGTCCCCTCCTCCGAAAACCTTATGGATTTTCAAATCTCGAATCATTTTTTACATTATTTTCAAGGAGCTGAAGGTCTCCAAATAGTGTAAGCAGAGACGTAACTTTACTTCTGGTTTGTGAGGGTGAGGGGAGGGTAGAATCCGCAAATTTTGGCAACTCGAAGTTCCCCTCGAAACACCGTTTTTTTGTGTTTTTTTTTTTTATAGAAATTTTGCACTCACTTCGCTTGAGCGTGGACAAAATTACAATTATGAACTATTTGAGGCAACACTGGGAAAAACGACTCCTTTTTGTCTCACTCCTCTGAAAAAGAAGCTCTTTTGGGAAGATGCAAAGTTGGTATAGAGGCTCGGAATGTCAGAAGAGGAGAAAAAATGGGTTTGTTTCGAAGTCATAGAACCTAAATAAATTAATATGACCGAGCGAAGCGTTGACGAAGCTTTGAAAAAGTTGGAATTTTCAAGTCCGAAAAAGTAATTTTCAAATAAATTCTTGACCTTAATGCAGGGTCCAGACCCCTCCCTGTACCTAAAGCAGTTACCTAGTCGTGGAAATGAAACAGAATGTATTTAAAATCTAAAATCTTTAGGGACAGTCAAAATAAAAATCACTATCATTTTTTCAAATAGAAGTTTGAAGAAAATTACGTACCTATACATTTCAATGATTTTTTTTTTTTTATTAGATTGGATCGATTCATTCCAAGTTTTTATATTTTTATAAATGGGAATGATTCCCTTTTTACCGAAAAATTCAAGTAACAAATCAAAATTCATTTTCTAAATTTTAAATAAAAAGTCGTAGGTAGTAACGGAACCTAAAATTTTAAAACAACCACGAAACGTAATTTTCACTGCCATTTTTCATTTCTTTTAAAAAAGCAAACTACTGATAAAATTAAACAGTTCAAGATATCGTTATTTCACCTTCAATACGTTTCCAAAAATTTGTACAAAATTTAAATATCGACAAAACTTATATTTTTTCTCCAATGCACAAAAAATCATTACATGAAAACCACTGCTAACTATCGATTACATCACGACATTTTCCGCAGGGTTACCAATGAGCAAAAAGTTCTGAACTTTAGAAAATTTTTTACAGGAAATGAACAGCCAAAAAATTTGTTTCATTTGAAAAATTGAAACGAGATCGTTAATTAATTTGAGGAACCCCTGCAGCATTTTTGAGCTCACGACTTTTAAATGGAACGTTGAACATACATCTGGTAAGCGAGTGTTTAAATTTCAATTACCGCACAACTCAAAACTGGTTATTTTTTTCCAAGTCTGCATTATTTTAAATTAATTTCAATTTTTCAACTCTACTTTCATTATTTAAGGATATTTTTCAACTCTGAAAACTTTTTCTCAGTATAGGTACTTACTTTTAACCCCAATTTTTTTTCTCGAATCATTTTACAAATCTTGAAATTGTTTCTCAAAAAAGCTTAAGTAAGTAATTTTTTCCAAAGAATTTTCTAGTTTTTCTACTTTGAACTTTTTTCTCATTATACTTTTGAAACAGTAAAATTTTTTCCTGAAATTCTTTCTCCAGCTCAAGTTTTTTTCAAAACTTTTTTCAACTTTGGCATTTTTTCTTAAAATACCTTTCTCAACTTTAAAATTCTTCTACAAAATTTTTAAAATTTTTTCAGCATTTGTTTCCAACGTATTCCTCTAACCCTCTGCAAAATTGTATTTAGAAATTTCAACATAAATTCACAAAATTTTAAAAAGAAAATAAATCTTAGGAGCTGAAAAAAATCGAAAAAAAAATTAGTGTCGAAAAATACAATGATGAAATAAAAGTTCTAGAGCAGAATAATGTACGTACTTTGGAAAAAAATACTAGAGATGAAAAATTTCAGGTTTGAGAGAAAATTTGAGGGAAAAATTTCAGAGTTAGAGTTGAGAAAAATTTCATACGAAGGAAGTTGAAAAAATTAGAGTTAAGAAATATAATTTGAAAAAATTCTAAAAAAAATTTCAAAAATAATTGCAGGCTTGGAAAAAATTTGAGGCTGCATGGTAACTGAAGACACGTATGATTCAAACTGTAAAAATTCAGTCGTTCGTACCATTTTATAAATTTCGTACCCGATGCATAATATTCTGAGTAAATTTAATCGCGAGTAATTTTTGACTGTTGGTACCACTACAAAAAGTGTCAAGGTACAATCGATAACTAGTATTCGACCTTGTTATAACTATTTGGTAAGCTCTCATGTTCTTATGGTTGAGAATTACCTAAAATATACAAAAAATTGAAGAGAAACGACACATTTCCGTTGCAAAAAAATTGCTGATGCAGCACTTATGAAAATTATTTCGCTAAAATATTCATTGATTTCGGTATCTTCAAAATTTCAAATGCAGAGATCGGTTATTTTAAATTAACAGTGAATTTTGTTTGGAAATTATGCGTTGTGTAGTATGTTCGATAATAGGATTGATATGTTTCGGGCTGTTTTCAGTTTCTGCAGGTAATATAAATTTGAATAAGTATAATTTTTTTTGTGTGGTTCAAGTGCGAGGTAAGTTTAATTTTTTTTCATTCGAATTGTTAGATGCCACAGAAAAGGCCTTTTGGCCTTTCGGTCAGGCTCGATTTTCTCCCGAGACACCAGAACCAATCAACATTGTTTCCGGTAAAGCGAAAAAAATTGCAACTACTCCATTGAAATTGGTTATTGGAATCACGGAAACAGTTAGGTTGATAAATACAGGATATTCAGGTTACATTATTGCTCACAATATTCACAGAATTGTTGTTAATGAAATCAACAGTATTAAAATAAATTATGATATTTTTTTTTTCTTCTCAGTCGAAGTAATCATTACATCTCGTTTCACTTCAACAATTGCTTATGGTGGTGTGCTTGGCAAAAACGTTTACATCGTAAGCAGAATAAAATTTATATTTAATAATGAAACTGGAGGAATAGCAGGCACTACAGTGAACGGAAAACATGGGTAAGTGTAAAGGAACTAAAAGTATTCAGCGTAGAATAAAATGAAAATTTTTCAAAGAACACTGCTAACCAAATTTTTGCCCATTTGGATAGAGAACAAATCGAAGTAGCCGTGTATTACTATAAAAAGATGTATGGCTCGTTCGAAAACGCTTTGAATTATCGTGATGGATTATTTGAAATTCGTATTCGTGTAAGAGTTGGGGTAAGTATTTTTAAAAATTTATTAATGGCTATTCCAAATAAAACCAGGTGCATTTTGCCAGCCCTTTCTACCCACAACTGCCGATTTGGGTTGAAAAAGGGGGTCATTCTGGTGTGCTTAATTTGTTCTTGACTCCTCCATATGATGGACAGTTTGCGAAGAAGACCGGAGAGCTGAGGAAATGGTGTGGGCCCCCTCCCTCCCAGATCGTTCAATAGGCTACACGAATTACCTATAAAATTATTCAATCAGGAATCAGGAATGATTCTAATAATTTTTTTAAATAGTGACTGTGAAATTTTCAAATTTAAAATTTGCGACCGGCATGAAAAACTTGAAAACGATTTCCAACCAAGAAATTATGAAATCTTCCACACCAAAAAAATGTCAATAACCAACATCAAATAGGTAATCCGAATTGAAAGATGGTGAATTTTTTCAAAGCAATTTTATTTTGAATTTTTCCAGTGAACTTTCCAAGTGAAAAATTATGAAATTCTCCGAGTAAAAATTAGATGAAATTTATATCGTAAAAATGCGGAAAGATTCACGCAACAATTTTGAAAAAAACAGATTTATAATTCGTATAAATAGGTGTTTTTTGAAAAATTTTCAAATGAAAGTTACAAAATTTGTAAAAACTTTGTTTGAAATGAAATTTAATGAAAAAAATTGATATAAAACCAGTTTGGAAAATATGTCGATGCGATGGGAATGATTTTAAAAACATGCGTCAAATACTTTTTTTTTTAAAAAAACTAGAAATCTTGAAGAAACTTCAATAAAATTGGAGAAATAAAAATAAAACGGAATTGAAAAAATTTGTTAACCGAAGTTTAAACAATGTAAATAATGTGACCCTGTCGGAAAAAAGGGACCTTGTGTGTAAAACAAATCGATGTCTTCATTTTTATGTGTTTGATCCAGATTTGGTATCATTTGAACAAAAAACGTGGAAAATGAGACATCGATTTTTTTCCACACAAGGTCCCTTCTTTCCGTCAGGGTCATATTATAGAAAAATATGTACATTTTCTGAAAATTTTCTGATAAGTGAAATTTTTTTGAACGATTACGTGAAAATTTCCTTTAAAAAATTCCTAATCGGCAAATATTGAACAATCATAAAATTGTTATTTAATAATTCAAAAAATTAATTTATACCTACCCAATTTATTACTTAGTCACCGAATAGAAACTGAGTATCGTTTATGAACATGGTCTTTGATGTATTTTGTACACCGCACGCACCGCACTGTTATGAAGATCTCCCTAGCTTGGAGGAAAAGAGATCTACACCTTTTTTGGTTTAAAGTGGGTACAAACAGGCACAAGGAATGCTGACGATTCAATTCTTCTTTCTCTCTCAAATTTCATTTTAACCTCTTTTCTAAAAATCATTTATCTCTCTGGGGAAATGCACCTACCTAAACAAACGTGTTGAAATGATGGGTTTTGAATTAATCTGATATGTTTTCAGGGAAATGTTTCGCATGCACTCCTCGATTTATTAGAATACTATTTGAAAAAAATAAAAAATCCTGGAAGCTCAGTAGAAATCTCCATAATCCCAGTAACCTTGTTTTCTATCAAAAACCCAGTAAACATCCAGTATTTCGCTTACCCAGGATGTTTTACCAATGAAACCACCGGAAAACAATATTATTCGACTATTACAATCCTCAAGCAGCGCTTGCCTGATGTATACATAACAAAAAAACAGGTAATAATTTGATATTTATCTTGCAGCATAAAAACTAATAATTACACTCCAGTTTTTTTTTTTTTTTTTTTTTTACTAAAAATGTGTTTCCAATATTATAATAGTTCGAAGAAACATTTGGATCCATGTTGAATTATGAAAAACAGCCATTAGATACCGCATCTCCAACATTAGCCGCTGGCGACAGACCTATTGTGAGTGCCAGGGGTATCGTAGAAATTGCTACAATTTTCAGTGTACTACGCTCAAAACCGGGAGGAATTTAATTTCAAAGTTGCCAGAAATCGATAGGAAGATGGCGAGTGCAGCCAATCATCAACTAGCTCCTATTTATTTTTGCCAAGAAATGAAAATTCGACGATTCGAGTCTTGATGGATTCCGAATTTGAATTTTTTAAATTTCCTCGATTCTAATTTTTATTTTATTTTTTATTTTTAAATAGAATTCAATTTGGAAAATTTTTCAAGTGTCTTTTTTCCTAGTTTCATATTTTTGTAAATTTCTTCTAAAATTATCAAGTAAAAAAAAGATTGAAAAAGAATGGAATTGAAAATATATTCTTCAAGGTAAAACAAATTCAAGAAAAATTTAAAAATTACACACTTTATCCTATTTTTTAACCATCCAAATCAATTGAAAGTGGTTTTGAGACGTTTTGAAGCGTACAAAAAATTTCGAAATTTTTCAGCGATAAATTAAACCCTATAAAAAATAGTCCAGATTCGGACGAACTTCAGCTTCTATAAAACCAGGTTATCTAAAATGGTGACCTTCGATCAAAGTGCTGTTTTCCAGAATTCGTAACTCTCAGTTCAAATTCGTATTTCTCGAGAGAAATTTTTCCAGGAAAAAACCACACATTTTTCCTCTATAGTGTTAAAAAATTCAATTTTTTTGAAGGATTCAAAACGCCTAGAAACTACTTTCATTCAACTGGGAAGGTCAAAAATAAGGTATTTACCAATTTTCAGATTACTTGTTAAGTACCTAAATTTTTTTCCAGAAGAAGAAATCCTGCCAAAAAATAAAAACTTGAACTCAAAACCACGAATTTTAGAAAATTTTTCTCTAATCGATTGATTAGGTAGGTAACTAACATGGGTAGGTATTGGGTATCCTGGAAATTTTCAAAATTATCAGGAGGCCTTCAAATATCTTGAAACCGATTAAGATAGATTCAGTGAGCAAAAAATAAAGTATTAATTTATTATTTTTTTTTCATGAGTTACAATTAGTCAACTGTTGATATTCTGCAGAGCCATAGCGTAATTTGGAATTTTGAAGAAATCATAAGAATTTGCGAAATGATACTCGAATACCTGATATTTTGGATTTGAGGATATTTCATGATATCCACTTTCGATTTATTTTTGATTCATGTCGAAAATTTTACTTCAAATTGAAATGCCCTTTTTTCTAAACAAAATTTTAAAAAAATATTCGAATTCCAAAATTAATCTCTATGCAGTCTAAACCTTAGGCAAACAATAAGACTTGGACCAAGGTTGAATTGCCTACTGATTGATTGAAAGGCGCGCGGTCAGTTATAAAATCAATAAAATATTCCATTATTTTTAAAAAATTGTTGAAAATTTACACACTGATGAAATTTCATTTTCTTTTCAATGGACCAAATTCTTTATTGTAATGTTTGAAATTTATTGCTCCGGAGTAACAGAGTTATTCCATTTTTTAACGCTGATTTAGGAGGTATGGAAGACTTATTGGTCATATGGTTCCTTTTTTCAAACGCAGTCACGTATAAAAAACAATACATTTTTAATAAAATGTCTGTGAAACTGATTTTTAAAACTTGAAAAAAAAACTTGCAAAAAGGGAAAATACGATTAGAAAAATATCATGCACAAATGAATGCATTCCACACCCTCTTGACTTTTTGAAATTTTTTGGGCGAATGACATTTTCAAAAACTCTAAAAAAACGTATTTCCTTTTCAAATTTTGATCGATATTCAACAGTTAAAGGAAGAAAATGAAAAAAAAAAACAATAATTACCCTTTCCTAAATCTTTCCAATTATTTTCACATAAAACGCTGAAAATGTGAAAAATTTCAAGAAAAAAATTATTTTTTAGGTGCAGGATGCAACAAATTACCTCCATACACTGGGATTTCGTTTTCCCTTCAATTTTGGATACAAAATCGTAGAAAATATTCTAAAATTAGCACATTATGTCATTCTTATCGTCGTTTCTTGTTACCTTGATGTTTCAAGAAACAAAGAGCAGAACTGATAAAACTCTTTTTCAAGTACATATAACGTAATTACACTCGCAATAGGTTTCTAAAAAGTCGTAAAAAAATTCAAACGTGGATAAAATTTAATATCATACGAAATACATAGTGCAAGGAAAGTACATTATCTTTGCTGAAAACATAACGACAGATAAAAGCGATAATGTCGCCACAATATTCAAAGGATTTTAGAACCAGTTCGTCAGTTTAAAAGTTGAAATACGTGGATCGGTTGAAAAATTATTAATTCTCAGATAGGTTTTTAAAATTGGCGGTGACATTTTTTTCGAAATGATGCGGTGTGTGGGTGTTGGCTGGATTTTGGGTTTCGTATGTGCCGGACTTTATTCAGTTTCTGCACGTAATATGAATTTAAATAATATCTACTTTTTTGTACAGTTCAAGTTAAATTTTTTAATTAAAAATTTTCAAATTCAATAGAAAAGACATATTTGCCTTTCAGTCCGATCCGGTTTTCTCCCGAGACCCCGGAACCAATCAATATTGTTTCCAGTAACGTGAAAAAAATTGTAACCGCTCCATTGATTTTTTCCATCGATTTTACAGATAGAGTTTTACTAATTAACACAGGATGTTCAGGTGAAATTTTCTAAAAAATTATCGACATAAATGCGGTGTAAAAATGAGTCAAGTTTTATTATTTTCTTTCAGTTGAAATGGTCTTAACATCTCCTACAACTTCTACCTTTGCTTTTAGCGGTGTACTTGGCAAAGACTTTTACATCGTCAGCAGAGCAAAATATATATTTAGCAATGAAACTGGAGGAATCGCAGGCAACACAGTGGACGGAAAACAGGGGTGAGCGTGACAAAAATGAATAAACACACGGGTCGATATGGTAAATCATTTTTGCAGTTTGATGGGTGAATTTTATGCGATATTTTTCGTGCTGATCACGAGAAAAATGAAGTAAAGTTTCTTTCGTCTGAAAAGAAACGTTAGTAATATGGATATGTTTTTTCCTGCCATCCTGACTTTTTGTTATTGAGTCAATTTCATAAATATAAAATAAAAAATTAGCTTTTAAGTCTCTGATATTCTCTGAGTCATTCTGACGTCATGATATTAAGCCAATTGTCATCTTCTGACTTTCTGATTTTGGTAAGTTAATTTGGAAAATAGAAAAATTCATGTTTTTAAAAGTAATACGTTGACTTTCTGATACCAAATTAATTTCAAAAATATGAAAATTATTGTTTTTAAAAGTCATCTATTGAATTTCTGATTGTTTTCTTCAACTTTCTGATATTAAATTAAACTAAGATAGCGTTGAATAAAAACATGAATAAAAACAAAATAATATTTAAGTACAAGATTATGACATAGCGTCTTAAAAATGTTGAAATGTCCCTCCCCCACCCCACCCCAGAGGAAAAAACTAATCCATGTTAAAATAGGTAACATCACTCGATTATGTTTCACAATTTCAACACTTGAAGTCAATTTTCTCAACAAAGAAAGGGTTCGGCAAAAAAAAAAAAAAAATAGAACAGATCGTAAATATTTTTTCATGTAGAGTCCAATCATTTTTGTTTTAGAAGATGAAAAATCTTGATGTGATGGAGTAAAATTGAAGTCATATTTAATTAAACTCACTACTAAAAAGTAGACCAGAATCACCAATCACAATCAGAAAAAATTGTTGATTCGAAGGCTTTTGATATTGAAATGTTCCTACAACAAAAAATCAATTTTTTTGGAAAAATCAAAAATCAAGCCTCCAAAAAAAATATGAAAAAAAAAATTACAGAGCGTGAAATTTTCTCTGTTTAGAGTCCATTTTTTTCTGGAAGGCTTATTTTTGCCAAAAAAAAATTGAACTTGAAACTTTTAACTAGAATATCTCAAAGCAGGATTAGAAAAAAATATTCTGAACTTTTTTAAAAAAAGGTAATTTTACGATTTGCAAGTTATGCTCTATTTATTTTTTTCCATTAAACTCTTCTTTTGCTGAGAAAATTGACTTTGAATGTCGAAAATTATCAAAAAGTCTGCCTAACCAAATTGTCCAATAAAAAAGAATTTCAAAAGCTTGAAAATGCCGATCTGTGAAATTTGACGTAGTGATAAAAATTGGAAAAAAATATCTAATTGGAATAAATTATTTTACTTATTCGAATAGAGAACGACTCGAAGTACGGGTATATTTTTACAATTTGAAATACCATTCATTCGAAAATGCTTTGAACCATCGCGATGGAATATTCGAAATTTGCTCTCGTATAATTGTAGGGGTAAGTAATCTGTATCAAAATTTATCAATGATCACAAATCAAAATATGCATGTACTATATTAAAGTTTACCAGCAATAATTGATAAATTCGAAACCATTCGACATGTTTTCAGGGAAATATTCCAAATTTACTTTTTAGCCCATTTGTGCCATATTTGAAAAAAGTGAGACATCCTGGAAATTCATTGAAAATGTCTGTAGATCCAGCAATGATGTTTTACCTTCATATCCCTAGAAATATCCAATATTACGCTTATCCAGGATCTTATACCAATGAAACCAGCGGAAAACAATATTATTCGACAACTACAATCGTCTTACAGGTTCTGCCTGATCGATACATAACAAAACAGCAGGTAATTAATAATTAGGCTCTTATTCGATAACTTCACCGCATAAAAATTGAATAGTTGGCGGGTACATTCTAGTTCTATTCTTGAAAATGTGTTTTAAATATTGTAATAGTATGAAGATACATTTGGATCCATATTGAATTCAAGAGGGAAGCGATTAAACACCGCATCTCCAACATTACCCGCTGGCGACAGACCTATTGTGAGTACCAGAGGTATTATAGAAATTCCTTCGATTTTGAGTGTATTTCCCGTAAAACCAGGAGGAATTTAATTCCAAAGATGCCGAAAGTCCGCAAGAAGATGACTGTAAATTATTTTTAAAATGAAAACGTCGAATCAAAGTTTAGAGCTATTCAAAAACATTACACATGGGTGTGTTTAAGTTTAGATACTTCATCAGTAATAAAAATAATATTAAAAATTAATAAAATCTTTGAAGCCTGGAATTATTATTTACCTATTTATTTATTTGATTTATTCAGTCATTACTGTAGGTATGTCTTTCAGTATTCAGTACTCGTGAAACTGCAAAAGGCATAAGATGATAACACATGACAAGTTTTTTGTAAAAATTAAGGAAAGAAGAAATATTTGTCTGAGATTTAAATTCTCGATTTTACATTGAACAGGAAAATTTCAGTTCCAAAAAGAAGTTCGAATAAAAATCAGTTGAGAAAGCAACATTTTGTCGGATCTAAAATGTTTGCCAAAAGAAAATGTGGCCCTCTCAAACAAGGATGGATTCAGAGAAACGAATGTACAGGGAGGTGGGCCAAGCCCCAGGTCAATGGCGTCGGAAGATTTTTTGGAAGGGGTACAGGAACTTGGAATAACAGAAAAATTAGGAAGTGTGAGGGAGTAAAAATAAACCTTTTTTGGTATTGCAACCTCAAATAGTTCATATGATTGCGAATCATATAATTTCTACCCAAGCAAAATAAGGGCAAATCTGAAAAAAAACTGGATTTTTAATGCCCGAAAATGTGTTTTAATGTTTTCTTGACAACCAACCTCAAATTTGTTGACCCCCCTCCGTATATTTGTTTTAAAGATAATTATCAAGAACTTTTGCCCCCCCCCCTTCTGTCCTCGAGAATACTCTTCTTTTTCATAAAATTTTTTTTAATATTTATCAATGGTAAATAGAATTTTTATTATTTTTGAAAAAAGCTTGAATTTTTGAATAAATCAGTAAAAAAGCTTGACTTTATCAGACCAGCTTGACCTGCTAGACATTCTGTTAAAGTGCGGGGAAAGAGATTGAATTAAAAAAATTAATAAATATTTGAATTCTACGTCCTCAAGGCTCAAATTAATGAGAATCGATATGCTACCTAAGTATTATTTCAATTGACGGCTCGATTACAAGTGGCTCCATCTATCCGATGTTGTTGCAACTACGTGCCTCTGGGGTGATACAATCATATAAAATACATTGGCTTATATGGGAGAAATGAGGTTTTTCGGATTTTTATCGAAAACGGTGGGTTTTTGTGAAATGTGCCCATGAGAAGAATTAAAGATGACAAAATTTCCTATCGATTGGTGCAAAAAGTTTTGAATTTCATTCAATAATAAACATTTTACGGGCATTTCTTTTTATTCGTTTTTTGCTCACGTCAGCTTTGAATTAAAATAACTCAAAATTGAGATCGACAACCCCAATTTTTTATTGCAGTAAGTTGTAGAGAATTTTATCCTCTTTCCAATGATGTATTCACGAGCTTAATCGCGTGAATATTCCAGCCGCTATTCACGTTTTAATGCGTTGAAACAGTTATCTTCATATTTGAAAACATCTGATTAGCTGATCCGTTATTTTCAAAAATGGTGAATTTGTTTCAGTGCATTAAAACGTGAATAGCGGCTGGAATATTCACGCGATTAAGCTCGTGAATACATCATTGGAAAGAGGATAAAATTCTCTACAACTTACTGCAATAAAAAATTGGGGTTGTCGATCTCAATTTTGAGTTATTTTAATTCAAAGCTGACGTGAGCAAAAAACGAATAAAAAGAAATGCCCGTAAAATGTTTATTATTGAATGAAATTCAAAACTTTTTGCACCAATCGATAGGAAATTTTGTCGTCTTCAATTCTTCTCATGGGCACATTTCACAAAAACCCACCGTTTTCGATAAAAATCCGAAAAACCTCATTTCTCCCATATAAGCCAATGTATTCGATCACCCCAGTAGACCTGCGACTTTAGCGCTCCCCGTGAGCGTCGAGTTGTCAATATCTTGACACACTTTTCTCTAAATTTTGGAGGCTAGGAGGCACTGAAGAGCCAAATCCAAAAAAAATAAGCAAATATTCGGACTCAGCGCCTTCAAATACCTAACACACGACAGGTCACACGTTATTTTTCATTTTTTCGAATTATGGCCTCATCAAAGATACCCCTCAGGGACCTAGAGATCCCATTTTAAAAATTTGTTGGCTGAAAATGGGTAAAAAGGGTCCTTACTGAATCTTTTCTATATTTTCAAATGGTAGCTTTCATCTATTGTGATCAGCACGAAAGTTGAGCTTTCATAACCAAAGTTCAACTGTGTGTTTTTCAAAACGCGATTATCGTTTTTTAATCTTCTATCAATTTTTCATCTCGAAATATGAGCCCTCAAAACTGGGTGATTGCTGGTTGGGCAAAAAATATAAATTGCATAAAAATTGTGAAATTCACTTCCCCTGCCTTTTTGAAGGTTAACATGGGAATGGTTGTGAATTGATGAATAGGCCATCGAAGGAAACTCGTAAAAATTATTGAGCATAATCGGACGACCCGAATTAATTTTTATCCAAATAAGTATGGAATTGAAAAAGCCCACATTTGATTTCATATTCGTACTCGAAAGGTTCGACTTATGCGTATTCGACAATCGTATTACACAGGTCGACAAAAAATTGTTCTTTTTCTGGGTTCTCAATTCATGCCGGAATTCTGATTCTATTTCGGAAAGAATGAGCTGTAACTTTTTTTCTAAAAAAGATTGAGGTCTGCGGTTTACGGCATTGGATTTGCCGTAAAATTTTCTATGAGATTGGTCTAAAAAAAAATTTTTCAATTTTTTTTGCAATGCTCAGGCTTATTGCCCTCGAAAAATCAGTTTTTGCCCCCACCCCTCGAAGCAAACTTTGGTCAAAAAAATTCTCTTCATTAGTTACCTAAATTTGACAATCGGAACCAAGAAATAAAAATAGTGTCGACCTGTGTTATCTACCTTGAGGGAGGGGAGGTGCGTAAAATTGGGTCATGAAAGTTTGGGTTCCTTAATTTCGATATTATGTCGATTTTAACGCCAAAAATCATCGTAAATCTCAATTTTATTGATGAACTGTTTTTTCGAAGTGCATGCAAAATAGGTACAAAATTTAACATTTTTGTGGTGTTTTAAAAATCGGCACTAAACTTGAGGGAAAAAATTTCATAGCATCTTTGACCCTTTATCACAAAAGGGAGATTCAAAGTTATCAAACAATTGTAACTCAGCGAAAAACTGATCAAAAATTTTTAAAAACAAAGTTCGGGTTTCTCTCATCCTCTAAAAGCTATCTAAAAAAAAACACGAAAGTTTGCCATTTTCGGCCTTCAATTCAAAGAAACAACCAAAACCAATGCATAGAAAAATTCTAAATAAAATTAGCAATTTTTCAGCAATTTTTCAAAGGTCTTTGTTCGTATGTCCCAAAAGCCACGAAAAAACGCATCAAAATCGATGAAAAAATTATCGTACCATGCACAACTTGACGGAATGTACCATTACGTCAAAAAACGAAAAACATTTTTCAACTACCAGCATATCCAAGAAGTCGTGAAAAAGCTGAAACCCAAAATTTTATCATCTTTTTCACGTGCTAAAATCACCATACGACATTCATTGTCCAATGAAAACAGAGCGCGACTGCAAGCTTAATGTCATGTCCTTGGTTGAAGTTCACCGATTACGATAAAATTTACAAGTACATAGTAATGAAATAAATACATTTTCGTTGCCAAAATACTGATAATGATGCCCTTAAAAGAGCTCATTCGTCGCAATAAACGTCGATTTCGGAATCAGCTCTTTAATTTACAACGTTAAAATACACAAATTGGTTTAAAATTTTCAAATTTTAGACAGGTTTTTAAATTAGAAGTGATTTTTTTTTTCGAAATGAAGCGTTATATGGGCGTATTCTTAATTTTGGGATTCATTTGTGCCGGACTTTATTCAGTTTCTGCACGTAATATCAATTTTAATTTATTTTTTGGCATAATTCAGGCGCAATGTATGGTCAACTTTTAAGTTGAAATTTTTCAGATGCCACGGAAAAGGCATTTTGGCCTTTCAGTTCGAAGCGATTTTCTCCCGAGACACCAGAGCCAATCAACATTGTTTCCAGTAAAGCGAGAAAAATTGAAACTAAACCGATGAAATTGTACATCGATTATACGGATAGAGTTTTATTAATTAACACCGGAAAAATAGGTACGTTTCTTCAAAATTACCAACTCAACCACACGGTATCTATCGAAAAAAAAAAAATTAAATAACTATCATTTACTTACTCTTAGTTCAAATAATCCTGACATCCCCTACAACTTCAACCAGAGCTAATGGTGGCGTGATTGGCAACTTCGATTACCTTGTTAGCAGAGCTGACTTTATATTTAATAATGAAACTGGAGGATTAGCAGGTACCACTGTGGACAAAAAAGGGTAAGTGTTACAAAGTAAGTACCAAGCGCCATGATGAAAATTAAAATTATTTCTATTGAATAGAACACAGTTCGAAGTACACATTTGGTTTTACAAACGTATTTATCATTCATTGGTAAACGCCTTGAATTATCGTGATGGAATAATGAAAATTATTTCTCCTATAATAGTAAAAGTAAGTATCTCGGTATTCAGTATGAAAATTTATCAATGGTCATGTGATAAATAATTATCAATTCAGTGAAACCAGCACGATTGATAAATTGAATCCAATTTATTATGTCTTTAGGGAAATGCTCCAAATCCACTTTTTAGCCTATTCGTACCATATTTGAAAAAAGTGTTGAACCCTAGAAGCTCAGTAGAGATGTCTGTAATTCCAGCAATGGCATTTTTCGTCTTCATCCCGAAACATATCCAGTATTACGCTTATCCAGGAAGTTGTACTAACTATACCACCGGGGAACAATTTTATTCAGCCGTTACAATTCGCAAAGAGGTTTTGGAAAATCGATTTATGTCAATTCAACAGGTAATTAATAACACAGCTCGACAAAAAAAAAAAAAAAAGTTCTGTTTCTGGGTTCTCATGCCAAAATTCTGTTTCTAGACATCAAAATACATCACTTTGCGGAATCCTGGCTTCCAAAGTTTGCTTTAGGGGGTGGGGGGCCAAAAAACTGATTTTTCGAGGGCAATAAGCCTGAGAATTACAAAAAAATTTGAAAAAATTTTTTTTGACCAATCTTGTAGAAAATTTTACGGCGAATCCAATGCCGCAATCCGCAGACCTCCATATCTTTTAGAAAAAAAAGTTACAGCTCATTCTTTCCGAAATTTTGTGAAAAAATCGTAATTTTTGTGGTATTTTTCGCAAAAAAGTGAAATTTGAGAGAAAAGAAAGGGCTTTAAGACCATAATGACCACAATGAGAGTTGTAGAAAATTTCACGGCGAATCGAATGCCGCAAACCGCGGACCTCTATCTCTTTTAGAAAAAAAGTTACAGCTCATTCTTTCCAAAATTCTGTGAAAAAAATCATATTTTTGTGTCTTTCTCACGAAAAAATGAAAAGCGATTTTTTCACAAAATTTTGGAAAGAATGAGTCGTAACTTTTTTTCTAAAAGAGATGGAGGTCTGCGGTTTGCGACATTGGATTCGCCGTAAAATTTTCTACAAGATTAGTCCAAAAAAAACTTTTTTTTTAATTTTTTTGTAATTCTCAGGCTTATTGCCCTCGAAAAATCAGTTTTTTGGCCCCCCCCCACCCCCCAAAGCAAACTTTGGTCAAAAAAAATATTTTTTCGTTCATTAGCTACATAAAAGTGAGCCAAATTTCACAATGAGGACCCAGAAACAAAAATCGTGTCGACCGGTGTAATTGGATATTTGACAACCTTACAAAATGGAAATTGAACAAGGCATATTCCAGTTTTTTTTAAAATTGTTTCTGAAAAATATGTTTTAAATGTTTTCGCAGTTTAAAGATACATTTGGATCGATGTTGAATTCAGAAGATGAGCCATTAAACACCGCATTGCCGACATTTTCCTCCGGAGACAGGCCTATTATAAGCACCACAGGCATCATAGAAATTCCTATGGGTATCAGTCAATCCTCCGTGAAACCAGGAGGCATTTAGACGGAAAA
The DNA here is from genome assembly GCA_038380155.1 of Pseudococcus jackbeardsleyi. NCBI lineage: Eukaryota > Metazoa > Arthropoda > Insecta > Hemiptera > Pseudococcidae > Pseudococcus > Pseudococcus jackbeardsleyi. Next base: position 37,900,576 of record CM076241.1, read on the forward strand.
CAGAAGTCGCCAAAAATCTTTAGGAAAATGCCAGTACCTAATTCCTTTTAAGATTCAACAGATAAAACGTCGACATTGCACATTATGTATATAGGTTGTAATAATACAAAACTAGAAAATATTAAAATCTTTGAAGCTTGGATTCATGTTTTTTATATAACCTCTTTCAAAAGCACGGAAACATTAACACAGAAGTAGGTAGGGTTCAGATCTCGTTGTTAAAAAAAAAAAAAACAATTTTTTCAAAAAATTAAAAAATGAGGATAGTACCATTGAATGAGCATCCTTTTCAAAATATCCAGAGTTTCACTCTGAAAAAAAGTTTTTTTTTGGAATTTCAACGTAGAGGGAAATGGGAAAGAAATAGAAATCACATACAGTCCAGTGCAATATGAGACCAAAAAAAATACCTGCGAAGGCGCTAAAACAACATTGCGTGCGATGTGATGCTAGAAGAGGGGTTGTCTCTCAAAAGGAATGAACAACAATAAAATATACATATATCGTTCGCTCGAATCACAATTTTGCCGGTGAATTCGATTTGCGAACCAGCATATTTTGATTAATGACATCTCCTGACTTGAAGCAACTGATACACTCAAAGATCTTATAGGAATTCCGGCTTTTGTTGGAGTATTCCTTGCAAAACCAGGAGTAAATTAATTCTGAAGACGCCGAAATCACGAACTGAAAATAATTCATCCGAAGAATAGAAGTAGTACAGAAATTTTTCGGTTGACAAAAATCACAAAACATTCGGTACCTATATCTACATTTTTTTTTGGTATTTTTAACAAAAATCATGAATTTATATTTCTAAGATTGGACGAAAAAATCATTTGAAAGTTTGAACCTACCAGTAGAATATGTAATTGTTGATTCTGCGCACTCAGAGTTACTTGGTTTTTTAATAAAAATGTGATAATAAAATTTTTGACTTTTCAGTGGGTGATTGGGAACAGAGAAAATTGATAATTTCTAGTTTTTAGTCAAAATTTCCAACTTGAGCTAAAAGGGTTTATAACCCCATCAGATGGTGTCCTTTGATGTGAAAAAATTCTGAGGCAATCTGAGACCCACCCCTCCCCCCCATTCCCAAACCATATATTTTTGTGCTATGATCATTGATCATTTTATTGCAATATTTTCAAGAATTTTCCATTTTAACAGAAGTGAAAGAAATTTTCCGAAAATATTCCGATAAACACGCCTTTTTCGATCATTTTAACAAGCCTCGAATGTCTTGAAACCGTTCCTAATCAATTTGGGAGGTCGAAAATAGGATGTCTACCAGTTTTAATTTTTTCTTACCTTGTTGCGGTCGCTGTGAATTTTTTTTAATGAGATGAGGGTTTTCCAAAATTACATAAGGCGAATATAATTTTCCAAGAAATCTTACAACGTAAAATCGACTGAAAAAATACCTAGAAAAATTATACCATACTGTGCCTATTTGCAACATTCTAATTCTACCACACAGTTTCAATTTTGACAACGTTGAAAATAATTTTGAAATTTTTAAAAAAAATACGAATTTTCCAACATAAGGTACTTTACATAATTTTTTTTCAGAATTTTTGATTGTGGCCCTGATAAAAAAAATGTTATTTTTCAACTTTTCTAGAAAATTTTTGATATTAAAAAATATGTATTGCCAACACTGATATTCAAAAAATCATCAAAAAGCTCTTCAAACATATTCTACAAGTTAGAAGTTTGCACGATTTAATACAAAACAATGAAACGTAAATTCAAGCTTCAAAAATTTTAATATTTTCCAGTTTTGTATAGTTACATTATGAAATACACATTTTCTATGTACTAAGCACTTATACTTATGTACATTGAACAAGAGGGTACCCGGCGTGCAAGAAAATCAGAATTTATTCTGCCTTTTTCTGCTCGAGTCTGCTGATAATCTTTGCCTCTTTCTGCCGGTTTTTCTGCCGGATTCTGCCTTTTTCTGAGAAATTAGCCCAGAGGAACAATGCGCGACGGGGTATCAAAAAAGGTACGTTCAACGCGCAGCAGGGGTCGAAATAAGCAAAAAAGTGAGAATGCCTGCCCTTTTCTGCTAATTTTTCTGCTTTTTTCTGTTTTTTTGCACGCCGGATGGATCGCGAAAAAAAACATGCCTCGGATTTCAACCAAATTTGCTGGGGTTGTTGGGTAACTATCGGAGACTACCCCAAAAATTGAGCCCCTGGGTGAAGAGGAAGGAGAGCTAGGGGTCCTCAAAGGGCACCTCCTTTCGAAAAAAACGTGTTTTTTTGTGCTTTTTAGCTCGAAAATATGGCGTGCGATTCATGGAATAACACTAAAACTGTGTGAATTGAGTTTCTACATTGTCCTGAGCAATCGTCACCCCGCTGAGTTGAAAACCCATTCTGCTATCCGGGGGTCCAAAAACTGCAGATCGCAAAATTTCAATATTGTGAAATTTTCTTTGGCCTCGAATTAATTACCTACTTTGACGCCGGGCAATTTTATTATCATTATTTTCAATTTTTTAAGAAAATTTTGAGAATTTTCTTCGATCAGTGTGGCCAATTACAACTTGTGATATTCGGAAATTTATGGGATTCGCGTTGATCTGATCATCTAATTATCTAATTGCAAAAAAAAAACTCTTCAATTTTTTTTTCAATGCTCGGAAACAAATTATGGATAAAATTTCTCATACCAGTGCAGCCAATTGTAAACCACAATACTCCGTTAATTAAAAATTTCATTAAACAAAACATTTTAAATTAAATGAAAAGGAACCCAAAAATAGCAAAAAGAGAAATTTCATGTACCATCTGCTTAGCCAAAAATGCCGAAAAATTCGATTTTAGTTCGAGTTATTTGTTGAGTAGAATGATAATTTGTTGGTTGAAAGATGAGCCAAAAATTTGAAGCATTTTTTTTCATAATCAAATTCAGGTGTGTAATGAAAGTGGGTAAAGAAAATGACAAAAAATTTTTCTTAGTGGTTGTGCAACTGGTATGAGAATTTTTTAAAATCATAATTTCTAGTCATGAAAAAAAATTGGTTCCTTAATGTATATTTCATACATTAGTGTTTCGTATAATGTACAATTGGCTGCACTGGTATGAAACATTTTTTCCATAATTTCTTTCTAATCATTGAAAAAACAAAAAAAATTGTGGAGTTTTCCAGCAATTAGATAATTAGATGATCAGATCAACACGAATCCAATAAATCTGAATATCACTAGTTGTGGTTGGCTACACTGATCGAAGAAAATTCTAAAACTTTTATTCAAACATTGAAAAAAAAAATGATGATAATAAAATTGTCCGGCGTCAAAGTAATTAAATTAATCGCACGCCATATTTTCGAGCTAGAAAACACAAAAAAACCGCGTTTTTTCAAAAGAAGGTGCCCTTTGAGGACCCCTAGCTCTCCTCCCTCTTCACCTAGTGGGCTCAAAATTTTTTTGGGTAGTTTCCGATAGTGACCCAACAACCTCAGCGGATTTGGTTGAAATCCGAGCATGTTTTTTTTTTCGTGATCCACCCTATTGTACAATGTTCTTAAAAAACTACAAAAAAAGTTTCGATGTTTTCCAGATGAAAAGTAATATTACCTTACCGTTATTTTCCTACGGATTTTTTTTTTTTTTTAGAAAATTCTAATTTAAACTCCGCCTGGTTTCACGGGAAATGCACTGAAGAAAGCAGGAATTTCTGCGATACGCCTGGTACTCACAATAGGTCTGTCACCAGCGTGCAATGTTTCAGATGCGGTGCATAATTTCCCTCCATTTTCATTCAATAAGCGCCCAAATGTATCATCAAACTATTACATTCAAAACATATTTTTTTTTTTTTACAAAAAAAAACGTGGAATTGGATGTGAAATTTTCATTTTACAAGGTTTTCAAGTATCAATTGTTAATTACTTACGTACCTGTTGTTCTGTTATATATCGATTTGGTACAATCTCTTTGACGATTGTAATTGTCGAATAATATTGTTTGCCGGTGGTTTCATTTGTATAAGATCCCGGAAACGCGTAATACTGGATGTTGAACGGGATTACGATGAAAAACAATACTGCTGGAATTACGGACATTTCTACTGAATTTCCAGGGTGTCTCACTTGTTTCAAATAAGGCACAAATGGGCTAAAAAGTGGATTTGGAACACTTCCCTAAAAACATGTAAAATTGGTTCGAAATGGCCATTGATAAATTATCATGCAGAATGGGTACTTACTCCTACTATAACACGTGAAACAATTTTAAATATTCCATCGCGAAAATTCAAAGCGTTTTCAAATGTACCGTATTTAATGTTGTAGAAATGTATGTGTACTTCGAGTCGTGTTCTGTCCAAATAGGCGAATTTTATTGAATAATACACTTTTTTTTTTTTTAATTTTCATCACAGACACTCAGTACTTACCTAATACCTACTTTCATTACACTTACCCGTGTTTTCCATCCACTGTGGTGCCTGCAATTCCTCCAGTTTCATTGCTGAATATAAATTTTGCTCTGCTGGCGATGTAAATGTCCCCACCAAGCACACCACCAAAAGCAAAGGTTGAAGTTTTGGGAGATATGAGGATTATTTCGACTAAAAGATGACAATATATTTAACAATTATCACTGGAAAAATTGCAGCGCAGGAGAAAATCAATGAAAAAATTTTCACTGAAAACGAACCAGTGAGAAAAATCAGCAAAATTTTTGAAATTTGGCTGAAAAATAAGTGAAAACCTTTGAGAAATCAGTGAATTTTGCTGATTTTTCCTGTGCTGCAATTTCGACTGTTCATCAGTGTATTTTCACTGATTCACAATGCTCTCTAAATTTGAATCAGTCAAAAAACTGAAAAGTCACTGATTAAACAGAGAAAAGTGTGCAACTGTTAATCAGTGAAATTTGACTGTCAATCAGTGAAAAATTACTGATTCAATTAGTATGAATCAGTAATTTTCTTTTATGAATCAGTAATTTTTTTTAACTACTGAAATGAATCAGTAAAAATTTAAATTTACTAATTCAATCAGTGAATAATTACTGATTTAATCAATGATTAATTACTGATTCAATAAAATGATTAATTACTGATTCAATCAATGATTAATTACTGATTCAATCAGTAAATTAACATTTTTACTGATTAAAAAATGAAAACTCACTGATTAAATCGGTAAAATTTTCACTGATTGATTCAGCTGCACACTTTTGTCTTATTAATCAGTCAAAATGCCTAAATTGACTGATGAAATAGAGAAAATCAAGTCATTGATAATCATAGTCAAATTCCACTGATTCCCCAGTTAATCAGCGTCATTTTACTGCCAATCAGTGAAAAATTACTGATTCTAATAGTGAATTTTGATTGTTGAATCAGTAAAAATTGATTGACTGATTGAAATCAGTAAAAATTTACTGATTGCAATCAGTGAATTTTCATTATTGAATCAGTAAAAGAAAATTCACTGATTGAATCAGTAATTAATTACCGATTGAATCAATGAAATTTTATTTTTACTGCTTCAGTAGTGAAAATTCACCGATTGAATCAGTAATCTTTTTACTGATTCCTACAGTGACTTGATTTTGTCGATTTTAATCAGTTGATTTTGACTGATTCAAATTAAGAGAGTACTTTGATACCAATAACTGTATTTACTAGACATTCCCGATGAAAAAATTTCAGAAATTTGATCTAAATCAGATATTATTTGATACAATTTGATCTAAAAAAAATTTATCGGGTGTGTAGATAATTTTGAGAAAATGTAACCTGTACGTCCGCTGTTTATTAATCTAACTTTATTCGTAAAATCGATGACCATCTTCAATGGAGTAGTAACAATTTTTTTCGCTTTACTGGAAACAATGTTGATCGGTTCTGGTGTCTCGGGAGAAAAACGTTTCGAACCGAAAGGCCCAAAAGCCTTCTCTGTGGAATCTAAAAAATTGAACTAAAAAGTTGAACGTACTTTGTACTCGAATTACGCCAAAAAATTATATTGAAATCGATATTACGTGCAGAAACCGAATATAGCCCGGCACATATGACTCCTAAAATCAAGCATACGCTTAGACAACGCATCTTTTCGAAAAATTTTCACCACTGATTGAAAACTGCTTTCCAAAAATTGAAAGTTTTCCAACCTATGTATTTCAACTTTTGAATTTGTGAGCTGGTTTCGAAATCAATGTATAGTGCGACGAATAAGTTCTTATAAAGGCATCATTATCAGCGGTTTGGCTACGCAAAAGACGCATCCAGCGTGTACTCTTTTTCTTGTTTATTTTATCTTAATTGTTGACATTCAACCACGGGCATGGCATTTAAGCTTACAGTCGCGCTGTACGCTCATTGAATAATAATGATTTTCGTAAATGTGACCGGTGCCGAAAAAAACAACCTTGTGGGTTATTTCATGGTTATTGACTTGTCGACAAATCGGTTTCGAAATTCAATTTCTTCATTTTCTTCTTTCTATTAGGCGTGGTAACAATTGCCAATGTAGGGGATGATCGAGCACCACAGGTTACCAAATACCTACATGATTATCGCTCTTTTGAAAAATTACAACTTTTCAATAAAATTTTGACGAAAATGGGATTTTAACTACCCATGTCCAAATCGTTTCAACTCTAAATTTCTTCAATTCTTTTCACTCTAACTTTTTTTTTATAGCTGTGTCAATCTTTAAAATTTTTCTACCAGTAAAATTTTTTGGAATCATCAAAAAAATTTTCAGAAAATTTTTGAGTTTGAAAAAATTGACAAAAAGTTTTTAAAATATCAGGTTGAAAAAAATAGAAAAAATTTAGAGCTGAAAAAATGTTAATAAGAATATTTTGGTACAAGAAATTTTCTCAACTTTGATTTTTCACCCAAATTTTCTCCAACTTCATATTTTTTGAACTTTTTTCAATCGAAATTTTCTTTTATATTTTCAACTTCACAGTTTTTCAAATGTTTTTCCTACTCAATAGATGATTGGGAAAATTCTAAAATGTACCTACTTAATAAAAATATGAATTAAAAAAAATCAAAGTGAGAAAAATTCAAAAAAAAATCCTTTTCAAAAATTTAGCCGATGAAAAATGTTACAAAATTGTGTGCAGCTTCGAAAAAAACTACTCGGTAAATACAGTAAATTACCTAAATAATAGTTCGAGTAGAAACATTGCAAAAAAAAAAATACAGATTGGCACTCGATTTTTGTGAGCTTAACACATCCCAATAGAAGCACATTAGGGCGACTCTTTCGGCACGAGTCACATTGATTTTAATGCGTTTGAGCGATAATTCAATTTTATGGGGTTTCACTTTCTTATGACTTCTTGAAAACATAAGGTGAATATTATTTTCTGTTCTTTATCACAAAGTTCACATTATGTCGAAGTTACATTTTTTTACGATAATTCTTTCATAAATTTTGGAGCACTCCTTCGCGTTTTTTCATATGAATTTCGATGTTCTCAAACGTGAAAAACGCCGAAAAAAAATACATTGGAAAAATGACTGTAAAATTTTGTATTTTCAGCCAGAATTCCTTTGTGTGGTTCAGTTTGGTCGTTTCTTTTAACTAAAGGCCAAAAATTGCAAAAAAAAAATTATATTTTTGAAAACATTTTGAATTTTCTGGAAATAGATAGATACCCTATTTTCGACATTCCGAATCAATTGTAATAAATTTCAAGATGTTTTGGAGGCTCCAAAATTTTTTGGAGTTTTTCAGCACTGAAGGAAAGCACTAAAAAAAATGGTGCGTATGAACTTCAGCTCATACATCATTCAAACCAAAATACCCAACTTATCTTTTCTTTCATTCAACTGGAGGTAAAATTCTGAACCCACGTCCACAAAAAAAATAATCCAACGCAGATATATTATGAAAGAATCCCATATTCAATATTTTAGCTGCTGAAGATTATTTTTCGAATTTCGGCGAATTTTTTAAATTACAGAAGTTCCTCTGTTTAGCAGATTTTTCAAAATTTTGTGCATTTCTTATGGAAAAAAATGATCGAATAAGAAAACTAACATCGAATTCGTGTTTAGGAGGTCAAAATACCTCGATAAGCATCCTTTTCGCGATTATTTTACCTGAAGTTTCAATTTCAAATATCTTGAAACTGCTTCTAAGTTCTAATCATTTCGGGAGGTCGAAAATAGGGTAAAGTATCTACCAATTTTAATTTTTTTACCCAGAAAGTCTACATTAACTTGAGGAAAATTAACGTAAAATTGGCAAAAAAAAAATTGTAAAATTTTATCATATTGTGCCCTTCTGCAACATTCTAATTCTACTACACAGTTTCAATTTTTACAACGTTGAAAATTTTGAAAAAAAAAAAAAGTACGAAAAAGGTAAATTTTAGAGCGAAATGTCCGTGTCCGTTGAATTCTCTGTTCATGCATTTTGTGATAAAAATCTGACCTCGTAGGTTACGTACCCAAACACAAACACATGTGTGGTTTCGATAAATCTAACAATGGTTTGAAAAAATTTTTCCGTGAAAAATTATCAACTGATACCTAAGTAAACTCTAAAAGCACGTTTTTACGGTTTTCAACAATTTCAATATTGAGTAGTTTGCCATTCAAAAATTTAAAGAAAATGACTGAAAAATTTTCAATTTTTGGAAATGGATTTTGAATCACGGTTGGATTATTTTCCGAAAATATGCGTTATTCAAGTGTTTCTTTAATTTTGGGCTTGATTTGCGGCGTTCAATATCCAGCTTCTGCAGGTACATAACATGCATTCACTTGTAACAAATAATTACATAGCCAGTACGTCGGAAAGTGGGGTACAATTGGTGCACTGCATCCCCAAATTCTGACGTGGGTGCAAAGTATCATTTGCACCCTCAAATCACAACAAATAAGAATTTTCAAAGCTTTGAAACAATGAAAAAATGTCTTTTTTGGGTTAATAAATTTCCAATTTTTTTTATTATTTTTGCCCTCGTTTCGCTTGGGCATGATCAAAATTACAATAAATAATTCAAGGGGAAAGTGCGAAAAACGGTTTATTTTAGCCCCCTCGCCGAAAATCCTTCTGATTTTTCAAGTCTTTGTACTTATTTTGCACCCACCCCCAACAAAAAACTTCCGACGCCACTGTACCCAGATACGATTTTTCGCATAATTTTTCTACACTCGAGTATTTATGTTCCACAGAGAAGGAATATTTACCTTTCAGTAAAAACCCGATTCCTGACAAGACGCCAGAACCCATCAACATTAATACCGGAGCAGCAGTAGAAATTAAAACCAAACCTTTGATTTTGATCACGGGAACGTCGGAGAAAGTTACACTTATAAATACAGGAAAATCGGGTAAGAAAAATTGAAAAATTTGACTAAAAATAGGAAAAACGTGTATAGAAATTGGGTGGAGTTCAGATTGTTTTTTTACTTCAGTTTTTCAAAATTTTATCAATTTAGATTCTGTAGCTGTACCTATCTGTTTACCTCAATAATTTTCTTCAAATGAAATGAAAATTTTTCCAGCTCTCAAATGTTTTAGTCTGCCATTGAATAGAAAAATTCATTTTCATATGGGTTGAAAATTTTCTTAGGAAATGATATTTAAATCATTCGATTTTTTTTTCAGTTGAAACCAGTCTTTGCTGAATTTAAAAATTGGAAAAATGTTACTAAAGTTGGAATATTTTTCAAAATAAGTTACAAAATTTTCAGAAAATTAGTTGTTTTTTTTTTGAAAAAAATAGTTTAAAATTTTTCAGAAAATTTAGTGGGGAAAATTTGAGGTGCTCCCCTTCCTCAACACATCACTTCGTCTCGTATTTGAGTTTTTACTTGTTTCAAAATTTTGTACTTTTAAATTTCGATTTTGATTCCATACTATTATTTTTATTAGAATATACCTAAAATTTTTTGGACATGGATTTTTTCAAATTTTATTGGAAGGCCCAAAGTTTTGGTACACCCTTCTCAGAAGGTTCAGTCACGCTTATGCTGGTAATAAATACACTTCTATGAGATGTAGCTTTGTGCCAAAGAACAGAAAATTTCCTTCATCTCTATTGAAACCAAAAAGTATTGAAATTCAGTCTATAAAATGGCCATATCTCCGAAAGGAAGAGGGTTAGGGGTCAAAAATTTTTCCAGATTTTTTTTACATCAAAGGGTACTTGGGGAGGGGGGTAAAATCCAAAATCCAGTCTGAGACCAAATTAATCCCTTATCCGGCCAGACCCTTTGGTCTCATTTCGCTCGATCTAACTGTAGAATTATTTTACCTAAATTCTACAAAAATTATTTTAATGTCCATTACATTTTTTATTCCTAAAATTTATTTTTCATGTTCGAAAAAAACATTCTTTTTACATCCATATGAATAATAATACATATTCTACGACATTTTATAAGTGGAAGTAGTCCTGAAATCATCTTTCACTTCCACCATTGCTTTTGGTGGTGTGGTTTATGGCAACTTTTACATCTATAGTAGGCAGAAATATTATTTCGCGGATGTAAACAACGGAACTATCTACGGTACTACAGTGAATGGCGGAAGAAGGTAAGAAAAATAGGAGAATTCAAAAGCATAAAAAATTGATAAGATTCGATCAACAAATGTTACTTTTTTTTCAATAGTTTACCATTGGCAGCATGTATATATTACTACAATATTAAATACCATACATTCGAAAATGCTTTGAATTATCGAGATGGCATACTTGAAATTCGTTTTCGTATCATTGTAAAGGTGAGTAAGCTCCTGATCAAAAATCATCCACCAACACAAAGTCGAAAAATTCAATTCTGATTTTCAACAATAATACGATTTTGATATCATTTCAGAAATCCGTTTCAAATCGACAGTTCAACCAGTTTGCATTTTATTTGAAAAAAATCACCAAATCTGGAAGTTCAGTGGAAATGCCAATAGGTCCAACGTACGAATTTTACAAACCATTATCTACAGACGCACCTTATTACGCTTTTCCAGGATTTTTCGTCAATAATACCTCAGGAAAAACATATTATTCGACGACAACAATCGTTATACCAGTTCGACATTCACGATTTATATCACAACGACAGGTATTCAATATCGAGTATCGATTATTTCCAGGGCGTATAAATCGAATTGAATTATTCATTTTTATATTTTCAACATTATTCGATATAGTACGATGAAACATTTTCATTAATGTTAAATCCGCACGGAGAGAGATTAATCACGGCAAGCACACAAACACCAGTGGGCAACAGGCCTATTGTGAGTGCCAAAGGTATCAGAAATATTTCAGTTCGTGGGCGATTATTCCCAGCAAGTCCAGGAGGATTTTAATTTCAAAGATGCCAAAATGACGTGAATTGAAAAATTCACTCGAGAAAAAAAACTCGAATCGTAAGGGGATTTCTTGTTCAAGCAAAGAACTTCGAAATATGAACTACATTCTTCTATGCATTTACAAAATGTCAAAATTTTTTCAATAAAATCATTAAAATTGGGTATTGAAGTTCCAATTTATTTCTTGTCCAGAAATTTAATGACCGTTAGACAGCTCAAAGTCACTGGTTTTCAAAAAATTAACAATGATAAATACCTACTAAAATAGGTACCAAAATAGAAATTTATCAAAAATTTGGAAGGATTTGGAATTTAAAAAAATATTTTTCTTCGTCAATTTTGGGGAAACAACCCCAAAAAAACATTTTTTGAGGAATCCAGTAGTTACTTTATATTAATCCTTACATAGAAAATGTAAGTACCTATGTATCAAAAAATAGACGAATTCGGTAGTTTTTTTCGACCTTCCTTAGAAGAAAATCATTCGTCAGATACCGGTGAAAATTGCAATGCTACGTGCTTCATATTTTCTGCCACTGTCACACTGTCACCAGCTACAAATTAAGTAAAAACTTTAAACAAGAAATACAGATAAGTTGCTTATTATCTTAAATGTGCAGAACTTCTAGCGTTTAAGGTTAAAATAAATCAAAAATATGTATCTACTTTGAAAAAACTGTCACGAATATCACGCGAACTGATAATACTTATTACGTAAAATTGTATTAGATAGATACCCAGGTAAAATGCATTGGCTACCTGTATTTTCGCTGTTTGGTTTACCAACTTTTATCAGAGTACTTTCCATTCACTTTAATTCGTTTATAGTCATATTGGTGGTCAATAATAAATTCTACTCTTCAATAGATTGGGTTTATTCAATTCCAAAAATCCCTGAACTATTTACCAAAATGAAAAAATATAAATTCTGTGAAAATAAAAAATAAAAATAATTTATGAAACTATATATTATTCATCCTTGATTTCACTAATGGATTTTTTTATGGCTTGGATTTATTAAATTAGTTCAAAACCCCCTGAACCAATCAACAAAATCAATTGAATAGAGAAATCTATTGAGGTATTGACACATTGCCTTTGATATTATTTTAAACGTTTTTCAATAAAATTTGTTTGTTCATTACTGGTCATTCTGGTAAGTAAATGAAAAAGGAAAGTATTTAAATATACGCCACAATAATTGATTTTTACGTCATAAGATTTTGGATGAAAATTTAACCTAAAGTTCATCTCAGACTGAAATGCTCAGAAAAATTATGGTATGATTTGTAGGATGAAACGTCAAATCAATGTTCGTTTTTCACCTGGTTTTCACCTAGATCGTAAATTTTGTGGCGTTGAATAAACTGTGTGGCGTTCGATTTTGGTTCCCGGACATTTACCCGAAGCCGTTTGCTCGACACCCATTTTCCCGACAGAACATTTTCCCGACACCCATTTACCCGACAGCACATTTTCCCGACAAACCATTTTACCACCACCCATTTCCTCGAAACTCAATTTCCCGACCTATTTTTCCGAAATGACGTTTCCCCGACACCCATTCATCATAATTTTAAAAAAAAATCAAATTCATGCAAAATTTTGAAAAAATGGACAGGATTTTGAAAAAAATCAAATTTATTTATAGAATTTAAAAAAATCAATTTCAAAAGGCACGATTTTGTGTTTGAAAGGATGGTAAACCAAAATTACAAAAAAAAACTTCAAATGTTGTCGACCAAGGTATCAGAATCCATATTCGTCGAGTATCGAAAAATGTTCAAAATTTCACAAAAGCTGCACAAAATATTGAAAAAAATACATAAAAATTTGAATAAAATTCTTCAAACTTTTATTTCGAAAAAATTGTTTTTAAATTGTTGTAAATGCCTAAAATTTTGTAAGTCACGTTCAAAAAATTATGAGCTGATAAAATTTTACGAAAATTGTTCTCAATTAACGTCAAAAATTAAAAAAAATCATTGAAAGCGTAAAATACTAATACTTACACGACTTCAATTAATAACATTCGGAAAAAAATTAATAGCATTCGGGAAATTGAGTTTCGAGGAAATGGGTGGTGGTAAAATGGTTTGTCGGGAAAATGTCCTGTCGGGTAAATGGGTGTCGGGAAAATGGGTGTCGAGCAAACGGCTTCGGGTAAATGTCCGGGAACCTTCGATTTTTTTTATTTGTGGCTGGCGTGCAAGTTTTTTAAAATGGCGTGCCTTTAAATCTATGCCAATAAAAACTTCTACAAATAACTCGTGCGCAGGAGTTGTAATTAGGTATGGTATATTACTCATCAATGTTGTAATAAAATTTTCTTGAAAAGCAAGTTGTCATCAAATCAAAATACTGGGAAGAAGATTAATATTTCACGTTGGATCAAAACCAGATCTATCATTTTAACCATTCCAATATTATTTTAAGTACGTACATAGCATACAAGAAGCGAATTCTCCAATAAATCTTTCAGCAGGGTTTTTAATCATTTGGCTTTACTTTTTACCTCATACTACAAATCAATATACTGAAAAAACAAATGATAAATTTTATCAAAAAAAATAATAGCGCGTCCCAATTCATAAAATTTGGTAAAATCTATTCTAAAAATAATAATAGGTATTAATTGCAATATTTGATAAAATTTATTGCATAATAATATAATTCATCATAATAGATTGATAAATTTTTACTATTTAGAGTATTTTTGTGGAATTGGGACGCGTTATTATATTTGCTAATAAAATTTATCCGTTTTTGTGACACTTTTTATTTATTTTTTTTTTGAGTAACCCCATAATTTAAAGAAATAATTTTTTTGTAAAAAAAAAAAATAATAAAAAATTGATATTTTAATTTGCAAGAAGATTGACATAAAAGTGATGTGGGTTGCCTGTCACACAATTCACAGGCATCATTGCAAAAATATCTAAAATGATTGTAAATTGAAGTTTACCCAAGTCAACAGTTCACGAAATGAAAGTATTTTTAAATTTACCGTTCATTTTTTTGACACTCTAAAAATCCCAGTGAACTTTTCAGAAAATTTGTACTGAAAATTCATAACCTAATGAAAAAAATTGACAAAGTAACCTATCATCACGTACGAAGTACATAAAAACGAGTAATTTTATAGCCTAAATGTTTTCCAAAAAAAGTTTTAGACTACGATTTGACTTGGAAATTTCAAAAAAAAATGTGCCAAAATTTTGAAAATTTCTGGAATTTTTTTATACTGCCACCTATTTGAATTGATAACAATCCATTCAACGGCAGGAAAAGCTGGTAAAATAATGATCTCTATATGAAAGTATAGCCCCTAATCTACATCTTCCAATTTCGCATCACACCTGGAAAATATTTTGCATATTCTTCATAAATTGTTGAGTTCACACGACAGCCATCGGGTAATGGTATAATCAGATGAATAAATGTATGCACCTATACCGAAATTTATACCTCGATGATTCACTCTGACAAAATTTCGAAACTTTTCGTCATGAATTCAACCACTGACTTAAACTTCCGTTTAAACTATTTCCCAAACCATTATTATCACTAAAAATATTGCAAATTGTATGATATTAAATTCAATTTGGTGATTATATCCTATCATTTACGCAGAAATGGAACCCCTCATGCAAAAATTTCACTATCCCAAATTTTATTACGCGTCAAATTCAGAACTATGTCAAATATGATTTAAAACTACTGTGATTGGTTTTTGTTTTTGAAGTGGTTGTGAATCGTGAACTAAGGAGGTATGTACTCATGTTTTTTTTAAATCAATTTTTAAAATTATTCGCAATAAGTAGGTAGGTCTATGGATAAGAAATTTTTGAATTTTTGTTTCATTTTTTCGGTGAATTTGATTGATATCCCTCATAAAATAAATGGAATATACGGAAACACAAGAAGATGTGTTATTCGGAACCTTCGATTAGAGAAAAAGATTTCTAGGTTATGATTCTAGGCTATTTTGTGCAGTACACAGTACACACCAAGGCGAGCCACGTTTTTAAAAAATTTTTATCGATTTCGCCAAATTTTTGATGTTAGATATTAGCAATATGCTTTACAAAAAGCGACATTTAAAATTAAGCGATTGCCCCAATGGGTCAATTAAACAAATACTGGTCCTCCACCCCCTCCCCCGGGGTAATATTATAGTTTGAGTGGGAGACATCTCAGAAAAATGTTGAGCCTGCTTGAACCATTTAAAGGAGGCTATGGACTTCCAAAGTAGTACAATTTGCGAAAAAACGTTGGTTTTAATCTCCAACCTCTCCCTTTTAACAAATTGGCATCATTAACCTTGTGGTGCATTTGGCTTTTTGGTTATGGTCTAGAAATTAACTACCACTTTTTTGATCAAAATTCTCTTTACAACAATGCAATTAATCGATTTCATAAACATTTTTCCAAAAAAATTCGGGAGAAGTTGGAGAAATTTGGTAGGTAGTCAAGTTCTTTTAAAAATGTATTTCGAGTCATTTCTCTCAGCATTCAACTAGGTACCAAATTTCTCAGGGTTATCCTTGATATTTTCATAAAAATTTTTATGGAAACGCTTACTTGGTTGGATTTTTTAAAAGGTGATTTTTGCAAAAGAAAAGTGGTACTTAGTTAAGTATTTTTTACAAAAAATCCGCAATGAAACAATGTACGTAATTAGGCATTTCTATTATGTATTTGCGAAGAAATCTTCAACTGCCTCGTCAAAACCGGAAAGATCAATGTTTTCAGCATGTCAGATAAACCCTTTCTACAATAATTGCGGCACCATTTTGCTTCAAGTCTGAAAATTATTATTTTTTAATTTAAAAATACATAGATCTGTGTCTTAAAAATTCTGATATTTTTTGGTAAAATTTACACCCTTATTTTGTCAATATATTCTCGATTCCTACCATTGTTTCCCCAACGCATCTTCTTTCAAATTTTAAAAAATCAAAATTTAGTAAATGAGGATTGTGAACTGGTTAATAGAGAAATTGATGAGGGGAATTGTAAATCAGAAAAATAAAACCCAAAAGGTACCCCCGGATAAAATAGGCGAATCGGCCTAAGAGCTACTTCTTGAGACTAACTATCAGACATTGTCAAGGACCTCAAATAATGATTTTAGGAAATTTTTCCGCTCCCCAACTCGCCCCCTTTATCCCCACTCACCAAAATGGCGGATTTTCGTCAAAAAATCGTATCTCCGGACCTAATGGACCAAAAATTCTGAAATTTATATGGTATATAAAGGGAGTGGTGGCCAATTTTTGAGAATGTTTTCAAATTTTTTTTGCCCTGCCTTCTAGCCAAAATCCCGCTTTGAAGCTTTAAAATCGCCATAATTCTGGAATTAAAAAACATACATTTTTTCTTCAACCACATAAATTTTAGAATTTTTGATTGCGTGGATGATGAAATGAGTATTTTTGAACAGTAAATCGCGTTTTTCGGTCTGTTCTACCAACTCGAAAAATCTGAAAAAAAATATCATTATATTGTACCATGGCCAGGTAGGTAATTCTGTACTAACAATTCATACCTGGATGATTCACAATGTCAAAAGTTCGAAATTTTTCACCATTAGATCATTTAACCACTGATTTAAACTTCCGTTTAAACCATTTCCTGAACCGTTATTATCATTTTTTTTTATAATTTAGAAAATTTTGTGATACCTATTAAATTCTATTTGGTGATTATATTCAAGTACCTATCATTTACACAGAAATAAAAACCTTTCGTGCTAATATTTTACCGGCTGAATTTTTATTACACGTTAAATTCAATAATAAGTACGTCAAGTAATAATTTAAAACCACTGCGATTGGTTTTCGTTTTTGAAGTGGTTGTGAATCGGGAACTAATGAGGTAGGTACCTATTATTTTTGAAAATCAATTATTAAAAATTATTCGTTATGAGTAGGTTGTTATACGGATAGGGAATTTTCAACTTTTGTTTCATTTTTGCGAAACATTTCCCTGATACCTCTCCTAAAATAAACGGAGCAAGAATACTTTGGCCTGAATGTTGAATCATATATACCTTAAAAGTTTCTTATCGCATTTTCAACCAATCAGAAACCATGAAAAGGATCCTTTAAGTCCTTAAGGTTACCTTAATTTTCAAGGTATGATTTAATATTCGAGCCTTAAAACTTGATTCAGCGTTTTTTTGGACAGAAACATAAGATGTGTTATTCGGGATCTTCAATTGGAGAAAACGATTTCTAGATTATGATTCTTACCACCATGCTACTTTTGTGTATTACATACCTACCAAGATGAGCCAAGTTTTTAAATAGAAGTCTAGTGTAATATCGATTTCGTCAAAGTTTTGATGTTAGATGTTACAATTTGGGTATGGGAGACGTCCCAGAAAAATGATGAGCCCCCTTGAACCTTTAAAAAGAGACTATGAACTCCCGAAATACGGAAATTTCCAAAAAAAAAAGTTTTAATGTTGTAACCTCTCCTCTCCCTTTCAACAAATTGGCCTCATTTTTGAACATTGTATTAGAACTGAATAGGCGCAACTTGAGATGCTAAATCTTGTAATTAGGGTTATCAAAAATTGGCAAAAACAGTTATCGATAATTATCGATAATTTTGAAAAGTTATCGATCGATAATTAACGATAGTTATCGATAATTTTTTAAGGGGGAGGGGGTTAAAATTACCTACATTTTTTTTATGAAAAAATATTTTTATCTCATTAAATTACATTTTTGTTAGAATAAGGTGAAAATCTTTCAAATCTTTGTATTTTTTTGGTTGGAATTGAATAAAATTTGAAAAAATATAAAATATGCCATTGCCCGAGCGATGTGACGGGGAAATTTTGGAACAAATACACATGAAAACTTGAAAAATGGCCTTTTTCAAAGTTGCTTGATTATCGATAATTTTGGGCTTGTTATCGATAGTTATCGATGGCAGAAGTTATCGACAATTATCGATAGTTATCGATAATTTGACAACTCTACTTGTAATGCATTTGGTTTTTTGATTAATGGTGGGTAATTTGACTTCCTTCATTTTTTTTTTCAAAGTCACAGATCGATGTATTTCAAATTGAAAAAAAATTTCAGACTTGAGGCAAAATGTTTGCTCAAATGTTGTAGAAAAGGGTACACTGACAGTTAACAAGCTGAAAACATTGATCTAATCTCAGTTTTAAAATTGACCTCTTTCCTTGTCCTATTTTTTAAATACCTAACTATATTTCCTTTTCATCGAGACATGTCCACAGTTACCTATGAAAAAATAATTTTCAAAGTGGAATATTTTGAACTTCGTCTGATTTTTGGAGATGCTTATTCACTCACTTTCCATTACTCCCGAAATTCTTCGTACCTACTTATTTAAATAGGTAATTTGTTACTTTTAAATCATGTTTTGTTCATTGCTCATTTGAAAAAGAAAATTAAAAATAATTGTTAGTTTAAGACCAATTACCTATTTGAATTTTCTAGGATTTCTTGCATCATTGAAACATCTTTACCATTGGATCAGTTTGAAACGTCCTAAGAATAAAGGCATACTGGAAATACATAATATTATGTATATACCTAGATTCCGGAATTAGAAGAAAAAATCATCAATCAAAACCATTGCTCCCCCAGTATGGGTTACAGAGGCAAATTATTTTTTATTTGGTTTGCTCTTACAACATGTTCGCTAGTGCAACGGAGGAGTGGAATTCCCTCATACAACACATTTTCTGATCCAACTAGCACACTCAAGTTTAACCACTTGATAATTGATGAACGTCAAGGATGGGTGTTTATAGGAGCAGTAAATTATCTCTATCAGTTATCCCCTAATTTGACTTTGATAAGGAATTTTTCAACAGTTCCAATGAGTAATTATAAATGTGGTGTGAGCAATTGTCCGCCAAAAGTTATAGATAATTATAATAAAATTCTAGTTCTAAATTACGAGGAAGATGGATTTCGATTGATATCATGTGGAAGCTATTCTCGAAATTCATGTGAAATTTATAGATTTAATTCTGATAATAGCTTTAGAAAATCTGTATCAAATCAAAATGTCGTATCGAGCAGTCCAAAAGCGTCAACAGTAGCGTTTGTTGTTGATAAGAGACAGGCTTTTTATGGAGGACGTTCACAGTTTGAGTTGTTTGTGGGCCAGACTAACTATATAAAAGATTCAGTGATTCCGGCAATTGCAATAAGAAGCCTACATCAACAATTTTTACTTAAGGTTTTGACAGATGAATACTCATATATTGATGGATACATTCCTCAAAACGAAGAAATTTTTTTTCGTGAAACTTACCGAGAGAAATACATCGTAAACTATGTGTATGGATTTAGTTCGGGACTACAACAATACTTTTTGACGACACAAATGAATTCTACCCAGCTATCGCCATACATATCAAAATTAATCCGAATAGGTAGGAAACGATGTACTGCTCGTCGAGGTGATAATTTTTATTCTGAAATACCAATCAAATGCACAGATATATTTGGAAAGGAATATAATTTAGTTCAAGCTGCAAATGTGACAGCTCCGGATTATGAGATTGTACATTCATCATACTTAACATATCGCAGCGATGTATTATTCGGGATCTTCGCTCAAAGCAAACAATCATTAGGCAATGACTCAAACAATCCCAGTCATGCAAGCGCATTATGTTGGTACACTGTGAGAGCAATAGAGGACAAATTCCAAGAAAATATTGAAAAATGTTCGACTGGAAACGGATATAATGACCTTAAATTCATATCTGAAACAGAAACATGTACGATCGAAAATTATACTCGTAGAGATTATGAATGCTCTGATAATCGTACATCTGTTTTAACTACACCTTTTGGTGGAAATTTACCTCTGCAAGCGATAGCTGTAATTACCTTCAATATTCTTGCAACAGCAGTAATTGCAGTTTCAAAATTTCATTTCATGTCTGTGATCATTGGTACAGAGAATGGACATTTGAAGCACATCGCTTTGCAGAATACAAATTCCGCTGCAGAATTTAATGATGTGGTTATTGATGAGGGGTACCCAATAAATTCAGATCTACGGCTTAATCCACAGAAAGATTATCTGTATGCAATGACAGAACATAAACTAACTAAAATCGACTTGCGCGATTTATTACAATTTCCCTCAATTTTATCTTTCAATCCTCATAAAGGACCATGGGACGGAGGTACTGATGTTTCCATTCGAATTACAAATTTTGACATCTCATCTAAAAACATCCACTATGATGTTAAAGTTGCTGGGATCCCTTGTACTTTACAAAAACAGAAATTTAATCTGTCAGAAAACATTACCTGCATTACCAATACTGCATCAAATCTCACTGAAGTGCATGGACCAGTTGAAGTGTTCTTCAATGGAGTACAAATAGTAAGTGAAGATAAATTTACACTTGTTGATCCAAAAATTTCTAAATTGTCTTCAATATTTGGATCCATACTTGGTGGTACTGAGCTAATAATTCAAGGTGTACATTTGAATGCTGGAAAATCTATCACCGTTTTCATCGGAAACATATCATGTCCTGTGTCATTTCACAATTCAAGCATTATAAAATGTACCACTCTCAAATCTAATACTGCAATGAGAGGTACTATTAATGTGAAAATAGATAACATTACCCGTTCCTATAACGAACTATTCAATTACATTGACGATTCAAAGCAGATGAGCAACCAAACTGGTATTCCTGTTATAAACATTGTATACATAGTTTTTACGGTCTTAGTACTTTTAATCATTGTTTCATGCTTTGTTGTTCGCAAAAAAATTTCAAACAGTTCACAAGCGTTGATGAATATGCAACAAAGTATGAATAATTTTTGTATGGAAACAATGGCTTTGCGGCAGTGTATAAAGCAGATTGTCATTGAAAAGAATATCGAGTTGAATGAAGAATTATCGGATGTATTGGTATGCACAGAAAATTTTCATAATTACTTATTCCTGTATATAATGCGGCAATACTTTTTCACAGGCATGTGCACACAAGGTGCCTACCTCTTCATTCTTATAGAATAGGCAAAAAAGTATTTTTTCAGAATTTTCAAAGGTTTTATCGAAAATTTATGATTAAAATTGCAAATCTTTTCAAGTTTTTATATTATGACGATTATTTTCCACATACATTTGGGTTGTCTGGTGAAAATAAGAGTCCATACCATCACCATTGCAATTGAGCCTTAGCAAAGGGTTTTCAAAATTATGCTTTGAAACGCTGCAATTCAGCTTTAAAGTTGAACAAAAACTGAAGTTACTTTCACACTTTGGAGAGAATCGGAGGTGAAATTTTTTGTCAAGTAATTCGATTTGTATTCGAATTTCATTTCTCAACTCGACCACTACGTGAGCATTCAGATTTTGGAGGTTGGCCCTTTACTTAGGAACAGTAAATAATTACATGATATATCTCAACAAAAAGATTTTGGCCAATTACCATTCTGTTGAACATGATGAGAAAAAGAACCCATTGTCAAAAAAAAAAAAAAGAAGTCTAAAAAGTATACCAGGGATGTCCAATGGAAAATACAATAAAAGTTCTCGGAAAATTCTACTCGGGTGTACATGAAAGAAAAAGAAACTGTTGTCTAAATACAAGCTGTACAAAAGTATCGGATGTCCAAAAAAAATTATGTAGGGTGTTCGGAAAAAAAATTCAATAAAAATGCTTACGAGGAAGCTACTCGAAGTTTGACACATCAGTCTAAAAGTAAAAATTTGTTTTCAAGATTTATACTTGGTGGATTCATTATTTCATTAAGGAATCTGGAAAAATTGCAGGGGGTTGCATGGAAATTAAAGATTTAAAGCATAAGTATATAAAAAAGGAGAAGGGGAGCTGTAAAACCATCAATTGCAAAAAAATTTAGTTTTCAAAAATATTCTAAAAAGAATTGATTCCGAGGGGAAACACCTTGGAGGCGTGAGACATTATAGAATATTTCAAAAGTGAATTACAAAATTGGCAAATTTTGATTTTGATTTCATATTTTAAACAAATTTTTAAAAAATCGATTCTTCTCTCATTGAATTTAAAATATTAGAAAAATCCAAAGTTTAAAAAACTAAATAAAATGTTTCAAAATGTTTACAGAGCACAAAAGAACTCTCTCATTTTTCGAATTGGGAAATAGTCTCACCATTTGTTCGCAGTGAAATTTGTTTCAATTGATTTATTGCTCTGCTGCAATTCTGACTGTTCTGCAGTGATTTTTGGTAATTTTCACCGATTTATACGTGAGCATAGAAATGTGAAAAATATTGATTTTTGAAGAAAAAAAAATACGTTATTTATTATTTTTGAATTTTCTAAAAAATTACACCGGTCGAAATTACATGTATGTAGGTACTTATTGGAAAAATAGGTGATGGGGAAAATATTTTCGTAAAAGAAAAGAAGGGGTTGGGGAATCAAAAGTTTTTCAAATTTTTTTTAGATCAAGTCATATCACCTGTGAGAGTTGGATAGAAAATAAGAGAGGGGGCTAATTCATCTCTTAACCTGGAAGATCTTTCGGGTAATTTTTGGGAGTTTTACCTGGAGTGGGAATGGAGGCGAGGTACCTTAATTTCAAATTGAAAATAATTGATCAAACTTTTAGCTTTTGGAAGAGGGTATATTTGGCCTGGATTGAGTACAATTAATCAAATCTTTAATTTAAGGGAAGTGGAATACAAAAAAATTGTCTTGATCTAGGTTATTTAAAAAATTGATTAATGGAATTTTGAATGAATGGGAAGAATCATTCAAAAACAATGATTTGCTCTTAGTAATTTCAAATTTTTTATAAATTATTAATTTATTCAATTGTTAGGTAATTCTAATGGAAGGGGTTATTCAAAAAAAAAAATTAACAGATTGAATGCAACCGATCAATCAATTAATGGGAGGGAGGCTTTTATTTCCTGTCCAAAGGACGGGTAGTCATGGCTTGTAGACTATAAACAAAAAAAAAACCACGTGATTACTCACTACTTTTTCGAAGTAGCAAGACAAGTAATTGGCAGAATGAGTTTGAAAATCGATTTACCTTATTCCTCCCTCCCTTCCTCCAGTTTATCCATCAACTTTGATGGTAGGTACTCCAATTCTGAACTTTACATACGTGTGTACTTGCCTATTCATTTAAATTTTGTCATTAATTCAATCACACAAACAATATTAATCGGTTTTTTTGTTTTTTTGTGTTATTTTTTTTTCAGAAATTACCAAATATCACAATTGTGTATACCACAATTCCAATAACTAATACAGAAACTTTACCCGGACTGGATTTCTTATTGCCACTTGATGAACAATGGGAATTTCCAAGGAGTAAACTAATATTGGGAAAACACCTAGGAGAAGGGGAATTCGGTAAAGTTCTTCAAGGAGAAGCTTTGGATATTGTGAATGAAGGCACCACTACAACAGTTGCAGTAAAAATGTTGAAAGGTGTCCTGTTTACAGATATTATTCAGCTGAGCATGGAAAATTAAAAAGAAACACTATCCATGTTTTTTCAACCTAATCTATTCACTTTTCAGATACTCATTCTGATGCTGATATGATAGCTTTGGCATCAGAAATGGAGATGATGAAACTGGTTGGTACACATGAAAATATCCTCTGTTTGCTTGGATGCTGCACACAAGATGGTGAATTGCTCATCATAACAGAATTTGCACTGCATGGAAACTTAAGAGACTTTTTACGAAAATATCTTTCTCCAGAAAATAAAAACATCACTCAAAGAAATTTAACTGAGATGGATTTATTAATGTTTGCCATACAAATAGCTAATGGGATGGAGTACTTGGCTTCGATTAAAGTGATTAGTCATTATGATTACCTACCTAGATTTATTCATTACATTTCCCAGCATATTTTCTTTTTAACTGTCATTATAAGTAAATTATCTTTCCTCATACTTATTTTTGAATAAACTTATTCTTTTTTTAGTGCATTCACCGTGATCTCGCGGCCCGAAATGTTCTGGTATCTGAGGATTACATGATGAAGATTGGTGATTTTGGTTTAGCTAGAGATATTCGCCAAAAAGATTATTACCGAAAAAAAACTGGTGGTAGATTACCTGTGAAATGGATGGCACCTGAGGCTTTGCAACATAGCATTTATACATCTCAATCAGACGTGTAAGCTAAAATGGTAACATTTTCACTTTGTATTGAATCACTGGACTTATAAGTGATTAATTTTACAGATGGTCGTATGGCATATTACTGTGGGAAATTATAACATTAGGTGGCACACCTTATGCTTCAATTTCAGATTTGGAAAAATTATATCAGATTTTGCATTCGGGGTATCGCATGGAAATCCCTCCAAATTGTTCTCAGTCCATGTATGTGATGCTCGCCTTTTCCAGCTGCTTAACCATATTAATAAAATTAACTGGATTATGTTTCACATTCAGATACAACTTGATGTTAAAATGTTGGAGTTTTATTCCAGAACACCGCCCATTATTTTCAGTGATTGTGAAAGATTTGAAAGAAATAATGCCAACTTCAAACAATGAGGTGAATAAATGAGTCCTATATCTTATAGGTAGATCATAGTATACGTGGGTAATGTATGTTTACTAGGTATTAGTTGAATATTCAAGGTAAGCACATACAACATTGGATTATGTAGGTACCTACCCACTCTACAACAGATTATGAGACTGTTTTCGTTTTAAGATGGTCAGTAAGTGATGGATCGCAGTAAACTCAGAAAATTATGATTATCAAAAAAATTATTTTTGTATGTCCCAGCATAAACGGGCCATCTTGTCGGTTTTAAAGATACCGCTGTTTTTTTGAGAGTTGGATCAAAAATTTTGAAACTGGGTTTCTGGTCCATTATTGTAGTGGCATTTCTGCTCCATCATTTCCCAGTTACCCCACTTCCTAAGCTACTTTCGAATAAGATGGAAAAAGGAACCATCTTGTCAGTCAGAAATCTTTTCGTTTCATTGTAAAATCATCAGAATCATGGTTATCCCCGAAAAATTCTCCAAAAAAAGAAGTAGTCCCCGCCCCTCCCGACAGAAACGCAAACGAGATTGCTGCCATGAATAAATATTTCGATAAAAAAATGGTTTGATATCATAGTAAAATCCGCCCTGAGATCCAAATTGAGTACTTCAGTCATTAAGCACTCCGCAAAAAAATTTGTAGGTAATGCCAAAAAATAAAAAATAAATGAAAACAAAACAAAAAAATTGGGGTAAACACAGCTATCAGATTGAAGTAGAGTAACTAAGCCTACATGGGGGCTGTGTCCACCCCAATTTTTTTTGTTTTGTTTTCATTTATTTTTTATTTTTTGGCATTACCTACAAATTTTTTTGCGGAGTGCTTAATGACTGAAGTACTCAATTTGGATCTCAGGGCGGATTTTACTATGATATCAAACCATTTTTTTATCAAAATATTTATTCATGGCAGCAATCTCGTTTGCGTTTCTGTCGGGAGGGGCGGGGACTACTTCTTTTTTTGGAGAATTTTTCGGGGATATCAGTCGCTTTTTTTAAGTAGTCAGCTGGGGTCTCGTAAAATGCAAACTACATTGATTGATACTTTGAAACTATTTTTATTCTTATTTTTTCAAAAATAGTTTCCAAATTTATAATGTTCAACCTATTATTAATTGAAATAATATCACTAATAAAAGCAATTTTAAAAAAAGTAATTTGACAAAAAAAAATTCCAAAAAAATCTAGCCTAAGGAAGGCTTGAACCCGAGATCTACTGCGTGGCGAGTCGCCGCTTTATACCAGCAGCCGGGTGGTACCATTGGCTGCGCGGTGATTCGGACTGTACACAACGTGTATAGTTAGTTCAAAAATTTCCGTTACAACAGTTTTATTCAATTACTCTCATCAAAAACTTTGAAACTTTAGACAAAGCTACAGATCGTTAGAAAGCATTAAACGTACTGAAATTTTTTTACACATGTACTTTATTCAATTCTTCAATCGCCATTGCTAACCCCAATGCTCAACGAGTTACAGTTTTTTCACAATTTGAATTTGAAATTGGTTAATTTTAAACATTTTGGAAAACTTGGAAAAGCTCTAAATCGCTTTCAAAAAGTTGAATTGATCTGAAAATTTGTACATTGATGCTTTTTGACCCAACAAACACGATTACAAGGTCAATTTTGATTTTTGTAAATTTTGGGGGCCCCAAATGGGGGGTGAAGGGGCAAATTTCAAAATTTTCAAAATTTTTTCACCTTATAACCATCAGGGACACGAATAGAGCACACACCCAAAATTTCGTGAAATTTCATCAAGCCGTTTTTTCAGAATCGTGACTACTGATGAAGAACATTTTTAGTAAAATCACCAAATATAGGGGTATTGTATCTTTGCGACTTTTTATCGTAGAAAATTCGTTTTGGTCTTAAAAGAAAGCGCTCGAAAAATTAAGAAACTTTGTCATTTAAAGTTTCTTGATTTAACCAGCACTTTCCGAGAAAAACACGCTTTGGCGGCACGCGGAAAACAAAGGCCTGGTACTTTCAGAATAACAGAGTCTGTTCGCTACTCATTGTGTCTCGATTACGTTTCTGTCGGGAGGGGCGGGGTGGGTCGCGAACGCGACCCTGGATTTCAACTCCAAGTTTTTTCAAAATTTTTCACTTTTTATGTTTGAAAAACCTTAATTAATGCGTTTTCCTCAAAATCGTGTTTTTCAAACTTCAATTTTCAAAACTCTGGAGAAGACAATTTTTCACCTTAATTAAGACCTCCACGATGGCTCATCTTGTAGGTAATATCTATTTTTAGACTCCATACCTACAAGATGGCCCCTTTATGCTGAGATGTACACATTGGAAAACTGCATTCGTGTCCAACTGTCCATGATATATTTTTTTTAAATAATGGCTTGAATAATAATATGTTATTATTTATCTAACAGATTTTTAAGACATGCAATTTGTACTCGTAAGATATTCATAAAAGTGATACTTGGAAACAATAATGGATGACGCTGTATTGAATCCACAAACAGATATGCACATATTTACTTTACCCTGTATTAATATTTTACTTTCAATTATTGTTAACCACAAAAAAAATGAATCGACACTATTATGTATAAATAAGTATAATATATAAGGAAACCTCGTTCCAGGACATGGGTTCCATCATGTTCAGAAAATCCGAAAACGTGAAAAAAAATCGTGCCCGACGTTTACTTCAACTATATGATGAACAATTTAGTCAGGGCCGTATTTACGCACAAGCTACATAGGCACCAGCCTCGGGCGGGAAATTTTAGGGGGCGGCAGATTTTGAGGAGCAGTTTTTTTTTTTAAATTTTCCTTAATTGTGATTTGAAAAAAAAAAATGAAAAAATTTACTGTACCCACTGAAAAAGAATCTTTTTTGAACAAGACTTTTATTTACATAGGGCATAGCATTAAAATATGAAAAAAATGTCTTTTTTTAAATATTAAATTTCTAATTTTTCAAAGCTTCGCCCTCGCTTCGCTCGGGCATAACTGAATCAGAATTCTATGATCTACTTGAAACATTGGTACGAAAGAAAATTCTCCTCTTTAGGAACCTTCTGATATTCGAAGCCGCTATGCCCACTCTGTACCTAACCGAAAAAATGATTGAGAAAATTGATTTTTAATTCGTTTTTCGTTAATTTTTCTTTCAATGTAATTATCCAAATAAAGCAGGAAGTTACACATTTTTTTGTGGGGGGGGGGCGGCAAATTTTATTCTGCCTCTGAGCGTCGCACAGTGGTCCAGGAGACCCCTCAAAACCCTCGAAATGATGAAAAAAAAATCACCGCCATTCGATTTGAAAATTTCACTAAATTAAAACCTGAATACCCAGTACCTAAAAACAAGCAACTAAATTTTGATACCTCCTTTCCTTTAATTCTGAGCGCGTGTTGAAAACTGTGTTCGCTGCATAGCCTGGTAGTTGTTTCCACATGTTAATCTTTATGTGCCGATAACTCGCGTTTAAATTGGCGTAAATATAAAAGTAAATATTGAAAAATATTCCTCAAAGTATGTACTTTTCAATGCCATATTTGGTTTTGAGCTATCAGTGGCCTAAATTTTATAAAAATAAGTCAAAGTTGAGGATGATTTTGCAACATTAGAAACATAAATTGGACCAAATCTATATAAAGTTCGCCGAAGTTCGATGAACCATATGGCCAGATTGATAGTGTTAGTTTTTGCGGAAACTTGCGGAATGAAGATCTAGAAAGGAAAACGTAGCTCAGAGTGGTCTAGGAGACCTTTAAAACACTTGAAATTCATTATCTAAAAAATTTGAGATGAAACTTGGTGAAATATATTGTAGGTGTGGTTTTCGAGGGCATAGAATACAAATTTGACAATAAAATTTTTTCTGAGGTAAAGGGGAGGGGGAAGGGAGGTGCTGAAAATTGAATTTACTCAAAATATCGTGTAGCATATCGAAATCTATAGGTTTTTGAGATCGTAAATTACGAATCTGACGATGAAATTTTTTTGGGGTAATTGGGAGGGGTGGGCGTGAACAAATTGAAATTTACTTAAAATTTCGTGTAGCATATCAAAATCTAGGGTTTCAAAGTCGTAAATTACGAATTCAACAAAATGAAATAGCAATTTGAACTTTTTTTCACAATTCTTACGTACTATATTTGTGTTTGTATGGGTACAAACACACCGTGATAATGAAAAAAAACCTCCAACAGGTGTAATTATTTGAAAATTAACAACGTTTTCGTTCATAAATCATACTTCTGTAAGTTTTTCCAAAAAGTAATATCACACTCATGTTTTACATATCTGAAACCATACTTCTAGCTATATAGTTAGATTTACGGTGGTGTACTTTGCATGGTTTTGGTCCAATAAAATTACCAATTTTTGACAAATTTAAATTTATGCACCTCCACCTCCTTCCCATTGTCTCAAAAAAATTTTCATCGTCAAATTCGTAATCTACGACCTCAAAACCCTAGATTTCGAAATACTACACGATATTTGAGGTAAATTTCAATTTGTGCAACCCCGCTCCCTCCCATTGTTTCAAAAAAAAAATCATCATCAAATTCGTAATCTACGACCTCGAAAACCTAGATTTTGATATGCTACACGATATTTTTGGTAAATTCAATTTTTAAAACCTCCCCTCCCCCTCCCCCTTAACTCGGAACAAATTTTCATTATGAAATTCGTATTCTACGCCCCCAAAAACCATACCTCCACTACATTTCACCAATTTTTATTGCAAACTTTTTTAGATAATTAATTTCGAGGGTTTTGAGGGGTTCCCTGGACCACTGTGCGTCGTGAGGTTAAATCCGGCTCTGAATTTAGTACTCCACTTTTCCACGAAGGTACGAAGGTGGAAAAGTCGGCAAAACAGAAGTGAAGAAATCCAGAAAATTTAGGTAAATACGATATTCTTTTCACCACGTGGGTGGGTAGGTCCATTTCATTTTTATTACTATAAGTACATTATACTTGGGTAATTCAATGTGTTCATATCTATATTTATGATGTAGCATTTGTAGCAAGATTAACTATATTTGACTATATGTACCTACTCAAGTACTTACTTATTTGTAAATAAATACTATCCAAAAAAATTAAAATAAACTTACCAATATCAGTTCAAGCAATGAAACTGCATCTGCTGCCTCGAATTTTTTTTTCTTCATTTAACAGACTATTCATCAAGTTGTACTTTGAAAACCAATCAGGCGGTTCGTATTCCAAATGAAAATCCTGAAAATAAAATAAAATGGGAAGTGAATAAAAATGCACATATGCACCTATAATTTTTCATCGCAAAAAATACCGAAATAAATTGATATTTCCTATCTATATGGTATCAATGAGTGGTTTATTTTTTTCATGAAAATTTTTCAAGCCTTTCCCCTGCACCACAACTTGATAGGTATTTAAATTTGAATAGATTTCCCATATGTGACTGCGCATACGAAAAGACGGCACCGACCAAAAAACGTGTTTTGAAAAAAACGCGTTTTAAGTTTTGAACGTATTTTTCTCTGAATTGGTTGAACCTTAAGGGGTGGGCTAAATTTTATCTATTTCTGTGTGTCACTGACACACTTTAGCGATATTTGACCAAACCATTCGCGCTCATCGACGATGTGCAATGCAGTTTTTCATCGCGGTGTCCAAGCACAAAAAATGTTGATAACATGATAATAAATATTTATCATTTCTGCGGATAATTTTTAACCAATTTTCTCACACTGTTACTCCTCCCTATTCTAAAACATGATAATAAATATTTATCACTTCTGCGGATGATTTTTCAATTTTTACGAACTTTGGAACTTTTTTTCATTTTTTTCATCAACCAAAAAACGGGGTTTCGACTATTTTGAAGGGGAAAATCGATCGGGCGTGAGTTTTGTGGTATTTTGC
This sequence comes from Pseudococcus jackbeardsleyi, assembly GCA_038380155.1. NCBI lineage: Eukaryota > Metazoa > Arthropoda > Insecta > Hemiptera > Pseudococcidae > Pseudococcus > Pseudococcus jackbeardsleyi. The sequence continues at coordinate 37,931,335 of CM076241.1, forward strand.
TTCAGTTTATATACAAATTTAAGGGGAAAAATTTTTTATTTTTTTTAAGCATTTTTGAGCATTTTTGATTTTTTTGGCCTTACGTAAGAGCCGTTTTCAGCCTTTTACAGTCGAGTAACCGAACCAGCGATATTTTTATCGGATTCTACGCGAAATTCAACATAGGGATTGATGGTTAACTCAAAATTTATTTTTTTGGTCAGTGCCGTCTTTTCGTATGCGCAGTCACGTATTTAATACATTGAAACCTTATTTTTTCTAGCAAAAAAAAAGTATCCTAACCATGAATTCTACTGGAGCACCTGCAAATATTTTGGCTCTCCTCGCCAAACGGAGAATTGATGAGGGAATTTTGTTTTATAGTGTTGAAGAAATTCAACCATTTTTCTGAGTCAATACGACAAAAATTTCGGCAAAAAAATATCTTGAAAATCTGAAATTTCATAATTTTCCCCACTATTTTGATTACCAAAGAGAGCTGTTTATCGTAGCTCGTCACCATCTAAGAGTGGCGGTTTTGATTTTAGCTCTGCTAAGGCTAAACATTGTCAGTCGTAGCCTTCCTCTTGGAGCTTTCTCAACATTTCCTATTATCGGAACAAACACGCTGTAAAACATTGACGTATTTCGTATTTTTTTTTTTCAAGATAAGACGGTTTATTTTTTCTCAGAATAGTAGTACAAATTATAATCAATAGATTATTGTTTATCGTTTTCGCGAAAAATTGGCGGCTACATTTAAAAAAAAAAAAAAAAAACATGAGTACGTGAAGCCCTTTTCTTTTTAAATAGTACTACATATGTACTTCAACGTCAGTGGATACAACTTTTTAACCAGTCGAAATTATTACCAAAATATTTTTTCTATAATTTTTCATAATTCACGAATATTTCTATTGTACATACATAACTCAAAGATTTTGGAGTAAAAAATCCTCACAACATACGTAGTGATCGGAAAACAGGTTGTGAAAAAATTTTACAAGACGTAATGCATTCAATTAATTTTTTCATCATCTGCGTTTTGGTCTTGAATGCTATTTCAGGTAAATGAACCTTTGACAAAGAAAATTCTCCTCTTAAGTTTTTGACAAAAATTTCACAAACATGAAATTTCAGCTTTTGAATTGCCGCATTTTGGAAATTCAGGTCCACATGCGTCTACTATTAAACGCAAGGTTGTCAAAACGCCTCTTACTTTTTTCCTGCCAACCCTTGGAACTCGACTTTTGAATTATACCGGGAATTCGAGTAAGTGATTGAATAATTTTTTTGGTTAACTGATACAGCTAACGAAAGAATTTTTTTAAATTATGAAGTGGAAACGATACCCAACCCTAAGACACCTGAATTTATGACTGGAGGAATTTTAGGGGACGCAAAGTATCAGATTGTTAAAGGTCAATTTTTTTGGGAACATGTTACAAATGGGTAAGTACCTAAGTAGGTAAGTACTAAAAATAAGTAAGTAAAATATGAAAAAAAAAAGTTTTGTGAAAAAATCTCCAATTTTCTTGCAACAGAACCAGATTGGTAATACGATTCTACTTCTATAATATAAAATATGCGAATTTTCGAAATGCCTTGAGACATCCCGATGGCATATCGGTAGTTCTTTTACCAATCGAAACAAACGTGAGTCATTCGATTTTAGGTACCTAATATATTACATTAAATGATTATCACTTGCTGAAATTATCATTCAGGATTGTATAAATAACCCATTATTCGACTCATTCGGAGGTGAACTCAAGAAACACATAAAAAAACCTGGAGACAGCGTTTTCATTAATGATCACAACTCGTACAAATGGTATGATCGGTTTTCTTACGATTCAGTTTACACTTCGTATAAAGCATCATTTTATGATCTCGAAGTTGGAGAAACATTATCCGATGTTACGTTATTCCAGTTTCCAAAACTTGACAGAAAAAATTTCATATCAAAAAAACAAGTAAATATTTTTGCATAAAATTGTATCATATAAATAAGAAAATGTGTATTTTTCGTCAAAGAAACTCATTCGATGAAAGTTACAGTTAACAGATACTTTTGGCTCTTTGAAAGACTGCACAGGACAATCATATGAAAATCCTCTACCTGAAATAGATCATGATCAATCATCAGTGGTACAATTGAAAGCAATATGTAAGATATTGACACACGTGTGAGAGTTATGCACTATTGTACTTGATTTAAGAAATTAAATTATACGTAGACGATTTTAAAACAGCGTAGAATTGTATCATTAATTGAAAAACTATACCTACAAAAAACCAAGTGCTCAGCGTATAAATCTGAACTAATTTAGAATAATTCTGAGCGATTTCTCATCAACTAGACTGTCATGTCACTCTGAACTTATTTTTCAAGGATTTTCATTCATTTTAAAATTCGCCATTACTTAATACTTTTTTAGAATTTGAACAATTGTCCCGATTAAGCCAAAATTTGACTCATTGAAGAAGTACGAGACCCTCACCTTAGAACTGAATTTAGTGCTCGTAAAGTTGTTTTTTCGTTTCTTGAAGAATTTGAAAATGGCTGAAATAGACAGGTGATAGGTACATAGTCTACAGTCCAAGAGGCAAAAAGTGCTCTAGAAATCGAAATTAGCGTGCATATCAGCTGGACAAAAAAATCAGTAGGTTTATTTCAGGTATGGGTCCGGTGATCCCAAAAAACCGTATTTTGGATTTTTACCCTGGCACAATAGGGAGCTGAGCCCTAAAAACCCCCATTTTTTCTCAATTTTTAAATTTGATTTTGGACAAAAAATGTTTTCATATTCTGGTAGCAGACACTCCCCCGACTCCAAATATATGTCACATCCCTTGGGTCACGGGCAAAATGGGGTGCTGGGCCCCCCAATGTGCGATTTTTTGCCAAATTTGATCATTTTCGGCACAATAATGCCTCTGTAGGGGTCATGCGGTAGGTTGGACAAAAAAAATCGAGCGCTCTGTATTCTTGGGTTCATTCTGAGTCCAATGAGCCAAAGTTTGAGAAAAACGGTGGGCACAATAGGTCGTGGTGAATTTTCAAAGTTTGAAAAACGCAAGATTTCCCCCTCCTATCATTGAAAAATAAGTTACCAAAAAAAACCTGAAACATGGGTTGCAGCCTATCAAGATGGGTTAAAATTTCACGAGCAAACCAAAATTGTTGATGAATATTAAATTTGAGCAATTTTAACGCATTTTGAGCCCAAAATTGAGGGGTGGGGGAGGGGTTAATAGTGAGATTTGGGGAAAATATCGTGTGACGTATCAAAATGCATGTTTTCGAGGCTGTAGATTACGAATTTCGTATTTAAAAAATTTTTGGGAGCAAGGGGAGGGGGTGAGGGAGGGGTCAATAGTGAGATTTGGGGGAAAATATCGTATGACGTATGAAAATGCATGTTTTCGAGGCTGTAGATTACGAATTTCGTATTTAAAAAATTTTTGGGAGCAAGGGGAGGGGGTGAGGGAGGGGTCAAAAGTGAGATTTGGGGGAAAATATCGTATGACGTATCAAAATGCACTCAAAATGCACGTTTTCGAGGCTGTAGATCACGAATTTGGCACTAAAAAATTTTTTGGGTGCAAGGAGAGGAAGCGAGAGAGGGCTAAAAAGTGAGATTTGTTTTTCCTTGAAATTTTAATCGATACTGATTGTTTCATTAAAAAAAAACCTACTGAATCTAAGGCTCAAAATTCTCAAAAGTGGCTAAAATGTTTTAGATGGAAGTTTTGAATCTGTGGCGAAATTTTACTCCGCTTTCATAAGGAGCGGAGACCAAAAAATCAAATTTTTAGAATAAAATTCGTATTCTACGACCACGAAAACATGCATTTTGATAAGTCAAAATTACACGATATTTCTCCAAATCTCACTTTTGATCCCCTCCCTCAACCCCTCCCTTTGCACCTAAATAATTTTTTATGGCGAAATTCGTCATCTACAGTCTCGAAAACATGCATTTTGATACGTCACACGATATTTTCCCCAAATCTCACTTTTGACCCCTCCCTCACCTCCTCCCCTTGCTCCCAAAAATTTTTTAAATACGAAATTCGTAATCTACAGCCTCGAAAACATGCATTTTGATACGTCACACGATATTTACCCCAAATCTCACTATTGACCCCTCCCTCACCCCCTACCCTTGCTCCCAAAAATTTTTTAAATACGAAATTCGTAATCTACAGCCTCGAAAACATGCATTTTGATACGTAACACGATATTTTCCCCAAATCTCACTATTAACCCCTCCCCCACCCCTCAATTTTGGGCTCAAAATGCGTTAAAATTGCTCAAATTTAATATTCATCAACAATTTTGGTTTGCTCGTGAAATTTTAACCCATCTTGATAGGCCGCAACCCATGTTTCAGGTTTTTTTGGTAACTTATTTTTCAATGATAGGAGGGGGAAATCTTGCGTTTTTCAAACTTTGAAAATTCACCACGACCTATTGTGCCCACCGTTTTTCTCAAACTTTGGCTCATTGGACTCAGAATGAACCCAAGAATACAGAGCGCTCGATTTTTTTTGTCCAACCTACCGCATGACCCCTACAGAGGCATTATTGTGCCGAAAATGATCAAATTTGGCAAAAAATCGCACATTGGGGGCCCAGCACCCCATTTTGCCCGTGACCCAAGGGATGTGACATATATTTGGAGTCGGGGGAGTGTCTGCTACCAGAATATGAAAACATTTTTTGTCCAAAATCAAATTTAAAAATTGAGAAAAAATGGGGGTTTTTAGGGCTCAGCTCCCTATTGTGCCAGGGTAAAAATCCAAAATACGGTTTTTTGGGATCACCGGACCCATACCTGAAATAAACCTACTGATTTTTTTGTCCAGCTGAAATGCACGCTCAATGAACACTTTTTGCCACTTGGACTGTAGACTAACATGCAAGTTTTCATCAAAAAAGTAAATCACACGTATAAGGTGTAAAAACCCGAAAATCGTTTTCTTGGGTACTAAAATTGATTCCCCGAATCAATTAATCATCTTCCAATTGACCTGAAGTACCCAGAAAAAATTGATTTTTCTCCATTGCACTGGAATTGATTTAGAAGATGGAACTACCGAAGTCCGGAGTGAAACATTGGGAAAAGTAAGGGTAAGGTCGTCTAATATCGACCCTCATCTTGGTTTTTGAATTAGTCGACCTGTAATTGAGCTGGAAATTCCCACTATGGCTTAAAATGTCGGGTAATGAGTCTAGTTTATATCCCAAAGCCCCAGTCTCCAATCTTTTATTTTCGATTTTTGACGAATTTTTTTTCCAAAAAATGCCGAATTTAAAAAGTGAAAAACTGGTGCCTAATATAGACCCCTTATGAAAACCAACAAAATTGACCAAATGATGGCGAGAAATTTTTTTTCCAATGTATTTTTCACAGGAAAAATGAATGAGACCAAAACCATAACTGTGAAGCCAAAACTCGCGGAGATAATTAGAAAAAACGAAAGTTATAAAGCCAACATGTGATTATGGCAAGAATGTGATCAATGGTATGGTAATTTTGTAAATTGTGATCAATAGCGACGAAATCCAATTAATTAAAAGGAATAGATTGTTTCAGAAGTCAGGTAGAAGTACATATTTTAATTTTTTTTTGAAATTGAATGCATGAAATTGTATCTCAGAGAGGGTTGATATTAGGGCATCCCACTTTTCCCCTTAATTTTGATCTACAAACTCTCAAAATTTGTTTAAACCTCTCCAACCACCCTAAAGCGAAAAAATCGATGTACTAGAGCCCGAAATGTGAAAAAAAAATCAAATAAACAAAGGGTATGGCCGGGTTAGGGGTGAATTTGACCCTTGCTCCGATTTTCACTTTAAAACCCTTAAGTGGTGCATCTTGATGTAAAAACATTCTAGAAAAATTTCTGCTCCCCTTCGAAGATATGACCATTTTATTGGCCGATTTTCAAGAATTTTTAATTCCAACTATTCAACGGAAGTGAACGAAATTTTCTGTTCATTGGTACAAAGTTACATCTAGTAAAGGTGTATTTGTGATAATTTTTCAATTTTTTTTTAAATACTCAAAAAATGGACTAATTTTGGGCTCAAGATTGTTCAAAATGCTCAAATTACAGTTTTACACATTTATTTGTGCTTTTCGTGAAATTTTAACCCTTTTGATAAGTCCCAGCTCCTTTCCTCATCCTACACGTATTTTCTGTTGTTTTTCCGCTGACTAATACTTCTGCCTTTTGTTCCCTGCGTATTTTTTTACTGTTTAATCGTGTACTTCCTTTTTTGAAATTTTGACCAAATTTGCTTTTTTCCCATTATTTTTACCACTCCTATCATTTGTTGAGAACTTTGATTTTGAAATTTAAAAAAAAAAGTCACAGAAGTCGAATATAATAATTAAATATGCAAATCAAAGGCAAACCTAAAAAATTCTCGGAAAGAAAAATGAAAACCATAATTCGACGAAATGAAAATTTTCATTTGTCAACATCCAAAAATAGGTAGATTGTTTACAATTTTGCACTAAATTTTGATTTTTTTCTCACTTCTAAAATTTTTTCAACAGCGTAAAAAACAACGTGATAATTTTTTCAGTTTCGAAATAAACCTTGTTTCATACCTCCCATTGGTTTGCTGTCCAGGTGTCACTTTTTCATGCACTTATTCGTCGATAACAACACTCGAAAGAATATACCTATTATGCATCGATTGTGAAAAAAGAAGAAAAAAACAATGTTCGAATAAAATATAACAAAGACTATTAGCTGTCAAATTTTTGCAATAAAAAAGATTATGTCAGGCCATTGATGTCACTAAAACCACGTGTCTGTTGATAACATCATTGAACAATAAAAACAATAGAATAGGAATCACATATAAACCATTTGCAACTAAGCATTGAAAAGAATTTATACTTAAATGCAACAATGTACTTCGGAAAAAGTGTAATTTTGCAGGATGTATCGATCATCACACTTTATGGATTAATTTTTTTAAATATCGTTTTGGGTAAAAAATAATTCTCAAAGATGATTCAATTTTAGAAAGTTTTTATCTATTAAAATTTGTTATAGGTTTTAAGTATTCAAAAATTAATGACATCAAGGATATCCCTCGGCCGAAAAAATTATTAACTTTTTTAACACCTTTCGAAGAATTATTCGTACTGAAACATACCGGAAGATCAAGTAAGCATATTAATAATGGAATAAGAAAAACTGTTTTGTTGGGATAAGAAATTTAAATTGGTTTGAATAATTCTATAGTTGATCTCGATCTTACCACACCCAAAACTGTTGGAGTAGCGACTGGAGGTGTTCTAGGAGATAATATCTATAGACTTCATAAATTCCAATTTTTCTGGCAAGATGGGTCGGAATCCAATTGCAATGGGTAAAATGATAAGCAGAAAAGCAACGACATGACATTTAAATAAAAACAAAATATAGATAGACTTATTAAGGAAACTTTTTCTTTACACAGGACGATCTTGCAATCGCGAATACTGTACTACGATTCAAAATATGGAAGTTTTAAAAATGCTTTGAACTATCCAGATGGAATTGTTGATGTTTTCGTTCCTATTGAGACTAATGTTGATTTTTTTTCTTTACCTATCTGACCCCATATGTGAACTGTTATTTGATAATTTCAATTTGTTATTTTTTTAGGGCCATGTTTACAATCCCATTTACTGGGGATTTGAAGAAATTATGAAAGGAAAAATCAAAAAGCCTGGAGATCAGACCTTAATTAATGGTGGAATCACATACGTTTGGTACGAGTATTTCACCTATGACAATGTTTACACTGCATATTCAGGATCTACATATTATGATGAAGAAACCGATAGAACGTACCAAAGCGTGATAACAATTGAGTTACCATTAAATCGACTTGTGAATTTTATTTCTCATGAACAAGTAAGTGTGGATTAATTTTTAATTCATAGAAAGGGTGTTTTTTTTCACGGGTGTACTTTTTTTGAGCAAAATTGGAAGAACCCCTGAAAATTTGTTTTTTAAATTTTAAAAAAAAATTTTAAATTTAAAAATTTTTTTGACACGTTTGAAAAATCAAAAATATTTTGAGGTTTAAAGTTCATCATGTTGTTAAAAAATTAGGAGCCTGGACATATTTTTCAAATTTTTTTTTTGGCTTCAGATGAAAATACATCAAAGAAAAGCCATATATTTCATATCTACTGCTGGAATCTGAGTTGTCGAGCTAGAAAAAATGTTTGGAGACACATAACAGAATTTTAAAGAAACCATAGGCTCACCCAAGGGGGGGGGGGACTCAAAGGGCTTGAGCCCCCCTTTCCTTAAGCTCGGAAAAAAAAATTTTTGCTGCAAAATTGTTTTTAAATTTTCGCCATCGCTTCGCTCGGGCAGTATTTTAATACCTACTTTTATTTCAAAACTTGATAATTTTTGACTGATTTTTAGTCAAAAATCACCAAATTCTCAATAAATTATCTGTTTGTCAGAAAAATTCATGATTTTTTACTGAAAGATCGATGAAAAATGGCTTAATTTGGAATTTGACCCCCTCCCTTTTTTTCTCTAATTCTCAGCCCCTCCCTTAATTAATTTCTGGGTGCGCCTATGAAAAAAACTAATTATGAAAACTAAATTCGAAAAAAAAAATTGGAAAAAACGACAGAAATTGAGAATTTGGCAAAAATTTCGAGAAAACTTCTAAAATTCTAAATCGGAAAAAAATTAAAATTGAATTTGAATTCTGAAAAAAAAAACTGGTTAAACCGCACGAAACAACCCTGTCTTTTTTGTGAGTAGATATACTTATTTAAAAAATTAACATATCAAAATCTAATTCAAGATGAGTAATTGAGTAAACACATATTTTTCAATATTTTTACCAATAATTACAGTTTCAACAAACGTTCGGCTCGTTAAGGGACTGCACGGGGAAATCGTTGAATAATCCAATCCCACAAATTCAGCACTCATCGCCACCAATAACAGAAAAAGGAATTTGCATAATAAATCTGCCAGCTTGAATTACATGAACGAAAGTTAATTTTTGCTCAAAATTAAAATAAGATAGGTACTTATACTATGTAAAACCTACCTAAATAGGTACCCAAGGTGAAATTTTGATTCATGAATCAATAAAATTTTAAAACCAAACATAGAATGATTTTTTTTTCATGAGATGTAAAAAATGAAACTAAATCGAAAAATTTAATTTTGAAAAAATCATTCCCCATAATATTGAAAAAAAAGTAATAAGGTACCTTTGATGCTAGAATTGAAAAATTAGAGCAGGTCTGATACCGAACAGCATAAAATACTTTTTAAACATAATTTTTCAAAGTGTTTTTTTTTTTCTGAAAAAAAAAAGAAAGAAAGAAAGAAAGAAAGAAAGAAAGAAAAGGAAAATGTGAAAAAATGTTTCAAAAAGTGAATTTTAGTGACTGCTGAAATAAGAAAAGAATGACAAATTATTCGCAAAATTTATTTCTTCATTTTTCAAAATTACTTCAATTCGACAATTTTTCTGTGACATGCTTATTGAAAAAAAACAACAAATTCGTAAAAACTTAGCACAAAATGTAAAAGTTTTGGATTTTTGTTGCTTAAAATCATTATAGATTTCGACAATTTTTCGGAAAAAATTAAACTCCTCACCAGTTTCCAGATTCCAGACACCTTATTAGATGTTAAAGGGATGTTAACTATTCAGCGGGGCACGTATTACATCAAAAGGCGAAAACCGACAATGATACATATTTTGAAAAAAAAAAAACAAACAACCATTATATTATTAAGGAAAATTTTCCGTTGGAAAATTAACTGCACTAAATCATCAATTTTGCATTCTTAAGCCAATAATTCATTCAACTAGGTAGGTACTTGAAAAATTTATCGCAATATTTTTTTCAAATAGGTATTGTAAATCTATGAATTTAAGACATTCAAACTCGAGTAAGTATTAATATTTTAAAATTATAATGTGACCAGAGAGATAAAGCAAACGCATATAATCCGATGTATTTTCAGTCAACACGTAGTAGGTAGTTTTACTCTTTTCACCAGAAAAAAAAAAAATGTATTCGACACGTTCAATTTCATTGTATCTCATAATTTTTGGCTGGAATCTGCTATCAAATTCAATATCAAGTAAGATTTAAATAAACCTGGATGTTCCAAGTATTTAAAAATTTCAAACTATACCCAACTTCGGATACATCCTTTTTCTTAGATTCATCAGCCTGCGAAGAATGTAATCAAAAAACACTCAATTTTCGAGTCGTAATGGATGAGATGTTTTTATTAAATTATACAGGAAAATCAAGTAGGTACCTACCTAAATTGACACAAAAACCCACGAGCATTCATTTCGTAATTTTTTTGCAAATAATCATTTTTCTGAAATTTTTAGTGACGGTTTACGCTCCTTCAGCGACAAATGCCACAGCATTTGGCAGTATTTTAGGCGATGAGCTCTATAAATTTTATGGAATTTCATACTACTGGAGAACCTGCCCATTAACAGACATGTAAATTCTTCGTACTTCTGCTATGTACTTCGCTCTCCAATTCTAATACAATAATTTTTTTCCCCGTCAGATTTTTTGTGCACATACGTCTCATGTACTTCAACACAAAATATGGATCATTTACAAATGCTCTGAACTATCCAAATGGTATTCTCAGAGTTACTTTTCCTGTTTGCGCAAATGTCAGTGATCTTATGGTAAAGTTCAACAATTCTGTGAGAATTTCGTTAAATTTGGTAAAAAAAATTGTTCAGGCTTTGGTTGATAATCCAAAATTTGAAGCATTTGAAAAAGCGTTTGGAAAAATCAAACATCCAGGAAAATTCATGCACATTCAAAGTCCGTTCACTTACACATGGTTTCAAAATTTTCCACCATCCACTATTTATAAATATTATGAAAGTGAATATGTAGATGAAAGTACTGGCAGAACGTATCCGTGTGTCAAGACTTTGGAAGGACCATTGATGCCTCTTTCGAATTTCATTTCTCGTCGACAGGTATCGAACGTACACAAAAAGTTTTATAATGCATGTGAAAAATGAAAAAAATGAAAAACCGTGTGATTTTATTTTCAGTTTCAAGAAACTTTTGGATCGTTAAAAGATAGTTGGTGGAATCCTATCAATAATCCACCAACTTTTAACTATCCAACGTCACAAATTGGTGTAGGAGCAGGAGTTGTCATTAAACCAATTTACGCGTAAATTTTGCCAAGTATGGAAAACCGAGGTCCTTAATTTTGGAAACGAGCATTTTTTTTCAATCTTTCATCACAATAGATTTTTTCATTCATCGAAAACGTTGCATTTAAAACGTGATAAAAATTAAATGTTTCAATCATTAAAAAAATTTTAAAATAGGAAGGGAAGAATTCAAAATGTCATAATGGTTTGTGGATCAGCTGGACGGGTACAATAAATAATTTATTGGAAAAATTTTTTAAAACGATGAAATTTCGATAAAACTATTTTAAATTAAGTATATGAAAGCAATATTCGAATTTTTTTGCGAATAACTTGAAATATTTGAAGGATTTTTTATTGGTGTTGCATCATCATAGTGCTTTTAAATTTCAATCAAGTTTGCAAGGTAATTGTACCTAATGTTTGTAATGATAAAAAAAGAAATGAGTAAAATTACCTCACTGGTCAGATTAGGATCTAGAAAGGAAAAAAAAACTTCGGTATGATTTTGCTCATTTGAAAAATGATTTAACCATTTAAGTATTGATTTTGAATTTCGGTAACGATAGTTTCATCAATCTGAAGTAGGTAAATATGTACTTATTTACTTAATTTAATTTTTCCCCAATTTGAAAAATTACAATGATGTTTCAAACGTTTTTAATTGTATTAAAATATGCATGTACTTATTATAATTAACTTTTTTGTTGACTATACTAACTTTATCGATCTTAAAAATAACGTTATTTTCTTTTTGTGAGATTTTAAAATATTTTTACGATAATTTAAAATGATTTATTGAAATTTTATTTCCTGATTCACTATTTTCGACAACTTCCAAAACAAAAACAAAAAAAATTGATTCAGGTATCGCAAAACTTACTAATACTTCTTTATGACACAGATATCGCTGCTGGTTTGCGTTGATAGCGTATCCAAAAATTCACAAAATATAGTAAATCATAATTAGGTAAATGTTATTTTCAATAAAAACCAACTCTCAGATCGAAAAATACATTTAATTCACTCCCCCAGTAGATATACATACTTGCTTTAGAATAAATTGTGAAGCAAGGATGAATTTTCGAAATTACTAATTTTTCAAATCAACCAACTTAGGTACCTTAAGCACTTCATTTGATAAATTTTTAGCTTCAACTGAACTGTTGTTTCAAAGTTCACAGGATGTTTACCTATAATAAGCCATATCAATGACAAATTTATGGTAACACGTTTTAAATTATTTATGACTGAACAAATCCACTTCACCTCTCATAACTTGTTTAGGTAGGTATTTAGATAATGTAAGATATAATTCAATCTCGAAAAATGACTGGAGTGATAATGAGAAAAATACATGCATAAAATGCCAAAAGTTTAAAGTTAATGCAGAGTTTAATTTTTAATCATTGAGCAAAATGTTTTCGCTAAGTTTGATTCAATCGTGTTTCTTAATTTTTTTCTTGAATACATTACCAGGTGAGGAAAAAATCTCTTTATATTTCAATTTGGTATCATAAATTGGGAGTATCCATATAGATATTTTATACTATTCGATTTCTCACAGGCTACTCAACCTCAAAGATTTGTGCAGAATGTGACGAAAAAGTGATCAATTTTCACGCAGTAGTGGGTGAAATGTTTGTATTAAAATATACAGGAAAATCAGGTAAAAATTTCCAAAATAAAATTACCTACTTAAAATCATATCATGAATAAAGTGTAGTCACCTTACAAAAATTATAGGTAAGTATTTTTACGTCAATTTTTTTGCCTAAAGTGAGAAAAAGATGCTTAAAATTTTAGATCCCAAATTTATTGATTTTTTTTGGTCACACATTTTTTGATCGCCCAAAATAATTTTTGATCATAGCAGTATTTCAAAATGTAGGTACCTATTTCGATTCATGCAATTTTCAGCAAAATTTTCAGTATTTTTTTTTCTGAAATTTTGGTACTTGTTTTCCCAGATTTTTATGATTTTTTTCACCAGATTTTGGTGATTTTTTTTTTCGGGTTTTTGTATCTCCCCTCCCCCCGAGTTTACTTTTTTTTTTTACAAAAAATTAAGTAATTATGTTTTATATTCAATGCGCAAAATTTTTTTGTATTATTTTTAAAGTCACCAATTGAACAAATTGGATTTTGTAAAAATTGCGAGAATTAATTGTATGTGTATGATTTTTTTTTTAAATTTCATCAACAAACATCATAGATGGCCAAAAACAGTTTGATTTAATTTTAAGGTGTTCGAGTAAACAATTTGGATCTGGTAAATATCAAGAAATTTTCATATCTACAACCTGCAAATTTTAAACTTTCATTACAAAGAGCAAAAACGAGGCAATCAATTTTCAAGCTAATATTCAGGAACAGAGGCGGTTCGAGCATAACATTTTAGGGCCTTAGGGGGGTAATGTTGTTCAAAAATGCCGACTAAAAAATTCAAAATTGCCGAGTAAGAATTCTGAAATTTGACAATACGAGAATTTTTTGTTTCAACAGATTAGTTTCGAAAATTATAGTTTTAATGTGAATAGAAGGTAAATAAATTTAGCCCGAGCGAAGCGAGGGAGAAAATTTTAAGTGGAATAAGTACTTTCTTCAATTTCAAGTCCAATAAAACAATGTTATAAATTTATTATCTAACTTGAGTAAAAAAAAACCGACCACTTGTACTTAAAAAATGTTCAAAAAGAAAAATGATAAGGCCGAGCGTAACGAGGCCAAAGCTTTTGAAAAATTTAATTTCTTGACTTCAAAAATGAGTTTTGATGAGAAAAAATTTGATAAAACAAGTTGAAATAATTTTGAGGAAAAATATCATTTTTGTTGAATTTGGATTGTTTTAAAAGTATGAAAGAAAAAAACCAATGAGGACGAGCGTAGCGAGGCCGAAATTTTTGGAAAATATCGGTTTGGGAAGTGAATAATTTTGAAGTTGAATTGTGTTTTATGAAAGAGGATTACAAACTTGAAATTTAGAAAGGCTCAATTTTTTATTGATTATGCTGAAAAATTTCTAAAACTTTTTCAATTTGCTGACATTTCTGAGATTTTGCCGACTCACCTTATATTTCCAAAATTTTAACTCTCAAATCACACTTTTGAAAAGAGCTCATCGTACTGTTCAAATATGACCTTCTTTTGAGGCCTCTTTGCCCCCTCCCCCTGCAGCTAGGAAGATCAATTTTTTTCGAGAGATCTCCCATTCGAAGTGCACTATTTTACTATTTTTTTTTCACAATTCATTGCACTTTTTTTCGATGCGCATTCAAATAAAAAATGACCACCTAAATGTTTCACATGAAGCTGAAACGATGCTAAAATTTCAGTTATAGCTTACACTCCAGCTACGACAAATGCCACCGCGATTGGTGGTATTTTGGACGACGAACTCTACAAATTATATAAAATAATTTATTATTGGGAAACCTGCCATCTAATCGTAGATACGTAAGTTGACCGCATTTCTTTAAATTACTTACCTACTCCACGTTTTTTTCACCTTAACTGATCACAGCATAAAATTTTTTATGACAGATTCAAATTGCATACACGTTTTATCTACTTCAACGATAAATACGAATCGTATCAAAACGCTCTGACCTATCCAGATGGTATATTACAAATTAACGATCAAGTCAATGCAAATGTCAGCACAGAGTGATTCATTTTGAATTAAAATTCCTTGAAATTTATTTAGGTAGGGACTTAAACTTTCATGACATAATTTTACAGGCCTTGGTTGATAACCCACAATTTGAAGGATTTGAAAAAGCATTCAAAGAGATCAAATATCCGGGTAAATTCACCCATATTAAAAGCTTTCTTACTTACCAATGGTTTGTTAATTATCCACCATACACGATATTTACACATTACAAAAGTGAATATTTGGACGAAGATACGGGAAGAAAATATCCTTGTGCTACAACTGTGGTGGCACAATCGATGCCATTCAGAAATTTTATCTCTTGTAAACAGGTATATGGTATAATGAAAAAAAAAAAAAAAAAAAAGATGTGTGAGAAACAAATAGATGCCTATTTATATTGCTGATTATGGTTTCAGTTCCGAGAAACCTTTGGATCGCTGAAAGATTACTGGGGAAAACCTGTGGATAATCCTCAAGTTCATGACAATCCAACGTCTTCAGTCAGTGTAACATGGGGCGTTTTCATTAAACCAGTTCAAAATTAAACAGAATCTTGAAAATTTTCTAGTCAACGAAGACAGAGGAAACAGAATCTTAAGAGTGTACAAGAATTTCGGCACGAAGATAGCCCATGAAAAATCACTCGTGACCATAAATGATTTTTCGAAGATCGTTTTTCCTCATTGATGTTTTATGAAGAATTCCGTTTCTTCATGTTTAGCTTAGTCAGATGACAGCGTTCAGTTTTTTATCTAATACTAAACCCGCTTATACCTATGTAGAGTAAAAAAAAAAAACACAAAAATCAATTTCAGCAAAAAATTATTTTTTATGTAATATTATCGATTTAGAAAATGATCAATTATTTTCAAATTGATGACTTCAATTTAAATAATGCGTTCGGGACATTGGTAGACTGATCCAGGAACGTCTTGACCAAGCCATCACGTCAAAGACCTTCACCTGAGTCTGTGATAAAAAGACGGAAACAAATGAATCAGTGGTGTCGTCAAAGGGGGCGAGGGGGTCCAGCAATCGTGGGATTGTTTTGAGATAAAAATTCATTTAAACTTATATGCCTGAAAAAATTGTAAGATAATTTTTCGGATGATTATTCGAATGAAAATTCATTCAAAAATCCATCTCAGCCTCAAAATCTCGGAAAAATCGTGTCATGATTTACGGTTAAAAATTCATTGTAGCCTCAAAAAGAACAAAAAATTCGTGAGATGTTTTTTGATCCCAGCCTCAGAAACTCGGAAAAATTGCGTGATGATTTGGGATGAAAATTTTTCCCAAAATTCAACTCACGACTCAAAAGCCCAGAAAAATCGTGGAATGATTTTGGATGAAAATTTAACCAAAAATTTATCTCAGACTGAAATTTTCAGAAAAATTATGGTATGATTTGTAGGATGAAACGTCAAATCAATGTTCGTTTTTTACCTAGATCGTAAATTTTGCGGCGTTGAATAAAATTCGGTGTCGTTATACATGACTTTTATGGAGTGACATTTTTTTTTTTTTTTTGAGATGGCGTTCGATTTTTTTTTATTTGTGGCGTGCAAATTTCTTAAAATGGCGTGCCTTTAAATCTATGCCTTTAAAAATTATACAGTAATGTCGAAGGTTGGATATGTTGCCTACTTTCAGCTATTACCAGGGGTAAAAAAACAGGTTGAAACTGTAGTTTTGAAGTTGAAAGTCCAAATTTCAGTGATAGGAGATACAGCCAAGAGCCATCTCAAGTGGCTTTTTAGTAGGACTACGTATTTTCATAAACAATTACTGAGACTTTCAGGGGGAAAAAAATCAGCATTATTTTTTTTTTTTTGAAAAGTTCCAAAACTTGTGCAAATTACTCAGAATATTCATTGATCCAAAATTTAACCACGCCTAATTTCCTAAGGGTGTTTGGAAAAAATTAACAAATATCTTTTTTTCTTTTTTTGGATTTCTGATAATTTTTTTTTTTTTAAATTGTAATAATAATTTTTATTGCAAACTGAAAATTATATTCAACTTCACCCTAAAATCATCAAAATTACTATTCACCCTATCCTGACCATATTTCAAATGAATAACAAAATGATTTGTATTACATGTTTGTTTGTTTTTTCATAAAATTAAGGAAATGATGAAAAATCGCCATCGATGAGTTTTTTGAATTAAATATCTATTCTACAATCATTTTTAGAAAAAAAATTCTGAATTAATGATTTTTTGATTTTTTAGATGCAATTTAAAATACAGAATTTTTTTCCCAAACATTTAGTTTTTTTTTTTTTAATTATTTAATTTCTCAGAATTTCTAAGAATTAAGAGTATTCTGGGGAAGGATGACATTTTACCCAGATTTGTCTAAGTTTTAGGTACAACTAACTTCCCAACTATTCCTTTTATTCATTTTTTTTTAAGGGCAGAATAATTCACTCCAATAAACATAAATCCGTTTTACTTGAAACAGAGTTTTAGAAACGGAAGGTACAGTATTAAGTACCTAGGTAAAATATTCTGATGCAGATGGTGTCAGTTCCAGTGGAAACCAACACACATTTTATACCTTATTTCTCCATAATTCCCACGATAATGATGCAGTCTTTTAAATTAATTTATAAAAATCGCCAATTTTGCTGTTTTGGGAATTCGAAAACAAAAAAGAAAATAAAAAAAAACAAAAACAAAAGATAAACCTCCAATGCTGGAATTACGCAAGGTCTACATATCACATAACCTAATTAATGTCAAGTACATATTTTCCGCAACTGATCTTTTCACGGAATGAAAAATTATTACATTGATTGTTCGAAGCACTTTCAAAAACAAATAAAAATTTAACGTGCACACTTCAACTCAAAAACATTGGTTAAAAAATTTATCAACAAGAGAACTGCCGAAGGAACGTGAAAATTTTAGTACTAAATTTTAGCGTTTGACAACGGATCCCCCTCCAAAAAATAAAATAATAAAATGCGAAAGTATATACGTCGCAAATTGCGTCACAAACTTCGAGATTAAATACATATATTGGTAGTAGGTACATGTTATTTCATCATTTCAAAGAAAAAAATGTAGTTACGTGGTGTTTTAAACGGGAAAACAATTGTAATAAACTAGGTATTTACAAAACAATAATATTTAGATAAAATTTATCAAACTTAAAATCATTTCACCTTTTTTTGTTTTAAGTAAAAATTACCTACTCGTACAATATAGAAATTTTTCGAAAACGATGACCACGGAGTAATTTTTTGTTGAACAATTTTTAGAGATAATTCAAATTTATTTTCAAGTTCCTCATTCAATGAAAAATAAGTAATGTATGTATTTGTCATTGTTCTCAAAAAATTGGTAGAGCATTTCACAATATGCGATGCCCTCAAAACAATGGAAAAATCAGAGCAACAAAACGTTACTCCCCTCGAGAATAAACCAGTTATCATTAATTGAGGACAAAATTACGGTCGGAAATTTTTAGAAAGGGGTTTTTTGCGAAATGTTAATAGAAGAGATCAAAACGAGCATGAGGCATAGAAGAGTATTCAAAGTCGATTTTCGCCGAAGTAGTGAGATTAGAAATTCAAAAATTCACGAATTTCAAAAAAAAAAAAATATTGAAGAATTAGTGTAGAAAGTTCCAGTTTTTTTCATCTATCGATAAGGATTGAAACATCTGTCAAAACTATGTATTTTCTATGTACTGAAAATTCACGAGGAATTCGTTTCTGAGGTCAGAAATTACCTTAGAAGAAATGAAGTACCACACCTATAGATCACATAACCGAATCAGATGATAAATAAATAATTTCGTAGAATATTCTGTTTATCGCCAATACAAAGAGAAAAGGAATCCGTGCAATAAACCTGCCAGAATTACTGCCAGTATATTTCCACTCTGATGTTTTTTTTTTACTGATGAAGAAATTACAATTTTGGTTTCAAGAAGCAGTTCGTCAAAACGAATGAATTTCAAAAACAAATAAAAATTTAACATGGATACTAAAGCTGAAAAGCAGTGCTTAAAAACTTTATCAACAAAAAAACTTCTGAAGGAACATAAAAATTTTAGTTGTAAATTTTAGCGATTAAAACAATGGATTCGCGGGCATAAAAAAAAAATAGCGAGAATTGCGTCACAAACTTCAAGATAAGTATAAGAAAACATTAAATTTTATTACTTTTTTCCAAGAAAGCAATTCAGTTAGGTACATATTTGGTATTTCAAGGTACTTGCTGAAAAGTTACAAAATAATAAACATATTTTAGATAAAAAATGAATTTGAAATCATTTTACTTTTTTTTTCAACAGCAAAATTTCTCGAAGCGAGGACGAAATTTTTTTTAAAAAATATACTTTTTTACATTTTTGCAGAATTTTTTTTCGAGGTTAAAGATGGTAAGGGGGGCTGAAGCCCCTTGAGCCCCCCGGGTACGCATATGGTCCGAATTTTCGACATTTTTCGAGAAATTTTTAGTTCACCTTTCACCGATTCCCCTTCTCATCCCCTTTCTTCCATGCAAACACCAAAAAAACACTATGAGAACAGTCTTTATGTACCTTACCTATCAAGAAATCACATATAGTTAAACGGGTGTTATCAAGCTCTTATGCATTTTGCGGAATTTTGAAACAAGCCACTTTCAAACTAATTATTTTGATCTTAAAAAACGAAAATAATACCCAGAAATTCTAAGCAATAACATCAAAAGCCTTCTTTGGAAAGGTACAAAGTAGGTATGGAGACTTAAAATACCAAGAGGGAGCCTTTTTTCGTATAATTATTGCAATTAATTTTTATAGTTGTTATCATCTTTACGCCCGAGCGAAGCTTTATAGAAAATAATTTCTCATACCCCAAAAAAACATTTTTTCGAGTAAATTTTTGACCTTATGGGGGAGGGGTTCCGGACACCTTGGACCTTCCCCTCCCCCACGGATAAGTCACCATCAAGGAGACGCGACAACGGCGACGACGATATCAGAAAATAAGAAGAAATGGTTTGGAAGACAGGTTTTCAAAATCATTCTACGCATTTTTTATTTCTTCACAACAGGAATGTATAAATAATAGTTTACGTAATATTCAAAAATGAAATAAGTAGCCTAACCACGCAGATAGGTATATTAATTTATTCACATGCGACGGCTCGCGAGGTTATACACTCATCGCGTTTATATACACGCAATTATAATAGTCGTCGCGAGTTTTCACGCAATCTGTACTATTTGCATTGTAAATTTACAAACAGCCGTATCAATACATGCGTACCTAATAAAATAATTGAAATCTCTTGACATGAACCTTACACTGCCGCACATAAATCACAAAACCCAGCAGTCACAAAAACATAAATCAAAATATTGTAGGTATATATACCTATACAAAATGAGCTAAATTAAAAATGAAAACACTTCCTTTGCTAGGTAACAGTATTTAAAAAATGTATTCAACACTGAATCTATTGTTTTTTGCTGCAATTTTAATCTTGGAAAAATTTTCCAGTAGCCATCAGGCAAATTTTTTAAGTAAACATTATAAACTCTTTTTTATACAAAGAAATTTCCGGCACCTATTCCTTGGAAAGAAAAATTACAAAAAATTTACTGTAATTTCTAGCTTCCACACTTTCTCAATTTGAAGGTATCAAAAGTATTGCAAAAGACATTCCTTCAGCCATCGAAGAAATAACTAATCCCATCGATGAAGCAACTAATCCGGTCGAATCCGGAACACCATTGACATTTCTGGCGCCAATGGATGAAATGTGTCTGGTGAATCATACAGGGCAGTCACGTAAGAATGGTGATCGAAGGCTTTTTGAAATAATATTTATGATTGACAAATGCGTTTGTTGCAGTCGAAATGTCTTTTAAGAATCCTTCGAATGTCACATTTTCAGTCATGACTGGAGGTATTTTTGGAGAAAAAAAATATAAATATCATAATTATCAGTTATATCAGCGAAATTCCGCCAGTGGGTAAGTATAAGTAATTCGTTGTCCTATAGTTATTGCAGTGGACCAAGGAAAATTAATTTGAAGGCCTCATGCCATGAATGACCGATTTAAAGCAGAGTGAGATTTTTTTATGGAGTAACCTTACATTTCAAAACCGTCATTAAAAAAACTTTCAACTCAGTACCGAAGTTGATTTTTCAATATTCGATTAATTTTTGCGATAATTTAAAAATTTTTATTTTTCTGACAATGAGTTTTTGAAGGAGGGAGGGGGATTCTCAAAGAAAATTAATTAAAACCAAAACCCAACCTGGCCTAAAATAGACTTTCTGAAGTTTAATTTCATCACGGCTTGTTATTCTGAAGTCTGCAGTGAAATTTCAATTGTTTTCAATAATTTTCAAAATTTTTCTCAGGAAGATCTACCAAAATTTTCAAATAATTTGGAATTTAAAAAATTAAGAGGGATGAAGGAAATATAGTCGGGAGTCAGAGGTTTAAACAATTTTCATTTAAAAAAATTATACAAAGTATTTTTTCATCGACTTATTTAACTCGAATCATATTCCATCAGAACTATTCTGGAAAGTCGAGTAATGCACTACAATATAGAACATGGCTCGTATGAAGAAGCTTTGAGGAGTAAAGATGTAGTGCAGCTGCTTTTCACAATCGCAGTACGTGTACGTAAATATTTTCCATTTTAAATAGGATAGAAGACTTGGGTACTCGGAGAAAATATCCACATTTTCAAATTCGGTTTTGATAGGAAGACGAATCTAACCCACTATATGACGAGTTTGCTGAAATAATCCGAAATGACCTTAACGAGCCAGGAGATCACACTGAGGTTCGTTGTGGAATCTCATACTTATGGTTTGTGGATTTTCCAAACGACGGCATATACACATATTATCCAGCATGTCATAACAATGGAAACGCAGGACCAACTTCGGACTGTACATTAACTATCGAGTTACCAAAAAATCCGTCCAAAAATTTCATCTCACAAAATCAGGTAGATATAACAAGTGGAGAGTTCGTCGTTTTTGAAATACGATTTATCTCACTTGACGAAATCGCTGCGAAAATGTACTTACTAAGAACGAGAGTATGAAACAAAAGAGAACGCTATTTTTCCAAAGAGTGAGATCCAGTGTTGCCAGATGAGAATTCCAAAAATCCTCAAAATCACCAATTTCTTTTTCAAGGCTTATGAGGGACGGATCGACTGGAATTTGCCGGGTAAACAGTTTGACAAGCAAAAAAAAAAAAAAAAGTCATCGATTTTCAAAACTCACGGAAATCAATGAAATCATCAAATGAGTGAAGCAGTGTTGGTGCAAAAAACCGAAAAAACAACAAAAATTCAATTCCATAAAATTTCATTCGTTAGTTTCGATTTTTCATAAAATATTCCATCATGACTTTGTAAAAATGATAAAACTCGGTATTTTAAAGAAAAATTTGAAAAAAATATAAAAACCACCAAAATCACCAGTTGACATCGAAATCCCCAGTAAATCACCACTGCTTCAAACAAAACCTTCAATTTCCTCACTTTTGGGGACAAATCCCCAGTACTGGCAACACTGGCTGAGATCGAATGAAGGATTAGAACGGACGAAAAATGAGAACGTGAAAAAATGAATTATAAAAAACTATAGTAAAGGATAACAAGAATGTGCGAGAAAATGTAAAGAATGGAGTAAAGAACGAGAACAAGAACTTTTCTTTTTTCGTGATGCTTTCCGAATTCTTAATTTCTCGACTTCTGGACTACCTATTCGATTCGACTTCTTGACTTTCCGATTTCTCGACTATTCAATTTATCAACTATTCGACTACCTATTCAATTTCTCGACTAAGTACCTATTCGAATATTCGATTTCTCGACTATTCAACTATTCGACTGCTTGACTAATGGTTTATTTGATTTCTCAGCTTTCTGTTTTCTTGACTTACTGATTTTCCGATTCCTCAACTTTCCGATTTATAAACTTTCTGATTTCTCGATTTTCTTAGTTCTTGACTCTTTGACTATTTGATTTCTCGACTTCTTGACTTACCGATTTCTCGACTATTCAATTTCTCAACTGTTCGAATATTTGATTTCTCGACTTTCCAATTTCTCGATTTTCTGATTTCTTGACTTTCTGATTTCTCAACTTTCCAATTTCTGGACTCATAGAATATTTGATTTCTCGACTATTCGACTTCTCAACTATTCGTTTATTTGATTTCCAGACTATTCAATTTCTTGACTTTCTGCTTTCTCAACTTTCTGAGTTCTGATTTCTCGACTTTCTGATTTCTCAACTTTCAACTATTGGATTTCTTGACTATTCAACTATTCAATTTCTCGACTATTCGACAATTTGATTTCTTGACTATTTGACTATTCGATTTCTCGACTATCTGACTTCTCGACTTCTTGACTTTCCGATTTCTCAACTTTCTGATTTCTCGACTTTCCAATTTCTTAACTATCAGGTTTTCTTGACTTTTTGAATTCCCGATTTCTCGACTTTTCGGCCGACTTTCCAACAGTCCAACATAATGTCATCATTTGAATTTTTTTTGAAAATTTTGAAAATTGCTCCTTTACCCTCCTGTTTAGACCTCAAAAATTTCTGAAAATTAAAAATGACCTTTAAAATGAGTTGTTTTTTTTTTTAAGTAAAAATGTGTCATTTTTTAGTTCAATCTGACTTTTTTTTATGGAGTATAGAGCTTTTCAAAGTTTTCTAAAACAGTCATTTTCAGCCATTTTAAAACCCCAAGTAGGTACATACCTATGAAAAATGCTCTCATAATTTGAATCAGTCAAAAATGACTGATTAAAATCGACAAAATCAAGTCACTGTAGGAAATAGTAAAAAAAAAAGTACGATTCAGTGAATTTTCACTACTGAATCAGTAAAAATAAAATTTCACCGATTCAATCGTTAATTAATTACTGATTCAATCAGTGAAATTTTTTAAACTGTTTCAATAATGAAAATTCACTGATTTGAATCGGTAAATTTTTACTGATTTCAATCAGTCGACTAATTTTCACTGATTCAACAATCAAAATCCACTATTTGAATCGGTAATTTTTCACTGATTGGCAGTAAAATGACGCTGATTATACATAAAATTTTATGAAAATTCGTTGCGGATTATTGAGAAAATAAGAAAAGTAGTTGAGGATTTTTCAGAATGATTGAGAAAATTTGAGACCCCTCCTCCTCCCAGAACTCACTGATCACATCTTTCCTGAGGATTCGCCTTCGCTTCGCTCAGGTATGAACATAATTTTATGAAAATATGTTTGGGTATTTCAAGTTTCCATACGAGTGGCATCAAAAAAATGAGGTACAAAGGCAAGAGGTGCATTGCGTCTCCATCAATGCATCAGATGGGAATTTTGAATTTTCAAAGCATTAAAACATGAAAAAAAAAACTTTTATGGACATTGAAAATCCAATTTTTTCGAAGCTTTGCCCTCTTTAATTCCGATTTCTAAAAAATCTCAAGGTTGCAGTACCGTGAGGTATTTTTAAAACGCGAAAACTTGGAATTTTTCGAACCCTAAAACGAATCTTACTTGGTCCAACTTGGTTCGAATCGACTTTCGGTCATTTTTATTCCTATTGTTAAATTTGTCGATGATGAACATGAACAATAAGCGGTCGAGTCTTGGTCCATGTTTACTGATTTTTTTCCGTAATGATTTCAGATGAGAAGTACGATCGGAAAATTTGTAGAACCTCAATCAAGCGACTTCACCATCCCGTCAAGTCAAAGTCCTACGTTGACGCCTGCGATAAAAACCTCGAAAGGAATTGACGTAATAAATCTACCCAGTTAAAATCACATAGTTATTTGTCAGAGACCGATTCTAATAATTATCCATAACTAATGATTTTTACAAAATACATATTTATTTGAAAATTTTAAATCATCATCAATGTTTCATTGTTTTATTTCGGTATTCACTCTCTTGACCTAGTATTTGTAATGAAAATAACATTAATTTGATTGACTTTTTAAAATTTTTCTAATGAACTAGTAACAAAATACCTACCTAACATTATCGAATACAGTTCGGTATCGATTCAAATGACAAAGAATCCTATAATTTATTTCAACTACGCAAGTAGTCAGGTAAGTAGGTACCTACACTTTTCAGATATCGTAAAATTACCACCCGATTATCGTTTTTTTCTTTAAAATACGAGTTCGAAAACTCGCCAATATAGGTAAATCATCATTTAAAATATGTTTCCCCGAGGCACTAATAATTCATCTTCAATAACTGCAGTAGCGATAACAGAAAAAAAGCACAAATCTTCACAATGAAACCAGTCTTTGGTGGGAATAGTTATAACATTTTCGACGAACAGAAATGTCTTATTCAACACGTGTAATTTTAGCAATTGCGCTAACGTACGGTTTAAGTTTACCACTGAATGTTCTTTCAGGTAAAAAAAATAGGTCGCTAATTTTTTTTCTTTTCAAAAAATAAAAAATTGTGCTGGATGTGATTTTTTTTCAGTGACTTATCTTAACCCATGGATCTGTGAAGACTGTAATGAGGTAGATATCTCTTTTTATGTGCCACCAGCAGAAACATTTACATTGAAATACACAGGAAATTCAAGTAAAAAAATATTGAATTATTTTCGATGTTGAATTCATCAACTTATATTTCATAGTCAATTTTCAGTTGAAGCTTTTCCTCCGGTTACAACAAACGCCACCGTCACAGGGGGTATTTTTGGTAAAACCCTCTACCAATTGTACAAATTAGCTTATTACTGGAAGACTAATTATTTACTATACACGTAAATTTTTCCAATTTTTATTTGTATATTATTCATGTTCCATTGTCTAAAATAATTTTTTTTTCCGTCAGATTCACGTTGCAAGTGAACGCGATTTATTTCAACACCAAGTATGAATCTTACGCAAATGCTTTGAATTATCCTGACGGTATAGTCCAAGTTACCAACCCTGTTTTTGCCAACGTTAGTGAATATTCAATTTTTTGTAAATCAATTGAATGCAATTTAAATTTTCTCTGTTGAATAATGAAAAATTCCAGGCGATCATTGACAATCCGGAATATTACAAATTTGAACAAGCGTTCAATCAAATAAAACCTAACCCTGGGAAGATCACATGTCTTCTTAATAAAAATTTGGCCGATTGGTTCATAACGAGCCCACCAGAGGTGACCTATGCATACTATAGAAGCTCATATTACGATCAAGATACTGAAAAAAGTTATCCATGCGCGACAACTGTGAACCTACCGATGTCACCGTTTTTAAATTACATATCTTGTCGACAGGTAAGCAGTGGAAAATATTTTCAGATATAGAATTGCTATCAACGTATGTTGTATTTCAATTAAATTGGTTATAAATTTTAGTATCTCAGCACATTTGGATCATTGACTGATACCTCGAGGAAGCCATTGAATAATCCACCACCTTTCACCATTCCAACATCATTGGTAGGTTGGGGATGGAATGTCAAGGTTTTTGAAATAGCAGGATGATCGAGTAGAGAAATGTTTTATAAATTATATGGAAGAAATAATGAAAGAGAGGATTTACGATGTCTTTTTTTATTGTACCATGTTTAAAATAAATTCATCGAAATGCTTTTTTCGGTTTAAAAATACCGGGTTTCAAAAATAGTATCTGCTTAAATCAGAAAATTATGAGAGATAAATGAAAAAAATTGAAATATTTAGGTTCGTTCGAGCGCTTTATAAGATATGAAAAAAAGATTTGAAATTCATAATTTTTTTGTTTACGTTAACCAAAGGTGCGTTCTCACCAAATGCCAATGGTGTAAAAATAAATGGTTACCTATCATAATTTTTCTAAAACTTCACATCTTTTAGAGTAAAATTGATAAAAATTGAAAAGTGTAGTTTCGTGCAATAATTTCTAAATGTTTAAACCATAATTTTATCGACAATAAACAAATTCTGCAACAACTTAACATCGAAAAAATGGTAATGAAATTTTACGTACATAAAGTGAATGATAATGGGTATCCCTTGTTAGTGGAGATGCACCCTGAGACTTTCAAAAAATTATGAAATTCAAATCTTTTTTTCATATCTTATAAGGCGCTCGAACGATCCTATTTATTGAAAATTGAAGTCTTAAATATTTTTTACATTAAAAATTGTCGGTTTTAACAGAAAAATCTGTCGTTAATATCATTTTTATTGTCGTAGCACTCGGCTGTGATTCAAATCTCATTTCTTGTCATTGAGAGATGGTTTGATTATTATATCAACCGGTGTCGGACTCAGATTTTTGCCACCCCCAGCCCTGCGCAGATAATAAATTGCAGCCCCAAAAAAACTCAAATTTCAAACCGTAAAAAATCATTGAAGTAGGTACTCTCAAAATGACTGATTAAACAAGTCATTGTTGAAATCAGTGTAAAAAATTACGATTCAATCAGTGAATTTTCACTACTGAATCAGTAAAAATAAAATTTCACTGATTCAATTTAATTAATTACTTACTGATTCAATCAGTGAAATTTTTTTTACTGATTCAATAATGAAAATCCACTGATTTGAATCAGTAAATTTTTACTGATTTCAATCAGTCAATCAATTTTCACTGATTCAACAATCAAAATTCACTACGTATTTGAATCAGTAATTGGCAGTAAAATGACGCTGATTAACTGGGGAATCAGTGGAATTTGACTGATTATCAGTGACTTGATTTTTTTCTATTTTATCAGTCAATTTAGGCATTTTTGACTGATTCAAATTAAGAGAGTAGGTATTCAAAAAACGAAAAGAAAACGTACTCTCTAAACTTGAATCAGTCAAAATTCACTGATTAATAAGACAAAAGTGTGCAACTGAAGAAAAATCAGTGAAAATTTTACCGATTTAATCAGTGAATATTCATTTTTGAATTGGTAAAAATTTTAATTTACTGATCGAATCGGTAAAAATTTTAATTTACTGATCGAATCAGTAAAAATTTTAATTTACTGATTCAATCAGTAATTAATCACTGATTGAATCAGTAATTATTCGCTGATTGAATTAGTAAATTTTAATTTTTACTGATTCATTTCAGTAGTTAAAAAAAGATTACTGATTCAAAAATGAAAATTCACTATTTGAATCAGTAATTTTTCACTGATTGACAGTCAAACACTGATTAATAGTTGCACACTTTTCGCTGTTTAATCAGTGAATTTTCAGTTTTTTGACTGAATCAGATTTAGAGAGTAGTGAAAAAATACCAGTGAGACATCAAGAAAATATTCATCGGGTGAGTTGAAAATCTCTGTCCCCCTCCCTTGAAAAGTATGAAAAATTTGAGATATTTCATCATGGAATACTTCGATTAAAACTAATTTAGGTAATATTAAACGTAACTAGCATAGGCGGAGATAAGGGGGGCATGGGGGGCTCAAGCCCCCCCCCAAATGTTGAATCAGCACCTCAAATCATTTTCGTGTGTATGTTTCACTAAAAAATTTTTTGTAAATATGCAATTTTCGAGGGATAGGTAAACTATTATCAATATGAGCCGAATTTCCTATTTTTTTCAAGCGACTAAAATGGTCTCCTGAATAATAAAAATAATTAGGTGTCTGTTCACAGCTTTTTGAGAAAATTTTCCAAATTATCCAAAAATTGAATAGCAAACCAGCACGAAAACGTACAAAATGAGGAAAAAACCACAGATTTTCCAATTTTTGCTGAAAAGTACATACGAAAAAAAACCACGAAATTAAGTAGAATAATTTCGAAAAAGACAACATTTTTGCACTAAAATAATAGAATTTTTCATTGAAAAAAATCATTAAAAATAGAATTATGTTTTATCTAAAAATCTGCAATTTTTCAAATCTTTGCCCTCGTTTCGCTCGGGTATGTGAAATCTCACGAATAAATAATAAAAAATAAGGGTTGAAAATTTCGTCTCCTTTTTTATTAGGTACTAAAATAATTGTAGTTGAAAAATAGATAAATTTCAGTTTTTGGATGTTTTTTTTAAATTTTCGCCCAAGCTTCGCTCGGGCTTGATTACCTTAGATACCTAATGATTATTTTTCAAAATGATGGTATGAACTCGCTTTCTTATTCATTCAGATGATTAAATATTTTATGGCGAGAAAAATTTGTACTCCTCATTTATTAGAGGACTTGTAGAATTTCAAAAAATTTTCAAGATTTTGGAAAGAGAGGTGGTCATTAAGGAATAGCTTTTTGAACGAATTTTAACAGACAATCTCTTTTTTCAATAATCTTAGTTGGCAAATTCCTTTTCATGCCTTCAGATTTTTGTCCAAGTTTTATTTCCAAAAACGCATTGATTTTTTTGAGGGGGGGGGGTGTCCGAAAACATCATTTTTGTTTTGTTTCATTCATTTTTAACTGGGGCTAAGCCCCCCCCCCCCGCCATGTTCCATCTTCGCCTGGTAACTAGGTACTTGGATTTTTTTTATACAAAAATGGATACATACTCATTACAAATAAAACACTAAAAACAAAGAAATGGAAGACAAGTTGGATTTTCCTTTCCGAAATTTGGCACTGATTTTTATACCAAAGAATTTAACTGGGTACCTTTTTTGTCAAGTTGTTTTGGGGAAGGAAGAAAAGTGGCATGTAATTCATTTGAAAATTTTTTGCTTTCAATATTTTCAAATTCCAAAAAATGATTTTAGTTGAGAGTATAAAATGAATATTTTAATGTTACCTTGACATTTGAAACTTGAAATTAAGGTATTATTGAGATAGACTAACATTTCAAATCGAGCCAAACCGTGCAAAAACCAAGAATTCTTTTATTCGCTTCCAACGTTTTAAAAAGTTTGATCATTTTAAGCCACTTTTTAAGAATAAAAATAACTGCTTGATCGCAACGAAGGCGGAAATTTTGTTTAGAAATTCATAGCATCAAACCACTTGATAACAAACTTTCATTCTGAAATACTTGAATATTTCAATATTTTAAAATATTTCCTCCAAAATTTGCGACCCCTTGGAATTTGACGCCCCCACGTCACACAGGTGCTTCTAATTTTTCTAGAGGAATCCAGCACTGATATTTATCAGCAATCTTTCTCGCTAATTATTGTTAATCAACTTATGACAGAAAAGGATGGTGTGTTGAATTCCTTTTGAGAGAATTTTTGGGAAATATGGACCATTTTTCAATACTTCATGTTGTACCAAACTGCTGTATATGTATTTTATCCTGTTAAGTAAATTATTCGATTTATTTCTCAAGTAAACTTTTTTCTTAAGGCATATCTAATGTGGTAAAATCTGATCCCTGTACAAATGAGAAATAGAAAAATACTTTTTTGATTTTCGTATCAACTTGAATGTTTGAAAAAAATATCACTCTGGTTTCACTCAATCGCATAATTGGGCAGAGTAAAATTTAGAAAGTTAAAAAAGAAAGAAAATCATTTATAATTCGGTATAAATTCGAGTTTGGTGCGCAATTGGGATTCGTCCATAAGGTATTGGTATATACTACAGCGAATTTTACCTGAAATTTATTAATTGAGTAGGTGTAGGTAACTTTGATTTTAAATGCGTCATTCCGCAGAAAATTTTTTCGCACGTAAACAACGCAAAAAATAACGCGAATCGCATAAATAAAATACAGTATCGTGCAACGAAACAGAAAAAATTCAGAAGCTAGATCGTAAATCAAAATCATTTGACACAATGGAAAAGTATAAAATTTCGAATTGGGAACGTGTTAGGTAATGGTGCGCTAGTGTCGTTTTTTACCTACCTAAATTGAAAGGGGGATAATCTTATCAGTTACATGTATTCTTATGGGAAAATCGTCATTTTCGAAAATTAATTAAAAATTCTGTTGAATCATTAGGAGGATGATTTTTTTTCAGTGTTGTAATTTGAACCTTCTACTATGAGGGAAAAATATATATATTTTTCCTTATCAACCATGAAAGTCCGAAAAAAAAAGACATTTTCTTGACCTCTTTCTGTTGCCTTGAAGTTATTATAAAAGGGTAATAAAATCATCATTTTGAAGGAAAATGATTACTTTAAATAATTAAAAGTGGTTGTTTCAATTATTAGTGTGTATCAAAGATGCTTTTGTTTCAAATTGCTTCATGGTTCTTCTTTAGTGCTATTTTGTTCAAAAGCTAAAGTCAGAATATGTATACAGAGGTATACCAATTTATGTTATTCAAATAAGACATTTAACACTTCAAAACTCTATACTTTAACCACTTTTAGTTGAACACTGACATTCTAATCAAAGTTTTTCATGAAAATCAAAAATTTATCGAAATTTAAGTCCGAAATCAACTTACTTTGACATGGAAAAAACTTGACTTCTTTGTTATACAAAAGGTGGGAAAATTAATACGTAGTTACCTTAAATGAATTGTTTTGTGTGCTACTCTCTAAACTTGAATCAGTCAAAATTCACTGATTAATAAGACAAAAGTGTGCAACTGAAGAAATCAGTGAAAATTTTAACGATTTAATCAGTGAATTTTCATTTTTGAATCGGTAAAAATTGTAATTTACTGATCGAATCAGTAAAAATTTTAATTTACTGATTGAATCAGTAATTATTCAGGATTCACTGATTCAATCAGTAAATTTCAAATTTTACTGATTCATTTCAGTAGTTGAAAAAAGATTACTGATTCAAAAATGAAAATTCACTAATTGAATCAGTAATTTTTCACTGATTGACAGTAAAATTTCACTGATTAATAGTTGCACACTTTTCGCTGTTTAATCAGTGAATTTTCAGTTTTTTGACTGATTCAGATTTAGAGAGTACAAGGTCCATAAAATATTATTTATTTCAAAACGCCCTTTTAGCTCACTTGATAATGTACTTATTTATTGTCAAAAATGACGATTTTTCCATAAGAATACATGTAACCGATAACAGGTATCCCCCTTTCGATTTTTATCAGTAGAAAAATGTAGTTCCACGAATGCTCGCCAGGGCCGCACCTCCATTGAAAACTCGGTCTCAATTTAGTTTGCAATGTAATCGCTAATTTACTTTGGTATACGTAGTACATCACTTTCTAAAATGAAAATAATACGTTACTTTTTGTTTGTTCTTTCAAGTCTAGGCTGGGCTAATATAATTTTTGCTGAGAATAGCTATGAGCCAAGTAAGTAATATCTTAATGTTAAAAATTTTGCGTTAATTTAGTGTCAACTCTCTTAATTTGAATCAGTCAAAAATGCCTCAATTGACTGATGAAATAGAGAAAATCAAGTCACTGATAATCAGTCAAATTCCACTGAATTAATCAGCGTCATTTTAATGCCAATCAGTGAAAAATTACCGATTCAAATAGTGGATTTTGATTGTTGAATCAGTGAAAATTAGTTGACTGATTGAAATCAGTAAAAATTTACTGATTCAAACTAGTGAATTTTCATTACTGAAACAGTGAAAAAAAAAATTCACTGATTGAATCAGTAATTAATTAACGATTGATTCAGTGAAATTTTATTTTTATTGATTCAGTAGTGAAAATTCACTGATTGAATCGTACTTTTTTTTTTTACTAATTTCAACGGTGACTTGATTTTGTCGATTTTAATCAGTCATTTTTGACTGATTCAAATCAAGAGAGAAGGGTAGTTTAATGAATATTTATTCATTCTCAACGTCATTGGGCAATGAAGCCATCGAAAATACAGTCGATCAAGGAATGAAAAGCGGAATGCGGGAAAATAAAGAAGAACCAGATTCTGATCAATCGGATTCACCGATGAAAATTGCAGCTCCCGAGGCAGAAGATTGGAAAATGAGTATAGAAAACGGCGAAAGTAAAAATATAAATTAAAGTCGAGTTTTATTCAAGTACAAAATACCAAATTAAAAACCACGTTTTAAAATTGTTTATAGTTGTCATACGGGCAAATTCGGAAACAAAAGGGTCTGTAAGTGGAGGGCCTATAAAAGGAGATCCAGTAACCTTGAAGTATATTACGTTTAGTGTAAATGAAGAAAAGTAAGACATCCATAATTTGGAAAGTTTTGCAATTGTGGAAGAAATTTTGAAAATCGAAAGTCTTAGAAAGATCTCCTCGGAAAATAAAAATTCACAGCCATCTTAAAGAATTATTATTCATAAGTTTACTCATCATTTCACTCATTCTTTTATATGAAAATTGTTACATGTATAGGAAGAGTATCGATACAAAGGTTATACACCTCAGCGAACATCCTTGCGGAGGAGCGCTCCACGTTCCTGTCTGTGAAGTGATAATTAAGCTTTCAATTGACGCTAGTGTTAGTAAAGATATTTTTACTTTTATGGATAACTGATATTCATCTCCACAGTATCTAGCGTCCGTATTCACTTCAATTCCAATATTTAATTCTAATTTCTAATACCTAAATTCACAGGGAACAGTAGATAACCCAGATTTCGAAGAATATATCAAAAAAATGCACAAAGCCGCTGAATCCGAATCTAGCGTTGATATTCTTAGCGGAAAAGCAATTTCAGGCTACGATTCTTATCACAATGCCAATTTGAATTACACATGCTGTGTTATAATGTGCCAGGGCTCAGCTAAGGAAGAATTAGACGGTTGCGGCTATCAGTGTGATTTTCCGGAAATAAAAGATGCGATTTACATGTCACAGAGACAGGTATAAAACTCGAAAATTTATTGCATAATGTAAAAGAAAATATAACAACGCGAAAATTCATCATTTAATAGAGCGCAGATATAAGCAATACAATCGCAAGTAGTAAAGAGTTCTGGCGTGAAGTTAATGTGCCACCTGTACAATGTTCAGGTACGATAAGAAGAAAAGGAATTGAACTTCATCCAGTTCAGTAAACTGAAGAAGAAAAATTATTCTTGATGTAGGAAGAGCAAGATCCAAGAAGGATATCTAACACATTATACATATTCAACGAATTTTTGAACTTTTTTACTGATTCTTCAATGTTACATACATATTCATAAGCTACGAGCCCAAAAACCTAGATTTAAAAATATTATACGATATTTTGATTCAATTTCAATTTCAACACCATCACCATCCCTAATCCTCCCAAAAATAGTCAAGTTTCCGTTACAAATATTCCGTATTTTTTCTACTTTACATTAAAATAACTCGAAATTTTTTAGAGGTAAGGAAAGTAGCAATAAGATGAAATAGAATTGAAAAATGTGCTGGCCACTGGTCGAAATAGTTATTAAAGTTAAAAGTTACAAAAATGGGTTTTTAATTTTTATTGCCAAAATAATAATCAGTATTTTTTTCCACTTTACGTTGAAGTAGGTAACTCGAAAATTTGAGGGAGAATATGGGTATTTTACAAGGACGTACTGTACGTCCTCGGTATTTTATTTGAGGTAACGCGAAAACAATCTACGTTGAATTTTCTGCAAGATTTAATTGATTGATTTTGAAAGTTGTGCTGGTAACTGATCGAAAGTTTCAAGTTCAAAGTTACAAAAATAAGGGTTTTTTGTAAAAATTATGCATCACTTGTAACTTTAAATACAAACTTATTAACCCCTTTTCAATTAGTCAAGAGATTGAATCTGAATGGTTCTTTCAATAGCTCTCAACTGGCGAATTTCATGCAAAATTCGTTAGTTTATGGCCCACTCAGCCAGAAATCTACTAACTAACAGTTAAAGTAAAAAACCGAGCGATTCTGCTAGCTTTCGGTCCTAAAAATAATTTATTATTCAGCTAGCAAGAACCTGGTACCATGAATATTAGCTACACCTATGCCAGAAAATAATATCAGAAATTTGCCACTTAGGTAAGCATCATTCATTTTTATTATTTTTTTTTATACGTAAACAATAAAGTCACACGAATCGCATAAATAAAATAAGTACATACAGTATTATGCAATAACGCCGAAAAAATACTGATAATGGATCGTAAATCAAAATCATCTGAAACAATGGAAAAGTATGAAATTTCGAAATATTTAATTAGCAATGTAATCGCTAATTCACATAAGTAGTACGTCGCATGCCAAAATGCAAACTATACTATCTGGAGGTTCAAAAACGTCTCTAAACCTTTTTCAATTGATCAAGGAGGTCAAAATTGAGGTAAAATTCTAGTTTCAGCTTGGAAAAAAATACCTTTCATAATTCGGAATAGACACGTAACCAGGTAGCGCCACCGTCGAATGCTGAAAACGGTGTCCAAGAATTTTTTTACATAGGGTTTATATGGGAAGGTGTTAGTTTTTTATGAATTACATCAAAACTATGGTTTTTGAAGAAATTTGACCATAATGAAAGTTGCAGAGCATTAAATTTCCTACAAAATAAATCTATTTTGAAAGCTGTATCGACGACCGATCAAAAGTTATTGAAGTTCAAACTTCAAAGTTACTGTTATTTTTCTCCATTCTCTTATCACTGTGATAGGTAATTATTAGATGACGTAATTTTGTGTCAATGAACAAAAAATTTCCTTCATTTTCGTTGAAATTGAAAATTGTTGAAAATGATGCAATAAAATGTACGTAACTTCAAAAGGAAAGGTAGTTGGGGTCCAAAATGCTGTGAAATATTTTTTCAAGTCCCTAATACATCACTTGAGGTGCTAAGGAATCTAAAAGTGCCTGCGGCCAAATTCACCCTTTATCCAGTCACTCTCTTAATTTGAATCAGTCAAAAATGCCTAAATTGACAGATAAAATAGAGAAAACCAAGCCACTGATAATCAGTCAGATTCCACTGATTCCCCGGTTAATCGGCGTCATTTTATTGTCAATCAGTGAAAAATTACTGATTCAAATAGCTAAATTTTGATTGTTGAATCAGTAAAAATTAGTTGACTGATTGAAATCAATAAAAATTTACTGATTCAAATCGGTAAATTTTCATTATTGAATCAGTAAAAAAAAAAATCGCAGATTGAATCAGTAAAAAAATTTTACTGATTGAATCAGTGGAATTTTTTTTCACTAATTCAGGAATAAAAATTCACCGATTGAATCGGTAATTTTTTTATTGATTCCTACAGTAGTAAGCAAATTTGATTTTGTCGATTTCAATCAGTCAATTTTGACTGATTCAAATTAAGAGAGTGCCTATTAGTTCTATGCATTTC
This sequence comes from Pseudococcus jackbeardsleyi, assembly GCA_038380155.1. Lineage (NCBI taxonomy): Eukaryota > Metazoa > Arthropoda > Insecta > Hemiptera > Pseudococcidae > Pseudococcus > Pseudococcus jackbeardsleyi. Next base: position 37,967,280 of record CM076241.1, read on the forward strand.
AGTGGAGTATTCTGAATAAATTTTATGATCCACTTTCAACTATGTAGTATTTTCAAGAGATTTCAAAATATTTTTAATAAATTTGAACCCCAGAAAATTCAGCAACTTCAGTTAAAGCCAAACGTATCACATTTCAGTAGGTATTCATTTGCAATGCAAGTTTAAAATTTAGTTCCGTGATTTCTTTTTATCGAAGGGTGAATTTCTAAATCCTTAAAAGAAGAAAAACTGATCTCTTGAAGTTAAATGGTACGCTGCTATTTCATTAATTCTTGGCACTGGATCCCAGAAATATGTACAGTTTTTAAATTTTCAAAGTTGGGTTTTTAATTTTCAATACTGCATTTTCAATTTATCATCCATCTCCCATCTATCTTGCTTCTTCTATCTTCCATAATTTTCAACATAGAATTTTCGATTTGCAAGTCCACAAAAAGATTTTTAGAACCCTCATTTCAGAAATCATCATTCAGCTCTGAAATTACTCCCCAAAATCACAATCCAAATCACAATTCTTCAAACCATCATTAAAATTACCTCCCAAATGGAAAATTTTCATTTGAGAAGGTAGAATTGGAATATGGACTCACTTTTTGATTTTACGCATTTCCCCGGTTTTCCTGACTTTGTCTTCAAATATGGTGTAAAAGTGATGAAAATATGTCAATTTTACGAAATTTCGACCTTTGAAAAGAAAAAGTTTATTTTCTTCTTATCTTTGGAATTTTTCAAATCGAGAATACGAAAAAACGTCAGCTCGATTTTTTAATATGTTAATCAGCATGTAAAGTTGTACGTCGGAGAATTTTTTCAGATTTTTTGAAGGTGTCCCTGATAGGGAAATGTCGTTTTCAAACTTTTACAGCAGATTTTTGGCAATAAAAAAAGTGGCAACACTGATTTTAAAAAAATCGTCAAAAAGCTCATCAAAAGCCCTACACAATGGAAAAAGTTTCAACTTTCTACCTATCATAGTTTTCAAGATATCCATGCTCAAAATTTACCATATCCAACTTTACCTCAAAACTTTGAATGCTCGTGGCTGCCCTCCAAAAAGACTTAAGGAGCTGCGGTTTGCGGCATTCGTCATCTTTCATCGAGGTCGACTCACATAAAAAAAATCAGAAAAATCGCCGACCCACCTTACCACTTTGCGTACGAACTGACATGGAATGACCCTTGCGGAGTCTGAAAGATAACTGATAGGAGATTCATAATAGATAATCACATTTTGAAAAACTCGATGTTGAATTTGATAATTACCATGGATGAATGCTACCATTTAAAATTCTGAAAAAATTACCCCATTGACCGACCCCCTTGATAGGGGTCAAAATTCAAAAAAAATGAAAAATGGTGTAACCTGTTGTTTGTTAGGTATTCGATGACACCCAGTTCGAATATTAACTTATTCTTTGGATTCGACTCTTCAGTGTCCCCCATAGCCCACCTCAATTTTGGGAAAAAGCATGTTGAAAAGTTGAAATGACGTATGGCATATCGATCGCTACTAATTTGAGGTCGTAGAAATTGAATATCGACTTACTTTTTGATTTTACTCCTTTCCCCTGCTCTAATCGACCCTCTCTCGAATTATTCGTACATACTTACCTATTTCTAATAGTTTGAACAGAGGGAAATGCGTAAAATCAAAAGGTGAGTCCATATTCGAATGCTACCTTCTCAAATGAAAATTTTCTATTTGGGAGGTAATTTTAATGATGGTTTGAAGAATTGTGATTTGGATTGTGATTTTGGGGAGTAATTTCAGAGCTGAATGATGATTTCTGAAATGAGGGTTCTAGAAATCTTTTTGTGGACTTGCAAATCGAAAATTCTATGTTGAAAATTATAGAAGATAGAAGAAGCAAGATAGATGGGAGATGGATGATAAATTGAAAATGCAGTATTGAAAATTAAAAACCCAACTTTGAAAATTTAAAAATTGTATTTCTGGAAATATTTCAAGAATATGATGCAATTAGAAGGAACCAACGTAAAGATGAAGGAACAATGCATATTAGGTGTCTGTATCTCTGATAATTTTTTTGCCTTTTTCTTTGCGAATTTTTCAACTTTCATTTATTTTCACCATTAGTTATCAGGCAATTAAATAATTTGAAAACTCAAAAATTCGCAAAATTCGAGAAACTGACTTCAGCACCTCAAATTTTGGATATGGGAGTTTTCTTATGATATGACGTACTTTCGATTTATTTTTGGTTGGGCTCAAAATTTTACTTTGGGTTGGCATAGGTACCTCCCTTGTAAGGGTGGTGTTTATGTCCAAATCCAGACTCACATGTAGGAATTTCGCGAGAAGAACTTCTCGTACGTAACATATTTAATCGAGAAATAACTTGAATCACACAGTTGGACTAATTATTTATGAAAATTACCATTTTGATTAATATTTTTGATCCGTCTATGTCTATACGCTTCTGACGTTGATTCCCTTTGCTTTTTTAACATTCGAAGTAGGTTTATCTTTTGGTGGTATTAGTTTATCCAGAGGATCTCCTGCCTCATCAACCATAGTACCAAATGAATTATCAAACTAAAAGAATGAATTACTCAGTGTCATACTATTTCATGTTTGGTAGATTCAGGGTACTGAAATCATTTCAAGAGAAGATACCTGTTTCCTCGACATGAAATTAGAATGATCTTCCGTTGGCAGATGAACAGTTGTAGCGCAAGAATATGTTTTACCATCATCTTCATTATAATAAGAACTTCTAAAATATTCGTATTCCGCTTCAGGTGGAAAATTCTTAAACCATGAGAATGAAATCTCGCTTGGCCGAATAACTTCACTATCTCCTGGGTTCTTTACTTTTTGAAGCGTTGGTTCAAATTTCGAAAATTGGGGATTATCGGCGTCACCCTGCAATTTCAACACCAAAATAAAGAAAAAATGCCCAATGGACTCATGAAACTACTCAAGCAGTATTACAAACATTTGTTTCGACTGGGATATAAACTTGGATCAAGCCATCCGGATAATTCAATGAATTTACAAATGACCCGTACTTGGTGTTGAAAAAATAATCTGTTATTTCGAATGTGGTACTGTTTGGAAAATTATTGAATTTAAAGCATGCTATGAAAAAAGTTGTTCATTCATAGAGGCATTGGAATTTTGAACTAGCATGAAAGAGAACGTGCAAAAGAATGGTTTTTTGATATAAACCGATTTTTTTATGTTCGGTTTTGAATTTTTATCAAATAATTATGCTTAATTTTTTCTCGCCAGAAATATATAAGGCAAGAACTTTTGCAAATTGGAGGCCTTTTTTTTTTCAAATTACAAAAATATCATATCCAAATAGGTAACTGAAAATTATTTTAAATTTGGGATCAAAATATGGATAAGTTTCAGATCAGAAATGGTTTTATTCAGAAACTTGGGATAAGTAAACTGTTATATGAAAGCCTAAATGAGTTAATCGTTCTTTTTTATGCTACAGTTTCAAAGTTCATTTCAGACCTTATAAATAGTTCGTTTTCTAATAAAAAAATTCATCAGTTGTACTTATTTTCACAAGTATTCCAAACGTATTTGAATTTGTAAAATTTATACAGATCTGAGCCAAAGACACCTCCTGTTACTGTGCCGTTAGTTTTTGAGCTGCCAATCACTTCAACTGCATTGGAAAATTTCTTCATTATTCCACAAAATCAACAATTCATTTTTTTGCCCTCAATATTCACCTGATTTGCCAGTCTGAGTCAATGTCCAATCCTCAGCCGATGCGGTAAAAAAACTCAGTGATTTTTCGTCACACTCTTCACATATTAATGTGCTGCTGTCGATAGATTCATCTGAATTTTGATCACCGTTGTTTCTCAATTTGTCGATCAAGTTTTCTAGTCCGTTAAGAAGTGGATCTATCATTGCATAAATGTTTGTTTTATAATGAATGTCGAATATTCGATTTGTGAAAACTTTTACTATTTTTTACCTGATAATTCTTCAATATCATCGGCGAGTAAAAATTTCGTTGAGCCGAAAATTGAAGCACAGAATAATAAATAACCTCCTATGTACATCTTGTGGTTTATGTGTAATTTAATGACTACTATTTATATACTTTTTTCAAGCATTTCGCGTAAATTATTTGAAAATTTTGATTACTCAACCAGGGCCGGATTTAACCTCACGACGCTCAGAGGCAGAATAAAATTTGCCGCCGCCCCCCCCCCCCCACCAAAAAATGTGTAACTTCCTGCTTTATTTGGATAATTACATTGAAAGAAAAATTAACGAAAAATGAATTAAAAATCAATTTTCTCAATTATTTTTTCGGTTAGGTACAGAGTGGGCATAGAGGCTTCGAATATCAGAAGGTTCCTAAAGAGGAGAATAGAGGAGAATTTACTTTCGTACCAATGTTTCAAGTAGATTATAGAAGTTTGATTCAGTCGCGTCCGAGCGAAGCGAGGGCAAAGCTTTGAAAAATTAGAAATTGAATGTTTAAAAAAAGACATTTTTTCATATTTTAATGCTATGCCCTATGCAAATAAAAGTTTTGTTCAAAAAAGATTCTTTTTCAGTGGGTACAGTAAATTTTTTCATTTTTTTTTTCAAATCACAATTATGGAAAATTTAAAAAAAACTGCTCCTCAAAATCTGCCGCCCCCTAAAATTTGCCGCCCGAGGCTGGTGCCTATGTAGCTAGTGCGTAAATACGGCCCTGTACTCAACACCTACATAGTTTCGGAATGTTACATAATTTACGAGTATTGTTTTATCAACGTATTACGTGCGATATTTTGCCTTTTCAACACTATTCACTTAATAAATATGACATTTTTAAAAGAGGTTTCATTAGGTACTTTGTAATATTTTGTGTCAGGTTTATGTCGCAAGTACCCATTTTATTAACGGTATATGTAATCCATGGTAGTTTTATTTGTTCTAAGAAATTGTAAGTTCAACGCGTGAAGAATCTGAATGTGAAAAATGATTAAATTCGTGGACAAAAAATTGTTAGGTGTAACGCTTGAAATTTGAGGGATCCAGTGCCAAGAATAAATGAAATAGCAGCGTACCATTTAACTACAAGAGATCACTTTTTCTTGTTTTAAGGGTTTTCAAAGTAAAAAGAAATCACGGAACTACATTTTAAACTTGCACTGCAAATGAATACCCACAGAAATGTGATACGTTTGGCTTGAACTAAAGTTGTTGAATTTTCTGGGGTTCAAAATTATTAAAAATATTTTGAAATCTCTTGAAAATACTAGTTGAAAATGGATCGTAAAATTTATTCAAAATATTCCACTGAAATGCATAGAACTGATAGGTACTCTCTTAATTTGAATCAGTCAGAATTGACTGATTGAAATCGACAAAATCAAGTTACTCCTGTAGGAGGTGAATTTTCATTCCTGGATCAGTGGAAATAAAATTCCACTGATTCAATCGGTAATTAATTACTGATTCAATCAGTGAATTTTTTTTCTGATTCAAGCGGTGAAATTTTTTTACTGATTCAATAATGAAAATTTACTGATTTGAATCAGTAAATTTTTATTGATTTCAATTATTCGACTAATTTTTACTGATTCAACAATCAAAATTTAGCCATTTGAATCAGTAATTTTTCACTGATTGGCAATAAAACGACGCCGATTAACCGGGGAATCAGTGGAATTTGACTGATTATCAGTGACTTGATTTTCTCTATTTTATCAGTCAATTTAGGCATTTTTGACTGATTCAAATTAAGAGAGTGGCTGGATAAAGGGTGAATTTGGCCCCAGGCGCTTTTAGGTTCCTAAGCACCTCAAGTGATGTACTCTCTCATTCTGAATCAGTGAAAACTCATAGATGAATAGTCGAAATTGCAGCACAGGAAAAATCAGCAAAATTCACTGACTTTTCAAAGCTTTTCATTGATTTTTCAAAAGTTTTCACTGAATTTTCAATGATTTTCACCCATTTTTCAGAAGATTTTTATTGATTTTTCAGTGAATTTTCATTGACTTTTCATTGATTTTTTTCACTGATTCGTTTTCAGTGAAAATTGTTTCGCTAATTTTTTCCTGTTCTGCAATTCTGAATGTTTTTCAGTGATATTCGATAATTTTCACTTTTTTTAGTTTTGGCCGGGCGGTAGTACGGCGATGGAAGTGGGAAAAAGAACGACTCTACTACCGCACCACTGCACCAGCCTTATTATTCTGATACGACGATACGAGACCAACCGAATGAGAAAATCGCCTCTCTCGATCTCAAGAAATGTTGCACCGGTTTTTGATGGTCTGTATGTGGTTAAGGCCTCGTCGAACTGATCAACTCATTAAAATTTCAAATCTGTATGATTAATATTAAATGAGTAGCTATGAGCCCCTCAATGTGCGGAATTTACTACATTTCTCTTCATCGCCTTCTATACTTTTACTCAATTTCCAGAAAATCTCTTTCACCAAATTCTACGAAATTTCACATGATGGTAGATTTTTATAACCATTAGTGCATGTCGTGCGGCAATTTGGGGGGGGGGATTTTTACCTCCCCCCACCCCCTTCACCTAAATTCAAAATTTTAAACGCTCATCATAACTCGAAGTGGTTCAAATACCACTAACTTTTTTTTTTAAATAATTTTTTGTTTTCTTTTTATGAGAATTTTGTGAAACGCTATTATCTTTTGTAAGTTATTTTTTTCACGGGTGTAAAACTGATTTAACAAATGAAAAAAATTACTGGTATCCTCCAAAAAAATATCTTTCGGTAGAAAATGGAGGATCTTGAAAAATAACGCGCTTTTGTGGGTACGTCTCGTTTTCTTTGAATCTTTGATATTATAAAACACAAATTAGTTACTGATATCGGCATAGCGGCGAGTTGAGAAGTAAATTAACGATCAATTCCTAATTTGTTCCAACTTCTGATTGCTTTTCATATTATGAAAAATCAAATGGTATCGAAAAAAGCGGTCAGAAGTTGAAACAAATTAGGAATCTATCGATTATTTATACTTTCCAACTCACCACGAAGTCGATATCAGTAATTTTCTGTTTCAGAATATTGATGCGAACGAAACGACCCTACAAAAGCGCGTCATTTTTCAAAATCTTCCTTATTTTTTACCGCGAGGTATTGTTTGGAGAATGTATCTTTACCTCGAGAACCCACAATAGAACGTTTACAAGTTTCATCACCTGCAGCTCCGATATAAAATTGTGAGTCTGGTTGTTCAGGATCCGGTCCGTTTTCGTCATTTTGCGGTATTCCGCTCTGCACTACTTGATTAACTGCATTTGCGATAGCTTCAAGGTCTGATGACGTTGAAAATGAATAAAAATTCTTCAAACAATCCTTAATACTAAATTAACGTGAAATTTTGAACATTGAAATATTACTTGGCTGATAGTAACCCCCGGAAAAAATTATATTCGGCCGGCCAAGGCTTAAAACAACAAACAAGAAATAACGTATTAATTGCATTCCGGAAAGTGATATACGTACTACAAAGTGAATTAGCGATTAAATTGCGAATACAATATTTCGAAGTTTTATACCGTTCCTTTGTGTCCAATTTTTTTGATTTACGATCCATCATAGCTATTTTTTCTATTTTATTACGCATTATTGTGTTTTGTTTATGCGGTTCGCGTTTTTTATGGCTCACACGCGCAAAAAATGTCTGCGGAATGACGCATTCAAAATCAAAGATATCTACCTATGTACTGCTAGCACCTGCTTCCTTGCTACCTCAATTTTATTTTAAATCTATAGGTACTCCAACTTCCAAGTCTTATATCCAGTTATTTTCGAGTTGGGAGAAGATTTGAAATTCATATATAAATTTGAAAGAAATTCAACCCGAGAAAACTTCTATCACAAAAAATTTCTCAATTCAAATTTCCTCAGAATTCAAATTTTCAACTTGAATATTTTGAGCATTTTTATCAAATAGGTACGTGCGTGATATCTATTTGTATCCAAAATTTGTAATTCAAAATTTTTATCGATTTTTTTGAATTTTTTTCTCACTTGATTTTTCAACTTTGAATTTGAAAAAAATTTTATCTTCTTGTGAATCAAAGATGAGTAGAAATTTCATCAAGAAAGAAATAGAAAATAATTGAAGAAATCTCGACAAAATTAGGATTTAAAAAATTTAATCATATTGTTGGGAAAGAAAGTTTCTGAAATTGGACACAATTTTTGAAAATGTGACCCTACCGGTGAGAAGGGACTTGAAAAAATCGATATCTCATTTTTCACGTTTTTGGTTCAAATTCAAATGACATCAAATTTGGACCAAACACATAAAAATGAAGACATCAATTTTTTTTTACACAAGGTCTTTTCTTTCGGACAGGGTCACCAATACTTATATAGGTATAATTAAAGAAACTGGAAAAATTCAAATTTGAAAAAAGTTGCACATGTCAATTAGCGAAATTGGAATAAATTTTGGATTTACATCGTTGACAACCCGTTTACAGAAAAAATACATGAGAAAAGGGAATTTACCAAAATTTTCAAGATCCAAAGTGGAAAGAATAGCGCTGGATAAAAGTTTCCGAAGTGTGAAAAACCAAATATGATTTTAAACTTTGGTTCTCAAGAACCATTGTTCAAGGTTTTAAGAACCATTCTTCAAAATTATGGACATTACAAATATTCCGTATTTTTTCTACTTTACATTAAAATGACTCGAAATTTTTAGAGGTAAGGAAAGTAGCGATCTACGCGAAATCCTCAATAAGATGAAATAGAATTGAAAAATGTGCTGGCCACTGGTCTGCATCCGTTACCACCCCTACGTGACGTGAAGGCCATGCGCACCTATAACAGTAGTAACTTGATTTTGTCGTTTTTAATCAGTCAATTTTGACTGATTCAAATTAAGAGAGTACCTATCAGTTCTATGCATTTCAGTGGAATATTTTGAATAAATTTTATGATCCATTTTCAACAAGTATTTTCAAGAGATTTCAAAATATTTTTAATAATTTTGAACCCCAGAAAATTCAGCAACTTCAGATTAAGCCAAACGTATCACATTTCAGTGGGTATTCATTTGCAGTGCAAGTTTAAAATGTAGTTCCGTGATTTCTTTTTACTTTGAAAACCCTTAAAACAAGAAAAAGTGATCTCTTGTAGTTAAATGGTACGCTGCTATTTCATTTATTCTTGGCACTGGATCCCTCAAATTTCAAGCGTTACACCTAACAATTTTTTGTCCACGAATTTTATCATTTTTCACATTCAAATTCTTCATGCGCCGAATTTACAATTTCTTAGAACAAATGACACTACCATGGATTACATATAACGTTAATAAAATGGGTACTTGCAACATAAACCTGACACAAAATATTACAAAGTAATGAAACTTCTTTTAAAAATGTCATATTTATTAAGTGAATAGTGTTGAAAACACAAAATATCGCACGCAATACGTTGATAAAATAATACTCGTAAATTATGTAACATTCCGAAACTATGTAGGTGTTGAGTAATCAAAATTTTCAAATAATTTACGCGAAATGCTTGAAAAAAGTATATAAATAGTAGTCATTAAATTACACATAAACCACAAGATGTACATAGGAGGTTATTTATTATTCTGTGCTTCAATTTTCGGCTCAACGAAATTTTTACTCGCCGATGATATTGAAGAATTATCAGGTAAAAAATAGTAAAAGTTTTCACAAATCGAATATTCGACATTCATTATAAAACAAACATTTATGCAATGATAGATCCACTTCTTAACGGACTAGAAAACTTGATCGACAAATTGAGAAACAACGGTGATCAAAATTCAGATGAATCTATCGACAGCAGCACATTAATATGTGAAGAGTGTGACGAAAAATCACTGAGTTTTTTTACCGCATCGGCTGAGGATTGGACATTGACTCAGACTGGCAAATCAGGTGAATATTGAGGGCAAAAAAATGAATTGTTGATTTTGTGGAATAATGAAGAAATTTTCCAATGCAGTTGAAGTGATTGGTACCTCAAAAACTAACGGCACAGTTACAGGAGGTGTCTTTGGCTCAGATCTGTATAAATATTACAAATTCAAATACGTTTGGAATACTTGTGAAAATAAGTACAACTGATGAATTTTTTTATTAGAAAACGAACTATTTATAAGGTCTGGAATGAACTTTGAAACTGTAGCATAAAAAAGAACGATTGACTCATTTAGGCTTTCATAATAACAATATTTACTTATCCCAAGTTTCTGAATAAAACCATTTCTGATCTGAAACTTATCCATATTTTGATCCCAAATTTAAAATAATTTTCAGTTACTTACCTATTTGGATATGATATTTTTGTACTTTGAAAAAAAAAATGCCTCCAGTTTGCAAAAGTTCTTGCCTCATCTATTTCTGGCGAGAAAAAATTAAGCATAATTATTTGATAAAAATTCAAAACCGAATATTAAAAGATCGGTTTATATCAAAAAATCATTTTTTTGCACGTTCTCTTTCATGCTAGTTCAAAATTCCAATGCCTCTATGAATGAACAACTCTTTACATAGGTATGCTTTAAATTCAATAATTTTCCAAACAGTACCACATTCGAAATAACAGTTTATTTTTTCAACACAAAGTACGAGTCATTTGAAAATTCATTGAATTATCCGGATGGCTTGATCCAAGTTTATATCCCAGTCGAAACAAATGTTCGTAATACTGCTTAAGTAGTTTCATGAGTCCATTGGGCATTTTTTCTAATTTTCTCTTTAATTTGGTGTTAAAATTGCAGGGAGACGCCGATAATCCACAATTTTCGAAATTTGAACCAACGCTTCAAAAAGTAAAGAACCCAGGAGATAGTGAAGTTATTCGGCCAAGCGAGATTTCATTCTCGTGGTTTAAGAATTTCCCACCTGAAGCGGAATACGAATATTTCAGAAGTTCTTATTATAATGAAGATGATGGTAAAACATATTCTTGCGCTACAACTGTTCATCTGCCAACGGAAGATCATTCTAATTTCATGTCGAGGAAACAGGTATTTTCACTTGAAATGATTTTAATACCCTGAATCTACTCAATATGAAAAAGTATGACACTGAGTAATTCATATTTTCAGTTTGATAATACATTTGGTGCTATGGTTGATGACGCAGGAGCTCCTCTGGATAAACTAATACCACCAAAAGATAAACCTACTTCGAATGTTAAAAAAGCAAAGGGAATCAACGTCAGAAGCGTATAGATGGTTCGAAAATATTAATCAAAATGGTAAAAATAAGTTTTTGAACAAATTTTTGTATTACCTACTTTCAATTTAAACGTGAGAAATTGACACACTGGATGAAAATGCCGAATTTTTGACCATTTTTTACATTGTCCTATAATTCAAATTTTTCTCATCATTGCGCCCTTCATCATCACAGTTTGGAAAGAATTCGGGCTCTTCGAATGAAACACTTATTTGTACACTGTAAACATATACAGTGTGTCAAGTTTCATTTTTTTTTTTTTTTTGAAATTTGACGGTGCCACCTCCTAATTTTGTTCCGTTTGATGAGAAAAGACCCCCATAAAAATACCCCGAAAAAATTATGCCAAGTGGTGGCGCAATGAAGGTGAAAATTTGCCATAAAGGATAATGTAAAAAATAGTCCGAAGTTCAATATTTCATCCAGTTGATCCAGTGTGTCAATTTTTCACGTTTGAATTGAAAGTAATGCGAAAATCTGGTCAAAAACAAATCACATGGAATATGTTTTCAAAAGAACGAAGCAAAATTAATTTTATATCATTGAAAAAACAAACCAAACATTGCGCGAGTGATCGCCTAGTTGCCACGGTTTGGCGTGGCAATTCATCCAAACACTGGGCAAATCATATTCATAACTTTACCTTTCTTCCCGATTAAAAAATTTCAGATCTGATCATATCTCAAAAATTTCCCAATCTAATTTTATCAAATTACATCAAATCATACCTCATTGTATCAGTTCATATCTGAAAAAATTTATGAAAGTTCAGATCTAGTTTGATATGATGTGATCAAATGACATCCAATTTGATCAAATTATATCTAAAAAAAAATCAGATGTAATTAGATATAATTTGATTAGGACATTTTTGAGATCAAATTTTATATGTTTAGATAAAATTTGATCTAAATCAGATATGATTTGATACCATTTGATCTAAAATTTTTTCATCGGGTCGGCCACCACTTCATATCATTTTTTTGGGCTGATTTTTTGTATTTCCTATTTTCTAGGTCCAATGAAAATTTTAAGGGGGTGGCACGTCAAAAATATTGAAAAATTTTTTTACCATATAAAAATGAAACACCATATTGTACACGCCCAGCATATAAAAAAAAAACCTACGAAAAAAATTTTAAAAACTGCCCGAAACGTTGAAAATTCGATTTTTGACAGATTTTTAAACTTTTAGTGTGTCGTCTTGCCCCGCGGTACTCTACTTATTCAATTTCGGAACCAGCATTGAAAATGTTTTCAAATTATTTATTTAAAACTACTTATGTTTAACATTAAAAGTAGTTTTTTAAACATTGCAAAAAAAATTAATGTAGCTATGGATATGGACTTGAGCGTAGCTACGAGGTACCAAATAAAATGTACATATGAATTTGTTATCAAATTTCTTTTTTATTACCACAAGAACAATAGAAGTCATATAAAACAATAGAAAATCAACTTTCAACCGCTGTAATTTATAGATTTAAAATGAAATTGAGATAGGTGCTAGCAGTACATACCTAGGTAGATATCTTTGATTTTGAATGCGTCATTCCGCAGACTTTTTTTTGTACGTGTGAGCAATAAAGTAACGCGAACCGCATAAATAAAACACAATGATGCGTAATAAAATAGAAAAAATATCAACCGATGATGGATCGTAAATCAAAAAAATTGGACACAAAGGAACGGTATAAAACTTCGAAATATTTTATTCGCAATTTAATCGCCAATTCACTTTGGTGTACGTATAGCACATCACTTTCCGGAATGCAATTAATACGTTATTTCTTGTTCGTTGCTTTAAGCCTTGGCCGGCCGAATATAATTTTTGCCGGGGATTACTATCAGCCAGGTAATATTTTAACGTTCAAAATTTTACGTTAATTTAGTATTAAGGGTTGTCTGAAGAATTTTTATTCATTTTCAGGGTCATCAGACCATGTCGGAAATATAGTTAATGAAGGAATGCAGACCGGAATGCCACAAAATGACGAAAACGGACCGGATCCTAATCAATCAGATTCTGATCAATCAGATTCTGATCAATCGGATCCTGATCAATCATCTCTACCATTAACTATCGGAGCTCCGGAAAGCGAGACTTGGGAATGTGATATTGTAGGTTCTCGAGGTAAAGAAAAGATACATTCTCCAAAAAAATACCTTACGGTAAAAAAATAAGAAACATTTTGAAAAATGACGCGCTTTTGTAGGTTTGTTTCAATATTCTAAAACTAAATTACTGATATCGACTTCGTGATGAGTTGAAAAGTGAATAATCGATAGATTCCTAATTTGTTTCAACTTCGGATCGTTTTCTTCGATACCATTTGATATTTCAGAATACGAAAGCAATCAGAAATCGGAAAAAAAATTAGGAATCTATCGATTATTTACTTTTCAACTCGCCGCGAAGTCAATATCAGTTAGTAATTTGTGTTTTAGAATATTAACGAGAACGAGACGAACCCACAAAAGCGCATTATTTTTCAATATCCTCGTTTTTCTACCGTAAGATTTTTTTTTGGAGGATATCAGTAATTTTTTTCATTAGTTTTACATGCGTGAAAATGAAAAAAATAAATTACAAAAGATAACAGCGTTTCACACATAGGCGCACCCAGGGGGGCTCAGGGGGCCCGAGCCGCTCCCCCCTTGCGCCCGGAAAAAATAATTTTTTGCTTCAAAAATGAGAAAAAAGTCAATTTTTTTGCTCTTCAAAGTATATTTTTTCAAAAAAATTTCGCCCTCGCTTCGCTCGGGCAGTATTTTAATATGTACTTTTATTTCAAAACTTGATAATTTTTGATTGATTTTTCAGTCAAAAATCACCAAATTCTCAATAAATTCTCTGTTTGTCAGAAAAAATTGATGATTTTTGATTGAAATATCAGTGAAGAATGACTCAATTTGAAATTTGACCCCCTCCCCATTTTTCTCAAATTCTGAGCCTCTCCCTTAATTAATTTCTGGGTGCGCCTATGGTTTCACAAAATTCTCAGAAAAAAAATTACTTATAATAAAATTTTTAAAAAAATCCGTTAGTGGGATTTGAACCACTTTGAGTTATGAGCCTTTAAACTTTTCAAATTGGGAAGAGGGGTTTAAAATCCCCCCGCCCCCAGAAAAAAAAATTCGCCACGACATGCACTAATGGGTATAAAAATGTATCACCATGCGAAATTTCGTAGAATTTGGCGAAAAAGATTTTCTGGAAATTGAGTATATAGAAGGTGATGAAGAAAAATGAAGCAAAAACCATATATTATTTGAGGGCTCATACATACTAATTCAATATTAATCACACAGATTTGAAATTTTAATGAGTTTATCAGTTCGACGAGGCGTTAACCACTTAATGACCATTAAAAACCGGTGCACCACTTCTTGAGATCGAGAGATGCGATTTTCGCATTCTGTTGGTCTCACGTCAGAATAATAAGACGGGCGCGCCCGTCTTTTGACATGCAACACGATGAATTTGAAAAATTTTGGGGTTGGCCCCTCCCCCCTCAACCCCTGTTTGGATTTTCCGGGAAATGGAGTTCGGATTTGAATTTGGGAGGTCAAAATACGTAGAGTTTGACACCCTACACGTGAGATTTAACGAAAAATTCAAATTCATTTTAAAATTTTGCACCCCCCCCCCTTGTGGAGGGGGAGTGGCGGACTAATCGAGTTGGTGGCGATATGCTCTGAATAAGAATGTAGTTCTGAAACTTTCAAGACCAAAATCATCGTACCGGGATCACATTTTCAGTTTAAATACCCGAAATTGTAAAATTATTTCAAAAAAAAAACGAGCCATCTTCGGGTGATTTGAGAGAAAAAAATATTTTTCTCCCTTTAAGGGGATGAAAAAAATTTTTTCAACATTTTTTATGAATTAAGGAAGTAATTCTGCGTTTTTAAAGCCCAAAAGCTCTTCCTGAAAACAATTTTTAATTTGTGTAAAAATTAGATGAAGAAGATAACTTTTTCCTCTTTTTTTGGTACTTATTGAACTACAAAACAGAGTAATGAAAATTAACGAAGGCCTAGTGGCAAAATCTCTTTTGATATTTCGAAAGCCTGTACCTGAAGCAACATTTTAATGCAGTTGGGGTTTTTCTAAACCGCACCGTACTTTTTAAAAGTCAACATAACCATTTTTTTGAAAAATTCAAAAATCAAATTTTTGAAGGTTTGTAATCACTGGAAACTTCATTCAAAATGTAATATAAATTGAAAAAATGGATTGCGCTGACTTTTTGGAATCTTTTTCATGTTTTGGAATCATGGTACCAATAAATGAATGCAAAATACAACATGAAATGCGAAGGTGCGCATGCTTAGTATACTGAACATGCGATCTCACTTTGGTGCTACGCTCGATGTTTTTGAGGCACTCTAATGTGATAAAAATACAATGAGGACGATTTTTAATGCTTGTACCCTATACTTAAGGGTATTTTGAATAATCAAAATCATATTTCAGGTTTCCTGGTAAAAGTGACATTTTTCCGCCTAAATTCCTCATTGAGCCCACTGTGGGGCGCAGTGGTGCGGTAATGGTGTCGTTCTTTTTCCCAATTCACTCGCCGTACTACCGCCCGGCCTGATCAAATCAAAAGTTACGGCTTATTTACAAAATACCAAATTTAAAACCACGTTTTAAAATTGTTCACAGTCGTGTTGACCCCACCATCGGACACTCAAGGATACTTAGAGAACGGGCCTTTTCCGAAGGATACTGAAGTGCCCTTGTACAGACTTACGTTACATCCGAATCAAGACAGGTAAGACAGCCAGGCTCGCAGCTAGCGGTGAGGCAACTGCAAATTTAAAAAAAAACCAGTCAGCTACATAATATATCAAGTGAAATTAGTTTCACGTTCATGAAATGGCTAAGCTGCCATGTATTTGCGCAGCGGTGTATTGGCAGTGATTTCCAACAAATTGAGGAATTTGATGATTTTTCACTCCCATTTTCCTTCACAACAACAAATTTCATAATTTCTCATTACAACAGTTTGAAAAGGGTCTGGCCGAATAAGGGGTGAATTTGGCCCCAGGCTGGATTTTCGTTTTAATCCCCCCAAAAGGTACCCCTTGATGTAAAAAAAATCTGGAAAAATTTTTGACCCCCCACCCCCCCTCCATTTCGGAGTTATGGCCATTTTATTACCCGATTTTCAAGAATTTTTAATTCCAACGGAAGTGAACGAAATTTTCTGTTCTTTGGCATAAAGTTACATCTCGTAGAGATGTATTTATGGAAATTTTTTCAAAAATTTTCATGCACATCTTCATGGTTTTTCGGCCATTTGAAGTTTTCAATCGCAAAAAACACCATATAATCGAAGAGGTACCACTCTGGAAAAATTACTAAAAAACGTGTTTTTTAACGTAGATTCACGTCACGTATTCAGTTTTGGCGATATCGATGCAGCAAGGGCCGAAAATCGCGAAAAACTGTACAAAAATGTTGGGTTTTTAAGCATTTTTTTCAAATTTTGAGCATTTTGTGTGGAGAGAATTGACTAAACGAAAAAACTAACGCCGAATTCGTGTTCAGCGGGTTAAAATACCCCCATAAACACCCTTTTCGCGATCGTTTCATTTGAAGTCTCGAAATTGTTTTTTTCCACCGATTTTTCATGACGAAATAATCTGAAAAAGTGAATTTCGAGACCTTGAGCAAAATAATCGCGAAAAGGGTGTTAATCGGGGTATTTTGACCTGCTGAACACGAATATGGGATTAGTTTTTCCATCCGGTCATTTCTTTCCTGAGAATCCGCCATTTTCAGGTTTTTGCTCAAAGACTTGATTAAAACTTGAAAATGGCGGATTCTCAAGAAAGAAATGACCGGATGGAAAAACTAATCCCATATTCGTGTTCAGCAGGTCAAAATACCCCGATTAACACCCTTTTCGCGATTATTTTGCTCAAGGTCTCGAAATTCACTTTTTCAGATTATTTCGTCATGAAAAATCGGTGGAAAAAAACAATTTCGAGACTTCAAATGAAACGATCGCGAAAAGGGTGTTTATGGGGGTATTTTAACCCGCTGAACACGAATTCGGCGTTAGTTTTTTCGTTTAGTCAATTCTCTCCACACAAAATGCTCAAAATTTGAAAAAAATGCTTAAAAACCCAACATTTTTGTACAGTTTTTCGCGATTTTCGGCCCTTGCTGCATCGATATCGCCAAAACTGAATACGTGACGTGAATCTACGTTAAAAAACACGTTTTTTAGTAATTTTTCCAGAGTGGTACCTCTTCGATTATATGGTGTTTTTTGCGATTGAAAACTTCAAATGGCCGAAAAACCATGAAGATGTGCATGAAAATTTTTGAAAAAATTTCCATAAATACATCTCTACGAGATGTAACTTTATGCCAAAGAACAGAAAATTTCATTCACTTCCGTTGGAATTAAAAATTCTTGAAAATCGGGTAATAAAATGGCCATAACTCCGAAATGGAGGGGGTGGGGGGGTCAAAAATTTTTCCAGATTTTTTTTACATCAAGGGGTACCTTTTGGGGGGATTAAAACGAAAATCCAGCCTGGGGCCAAATTCACCCCTTATTCGGCCAGACCCTTTATTAAAAATTTCAGTTTTGCCACCAAAAATTTTTTGCTTGAATTTGAAAGCAGGGATCGGTAGTCAGCCAAAATGCCAAAAGCTAAAGTCGATCATTTTTGAAGTTTTCAGAAAGCTGAAAGCTAGCTTGGCTTTATAATTCAACACATCAGCAGTCCAAAGCTTCATTTTTCGTCTTTCTAACGCCTTTTTTTTTTTCAAAGATTGAAATTCAATATTTAACTGGGTAATTCAATTCGCTTCATTCAAAACATAAATCACATTCAATTTCCTTGAAATTAAATTTAAAAAAAAAAAACTTGTAAAATTTTCTTGAAAAAATTGAATTTAACGTAACCGTTTTCTTTGAAAAGTCATTGTTCTATCCAATCCTTCGAAGTAAAGTTTCAGGTTTGTGTGATTTTCGTTCCATAAATGATTAATTGCATTTCAAAGTTCGAATATTCGTTTCGTACCAAAATCGAAAAAAAAAATGTTTAATTCATTTTCAGAATGGGGGGGAGGGGAACTTTCTATGGTTTCACTGTTTCAGACTCATAATATACGACTAGATTTTTTTTTTAATGGTGATTTTTCAGGGATTTTGAGAAAATTTGAAAGCAACAGAAGAGTTGATAAAAGAGAAAAGAAATTGAAATTACGAATATTATCTCAGCCTCAAAAAGTGTCGCCCTTCTAAAATTTTCTTTGCCCCAGCTCAAGGAAAGTTTTGCTTAACACTCATAATGCCATACGTTGAAAAATTTTGAAACTGGTGCGAAAATTTGACGAAGTTTTCAAAAAATTTATCTTCGGATTTGTTACCTACAGGAATGTTGTAGAAGTGAACGTTGAATACCGCAACAGCCAATATTATTGCACAATAATGTTCGACATTGACGCTAGCGTGAGTACTTTGACTTTCAAGAATAATGACATTCATCTACATAAATTTACAGCCCGCACTCGATTTAATTCCTCTACATAAATCTGATGAATTCTCAGGGAACAGTAGATAATCCAGAAATGGTATATTTATTAAACGAAGTGAGCACAGTCGCTGCTACAGGTGCGCCCGCTGAAGCAACGAGCGGAATAATATTTTCAGGTTTCAAAGATTTTCACGATTCCAATTTGGTTTATAAATACTGCAAAAAATCGTGCACCGACCAAGTTGCTGGAATGAATTCAAATTGCATGTCCATTCATTTGCCACTAGTGGAAGGTGGAAATTACATGTCATTCAAACAGGTATTAGACTTGAAAATTTATCGTGTATCTAATGTAATAGAGAGAATATAACAATTGGAAAATTCTTCATTTATTAGTTCCTTAAGCTCATCGGATTAATCAAACAGAAATCGGGGAATTCGATAAATAATGATGTGACAACCACAGATGAAACATGTTTGATTCTGAAATATTTATTTGGAGTTATTTTTGAGCCAATGTAAGCAAACAGAAGAAGAAATTGTTCATAATACACAGTGAGCCAGGAGCCTGGATATAGAAACCGAAACCACTCTAATGTGTGAAAAATTGATTTTTGAGTTGACACTGATTGTGGGTCTTTCGGAAGGAATAGAATCAAAAGGGAACCTGAACTCAGAAAACGAATTTTTTACACCGAAAGGTGGTTTCTACATATTCAAGTTCACACGTACATATGTATGTAAGAGCAAAATCTGAAAACATTATACATTTTAAATAAATTTTTGAATATTTTTGCATGCTTTTTAAAATTAAATCATCATCAGAATAAATAGGTAAATCTTTAATCTTAGTGGGTTATTAAAATGTGACGTGTCATAAGAAACCATCGTGTAAAAACAAAACTTCCTAGGAAACGCAAACAACAAAATCTGTTGCCATTTATCGGTTGTATTCGGTTAAACTTTTGAAGACAATTTTCACTCAGAAAACTTTTTTTTTGAATTTTTTCAACTGTACACCATTCAATAGAAGGGGTATTTAGTATCGAAATTGCAAAAAAAAAATATTACACTATAGCCTGATTTCTACATGTCACGTCACAAATAGTAAAAAAAGTTTTCAATTTCATCAAAATTGAGAAAAAAAAACTTAGTGTGGCTTTCGATTTCAAGTAAGTATCACTTTTAATACTCAAATCTCAACCCAACATAGTGGCGCCCTCCTTAAAACCATGATCACAGAATTCTAGGGATAAAACATGAAACTATGTCATGTTGACATGGAAAAATTGAAACTCAACAGATTAAAGCATTTCTGAATACAAGGAATAAATAAAATGGATCACTCAACTCAAATTTCAACACTTTTATAAAATTACATACCCACAAAATCACATCAAATCAGATCTAATTAGATCAAATTGAATCTATTCAGATCCAGGCTTGTGCCCTTGGTTCAAAAAGTGAACGAAAGTTTGTTCATGTTCACGAACGAACTGTAAAAATGAACTGAACAAAACGAACAAATTAATCTTTGAAAAAGAACTGAACGTGAACAGCGAAAAATTGAAAAAGAAAAAAGGATTGGACAAAAAGAACGAACGAATTTTTGAAAAGTAACGTTAAAATATGAAAAAGGAACAAACTAAATGAACGAACGAGGTTTTCTAAAACAAACTGAACATGAATGGCTAAAAAAATGAAAATAAACTTGAGGTGGGGGAGTGACAAACATTTTGAAAACAAAGTTTTGTTAAAACAAGGGGGAAAACGTTGATGTACTTGTTTTTCTCTCAAATTAAAAAAAAAAAAAAATCTATAAAGAGCTAAAATAATTTATTCTTTGTCAAAAAAAAAACAAAAAACATTCAGACAAATGAACGACTATTCAAAAAATGAACTGAACGTGAACTGAACGAACTGAACAAATGACCCATATACAAAAACGAACTGAATTTGAACTGAACATTTTTATTTGGGTTTTGAACTGAACGAAACGAGCAAAAAACCATTTGCAAAAATGAACTGAACTTGAACTGAACGTTTTCTTTTTTTTATAACTGAACAAAATGTGAATGAATGAGTGAAAGTGAGATTTTCAAAACGAACTGAAATGACCATATGAATGAACGGCACAAGCCTGTTTAGCCACCCCTACCGGAATTATGGAATTATTCAGGTTTTTTTTTATATTTTCTCCATTTTGGACAGGTTTGAAAATACATATTAAAAAATTCAATTTTTCTTAGTGGGAAGATGACTGAAATTTTTTAAATATTTTCGTCAAGCAAGTATAACAACAATATTTTTCTCGTTCCCCTAAAATAACGGTAACCAGGCCAATTCCATCAATCCAAAACTGAATAGGTCAAATATTTTTCTTTTAAACTTTTCGTCTCCCTCCATGGGAAATAATTTTTGAAACTTCAATTATTGTAGTTTGTCACGGGCCACAACGCAGGTCTTCAAAACAATTTTTCGTAGTATTTTTAATTGTTGTTTAGCATCAGATTCGACCTGTGTAAAAATCATTTTATTTTATTTTAAAATACACGAAAATAGAATATGCTCACTTTGAATTTGAGGATTTCTAAAAATTTTGCCCTTGCCTAGTTCCAGCCAAATTTATGTAAGTATTTTTTATTCTCATCAAAATTACAAAATTTTGTCAACAAAATTATTATTTTATTTGTTGAAATTTAGTGGTCAAATGAAATGAGTAAAGGGTTAATTCAATTGAATAGTTCGGTCTCAAATCTGTATCATCAATCCTATTCCCTCCCCCATCCCAAAATCAATTTCTAAAAGATGCGAATCCTGGTGGAAGTTTTCGAAAACAGGTGGCTGACTTTGTATGTAGAATTAACCCACAAAGTGGCTGACATGTCCTCTCTGATTTATTGAAACCGCTTTCTGATTTATCGAACCGACTTTCCTATTTATCGAATTGACACTCCTATTTATTGAATCGACTTTCCAATTTATTGAATCAACTTTCTAATTTATCAAATCCACTTTCCAATTCATCGAATCGACTTAGGGCGCGGCTCCATCAAACCGGCGAGCGACGGCGCGGCGCGGCGCGGCGAGTGACGGCGCGGCGCGGCGCGGCGAGTGACGGCGCGGCGATTTGCGGTACGACGCGGCGAGCTGCGGTACGACGCGATTTTTTTTAAAATGAGTGTATATGAGAAAAGGGACCTAGGTGTTCTGAAAAAAAGTTATACCTGGGTACCTTTTCTCATGTACGTACATAAGAAAGGGTCTCTGTTCTTTTTTTTCAGAACACCTAGGTCCCTTTTCTCATATACACTCATTTTAAAAAAAATCGCGTCGTACCGCAGCTCGCCGCGCCGTCACTCGCCGCGCCGCGCCGCGCCGTCGCTCGCCGGTTAGATGGAGCCGCGCCCTTACCCATTTGATGGACTTTTTGACCGACTTTTCGACCAACTTTTTGACCGACTTTTATGACATATCACCATGTATTGTTCTCATCTGAAATGAATTTTTTCCAAGCTTCTTCAAGTCTAACATACTGTCATTATGTCCTAATTGAAAAACGTTACGTTACACCTCCAGTGTTATGTTATGCTTTCAAAATTTTACCCCCCCCCCTCCGTCCTAAAGACATATCCATGTCAAAAATATTCAAGGTGGTTAAGAAATTCTCGAAATCAATGGGCAGTTTTTGCAAGTCTTTTAAACGAATTTCGCAAAAAAATTCCACAGAGCTTTGGAAGAGCACATTTCCTACTCTACTATTCAATATTTTTTCAACTAATTTTCAATTGTTTCATCATTTCTTTCCCTTTCAATGGTTCTATTCCAATTAGTCTTCATCGTCTGTGAAATTGGCTTCAACAAAACTAGGACAAAAATTTTGGAAAATAAGAATTTCAAATCCTCCCCCCTTCCAAAAAAAACGATTTTTTTATAAAATATCTTTGGCGAATGAAAATGTAGGGGAAAAATAATGTTCAATACGACAATGCAAAATGATCTATTCTTATATCCTCATCAGTTTTAGCCATAGGCGCACCCAATGAAGGACTCAGGGGGCTTGGGTTCACCCTCTCGAAAAAATTTTTTCCATTGTAAAAATATTTAAAAAGTGCATTTTTTTTTTGTTTTTCAAGTAGTACTTTTTCAAAAAATTTCCGTCCTCGCTTCGCTTGGGTATAGTATTTTAGTCTTCTTATGTAAAATATTGATAATTTTTGACCAATTTTCGAGTCAAAAATCACCGATTCCTCAACAAATTTCCAGTTTGTCAAAAAAAATTATTGATTTTTGACTGAAACATCAATAAAAAAAAAATGAT
This sequence comes from Pseudococcus jackbeardsleyi, assembly GCA_038380155.1. NCBI lineage: Eukaryota > Metazoa > Arthropoda > Insecta > Hemiptera > Pseudococcidae > Pseudococcus > Pseudococcus jackbeardsleyi. Next base: position 37,990,320 of record CM076241.1, read on the forward strand.
CAAGATGAAATACTTATGACGAATGGGTTTCAGGCACGAAATTGAAAATACATTTCGAACAACTGATTCGGACTTTACTTCTTTTTCCCGTGGTTGGTGAGGGTCTGCGAGAGGTTTTTTTTCAATTCCACTTGTTTAGAATTTTTGAAGTCCAAAATTTTTTCCTCTTATTTTTTTCAAACGTCAAAACTTAAAATAAATATTTTCCTAAAAATTCTTTCAACGTCCATTTTTCAGGTTCAAGTCTGAGTCCCAAATTTTTTACTCGAATTTTTTTCAAAAACTTCAAAATTTTCTCGTTGAGGTCTAAAATTTTTCCTAAAAATTCCTTCAAGTCTGTTTTTCAAGTCAAGGTCCCTTTTTTACTTTTAAAATTTTTTAACGACAATTATTTAATAAAAATTTTCAATAGGAGAATTTCTTATCAGAATGTTTTCAACGTCGCGACAAATCAAATTCGTATAACAGGGACAGGCCCAGGTCAATTCTTCAAGGCTAAAATTTTTTCCTGGCGATTTTTTATAACGTCAACATTTTTCAAGTGTAAATAAATTGTTTTTCTTATTTTTTTTCAAAATTTCAGACTTGAAGTATTGACCTGACTCTGTTTTACAAATTTGCCGCGACGTTGAAAATATTTCGATAGAAAAAATTCAACTTGAAAAATTTACCTATGAAGAAAAATTGATGGTTCTGTAGTAAGATTTCACGTCGCGTCAAAAATTATAGGTAGGTAGGTAGAGGTACATATTAAGCTTTTAAAAAAATTAATTCAATATTATATGGAAAAATGTGCTGTTAAACTGATACCGGCTCAGCTTACGCCTAAATTCGATGACCCCTTGAGAAAAATTCAATTAAAAATAATCAATACAGAAGTTGGTTTGTTTTGGACAGAACTAATCAGTCAACGTTCCATCGAGCACCTTCGACGCAATGGGCGTAAAAACACTCGAATTAAATATTTAATTAATTTCATTCCACGGGTATTTCATTCGCTACGATATGCCTATAGTGAAAACGATGAACTGATACATGTGGGTCATCCCTATACGATAGGTACATGGTGATAATACCGTGCTATCCTGTTAACATGGTTGAAATGGGTGTACCAGAGCTTGAAAAAGGCTTTGATAGACGTACACGATATCTCGCTAATTATTTTGTAAAGTTATCGAATCGTTGATTATGAGATACCTTTTCGTGATTAAAATTCGTATAATAGTAAGTCGTATACGAAGCTGCATAAATGTATACAACAAATATACGAAATTGTGCTAATAAATATGGAAAATTTCAGGTTCAAGGGCATCTGTTTGACGTAAAAGCGAAAAAAATTAACAATGTGCTCGTTATATTCATATCAACAAAACTGTTACGAGTATTTTTTTCAAAAATACGCATCGTTAATTTTCAAAAATTTTGTAATAGTTACCTACGTGTTGTGGATAACTGATATCTACATAGATAGTTTTGATTATTGCAAGAAATTTCTTTTCACTTAAAAAAAAACTCGGATTATGTCCGGGTTTCTAGACTGGTATCATTCAACCAATTTCGGTATAACGATTTGGCATAAAATTTGTCGAAAATTGTCTAATTTTAGTTTAAAATTGCCTCGGGTTTTACGAAAATGAAAAAATTTCAATTTGTCTTGCTTGAGACTTTTCACCTAAATCCTTCCAATTTTGAAAAAATTACGTTACAAAAATCATACAATTTTAGAAAAGTCTGCTTCAGTCTGCAAAATTATTCTTTTAAATCTTTCTCTTTTTTTTCGATTAATATAATACTTTTTGGAAAAGTCGCAAAAGTCCTCCGAAGACAGTGCATTAATAAAACTTTTATCGAAAATTTCATAACAATTTGTTCGATATTGGATGAGAAATCGCGATCCTGTATTTTACTTATTGATAACAAACGAAAGCATACCCTTAAGAAGTGAATTTTAGTATAATAAAAGTCGTAAGATAAAATTTCCTGATAAGAGCTCAAAAATTAAAATAATTTCAAGGGAGAAAAAACAAAAGAATTCAAAGTTTTTTCTGAAAAATTTCAAAAAACAAATAAAAAAAATCACTTTAAAAATCTCAAAGAATTCAACTCATTTTAATAAGTTAAAAAAAAAATCATCAAAAGGACAAAACCTCCAAACTAGCCACAATTTCCAAGGCTTTTTTATGAATTAAAAGTGTAAATAAGCCACTCCGCAAGCAATTTTTAGTCCTCCCTTCCCCTCGAAACGAATAAATAAACATGCATTTACCTCGTAAAATAATTTTTGTGTATTTCAGTCGTCATCATACCCATCCCATGATTGAAATCTGATTCGACCTTCTCACTAATGCCGAGCCATTTTCGCTTCTTTATTTACTACCAATAGCAAATCTGAACACAGGGCAGTGGCATAGTTACTCCTCGATACTTGAAATTTTTCGAATAATTTTTCTCACCAGCTACATACCGATCGAGGTATGCAATCAAGTAAGTAGCTATCATTTATTCAACACGCATCGAATTTTTTCTCCTTTCTAAACAAATTACACAGCCATTACGTTTATTTAAACTCATCATATCATTCAATACATTAAGCATACGGGCAGGACACACAGACAGGCACTTATCGAAATTAGGCTAATCAACGTGTAGTAAAATTGAATAATCAATATAAGGAGTAGACCTATCGTCACTCGTATAATCGACGACGAGGTCAGCAGACAATCTTAATTAGTTTATTTAAGCGAAACCGAGTACTCTATGACAAAAATATGTGTATAGATATCTAAGGTGAATAAAACAATGGAATGGGCTAAACTAAATAAAACCTGGCACAACTCGATGAAGTTATTTTAAAAACAATATGAAAAAATAACCTCGAGTTTCCGAGGGAAAATACATATTAAAAATGCAGTCGGCGTTCCACACATACCGATAATTTTTCATCTTGGAAAAATATTCTCAGGTAAGTATAAAAATTGAATCCAAAGCACGCAGAAAATTTTTCAGTTTACGTATACCGTATGAAAATAGCATTATATATTGAAAAAGTTACAGCAACGAGGCAGTTGATTGAAAAAAAAAAGACAGAATAGTGGTAAAAGAGATAAACGCTTTTGTTCGCATGCATTTTAGCTTTGTCATTTTAATTTTGAAATAATTCTCGAAAAGCTGAATTTCACATTATTTGTATAGAATGTCTTCTAAATTATATCTGTAGGTATGTCTATGTACTAAACCTTGCATCCCGAGAGGGTGAGAAACAACCCTCAAAACCAGTTTTTCGTTATTTCACTCGAAAAATGAAAAGTTTAATAAAAAAAAAAATTAAGACGGAAATCGTCTCTACGATAATTTTCCATAGAAATACGATAAATCTTGTTGGAAAAAATTCTCGTTTTAAAGTCATTTTGAAAGAATTCAAAATGAGTAATGATTTTTCAAAATTCACAATTTCTGTCATTTTAGGTACCTATTATTCGGTTTCCAGAAAAATATTCACGAGGAACAAAATTATTTTTACTTGGATTTTCCAATAAAAGACATCTTTAAATTTTGTAATTAGGCAAGGAATGGTGCAGAAACTGAGTAGAGGAAGAAAAAAGTTATTTTTTTATGAATTGGAATTAAAATAACAATGGTGGCGAGACAAATTTAAAAAATGAGAGTAAAAAAATCACCCTGAATTTGGACCAAATTCACAAAGGTGTTTTTTCTCGGAACTGGAAACACAGCATGAGCTCAAACTGAAGAAAAAATAGGGGGGTTTTTTAAAGGAACTCATTTTTAGGGGTGAAATCCAACAAAATCATATCCTGGATTTTGACCAAATTCACAAGGATGGTTCATTCAAGTTTAAATTGAAAACCAAAATAGAAAATTTCATCCCCTTTGTTAAAAAGAAATTACGTTTTCCTATGCATTTTGAACGAATAACGAATTTAAGTACCAACGAAACAATTGTAGGACAAAAAAAAAGGGAAATAGGTAATAAAACTAAAGGCGACCGTCACGGAGCAAGCATATGGCGGACACACATTAAACCGATTCGTCACACCTCCGCAACCCTCGCACAAGGTACACGCAAACGTCGCTGACATGAACCAAACTCTACATTCCAAATAAAATACAGTTAATACCTAAACACTCCTAGCTCTAAGAGGGGAGGAGTTGGGAGACCCCTAGTAGAGTTTTTTTTTTGGAAAAAATCTCAGTTTTTCAAGGGCTACTCCTAATTAAAATAGTATAGAACAGTGGAAAGTTTTTTAGCGATCAAAACTCGATAACTAATTCCAAAATTGAAGTGAAAAAACCAAAAAGGTTTCATTTCGGTGAAGTCAATTTCAATTTTGTTGAAAATATTTTTTTTTTTCGCAAAACTTTTTGATTTTTCATTGCAAATTTTTTCTACCAAGAGCAGCACTAAAATACCAAATTTTCAATTTTGATTGTGAGAATTAGTTTTTTTTTTTATCATTAAACCAGCAGAGGCCAATCGAGCAGGCCATTTTTTAAGTACATAAAATTCTGGGACATTTCCCACAATTTCTCACTCAGTCATTTTGATTTTCCCAAGCAGGTAAATCTTCACCTCAAAGGCTCAAAATCAAAAAAATACAAATTCTGAAATGATATTTTTTAAAAACTTTGGCCTCGCTGCGCTCGGCCTCATTGCATTTCCCCTTCCGTAGTTTATTTACAATTATCCAAATACATATGTACTTATTATAATTTTTTCTTATTATTTCTCAAAATTAATCTTAATTTATTTTATTACGTACCTATATCTTTTGGTTTTGTGATTAGAATCTAACTATTTTCGATAGTTGAAAACCAAATTTTACAAAAGCTTTGGCATCGCTGCATTCGTATGTATTTCACCTTAAATTTGAGATATCTAAAACTTTCACTCTTGCTTCGCTCTGGCAAAATTCATCGTCCTGTTCAAAATTCTACTTTAAAATTTTTTCTGTTTTTTTTTTGCTCTAATGCTCTCGCTTCGTTTGGATCGAATTGACGATTTCGTAGAGTTTTTCAACTTTAATGAAATTGATAGGTAATAAATTGGGGGAAAAAATTACAAATTTAGAATAAGCAATGAAGCAAATGAGAGAAGGTAAGGTCGGAACATTTGAAATTTAGTTCGGTCAAAAATTTTGTGCCAGGACACCCCCCCACCTATATCAACCACAAACGCCCCCTCCTCGTGTTTGGTTCAGATTTGGTGTCGTTTGGATCAAAAATGTGAAAATGAATGAGACATCGATTTTTTTTTACGGCAGGGTCACATATTCAAAATTTCAGGTGCTTCAGTTCTTTTCTCGAATTTTTGAAATTTTTCAAAATCACCAGCTCATCACCCACTAAACATGAAAATTTGATTTATTAAACGCAGAGGCGATTTTCCAGGGGAAGTTTGGGAAGTCAGACTTCCATTAATTATTTAAAATATTTGTATTTTTTCAAGTAAGTACCAATTATTTTCCTAAAATACGTCTTAAAAATATACAAATTAAATGAAATTCCCTCCTAAAACGAGTCAATTGCAAGCTCAAATTTTTTTCACCACTGAATTTTTTCAACTTCAAAATAGTAATTTTTTTAAACCTAAATTTGCTCAACATTTTTCGAATTTAGATTTTTTCACTTTTTTTCAATCTCGTACATCTCAAAAATGATTAATTGAACAATAATGAAAAGTATACTTGATGTTAATAAAAATACAAGAGATTTGTACCTATTCGCATTTTGTATGTTTTTTTTGGTTGATAAATTCGTTTTAAAAACACTTTGAAAAAAATATTCATTTTTTGTTTTTGAAATTTTTTGACTTCTTCAGATTTCCTCTTCCAAAATCGCCACTGATTAAAATTAAACGAAAACATATGAAATTTGATATATTCCTTCTTTTGACCTTCTGAATCGATCAAAAGTAGTTTCAAGACATTTCGAATTTGTCAGAAAATTTTGGAATTTTTTCATTGCTACAGAAAAGCTTGTAAAAATTGTCCATATTATAAACTTCATGACAAAATTCAAGAAATGAAATTTAGGACCTGAAGTTTTGAATATGAGGCTCTTTCAATATGTACTTTCAATTATTTTTTTTGGAGGGGGAAGGGGCGAATTTCATTTTGAGTTAGGATACTTCCCTTGTAAGTAAATTTTTTATTCTCAAATAAAAATGCGTCAATTTTTTGCCACTGTGGAAACAATTTTGAAATTTTAACAATTTTTTTTTGCAAAATTTCAATTTTTTTCAAAAGATTGAACAATTACGTAGGTAAATGAAAACAAAAACTCATAAAGTGAATTAAAAAATAATAATTAAGTATTTTCAACCTTTCCAAAATTATTTAAAAATGATAATTTTTTGGAGACTTGAAAGAGACAAGTTTTAGTATGATGAGGTCATTCTATGCAAATATCATGAAATTCAGTTCACATTCGAGGTTGAGATCTAAAATGACCGGTATATTTGTCAATTATAATGAAAAATGAAGGAAAAATTTCCCTCAAACGAGTCAGATATTTCATCTTTCATCGTATAAACTTATACTTAGGTACTCGATTATTAGACAACTCCATAGCACTTCCCCTCCTCGCTCCTAAAATTTTACCATATTTGAATTTTTCGGTTCACGAAGATCGTTCAGTTATATCTTGTCACAGATCTCGGATATTTATTATGCCACAATGGTGGATCATGCACAAGTGTAAATTTTCGTCCGCATAATACGACATATTTATCGTTTATGAATCGCCATAATACCGAGAAAAAAAAATGAAAACGTAATCGTGAATTTTGTAACCACTTTACCATAAGAACCGGCGAAAACGACGTGGTGACGTTTTGATGGCTCTAGTTCGTGTCTATGTCCCTTTCGCACGATACGAAGCAAGGTGGACGTACCAGGCAGACGAAGTGCACCGCACCGCGCGATAATTAAATTATGTGTGTCATTAAGGTGATCTATACAGCGTGTTAAATGTATCATGTAATTTATCACGTACCACCAGATTACAGAGCGGGGTAATTAACTACTTTGTAGAAGCTCGAGCTCACGTCACGTTCGTCTTATGCATTACGAATCTATGTACCTAACCTACCTACATATGTAGTATGCGATATGATATGATGTAAAAAAATTCAAGACCGTGAGAATACCATCCTCCATTGGTGGTCTAATTATACACGTAGGCGCATTTTATACGTACTTTTTGTCTGTAGATACTCTTGGAGTCTTGGAGGAGAAAAAAATACCGCGCTGCGAACACGTTTAGAGTAAATTATCATTTAGGCATATACGAATCCGCGTACGTATGATTATTGTCATTAAATCGACAAACGAAGGATATTGCGCCGAGAGTTGGTACACGTCTTTTTGAAATTTTCCACCATTGTGAATTTTTCCAAGCTTATAAATTATTCAAAAAGAGCCACGAACCGGTTTGATTTTTGGTATTTATGGATGATGCATCGATCCGCAATAATGGAATTTTTCGCACGTGATGAAATAATTGATCGATAATCTTGTGGCCTAATTATCACCCCAACTGCCGATAATGGATCATTAATCTTGGTAACGAGATTCGAATGGGATGGTGATCGTGAATCGTAATGGTCAATGTGAAAATTACCTCATTCAATTTTACGCTACGGATAATAACCATTGTCAAAATTTTTTTCCAGGTAGACCCACATTCGGAACGATTTCACGTATTCTGGGCACGTCGCATTGCACGTTTGTTGCATAGCTCTCGAACTAGCCTCCTTCTTTCGCTACGTCTATGCGATATATCATTTTTTATGGTATAGGTAGAAAATTTTATAATCACGAGGCGATTAGTTCGTAATTAAGGATGGTGTGTGCGAAGGGTTATTAATGAGATTATTCGTGTATACCTATCAAAGTTTCATGAGAGGAGAGATGGGTTTAGGAATTAATACCGACGATTTGAATTCCTAGCAGTGGAGGGATGACCCATATGTAACAATTAAGATGTCAGTAGTATTATTCTGAGATATTTAGGCCGCAAAATGCGTAAAAATGAAGTTTAGATGTGTTTATCACGTTGAAAAAAAAATTAAAAATGGCCATTGACCAAGAATTGGTTAGAATTGGCCCAAAATGTTACTCATGGGCTAGAAACATCCCTAAAAAAATTTGACCTCCTACCCCCACCCCTTTCGGAATTATCGCGATTTTAATGTCGAAATTTCAACACACGATATTTCTGGAAGGGGTGGGTCAAAAATTTTGAAATTTTTACAGATTATACATCTTATTGAGTAGTATGAAATTTTTTGAAAATTTTCGGTTCACATTTTTCCAATTTTTTTTTACATTGAAATGTTCAAAAAAATGTTTTCATCAGTTTGGTCAAGTGGTCATGCATCACATATTTTTTTGGACCCTGAAATTGGGGGCAACATGGTCAAAAAAATCCAAACCAAAAAAAACGTGATTTTTTTTTACCATTTTTTCGTAGTAAGAAGCAAGTTATCCCAACTCAAAGTAAAATTTTGAGTCAAAATAGTCATAAATTGAAAGTAGATCATAAAAAATTCCATTTCCAAAAATTCTAATGCTGAAGTGCATTTTTCGAATTTTGGCGTATTTTTGAAATTTCAAAATTTGAGAAATGCACTTCAGTACTTGAAATTTTGGAAATGGAATTTTTCAATGATCTACTTTCAATTTATGACTATTTTGACTCAAAATTCCCATGTTGCCCCCAATTTAAGGGTCCAAAAAAGAAATATGATGCATGATAATTTGACCGAACTAATAAACAAATTTCCAGCCATGATGGCCCTCAAAAAATTTTTTAAATTTTTTCGATAATTTCAATGTGGAAAAAAATTGGGAAAATGTGAACTGAAAATTTTCAAAAAGTTCACTACCCAACAAGATGTGTAAATTGTAAAAATTTCAAAATTTTTGACCCACCCCTTCCAGAGTTATTGTGTGTTGAAGTTTCGACATTAAAAACGCGATAATTCCAAAAGGGGCGGGGGTAGGGAGTCAAAAATTTTTTGGGATGTTTCTAGACCATGAGTAACATTTTCGGCCAATTTCGACCAATTCTGGGTCAAGGGCCATTTTCGACCTTTATTAAGAAAGGCTCTTTAGATTAATTCAAACTTTTAAATCTGAAATCTTTTGGGCTGGTTCTTGACTGTTTGAGGAGAAAGAGTACAAAATCCAAATTTTTACTCATAAAAATTTGGTTGAATTAGGAAATTTGGGCAAACTGAAGGAGTAAATTTTTTTTGTAAGACTTATTTTTTACCATGAAAAATCAGCGAAAAAAGTAAATTTTGAGACGTCAAGCAAAACGCTTGCAAAAAGGGTGTCTATCGGGGTATCTGACCTGCTGAATACAAGTATGGTATTGGTTTTTTAAATTGGCTATTTCTTTCTGTATAAAACACTCGAAATTTGAAAAATCTGCAAAGATTTCAACGTTTCTGTACGGTTTTTTGCAATTTTCAGCCCTTGGTTCAAAGAATTAATCAAAATTGAATGCACAACGAAATTCTACATGATAAAACACGTTTTTTAGTAATTTTTCCAGGATGGTCGCTCTTCAATTATTATGATGTTTTTTACGATTAAAAACACTTCAAATAGCCGAAAAAATATGAAAAAGTGCACCAAAATGTTTGGGAAAATTATTACACCTCTACGAAATGTAACTTTGTGCCGAAGAACAGAAAATTGAGTGGCGCTGTCCCCAGGATTAAGCCATTCCCCTCAGGATCCAAGTCCCAAGATTTTTTTGCATCAACGTCAGCCCTACTTAATTTCTTGCTTCTATCACGAATATAAATTTTTTAACAACGTAACAAAACCATAATTTTATCGAGATAAAGTTTCTTAGTGAATCGTTGAAAATCACTTACTCATTTATCTCTTCTTCTTATAGTATACTGACAATGAAAATTCACAACTTACCTGAAACAGAAAAAACAAAATAAATCATTAATTAATGCATTTTTTGTTAGGTTTGGGTAGAAAATTGAAAAAAAAATGGAGAAAAAGCTGACCATATTTAAACATTTATCATGAAAAAGACACACTACATCAATATAATTTTTTTCTGTGTGTCATCATTGTCGAAGTTGAAGACGAAAAGCTTGAATCATTCAGAGTTGTTTCGCGATGAGAGGGATAGGCTAAAAAATCAAAAATTTTCAACCAAGCAATTGAGGAATTTTTATACTTTCTTTAGTTCAAAAAATACTTTTTTTTTTATTTTTCCGAACCAAACGTCTCCCCCTCTCCCCTCAAAAAATATGTACATCATTTTCGAAAAATTTCCAACTCAACCCAAATTTTTTCGACCAAGAAAGCAGTTTTACCATCATTTGAACTTGGAAGACAACAATTCACTGTGCTTCCTGTTCGGATTGATCCTTGAAAAATTACACGACAAATGAATTGTGGCAGTGGCATGACCCATAACAAAGGACAAGTGATATGTGGTGAGAGATATCAGGATATCACACATGTCATGAGATGAAAAACTGGAATAACGAATAACTAGACCTTTTCTGAACGACATTTTAAACAATTTTGATAAAATTTCATTCATTTTTCCATTTCTTTGTTATTTAAGGAGAAAATTAAACTGAAGACTGAACAGTTACACGAATATGCTCTTTTAGATATCAAACTCGAAACTGTTGCGAACAACCAAATCGTTTAGAATGCAGAAAACATTCTTCGGGCTCAAAAACTGGCTTTCAAGTTGACACTGATTTTCTACTTTTCAGAAAGAGTAGAATTAAGGGAGAACCTCAACTCAAAGACCAATTTTTGCCCCCTCCCCCCTAGGGTGGTTTCTACATCCAAAATTAAGTACATTTAATGTATTTGCTACAATGCGATAGAAGGATTTTTTTTTCATAATCTCGATATTATTTCAAAAAGTGATAAATAAAATTTTTAATTGATTTTTGACTTGAATTTTTGAGTACATATGTATTTTTTTTAATTCAAAAAACTTTCATATTCAAATTTTTGCGATTTCTTGTAAAATTTTTATCCACTTTTAAATTTTTTTCAAATCCAAAAATTATTAAATATTTTCTACTCCAAAAAATGATCAAATTTCTTCCACTCCAGAAATAATTAAATTTTTTCCAAGTAAGTACCTAGCTACCTACTTCAAAAATTATTGGAATTTTTCTGATCCCAAAAATATTTCAATTTTTTTGCTCCTTCAGAAATTGTCACCGAATTGTTTCAAACTGTTTCATGTACTACCTATTATAATTTTTTCCAATTTCAAAAACTTTTCAAGTCTAATTTTCTTACATGTACCTTCTACCTTACTCTGTAAAAATCAGTGATGGAAAACTGCAATGATTTTAGTTCCAGTTCCAGTTCTATATTTCCAACTCCAATTCCAGTTCTCAATATTTTCTAGTTCCAGTTTTCAATTCCAGTTTCAGTTCCAAAATTCCATTTTTTTCAATTTTGAGAAAATGAAAAAACCCAAAAATTTCTACAAATATTGAACTTCGTTGTTTTTCCTTTTCTTTTTAAAATACTTACAATTTTTTCATTTTTCATATACCTATTCAAGCTCGCTCAGCAAAAAAGATTTTTGGAGAAAATCGGGGAAATTATCTTTTTTAGAAATTTTATGACTTCTAGTCCTGACGTCCTAACTTAGTGACTTCCTGAGTCCTGAATAATTATCCAATAAAAAAATTGAAATTTGAAAAATGTATGCAAGGATGTATTTAATTGGCTGGAATTTTCAAATTTACAACACATTTTTTCTTCATTCACTTTTCCACCTCAATTTTTAAAGTCGTTTTTGTTTTTCAATTTTTAGTAAAAAATTTTAAATTGAATACTGTGCAGCTAAATTTTCTACTTTCTCACGTCAAATTTTCAAAAATTGAATTTTTTCTGTTTCTTACTCCATTTGGAAATTTGTTGACAAAACTTTGATTTTTCGAAAAAAATTTGGTGTAAGGTTTAATGTAAGAAAAGATAATTCTAACTGAGTGAAAATTTCATTTAAGTAAATAAAGAAAAATTGCAATTTACAAAAAAATGCTGAAACTGGTATAAAACTGAAATTCATATTAGTTCCAGTTCCAGTCTTCAGATTTCAGTTCTCATCATTTCAGTTCCAGTTCCGATTCCAGTTTTCCATCACTGCAATGGTAAAAATTATGAAACATAAATTTTCTGTATTTTAACCAATTAGAAATAAATTGCATTTTTATTTTTATAGCAATTTTTGAGCCATGTCACGACTAATATTTCAAAACGATTCAACCAATTGATCCAATTTCACACCCGAGATAAAAATAACTAATTCGAATTTTTTCAAAAGCATTTCTACCATGTATTAGTAGGTAGAAATACATACTAAAAACCCATCGTTTACCAATGAATCATTCAGACAGCTGGTACGAGTAGATATTTTTTCAAATTAAAAAAACATCGTTGAATTTTTCAACGTGCCACTTCAGCCCTATATTTTCCACACTTTCGCATCTGGAAAATAAACACGAGAATCTCACATCCGGCCAACAAATCCTCCCCTATTGGTCACCATAGGCTATAAAAACGAAGCTATTTTTTTCGCCCTGATAGAGCTCCCAACGTACGTGAGTATTTCCACCATTCGAGTATTAATTGAAATGTAATCAAACAAAAAATGCCGCCTGCGATTACCTCCAAAATTACTATACTCAGCCAAACACAAATTAGAATAAAAACTATAATTTATTTGGAAGGGGGAAACGAGCTACGACGAATACACCGGTAATACACAGTACTTTGTAATTAGAGTTACCTAAAATACGACTAAATTGGTACTCGCCGATGACCACGTAATGCTACATTTAGTACTCGAGATGTAATCACATCGCCGCCAATGGATGCGAAAAACCTAGTAGCACAGTCGGGTATACATTTGAATAACAATACCTTACCGTAAGACTACGAAACCTGTTTGAAGACAGTCGTGTGGATTCCCACTTCACTCATTCCTAGATACCCGAAACAATGAGTAATTGCCCAGAGTCGCGTTGAAACGCAGGTCGTACAGTTCAATACAATAATTTTTCACAATTCTTCGATTAATCGTCTACCTTTGCCATTGCATTGGGAATAAATCATAGTCAAATTTACATCAACCCCATAGAATCTCCCTTTCATTAGTATTCATTGCCACACACGTGTGTAAAAGTTTTTGAAAAATGTTATAGATTATAAAAACACGATTTATTACATCACACTTTTTTTTTTTATCGACGTTATCGAATCATTAGTAATCAATAAAAAAAAAAGTACTGCATGACTATGTGACTTCTTTATTCGCTCAATGTATGCTCGAATTTTTTTTTCCTCTCATAACCATGTACCGAACATATGGCATGTTTTTATATTGGCGAGTACGGCGGTAAATACGAATATTTGTAAATGTAAATTAACCTGAGATTGTGCAACACCTGAACCTCATCTCTTCAATCGCCTCTTCGAAACGTTAAAAGCTTCGACTGGCGTTATCTATTTTCAAAAGACCAACTTAGCTTGGTAAATCGCGCATGTAATAATCTTTTCTCTTTCCAAAGTGTTTTAAAGCGATAAGTTTTTATCACTTTTCGAGCAATAAGTCGACGGTGATTGAAAAATTTATCATTTCGATGCATTCCAGAGAATATTTAAATTTTCCTTATTCCCATAAGTCTTGTTGGGTTTCGGAAGATGAGAGTTGTATTATAAAATCAATTCATCGTAAAATGACCCATCAGGACCAACGAACCGAATATTTCGTCGTGATATTTTTTTTTATTATACGAGTTCGTCTATAAGTGTCGTGTTTTTATTCGAAGGTATAATGACACCAGTTAACCTCGTCTATTACAGCTCAGGTGGTACGGTCAAGGTAAAGATTCGCGATGATTTTCTCAACAATTGACGCTTTTTACAACTACAAACAAGATGCAATTTTCATCTCGCTGCGAAATCATCGGTATTTCCATATTACATAACGTCGTGTACCTTTGGAGTACCAAACATATCAACTCGTACATAAAATTAACTTTTTTACAAGGGGCACTGGAACTTTGACTTTTTGAAATAAAAACAGTGTTGAAAGTTTACGTACGTTGAGAATTTATAATTTAAACGGAATTGTAGCTTGGGGAGGGGAAATGTGCTGATGAGTTTTCTTAATTTTCTAAGTTTTTTTTTATTTCCTTTTCCGAGCACATCAAGATAAGAAAACAAACAATAAGAGATGATGATGCCATAAATTCCAGCAGATCGTTTAGGCGCGTTAATCTGAATACTAAAGGCGAGAAAATACAGAAGGAAATGCTAAGAAAATGAGAAAGATAGTACACATTATATTTGAATGTCAATGGAAGATATAAAGGAACACAAAAAAGAGATGAATAATTAAGGATGAATGAGACAAATGTGAGGAAATGTTTCCTTAAAATCAGTCTTTTCAGAGAAGGAGAAAGGGAGAACTGTTTAGGTGTAAGTTTGATTAGGTATACCTACTTTGAAAATTTGAGGAATTACACACCTGCACGAAGATAAATATAAGGAAAAACCTATCAACTCAACGACAAAAAATTGAAAAAAATGACAATAATTGGATGCAGAAAGCCAAGAAAAAGTCTATGCAAATGCACACCCGATGAAAAAATTTTAGATCAAATCGTATCAAATCATATCTGATTTTATCAAAACAGATAAAATTTGATCTCAAAAATGTCCTAATCAAATTATATCTAATTACATCTGATTTTTTTTAGATATGATTTGATCAAATTAGATGTCATTTGATCACATCATATCAAACTGGATCTGAACCTTCAGATGTGAATTGATACAATGAGATATGATTTGATGTGATTTGATAAAATTAGATTGGGACATTTTTGAGATATGATCAGATCTGAAATTTTTTCATCGGGCATCAAATAATATTTATACCTACCGAGTTATTGAAAATGCACTAAAATTTTGAAGCGTTCAAAAAATAGTGCAAACTTTCATGACTGAATTGAAATTTTAAAAACTCGAAAAATGTTTAATTTCAATTCTTTCTTTTTTTTGTGCCTTCAGGCTTGAAAGATCTTGAATATGACACGAAATCAAATAAATGGGTAGGAAAAATAAATAAAGTGGAGGTAATTTCAAATCAATTCCCAAGTTTCTTGAATCAATTGAATACTCATCATTTAAATGTATATGTACTTGATATTTACCTACCGAAAATGTAAGACAATCCCCCCCCCCCCAATTCCACCGAAAAATATCTAAATTTTATTTTTTGATTTCTAGAAAAAAAATTCGACGTAATTTTTAAAAATGAAAACCATATTTTGGGAAATATTGTTTCGAGTTTTAGAAGTGGAAAAAATGGAACTTCGAGTGGAGAAAATTGTAAAAAAAATTACAGTTTGATCTAAAATTTTTGATTTTTCGTCCCTTTATTAATGAGTCATGATTTCGGTTCGCATTTCGTACTGAAAGTGTATAAACGTGAAATCTAGAAACAGAAAGTTCAATAGCAAAATTCGGGATTTAGGTAGCCAAAGTATTGGAATGTTTCTACAGATGGCGCCCTCGACTTCGTAGAATAAATAGAAATAATAAATAATTCGAAAGGCGTGGATCGAAATTGAACGAATCAACTTAGGTACCTGTGAAAAAATTCAAAAATTTTGAAAATTAATTTGATTTTTAGATTTGTCAAGATTTTTTTGACTATTTTGACCGTAAACGTACAAGTGAATTTTTCCTCATAAAAATGTCGTGAATTTGTAAGGAAAAAGTGTCTTGAAACGAAAAGAAAATTTTAATTGAAAAATCTTTAAAAATGTCAAAAAAACTGGTAATAAAATCAGGGGACCATTTATAAAAAATTCCATGAAAATGTTCTGCGACATACGGTAAGTCGTTGAAACAAAAAGGGAATCTGAGTTCCTATTCCTGCACCCATAAATAGTGCAATACAATGGACAATTCACCTTGAATTTCGTGAAAATTGAAATCAATAGGAAAAAGACATTTCTTGACAATGACTGACATAAAAAAATACAAAAGAAAATTCTGGTACCTAATTCATATGTGAACCTATTGTTTTTTGAGTTTATATTCCCCCTTGATTCTACTTCTTCTGAAAGGCCCAAAATTAGTGTCTGCTCAAAATCAAATTTTTGACCCTTAAAGTGGTTTTTGTATCCGGCTCACATATTTTCTAAAAAAAAGTAAGTACCTATACTTAATAAAAAATTCTAAAAATTACTAAAATTGAAAAAATTAAGCACAAAGATTGAGAAAATCACAAAATTGGAAATATACTTATTCATCTCATTCAAATTTTCTAGAGCTCAAAATAAATCAAAAAAATTAATGAAGAAATTAAAAATTTTCAATCTTTTACTTCAATATTATTCTATTTAATTATTCTCAATACAGAATATGCAAGAAATCTCACATTTTTGAAAGAAAACAAAAAATAAGAGGAAATATGGAAGGTCGATCTATCAAAATAATGAGATAACTACGTTCAAAAATTCCAATTCTTACTGAAATAATTTTTCAGTGAGTTTTTTCGAACCAAAAATCATTTTGAAAAAATGTCAAGTTCTTTTTCTCCTTTCCAAAAATGAAAAGATCAAAAATCCACTAAATTCCCATTGTTGCAACAAAAATTAAATTTTGACATGGATATGTCTTTAGGGCGGGGGGGAGGGTAAAAATTTGAAAAGTAACGTAACGTAACGTTTTTGGATCAAGACAGAATGACATTAGGTATGTTGGACTGTCAAAAAGTCGGTCGATAAAGCGGTTGAAAAATCATTACATTGGATTGTTGAAAAGTTGGTTGAAAAGTTGGTTTGAAAGTCCATCAAAAAGTTGATCGATAAAGTGGTCAGAAAGTCATCAAATAGGACTGTTGAAAAGTTGGTTGAAAAGTTGATGAATCAAAAATTCGATAAACTCGAAAAGATTGATAAATCAAAAAAGTCAATAAATCGAAGAAGTCAATAAATCTAAAAAGTCAATAAATCAATAAACCAAACAAATTGAAAAAGTCAATAAATTGATGAAGTTGATAAATCGTAAAAGTGGATAAATCGTAAAAGTGGATAAATCAAAAAAGTCGATAAATCGAAAAAATCGATAATTCGAAAAAGTCAATAAATTAAAAAAGTTGATAAATCGAAAAAGTTGTTAAATCAATAAATCAGAAAATTCGATAAATCGAAAATGTCGATAAATTGAAAATGTCGATGAATCGAAAAGTCTAGAAATCAAAAGTCTAGAATTCGGAAAGCTGAGAAATCAAAAAGTCTCCATTTTTTTTTAATTTGGAAAAAATCTCAATATTTCTTACTCCAAAATATTGAAAATTCGAGTCAAAATGAAGCACTCTTTATAGATACTAAACATATTTCAGAATTATTTCGTCTCACAACAAGCCGTCTTGAATTGAATTTTAAAAAAATCACAAAAACCCTTAAAATTTATCCCCGTCAACCCTCTTCCTCAACCTTAAAAAATCACCCAAAAAACCCTCTTTTCATACCAAAAACGTTCATCCATAAATTCAAAATTCCTCACATCAACGCAAACCATACACGAGAGCTGAAAATCCGCACTCCACCGTCGTAAAATAAAAACAATCAACGCCTTCACCTCTCCTCTTCAGCTTCCCAAATACCATCAAAGTTCTCGGTTCAAACCGCCGATAAAATTGCCACACAAAGCTCATGAATCACTTCGCCACACAGTCAGCCAACTCATCAAAACTATTCGTCGCTAAATCCATATACTCGAATGCTCTCCGGTAGCTCGACATCGTTCAAAACTCGTAAAACTTTTAATTAGCGTCGAAATCCAAACGACACGATATTTTTCATGCGTAAAATGTATTCGCGAGTGCGAGATGGTGGCTCGACATACGACGACGACCCAGGTATAAGAAAATCGTGCTTCGTTTAAACAACGTTTAATCTCCCCTTATTAATGATTTATATACTCCACTCCTACGTACTCTCGGTCTCAATCCAGAGCAGAAGACGTAATGTGTATAAAATTATCTCACGTATGCGATTAAATCTTGCGGAAATTAACATGAGGTACGAATATCTTTAAAATGTACACATAAAATACGTGGAAATATCAGCACTTTTTTTTTCATCTTTTACTCTTACTTATGTACGAACGAAAGGCTCATCTTCGTTTCAAAACTACTCAACGACTTGATGAGTAGTCGAGTACCTTGGAATATGTATTTAAATAATTAAGGTGTATGGGAATACCTACTATAGCTCGTGCTATAATATGGCGATACAATTTACGACACTTGAATCATGAAAAAAAAGTAAATTTTTTCACGCTTGATCTCATCAACTACACACGATTCCTGGTACATTGGAAGAAAATGAGGCGACGACGCGACGCTGAATTCCGCCAAATATAGATTTCAAAGTACGATAAAGTCGCACGTTTTTTTTTTATTTTTCTGAAAAAAATCATAAGCGGCGATTGTATTTAAATCAACGGCCAGCTCGACGCGCCGGTATCATCGTGAAGATGAAAAATTTCGTAAGTTTTTACTTCACGATGTCCAAAAGAGTAAAATAAAAAACAAATCGATCGTGAAACGATTTGAAATGTAGGTGAAGGTTTGAAGGTAAATGTTGAGTCTTCAAAGCAATGAACTTCTCTTCCAGGTAATTATAATATTCTACGCGATGGACGTCTCACATAATAAAAAAAAAACCTATCGTAACGAAATTAATAAAATAAACAAATATTAAATGGCGTCGCTTCGTATATGTATACAAAGAAGAGCCCCCCCTCCCATCAGCCCCAAATCGCGTATGTTTATCTTTGTATCTGTAACAGCGTTACTGAGAAAAGAGGTTTATCTTCAAGGCTGTCGATATCGTGGTTTCGATGCGAGTATTTTTTCATTTCATTTCAACGATGCAGAAAAAAAAAAGTGTAAATACGTACAGCTTATAAACATCGCAGAAGTATTATCGTATATCTAACAGGTTTGAAGAAATTCTCACCTCAGAAAGAACCATAGACGGAGATTTTCCAACGATTTACATTTCGTTACCGAGATGTCCAGCAGAATTACGCGCTTGTGTAGGATTTCGTTTCAAAATACCCAGATACGATGGCGTCACCGTAACCGAGTTTCGAGTAAAAGTTCTCCAATAAAAAGGGCAACTGCGTTTTCGTTTCTGCCCCGTATTCGATGATATTTTCAGGATTAAAAAATAAACGTGAGCGTAAAAAAAAAGTTACCAATTTGTAGACGCATTAGCCAAGTTTGCCATCGTCTGGCTGCTGCAGCGACCTATCGAGTATCGAGATTAATTTTTCCTTGGCAGCGTAGTCTATACTGTGCTTATACCCATCGAACGGAATAAACTTCTTAATTAAATTTTATCCGGCGAAACTTTTGCCACGAGCAGATGGTATTTTAAAACCTTTTAATGAAACCATGTTCGATCTATAGATGAGAAACGATAATCTGATTAACGACAGATATATTTGCAAGAAGCGAAAAAAACTGCAGTAGAATAGAATTTTTAATGGATTTTTACAAGGATAGGTAAATACAATTTGAAGCAAAATTGACTTTTGAGAATTTAGAGTCTCAAATTGAACCAATTATTGAAAATTTTTGAAAAATTTATGCTTGACTATTGGGGTAGAATTTTTTCTAAAATTGAAAAATGCCATCTAAAACTTTTTTCGAGCGACTTTTGAGAATTTAGAGTTTCAAATTGAACCAATTTTTTATAATTTGATGTTTGACCTATGAAAGTGGGGTAGAATTTTCCCGGAAATTCAAAAATGCCATTTAAACCTTTTTTCGGGTGACTATTGAGAATTTAGAGTCTTAAAATGAACCAATTTTTGAAAATTTTTGATAAGTTTATGTATGACCTGTGAAAATAAGGTGGAATTTTCTGGAAATTTGAAAATGTAATCTCAAACTTTTTTCGCGCGACTTTTCAGAATTGGGAGTCTCAAATTGAACCAATTTTTGAAAATTTGTGAAAAATTTATGTTTGATCTATGAAAGTGAAGAAGAATTTTTCCGGAAATTCAAAAATGTCATCTAAATTTTTTTTGAGCGACTTTGAGAATTTAGATTCTTAAATTGAGCCAATTTTTGAAAATTCTATGTTTGAACTATGAAAGTGGGATAGAATTTTTTGGGAAATTCAAAAATGCCATTTAAACTTTTTTCGAGCGACTTTTGAGAATTTTGAGCCTCTAATTGAGTATATTTTTAAAAATTTTCAAAAAGTCTACATGTGACCTTTGAAAGTGGAGTATAATTTCGCAAAAAATTCAAAAATTCCATTTAAAATGTCTTTTGAGTTATACCCTTAAGAATTTGGAGCTTTTGATTCCGCAGATTATTGGATTGTTTTATTTCATAAAGAAATCAATAATCAATCACGTCAATTTTTTGAAAATTTTCAAAAATTAACTCAATTTGAGGTCCAAAATTCTAATGTATAATAAATGTGTGAAAATTTCAAAAAATTTTATCCATTCTTTCCAGAAATATCATTGTTGAATTTTCAACATTGAGGGTGTCATAATTCCAAAAGAGGTGGGTGTAGGAAGGGAAAATTTTTAAATAATTTTATGCTAAAAGTAATATTTTGCTTTATTTTTGACCGATTCTGAGTCCAGTAGGAAAGGTTCTTTATATAAAAGTTTTATTCTATACAGCTCAATCTTGAACAAAATGAAATCCGGTCTTCCGATTTCGCTCATTTTCTTAAAAAGTTCTCCTTAATAATCTCTCATTTATACATCGATGAAAATAATCGAAAATCACTGCAAAATAGTCAGAATTGCAGCGCCCACTGAAAGCAAACTGTGAAGAAAAATTGTTGGAAAATTTGTGAAAATTCATCGAGAAGTGAGTCAAATCTCTGAAATTCACAGAAAAATCAGTGAAATTCTTCGAAAAATTGGCAAAAATCTTTTGATAATCTATGAATTCCGCTGATTTTTCCCGTTTTGTAATTCGGATTATTTATCAGCGACTTTTCACAGATTCAAAATGAAAGAATAGTCTGATGAAACAACCGGCATTTATTTTTACATCGAAGAAATGGGAAGGAGGAAAAAGCGAAACTCGAATCATTTTTCTATTTGAAGATCCTGATTCGAATCATCTTGTTAGATGTGACCATGAATTGCATTTGAATCATCTCTGCACATTATGATTCGTGATTGGTAATTCTAATCACTTTACATGAAAATTGAAGTGTTTCGAATCAAGCAAGAAATGGTTTCCGAAAAAATAAAAAATTCCGTAAAAATTTTGTATTTTCTTTTTTCAATCAACTTGAGATTTTGAATTTAAATTTGAATTTCAGGGTTGAAATACTCAGTCTTATCAATCAAGAAAAATGGAAACTGAAAAAAAACATACCTACACAGTACATTTACCTATACCAACGGATTCGTGTTTTTTTTTTTTCAATAATGAATATATTTAGGCACCCCAAAGTTCCTCTTAAAAAGTTTAACAAAGGATCAAAACTTTTTCAAGTCACTTCCAACCAAAGTTCAAGGATGAATTTCTTGGAAAAAAGTACCTACTTACATTTTATATTGGTTATTATGTTCGAATTGAAAACAAGTAAGTACACATAGTCACATTGACAGTTGACACAGAAAACATTGTATTTTTTTTTTCTAATTTCAGAATTACTTATTCATAGTTCAAATTCAACATATTTATACCATACTCGAGCACTTGATTTGAAAATTATTCAAATCAAAAGCAGCGGCAAAAAAAGGTAGATACTTAACGAAAAAGTTCTAAAATAATTACAGCAAAATTTTCAAAATTTACCAAAAAAAATAATTATGCCATATCACAGAGATCAAGCTTATCAACCACTAAACACACGTCATTTACTGTTGTCATAAAGAACTGGATCGCTTTGACGCACTTTTCTATTTTAAATTGCATTAAATATGTAGTAAGTACACGGAAAGTAATTACCAGCATTTTCGTACAAGTAACTAGATAGTTATTTTTGTTTCAATTTACATTTATTAAAACGGCAGTTACTCTTTTCCTCGGAAAGTTTTACGAAATAAATTCCAGATTATTTTTTTAATTGAACTATTACGCAAATCAACGCATATAAAATTACTACGTACCTAGTTTCAAAGTAATACTACTGCACTAAACGTTTGCTGTCAGTTGTTTTCAACTATTCAAGCGCACAAATTTCGAATATTTCTCGTTTTACCGCGTAAAATTTCAAAAATTAATATAAAAATGAACCGACCATTAAACGATTCGAATGATGTCGTTATTTCTGGAATTTCCGGCGTGTTTCCGAATTGTGATAACGTGGAGGAGTTCAAAGAAAATCTATTGGCTGGAAATGATATGATTTCTTCAAATTCTAGATGCGATACTGAAGGTAAATACGACTTATACTATATAAATATTGATCGAATAACTTCGTAATTTTTATCATTAACGAATGTCATTTTTCTGCATTGTACAGGAGTGAAAGTTGGCTTTCTAAAAACCATCGATCGTTTTGACCATTCTTTTTTCCAAATTACTCACGTTCAAGCTCAAGGAATGCTAATTGCTTCTAGAATTTTACTGGAGAAAACTTTCGAAGCCATTTTAGATGCAGGTAAAAACTAATGTGATGTTTTCGAGCAGTGCTAATAGGAATGCAAATGCAATGCACTATTTAGTATGTACCTACCTACCTACTTATACATTTTCTATTCGAAGGTTATAATCCTCGAGAAATCAAGGGGAAAAATATCGCTGTCCTATGTGGAATTTGGGACACTGTTGACGAAGGAGATCCAGCAAAGGACAGAACAGCACCAGATTACATCGAGGCATTTGGCAGAAGGCGATTTATGATTACCAATAGGATTTCTTATTGGTTGGACGTTCATGGTAAGCCTTTAAAAAAATTCAAGATCTAATTTAAAGTTTAATCGTATGCATGTATATATAAAAAAAAAATTATACCACAGGGCCTAGTTATCCCATAGACACGGCTTGTTCAGCATCTCTGTATGCCATTGATCATGCTATTAAAGCTATTCGAAGTGGACAATGTGAAGGAGCGATTGTTTGTGGATCAAATTTTTGTTTTTCAAAACTCGAATATCTCAAAAATAATCCACTTTTCAGTGCTACAGGAAGTTGTGCACCATTTGATGCAGGAGGTATCAATTTTATTTTACTCGAAGTATAATGATTTACTTACAGAGGCGTGACGACCGGGGGGGTGGGGGGTGTGACACCCCCAGACCATCCCAAAGTTGCAAAAAGTTGGGAAAATCGTGAAAATTCCCAACTTTTTCCCAATTTGTCCCAACTTTTCCCCAATCTGTCCCAATTTTCCTAAATTTGGATTTGGGAAAATTAGGAGAATTGGAATTCTTAATTTTTTCCCACTTTGTAATGACTTTCCGAAATTTGGTTTTCAAAAAGTTGGGATTTCCAATTTTTCCCAATTCGCCTCAACTTCTAAGTTCGGATTTGAGAAAATTCGGGGAAATTTGGGAATTCACAAAAAGTTGAAAATTAAAACGTAAGTAATTCAATAACTTGTCCCAACTTTTTACCAAGTTTGAATTTTACAAAATTGGGAAAGTTAGGATTTCCACTTTTTTCCAACTTGTCCCAACTCTTCCCTAGACGAATTTGGGAAAGTTAGGATTTCCAACTTTACCCAACTTGCCCCTATTTTTCCAAGTGTTCGGATTTGAGAAAATGGGGAAATTTGGGAATGAACAAAAAGCTGAAAATTAAAACGTGATTTAATAATACAATGACATAGAGTAGGAGGTAGTGTACGTATGAATAAGAAATCGAACGCAATTTTAATATAGATTTGCAGAGGCGTGACGACCGGGGGGGGTGACCACACCCCCCACACCATCTCAAAGTTGCAAAAAGTTGGGAAAGTTGGAAAAAGTTCCTAACTTTTCCCAACTTTGGGTTTGGAAAGTTGGAAAAATTGGGAAAATTTCAGAATATATCAAAAAAATTTTCGCCCTCGCTTCGCTCGGGCTCAGTAAATCATTTTACACAATTCATTTTCAAAATGATAGTTACGCAGTATAAATTTTCATCCCTGTAGCCCAAACAAATGAATATTTTCAAATGAAAAAAAAAAAAAACTTTTCGTTTACTTATCAGGGAACTTCATGACAATCACAATCGTAAATGGAATTTTCAAACATTTTTTGGTTTTTCTGAAAGGAGGGAAGGTAAGTAGAGAGAAAAAAGCACGAATTTTAATGAAGAAATTTCAGGTTTTGAAAGCTACGTTTTCTTCAAAAATTTTCGTCCTCGCTTCGCTCGGATTTAATTAATTTTCCCACATTCATTTCAAACGGATTTTTCAAAAATTGTTCGATTTTTTTTAGAAGAGTGCTGTCATTAATGTATTTTAGATGACAAAAAAGTAGGCAGCTCATATACAAGCAAGAGTAATCTTTGTTCAGAAAACTTTCATTTTTCAAAAATGAGTCAGCAAATTTCTCCTTCTTTTAATAATATTGGAATAATGTGGTGCATTGCACACTCTCTCCAAATTACATCCAAGAAGAATAATTTTTACATCATCAAAACAGTAAAAAAAATACCTCTTTTGGGTATTTCATATCCAATTTTTTCAAAGCTTCGCCCTCGCTTCGCTCGGGCACGCATAACATCACAATTGGGTATATAAACTATGTAAGGTAAAAAGGCCAAAAAAGACTCCTTTCCCCCCACCGAATCTTCTTGGTTTTCCGAGTTTTTTAAATTCATTTTGTGACAATTCCAAAAAATCTTCCGACGCTGCTGTTGATTTTGGTTTTGAATTGGTTCTAATATAGGCAGGTAAAACTTCTTAAACAGTTTTTTTTTGATTCTGATAATTTCATTTTTCGTACTTATCGATTTTGATCTTGAAATGGTTCTGTGTTTTTTCTTGGAAAATAATAAATTTAAAATTGGAAAATTTTGACACGCTGAAACATTTTTGAGAAGTTGAAAATTTTAATTTTTTTTTTTGGGGGGGGGGGGGTAGGAAAAATCGTTAGGAATTTTCCGGGAAATTAGTTGGGAAAATTTGCGGTAACCCCTCCCGCCCAGGACACATCACTTCGTCACGCCACTGTTTACTTACAACTTTCTCAATTTGTTAGATTATTGTAGCGAAAATAGTAGTCGAATTTTGAGAAGGGAGAATGAAATCAGATAGGTAATATTTTTTCCATATACCCTCCTTCATTCTCTCATTTTTGGAGCCGTTCGTGGATTTTTGAAAAATTTATAAAAATTTGGAGTTCGAAGGTTACTTCTAATGAATTCTGATTGTGGTTATGAGTGAGAAGCGGATAACTATGCAACCAAAAATACCAAAATACTTAATCTTTCCCCTTGCTCTTTCCGACCCTCTTCCGAATTAATCATAAGTGGATGTATTCCGGTTAGAGAAAAAGATGATACAAATTACTCGTATCTGAAATAAGACGCTTATAGGAATAATTCTGCGCAACCACCGACCACCCCTCCTCCGACTCTGACTCTTGAGATTTTCGATTCGAGATTTTTTATAAAACTTCCCCCGGCTTCGAAAAAATCATCCGGAGGGTTATCCTCCTTCCACCGGCTTTGACTTCAACTTCAAAATTTTTGGCTCCTGAAATATCGTTTGGAGGGGTTAGCTTCCCTCACCCCTCCGCCACCACTCCATATCCCAGCAAAATGAAAATTGAGAAGGGCAGAAGAAAAGAAACAATTCTAATTTCATTTTTTAAACAAATTAAAAAATGTTCACAATTTTTTATAATGAATGAGGAATAACGATAACTTGAAATTCTCAAAAACAATATACCGAATTTTTATATGATATGTTCGCTGTAAGAAATAAATTCATTAGATGAATCGGCCATTAGCTGATGAACTTAGATGATAAACATTGAAATAAATTTTAAAAAATCTTTCAAACCTTGACGTGCTTACGCAATGATATTTCCCTTAGCCAATGGGTATGTTAAATCTGAAGCAGCAGTCGCATTTTTTCTGCAAAGGCGAAAAGATGCCAGAAGAATTTATGCAAACTTGATTCATTCGGCAACTAACAGCGATGGATTCAAAGAAGAAGGGACAGGATGTCCTTCCTTAACACAACAGAAAAAACTATACGAACAATTTTATAAAGAAATTGACATGGATCCGCGACTTATCTCATACATTGAAGCCCATGGAACAGGAACACAAGTAATTGTACTAATGATGTTCTCTAAAAGAAAATAATAACAACATTGAACATGAATGGATTTTATAGGTAGGTGATGTGGTGGAAGGATCATCAATTGATGAGTTTTTCTGCATTAGTCGTGAAACACCCTTAAAAATAGGATCAGTAAAATCAAACATGGGCCATGGTGAATCAGCAGCTGCATTGTGTGGTATAACCAAACTAATCGTTGCTTTTGAATCTGGAACCATTCCTGCAAATTTAAGGTATAATAAACCAAATCCCAAAATTAGTGGTTTATTCAATGGACACCTGGAGGTAATTCAAGAAATGAGAATTTAAACTAAATGATCCAAATTCCATCATTGTAAAAATCTATTCCATTTCTCTTTCTAGGTTGTCTCAAAACCAACACCATTGCAAGGACAATATTTTGCTTTGAATTCGTTTGGAGTGGGTGGATCTAATGGTCATATTGTATTATCACCCCATACAAAAGTGAAAAATCAAAATTCTCTTGATGGGAGAATACCTTACTTAGTGACAGCATCAGGAAGGACTGAAGAAGCCATTGACTGCATATTAAGCAATGTAAGTAAATAAAGATATTGGGGTTTTTGCAACACAAAGACAAAAAAAAAAGAAAAGCAAAGTATAGGTAATTATAGTTTATGGTGAATGAATAAGTACTCTTATGCCACATTACAGCTGAAGAAAAACAAACATGATTCTGAATATATTAGACTGCTTCATGAGATTTTTAAATATGATATCAATGGCCATCCTCAAAGGGGATACATCATTTTACAAAACAATAAAACATGTCAAATATCTAAAAAGGTATCTATTGGACATATGTGATGGCGAATACAGAAAGGGTGTATCGACCCAAAAATCGTGTTTTTTTAAATTGTTGATTTGGATTATTTGTATACTAAATTTCTCATTAAAATCACCAATTAAAAAAACACGATTTTTGGGTCGATACACCCTTTCTATATTCGCTGTCACATATTGAGATTTTTTTGCAAACATTGATTTGAAAAGTTGTGAATAAGTATAAATTGAACATGTTTTAGTTCTTCTCTGGTGAAAAGCGACCAATATGGTTCATTTTCAGTGGAATGGGATCCCAATGGTCTGCCATGGGCAAATCATTAATGGAAATTCCCATTTTTGCTGAATCCATTCAAAATAGTCATCAAATATTACAATCAAAAGGATTAGACTTGATAGAAATCATAACTGGAAATGATCCTCAAACATTTGACAACATTCTGAACTCATTTGTAGGAATAGCAGCAATTCAAGTAAGTTTTAACTAATTTATGTTGAATAAACTATTCATTTACTGTACTAGAAAAATTAAGCCACCTTTTATTTTGTACTAGATAGCTTTGGTTGACATATTGAAAAAACTGAACATAACACCAAATGGAATTATCGGTCACTCTGTAGGGGAATTAGGGTGTGCCTATGCTGATGGATGCTTCACAGCTAAACAAACAATTTTAGCAGCTTATTATCGTGGTTTGGTTTCAGTGAACACAGATTTAATTCATGGAACTATGGCAGCTGTTGGTGAGTTTCATTCACAAATTTTTGTTAAATTTTCTCACTTGATTTGATTTTGAGTGCTTGTATCAACAGGTAGAAGTTATGAGTTGATGAAAGATCATGTACCTCCTGAAATTGATATTGCTTGTCATAATGGTCCAACCAGTTGTACATTATCGGGTCCAACTCAAATTATGCAAGAGTATATAAAAAAACTAAAAGAGCAAAAAGTATTTGTTCGTGAAGTGAACACGTCAGACATTGCATATCATTCTCGTTACATCGCTTCACTTGGGCCAAAAATGGAATCCCACCTGAAGAAGGTGAAATCTTCAATAAATAATCTTAAACTATTTGAAAAAAAAAAAACATTAATAAAAATCTGATCCAGATTATAACAAACCCAAAACTCCGATCTGATAAATGGATATGCACATCTGCTCCAGAACACAAATGGAATTGCGATGAAGTTAAATATTGTTCAGCTGAATACCATAGCAATAACCTACTCAATTCAGTATATTTTGAAGAAAGTTACAAATACATTCCTAAAAACGCTATTACAATTGAAATAGCACCTTGTGGTTTACTCAATGCCATTTTAAAACGTTCATTACCAACTACTGTGGATAATGTACCAATGTTAATGAGAAATCTTGAGAACAGTATTGAGTATCTCTTGAATGTTTTTGGCCAGTAATTGAAACATTGATCAGAAAATTTAATTTTTATAAAATTTTGGAAAGCTGAAAGTGGCTAATAATTTTAGGCTATATGAAATGGGATGTGACATGGAACTGAGTCATTTGTATCCTTCAGTTGAATTTCCAGTTAGCAAATCAACCCCAATGATTTCTCCATTGATTAAATGGCAACATGATGAACAATGGAAAATTGATGATGTACACTCCAATTATTATTCACAATCCAATGAAAAGAAGTTTCTTTTCAATCCAAAAAGTAAAGGTATCGAGTACCTTCGAGGACACGTCATTGATGGCAGAAATTTATACCCAGGATTTGGATACTTGGTACATCTATAATTTTAAACTTTAAGTACTATTTTGAAGTCATGATGCAGTAAATTCATATCCTTATAGTGGATGGTTATAGAAACTGTGGCTACAATTGAAAACAAAAAAGTAACAGAAATCAATGTTGTTTTTGAAAATGTAAGATTTGAACATGCAATGACTATTCCCATTAAAGGTAGGAGTTGAAT
This sequence comes from Pseudococcus jackbeardsleyi, assembly GCA_038380155.1. Lineage (NCBI taxonomy): Eukaryota > Metazoa > Arthropoda > Insecta > Hemiptera > Pseudococcidae > Pseudococcus > Pseudococcus jackbeardsleyi. Next base: position 38,019,401 of record CM076241.1, read on the forward strand.
GAGCACAACTAAACTCAATTCAATTACCTGTTTGGTATACTAATTCGCAAAGTTATTCTAGATTCCATAAATTTTCTTGTTTCAATTCAACAACTATATGGTTATTTTGAAGTGAAAAACAATGATGCTACATTAGCCACAGGAAAAGTTCGGGTGATTGAAAATGCTTCAGATGAAATGGTTGATGTATCACCCTATAATAATGAATTTTGCTATACCGATATGTTACCTATGAAGAAAAATGATTTTTATAAAGAATTACAACTAAGAGGATATCACTATGAAGGAATATTCAAAAATGTTGAATATTTTGATTATAATAGTAAGTAATCTTTCTTTATGCAATAAAAATGCAATATCCCCATTGAAATTATTGGCTAATTTGATTAAGTACATACTTTGTTTCTCCCTCTTTCACAGAAAAATATGCAGAAATCTCCTGGTGCAATAATTTTACATCTTTTTTGGATATGATGGGACAAGTGGCTTTGATTGTAAAAGATAGTCGAGACCTTGTAGTTCCTACATTTATTGACAAAATTGTAATCGACTTCAAGAAACATTTTGAAATCCTTGGATACTTGGTTGAAGAAGATCCTAGTTGGTGGCTTCTTATGCTCTAGATTTTCATGGGTGCAGCAACAAACACAATGAGAAATGTATTCAATTTTTTCTAACAGGATTTCCTTGTAATTTTTATCCATTACATGGTCTGATAAATTCTGGAGGAATCCAAATGAGTGGATGGAAATTTACTAGAATTGCTCGTCAGAAAAGTAATAAATATCCTATATTGGAAAAATATTCATTTGTGCCATACATCAGCAACGAAGTAATCCAATTAATTTATTTCATGCATTTTTGAAAATGAGTAAAATTAGCTAAAACTAAAAACTGATATTTTATTCAGAACATGAATTTGAGCTCAGCCATTAGGATTTGTGTCCAAATTGCTATGAAAAACACATCCATAACAAAAGTAATTACTTATGAACTACTTGAGCAAGAATACAACTCCGCAGCAAATTATATTTCCAATGAGGTTGTAGATGCTTTGAAATATTTACCTTTCACTGAAGTAAGTACTCACCTACAAGAATATTCCTCATAAGACAATGGAATTATTTTTGAATTTCTGAAACCTCATCCCTGGTGTGCCTAAACCTGGGATGATCCAGTTTTCTCATGAAAATGAGATGCTCAGAATTTGTTGGGCATCATGCACCTCCCCAAAATTCATGTTGAGGGACAGTCCATAAAAAACAAAGATGAATAAAACCAAGGCAAATGAAGAAAATTTTTCAAATTGTATTCTTTGAAAGTCTGAAAATGTGACTTGATATACTACGAAATTAACTTTGAGCCCCCAAAAATACATTGCGGGGAGAGTCAGGGGAACCAATTTTTAGGGCCTCATCACCTCAAAATGAGATTTCGCTAATTCAATGTTATCTACCTATAGGGTCATTTCAGGTCAGTTCGTATGTAAAGTGGTGTGAGGTTGGTGTCCGCGATTTTTCCAATTTTTTTTTTATGTGAGTGGACCTCGATGAAAGATGACGAATGCCACACAAACATTCAAAGTTTTGAGGTAAAGTTGGATGAGCTTTTTAACAATTTTTTGAAAATCAGTGTTGCCACCTTTTTTATTGCCGAAAATCAGAGGTAAAAGTTTGAAAATAACATTTCCCTATCAGGGACACCTTCAAAAAATGTGAAAAATTCTGCAAAAGTACAACTTTACATACGCTTTAACATATTAAAAAATCAAGTTGACGTTTTTTTCATATTCTCAATTTAAAAATTAAAAAGATGAGAAGATAATATTAAACCTTTTCTTTTCAAAGGTCAAAATCTTGTAAAATGGACTTACTTTCACCAATTGGTAAAAGTATTCAACTCCACTTACCACCCTTGATACGAGTACTTCATTGTTCACTATAAGTAAACTTTTATGCAGATTTTACTTTGTTTTGGTATTTTTTCAGCAAGTTTTCAACATTGAATGTCATTTTCAAACTTTTACCACTGATTTTTGGCAATAAAAAATTGTCAACACTGATTTTCAGAAAATTGCAAAAAGCTCATCAAAAGCCCTAAACAATGGAAAAGTTTACACTTTCTACTCATCATAGTTTTTGAGTTATTCGCACTCAAAATTTACCATATTATCAAACTTCACCTCAAAACTTTGAATGCTTGTAGCTGCCCTCCAAAAAGACTTGGGTAGCTACAGTTTGCGGCATTCGTCATCTTTCATCGAGATCTACTCGCATATAAAAAAATCAGAAAAATCGCCGACAATCCCCCTCCCCCCCACCACTTTGCATATAAACGTACATGGGATGATCCTATAATAATCAAATTCAAGCATTGGTTTCAGATTTTTATGGAATATTTGGACATTTTTATTTTTAATCATTTTCCCCTATAGTTGGCATATTATCCTATACCCATTCTATCACATAAGAAAAAAGAAGGTTTAGCTAATGGTCTCAATTGATATAAAAGAGGTTAAATTGTGTATATTTCCATTTTTCAACACAAATATTCATTTTCAAGGGTGAAAGCTTCTGTATTTAGACATAAATAATCTTCTAGATTAGATTCCTATGAAATTTCATTATACACTTTGTAAATTATGCAGGGTTGTGTCAAATTATTGACCAATTCAGAAACAATACCAGAACCAGATACACAGCGTGAAATAATCATATCAAATGAGAAATTACCCAGAGATAAAACTGCCACATTTATTATCTTATCTAATATCCAGGAAAAAATCAATGTTAGTAGAATTGCATCCAATAAGACTGAAACAGCTTGAAACCCAACCTAAAATTTTGAATTGTTTTCTTTTTAGCATATTCAACCAATATTAGAAACATTGAGAGATGATGGTTTTATAATCACAAAAGAATTGATGAATGAAAATATAGCATTTGAAGATTTGGGATTCAATGTTTGCTTTAGCAGAAATGTAAATGATTCTGAAAAAATCATCCTTATTAATAGGGTAAGCATTGTTTAGTGGTAGTTTGGAGATGGTATGAAACTAAATTATTGTACCTAACATATCTTTCTTACATTTACAGCAGAAAAAATCAGAACTAATCAATAATGTAATCCAGTTGAAAAATGCTTCATTTTCCTGGATAGCTGAACTCCAAACTGAACTTCGTGCCCTTGATTCTAAAAAAAGTGAAAATCTGGTGGTGTTTTCAGAAAAAGAACCCAAAAGTGGAATACTTGGATTTTTCAATTCTTTGAAGAAAGAAGAAAGGGGAAAAAATATCAGGTAAAATTTTGATTGATTTTTTTACATCAAGATATTGTTATAAAAGAAATTCTACCACTAAAAAGTTGAACTTTCTGTAAAGGTGTTTCTTCATCATGGATAAAGATGCACCAAAATTTTCTTTGGATGATGTCTTTTACAAATCTCAATATGATAAGAACCTCTGCTATAATGTTTACAAAGATGGAAAATGGGGTAGTTACTGGCATTTGGAGTTGGACTCAGAAAGTGATGTGGAGTGTACTCATGCATTTTGTAAAGTGGAAGAACGTGGAAATCTTTCATCATTTAGATGGATTGAAGGCTCATTAAATCCCAATAAGTAATAGCATCATCATTACAAACTATAAAAAAATTGTATATGATTATATTTCAGTTGAAAAATAATTTTGGTTGGTTTCCAGATATAAAAATTTAAATGAAAAATTTCTCATTTTTGTTTATTACAATGGCCTAAATTTTAAGTATGTCATGTTATCAGTTGGAAAAATCTATGTATCAGACACAGGTGAAGCTATGAATCGTCTAACTGAGGTATACATACATTGAAACATTTATTTAAAATGAATAATTTCAATCATGTCTGAACTACCATTGTTTATGGTTTCTGTGAACTTGCTTCTTTTGCTTTTTCATTATCTAGTCCAATTTTAACCAAGGTGGTGAGTTTTCGGGTAAAGATGTAAGTGGCACACGAGTTATGGGAATAGCAGGAGAAGGAATTACAACAATGGTAGAATCACAGCTATATCAGACATGGAAAGTTCCAGATGATATGACATTGGAAGAGGCAGCTAGTATTCCAGTGGTTTATTCCACAGTAAGATAAAACATTAAAAATTATTCTTGAGGCATGCTATACCAACATTATTTTATGGTAATCAGGGTTGTTACGCAGAATAAATGGCGCATAATATTTTGCATTCTGCGCGCAGAATAGCACACGCAGAATAGCTCTCTATTCTGCGCATAATGCAGAATATGCATAATATGCAGAATACGCAGAATACACACCTATTTTAATCAATAATCACATTATTCAAATGATAAATTCAATTTAAAATATTTTTTAGAAATTTTCCACTTAGCTTCAGATATTATTAAAAAAAAATTGATTCAATTTCTAAAGTAAATAGGTAGTGGAAGTTTTTCCTGTTCACCGCCTCAAATTAGCCCAAATCTGAGATCGAGGATCGATATTGATAGTAGAGACACCTAAAATTAGTAACAGTTGGTCAATTAGTCAACAAACGTCATGAAAAAGAAAATAATTGGGCTTTTTACATGCACAAATTTTAGCTACATTTATCACATTATGCATCATTCTGCACATTCTGTGTATTATACGCATTCTGCATCTATTCTGCATTCTGCACTGCATTCTGCGCAGAACGCAGAATAAATTATTCTGCGTGCAGAATGACAACACTGATGGTAATAATACATTCAAATGAGTGCTTTATTTGTAGGTAATCTACGCTTTCTTTGTGAAAATGAAATTGAAGGAAGGGTGTTCAGTTTTAATACATTCCGGCAGTGGAGGAATTGGTCAAGCAGCCATCAACATTTGTCTTCATTACAAGTGTAATATTTTTACAACCGTTGGAACCCAAGAGAAAGTAGAATTTATTAAGAAAACATTTCCTCAAGTAAGTATTTGTGACAATGGTTATTACAAAGAATACCTGAGCAAGATGCAAAACCTAATTAGTTAGGATTGAGGTGCTACAAAAGGGAATATACTTGGTCAGCCATTTTCCACTTAAGAATAGAATCTGTCCAAACACAGAAATGTGTTCCACAACATTCTTAGTTGTTAGGTAATTCAAAAACATAAAATGGTGGACCAGCATACCTCCAAACATTTTTAATTTTCACTATTCAAAGATTAATGACTTTTTAAGATATGAATCATTTAAACTCAATATTGGATTGAGTTTGTAGTAAAAAGCTGAACATTCAGGACCATGATTTAGATTCCAGAGAACCACATTGGGAATTCCAGGGACACGTCCTTTTTAAAAATGATCATGGAACAAACTAATGGAGAAGGAGTAGATGTAGTGTTGAACAGCTTATCTGGAGATAAGCTTTTAGCTTCGCTCAAATGTGTGTCAAAGTGTGGACACTTTTTGGAAATTGGAAAATTTGATATGGCAAAAAATAATTCATTGGGTAAACTGAAAATAATAATTCCAATCCAAAGTGCAAGATATTTTAATGTAACTAATAGGTACTCATGTTCTTCAATTTTATACTAGAGCTGGGACCTTTTCTGAAAGATATTACATTCCACAGTGTGCAATTAGATGTGTTATTATCACATAATAGTATCAAAACAAAGATCAAAATTTATAATAGATTACAAGAAATGCTTGATCAAGGAATCATAAAACCAATTAACAGAACAGTTTATGAAATGAATGAAGTGGAATCCGCAGTTAGGTTTGTATGGAAAAATTCCTTTAAAAAATAGATTACAGTTTTTAATCAAGAGCACTTGTTAAAACACGTTTTAGATACATGGCATCTGGAAAGCATATTGGAAAGTTACTCATCAAAATAAGAGATGAAAAACAAGATGACACAACACAAATTTTATTGCATTTTAAGGCGAAACCTCAGGTTTATTATGATGAATTGAAATCCTATGTACTTTTAGGTTCGCTATTCTCATAAAATAAGGTAATTGTTGAAGAAAGACACCATCATTATTGATATTTATTCAACACAGGAGGACTAGGGGGATTTGGAATAGAATTAGCAGATTGGCTAATTCTTCATGGTGCTAGGAATATTGTATTGAGCTCCAGAACTGGAATAAAAAATGGATACCAATCTTACAGAATAAACTTATGGCGTTCTTACGGAGCCACTGTTGTAATCACTACAGCAGACATTTCACAAGAATCAGGAGTGGTTGAAATATTAGAATTGGCCAACTCTTTAGGTCCAGTGGCTGGAATATTCAATCTCGCCATGGTAACTACAAGAATACTTGAAATAGTGGTATGAAATAATGAATACTTTGTATATACAGTTCTTTAATTTTTAGATTCTTAAAGATGACCTATTTTTAAATCACACAGAAGATAGTTTTAAAATTGTCACCAATCCAAAGGCTGTTGCTACAGATCATCTGGATCAAATAAGTAGAAAAATGTGTCCTTTTTTGGAACACTTTGTTGTATTCTCTAGTGTGACATGTTGCTATGGAAATTCCGAGCAAACCAATTACAGTTTTGGTAATTCTGTGATGGAGAGAATATGTGAGGCTAGACATGCTGATAACATACCAGCACTAGCTGTACAGTGGGGAGTTGTTGGAGAAGTGGGACTAGTTTTTGAAATTAGTCCAACTCTAAACATAGGTAAGTACATTCACCGGAGTAATTCTAAATTTTTTGCAGAAAACCATGTAACCAGCCAATATCTCGCAAAATATACAGGCTAGAATACTGTGGTTGGAATTATTTGATACAGTTTCATGCCCCGAACATATTCCCTTGAAAAAAATGGGGTACAAAACATTCCTCTCCCACCAGGGGGCTACAAAAGTTGTCCAAATGTCCATCATGGCAGTAACCCATCATGATCTCAAATCAAAATACATATGTTCTCTGCTATTACAGCTTATTGATCTGAATTTTCACACTTATGTAATGCAGAAAGGTCTCACCTTTTGTATTACAATATTGAAAACACATTTCAAAGTCAATTAAGTCGATTTTGAAAGCTATTATTTGTGTAACCGCATTTTTAGTCCTTTGTAGAGGCCCGTTTACTCAAGAGGTTGAGGACGACAGTTGGATATTTCAAAATCCGACAATCAGTCTATTCATAAAATTACAATCCAGCAGTGTTTTCGATATTAGGGTTTATAATGATGAGGATTTTGAGAGAAATGTTTCCAAATTTACAAATCAGTACACAGAACTGTCCTTTGTTGTGGCTCTCCAATGAGAGGCTATAGCTCAATTTTTCCATTTTTTTTTTTCAATGCAGCCTCAAAATAAGCAGGTGGATTTCTTTTGATGCAATAGTTGGATTTTGTAGATAATGCATTATCTTCTCATAATTTTGAAATTTCTTCAGTTTTGTCCTTCGTAGCGGATGTCCTCGTCGTGGCCATTTTCATTTCTTCTCATTTAAATTATGTGAGAAGAATCTACCATCGTTTTCATGTTGTCTAAACATGTGAATGTTATGTACTACATTAGTATTGACTATTCTGATCGAATTTTTTTCAAAAAACAAATTTTCAAAATTTTCAAAAACCACAGGTAAATTTTTGCAAAATTTTAGAATCACCCACATACATGCATATTTTTTTAGAAAGACAATCCCTAACCTTCCTCCTGTTTAAAATTTCGGCCAAAATTCATTTTTCATCTGTATTTTGGCTGACTGTACACAATTTTATTTTATTTTTCAGTATTCAACTAAAAATATATTTAGGTAATTTGCATTCTAATTTTGACAAAAAATTTTAGCCGGTTTTTTCCCACAAAAAATCAAATCATGTTTGGAAACATTGAACTTTTTCATGAAACAAAAAAATCCTATTGTCAATAGCAAGATTATGGCAGAAAAACGTAAGCCAGATTCTGATGTCATCAGCGCTGTGAGCAATGTATTAGGTATAACATTCAAATCAAAATTTTTAAAATTAAATTTGAATAAAATAATATTGTATCAATTCTTCAATTAAACAGGAATCAAAGATCTCAAGTCTATAAGTCTTGCATGGACATTACCAGAACTGGGGCTCGATTCCATTCTTACATTGGAATTGAAACAAATTCTAGAAACGGAATTGAGTATTTTCCTCACTCCAAAGGACCTGCAAACAATGACCTTTGCAAAATTACATCAGCTAAAAAAAGAAAAGGAAGAGTTTCGAAATTCTGGTAGGTATTCAATGATAAAAATAATTTTAAATTGAATCAGACTTGAACGTATTCTTTTGTGTGATGTTTTATGAAACTCGAATAGCGCCAAAAGAATCGCAGTATTGTACTGATGAAGAAGTTTCTAAGGAGCCTATTCTTCGAATACCATTCATCGATGGAAAGGTACAAAAACAACTGCCAACCGATGAATCTTTAACGTTTTTTGTATTTCCTGGAGTAGAAGGTACCTAATACTGATTACTAGTTGCTCAAAATAACAGAACATGAAAACCTCTTTCTCCTAATGCATTCATTTTTTGTGTTACTTTTCCTTTCTAGGATCAGCATTGACAATGGAACCATTGGCGAAAAATTTACCATCACAAATATTATGCTTTCAATATCATTCTGTTGAACTAGAAAATTTATATCAGAATTTGATTGATTGCTTTTCTTCGGTGAATACATATGTGCATCTTTTAGTCATATTTTCAAAGCATTGCCAATTATTATGTTAATTCGAACAAAATATTTTTCAGTATTTGTTGAAAACACTCCAACCTGAACAGAAATTCAATTTTATCGGCTACAGTTACGGTACAATTATTGCAATGGAAGTTGCCAAAATACTGGAAAAAGAAGGGAGAAGGGGACGAATTTGGTTAATAGATGGTTCATTTGCGGCTATGCAATTGGGATATAAAAAAAAATTGGCGGAAAATTCTCTAGAAATAGAAGATACTTGGGAATCCAAGAGAAAATTATACTGTTCGATGTTATGTGAAGTGGTTGGAAATAAAAATCCTACAAATAGATTATTAGATCAACTGCACCATTTGGTGAAACCCGAATATGATTCATCTGGTACATTGATAAATTCGCCATGTGTTTTGATAAGATGTTCACGGAATTTCATGGATTTAACATTAGATGAATCTTATGGGTTGACAGAAGTGAGTAAAATGATGATTAGGCACTGATATCAGAATATGGAGAACTATTGAATAGAAAGCTTCAAAATTTCATAATCAATAATCATCTCTTATGTCAATGTTGCAGCATTTCAAAAATCCAGTTGAAGTATATAAAATTGATGACGTAGATCATGCTTCCATTATTTCACATCCAAAAACGGCCGAAATCATAGTGAAATCGTTGCCATGAAAGAATTTTTTATGATGCATTTTGTAAGTCTCCTGTAACAGTGTCGATTGTGACATACTCATACCATAAATAAATGACATAAAATAAATTTCCTTCGCCATTTGCAATGATTTCAAGCGAGAAACTTCGTATTATAGCATGTTTCTCACAACCACCCCTGTTCAGGACTCACCACCTGCTCCCCATGTGATCGTACAAAAAAATGTTTCAGACAAAAATTGTAGGAAATTGAGTGTAGAATAAAAAAGTACTGAACTATCTTTGCTGTAAAATCAAACCCTGCGAAGTTATTCGGGAAAATCCATTTTTGAGGAGGGTGCGTGGATCCTCCATAAAAAATTTAATAAGGGGTCTAAGGGGTGCAGACTTTCTAGAGGTTAGTCACGGGACTGGAGACCACTCCTGACATTTTTTTCGTAATAATAACTTGGCCGGCTAGAAAAAAATGTGTTTTTTTTCTAATTTGCCTACGCTACGAAGTTTCATGAATAAAGAATTCATGATACATGAATCATAAATTTGGAAATATGTATTCAATTTCCTGGGCCAAAAGTAGGTATACTGAGCTCGAGCAAAGCAAACGCGAAAATTTTTCAAAAAAAATGCATTCCAAAGCTAAAATTTTATAATTAAAAGAGAAAGAAAATCTTCCAACTCTACTTGAAAAATGTATATTCTAGGCATCAAATGCTCAAGCGAGGCGAGGGTCAACATTTGAAAAATTGATACCTAATTTTAAAAAAGAATTGATCATTTTTTCAATGATTTGCTGTCTAATAAAATTCAATAACTTTGCAATAAAATTCCATGCTTTTTGTACTTAGTTTCGTTCTTACGAAATTTAGTGGTTTTTTTTGTTTGCAACAATGCTAAAAATTTGTTTTTTTTGGTACCTATTTTTTACGCTTGTTATGATACTAATGAATACAATCTAATATTTCACAAACCGTTTAAATATAAGAAAAACGAAACGTAGATTTTCGAAAATTTTTCTGACGTTGAAGGAAAGCCGAAGTGAGATCGTCTCTGTTTCCCTTCCGCTGTTTCGTCTCTGCTTTTCTCCCTTTTTAATAAAATATTTGAAATTTTCAAACCATGAAAACGAAAAATTAAAAAAAAAATGATAAAATTCTAAAATATTTATACATCTACAATTCTACATACATGGTATCCATCCATAATACTCACGTTGAAGTATCAAATTTTCCGTAGCATGCCCTAAGAAACAGAAAAAATTGAATTTCGAGTTTATATATGGTACCTAGTTCCGTAACTCGGAGGAGTTAAGTTATGGAGTTGAAAATTTTTTCGAATTGTTTTATATCAATACCGACATTATAGGTGATTTTTTATTTCGCTTGGTTCAAAGGTCCATTACAGTAATTTCTAGGAAATGCTCTTTAAATTTAAAATATTCGAACTCTAAGCACAAGTACATAATTTGAAAATCCTTCAAATTCACGAAAAAAAGAAGCCGTCGTCGATGCACAAAACAATTAACAACTTAGCACGCGTCTTAGTTATGCATTCAATAAGGTCATCACCTAAACATCCGTTTACTGTTGTCATTGTAAACAATTGGTTCAGTGGAACGCATTTTTCGATCTTAAATTGCATAATAGGTGCATAGCAGCACGCTAATAATTATTGGCGTTCTTATATTTGTTCACAGTTCGATAATTTGCATGCATTAAAACAGAAATTAACGTTTCAACGTGAAATATTTTATGGAATACATTTGGCGTGATTATATTAATAGATAATAAATGAGGAATTATGCAAATCAACGCATAATTTAAAATTATTTATAAAATGATTCAAAACAGCACGACTGCATACATTGTTTACTCCGAATTGTACCGTCTAGTGAAGCGAAAAACTTTTAAAATATTTTTTGTTTTATTGAGTACCATAAGTAAAATATAAGAATTCCGGTGAAAATGAACCAATCATTGGACGATTCGAATGATGTCGTTATTTCTGGAATTTCCGGCGTGTTTCCGAATTGTGATAACGTGGAGGAGTTCAAAGAACATTTATTGGCTGGAAATGATATGATTTCTTCAAATTCTAGATGCGATATGGAAGGTAAATATGGCTCTTGTATTGTTATCGAGTAACTTTGTCACTTTAGCCCAGGAGAAATATAGCATTAAAAAAGTGGCTTGAAAAGAAATATGTTACCTGCGATTTTATCGCGTAAAAAGCTTCTATATTATGTCTAGAGTCTCTGATAAATTCGCACCGCCCGCACTCACATTGCTTTCTGAGGGGGTGGGCCCCTTATGAGGGTGAAAATTGTTGCGCCGATTTTGCTCAAATTCACGTTGATGGTTATTTAGGGGTAGAAGTACATCCCCAAAAAAATTCAGCATCCCTCGACCTCAGAAGACTGAGCTATCGCTTCCCAAAGTTGTACTTTTTTGGCCAAAATAACAAAAAAACTGATTTTTCGATTATAAAACCACCCCAACAGTTGAATTTTGAAAATTTTGGCATTTTCTGAATACATTTTGAGATGATGAATCCAACTAGCGTATCACTTTTTTTCATTCGTAGAGTATAGTCGTCTCAGGAGCTCTTTCAAAGTACACAGATCGTAATTTATGAGGTCATTTTTTGTGGGAAAATCACGATCTGTGTACTTTGAAAGAACCATCCTGAGACTACTATACTCTGCGAATGAAAAAAAGTGATACGCTAGTTGGATTCATCATCTCAAAATGTATTCAGAAAATGCCAAAATTTTCAAAATTCAACTGTTGGGGTGGTTTTATATCGAAAAAACCAGTTTTTTTGTTATTTTGGTCAAAAAGTTCAACTTTGGGAAGCGATAGCTCAGCCCCCTGAGGTCGAGGGATGCTGAAATTTTTTGGGGATGTACTTCTACCCCTAAGTAACCATCAACGTGAATTTGAGCGAAATCGGTGCAAAACAATTTTCACCCTCGTAAGGGGCCAACCCCCCTCAGAAAGCAATGGGGGTGCGGGCGGTGCGAATTTATCAGAGACTCTAGACATCATATAGAAGCTTTTTACGCGATAAAATAGCAGGTAACATATATTTCTTTTTTCAAAGTACATTTCTCCTGGGCTACTGCACTTATCATCAACGAATGTCACTTTTCTGAAATGCACAGGAGTAAGGGTTGGCTTTCTAAAAACCATCGATCGTTTTGATTATTCATTCTTCCAAATCACTCACGTTCAAGCTCAAGGAATGTTAATTTCTTCTAGAATTCTACTGGAGAAAACTTTTGAGGCACTTTTAGATGCAGGTGAACTAATCAGATGTTTTCGGGCATTGATAAAATAATATAGGATTCAATATTCAGTGCTTCAATTGCCTACATTTTTTTCCGAAGGTTATAATCCTCGAGAAATCAAGGGGAAAAATATCGCTGTCATATGTGGAATTTGGGACACTGTTGACGAAGGAGATCCAGCAAAGGACAGAAAAGCACCTGATTACACCGAAGCATTTGGTAGAATGAGATTCATGATTACTAATAGGATTTCCTATTGGTTGGATGTTCATGGTATGCCATGCACAAAAATAGTCAACTTTCATAAAAATGTTATCGTATAACTAAAAATAATACTCATAATTATGGTAGGACCCAGTTATCCTATAAACACGGCTTGTTCAGCATCTGTGTATGCGATTGATCACGCTATTAAAGCTATTCAAAGCGGACAATGTGAAGGAGCGATTGTGTGTGGATCGAATTTTTGTTTTTCGAAGATCGAATATCTAAAAAATAATCCACTTTTCAGTGCTACTGGGAATTGTGCGCCATTTGATGCCGATGGTATAAGTTTATTTTACTTTTATAAAAACCTACTCGCAACCTTAACCTTTCTGAATGGTATAGCCGGATAAGGAGTGAATTTGGGCCTCGGATCTTTCGGGACCTGCATAAATTTTCAATCATTTTTAATTTACCTAAACAGCGCAGTCAGCTCATTTTTCAACCCCGTTTGAGCGCTGTTTGCGGCGTTCGAAAGGCATAAATCACACTGTTGAAATAGCCGAAAAAAAAAAGAAAACTTTGTCCCGACATATGTGACCTTCCAGGAGAACCCGACCTTGGGTTCGAAAAAAAAATTGTAAAAAAAAGTTTCCCAATCAGTCCAACACCATGATTATCATTTGTTTTACATAGATTGATTGGAAAACTTTTTTTTTTTAAATTCTTTTTCGAACCGAAGGTCGGTTTTTTCCTGGAAGGTCACATATGGTATTGTATCGCTGACTGCATCACATTTTTAAAACTCTTGACACGCTCACTATACTTCTTCCAGCAAACGGGTATGTTAAATCCGAAGCCGCAGTCGTATTCTTTCTTCAAAGGCGAAAAGATGCCCGAAGAGTTTATGCAAATTTAATTCATTCGGCAACCAATAGCGACGGATTCAAACAAGAAGGGCCAGGATGCCCTTCCATAAAACAACAGAAAAAATTATATGAACAATTTTATAAAGAAATTGACATGGATCCACAACTCATCTCATACATTGAAACCCATGGAACAGGGACACAAGTAATTAATGATGATATATTTTTTAAAAAATACACGAACTTTGACACAGATGAATGTCGCAGGTAGGTGATGTTGTGGAAGGATCATCGATCGATGAATTTTTCTGCACCAGTCGTGAAACACCCTTGAAAATAGGTTCAGTAAAATCAAACATGGGTCACGGTGAAGCAGCAGCGGCATTATGTGGTATAACCAAACTGATTGTGGCTTTTGAAACTGGAACCATCCCTGCAAATCTGAAGTATAATAAACCAAATCCCAAAATTAGTGGTTTATTCAATGGACACCTGGAGGTAATTCAAGAAATGAGAATTTAAACTAAATGATCCAAATTCCATCATTGTAAAAACCTATTCCATTTCTCTTTCGAGGTTGTCTCAAAACCAACACCATTGCAAGGGAAATATTTTGCTTTGAATTCGTTTGGAGTGGGTGGATCAAATGGTCATGTTGTGTTATCACCGCATACAAAAGTGAAAAATCCAAATTCCCTGGGTGAGAAAATACCTTACTTAGTGATAGCATCAGGAAGGACTGAAGAAGCCATTGACCATATTTTAAGGGATGTAAGTAAAAAAAATTATATTTTCTGCCATGCGAGATGGCAATACACAAAAACGTAATATCTATAATTCAAGTGTCCGTTTAAAAAATAACCATAGTCCACTTTGAAATTCTGACTTCAGGGGATCGCTCAGAAATGAAATTTGCCCTCAAAATTTTCAATTAAGATATCTACTTCATTCTGAAATAAGACAGTGAGAATTTTTGTAGGGGTAGAATTTTCTAGCAATAATGGTTTGAAATCAGAATTTCAAAATGAACAGCATTTTATTTCACAGATACACTCAAATTTATCATGAATGAGTGATACCTCTTATGCCAATTTATGTATAGGCGCAGAAAAACCATCGCGATGCTGAATATATTCGATTGCTCCATGAGATTTTTAAATATGATATCAGTGGTCATCCCCAAAGGGGATATGTAATTTTACAAAACAATAAGCCATGTCAAATATCTAAAAAGGTAAGTACCTACCTAATATTAAGAATTCTTGGTGAATATCGAATTGAAAAACTGGTAAGAAGCACAAATTATTTTGGAAATATTTCAGTTCTTCTCTGGTGAAAAACGACCAATATGGTTCATTTTTAGTGGAATGGGATCTCAATGGCCAGCTATGGGCAAATCATTAATGGAAATTCCAATTTTTGCTGAATCTGTTCAAAAAAGTCATCAAATATTACAATCAAAAAAAGTTGACTTGATTAAAATCATTACTGAAAATAATCCCCAAACATTTGACAACATTTTACATTCATTTGTAGGAATAGCGGCCATTCAGGTAAATTTAATCACCAGAATTTGTATTGTATGAACAATTCAATTCTCTCAGAAAAATTGAGCTACCTTTGATTTCTTAATAGATAGCTTTGGTTGACATATTGAAAAAACTAAACATAACACCAGATGGAATAATTGGCCACTCTGTGGGGGAATTAGGATGCGCCTATGCTGATGGATGCTTTACAGCTGAACAAACAATTTTAGCAGCTTATTATCGTGGTTTGGTTTCAATGAACACAGGTTTAATTCATGGAACTATGGCTGCTGTTGGTGAGTTTTGTGTTTAAATGAATCAACTTTTTTCACTTGATTTGATATTGTGTGCATATGAAACAATAGGTAAAAGCTATGGGTTTATGAAAGATCATGTGCCTCCAGAAATTGATATTGCTTGTCATAATGGTCCTACCAGTTGTACATTATCTGGCCCAACACAAATTATGCAAGATTACATGCAAAAACTAAACAAACATAATGTGTTTGCTCGTGAAGTACAAACTTCAAACATTGCATATCATTCTCGTTACATTGCTTCACTTGGTCCAAAAATGGTATTCTACCTAAGGAAGGTGAGATCTTCAATAAACTTTGTGAACCATATTTAAATATTTGAAAGGGAAAACATGAAATGTGATTTAGATTATACCCAAACCAAAACTTCGATCCGATAAGTGGTTGTGCACATCTGCTCCTGAACACAAATGGAATTATGATGAAGTTCGATATTGTTCAGCTGAATACCATACCAATAATATGCTAAATCCAGTATATTTTGAAGAAAGTTATAAACTCATTTCTAAAAATGCCATTACAATTGAAATAGCACCTTGTGGTTTACTCAATGCCATTCTGAAACGTTCATTACCAAATACTGTAGATAATGTGCCACTGTTGATGAAAAATCATGTGAATAGTGTTGATTATCTCTTGAATTCTTTTGGCCAGTAAGTAAAACAAATGATGAATAAATTCTCATATGTTTTTACAAAGACTTCATTCTAATTCCAGATTGTATGAGATGGGATGTGAAATGAATTTAAGTCACTTATACCCTCCAGTTGAATTTCCTGTTAGCAAATCAACTCCCATGATTTCTCCTGTAATCAAATGGCAGCATGAAGAGCAGTGGAAAATTGATCAGGTTCACTCCAATTTTTCACAGTCCAGTGAGAAAAAATTCCTTTTCAATCCAAAAAGTGAAAGTACACAGTACCTTCTTGGCCATATCATTGATGGTAAAAATCTGTACCCAGGTTGCGGATATTTAGTAAGTGTATGCTGACTACAAAATTTAATAAAACTCAATTTCAATGTTGAAAATTGAAAAAAATAATCATCTAATCATTTAGTGGTTGGTGGTAGAGACTGTAGCTATGATTGAAAACAAAAAAATATCTGAATTCAATGTTGTTTTTGAAAGTGTGAGATTTGAGCAAGCAATGACTATCCATACCAATGGTAGGGTAAAATCTCAATAAAAATAATTCATCTATAATGTATTTTAGCACACTAATTTGTAAAATGATATTAGAATCTGTGAACTTCCTTGTATCCGTTCAACAACTGTATGGCCATTTCGAAGTGAAAAACAATAATGCTACATTGGTAACAGGAAAAGTTCGGGTAATTGAAAATTCTTGTGATGAGATGGTTGATGTAAAACCCCATAAAAGAGAATTTTATCAAACTGACATTTTACCTATGGATAAAAATGATTTTTATAAAGAATTACGACTGAGAGGATGTCATCATGAGGGAATATTCAGAAAAGTAGAATATTTTGATTACAACAGTAAGTTAAGTCTTGAATTATTTTTAAAAATTTGGTAATACAATGAAGTCATTTATCTCATTTTACTAGGGAAATATGCTGAGCTATCCTGGTGCAACAATTTTGTATCTTTTCTGGATATGATGGGACAGGTGTCATTGGTTCTAAAAGATAGCAGAGATCTTCTAATTCCTACATTTATTGGCAAAATTGTAATTGATTTCAAGAAACATTTTGAAACATTAGAGTCCTTGGATAAAGAAAATCCTAGTTAGTGGCTTCTTCTGCTCCAGATTTCTATCACCTTTTTCATCAACACAAAGTAAACTTCAAACATGTTTTCCAACAGGATTTCCCTTCAATTTTTATTCCTTACAAGATGTAATGAGTTCTGGAGGTATCCAAATAAGTGGATGGAAATTCACGGAAATCGCTCGTCAGAAAATTAATGATTATCCTACATTAGAGAAACACCTATTTGTGCCTTACATAACTGATAAGGTAATCTAAAAATTCATTTCATTTATATATGTAAGTACTTACTTCTAGAAATGAAATACCAACCAATTTAAAAATAAAATTTATGTAATTTAGACCATGAAATTGAGCTCTGCCATCAGAATTTGTGTCCAAATTGCTATGAAAAATACACCAATAACAAAAGCAATAACTTATGAGTTACTTGAACAAGAATACAAGTCTACAGAAAATTATATTTCCTTCACAGTTGTAGATGCATTAAAAAATTTACCTCTCACTGAAGTACGTATCTATTGGAGTATAAAAGATTTCTTTCTAATTTAATGAAAATGTTCTGAATTTTGTGGGTTTATCCGGCCCTCTTCGAGATCATCAAAATTTTGGATATTTTTTGGAAAATGAATTTTGCTTCTCCACTTTGTCGGGTTTGGTTCAAAATACCTTCAATCATATAATTATATCTGATTATTGTAAGTTTTAATATTGATGCTGAAAATGATCAATAGCAAAATCACTACAGTGGAACCTTGATTATCCAATTCAATTCAGGTGGGGAAACATCGGACATGCCAGAAAGTCGAATATTCTGAAAGTTCAGTTTTTCCAGTGAAAATGTAATAAATATACTTAAATGAGTAGGTACTTGGGAACTTGAAAAAAATTGGCATGCATATTTCCAGAAAAAAAAAAAAGAATATACTTAAACCCCTGGATTGAAAAACAGCACTTCAAAACAAAAAATTTCAAGTCCAAGAGTCAGGAAAAACTTCATTATATGTAGATACTATTAATAGATCTAATTGTCGATTTGAAGAATTTTGATATGATTTTTTCTTGAAAGTCAAATAAAATTTCATGATCCGATAATTCGAAAGTTAGATAATTAACAGTCGGATAATTGAGGTTCTACTGTACAACTGAAAGTGTAATCACAACTTCCTTGTTACTTATAAAATCAAATCAAAAACTTTCCATTTTACTAACTATCATTGTAACTGAATAATAATTATGTAAAAACTATGCAGGGATGTGTCAAATTGTTAATCAATTCAGAAACAGTGCCACAGACAGATACACAGTGTGAAATCCTTTTATCAAATGAAACTTTACCTGAAGATAAAAGTGCCACATTAATTATCTTATCAAATATCCAACACAAAATCAATGTGTGTAGAACAACTCATAAGACTTAGAATAACTTGAAGTTTAATTAAAAACTTCATAATCCTTATTTTTTTTTAGAACATCAAACCAATTTTGAAGACATTGAGAGATGATGGTTTTATTATCACCCAAGAATCAGTCAATGAAAATATACCATTTGAAGATTTGGGATTCAATGTTTGCTTCAGTAGAAATGTAAATGAGTCAGAAAAAATCATACTCATTAATAAGGTAATAATTGATTTTATTGTAGTTTGGAGAATGTACCAAAATAAACTTATAGGGGATTTCTTTCCAACATTGTAGAAGAAAAAATTCAAACCAATCAAAAAAGCAATCCGCTTGGAAAATGCCTCATTTTCATGGATGACTGAACTTCAAACTGAACTTCGTGATCTCGATTCTAAAAAAGGTGAAAATCTGGTGGTGTTTGTAGAAAAAGAACCAAAAAGTGGAATACTTGGTTTTTTCAATTCTTTGAAGAAAGAAGAAAGAGAAAAGAACATTAAGTAAGATTTAAATTTTCTATCTAATGTTGAAAATAATTGTTGTTGGAAAGATAGAATTCTATAGCTAAAAAGTAAAAATTTTTGTAAAGGTGTTTCTTCATTATGGATAAAGATGCACCAAAATTTTCATTGGATGATGTCTTTTACAAATTTCAATACGATAAGAACCTCTGCTATAATGTTTACAAAGATGGAAAATGGGGTAGTTACTGGCATTTGGAGTTAGACTATGAAAGTGATGTGGAGTGCACTCATGCATTTTGTAAAGTAGAAGAATGGGGAAATCTCTCATCATTTAGATGGGTTGAAGGCTCATTAGATCCTAATAAGTAATAGCTTTACAGTTACAGACTTTTAAAAAAATACTGCAAAATGATTTTACTTCAATTAATGATAATTTTGGTTGGATTCCAGATATGAAAATTTAGATGAAAAATCTCTCATTTTTGTACACTACAATGGCCTAAATTTTAAATATGTTATGTTAGCAGTTGGTAAACTCCATGTGTCAGACACAATTGATGCTATGAATCGCCTTACTGAGGTAAATATTGCAGAACTTATTAAAAAATGAATAATTTTAATGAAGTCTTGACTATAATTACTCATAATAACTCTTTTATATTTCCCAGTCTAAATTCAACCCAATAGGAGAATTTTCGGGAAAAGATGTAAATGGAGTACGAGTTATGGGAATAGCAGGAGAAGGAATAACCACAATGGTTGAATCAGAGCCATATCAAACATGGAAAGTTCCAGATGGTATAACATTAGAAGAAGCTGCCAGCATTCCAATTATATACTCAACAGTAAGGGAGAGCATTTAAATATTCTACCACCTACCAACATAGGCGGATTTAAGGGGGAGCCCCCCCCCCAAAAAAAAAAAAAAAATTCGTGTTTAATTGTCAAACTGTTTCAAACTCGAATGTACCTATACAATGAAAAAAAGATATTTTTGGGCATTAAATACACAATTTTTTCAGAGCTTCGCTCAGGCATGAACAAAATCACAATTCACAAATTATTTTAGGCAACATTGAGAACGGAGGCTATTTTCTTCAAAAATTCCTTCCGGTACTTCATGTCTTCTTCCTCAATTTGTATTCTCCCAAAAAAAAGCTTCTAACGCCGCTGACTTCGAATATGTTCTCCCTCTCCCTCTCCCCTTAAAACAAAACATCAAATAGCAATTTTGAAATCATTAAACATACAAAAAAATCACTTTATGGCGATTAAAAATTCAATTTTTCAAAGCTTCACCCTCGCTTTGCTCGGGTACAAATAAAATCGCAAATAATCAAAATTATTTGAGGTTACAGCGTCAAAGAAGGCCCCCTCCTACTTCTACGTAAGGTTTTTCTGGTATTTCTACTAGTCCTTGTATCTATTTTGCACTTTGCATCCTTCCAAAAAATCTTCTAATGACATTGACCTGGGGCTTAGCCTCCCCCTGATCCATTTTTCTAAATCCGCCTATGCCTACCAATTCCCTCTCATGGGGAGATATAAAAAGCTGGTTATTTTTAAGGTTATTTATGCTTTCTTTGTCAAAATGAAATTGGAGAAAGGGTGTTCTGTTTTAATACATTCTGGCAGTGGTGGAATTGGTCAAGCAGCCATAAATATTTGCCTTCATTATAAGTGCAACATTTTTACAACTGTTGGTACTCGAGAAAAAAATGAATTTATCAAAAAGACATTTCCTCAAGTAAGCATTTGTTGCAGCTTTCAATCACCATCCAAAAATAAATTGAATGCAATGTTGGATTGTGGGTGTAGAAAACAGCTAAATGTTCATGATTGGTGATTTTAGATTCCAGAAAACCATATTGGAAATTCAAGAGATACCTCATTTTTGAAAATGATTAAACAACAAACAAATGGTGAAGGAGTGGATGTTGTGTTGAATAGTTTATCAGGAGATAAAATATTAGCCTCACTTAAATGTGTGGCAAAATGTGGTCACTTTTTAGAAATTGGGAAATTTGATATGGCAAAAAATAATTTATTGGGTAAAGTACCTATATAAAAATGATCATCTTGACCTGAATGTTTACAACCCAATAACATAATACTAATATTATTGTATTCAATTTGTTGAATTTTTGCATTAGAACTAGGACCTTTTTTGAAAAATATCACATTCCACAGTGTGCAACTAGACGTTTTACTGTCACATGATTTTGTTATAACAAGGATCAAAATTTATAACAAATTACAAAAAATGCTTGATCAAGGGATAATAAAACCAATCAACAGAACAGTTTATGAAATGAATGAAGTGGAATCCGCTGTTAGGTTAATGAAAGAATAAGAATTTTTTCAACCAAAAGTTTGTAACTTTGTTCAATTATTGTTTGAATATGTGTTTAGGTGCATGGCATCTGGAAAGCATATTGGAAAGTTAATAATTAAAATAAGAAATGAGGAACAAGAAAACAAAATTGAAAATATGGTACATTTCAAAGCAAAGCCACACATTTATTTCAATAAAGAACAATCTTATGTACTTTTAGGTTTGTAATTTTTGGTATACTTTTCTACACTTTCTGAGAGTAGGTATGCAGAAACTCAAGGAAATCGTCTTGAATGATAATTATTCATCACAGGTGGACTGGGCGGATTTGGAATAGAATTAGCGGATTGGCTAATTCTTCGTGGTGCCAG
The DNA here is from genome assembly GCA_038380155.1 of Pseudococcus jackbeardsleyi. Classification (NCBI taxonomy): domain Eukaryota; kingdom Metazoa; phylum Arthropoda; class Insecta; order Hemiptera; family Pseudococcidae; genus Pseudococcus; species Pseudococcus jackbeardsleyi. Next base: position 38,041,242 of record CM076241.1, read on the forward strand.
GAATATTGTGTTAAGCTCCAGAACAGGAATTAAAAATGGATACCAATCTTATAGAATAAATCTATGGCATTCTTATGGAGTCAATGTTTTAATCACTACAGCCGACATTTCACAAGAATCAGGAGTGATTGAAATATTAGAATTGGCCAACTCTTTAGGCCCAGTGGCTGGAATATTCAATCTTGCAGCGGTAAAAACATATAAAAACAATACATGGAGCAATCAATGCAGTAATGAATGTTACATAATTATGCCATATCCTCATTCCTTCAATTTTTAGATTCTCAAAGATGACTTGTTTTCAAATCAAACAGAAGAGAATTTCAAAGTTGTCACTGATCCAAAGGCACTTGCAACTAATTACCTGGACCAAATAAGTAGAAAAATATGCCCTTTTTTGGAACACTTTGTTATTTTCTCTAGTGCGGTATGTTGCTATGGAAATTCCGAACAAACTAATTATGGTTTTGGTAATTCTGTGATGGAGAGAATATGCGAGGCTAGACATGCTGAAAATTTACCGGCTCTAGCCATACAATGGGGAGTTGTAGGAGAAGTGGGACTAGTTTCTGAAATTAGTCCTAATGCAATCATAGGTATTTAGAGAAAGTTTTTACAAAGTAACTGCTTAATCATAAAAATGAAACTTGGACTAACAATTTAAGATTTTATTCACAAACTTTTCTGTGGCCCAGAGATGGGGCGATTCAGAATCGCCGATTCTAAATCGGATTCGCGATTCGATTCTTTGATTTGGGGAATCGCAAATTCGAGAATCGCGATTCTTTTTTTGATTGAATCGCCCACTTACGATTCTTTTACGATTCTTTTAGAAAACAATGCACCGAGAGAAGCGAGAGAGTTTATCCCTGGTGCCCTCTCGTCCCCCTCCAACCAACCTTAAAGTCAATTTTTTTTTATTCTGCAATTTGTACCGAAATTCAGATTTTGCGCGTTCATGCCGAAATGTTGTGCTTTATTTTCCAAAAAAAAACTGTACTAGGTATGTCAGTAAAAAAGAATCGCAAAAGAATCGCAGGAGAATCGCAAAAGAATCGCAACAGAATCCGATTCTGAATCGCGATTTTTTTCAAAAAGGAATCGCATTTTGGGAATCGCGATTCTTCAAAACTGATGAATCGCACTTTCGTGAATCCGATTCTTTTAATCGCTGAATCGCCCCATCTCTGCTTCAAAAGAACATAAAAAGGATAACCTATATTCATTCAACATACAAATTTCATATAAGTCCATTGAATTTTTCTGACTTAAACTAATCTAACAAGTAAAAAGTTTTGCAATTTTTTGTTAGCCCCTAAAAAATAAAATAGAAACCATAATTTTATTGCCACAAATTCCATTTATGCCTCTGCAATTTTCTGGCTTGTTCCAGTGTATAGACAACTGGTTAGAAGTGTAACAAAGTAAGACTATGAGCTGAAATTTTAGTTTTGATGGAATTCAAAATAAATAGAAAAAAAAAACTGAATAATTTAAGAAAATCACACAGGTGTCTACCTATCCCTATTCTTCCTAATTTGAACTAAAAATCGCATTCACCTGATTTCTATTCATGGATCTATCAATATACATATACTTTTTTTTTATTCAGCTCTTTGTACCTTTCTAACCCAGCAGACATGTAGTCATTTCCTTATGATATTAATATTTACAATTTTACGGCACTCTCAACTGAAAAAATTATATCACTTTTACTTTCGCGGAATGTTTAGTTGGTTTAGCGGCGCAAAAAATTGAATCATGTCTGAAAACACTGAGTTTTTTCATGAAACAAAAACATCCCATTGTTAATAGCAAGATTATAACAGGAAAGCGTAGGCTTGGCTCAGATGTCATCAACGCAGTGAGTAATGCATTAGGTAGGTATAAAATTTGAAAGAACATTGTTGGAATTTGAAAACAATAACATTGTATTAATTCAACAATTGAATAGGAATCAAAGATCTCAAGTCTGTTAGTCTGACTTGGACATTACCAGAATTGGGCTTGGATTCAATTCTTACACTGGAATTGAAACAAATTCTAGAAACAGAATTGAGTATCTTCCTCACTCCTAAAGACTTACAAACAATGACATTTGCCAAATTATATGAACTGAAAAAAGAAAGGGAGGTTAAAAGTTCAAGTAGGTATCTAAAGCTAGAAAAAATTCAGAAACTGAATCCAACTTGACTGCAATTTGTTTTATAAAGCTCAAAAAGTGCCAAAAGAATTACAGCGCTCCATTGATGGAGAAGTTTCTAAACAGCCTATTCTTCGAATACCATTCACCGAAGGGAAAATACAAAAAGAACAGACAATCAATGAAAGTTCAACATTTTTTGTATTTCCAGGAATAGAAGGTGGCTTACTGATTGCAAGTTATTTAAAATTACAAAACATGAAATCCCATCCTTCCTGATACATTTTTGTGCCGTTATAATTTTTTTTTTCAGGATTAGCATTTTTGATGGAACCTTTGGCTAAAAATTTATCTTCAAAAGTATTATGTTTTCAATATCACTTTGTTGAAACAGAAAATTTTTATCAGAATTTGATTGATTACTTTTCTTCAGTGAGTACATTTATGTTCATACTACACATTAATCACATTACAGTAAAACGGGGTGACGCGGACCTACGAGGTGAAGCAGTCCACTTGTCGAAATTTATATGTTTTTCGCCATTTACTCCCTAAATTTTGCACATTGCGACTTCTAACAAAAACCATCGTGTAGCTTATGCTACGGCGAACATTTCAAGTGTAAAACATCCGGGTTAACAATGAAATTAAGGTTCTTTAAGAACAGAGATGGGGCGATTCAGAATCGCCGGCATGAATCGTAACGAATTTCTGAATACGATTCTGAATCGGATTCGCGATTCGATTCTTTGATTTAGGGAATCGCCCTCCCGTCCCCCTCCAACCACCTAAAAATCAAAATTCATTTTTATTCTGCATTTTGTACCAAAATTCAGATTTTGCGCGTTCATGCCGAAATTTTGTGCTTCATTTGCAAAAAAAAAAGCCTGTACTATGTCAGTAAAAAAGAAACGCAACAGAATCCGATTCTGAATCGCGATTCTTTTCAAAAAAGAATCGCATTTTGGGAATCCCGATTCTTCAAACCTGATGAATCGCACTTTCGTGAACCCGATTCTTTAAATCACTGAATCGCCCCATCTCTGTTTAAGAAACGTTAAAATCAAAACAGAAAATTGTGGTAATTTTGTTCAGTTGTAAACTATGGTTTATAGAAGTAAATTGTTCAAGTGTTTGTGGTTCAAACATCAATAGAATTATAGAAAATTGTACGGCGAATCGAATCCCGCAAACAGTAGACCTCCATCTCTTTAGAAAAAAAGTTACAGCTCATACTTTCCAAAATTCTGTGAAAAAATCGTATTTTTCTGGCCTTTCTCGCAAAAAAAGCGAAATTTACGAAAAAACGAAGAGTTTTTAGACCATAATGACCATGGTGATAGTAAAGGGAGGGGCCGGAGTGGGTATAAAAATTTTTTTTCAACTTTTTTTTCAGGTACAAATTGACCAACGGTTTCATTGGTGCAAAAAAAATGGGAGGTTCACTCCCCCCTCCATTCTGGGGTAAAGTGGTCCACACCTTTAAATTTGTCTCAAGGCCACATTTTTTTTACCAAAAATGTTGATTTTTTTTGGTGAATATTCCTGAAATATGGGCCTTTATTTGATACCAAAACGACATCCTGAAGTTAATGTGGGGCGGAGATACTTTTAAAAAGGGCTGAAATTGTACCCACTTCACCCCGTTTTACTGTATCATAATTGTTACTCAGATGAAACTCGAGACATACTACTAATATGATAATTCGAATCAAATAATTTTCAGTACATGTTGAAAACACTCCAAGCTGAACAGGAATTTCATTTTATTGGCTACAGTTATGGTACAATGATTGCTGTGGACGTTGGCAAAATATTGGAAAAAGAAGGAAGAAAAGGACGCATCTGGTTAATAGATGGTTCACCAACGGCTATGGAGTTGCTATATAAAAAAATAATAGCAAGAAATAGCTTTGAAAAAGAATATAACTGGGATTCCAAGAAAACATTACCAGTTTTCATGTTTTCTGAAATGATTGGCAATGAAAATCCTAAGAATAGATTAGTCGATAAATTGCACCATTTGCTGAAAACCGAAAATAACTCTTCTCGTACATTATTAAATTCACCTTGCATTTTGATCAGATGTGTGCAAAATGCCATGGATTTACCATTAGATGAATTTTATGGGTTAACAGAAGTGAGTAAAACAGTGAATAGACAACTGTATCAAAGCATTAGACAACTATTGGATAGAAACGTCCATATATTTCATAACCAATAATCATTTTTTATATCAAATGTTACAGTATTTCAAAAATCCAGTTGAAGTATACAAAATTGATGGTACAGATCATTCTTCAATCATTTCACATCCAAAAACAGCTGAAATCATAGAGAAATCATCGCCAAGAACGGGTTTTTCAACTGTGGCAGATAAATTATAATACAATGTGTAATTGTGTATGTTTCCTGTATTATTGAAAATTGAAAAATTTATTCATTTTATCACATTAAAAGTAGCAACCTTGTATGTATCATCATTCAATTCAATTTATGTTCGAACACTTTTCAAAGTTCTCTTGAGGAGGTGCTCGTCATTTTACATTTTCAGAATACCTAAGTCTACAATCATGTGAACGGTTTTTATGCCTTTCTTGTTGTTGCTGGTTTTTTTTTTCTATTCTTAAAGATGTATTTTTAAATTACCTGTTTGAAACATTTGATTCATGGGTATTAGAACGAAAAAGTTGATCCAATTAATTGATGTATAAGAAACCCTTGAGGAACCTAATACAGAAAGAAGCATTCGATTTTTCAATTAATCAATTCGCTACTTAAATTACATGATCTCGATAATCGATAAGTGAGGAAATAACAGAAAAAATTTACGGATAGCAAAAACCAACCATACAAAGTATAGTTTTTAAAGTCGAACTTCACTCGGTCGAATATTTCGTAAAACATTACAATTTTCAAATCGTTCAAAGCTTAAACTTTCATCGCAAATACTTTGAAAACTATGCTTTTTATACAAGAAAACCAATAGCACATTGGAATCTTAGTATAGTTCCTAGGCCTACCACAATATACAGTTTTTAACTTCATATTTCAGACGGTTTCACGTGGTAGAGAAAAATATGAGAGCACTCAAAATGCTTCCAAGCAGTATAAAAAAATTATCAATGTACAAATAGGTATCATAAATGCTTGAAGTTGATTCCTGAGAAAAATATTTTTCACGGTTTCTATAAATTTTCGAGTTAAATTCATTTTCTATGCACATTTCTTTGATGGGATGGATTTCTCATTCGAGCGGTTTTCCATCCCAATTTTTTGAAGTTTTTCGGATCAAATATATTCATTGGGCACAAAGGAGAAGGCAATTTTTTCAATCATTATTCAGAAAATCCGAAATAACGTAAACATACCTAAATGATTGGAAAAATCCTGTCTTCAACAATTTTTTAAACAGACACTTTTTACGAGATTTTCAGATAATCTTTTTCCGATCCCAAAAACGACTAAAATTTCATTTTGGAAATTTTCGACCCCTCCCAATCTATAGAAAAACCAGAGAAACTGAATTTACTGCAGGAAAAAAAAATCAAAAAAAAAGTAAAACTGTTTAAAACAAAATTACCTATAACGTTTTGAAAAATAAAACAAATTTTGTCAGGGTGTCTACCAAGTTATGGAAATCAAACTTCGCATTTTTCCGGGCTGAAAATTTAGGACACAAATTATTGCTCTCTCCCACTCAAAAAAATGGAAAAACATACAGGTACTTCAAATTTATGAATTCCATACAAGCCCCCGCAATCTTTCTCTGAGAAGGTAATACCATTCATTCTGTTAGGACTCATAAATGTGTTGAGGAACGAAACGAGGACGAAATTTTCGCGAAAACAGACCAAATAAGGTTAAAAATGCATCACCTTCACCTCATTGAGGTTTTTCAAAACCATGTAAATGTTACAATTTTATGAGCAGGGAAATGCATTCAAGTCAGGGTTTAAAACCGCTTGAAACCACAACCATTAAAAACCACCACAACCAGATTTTTTGAAAATTTCAAGTGCGTGGTTATTACAGCCAATTGGAACCATTTCAAATATTTTGTAGAAAACCACTAAAAACCATAACCAACAACCAATTGATTTTCAACTCACAAAAACCACAACAACCACCAATTGAATCACAGGGTACCCCCGGATAAGATAGGCGAATCGGCCTAAGAGCTACTTTTTGAAATTAACTAGGACATTGTTAAGGACCCCAAATAACGATTTTAGGAAATTTTTTCCACACCCCAACTCATCCCCTGTACTACCCCCCCCCCCCCCATAGCGAATTTCTGTCAAAAAATCGTATCTCCGGACCTAATGGACCAAAAATTCTGAAATTTATGTGGGGTATACAGGGAGTGGTGACCAATTTCTGAGAATTTTTTCAGATTTTTTTGCACTGCCTTCTAGCCAAAACCTCACTTTGAAACTTTAAAATCGCCATAACTCTGAAATTAAAAAACATACATTTTTTCTTTTTGGCACAAATATAGTCCTACCATGGTACAATGATATTTTTTTCAGATTTTTCGAGTTGGTAGAACAGACGTAAAAATGCGATTTACTGTTCAAAAATACCAATTTCGCCATTTACGCAACGAAAAATTCTAAAATTATTAATGTGGTGTATACGGGGAGTAGTGACCAATTTTTGAGAATTTTTTCAAAATTTTTTTGCAATGCATTCCAGCCAAAACCTCACCCTCAAACTTTTAAAATTGCTCGAATTCTAAAATTAACAGGCAAACGTGTATTCTACTTTTTGAAACTGACTATCGGACATAATTGAGGACTCCAAAAAAGCTTTGGGTGCATCTCCCACCTTTCACTCACTTCCTCCTTCCCCATATTGAATTTCGTCAAAAAATCTCATCTTGGTGCCTAATGAACCAAAATTTTGAAATTTTCAATTTTTTCAATGATAAAATTACATTCTGTTTCTAATTTAATTTTCAATTTTGAATCATTTTGTAACTTGTAAGACAAGTATCCATATGTACTTCCAAATGTCAAAATGCCAATTTTTCCCAAATTATACTTAATGAATTTCTGAAAAACCACCACCATTAAAAACCACCACAACCAGATTTTTTGAAAATTTCAAGTGGTTATCACAACCAATTGGAACCGTTTGAAATATTCTGTAGAAAACACCAAAAACCATAACCAACAACCATTTGATTTCCAATTCTCAAAAACCACAACAACCACCATCACCAATTGAAACTGATGCGGTTTTAAACCCTGATTCAAGTATCAATTTTTTGTATATCGCGGTAACAGAAATCTAAAAAAAAAAAAAAAAAAATCGTTCAAGAAATAATTGTAATAATTTGGCGTGAACGAATCGAAGATAAAATTTTGAAATTTCATGGCATTTCTTCTGCAGGTTTTCGAAATTTCTTGATTTTTCAACATTTTCCAGAAAGTAGACACCCTGTTCTCAACTTTGGAAATTTCAAATTGCCTTGGACGCTTGAATCAGTCTCAAATTTTATCTAATTAAAATTTTCCAATGTATGTATTTCAGATTTCTGAGAATTTTTCTGATTATTTCAACTGGTGGAAAGACAAAATAAAAACGTAAACTATGAAAAATATTAACTGATAAAAAAACAATGATTTCAAACAACAATTAAAATGATGAATTATACAAAACGTATTGAAAATTTTAAATCAGAAACTTTCGAAACAGCGCCAAAATTGTGCCCTCAGGGAGATTTGAAAATTTCAAAATAAAATGCAGGGTCATGTGGTCGAAAAAATTTCGAAACACTCCCCTCTAGTACTATGTACTATTTATGTACCGACGTACCAAGTTTGGAAAAAACTCAGCTGACGCGTACAGATAAAATTTTTGAACGTTTTTGGCTTGCAAATTACGATTTTGGGCCTTCTGCCACGCCACCTTTCCCCCTCCCCCCGGAATGAGGTAAAAATTTGCTCGTGCGCTCTGAAATCATCGAATTGCGTAAGAATTTTGACAAAGTTCGACCGGAGCGGAGGCCAAATGACCTCCTTACGAAAACTCACCGGAAAAGAAACAGATTTTTAGCATAGTAATAAATCAGTGGAAAAAATCGCCAGAAAATCAGTGAAAATTCATTAAAAAGTCCTTAAAATATGTGGAATTTTTGAAAAAATCAATGAAAATCTTGGAAAAATCAGTGCGAATCTTGGAATAATCAGTGAGAATCTTGGAATAATCGGTGAAAATCGTGGGATAATCAGTGAATATCCACGTTAAAAATCAGAGAAAATTCACTGTAAATTCCGTAAAATATGTGGAATTTTTTTTAAAAAAATCAATGAAAATCTTGGAAAAATCAGTGAGAATCTTGGAATAATCAGTGATCATCTTGGAAAAATCAGCGATAGTCTTGAAAAAAATCAGAGAAAATCCGCTAAAAATCAAAAATTTTTTTTTGATTTTTCTTTTGCTGATTTTTTTTTCTGAAATTCTCAATACATTCTTCATCGACTTTCCACTGATTCGAAATGAGAGCCCGTTGAAAAAATTTCAGATCTAATCATATCTCAAAAATGTCCCAATCTAATTTTATCAAATCATACCTCATTGTATTAATTCATATCTGAAAAAATTATGGAGGCTCAGGTCCAGTTTGATATGATGTGATCAAATGACATCTAATTTGATCAAATCATATCTAAAAAAAAAAATCAGACGCGTCATTAGATATAATTTGATAGGGATATTTACCAGAGCAAATTTTATCTGTTTGATAAAATTTGATATAAATAACATATATGATCTGATACGATTTGATCTAAAATTTTTTCATCGGGAGTATTTATATATTATGTAAACAGAAACATAACCTAGTGTACAATCAACCCCAATTTTACTTCTTCGTACATTCTGATCGGAAATTCGACTCGTTCTCCTTCACCCATCACATAAAATTTTATCATCTTAAGTCAAAACTCATCATCGTTTGATCATAATAATTTGCAACTTGAACGTACAATTGCAAGTACACCTTCTAAACACCACAGCATTTACAATATCTCAATACGAAAACACATTAAACGCAAAAAAAAAAACGCACATATGCACGCAAAGCAATGCAACCAGTACAAATTATCGTCCTACTTGTATGTACGTTTTATTGTTTCGACTTTGACATCCAGTCGAACCGATTACCTCTTCAATACCAATAAAGAGCTTTCTGCACATAAAGGTTTAATCGAATATCTCACCGAGCCTAGGTTCGTTACGTCGTTAATAATGGCATTAGCAAATACTTCGAAATGGAATCGCTAATTAGAGTGTAGCCATTAAGCACAGCTCATCTTCGTCGTAAAGGTATTTTTCGATTTAAAATACGCAAATTTTGCAAAACTTGCACAATTTTCTCGACATAGGCGTGATGGTCACCGTATTAAGTAAAAAAAAAAAAAAGCGAGGTAATTTTTTTCACGAAAGTTTACATCATTTATGCGTCTCTTTAATGGCATACCAGTACATGCAAAACTCCTCAGATATAAAAGAATAAGTAGAAAAAATCGTAGTTACGTAGAATAAGAAAAATACGTATACTTAGTACAATATCGTACCTAGAACGAGAGAGAGAGACGAAAATGTGATGTAAACGTGAACACGTACGGATCGTAAAAAGAAATGTTTCCATTTTTCCTACTCGAATAAAACCCATAAAATAATAAACCGTCTATAATACGTCTGCGTACTCGAAGATTCGATGATTAATTCGTGTCAATGTTACTCGTATTTTGGAGATTTTCGCCTAATTAAAATTACTCGACGGAATCGTGTCGATTAAAAGTAGCAACAGGATGGCGGAAGCCTAGGTGGAAAAATTCTCACCGCAGGTCGCGGATGCCATCTTACGATGTATTTTATGGTAGGTGCTGGGTATAAAACGCTATTCGGCGAGCTTTTAATTTGAGCCAACAATGACGTAATACGTACTGTTGCCAGTACCCAAGATGACATCTGCGCCCGGCGAGATAATAACCATAATAAACGGGTACATAAAAATTCAAACATGACCTACGATAAGGATTTCGAGCTGTCCTGCGTCTCTGTCTTTCGCACGAGGTATGTATATGGATGTACATGAGCTAGTTTACTTCTACCAGAAAGGTTTTTCGCATCAGGCTCGAGATATTAAAATTTAGACATCGGATTACATTTATGTCCGTCGTTAAACGGCTCGTATACATGCTGGGCGAAATTACACGTTCGGTGTATATTTAATACGAGATTTTATTATTCACGAATTTTCCACCTATTCGGGGCGTCTGGGCATGATGTCATTGCATCTTCTATGCTCATCGCGAGCCAATTGCGTTTACACGGAAGTTTGGTATGTGGCCTGTGTACTTTTGGGCTTAATAGCTTAACGAGTATTTAGAAGAGTAAATGATGGTGTTCAAGTGGGATTTTTTTTGCAATATTCGAAGGTTTCCAGACTTCCAGCGTGTATAATTTGGTATCGATATGGATGGTAATTATCGATGCGTGGTGTAAAGTCGGTTAGTAGCGATGGATATTTGGATGAGTTCATCAAGTTCAAGAATTATGCGGCGTCGAGGTGAAGATTCCGAGACGTGAGGGATTTTTTCCAAACCGATACATCATTGAACGATTATTCGAAGTATGATCGCGGTTAGATACGTGTTATCCTTGTTCCAAGATTTTTTTTCAGATTGAGAGAGTATCGTTGCTTGACTTTGTAGTATAATTGATCGAGTTTGGATTTCCTGGTTTTGATCGCGTTGGTCAGTCTGTGAACTTTGAACGAAAAGTAATTTTTTTAGAGGATAATATGAGAAATAATCTGATTTGGGTGATTTTTATGATAATGAAAATGTATCATTTTTGAGGGATTTTTCAAAATAATCGTGTATCTATTAGGAGAAGTTGACTGATGAAAAAATTATACCTGGATTAATATGGCTACTAATTAGTGGGTTGTGAAGTACGAATAAGCATAAATAACCTTACGATATAGTAATTTGTTTCATTGTCGTCGGAAACTGATTCGTGTTCCGAAAAATACCACTTTGCTGGATAATTAATTGATGCAACAAAATCATCCGAATTGATTGGGATTTTACGAAGTAATATTTTTTCCACCTGAAGAAATTTTTTCAATTTTAAATTAGTTACTTCCAGACGAAGATAATTGAATTTTTTTTAAGATGTTGATCAAGTACATTTATAAATGTTATGCCCTTCTAAGAAAAATGATGAAACATAAATTTTTTGTACGGAATTTAAAAAGTTGAGATTGGAGCGAAAAAAAATTACCTAAAATTTTTTATAGGTTCCTATCAATGAAGATATTAACTGGGTTTATTAAATTTTTAAACAGATACTTAAGATGAGGAAAAAAGTGGTAATAATGAGAATGATTCTTTGAAAAAAAAATCTTTAGGAGGTGATGATGGATACTCTCTGACCCATTCTTCAAAAAAAGAAAAAAAAATTGTGAAACAAAAAAAATTAGAAAGCGTGACTTTTTAGGTATATGGAAGAAATGAAATTGTTTCAAATAACAATGGACTTTATCGATGAAAAATGAAGAAATTTCAGCTTTTAGATGCCTTTTTTAAAAAAAATGTCCTTGCTGCTCTCTGATTTATAAATCAGTGAAAATTATCGAATATCACTGAAAACCAGTCAGAATTGCAGCACAGGAGAAAATCTGTGAAAAAATTTTCACAGGAAACGAATTAGTGAGAAAAATCAATGAAAAATCGATGAAAATTCACTGAAAAAAAATCAGTAAAATTTTTGAATTTTGCTGAAAAATCAGAGAAAATTTCGAAAAATTAGTGAAAACCTTTGAGAAATCAGTGAAAATCTTTGAAAAATCAGTGAATTTCGCTGATTTTTCCTGTGCTGCAATTTCTACTATTCATCAGTGACTTTTCACTGATTTAGAATGAGAAAGTGGATTTGATGAATTTACGAAATTCGTACTTAAAATAATGGCATGAACCCTCCTCCTTTCCATCTCGAGCAATAAATTGAATATTTCGAAGAGAAAAATTGTCCTTTCATTTAATGAAGATACATGGAGGTTATTTAAGAGGAATCTTTAAAAAAAATATATTTTTTTGAAAGTGGAGGAGGCTTTTCAGAAATGCTCATCGTTTTTCAAAAGACAAAAAAGTGGCACGAAAAAAGCACGAAATTTTGTTTTTTGATTAAAGTACGATTGGTCGATGAATTTCTCTTATGTTTGAATGCGAGTCGACATATTTTATAACGCCCCTCCCTCCCAGGTTATTGTCTAAATTTAATTTCTGGCTTTACATATATCATAAAAATTTCAGAAAAATGAAATTATTTCATCTTGAAAATGAAAACTGAGAAAACCTCAAATAGTAGTAGTCTACAGTCCAAGTGGCAAAAAGTGTTCATTGAGCGTGCATTTCAGCTGGACAAAAAAATCAGTAGGTTTATTTCAGGTATGGGTCTGGTGATCCCAAAAAACCGTATTTTGGATTTTTACCCGGGCACAATGGGGAGCTGAGCCCTAAAAACCCCCATTTTTTCTCAATTTTTAAATTTGATTTTGGACAAAAAATGTTTTCATATTCTGGTAGCAGACACTCCCCCGACTCCAAATATATGTCACACCCCTTGGGTCACGGGCACAATGGGGTGCTGGGCCCCCCAATGTGCGATTTTTTGCCAAATTTGATCATTTTTGGTACAATAATGCCTCTGTAGAGGTCATGCGGTAGGTTGGACAAAAAAAATCGAGCGCTCTGTGTTCTTGGGTTCATTCTGGGTCCAATGAGCCAAAGTTTGAGGAAAACGGTGGGCACAATAGGTCGTGGTGAATTTTTAAAGTTTGAAAAACGCACGATTTCCCCTTCCTGTTATTGAAAAATAAGTTACCAAAAAAACCTGAAACATGGGTTGCGACCTATCAAGATGGGTTAAAATTTCACGAGCAAGCCAAAATTATGGATGAATATTGAATTTGAGCAATTTTAACGCATTTTGAGCCCAAAATGGAGGGGTGGAGAAGGGGTTAAAAGTGAGATTTGGGGGAAAATATCGTGTGACATATCAAAATGCATGTTTTTGAGGCTGTAGATTACGAATTTCGCATTAAAAATTTTTTTGGGAGCAAGGGGTGGGGTTGAGGGGGGGAGGGGGGTCAAAAGTGAGATTTGAAGAAAATATCGTGTGACGTATCAAAATGCATGTTTTCGGGACTGTAGATTACGAATTTCGCCATGAAATTTTTTAGGTGCAAGGGGAGGGATTGAGGGAGGGGTCAAAAGTGAGATTTGGGAAAAAATCGTGTGACATATCAAAATGCATGTTTTCGTGGTCGTACTCTCTCATTTGCAATCAGTGAAAACTTCACTGATTAAACCAGGAAAACAAAAATCTTAGACATTTCAGTGAAATTTCACTGAAGAACAGTTAAAAATGACTGATTTTCAGCGAAAAGTAAATTAGCTGATGCAATCAGTGAATTTTCACTGATTCAACTGTGAAAATTTCACTGATTCAAACAGTCACAATAAATCACTGAAAAAATCAAAGAAAATTCACTGATTTAAACAGTCATTAAAAGTATATCACTGGCGAATCAGTGAAATTTTGAATTATTCTCATCCATTTTGTTTTGTTATCAGTTATCATGTAACAGCCAGTCGTGCACTTTGAAATTTCGTGTGTGTTTATTGTTTAGTACTTAATGGATAATAATTGAAAATTTTCGCGTGTTATTATTTAAATCCAGTATATCGGTTGACGTAGGGTTTGTGTTAAGCAAACGGATGAATCTTTCGCGTATTTTTAAAGTGGAACTGTACCTCGGAGTGTTGAAGGGGTTGCGTTTTTGTGTTTAGCAATGAATGAAAATTTCGGGTCGTTTTGATTTTAAGAAAAGTACCTATATCTCGGAGTGACCGATGTCAGAGAGCATGTGTTAAGTATAAAGGACAAAATTTTCGCGTGTTTATTATATAAGTTGACGGATGTGTAAATGTGAACACTTTTGAAATTTTTGAAAAAATTACGTGCTAAAAATCAAAATGAGTTTAATGATTTCTTTTCAATGTGAATAAATTTGAGATGTGTAAAACTATAAAAAACAAATCTGTTTTTCATTTATTTGGTGGTTAATTAATAATTATTAGCATCAAACAATCAAATTTCATCGAATAATTTCGCGCATAGGCAAATCCCTGAAAAATCAGTGAGATTGAAATTCACTGATTCAATCTGTGAAATTTCATTGAACGAATCAGTGAAATTCCACTGAACTTAATTCCAGCGAAATTTTACTGAAATAAATCAGTGATTTTCACTGATTTCCCTGTGCTGCAATTCTGACTTTTTATATCAGTGATATTTTACTGACTTTCAGTGAAATTTCACTGATTGTAAATGAGAGAGTAGGATACGAATTTCGTTCTAAAAATTTGTTTGTTTGGTCTTCGCTCCTTCTTAGGATGCGCAAGGCGACCTATGAAAGCATAGTCAAATTTCACCACGAATTCAAAAATGCCCATCTAAAACTTTTGAGCCACTTTTGAGATTGTTGAGCCTTTGATTCAGTAGGGTTTTTTTTTATAAACCAATCAGTATCGATTAAAATTTTAAGGAAAAACAAATCTCACTTTTTGGCCCTCCCTCAACCCCTTCCCTTGCAACTAAAAAATTTTTTATGGCGAAATTCGTAATCTACAGTCTCGAGAACATGCATTTTGATACATCACACGATATTTTCCTCAAATCTCACTTTTGACCCCTCCCCTTGCACCCAAAAATTTTTTTAATACGAAATTCGTAATCTACAGCATCGAAAACATGCATTTTGATATGTCACACGATATTTTTCCCAAATCTCACTTTTGACCCCTCCCTCACCCCTCCCCTTGCACCCAAAATTTTTTTAAATATGAAATTCGTAATTTACAGCATCGAAAACATGCATTTTGATACGTCACACGATATGTTCTTCAAATCTCACTTTTGACACCCCCCACCCCTCCCCTTGCTCCCAAAAAAACTTTTAATGCGAAATTCGTAATCTGCGGCTTCAAAAACATGCATTTTGATATGTCACACGATATTTTCCCCCAAATCTCACTTTTAACCCCTTCTCCACCCCTCCATTTTGGGCTCAAAATGCGTTAAAATTGCTCAAATTTAATATTCATCCATAATTTTGGCTTGCTCGTGAAATTTTAAACCATCTTGATAGGTCGCAACCCATGTTTCAGGTTTTTTTGGTAACTTATTTTTCAATAACAGGAAGGGGAAAACGTGCGTTTTTCAAACTTTAAAAATTCACCACGACCTATTGTGCCCACCGTTTTCCTCAAACTTTGGCTCATTGGACCCAGAATGAACCCAAGAACACAGAGCGCTCGATTTTTTTTGTCCAACCTACCGCATGACCCCTACAGAGGCATTATTGTACCAAAAATGATCAAATTTGGCAAAAAATCGCACATTGGGGGGCCCAGCACCCCATTGTGCCCTTGACCCAAGGGGTGTGACATATATTTGGAGTCGGGGGAGTGTCTGCTACCAGAATATGAAAACATTTTTTGTCCAAAATCAAATTTAAAAATTGAGAAAAAATGGGGGTTTTTAGGGCTCAGCTCCCCATTGTGCCCGGGTAAAAATCCAAAATACGGTTTTTTGGGATCACCAGACCCATACCTGAAATAAACCTACTGATTTTTTTGTCCAGCTGAAATGCACGCTAATTTCGATTTCTAGAGCACTTTTTGCCACTTGGACTGTAGACTATAGGCAAAAAAGTTGAAACGATATTTAAACACTAAAAAAATGGAAGGGGGGGGGTTATGCAATTTTATTGACACCAGTGAAAACGATAGGTCAATTTTTATCTACGTAGGGTAGTTGAGAAAAATAACGTTCGAAAAATATTCACGGCGGACTGGTTATGCAATTTTATCAACGTTCATGAAAAGGATCGCCCAAAAGGTACTCAGGGGTTGAAAAATACTACATACCTATTTGGTAGTTCAATTTGATGATTCAGTTATTCTTCTAGTTGATATTAATCCTGAGTTTCAAGATTTTATTAATAGGACGACTGAAATTTTTCAAAAAAATTGGAACATTTTAAATATTGAACTTCAAGTATACAGAGTAAAATTGTTTTCTTGCCTAATATTACCACACGAACAATAAGTACTACAATCAGAAGAAAGATTGAAAGAGAAAAGAATGAAAGAAGTTGTAGAATTCAATTTTTCAAAAAATTTAAAAATTTTTCCAATGCACCTCGAAAGACTTGAACGAGACGTGAAAATTAAAAAAAAAATCCTCATTTTTAACCCTTGAATCAACCTTATGTTATTCGAAATTTTTTTCGAATCAGTGATTGAAAAAAATATTTAAAAATGTGAAAGTTTAAAATAATCATAATTGAAATTTTTTCAACTGGTTCACTCAAAAATTCGATAGGTATCAATATTTTTTTCATTTGTTTTCGTTTTTTCTTCAAAAAAAAAAAAAACACACATATTTCAATATAATTTTGTTTTTATTTCTATTTTGGCATTTCTTTACAAAATGATGCATGGAAAGAATTTTTCGTTCATTTTTTTTTCTATTGGATTAAATTTTGAAAAACATGGGAGTTTAAATTTAAAAAAAAATCGAGCTTGGAAAAAATTCCTGAAGATTTCAAATTGAAAAATGAACTCTCTCATTCAAAATAAAAAACATTTCTAAAAATCATTCCAATTATTTTGAAGTCTGAATGATTTTTATGATAAAAAACGACAGGAACGACAGCTGTAAAATTAAAAAGTGATCGTTTTTATGTCAATACGAAATCACATAAATTGAAAAAAAAATCGAAAGTGGATAAAAAATTTTGAGAAAATTCATTTTGAAAAAATATTACTTCAGAATTTATGCAAATATATAATTTTAAACTATGGAGAAATCTATCAAGGTCAGATCTAGTCGAGAAAACAGGCTCTTTATTTTGTTTTTGCCCTTAAATTCTGCACTTATTACTAGAAGGCACTTTCAACATCCAGGTATCTAGGTAATAATAATTACCTCCTAATAATCTAACCAGAGTCGCATAAACACCACGAAAAATAGATAAATTTCCAAGTTTATATTCGAACTCATCCATTACACCACCGAGGCAGACTCCATAATAACTTTAATAAAACTAAACCACTCTCAAGTTCACTTCAGCACTCCAGGTTAATAAATCTCCATCTCTTTCAATTCGCCCATTTTTTTCAAAATTTTCTCAACCAAATGACGAAAAATTTCCAACATTTCAATGCCAAATAACTAATCCAGCTGACACAGCTGACATGGTTTCAGGTATAAAAAAAACATGTCACATCGATACATATAAATTCAAAACGCAACGACATCGCAGACGATTACTCGACACCATTTTTTATCAGCTCATTAATCACAAAGCCGTTAGAAAGCAATAGAATACGATCATTTTCGATGTATTATGTATTCTAAAGTAATTTGTTTTATCTTACGAGAGTTTGGTCGATTTACCCATCAAAAAAAAACACCTCGACTTGAAAAAAAATTTGCACAACATAGTTGAAATATTTCTCTACACGTAGGATGATCTCGAAATATACCCAATTTCTTAGGTAATTCTTGTAATTCGCAGACTTCGATCTAAATTAGGGGGAAAAAATTCTCGCCAGTGACGCGAGCTAATTCAATTTTATCGGTAGAAATATTCCAACTCGAGCTAAGTATTATAGGCATATAAATTCGAAACTCGAGATACGTTTGGCAAGTTGAAGGATACACGAATCTGTACTACGTATTGAGAGTACGAGCCAGCTATAAAGATGCAATGAACATGCAATGCTGTCAGTGGCACGACGATGATGTTCAGTTCGCAGCCGAAGGTGAAACAATTATTAACTTCTGGGCTTAATTTTTCCAACATTACAGCAGGAGAATTACGTGCTCGGCGAACGTAATCTCGAGAATTGGATCCGTATGTCGTATGCGTACGTTGCGGGCTTATGGGAAATGAACAGAAGCTACGTGAATCAGATACCCAAGTTTCGAATTTTAACACCACATATTCGTTAAATTACCATCTTTGCAATTCCTAATGCATAAAATCATTCTGAAATAAACAATACGGTGGTGAAAAACTGACACAGGGGAGAAGATGAAAAAATGACGCAAGGTGCATTACTCCGGAGCTCGGCAGCGAACATACTTAAGGAATGCGAAATAAATTACCTTTGCGATTTCGCAGCCGTATTTTACCGTACCAACTAATCAATGTAAATAAATTAAACTTCTTTATTAAAACCATTTACCGGTACATTTGTCTATCGCGCAATCCTCCATATTGAATTTTACAATCCATTGTTCTACAAACATGGCGCATCCGTCGAGTACCGATCATCAATTTTAAACCTAACGAATTTCACCCAATAAGCATTACCAGCTTAATTTTTTCGTTTCCGAATTAATTAACGGGAGCCGAATTAAAAACGCATTAATCTGGAGAACACGCGAAAGCGTGTAAAAAAACACGAGCTTGTTTAATATTTTATACAACTTTTTTTTCTCTACTTGAACGTTCTTCGTACCCTTCAGGATCCTCTTGAATCGTTACCGGTTGTCGTACACTAAATAAAAATCTACCGACTTTTACTCGTAGAGAAAAGTTTTTCGAAACTTTTCTAATTTTTAGTCCCTAAGGGAGCCTTGTTTAATGAGTTATTAAATTTTAATTACAATTTTTTGCTGTTTTTTTTTGTGCTTTGGCTCCGTATCGATAAGGATGGTGGGTTTATCGATGGTAGGTGAAGCCAGGTGATGGTCGTGTTAGGAGATAGGTGAATTGCTGCGATAACGTTGATAAAAATATAGTCCAATTTTTCGAATATTTTTATTCGTAGCGTATTACCTTTTTTTTTCGTTTTTTTTTTTTTTTTTAACGATTGAAGCATATTGTCGACGAGAGGTAAAAAGAAAGGGATACCGGCGTGAAGCTACGTAAATGAAGGAATGTAGGTATATGCCGGATAATCGCTTCATTTAACGATTACACCTCATTATCTCGTCGTCATTTATTTAATTGACACGATTTTACGCCTCCGGTGAGATCGTGTTTATGTCTACCTTGCTCTTTGGTGTATTGAAATCATGTTTCATTTTTTTTATTTTTATTTTTAATTCATTTTTTAAAAAAGCCCAACTTGGTATAAAAAAAATTGTTGATGATGAATGAAAGAAACAAATTAAGAGGACGAATGAAAGATTTTCTCGACAGTTTGTGAATTAAAAAAGTAAAAATCGATAAATAAATTACAAGCAGGTAAATTACCCCATTTCCAGAATTTAAAATATTTTTTACTCTGATATTAGAGAAATTTTTCAAGTACATATCTTAACAGTCTGAATAAACGAAATGTGACAAAAAAAATTCTACCTAACAAAAATATTGGATTCACGAACTTCAAATAAAATGCTTTAATTTTTCCCCAAGGTTGTGGCGGCAGGGAGAGAGACGAGTCTAATTACTCCTTTTTTTTTTTTTTTTTTTTTTCAAGGAGTTCTTTACCTAAGTAGATATAGTCTAAGCGGTTAACCGGAGTATACTTCACTTTTTGAACACGGGTTGAAATGTGATTTTTATTTTAGTATGACCCATAACAATATTTTTGAGAAGGGGAGGCATCAAAAATTTCCCTTAGGGTGGGCGTGAGGGGGAGTTTTAGGGGGGGTTTCACCCCTATTTTTCCACATTGAGGGATCGGGGTAAAATTGGTGTCGTTTTCGTATAATTCGACCCTCCTGAACTCGAATCTGCAGTTAGTTTTTCGATCAAAGACGTACAACTCGCGCAATCGTACTATTTGTGTCGCGAAAAATGGCTAATTTTGAGGAAAAAGAGGTAAAATTACGTTTTTTTACATTTTGAGACAAGTCATGTTGACGAATTGGAGTTTTAAACCTGTTTTTTATATAATTCGAACCTTCCGAGTCCGAATTTGTTATTGGTTTCCGGATAAGAAGTGAAATACTATCTTATTTGCCTATTTTTAGTAGCAAAAAACAGCCGATTTTGGTGAAAATTGACTCCAAATCGCAAGTTTCCATTTTCCCAACCCAATACCTTGAACCAATCCTTGTATGGCATAGTTTTTAGACATAATTTGAACCTCCTGAACACGAATTTTTGATTATTTTCCCGATTGGAAGTAGAGAATTCCCTCAATCGTGAAATTAACGTAGCGTAAAATCCCCGATTTTGCCAAAATTAGCATGAAATTGTAAAAAACGAAGGTAAAAAATTGAAAATTATGCGATTTTACTCGAAATTGAGTAAATGGTCAATAATGAGTTGAGAATGTTCAAAAAAAAAAAAAATCAGCTCCTAGTGACTTCAAAATGTTGCGTAAATATTGAATTTCTTTTAAAATCCCTAATTTGAGACGTCATGGGTAAGCCTACTGAAGTCATATGGTGGTAAAAATTATATTGGTGCATTCTCTGCACCCAAGGAGATGAAATTGGATGAAAAAAAGATTTCATGTCGCAATTGGTAAAGTGTAAGCGGTTTTGGAAAATTGAAAATCAAATTTCATGCCAATTTTGGAAAAATCGGGGATTTTACGCTACGTTAATTTCACGATTGAGGGAATTCTCTGCTTCCAATCGGGAAAATAATCAAAAATTCGTGTTCGGGAGGTTCAAATTATGTCTAAAAACTATGCCATACAAGGATTGGTTCAAGGTATTGGGTTGGGAAAATGGAAACTTGCGATTTGGAGTCAATTTTCACCAAAATCGGCTGTTTTTTGCTACTAAAAATAGGCAAATAAGATAGTATTTCACTTCTTATCCGGAAACCAATAACAAATTCGGACTCGGAAGGTTCGAATTATATAAAAAACAGGTTTAAAACTCCAATTCGTCAACATGACTTGTCTCAAAATGTAAAAAAACGTAATTTTACCTCTTTTTCCTCAAAATTAGCCATTTTTCGCGACACAAATAGTACGATTGCGCGAGTTGTACGTCTTTGATCGAAAAACTAACTGCAGATTCGAGTTCAGGAGGGTCGAATTATACGAAAACGACACCAATTTTACCCCGATCCCTCAATGTGGAAAAATAGGGGTGAAACCCCCCCTAAAACTCCCCCTCACGCCCACCCTAAGGGAAATTTTTGATGCCTCCCCTTCTCAAAAATATTGTTATGGGTCATACTAAAATAAAAATCACATTTCAACCCGTGTTCAAAAAGTGAAGTATACTCCGGTTAACCGCTTAGACTAATACCTATATGAAAGTCTTCGAAAATTCTGAAAAGATTGACTTGTATTTAAACTTTTCTTATTGAAAAAAATTATTAATCTACACCATTATCGAATTTCTTTTTTATCGTCTCAAATTTATTTGAATCTTGAAAAGTAACTACACATGTGACTCTGCCGTAAAGAAGGGACCTAGTGTGAAAAAAATCGATGTTTCATTTTTCATGTTTTTGGTCCAAATGACACTAAATCTGGACCAAACACATAAAAATGAAGACACCGACTTTTTCACACAAGGTTCCTTCTTTACGGCAGGGTCACATATTATGCATAATTTAAAACCAGGAAATCGGTTTCAAAAATGTGGATATGAAAAATTTATTTTTGCAGCCTCTAAAACATGGTTTTAGAACTTTTCTTGTAGATATCTAGCCTACCTACTTCAAATCTATTTATTTTTAAGAATTTTTGAAGACTGGTTGAAAACCAAAAACCGGTTTTGAAAATGTCGCAATGCAAATCTATTTCTAATGCATTAAAATTTCCTTTGAAAATTTTGTGATTCAGGCTCATTTTGAAAAATTCTAAAAACCGGTTGCAAATCATGAACTGGTTTCTAAAATGTTCAAATTAGAAACCGATAAAATTTCCTCTTGAATTCTGTTTGTACTTATAACTTATTAAAAGCCTCATAACGGTGGTTTGAAAATAATCATGAAACCGGTTTAAAATCATAAAACCTCTTCAAAACTATAAAACCGGTTTAAAACCGTAGTACTAGTTCAAACCCGTGAAACCGGTTTAAAATCGTGAGACCAATTTCAAATGTTGAAACTTGTTTTAGATCGTGAAATCGGCTTCAAAGCATGAAACCGGTTTCAGAAATGCTCAAATTGAACAATATTGCCGATTATCAGCATATCAAACTTTTTGGTGGAATTTTTTCACATCTTTAAATTTATTGTTTTAAATGAATCTTGAAACACCGTTCAGAATAATGAACCCGGTTTCAAAAATTCCTAAATTAAACAATACCCTAATTATGCAATTTTTAGGACACCAAAACTTCGTTTCTAATTACATAAAATAAATCTTGATGACTGACTTCCAAGTTCCAACTGTCTCCGACACTGGGCGTAAAAATCTTGGCAATTATACACGCCCAGTATTAAAAAAAAAAAGAAGTTCCAACTGTCATTAAAAAACTGGGCTTGAAAATTATTAAAATGAATGGCAAAATTTCAAGAGATTTTTCATATCCTCGAATTTAAGTGATACCCTGATAACTGACAAGTGACAACTATCTCGCATCTGAGAATCACGAAACTGCATACTTAGTTTCAAAAAGTATTCGATTTTGTTTTAGTATCATAATGAATCTGGTACCACATAATCTTTTAAATGAATCCTAATAAAACCAGTTTCAAAATGCTCAATTTTCAGAGAACTACAATTTTTATTCACAAAACCCTCATCATGCTACCAATTTTTGTGAAATTTTCTAAATTCCTATGGAATCGATTTAAAAAAGGATTTTTTTCCATTTTTGACTAACCAACATTTTTTCATGACCACAATTTCTATAAATCTGATATTCTGATTAATAATTGATAAAATTATAGGTACTATGAAACCGGTCTCAAAACTTCTTGAATAAAGATGGTTCTGCTGGCTGAATTTGAATTTTTTTCAAGTCATTCAGTTTAAATAAACTTCGCTAATCACTTCAGAACTTTCGAACCGGTTTCAGGGATGCGTAGACCTCCGCGATTTAAGAATGAATAAAGACTTTGAAAAAATGATTTTGGAGTATTTTGACTCCCTCATCTCCCTTTTCAAATCTCGTGCGATCAACTGCACTCAAGAACTCAGGATAATTTTTGGCATAAAAATTAAAAAATAACGATACAATAATCATTATTAATTTATATTATTATTTTTCAGCTTTTATCATTCAAATACCTATCCAATTTCAGTTCACCATATTTCCAAATTTAACTTCTTTTTCTTTAACATGTAGGCTTACAAAGTAATGAAATTTCATTCAAATACCAATACCTACCTATCTTTTTCTTTTTCTGAAAACAGTAAAAATAAACGAGCATGTGAAACTGATGACCTCAAAAAAATATTTCCAAGCCAATATTCCAGTGTCAACTTGCGATAAAAATGTCAAAATTTCTTTTTATTGTGAATTTTTTGGTTTCCAATGTTTATCGCCTGATTTATGCATTGTATTTGAACAATGTGACGGTTTTACAGCGTATATAAAAATTTTCAGAAAAAGAAATCAAGTATCGGATTATTTTCAAATGAGCTGACCTTTCCATAATGAAATCCATCTTCATTGTTGTATTTTTAGCTTTAATCCACTCGAATGGGTATTCACTAGCTGACTTTCAAAGGAAAACAGGTAAGTTATTTTCATAAATCACGTTTCAAAAACCACTTGCAATGAAAAATGGGAAATTTGGGGGAAGTATCATGTACCAAGGAAACCCTACTATCCAATTAAAAAGGATACTGATAAGGTGGAAAATGCATTTTCACCACCTTTAGCATAGATACGTGTGATCAATTCGATCGATTAAAGTAGAATTTTCCAAAATTCGTAACTTCAAGTTCAAATCTATAAATTTTTTAGATTAAAATTTTCCTGAAAATTTTTTCAAAAAGCAATATTATTCTTATTTAAAAAACATTTCTCTAAAATTCTTGATGGCTTCTTTTGATTTTTTTTTTTCGAATATTTTTTGGTAATAGTCAAGTAGGAATCTACCATTAGAATTTTGAATTTTGATTACTTGGTCAATTGACAAAAAGATGGGAAAAACTTGAAAAAAATTGAAAATTTTAGAATAAAAATGATAGAAGGAAAATATAAAATAATGTATAGGCACCTATTTTTTTTATTTATTTTTTTTTTTTCAACAAAATTTCGTATAATTTGTACATTTCCATGCAGTTAGGTATCTAAGCTCGATGACGTAATAAACTGTTTTTAAGCTCTTAAATGGCGATAAAATTGCCCGCCCTTCCTGTTATTACCTACTCATCGTTTAGTTTCTAACTGTTATCGCTTTTTATCAGCTAAAAACTAATTGATTTGAGCATTTCTGTATTTGAATGGTATTACGAAGGTGTTGCGACATATGAGAAAAGTTTCAAAAAAATAAAGTCAGTATCGGTTTGTTTTCAGTACACGTGTCAATTGGTTGCCACCGAGTTGAAGTTTCCATAAAATGAAATCCATCCTTATTATTGTAATTTTACTGTTGATCCACTCGATAGGATATTCACTGGCTGACTTTCAAAGGCAAACAGGTAAATTTGATTTTCACAGTCTTATTAGCTAAATGAATAAATCACGTTTCAAAATATAACTCTCGCAGTAAAAAATGGAAAGTTTTTGGGAAAGTATCCTATACCAAAGAAAACCTCATTTCCAATCAAAATAAATACTGATGAAGTGAAAAATGCATTTTTACCACCTTTAGCATTCATACCCACATTGAGCGATCAGTTGATATTAACCAACAACGGATACGCTGGTAGATTGTAATTTTCTTCAATAAGTATTCAATAGGTAGCCTACTTTTAATACTGAAATTGAACATCTCATGCACTCGAATTTTAGTCGAAGGAACGCTAAATCAAAAACTAGCAGGATCGATAGTATATGGAGGTCCATTTTTTGCTGATGTATATAGATTTTTTAAAATTAGATACTATTGGGCTGCCAATGACACTGGAAATGCTGCTACTGCAGTGGAAGGCCAAAATAAGTGCGCAGGTATATTACGAAATTCAAAGAAACCCAGTCTCTGAAGTTGGAATTTTTATACTTTCAGCACCCCTTTGGAAGCGACGACATTCTGGTACAATCATAAAAAATATGGATCGTTTGAAGAAAGTAAAAAACATCGAGATGGCATGATAGTTTTTTCGTTGCGCATAAAAATAGTAAAATATTATCCGAATATTTAATTCGTTTTTTCGAAGAAGAAAAAAAAATATTATTTTTGCAGACTACCACCTTTAATATCAATTTCGTCGATTTTACTAATAAATTGCACAAAATTAAAGACCCCGGAAGTACGGTTCACACCAATTTCTACGACACGTTCAAATGGTTTGACTACTACAATTTAAGACTGACAGAGTATTTCACTTTTCCGAGCTTATATCGAGATCTCACAACTGGAGAAGAATTCGATTGTGCAACAGCCATCGTGTATCGTCCTGTTGTTGGCTCGATATCTGAACAACAGGTGACGCTAAGTTTGATTTTCTTTGGATAAATTCATATTGGATTGGTATGCTGAATCACGAAATGTTTCAATTAATCTACAGTTCGCTGATACATTTTTATTATTGAAAAATAAGGAAGGAGGCCGATTAAGTAATTCGATAAAACCAAATTCGCAAGATAATATTCCAGTTGTACTCGCTGGTGGCGGATATCAAATATTCATTCCTTGATGAGAAAAAATGGAGATGGATGTAGATATACATTTGAAAAGCATACGAAATTTTTATGGATAGAGATATGTAGGTAAACATGTAATTTATATAGAGATTACCCTTTGGTGTGAAAATTTTTTTATTGAGTTGCGAGGTCCTCTCTCCTTGATTCTACGTCTTCTGAAAGGCCCCAAATCCATGTCAACCCAAAAATAAAATTTTGACACCTTAGGGTGATTTCCATATCCTGACTTTACATAATGTATGTCGAAGTTAACAATAAAGCTTTTTTCATAAAATCAGTTTTTTTTATACGTGCTTGGAAAATTTTATTTGCTATGTAATTATCCAACATATTTTGTAACGAAAGAGAAAAAAACTCAAATAGGAATCTGGAAATTACCTATACAACTTTTGCCGGCGTAAACTGATTTTATTATCAACTTTTTTTGCTTTCAATACCTATTTTTTTTTCAAAACTTTTTTCCAATCTTAGTTTCCATTTAAAAATAAATCATATGAATTTTATGAAAATTGGATTTTTCCATTCCAACAAAAATAAATCAAAAGCACATTATGAAAGAACCTCAACATCCAAAATTTCAGAGACGTTAGTTAATTTCTTAAATTTTGGCAAATTTTTGAAATTTTAAAATTACCTACGCATGTGTGTACTTCAATTTTAAGACCTTTTGGGGTCTTCATAAAATTTTGGAATTTTTCTATAGGGTACAAATGTTCATAAAAATGGGTCACATGAACTTCAGTATATTTATAATCATGGATTACCCACACTTGTGATCTATTTAATTGATTAAAACAGAATTTTACGAAATTCATAACTTCGAGTTCAGAAAAATCCCAAGTACCATACCTAAGTGAGGAACTTAGTATCTAAGTGAAACATAAGCCTGCGACACTCGACGAAAAAACGGACCTTATGTGTCAGAATTTTTTTTCTGTTTCTTGTTTAACTGTTTGAGAACAAAATTCGTGACGGAAATTGTGAAATTTTTTCAGACACGTCGTAAAATGTCTCAAACTCATGTTTCACTTTGATACCAAGCTCCTCAAGTATATCTTTTAGCTGAAAATTTTTCTAAAAAATTTTTTTCAAAACGCAAAAGGATGAAAGGCTGAAAGTTGTAAAACAATATTATTTTTGATTTCTCAAATCGATTGGAGGTAGTTTCAAGAATCTTCGAGTACAGGTGCTGAAGTTCATAGGCAATTTTTTTTTTTCAAAAGTTTTATGATCAAATCGAAACGAAAATTTTTGGTAAAAAGAATTTTTTTTCAATTTGGGCTGATTCTTGAGAGAAACATTTCTCTAAAATTCGTAATGACTTATTCTGATGTTTTTTTCAAATATTTTTTAGTAAGAGCCCAATTTTCTACCAAGATGAATTTTGAGTAGTCATAGTAAAATTCTATCATTGGAATTTTGATCACTTGGTCAATTGGCGAAGGAATGAAAAAAATTTGAAAAAACTGAAAACTTTTGAATAGGTGAATATGACAAAATTTGGTCGAATTATGCAAAATTATGAATTTTTCTTTCAAAAAAAATTTCGTACAACTTGTACATTTTCATGCGTTTAGGTATCTAAACTCGATGAAGTAGAAAACTACATATTTTTAAGCTCTCAACTGTTTTATTACCAACTCCTCGTTTCATTTCAAACACTTATCGCATTATTACACGGGTCGACAAAAAGTTTTCTTGCTCTTTTTCTGGGTTCTCATGCCGAAATTATAATTCTAGAGATCAAAATACATCACTTTGCAACATTTGCTTTGGGGGTGAGGGGGTCCAAAAAACTGATTTTTCAAGGGCAATAAGCCAAGAGGATTACAAAAAAAAATGAAACTTTTATTTTGGACTAATCTTATAGAAAATTTCACGGTGTATGCAATGCCGCAACCCTCCATATCTTTTAGGAAAAAAGTCACAGCTAATCCTTCCTAAAAATCTGTGAAAAATCGCATTTTTTTCCTCGCGAAAAATGCACAAAAAATGCGATTTTATTCACAGAATTTTGGACAGAATTAGCTTTAACATTTTTTCTAAAAGAAATGTAGATCTGCGCTTTGCGGTAATCCATTCGTCGTGAAATTGCCTATAACTCTCATCATGGTCATTATGGACTTACGACCCTTACTTTTCTCTCAAACACTTTTTCGCGAGAACGGCCCAAAAAATACGATTTTTCAACAGAATTTTGGAATAAAGAATGAACTGTAATTTTTTTTCTAAAAGAGATAGCGGTCTGCGGAATTTTAAATTCAGGCTCATTCCATGTCAACTCACCCACTTTTTGACCTTAGGTCCACCGATTTTGCTCAAAATTTTTTTATGAGTTCCCCTCGATGACCTAATGAAAGAATCACCATTATTTTGATCCTAACTGCTCAGGGGGTGGGTCGTTTGTCAGGTTTTTGGGGTCGCTGATTTTGAATATGTGGTAGCCCCCTTTTATATTTTTTTAAACTTTTCACCCCATCGGGGGCTGATAGGGGTTCCAGAGGGGTCGGACGAAAAAATTGAATACATATTCGAACTCAGCGCCTTCGAATCAGCAGAAATCGATACCCCAAACGATATTTTCACTTCTTACATGCTTTTCTCAAAATGGGGAGGGGGCTGAGGGGCCTCGATGGGTCGAATCGCAAAAATAACCACATATTCAAAATCAACGACCCCAAAAACCTGACAAACGACTGGTCACACGTAATTTTCCATATTTTTGAATTTTGACCCCATTCGGGGGGGTCAATAGGGGGACACAGAGGGGTCAGATGAAAAAACTGAATACATATTCGAACTCAGCGCCTTCGAATCAGTAGAAATCGACATGTTTCTTGAGTTTTTACATTTTTTTGAATTTTGGTCAAAAGTTGGGACCCTCGGTACCCCCAGGGGTCTTGAGATCCCATTTTGAAAATTCGTACGTTGAAAAAGGCATAAAATGTACTACTCATAGTAATTTTTTCAGATTTTTAAATGGGGGCCTGCGTATGTTGTATTCATCACGAAAGTTAAACTTTCATTTCAAAAGTGAACTTTTCGAAATGTGATTATCAAATTCGAATCTCCTTTCAATTCTCTACAAAACTGCGTAAACAAAATCTCTTCTACGCCAAACCCACTTCGAGCTATACGCCTTCAAAGTTGAACCGTTTCACAAAAAATCCCGACGAAAATTACAAGGGCCACCCCTCACCCCCTGAGTAGTTAGGATCAAAATAATGGTGATTCCTTCATTAGGTCATCGAGGGGAACTCGTAAAAAAATTTCGAGCAAAATCGGTGGACCTAACGTCAAAAAGTGGGTGAGTTGGAAGGGAATTTTTTGACCAAAGTTTGCTTCGGTTGGGTGGGGGGCCAAAACACTGATTTTCTGAGGACAATAAGCCTGAGCATTATAAAATTTTTTTCAATTTTTTTTGTAATGCCCAGGCTTATTGCCTTTGAAAATCAGTTTACCCCCAAAGCAAACTTGGGAAGCCAGGATTGAGCAAGGTGATGATTGTATTTTGATGTCTAGAATCAGAATTTCGGCATCAGAACCCAGAAACAGAGTAAAAAATTTTTGTCGACCTGTATTGGATGAACAACTGAAATTAACCAACAACGGATTCGCTGAGAAATGATAATTTTCTTCATCCTTCAATAAGCATACTAGCCAATTTTTATTACCAAAATGAACATCCCGCTGGGCAAAAAAAATAATACAGCTTCTACTGCGAGGAAAATATGTTGATAACATGAATGTGTTTTTTCCTATCATTCTGAATCCTCGAGCGGAACGAGGAAATTTATTTGAAAAATTTATAATAAAATGAGTCTAAAATTCCGACGGAAATGCCCGACATTTCAAAATTCCCCGACTTTTCCAGACGGTCAAAAATGTTACTTTTAAAATTTTTAATAAAAAATAAAATCTGAAAAATAATTTGAAGGAAATTTTACGATTTAAAAATTCAAGAGGAAAATGTTTGAAAATTCTTGCTTTCCGTCGAAAATGATCAAAATTCATGCTACACATTTTCACGTTTTTTTCCATAATTATTGAGCCTTCCTAAAAAAAATCAATCTCTCTCCGCTACAAATCTTCAAACTCTTCAAAATAAAAAATAACCCTCAACTTCTAATTTTATTTTTTTAATCACACAACAAAACAAACGAAAACCTTTACCATACATCTCATTTCGGTATCTCATCTTCCTAAGCATACAAAATCAATCACCGATTACGTAACCGATTATTAACGACGGATAAGTAATCTTGATCAAAACAAACCCGCCGACTTCCTTCTCATGATCGCCGACTCCCCAACACCAGCATTTCTACAGCTAAGTACCAGCAGATAAACGCTGCCGTGCCATAATGAGTATAAAAAATACCAACGTTTTACTAATTAGGGTAATTTTATCCGTTTATAATCGTACTAATTCATCATGATAATTCCGCTCATTGCTCATCGCGATTAGCAATTGTATAAGAAAAATTATAATTTACCTACATCTGCGTCCGCGTCCATCAAATATAATTTTTCCAGCAAGAAGAAGAAGGCACAGAACCCATTTAAACAAATAGACGAAACACAGCACGACATATAACGTACACGATGATGCATTTAATCGTGCATTTAGTGCAACCTTGAAGTGTCATTTACATTGTAATTTCGTCCGCGAATCGAATAAAAAATAAAAAGCTGATGAGACTCCGTTATTGAGTTCTCGTTATATACATGGCAATGTAAACCTTTTCAATCATGTCATTACAAATGGAAAAATTTTCTACGAAAATATTTACCTTAAACACACTCGACAATAAAAAGTAATACAAACACAATGAAACGTTAATATTTTATTACCCTGTCAACGTTGTCCAACAACTATGCAAACATAGCTCATAAATGCATTTTTTTTTTTTCATTCCATAGACTCGAGATTGAATCGGAGGGGGATCCATTCGCGAAATAAATCTTGGCTAATAAAAAGTGCATCGCGTCTTTGAACCGAATAAACGTCGAGATGTATCTAATAATCGTGGGAATACCGACAATTATGCATAAGCGTCGAACGTGCTGGGTCGATTTAATTATTAATTCCAAACGAGCTGCTTCGACACGGTCATTAATAATTGAAATTAATACAATTAGTCTTTTGGCGAATGCTTGGTTTGACTAATCTGTATCAAAGCCATCTCTGGTCGTCTGGTTCGTCTCACGTGGTCTTATCGTCTGAACCGGTTCACGTGTTCGCATAATCACACGTTACAATGTATTCGGCTGACGTGTGAGATGATCTTTTGAACAAGATGTTACATCGTTAACGAGCTATTAAAATGTGTATTGTGACGATTACGACGATTATTGTCGTCGCTTATTATTAAACGATCCCGTTACTACATAAGTTTGTACTTTAATTTTAGACGCTTATGTGTATTTTGAATTTCCATTGGGTAACTTTTTTTTCTTAGTTTTGGTTCGTGTTCACCTTAATATTTGACTTATCATGTTAAATAGAAATTCTAGTTCAAGTGTACGTATGTCCAAGAGGTAGCTTTTTTCGGTAAACTGGCGTCCTTGTTCGATATTCTTTGCAATTTTGTCCGTGAACCGAGCGTGTTAATTTTCTTAATATGTTTGGAGAAATGGCGAATTTTGTAATTTTCTGCAACCGTCGACGTCGTTTACACATGCACCATACGCGCGGACATTTTCACCCTTGGGCCAAATTTTGCTTATTGAGAGGGGAAAAAAGAGATTTCGATAATTTGAGAAATTTTTGCAGCTACGATGTTGGGAAAACATGGCCTCGTAGATGGAAAAACAAGGCTTAATGATGATGGAAAATTTTACGGTTTTTCGTTTTACCACGAAAATATCAATTTTCAACAAGGAAGGTATCCCAATCGATAGAAAAACTTTGGGCTGAAATGAAAATAAATGGAAAGTATCAATCACGAAAGAATCTTTTATCCAAAATTTCGGGTACTGAAAAAGGCGCATTTTTCGAACTTTGACAGTCGAAACATCAAAATTTTTCGACTTTTCCATAAGGTCAAAATGCAACGTCCCTTTCAGGTTTTCCAGAGGTTTCAGAAAGTGACAAGGGCGTAGTCAAAGGGGGGTTTGGGGTCTGGATCGCTTCTTTGAGGTCAGGAATTTTTATGAGAAATGTCTTTTTTAGACATTAGCCCGTGCTTCGCTCGAGCATTGATCATTAAAAATGAAATTTTTAGAAGCTTAATAGACAAGTTGCACGAAATTTTTTTTTTCAAAAAAAATATGATAGATCGAAAGTAGATGTTAAAATATGAAGATTTAAAAAAACAATTCGAAAATTGGTCCATTAGGACCCGCGTAATGATTTTTTGAAAGTTGCGTTTTTTTCGTAGCTCTGAAAAAGGGGGCGTGGTCACTGTGACGTAAATAATTCGGATTTTATCAGATTTTATGGAAAATAGTTGGCTGGTGGGTATAAAATGATGCGTATTTTCTAAATACGAGAATAAAAACTGAATTTTCATTGATAACAACTGATAAGTACGTATGAAAATTCTGTTTTTGTTCCTGTATTTAGAAAATACGCATCATTTTATACCCACCAGCCAACTATTTTCCATAAAATCTGATAAAATCCGAATTATTTACGTCACAGTGACCACGCCCCTTTTTTCAGAGCTACGAAAAAAACGCAACTTTCAAAAAATCATTACGCGGGTCCTAATAGACCAATTTTCGAATTGTTTTTTTAAATCTTCATATTTTAACATCTACTTTCGATCTATCATATTTTTTTTGAAAAAAATTTTTCGTGCAACTTGTCTATTACTATTATATGAACTATTTATGACTTATGTGCCAAAAAAGACTCATTTTTACCCCTCCCACTTCCCCTCTACCCCAAAAATTGTTCGTTTTCCAAGTCTCTGTACTCATTTTGCAGCCACCTAAAAAAAAGCTTCCGACACCTTCGGTTCAGACACCCCCCCCCCCCCCTCTACAGACGATTCTGGTGAACACTCTCAATATTTTCAGGAGGAAATCGATTCAAGTGGTCAAAAAGTAATTTTGAAATTTCAAAAATTCGTCAATAGTCGAGAATGAAATTTGGCTCATGCAATTTTGGTTATGTGATTTTTTTCAAGATATGTGACCTTCCCGGAAGAAATCGACCTTCGGTGCGAAAAAAAATTGAAAAAAAAAGTTTAACAATCAGTCCAAAACATATGAAAATCATTGTTTTGGACTGATTGCGAAACTTTTTTTTTTCAATTTTTTTTCGCACCGAAGGTCGGTTTCTTCCTGGGAAGGTCGCATATATTAATTTCGATTTGTGTTTTTTTGCCCCAAAATTCTGCAGTCAATTAGGATACCAATTACCAACTCCCTGTTTGGAAATATTTAGTGCTCTTGAGACACATCGAATTACCTTGGCTGAAGATTCGTAACGATTTTTCAAAGTGTCATGTACATGTAGAAAATCTTGAAAATTTGTCGAAATATTTTGCATTTAAAAAAAAAATGAAAAACTTTACCTCAGTGTTTACGATATTTCATCACAACAGGAATAATTAGTTGACCTATTTGGGATATGTATTGAGGGAGGGGGGGGGGTGAGGAAAGGCGAAATAAAAAATCAAATATTTCAATCCATCGACTCAAAATGATAATTTTCTCGTTCATTTCGATTCAAATAAAAATTTCTTCAAAAAACTTTGGAATTTTTTCTGGCTCAAACCAATTTTTTCCAACCAATAAAGAACATTTTTATGCTACTATTGGGCTGAAGAAAATTGCATCCCTCCGCCCTCCGCACATTCGGTTCGATCCTGAATTCTAATCAACCCTCGTGCGGTATTAAAAAAATTTCCAATATCTATTGGTCAATTTTTGTATCACTTAGATACCAATTTGTAAACAAATTCTAGTTCAAAACTTTATAATAATATGCATTCTAAAACTTCATAGGGGAGGGGAGGGGAGATGCCAGGGCGTGGCCGAGGGGGGATTTTGGGGTCTGGTGTAGCCAAGGAAGGTTTTGAGGGTCTGGAACCCCCTTGAGGTCAAGAATTTTTGAGAAAAATACTTTTTCTAGACATTGAAAAATCCAATTTCTTCAAAGCTTCGTTCGGGCATTGACAAAATTATTAAAAAATGTCTTTTTTAGGCATTAAATTTCCAATTTTTTCAAAACCTTGTTATAAGAACTATTCAAGACTAGGGTGCGAAAAAAGGCTCATTTTTACCCCTCCCTCTTCTCCCCCGAAAAATTCTAGTTTTTGAAGTCTCTGTACTCATTTTGCAGCAGCCCCAAAAAAAGCTTCCGACACCACCAGTTAAGACCCCCTTCCTTTCAGGAGCTTCTGGCTACGCCACTAGGGAGGGGTTCAAAAGCATTGAAAATTTGAATTCAAGAAAATAATTATAACGATTTTTCACATATTTTAAAAATGAAATACATGCGTACCTAAGTATTTATTTTAAAGAATTTAATGATTTATGTTTAATGGTTTGGTGTTTTGAATATTTTTAATACAATTTTCTCAAGTTTTCCGATGCTTTGAGGATTTCATTTTCAGTGAAAAAATGAAAACTAATATTTTTGGAAAAGTAAAATTCACAAAATGAAAAGAAAATTTCAAAAAAAGCTGAAAAAACGTCCAAAATTGAAAATTATTTTTTCAAAAAATCTTAAAATTTTTCAATAACTAATAAACCATACATACCTTATTGAAAGATTAAAAATGAATCTGAAGTACAAAGGAAGAAGATTTCTTTACAATTTTACAAATTTTCATAGAAAATATCACTTCATTGTTGAAATCATAGATTTTTTGAGCGAGGGAAGGAGGAAGGAGAGAAAAAACACGAAGATTGTTACCGATTTCCTATTTTAATTTTATTACAAACATCGTCAGTTATCACTCAAAATCAAAAACCTTTCTTAATTGAGTGCTTCTGTTGAAAAATAAAAACTAAAAAACAAACACTAAAATTTCAGTTGTAGAAGTAAATTAAATAAATCGTGTAGATTTTCAAGTTGAGATTTCGAAACCTAAATCTATGAATCTTTCAGCCCAAAGACTTGAGGCAGAACTGAAAATGTGACCCCGCCGTAAAGAAGGGACCTGGTGTAAAAAAAATCGATGGCTCATTTTTCACGTTTTTGATCCAAATATGGCACTAAATCTGGACCAAACACATAAAAATCGAGCAATCGATTTTTTTTACCCGAAGTCCTTTCTTTACGACAGGGTTACAAATGATGAATGGTAAACCAAATGTGATTAGATATTCGAAAGCTTCATACGTAATTAGAAATTATTTTTTTCTTTCGAAAAATGTGAAAATTCCCCCTCCCTCGTATGTATGAATTTGAAATGCACAAAATTTATAAAACTTCGGATCGGTACCAATCAATTTTTGTGAGTGAGCTAAAAATCAAAATTTCCTTTTTTTTCAAATTTTTATCCATTTTTCAGTTAAAATTGGGAGGAATCGCTACTTTTTAATATCAAAATGAAGACTTGCAATTTTTGTAGTACCATAAAATATAAAAAAAAATTGAAGATGAAATAATATGAAACAGCGCAAATAGAATTCTCTCGATGAGTGGGTGGGATGGAGGGCTGAATAGTAATAAAAATCAAGAAAACAAAATATTCGCCAAAAGAAATCAATAAATATGATAAATTTGAAAAAATTTCAAACGATTTGCCAATTTTGTCAATACCTAATGAAGTTACAAAAGCAAAAATGGCAATTACCTAGATCTCTTTTTTCGAGTATGAGGAGTAAAATCATCTCCTTTGGCTATTGCTCGACTACGTCACCAAAAATGCTCCATTTTGAACCCTTTAAGACGTTTTTGCTAAAATAAAGAATATTCGAGTCATGAAAAAAAAAGTCCAAATTAAAAACATTTTCACTTTTTCAAACCCAAAAATCTTCGTCTCGATAAAAAAAAAAAAAAAAAAAAAAACTTATACAAACACCAGAAACGCCACGTCATAAAAACCGATACGAATCAACTCGACCTAAATCCACCATGGAAAATCACAGCCAACCACAACAAAGCTAAATTTCAATAACACAGTCCATCTTATCCATCGCCCACCAGCTCCTCACATGCTTTCAATTTCATCCAATACCTTCAACCTACATCCCACGTAAGTCGAAACGGAGAAAAAGCCCGATGAAAATGCCTCGTGGTGCCTTCGCGCGACCTAATCATCTGTTGTGAAAATCATTATTACGTCTTGCCTCTTCGCCGAGCCGAAACGAAGCTCGTATCTTTTCCAACAAATAATCAACGACAGCACTAATGAAAAGGAAACGGCGAAATTGAAAAAGAGCCCGCTCTAACGTAATTCTCATTCTCGTACCAGCATCTTATCGTAACGCAGCGTACGCATTTCACACACCACCGTACATCCCTTCCGAGCCGAAATCGTAATACCAGCCATTAGCATCTCCATAAATGGAATTTTTTTTTCCTTCCCGAATGTTGGGCAAATTCACGTCGTATAGAATCTCGGTCCCTTTCGCTTCGTTTTACACAATTTCTGTCGCCAAAAATTGATTCGACAGTAATAAAAAACTAATCAGATGAACAGATTACTTCCTCTGTCTGATCGCGCTGCGGTCCAGGCCCCGAAGTGAACTATGCAACCGAGGTACTTCACAACGGGTCATAATGAGAGCGCATAGCGGCCAAGTGCCCATACCCTGCCCCCCTCGCCATCGACAATTTTATTAGGTAAGAAAAATAAACGCTAACTATGTATACATTGGTACTATATACTGAAGAGCCACACATATCGTAATACCTTAGGACAAGACCCTCTTCTCTATACTTGTACATCTGCATTACAAGGTAATAGCATCAATTTTATCATAATTCACACACCGATCCTCTCCGGGAGACTCTCTTCGCCTCTCTCACACGTCCGCACCTTTCTCTTACGTACTCGCATTGCACCTCCTTATCATTCGCCAAACATCATCCTCCCGAATACCCATCCGTATATAAAAGTAAAACCGTTACAAAAAACTAGCCATTCGCATTTTCATATTCGGTGCCGAAAATTTTACACCAAAGATAAGCTCGTGAATGGGATTGTTCTCGACGATCTAGATCATACCTTTAACCTGTGTGCGTTCGTAGAATTTGTTTTCGCGGCGTGTCCATTGTTTCCTTGAATATTTCAGTGATCGTGCTCGGTGTTTAAAATTTTATCAAATTTATAATATTTTATATCCGGTACCTTTCTGAAGCGGTACTTTCAATTTTTTTCCATTTCCGAGTTACTATTCGAGTGATATTTTTATATTTCAACGTGTTCCTGGAGGTACGTATTGAAAAATTGTGTACTTTAATTGTTGAATTAGCCATTTTTTCAAGTGTATTTTGAAAATCCAAGATTGACCTTTCAAAGGGAAGGAGTAGAGCTCAATTTGATGAGAAATTTTTATTCCATTTTTAAATAAACTTCCCCCTCCCCATCTTTTTACCTCTTAAAATATGTTCAAATGCTGTAAAAATATTGAATCCAAATCTTAGCAATTTTCAATTATATTTAGAGGTCTCCAAACTAGAAGTGGAATGGGAAAAATTGTTAATATTGGAAAATTGTGCCCTGATTTCGAAGAACCCTGATGAAATCTCATTCTCCCCTCTCCACCTCTTACTCATTCTCAATTACTCTTTAAATCAAATTAGATAAATTTTTTAAAAATTGAAAACTGGAGGAAAAAATGCTATCAACTCCAGTGGACTGAAACCAAAATATTTTATTGAACTTTTTTATTTTTTACAATTTTTGTCAACTTTTGACATTTTAAGTCAATTTTTTGAGCAAAAGAAGGATTCTACGAAAGAAATAAATAAACACTAATTGTAGAACTTAAAATTTACTTTTGGCAGAATGCAATTGATCTGTTTCTAGAAAGTTGAGCTTTCAAGACATTTCAGTCAAAAGTTCAAAGTTCAACTTTATTTTATTTAAACGTATTTTTCTCAAAAATTTGATTTTGGTCGGCAGACTCTTCAAAGACCAAGCTACACACATAGATGTTTCTACTCAAAAAAGTCATTAGGGAGCATTTTCCACTTTCACCTCATTTTCAAGGAATATGTACTTGAAAAAAATCACAGGGAGTGTAACAGATCGAAAAACTGAAAGTATGCCTTTTGTATGACTGTTCTCTCATTTATGAATCAGTGGTAAAAGGATCACCGACAAACAGTCAGAATTACAGCACAGTAAGTAACCAGTGAAAAAATTTCATTGAAATCAAATAATAAAAAAAAAATCATCAAATTTAAACAGTGGCAAAAATTTCTGGAAGGGTAGTGAAATTCGCTAAAAAGTTGATAAAATATTTGAAATTGGTTGAAAAATCAATGAAATTTTTTGAAAAATCAACGAAAATCCGCTGGAAATGAAAAATTTTGCCTATTTTCCCAGTACTGTAATCCTGATTTTTTTCCGTTAGGTACTTCTTACTGATTCAAAGTGAAAAAGTAGTCATTTATCAATTTAAAAAAATGAAAAAGTGCTGGAAAATCAGTGAAAATTTACTAAAAATACGGTAAAATATCTGAGATAGAATTTCTGAAAAATCAGTGAAAATTTTTTAACAACACAGTAAAATATCTGAAGTAAAATTTATTAAAATCAAAAAAATTCTTGGAAAAATTGGAAAAAAATCTTTTGAAAATCAAAGAATTTCGCCGATTTTTTTCCTGCTGCAATTTTGACTATTTTTCAGTAACTTTTCACTGATTTAAAATAAAAGATTGAATAATTATCATTCTATTGTGATTTTAAAAAAAATAATAACTGCAATAGTCTCAGATCCAAACAATGATCTGAAGGAGAATTCAATTTTTTTAGATTTTCTCAAAGCGGGATGAAACAATGAAAAAATATTGAGGTGTCCGAAAGAATTTCCCAAAATCGAGGTGTGTCCAAAAGACGAGAATTCTAAATTCTTATCTACTTCCTTCTGTTTTTCAAACTGAATTTTTCAAATTTTCAACCACAGTGTTCATTGGATTAAAAATACATTTGAAATTCTTGCTATTTTTTTGATTTTTCTAGCAATTTTCATGCAATTGTACCATCTTTGAATTTTTTCAAAAAAGAGTCCCCTTCCTCTTCTTATTCTTCCGATAGAAATTTCAAAGAAAGAGGAAAGGGCAGAATGTTTTGGTAGAAAAATCATAATTTTGGGGGGTTTGCTTGGTTTTTTTTTGTCAACAAACTCTATATCAACACATAAATTCATTTTTTTCTACGTCGAAAACATTTGAATTGCATTTGAGGTTTACAATTTTTTTTTTTGCTTATAATATTCGAATTCCATTTTTGAGGAAGGAGGAAGTGACTGAAATTTTTTCATTAAAACACGCTAAAAACGAAAGAATAATTATCATTTTTACTCATTTTCATGAGTAATATTCCATTTCAACAGTTCTTTATACGTTTGGACAAACGCAGGACTCGGACTCTAAGAAGTTCAATTTTTTGAGACAAAATTAGGATGTCTAATTGTCTATTTTCATTACTTTTTCATAAAAATTTTCACAGCCAAATATATTTCAAGGGTTGG
The DNA here is from genome assembly GCA_038380155.1 of Pseudococcus jackbeardsleyi. Taxonomy (NCBI): domain Eukaryota; kingdom Metazoa; phylum Arthropoda; class Insecta; order Hemiptera; family Pseudococcidae; genus Pseudococcus; species Pseudococcus jackbeardsleyi. The sequence goes on from CM076241.1 coordinate 38,080,777, forward strand.
AAAAAAATTTAAAAAGTGATAAAATTATTGAAATTCTTTGAATTTTTCATAAATATTCAGAACTTTTTTTTTCGTGATTTTCCCAAAAAATTTCATGATCATTTTGGTAGACCACAAATACCTTGAAAATATCCACAGCCAAAACCTTTCTTTAAAATTTTCTTTCAATTTTAAATAAACATTCTGGCCTATTTCTTGCTTTACTTTTCATTGAGATTAATTCGTCCAGCTTAAATAAATAGATGATGAACATTTTTTGAAAAATAATGTTTTAAAAACGAAAAATGTACATTTTTGAAATATTTTACCAATGATTTTTGAACTTCAGTAAACGGAGAAAAAATTACGAACTTTTGGCCTAAAGTATGCCTTCCGTATGACTTGTATAGCAACCCAAAAAATGAAAAATGACCTTTTTAATGACTTTTCCATGCGACGTGTATGGCCTATTAGAGGTCTTGATTCACTTTTTTAAAAATTCTTACACGAAAAATCGATCAAAATTATTTTTGAAAAAATATTTTACAGAATGGTTATAATTCAGTAACTTTAATGTGAAAAAATCATCACGACTGCCCAAAAACATAATTTTTCGTTAAAGCTTATTTTCAGCATACTGAGAATCATCAAAAATTCAACAGCTTTTAAGCGACCTTTTAAACATTAATTTTTTCAAAATTACTTCAATCGATATTTTTTTTTCATAAAAAGGAAGCAAATTAGAAAGGGATCCTATTAATTACCTCCAATTTTCAATTTGAGCCCCACTTCCAAGGACATCGAATTAAACAACAAAACAAGCGAATCGTGACCCAAGATACTTAAGATTACTCTCAGGTTGGGGGTCAAAATGAAAATAAGCCTCTATTACGAAATCATACAATTGCAAACGTAACGATATAATAACACGCTTTCTGGATTCACTTTCATGGAAAAAAATTCCACCGCGAAGGAGAAAAAAAAGCAACAAAAAACACATCCAGATAACATCATCGATGGCAAATTCGTGGTGGCCGCAAATGCCAAAGGTCACGAGTAAAAAAATTCTCGAAATATCTGCCATCTGGTCGGTGAAAAAATGACGAAGGATCCGGTCTCTTGACTTTTAAACGTAAGAAACACTCGGGCGAAAATAAAATTAATTGCGAAGCGTTTGCTATTAAAATGAACAAGTAAAATACGCTGACAAATGTAAAGCCTTTATAAAGGGCAACTTCAAAAGACAATTTAGAGGACAGTTAATGAGGTTAGTTTCGCAGCAGGTATTGTGCGAGAGAAGTTTCTTGCTTGAAAATTCCTTATACCCTGCCAGACAATTCTCAGGCGCTTTTAAGAACATCATTATGGTCTTGGCTTTTTTTTTCCGGCGCGTACCGGTAGCTTATTATTTCATTAAAATTCATCTTTTTTGCACTCTCTCTCACTTCATTTTTCGTACGCTTTTCTTCGGCTTTTTTGTATCCATATGGTCGGACGTGGAGCTGTAACAACCTCGCTGCTACGTGTACCTTTTATTATTATTATTTTTTAACTCGGAATTATAATCCGATTACAACGTCTGGTAAAAAATATACCTTTAATGGGCTTTTTCTTTCTCGAACGTGTACGTAAAGTCGCGGAAGATCTTAATCTTAAATACATAGGCATGCGATAATACATTTTAAAATACTCGTTTACCTTCTCATAATTTTTAGAAGTTTTCTTTCTTCGCGCGCGTCTATTTAGCGTGCTTTTATCTTGATCGCGAATCGCGCCAGCATCAATGAAATGTAGGAGGAGATCGAACCGCGTTAGCCTCTTGCTGCATGAAATAAGGTGTACGTAGGTCCAGTGTATCCAAGTCTTCTTCCAGCGTAGGCAAATTGAGTGAAAATTCTTCGTCTGCGGTGTTGGTAGTTACCAGGCTGTAAATCGATATGCAAATTATGTAATTGAAAGATGTAAACATTGATAAAGCCGTATTTCAGTTGATGTATTTGTTTTTCGACATCTTCGTCTCCATTTGTAAGTTTAATTTGATGTTACGTATTGGGCCATTTTCAACCATTAAGTAAATCGTAATAATCTGCGGAATGATTTAACGCGGCGCGATATGGTCTCAAGGGTATTGGGTTAATTGAGGTGGCTGATTTTTAATACGATTAGAATTAGGTTGGGAGAAAGGTATGAGAAATTCGCCAGAAATTTTTTTCATCGGGTTTTGAAAGTTGAACGAAAACACTTGGTTGGAAAAAGTATCGTTGGGCAATTTGAAATAATTATTTGGGATAAAAAATTGCAAAGTTGAAATAAATTCGTTTACCAACTCATTTGACGAAAAAAAAATCATACACATTGAAAAATTTTTCAAACTAAGTTTTATTCAGACTTTGGCACAACGAGAGAAGATAAATAGAAAGGAAACAACATCTTCAAAGGCTTTAGAAAAAATTGAAATCCAGACACACAAAAAAAATAATTTTGATCATTTTAGTTTCTTTTGTTCTGAGCAGTGATTTTTTTTCAACTTTAGGTCTGTCTGTTTGACATAAAGCTTTTTGATAAAAAATAATTTCTCCTTTAAATATGAAAAATTCAAAGAAAAAAATCAAGGTAGTCAGTTTTTTTTATCGAGGATGAGTCATGGACACCGAATTCTTCTTCAGAGGAGTTGAATAACTCGAGATATGATTCGATTTTTTGAAAATGTAATTTTTCGTCTCGAAAAAAGTCAAGAAAGAATAAGGGCGTGGGAGAGGGTGATAAAATATTCGAAACGAATAAACTTATGCAGAACTTCCTCAAATCACTAATACATAAAAAAATCATTAATTACCTGTAAATAAATCAATACAAAGAATGAAACAAATCATCCTTTTTTGAATAAAATTTGAAAAAAAAAAAACACAGAAAGTTGTACATATTAATTCATCCCATCTTAGAAGAAAAAAATTTTAACAGCTTAAAAAATTTTCAAATAAGAAATTTCGAATGATATGACTACATTTTGAAAGAAAAAGCGATGTTACAGGGTGTCCACAATATTTCATAGATTTTACGAGATTTTTTCAAGATCAATTTATATTTTTGAACTCGCCCAATTTTTTCTCACCACAAAAACTTGAAATTTTGATGAATTTATTATAGAAAAATTTCAAATAAAAAGAAAAAACTATTTCAAAGCAAAATTATGAAGTTATGATGAATGAAACAAAAAATCATGTCAGAAAGTTGACCAAATCACGCGAATAAAGCTCCGGATTTTTTTGGTCCGCAATTCATTAGTCGCCCTAAAAAAAAATCATACATATCTCAAATTTTTAATCACAGGCAAGCCTCGGCCATCTTTCCAGCTTGTCCCAGTAAATAAAAAATTGGCGAAAATTTTTCCAAAAGAAAGACCTTTGAAATATGAATTTTAACCACTTTTCCTTCTCCAAGGTTTTCCAAAAAGTGACCAGTAATTTTAAATTTTCTTCTATTCCCTGAAAATTCCAGAGAATAGTGTTCTAATGAAACTAAGCACTCTTCAATTTTTTCTAGTTTGATAAACTACGTCTTGTAAGTAATTGAATTTGTTCAAAAACAGCCATCAGTCAACATTTCAAAAAAAAACTTGCATTTTTTTTTAATTTGAAAAAAAAATTTAAATAGTTGAAACGAATTTGGCGATCAAATCATATTTTCATTTCTAATGATTCTGGTTGGATTTGAAAAATTAAAATTCTAGCTATTTCAAGAATTTTTCTTGTCATTCCCATAACCATATTTTTTGCTCCTTCCAGTTTTATCCTTCGATTAAAAAAATTCAAGAAAAATTAAAGTGATGGAGATTCTACCTTTATTACAGTAAAATCGGTCAAATGTTAGCTATTTTATGTTTTTTTTTTTCGATTTACTTATCGAGAATTTTTTTAATGATTTCTGGATTTTCTAGTTTTCCATTTTTCATGCAAACTAAATATTTTCACAAAATTTGATCTCTAATATTCATCTCTCAAGCACAAATGGAATATTTTTTCAATCAATTTTTCAAAATAATCGAATTCAAATTTTTTCAAATTCGTTTTATTCCAGAAAAAATCCAATCGTTTGATTTTTTTTCCACTTCAAAAATGAATCATCAATATAGAATGCTCAAGGATTAAGAAAGAAAAAACTAAACTTAATAAAAGAAGTACAGAAAAACATTTAATGAAAAATTTTCAAATTTTGGTTGAAAGAAGTAAAGTTGGATTTTCAATCAAGCAATAAAAATTTTCAATTCTATTAAATAGATAAATTGCATTACTTAGGTTTCATAAATCCTTCCCATCATTTTTAACCATGAAATTCGAGCCTTAAGAAAGCGAGAAGTGGAAATTCATTTTTTCCCAAAAAGTGAAAATTCGAAGTATAAAACAAAATTTTTTGATGCCTATTCCACATCAGCTCCTTTCAAAAAAATCATGGCTGTGCAACTTTTACTTTTTCAGAGCATTTTTAATTACTAATTTTTGACAGATTTAGAAATTTTCCTCAAAAGTTGGTTAAAAATTCGACAGTACTTACCATATTATTTTTTCATCGAAATTTTTTCAGAACAAAATTTTCCAAGATCTCATTAAGTTTCGTGCTCCGTCATGGATTTTATAATTAATTTTATGCAAATTTTCAGAATACGTTTCATTTTTTCCTCTCGTTTCTCTGCTTAGAATCGTAAAAATATTGAACAGAAAATAGAAAGGTGAAGTACAGGTGTGATTTTGTGACAAAAAAATAAATTTTCAATAATAAATAAATGAAAAAAAAATTCCAAACTTGGGTTTTTATAATGAATTTTCTACACATTTTCGAAACATCTTTCATAAATTTTTTCTTCGTTTCCCTGCTGAATATAGTTACTAAGAACCGACTGAAAAAGTGAAAGAGGGGCGAGGAAGTGAAGGGAAACAGAATGTTAATTCAATGCAACTCAATTCGCAAAAAATTGAATTTTCAGAAATTAAAAAAAAATTAGGTATGTATTTTTCAAAGTTACAAATTTCTTGAAATTTTTGACACAAAATGTTTCAAATTTTTAATCACATTGAAAATATTTTGGTATTGACCATGAAATTCTTCTCTAGCGGAAAAATTCTGAATTCTTCAATCTCTACGTTCAAATAAGTTAAAAGAGAGAAACAGAAATCATGAATTCTTACTCAATTATTTATTTTTTTCTGCGGATGAATTGAATATCTAGTTTAAAGTGTAGATAGGTAAGATTTTTTGGGTAAAAATTCAACATTTTCGATTACTTGACCAATTCGAGGCAAAACTTTGGGAAAAATCTTGCTCCCCTCTCCTCCCCACAGTTTCTTCATACCCAAAAAAAACTGAGATCTCTTCAAAAAAATTCTTCACATTCAAAACCAACACTTCGTTTTCTACTTACAAATATCCTGAAATTCCACCCAGCAAAAAATTTCAACACCTCGAACGATTTCAATCCACCTTCGTGAAAAAAAATCACTCCGCCAATTGAAATATCGAACGCATTCGCCAAGCCACACTACCAACATCGCGAAAAGCACTTAAAATGGGGCTCGAATTACCTCACCACCTGTTCAATGTCAATCCTTACTCCATTTATCTGCTTTGTTTACCTCCACGCGGAGAAATCCGCCAACGAACCAGCCAGCGAGCGAAATTTCTCATAATTCTATAATATTTGAAATATTCGATCAAATTTGCAATACGACCATATTGTGTATATTGTTTCACACGATTTCATGATTAACTATGTATATCATCACGTTCTGATTGTAGTATCACTTCATTCACACTAATTATCAACTCGCTTTAGGCTGGCAGACGAGACGCAGGTGAGGCGGACGCGACGCCGTGAAACAGATGTTAGTAAATCGTTGCATAATTAATTCATTCGTTTCTAATTTTTCTCATAACGTTGCGAATATCCACGTTTGAAAAATTATTATAATAAGAATCGTCTGCGCTTCTGCGTCGAATATCTACTCTGTGGCGATGTAATAAATCAAACCCAACACGTCGCCGGATAGAAAAAAGACAGAAAAATAATTCCAGGATATAATTTGCAGCGTTCGATTTTTAATAGCGGAAGTGCGGCTTGTCGAAAATTCTAGTCGACTCGATGACATTAATCATCATCGATTCAACACGTTGCAAAATGGCCTCTCAGTCGTCAGTCTAATATTCCATCGGCCAAACTACACCTACAACTGCGAAAAATTCAAATCTCGTAATAAAATCTCTTTGTATTTCGCTCATTCGGTTTAATTAAAACAAACACCAGGTCGTTCGACGCTTCGAGTCTGGCAGAAATCCCCGGTATAAAGTTTTTAATTCTTCGTCGCGCAGCAAATGCGAATACCATAACTCCGACTTGCAGCAAGTTTTTCACTACGCCAAGTTACAAACTCAGTTGGCCTTTTCAAACAACCCTAGCGGAATTTTTCGACACGCGGATTCGCTCTCGTTCTGTATTGACAAACAAACAAGGTAAACAAAAATTGATCAATACGAGAAATGGCATCGCGTAGACGCTTTTGTTCGACGAGCTTGTAAAACTCAGCTCAACTTTTGCTATTTTAATTTTAAAAAATCCTTTTCGATTGTCAATTTAACGGACCGGATTGAAGTTTTGAAAAAAAAGGTAACTGTGCAGATTTTACGATACTCGTTGCGAAAATGCGACGGAATTATTCGCTAAATCGAAATACGATCTTGAGCCATAATGTAGCTGGTGGAACTCTGAATTTATAAACTTTTTCCACTTGTTTTTGGCGTATTTTTTTCCTATGTGTGTGTTCTAAATAAGACGAGCTGAAAAAAAAAAAACGTGAAGCGTTATTCGTGCGTCGAATAATAGCATCGTAAATTATTCTAGCCGGAGGATTGAAGCTCAAAAGGTTGTAAAAGTTTACAAAATTCCACCGTATAGTTATTCGCGTCGTAGTCGGTTAAACGAAATGTTGCTTAGACATCTTATATAAACGTAGGTATAATATTTTTCGTACCCGGTACCCGGACCCCTTTGCAGGACGGTGCGCGACGACGAAAATTAAACACCGTTTTGATCTCGTTTTTATACTCGACTGCTTAAATATGATAATTACGTTTAAAGTAACGCGTTTAAAAACCCTGCCAGAGATTTTCTCAGAGTTGCAGCTTTAATTTAGCGTCTCTTTGGGGATGAGACGATTTAGTTTGCTGCTGCCTTACAGATTGCTTTTGTACAAATAGGAAATGGGAGGTTGAGTTTTCGATGCCGAATGCTTAGAAATGCACTAAATGTATATACAGGGTATCCCAGCTGGAAATTAAATTTTGAGCTGAAACAAAAACAAATCGAGAGTAAATCATAAAAGAACCCATATCTGAAATTAACTGCTGGTGAGTTGATTCCAAACGAAATATTCGTGTGGAAAGATAGGAGAATATTAATTTTCATTTTTGGTGGGGGTATGCAATGTACAAGTCGAATTTCCTTTTTTTCTCCAAAAATCTTTTCAACTCTGAGACTTTGGTTCAAAATTTTCCCGATTTTTTTTTACACCGGACTCTATTTTTTTAAATCATTTTCATTTCTGATTTCTCAAGTATTTTCAATACCAACATTTTTTCGTTCTAGATTTTTCTCAGATTTTTTCACGAATCTTGAAATTTTTCTTGAAAATTTTTTCTCCTATTTTTTCTACTTTAAATTGCTCTATTTTTTTAAACTCTCAGCGTTTTTTCCAAAATTTTTAAAAATAAAAAACGCTTTTTAAAAAAATATTTAAAAAAAAAATTTTAAAAATCAAAACTGTATGACAGTACAGAACTCAAAAGAATAGAATATTGAATTTTACAAAAACAGGAAAAATACAAATAAAATTGAATAAAATGTGAGAATGTTTCAGTTGGAAAAAAAATTATTGAAATCGCAAAAAGTAATGAGGGAAAAAATGCAATTGAAACAAATTTAAGTAAAGTTATCGAGAAAATATTTTAAAGTTGAAAATTTTGAAAAAAGGTAGACAAAAAAATTGCAGAGGTTTTAAAAAATTGAAAAGAATTAGCGGAGTCAATTCTCGAGCAAAAAATTCAGGCTTGAAAAAAACTTGACAAAAATCATAAGGCTGAGAAAAGTTTGAATTTGAAAAAAAAAAAGGCTGAAAAAAAACTTATCGACGCTAATAGGTTGAACCAGGTTTCGGAATCAACTCGAAAATACCCCGAAAAAAATGGGAATCAATTCACACATTTCTGAAATCACTCTCTAAATTTGAATCAGTCAAATTGACTGATTTAAATCGACGCAATCATGTCATCATGTTATTGTAGAAATCAGTAAAAAAAAATTACTGATTCAATATTTTATTATTCAATCAGTAAAAAATGAAAATTCACTGATTCAATCAGTAAAAATTACTGATTCAATAATGAAAATTCACTCCTTGAATCAGTAAATTTTACTAATTCAAACAGTGAATCTTCATTTTCTACTAATTCAATAATAAAATTCACTGATTGAATCAGTAATTTTTCACTGATTGGCAATAAAATGTCACTGATTAACTGGGGAAACAGTGGAATTTGACTGATAATCAGTGACATAATCTAGACTGTTTCATTAGTCAATTTTGGCATTTTTTACTGATTCAGATTTAGAGAGCAGAGAAACAACTCACCAACTTCCCGAAAATTTCTGGGGCTAAATATGCAATCAAGTCATGAAGTCCATAAAGTATTTTTTGAGGACAGACCTAAACTTAAAAATAGAAGGTAAGTGATAAGATTTTTTTTCTCAATATTAATCTGAATCAGTCAAAATTAACTGATGAAATCGACAGGATCATTCCACTGTAGAAATCAGTGAAAAATTTACTGATTCAATCGATGAATTTTCATTTTTGAATCCGCAAAAATAAAATCTCGCCGTTTCAATCTGTAGTTAATTACTTATTCAATCGTAAAAATAACTGATTTAACCAGTAAATTAAAATTTTCACTGATTCATTTCAGAAGTTGAGTAAAAATTACTTCAAAATTAAAATTTTACCAATTGAATCAGTAATTCTTCACTGATTTGACAGTCTTCAGATTTTGACTGATTCAAGTTTAGAGAGAACATACTTTGACCCCCCCCCCAACGAACCCCCGAACGACTTCGATAAAAAAAAACCTTTATATTATTTTTAAGGGATGATGACTCGACTGCCTGAATTTAGAGGAGACGAAAACTTTTTTTTGGAAATATTCAAACTCTGAAATTTTTCGCTAAATTTGAGAAAAATTGCGACAAAATATTAATTAAAGTCTCGTTGAGAACATTTCTCAGGTACAAAATTAGGTCTTTTACGAGCTTTTAAAAATTTTTTACTTGCTGAATGTTGTTGAAAAGTATCCTTAAAATAAAAAAAGGTATAAAATTTGAACTCGAAGTAACGAAGTTCGGAAAATCGAGCTGTATTTGATCAACTAAGTGGAAGTGGGTCATCAATTAGGATAATCCGTGATAATAAATGCAAAAGTTCAAAATGATCCAATTTTGTAGTGTTTCTCCAGAACTAAAAAATTCTAAACGTCTCGAAACTATCTAATCGATTCGGGAGGTTGAAAGTAAGGCATACAGTAAATTTCAGCTTTTTTCATATTGATTAGATAAATTTTTCATATTTTACATGGCGAAGACGTAATTTCAAAATTTTAAAAATTTGCCAAAGATCGAAAAATCAACATTAGCATTTGAAATTTGGGGCACACTGGCACATAGATTATTTATAATACACTTTCGATTCATTTTTGTAACTGTTTGCTTCCACTTGGGATACCTTCTGAAAGTATTTGTAGACTCGTACGATGAAAAACGAATTTCAACCCCTACGTGATCGTACCAATTAAAGATACAAGTAGCTATTTCGAACCTTATTATACCGAGATATTTACGAAATTTACATACATACAAAGCCACAAAACAATCGTACCTACACGTTGGATAATCAAATCAAATCAAAAGAGACTTTCAATTATAATACGGGAATAGGTACTCTAAATAACGGCTCATTCAAGGTCTCAAAAGTCACGCTAACTTCAATCTCGAATATCGACCCATTCGTTCTATATTGTTTGGAAAATCTCGCTCTGTTTGGATACGAGCAACACACTCGATGAGAATTTTAATTTATATACCATGCTTCAAAATTACACTGGTACGTAACGTACAAGGTGTTGGAAAAATGAGGCACCTTATGTCAGGAGAGGAAAAAATTGACCTCAAGATGAAGTTATGCACTTCTTTGTCAATCAACAAAATTCACGATTTTTTTTCTATTTTCTAAAAAAAAAAAAAAAAAAAAAAAAAAAAGGGTCTCCTACTAAATACTTGAACAAATAATACCCAAATAAAAAATAAGAAACTATCGAAAAACTAAATTAAGCGATAAGAGAAAATAAAGAGGGTCCTTTTTTTGAATTCATGAAAGTCAAATGTAATCATACTTGAAGATTTTTAAAAACGTAATTAGAATTACTTTTATTGATAAATTTCTATTCTCCCTTTTCGACAAAATTTAATGCAAATTACCAAACCTGAATTTTTTCATTTCATAAAATAAAAAATTCGATTACCTAATTTTCCTTCAAAATATCATTTTTTTCCCCTTACAAACATTAGAGACCAGAAAGTAGGCTGTGTCACCATTGTCGACCCTCGATTTCGAGTTTTACTTCTTGACAATGAACTTGATGCAGAGAAAAAATACATTTTAAAAACTTGCCCAACAAGCAATGCCTTCTACGCGAAAAATAACCAAACTATGTAAAAAAGCTTTTCCACACCTTTATAACACGAGAAAAAAAGTTCTCTAGCAGCCACCATCTTAAATTCAATATCCGAATAAAAAGAACTGCAACCGTCCTCAAACTTCCATGAAAACTTTTAGGGAGTAAAAAAATTTCGTATTCGAAACTTTATGTAACATTTCGCTATGTCATTTTATTTCATAGAATTCAATTTTCCATTACGAATTATTATTCACTGGTTTCATTATTCGATTTTTTTTAAATGAAAATACGTCTCTTTTCTTCTCCTAACATTTCGACGTTGGGACGAGAAAAGAAGAAAAAATTACCAAAGTTTACTTCGTTCAAAACAAAACCACTTTTTGACATTTTTAAGGTTGGTGATTTATTGGTAGGAATCGAAATTATTGGCGAAATTTCTTTTAAATTTTCAAGTAAAAGTGTGACAGAAAAATAACTGAAATTGGTAATAAATCGTATCGAAACTTAAAATAGATATTAAAAATCTCATTGGGCTTAACTTTGAAGTTTTGAAAAGGTCATCAAAGAGACCAAGTATCAATGAATGAAAAAAAAAAAAAAAAAAATTCAAGAATGATATGATTTGGTTATTTCATAATAAAATTTTGGTCGTAGATTAGAACAAGAGGAGAGAGAGAAAAGTTAATAATCTAAAATAGGTAAAGATGAAATTCGTTCTCCAATTCCCAAATAATTATCAATCTAATATTAAAAACAATTTTTTTTTCGAACGTAATTCTAAAAAAAATTTTACAATCGTTTTGTTTGGTTTGTTTTTTGCCTTCATTTACCTAATTATTACATAATTCTGAGAAATTCTTTCAAACCAAGTCATTTTCCAATTTTTCATCATGAAATTCGTTTTTTTTTAATTTTTGACAAATTCCAATCCTTTGTAGAGAAAATTAGAAAAAATGCAGAAAAAATCTCATCCAAAACAGATATTTTGATAGTTTCAATGTAAACCAATTTCAAACAATTAGTCAGGTACTTACTTACAAATTTTCAATTTCAGATTAAAAGAGCAAATCACATCCACCCCACCACAGCAAGCTATATTTTCATTCAAAATAAATTTCAGAGATTTTTGATGTTCTTACTGCTTAAAGCAATTAATTTTTACAAAAAAAAAACCCTATCTAGAGTTTCAGCATTCCAAATGAAATAAATTCCAAAAAATAAAGGTATTAAAAATGAAAAATCTGATTTTAACTCGTCGTTTTGTCACATTCATTTCACAAATATTTTCAGAAAATAAATTTAAAAGTTTAGATTTTAGATTTTTAAAATGGCATTTGAATCAAAAATGATGTTGTAAAGACTTATCTAAAGTTTATCTTAAGAAAAAAAGCAATCGAATCTTTGTATTGAAAATGCAAAAATATTTATTTTTGTAATGTTGATTCTCGTTCTTCTCTCTCTCAAAAGAAACAACTAAATATTATTTAGGTATCGATTTCTAAATTGGACTACAAATTTCAAAGAAAAAATATTTCAGACTTTTTTCACACTTCAAAACAATTTTTAAGTCATCTGTTTTTCATCTGTTTGCAAAAAAGATTTTCAATAATTGAAAATGTTGATTGGAACTGAAATAGAGTACTCAAGTTAATACAAAGTGATGGGCATTTTTTTCCAAAAAAATCTTTCAAAATGCAAAAAGAGGATTCTTCAAACAGTCTAGTTCAAAAAGCTAAATAAACCTATTTGTGGGCGGGTATTCAATAAAAATATGATGTTCAATAGATTTTTTTCCTCAAAAATCATCAATTTTCTTTCACACTCGCAAAACTTATTCAAAATTCAATACTGAAAATTTTCAGATCCCTTCTCCCCACCTTTCCTACAGACAACTTGGGATCTTGAAAAAAAAATAAAGAGAAAATTATTAGGTAGGTACAAATTTTTTAAAAAAAGAAAAAATTATGTCATGGATGTCCATCAAATATGAAATGAGGACTTTTTTTGGGTTTTTGGACAGAAAATTTTCAATTTTTCTAGCAATTCATCGCTCAACTTTTTTTTCTCTATCTCCTCAAAAAAATATTTGCTTCAAATTGATCCATTCCACTTTAAAAAGCTCAGCGGAAAATCAACGAGGAGGGTTTTCAAGGATAATTTTTTAAAAATATCAATCATTTTATTAAAATACCTACCTACCTAAGTAAATTGATTTATTAACAAAAGTTTTTGAAAAAAAGTTGAAAAGCTGTAATTTCATCTGTTTTTTATCATTTTTTTTAGTTATCAAAGAAAGTACCTTTCTATCATTTGTTGTAACTTCGAAATTTTTTCACAATGTTTTACTTGAATTGAAATTTTTCTCAAATTCACAACTTTTTCACTTCTTTTCTGGAAATTTTCCCAACTACTTTTACTACCCAGTTTTAAAATCTTTACTTTTTCGCTACCTTCACTTCCTACCTGTTAGACACTTGTAATACCAAAAAATCAAGAATTCAATACTTTGGAAGGCCTTAGAAGGAAGATAAATTTCAATTCTTCAAATCAAGGATAAATTTTATCCCAAATAATGAATTAATTCGGCTTCATCTATACAACTTTTGGGTCACATTTAATCTTTCAAATATGTGTTGATCTGCTGATGTAAGTAGAAAATGAATATGTACCTATATTTGATCAGTTTTACTCTTCCTCGTCTTTCCTTCGCACATAAAACCATTTAAAATGAATTTCGTCATAACTTTTAATCGTGACTTTCTAGCCCCACTCCAGAAATTCTTTCAATTTTCATTCTCATTACTTTCTGCTTGAACTGCTTATTTTCTAATCATTCTCATTCAACTTTTCCAGTTAGCAACTTCCCTCTTGCCATCTCATAGAAACAAACTTTCCCAAAAAAGAAAAAAAAACTCTCTGAAAAATATCGTCATTGCAATCAAAATTCCAACTTTTTCGAGATTTTCATCTCGTAAACAATTCTTTCATCGAACTCGAGCAAATTCCAAATTTCACGAAACCTCGTCAACTTTGAAATTTCCAGCCACACCTATAAACCCAACAAGTTTTTCGTGACCCTTAACCTATCTGAAAGATACGGCACAACAAATGGAAAAAAAAAACCACGCGAAATTTCACATCGAATAATTTCCCATTCCTCGACGTCGGTCTGTATTCGCATAATGAGCAATAGCAGACTCGTTAACAACCACGAAAATAATAATCACGACACGCGAATCTCGAAATAATACAATTTCGGTTCAACTTTTTCGGACATGAAATCGAATACTTTAATAAGTCATTACTCCGCGATCGAGTTCAAAGACACCGCCTTGCTTCAAAGCTGACGAAACTTTACGAAACGCAGTAGCCGAAAATTATATCGAAATGTTATATCGTAAAGACGAGACAACCGTGGCAATTTCTTTGCAAGTTTATATACCGCGATGACGACGAACACGAAAGCTCGAAATGGTTGGGTGAGGTCGTCGGGAGCTAATCTCGCAATATGACGTCGCACACACGTATCCCATATATTTCTTGGAAATAATATACAAACAAACGAAAAATTAACACCATCGGATATCATTTTTCAAAAATTAAATTACGACACGACGCCGTATCGTGGGGAATTTGTATAAACGTTTGGTACGCAAGGATGATGGCACAGGGATGGATATTGTCGGCGAAATTCATTAATTACATTTTGAACGAATCTGAATTAGCATGAAGGAAACGTCTCGTATAGTTTGATTAAGTTTCCCAATGTTTCTCTCTTCCGTACACAACTTAAACATTAATTAAAGTCGAGAAGAACAAATCATAATCTAGGACGAGTAACCCATTGTAACCCTTTCGATTCGATACTTATCAATGGGGAAAAAAAGTAATTTCCATTGATTAAATTTCTCCTACGATTACGTTACTTTTTCGCAGCGAAAATCAATTTCGAACGTAAAAATTCGCTTATTAGTATAATACGCTACAAGGGACTAAAATGCGTTGTTTCAAAACGAGTGCGGTGGTTACAGCGCGAGCCGCAGGCGAGAGCTGTAATAGCACGAGTTTTGAAACAACATGCATTTTAGCCCGTTGTGGCGTATGATACTTTTTATAATACTTACACTTAACGAGTATCATTTCGTTGTTGTTTTGGGTGTAAAATTATGATTCTGACTGAAAGACTGAGAGCGGGTCAGTTTACAATTGTTGTATGGCAACTGTGCAAATGTATTTTACAATAATTATCACTTCGTTGATAATCATTTACATTATTTTCATACTTTTATTATCTGTTTATTAGACGTGTCGGTAGACGTACACATACAATTGAAAAAACACACTCGTCAATAAAATAACTGGAACATTCACAATATCAAATATTCTTATACAAATTCGAACAGTAAATTCAAAATTCAATTCATAACAAGCAACAAGCTGCTACAAGATCACCGGCTAATGAATATGTTTTGAATTTTGATAAAATAATCGGCACAATCCAAATCAAATAGATAGAGCTGCTATCAAAGAGAAATTTATTTTACTCCCTGTAAATTGTTTTACTCCCTGTAAATATGTTTTACTCCCTGTAAAATAAGTCGTCGCAAAACATTCATTTTACACCCTCAAAACAACAACGAAATGATACTAGTTACGTGTAAGTATTATAAAAAAATTTTTTCTTTCGTCGGCTCAACAGAGCACGTTCGTATTACGCTGAAAATTCCTAGTTTGGCGTTTAAAATTCGACGCCGGAGTTTAAAATATCATCGGGGATTAAAACGTTAATGGAATTTAGACGATAATTCTTCAGTTGCTTTTGCAATTTTCCAATGTATTGTCATTACTAAACGTACCCTAAATCCGTTTTTTCAATGTACGTATAAACTTTTCTGCCAACTTGAAATTCGTACTTTATTTCTAGATTTTGTCGACTTGAGTTTGTGAGATACCTACGTACTGAGGATTGTCTTCGTTTACACTCCGGATGGGTAAATACACATACACGCCATTAGCTTTTCCATCTATAAACTTTACGTATACGAAGTAGATGTACCAATACAAATGAATATTTCTCAACAGTTTAATTCCTCTGCACCTGCAAAGGACTAAACGTTCAATTGAAATTTTTCACTATTACGTGACCTGTTTCTCGATCAGCCGAGTGGAATGGTGATGTTGGAAAGAAGCCCACGCCTTTCAGAGACCATATTCTGCTCTCGTTTGTAATTCGAAAGCGGGGAGGGAAAATCGCGTTTTAAATTATAATCTTTTTCTCTTATTATGGTTATTTTCGAGTCGTTTTACCGAGTCTTTTCGAGTTACCGAGAGAAGAGATGGGGGAAAAAAAGGTCGCATTAAAAATTACGATTATTTGTTCGCGAGTTTGCCGTCGTGGCCGTTGCAATGTCGAAAGACGTACTTGAAACATCTTCATCGGGGAAATTTATATCGAATTTTCATCTTTTTTCGCTGCAACGAGATGGGTCTTTTTTATGAACTTGTATTTGCCGTAGATGGGATTTGGAAAAATGATGTTTTTTTTGGATATTAAGTTGGGGTGAGGAAGGGTGGTATTTTGAACGAGTAACAGTTTATCAAATTTTAGGGTGATAAAAGTAGAAAATATTTAGGACGGTGTGTAAGAGAATTTCGAATTTGAGATGAAGGACTTTTCAAGGGGTTTTCAGAATTATTGTAAAATTTTCGGTGGGATAGTTTTAAAGCTCCTCCCTCACTCCCTCTCATGAAAAAAATTATTTTAAAGTGAAAAATGCGAAATTACTCAAGTATAACGGAGACTCACCTCCTAAATGATGAAAAAATATATCTTAAATGCAAAATTCAAAACTTTTTCATCGTTTTCAGCCTTACAGGACCTACCTACCAAACAGTTTGGAAGAACTTCCTTTTCACCCCTCCTACCTCTTAAGTTTTCAAGAAAGAATTGAAAAGGAACTCAATATCAAAATTTTTCGTATTTTTTAAAATCAATTCTTTTGTTTTGTACTCGTAAATCAGACCTTCTTCAAAAAGAACTGTAGTCCTGAGAATTTTCTTAATTATTTTTTGAAAACGTAACAAAATCATGAAAATTGTTCATAAAATACATTTTCAACACAGTCCCATAAATTTTTCATCTCATATGGATTAAAAAAATTTCCAAATTTCTGAAAAATTAAATTTAACAATAACAACCCAATATTCCCTGAAACAGGAATTTTATATATTACCAGAAAAATTCCAAACTTCTCAAAAAAAAAAGATCAAATTTTAAGGTAACCAAAAAATAGTAAATTTTAGGATCTAGGGATGTGGAGAGGGCAATAGGTGCATTTGTACCTCAAACTTTTCTTTTTTAACAGTCAGGAGTTTACAAAAAAATCTAGAAAAAAAATAGACCATACCTGGAAAATATTTTGAAATTCGAAAGAATTTTGGATAAGAGCTCAAAAAGAAATAAGTAGATAATTGAAAATATTTCAAGCGAATTTTCGATTCAAATCTGAAAATAATTCTCGAAATAGAATAATTTTTGTTTTCGTGTTTGAAAAAATTGAGAAAAGTTTTGTGAAAATTAAAATTTTGCAAAACTTGCGAAAATCTATGGATTTGGCCTAAAAAATGGATTTTATGAAAAATTCAACATAATGACTGAAGTTCTAAAAAATTTCAATACTTGTTACAGTGTTATAAAAAAGTAAGTATGTGCATATCTACATCATTTTTTTCCAAAATAGGCATTTTTTTTTTACAAACTTTGTTACTTACAATTCTCTAAAATTTACTAAAAAATGTGGAAAAAGTTGAAATAAGTATATAACACGATAGAAAATTGAATTGAATTGTCAAAGTAAATTTAAATAAAATTATTCTCGAATTCGCCGACTATGTTAATAACTTGAAATTAATTTGAAGCATAATTTAAGAATGGTGCAATTGGTACATATACTTACCTATTAGATTGAAAATTCGGAATTTTGGGATTATCATTCCCAAAACTCACGATTTCAAATAGGCACCTCCAGGTAATCATCTTGCTTTTTTGTGTGTTTCATTAAATCATGAATCAAGGAGAAGAGGAAAATTACAGAGGGAATCGAAAACCGATTATTTAAATTTTTGCGGAAAGGGGGAATCGAAAACTAAAAGTTCATCAATTCACAATTTTTTCCAACACTTCAGTTGTCAGAGAAAATTGCACGACTTTTGATAATTTTTTGTAGATAATACCCAGGAAAATTTAGTATAAGTACCTATTTCGGGGATTTAAAGAGAATTAGCTGAAGCATGAATGAATTTGCGAAGAGTTACCCTTGAAAAAAAACAATTATTATTGATCTGAATTCTCTATAACCCAAGTTTGAATTTTTCTGATCAATTTCATTTTTGAAAGAATTTTTGACAACTGGTTCGAAATTAATAAACTGTTTTCTAAAATTTTTTATGACCGAAATCTCACCAGTGTGTGCAAAGGTAAAAAATTGTTGGTGGATTAGTAGGTGAAATAAACATTAAACACTTGTGTGAGTTTAGTAAGAAAAAAAAATATTGGAATCAGTTCAATAATTTTGAACTATTGTTGAAAATTTTTTCAAAATGAAAATCAATTTTAAAAAATTGAAACACGAGGTACTTACTCACAGAAAATTAAGAATATAAATAATTTCTTATTGTCTTTTTTTTTTATACCAATGATGATATTGGAAAAAATTCAGTGCTTCTCAGTTTTCAAAACCGGTTTACACTTTTACAAAATGACGAATTTTACGGTGTGATTTTAACAAAAAAATTTGAACTCGGTTCATAGTATCAAAGTTTGAACCAAAAATTACAGAGAATTGAAAAAAAAAATATATATTCTTTGAAAATTCCAAAACTGCAGAAAAAAAAACAGAATACCATATTCACTTCGCCCAAACCAGGGAGGGGGAGGGGGAGAGGGAGGGAATGCATAGTGTACATTCCAATTTATTCGAATCTTTTTTAGATTTCAATCACCATTCGCCAAGAGTATTTTAAAACTGGTTGCTGGAAGTGTACTAAAAAACCAGTTTTTAAAATGTAAAAACAAGAGAAAATTTTGAACAAAAATTTGAAAATCAATAAGAACCGAGCGAAAGTATTTTACGCCTGACTCCTCTTCTTCCTCCTTGCCAATTGGTTGATCTATGAATAAATTAAAGAACCATGTCATAGATTTCGACTTCGCTCTCGTCACAAATGAGGGGGTACATTTTATAATTCAAACCGAATTCATAAAAATACATTTCACTTCTCCATAAAAACCACTGGAATAAATCGAAATAATTTTCAAAATGATTCACTTCACATGAATCCATTTTTATGAAGGACCCTCCACAATTTACACGAACACAAAAATAACGAAAAAAAAAAAACGAATCCCAGCCCCCCTTCCCTTCACCCAAATGAGACCCTGCCGTAAAAAAGGGACCTTGTGTAAAAAAAAATCGATGTCTTCATTTTTTGTCATTTGGACCAAAAACGTGAAAAATGAGACATCGATTTTTTTTACACTAGGTCCCTTTTTCACGGCAGGGTCACATATGATAAAACCAATCCCATTACACTAATTATTTTCTAAAAAAATAAGTGTTTCTTCGTTACAAAAATCAGCCCCAAATTTCTCTCCAAAAAATAGATTAAAACCGCTACAGAATAATTCGACATTGACTAATACTACACGTTTTATTTTACAGATTCATGCGGGTAACATGAAACCGCACCCTATCGGCCTATGTAAGTAAATTATTATTTATTACTGTTAATTTTCAATTTGTACTTGAGCAAATGCCAATGAGCAAGCTGCTTTATTAATTAATCTAACCCTAAGTACTTGGATGACTCGGGCTCGAAAAGAGAAAAAGAGAGATGCGAAATGAAATAAATCATTTTGATAAATGTACGCAACCTTCTCGGCTACATATTCAAGCTTGAATCGAACTCGCAGAGAAATAGGAGAGAGAAAAAAGTATAAATTCCAAACTCGGTTATCTTCTTGACAAGGGGAAAAAAAGGGAGTGCAAAATTTCAAATAGTATAAAACTTCTATATATTTTAAATACTCGGCTAGTAAATTTACCAACTTTTAACTCGGTAATTTTTTTTCTCTCTCTCATTTATATATTTTCAGTTCAATGTAACCATTTCAGCTAAAAGGTACAAGGTGAAGAAAAAAACAGGGACTAGGATCCGTTCAGCTTTACAGAGAACTCGTACTCGCTAAAATCTCGATATTGAAATTTTCTGCAATTCAAGTGGCCCGTAAAATACCCGAACATAAATATTATTTAAGACCAGTATAATTTTATTCGCTTTCCATAAAATATCCTCATACAAATACGTTAATGGTACCGAAAAAAATAGAAAATAAAAAAACTCCAGACGTCATCTTGCTCAAATACGTTCCAAGTCGATGATAAAAATCGATATGAACATATTCGACGTAAGATTCCACGGTTTCCATATCTTGGCGAATAAAAAATCTCGCTGCCAACTCGGCATATGTCGTATTTTAATCCATAAAAAGACACAACACCCTTCCGATCTTATTTGGAAAACTCCAGCAACGTAAAATTTTTTTACGATTAATAAAGATCAAAATTCGCCCAAAGAATACTTTTGCACCCATTAAACGATAAGCTAGTTGGAAAAGAGGTGAAGAGGGGTGAGAAGGTAGACTGAAACACCAAACGAGTCGAATAAAAAAATACGTCTATAAAAAAATATGAGTCTGGATATAGAAACCATTCTCAGGGGATTAAAAATTAGATTTTGAATTGACACTGATTTTAGACCTTTCAGAATGAGCAGAATCAAAGGGAAATTTCAACTCAAAAACTAATTTTTTACCCCTAAGGTTGGTTTCTATATTTAGACTCACAAAGAAAAAAATATAGGTACCTATTTCATCAGATCAGATTTCCGCAATAAAATGAATTTTCCATCTAAAAATGATTTATTAACCTAAGTTGGAGTTTTCCAAGAGCCACCACGTGTTAAGGCTGTGATTATACTTCGGTCCATATATCATTTTTTCCCCGGCTCTCTTCTCCTTTTATAATCTAGTTCCAAAATTTGGCTCGTTTCGTTGTAAAATATCTTATAAATCTGCAGTTTTTTCGATAAGCTGGGAAAATAAATCATATTGTACGCGGAAATGCACTCGCAATTTGTTTTTTCCAACCTACGATAATCGTTCGGTTTTACGATACGAAAAAAAAAACCTCTCGAACGAGACAATGAACCAAAAGTTACAACTGTTTACACACCGTCGATGGCAATTTTTCGTACAATGTTAACGTCATTACCGACGGTAGCAGCAGCAGGTGAATTCATTAAAAAAGCATCAAGTTTGCACGCCCTCTAATCCCACGTCTTCCATTAATCACCTCTCTCGCGGGCAGCCCGGCGCGACTACATTTCCATATACTACTGAGTGCAATCTAATAAAAATTTTCAACGAATGCGGCTGTCCAGATTGATAAATCCAGCACCAGGCGAGTTTTTTTTCAAGGTTATTAAATGGAACCGTGGAAAGACTCTCACAGACGTACAAGTTTATTACCACCCTCTCGTACCTCCGCCTGGCCAGAGTCATCTGTGCAGATCTTGTTTAAACAACGTGTATAACAATGCGTTAATTATCTTTATATTTAAACTAATTTAACTAGGTCTTTAAGAGGAAAAAAATTATTAACAATGGATTTTTTTTCGGTTTCAGATTTATTATGCGTGTTATTGGCCGGCTATGCGTCAGTGAGTATTTTAGAATTTTGTAATTTTGGTCGCCAAAATGCAATTGCAGGGAGGAGTAGGATAGTTCGATAGTTCCGTAAAAATTCGAACCAAAAATAAAGTCAGGTTTTCAGATTAATTTTTTTTTTCATCAATTCCCCTTGATGGTCTATTCACAAGACCACGATCATTCCTTTTTCAACTCTCAAGAGAGCTGGGGGGTGGACTCGTAATTTTTGGAAAATTTCTATATTTTTTTTTTTGACGAATTACTCAAATTTAAAGGTTTATATTTTGAGATGGGTTGTACTGAAGGAGAATGATTTTCAAAGATTTTTACTAATTTTTCAGCAAAATTCAAAAATTTTACTGATTTTTCAGTGAATTTTCATTGATTTTTCGGAGATTTTTCTCACTGATTCGTTTTTAGTGAAAATTTTTTCACTGATTTTCTTCTGTGCTTGCAATTCTGACTGTTTTTTTAGTGATATTCGATAATTTTCAAAGAACTTATACATGAGAGAGTAGTTTAAAAAATTACTGATTCAAAAATGAAAATTCACTGATTAAATCAGTAAAATTTTCCCTGATTTCTACAGTCGCACATTTTTGGCTTTTTAATCAGTCAATTTTGACTGATTCAAATTTAGAGAGTATAAAAAAGAATTGATAGAAGATTCAAAAGTGATAATTACATTTTGAAAAGCTCAAAGTTGGACTTTGATGGTGAAAACTCCACTTTCATTTTAAGGACAAAAGATAAAAGCTACCATTTAAAAATCTGAAAAAATTAGATTGAGTAAGGAACCCTTTTTACCCTTTATTCAAACAAAAAATTTTCAAATTTTTAAGATGGAATCTCTACAATTCCAAGGGATAAAGGGAACCCACAATTTTGACCAAAATTTAAAGAAAATTGAAAAAGTGAAGTAGCACATCGGTTTCTACTATTCCGAAGGCGCTGAGTTCGAATATGAACTCGGTTTTTTCCACTGTTGCCATATGTACCATATTATGCCAGATGTAGCATAATTTTTTGGGATGTTTTTGTCTTCCTGACACAATGTTATGATTTATGATGCCAAGGAGCCAAAAATGAAAAAAAATGGGTGATAAAGGGCATTTTTAGCATAATTATGCCAGATATGGCAACACTGGATTTTTTTCATTCGATTGCTATGAGCCACCACGATATTTTCATTGAAAAACGTTTTTAAAGGTGCTATGAAGTCGAATATTTGCGCTTATTTTTTCGGATGATTTGACCTTTCAGTACCCCCCCCCCCCATTTTGGGTTTATGAAATAAAAATATGCACAGCAAAAAAATCTGAAAAATCATCAATTGTACCAAAGTACGACCATTTGTACCAGAAAGAAAAAATTTATGTCTTTTATTTTTGAAATTAGAGCGATTTTTAAGTCTCAAAATGAGGTTTTGGCTAAAAAAAACGGTACAAAAAAAAATCAGAATTTTGGAGTTCTTAATAATGTTTGATGATTAGTTCCAAAAAGTAGCTCTTAGATTGATTCACCTATCTTAACCAGGGATGCCTTTTATGGGCGTAGAGTGCGAATATCGACTAACCTTTTGATTCGATCCTCCTCAAAATGCACTGATCGAGAGAAAAAAATACGATTTTTGGAGCAGGGGTTCGGTTAGAGCACGAGGAAGAAGGTCGAATCGAAAAGTAAGTCGATATTCGTATTCTGCATCCACAAATCAGTGAGAATCGATATTTCACATGACATTTTTATTATTCCCAGCTTGATTTTCTCTAAAATTGGGGTCTAAAGAGGCACTGAAGGGTCAAATCCAAAAAATATGCAAATATCCGAGTTCAATGCCCTCAAAAACCTAACAAACGACAGGTCACACGTTATTTTTCTTTTTTTAGAATTTTGACTTTTTCAAGGGAGCTAATTAAGGGGTTCATGAGGGTTGGATGAAAAAATTGAGTACATATTTGAGCTCAGCATTTTCAACGTAGAAATCGATAAGTTACATTACTTTTTGAATTTTGGTCAAAATTGTGGAGCTCTGTATCCCTTAGGGATGAATAGATTCCGTCTTGAAAGTTTTTTGGTTGAAAAAAGGGTGAAAAGGCTACTCACTTTAATTTTTTCGCATTTTTAAATGGTAGGTTTCATCTTCTGCACTTACCACAAAAGTTGAGTTTTTACCACCAAAGTTCAACTTTGAGCTTTTCAAAATGTGATTAGCCTATCGCTTTTGAATCTGCTATAAATTCTCTTTCAGATCCCATGAACAGTTCTCCTTCAAAGACAACGAATCTCGAAATATGAGCCTTCAAAATTGAGTAATTTGGCAAAAAACTGCAATTGCAAAAAAATTACAAGTCCCAGCCTCAACTCCTCAGAGAGTTAGAAAGAAAATGACCGTGGTTTTGTAAATAGACCATCAAGAGGAACTCGTAAAAAAATTGAGCGAAATTCGAAAACCTGACTTCATTTTTGAATCGAATTAATATATGTAGAATAACCCAGTAGTGTATTGAATATGAGGAAGTAGAAAGAGATGATTGACATTTAGCAGGATGTATAATTACATCGTCGGGCTTTCGATAAAGGTACGATAACTAGATATTCGCCGACAAAACGAGAGCCAGAGATTGGTGTATAAATGGGATGGTATTTTATGGTTATATACGTTAATTTAGAACCAATACAGCAGTAATGAGAAGTTACGACCTTACAACGTCGAATCATCGAACATCAGATCAATACGCCACGAGCTCAAATAACGATTTTTCTTTTCTAATTAATTTTTTAACGAGTATTACGCGAGCAATTCGAAAAGCCGAGAAGAAATTTTCATTTGATAGAAAAGGCTCATGTACGTTATTATGGTATATTCTTTCAATACCTACTTCATTTCCTTTTCGAATCTGCAATAGTACGAGTTTCATGTAACAACCATATTCTCCGAGCAATTAAAATGAATTACTAAACAACTGTCGATCTCGTACGTATCTCAGTAAAGGCATAACCATCACATCATCAGCATTAGATAATATTGAAATTTAAACTAAATTTGATAATTTTTTTCTTCTCTCTTCCGTTATTTCTCGTTGCAATCGATAGGTACCCGATATTTTGAAAATCATCCAAAGATCGTGTTTGCATTATTTAATTTATTGGACGAACGTAAATTCAGTAATGTATTTTTTTCGGCCATTAAATATCTTTATGTTTGAAAACTATATCCGTAGGTAATTCATAAACACGTAAACCGCGACCATAAGAATCGTAAAGAAGAAAGGGGCTCGAAATTGCACCGAATTCGCAATAACGCCTCGAAACCGGAAACTGCATAGAATAATTTAAAACCAACAATTTCGTATGGTACCATAAAAACCTCTTAACCCATTTTTGGAGGCGCCAGACAAAAAAGAGAGTTGATTATTACGTACGTATTTTCGTCACTCTCTCCGCTGGTTCCTTTATCAAAGTCGTAAGTAAAGATAAGGGTGTTGAAAATTGATATCTATAAAAATGCAATTAGATATGGGTGATAATCGTGACGAAATTTTAATAAAAGTTTTATTTTTTTATTCAATGATACAATATGATCTGCGTATAAGAAGGAATAGCATTCGTCTTTGGAGTAAAATACGTAAACATTCTCGGCAATAAGTACATATAAATTTCATCAAATTTAATGTGTTTAACAGTAAAGAATCCCAACTCGAATATTTCATTAATTCGACACTTTCCTGAATGTTTTGTTTTATTCACTCGGCACAGATTGGTAAAAAAAATTGTCTCAACTTGATAAGCAATTCTCTGCTTTTTTTCGATTTTTGTCTAGATGCAGCCTTAATTTGCCTCACTTTCCTTCGAAGTTCATTCCGAAAGGCAACGAGCTAAATACAAGATCTACAAACTCAAAAAGTCAGCGTTTTTACAAAAATTGGCTCTTTTCATGTTTTCGAATTTTTGCTGATAGAAGAAATTTTTCCAAAACGAGATAGTTCGTGGAAATAAACAACACTTTCATTTTTTTGGAAGGGGAAATCTCGTTGAAATTATTTCAGAGGCCAGTATTCCAAAATTAAAGTACTTGTACGTACTAACTTGATCATTTTTTTTTTTTTTTTTGTAAAATTAGTCAAAAAATAAACAATTTTTGAGGAGAAAATCAAATGTAAATGTACTTAACATTTCCCACTTATAAGAATTTCAAATTTATGGAATCTGTGGCGGAAAATTTTTGAAAATTTAAGGTACCTATAATTGAAATTTTTGACAGTTCATACAGTATTTGTGGGGAGGGGGAAGGAATGGCATTATAAATTTTTTTCAACTCTTTTGCCATCTATGACTCCTCTCTCCCCTCCTCACACACAAATCAAAAATAATATTCAGTTGAAAGTTTTTTGAGTAAGAAATTCACAAAGTTGCATAGAATATTTAAAAAGTTGATTAAAAATTCCACAAAAAATGTTTAAAATTCCCCCCCCTCCCCCGTAGAAATATTTCAATTTTTACTTTTTGTAAAATAGCAACCAAATTGTACGAAATTTCGGAATAAAATTTTGAAAAAATGTGTATTTTTTCTTTCAAAATTGCCTAAAATAATTGAAATTACTTACATGTACCTACTTATCTTATTTTTCTTGGTAAAAAATGTTCAAAATTATTCAAAATGCAAGAAAATATTTTCAGTTTATTGCGATCACTGCAAAAATGAAGAACTTACTTACACCAAGATCGGTCAAATAATTTTCAAAAAATTCAAAATGACTCTCAAATTGAAAAAAAAAAATCAAAAAGATCGTTTTCTAGAAAAGAAGTAAGAACCGAAAATTGATGTTTCAAAAATTATGTACATACTTACAAGACAAATTGTTGAATTTTAACAGAAATCGTGAAAAAGAAAAAAAATTATAAAATTTAATCAGCTGAATTAACTTACCTATGAATATCTATTACTTGCAGATCATAAATGCACTAATTGAATTTTCATCCGAATTTATTGAACTCAGTAAAATAAAAAAATGTAATTTTTCAGACATTTCAACCAATTTTTCCATACATATTAATATCTAGGTATCAAAAAAATTTTTACATCTTTTTGAACGATTTCGACGATTGACGATTTAAAGATTTTCGTACTTAATGATATTAAAATTACTTCAGGTACTTTAGCAAATTTTAAGACATTTTAAATTATTTTTAGAAATTCAAGCGCGCGCACTCTTCACAAAAAAATTCAAGTCATGGTGTCTCTGAAATCTATGATTCGAAATTTTTTATCCTTTTTTGTATTTTGAGGGTCATCTTTTTCATCTCTTTTCCCCCTTCCTCCTCCTCCGCCACCTCTCCCCTCCCCTCTCCCACAAAACATCATTATGCGTTAAAGAAGTTTGTGAGACGTTCTCGACTTGATTGAAAAATATTTCGAAAAGTTGTGAAGTCAAATTTTTAAAAAACCAGTTTCGCTCAAATTTCGTATTTTTTCTGATGATAAATTCACAATTTTTATTACTTAAAAATTCAACATTTTTCAAAATTCAAAGGTTTTTTTTGGTATTTAGACCGAATTTTATACTTTGAAAGGAAGGAAAGGTTCTCTTTCCCTTCTTAGGTCACAATTACATTTTCAGAAGTGAAAATTATTTTTTAAAAAATTGCAAAAGTTGCCAGTAAATTTCAAAATTGATGGAATGTTGGATATTTTTTTCCAATTTCACGAATTTTAAATGTATGATTAGAATACATTTTACAGCATTTAAAAATTAACCTTCAAGTAATTTTTCAAATCCATTGAAAAAATATTGAAGGTTTCTAAAAAAAAAAAGAAATGCTCCAAAATAGATTTCATAATCGTTGTTACCTGCAAAACAAAAGAAAGATCCTAAAAATCAAAAAGAAATTTCCATCTCAATCGTTTCCCTTTCATCAATTTTTTTTCATCAAACAAATAAAATACAAGCTAACACGCCTCATCGCACCAAAACTTACAATTCCACTTTTTCACCTCTAATTTTCTAGTCAATTGCCAAACAATGCGTATTCCAATTGCCGAGTAAACTTTTTAAACTCAGCTCTTTTTGAAACCCGCTAAACAAACAGTTGAAAATTCTGGTAAAAAAATTTTCGTCGAGTTGAATTATTAAAGGCGCATTCACTCGCTTCGTTGGTTTTCTTTACACGCGTAAAAATGACGCATACGTGAGCCCAACGTTTACTCGCTTTTTAAAAGAATTTTATATGCTAAACAGTTGAAATTTTCATTCCAAGGTTCGTCCATTTACGTCTCAAGCGGCACTCTACTTTTCGTTCATATCGCATTGTAAAAAAAAAGAAAACGGAAAAAAGTTTAAAGTTGATAGAAAACTAGATATATATCTAGGGGTAATTTAGACAATACGAAATACTCGTTTCCACCACGTATATGGGAAATAATTTTCCATAAAATTTACATTACGGGCAGAAAGAACTCTTTTGTAAAAGGCTAGAGAAATTTTCTTCGGTACGTCATACCTTCTTGGCCTGGTTGTTACATCTATTAGTCACGTAGTATGTTTATATAGTAAACAAAATCAGCAGCAACGAAGGAATAAGAGAGAACCCCCAGAGCAGGCAATTTAGATGATATCATAAGGCATCGCGTTACTTTACCGGTACACCCAACGCTACGCTATATATGTATAGACTTGAATGCGAAGCGTCAAAAATGAAATACAATACTCTTGTGTATTCTATCATCGTCTTGGTAAACTTTAGCAAGATGAATTATATTTTTAACGTTTTGTTTCCATTCGTTTTCTGTAAAATGCGTTGAAAACATTTCCAATATAAAGCCTTTAAAAATTATACCTACGTTGGATAGGGTGTTTCTAACAACACGATGAAGAGTATTTTCAAATTTTAGAAGTCTCGACCCCTGAGGTGGTTCGGTTTACTGAAATTCCCTAAATTTTAGATCCCTTATTAAGTAGGAACCGTACTCGAGGCCCTCTTTTTATTTCGTATAATTCATCACAAGAAAATATGCTGAAAACAAAACATTTTTTTAGAAAAAAAAATGAAAGAATTC
Source organism: Pseudococcus jackbeardsleyi (assembly GCA_038380155.1). Classification (NCBI taxonomy): domain Eukaryota; kingdom Metazoa; phylum Arthropoda; class Insecta; order Hemiptera; family Pseudococcidae; genus Pseudococcus; species Pseudococcus jackbeardsleyi. The sequence goes on from CM076241.1 coordinate 38,109,348, forward strand.
CGAACATTCGTTGAAAATTTGAAAGTAGATATGGCACAATAATTTTGATGCTTGAAAATCAACTGTGGGCCCGAAAAATCACACCAGAGAGAGTTCTGGAGGATCTGAAATAGAATGTCGAGAGGTGGTGAGTTGATTTCCAAAATTTAGGAATGTATGAATTCATTCCCTCTTTCTTGGAGTATGTGTAGATTGTGTAAACATAGATTTTCATTTGGGGGGAGGGGGTGTACAAATTGATTCCATTTTTTTTCGGGGTATGTAAGAATTGATTCAGAACCTCTTAAATTTTTAAAAAATTGAATGGAATAGAATTTTTTTCCAGTTTTTAGCAATACAGGCACTCAGTTGAAAAATTTCATATTGAATTTTGAAAAAAATCGAGTACCTAAGTATTTAGAAATTTTGGGCATTTTTATAGCATTCATTTTTCATTATTTTTCAAGAAAAAAAAGTTTGAGTAAATGATAATTAAGAGACATTTTCTCTATTTAAAAAATGTTCCATATTTTTTTATTTCAGAAGAATTTTTAAATATTTCATTCCTGAAGAGCATTATTAGTTCTTAAAAAAATCAATTTTTCAGTAATAGTGACTTGTAGGTATCCAAGCTCAATGTGTAAATAACTTTGAGCTCAAACAAAAGTGAATGGAAAGTACATACATCATTAAAGAACCCCAATATCCAAAATTTCAGAGGTCGTAGTTCATTTTTTGAATTTTGGTGAATTTCTGGAGTTTCAAACTTACTTCATCATCTTGGAAAATGTAAAAATTTGATCCAATCAACGCAAAATTTATGAAACTCTAAAACTGATGATGGACGGATCAATAGAAATTGAAAAAATTCTACAATCAAAAAAAAAAATCAAACTCCAACACCAAATCTACCCCCATCCCTCCGACCACCCTTTCTAAAACTGGACGTGGAAATTTTAAAAATTATACACTCCCAGTATAATAAAACTAAAACTAAAACAAAAAAAAAAACTGGAAATTGGAAAATACTCCATTTTTTACCTTATTAAACGATTGGAATCAAATTCAAATTGTTTGGAGTTTTTCAAAATTGGAAAAAAGACAATAAAAATGGTCCATGTGTGAAATTCAGCACTTATAACTGCAGATTAACAGATTGGCGACTTCTTTAAATTTTCCAAAATTCGCAATTTTGTGTTCAAATTCTGATTTTTTAAAACAGAAAATTAAATTTTTGTCGGGAAAATTTCCAGCAAAAAATATTAATTTAAGCTCAAAGTTGCAAATTTCGGGAAATTTTTCTTTAATCTATTTAATCGGACACGACGCAACACGATCATAAGTGACGAAGATCATTTGCAACATTTTTATGGGGTTTTCTCCAGCACTGGAAAATTTTGAAATTTTCTGGAAGCTCCGCAAAGTCTTGAAATCATTTCCCATTTATTCCTAAAGTCGAAAATAATAACAAATTTCAGCTTTTTTCGAATCAAATTTTCATATTTTGCAGGGCGATCCATGAAAAATTTGTAAAATTTCAAAAATCTGCCGAAATCCGAGAAATGAACTTCAGCATTTGAAATTTTGGATATGGCATTCTTTTTCGATATATTTCGATATATTTTTGTTTGAGATCAAAATTTTCCTTCAAGTTGGATATTTTCCTTATTAGATACAATTTTTTCACTTGGCTATTCCAAAAAAATTTTTTCAAGTTCTGAAAGATCTATTTTCTTACAAAAAATTTAGAGAACTTCTTGACTGTTTCTCGCCATGTGAATTTTAAAAACGTCGCTTGTCATTGAAAATATGGGAAATTTATTCAATTTCATACATCGTTTGTCGTAAAGTCAGAAAACCAAAAATAAAATAATTTGGAAATCGTGGGAGGGGGAGGAGGGAATAATGCAAGAATGTACTTACTTGAAAAAAAGTAGTAATTAACTCGTACACCCTTCCCCTCAAAATAGTAAATCAATTCCTACATACCTCCCCACAAAAATAGGTATCATATTCGCCCATCTTTTTAGGTGAATATTTCGATGGGAATTACTTCAGCTACAGTCAACATTTCAGACATTTTGACTCGATTTGACGATCCCCTGAAACCTTCTAGGTTGATTCTTCGGTTCTAAAGTTCATCTCTACGAATCAAAATTGGGTCTTATTTTCAAAAAATGTTGGTTACTTTTTAACCAGATAAAAGGAAATCGTATTCTTCAATGAAATCTTATGTATAGGAAAAAAAAACAAGTGATGTAACCTTTAAAATTTGAAAATTCAATTCAAGATCCATCCCAATCGGTCATGCTCCCCCACCCATCAAAAAATTTTCTAATCATTAAAAAATACCTGCATTTCCAAGTTGCCAACTTTTTAGAAAAAATATTTGCCTCGTTTGAAATCATCCTCGACGAAAAAAATACCTCGTTTGATTATTTTTTCACTTCTCGTGACAGGAAAAAAATACGCCGAATAGATTCCGGTTTGAATATTCATGCGAAAAATATTGCATATTTAATCCGCCTTAAATTTCAATTATAAATTGCGGTATAACGGTATAAGAGATAGGCAACTTTGTAGAGAGCGTTTGTTCATTTGACGTTGAATAATTTGCATACGCGTTTCGCCGAAAATACCAACACTCGAGTGTAAGCCTGGGTATTCGATTACGGGCCGTTTTTGACGTATAAATTCACACTACAAGTTGTACTGGGTGATTTTGTCGGTGTTGCGGATTTGGAAAAATCAATGGAACGGATAACTCGGAAATGATATTGTTAATAATCCGAACGAAGTTATTCTCTGGGGGGTAATAACGCGAGTATGAGGCTATAAGCGATGATAATATTCTACGATATAATTTCCCGTTTAAAATAAATATACCGAATGTTCTAAGCAGCTAGAATGTTAATTGTTGAAATCTCGTATTCCGCATTCGTAGTATTTATGTTATACAAGAGAGTAGACAAACATTACGAATACTTGTAAATGTATTTACTTTAAAATTCTGCCTTCGTCTTGAATTTCCAACTTTATAGAATCATACTAATTCTGGGGTATTTTCACAGGCACAGAACGGATATCAATACAACAGACCAAATGGACAATCGACGCCGAAACCATTGAATGGAAATGGAAACGGTAATGGAAACGGAAACGGAAACGGAAACGGAAATGGTAAAAATGGTTACCAAAAGAATGGTTTCCCAACCACGAAAAACGGTGCTCAAACCAACGGTTACCAAAACGGTCAAAATGGCCAACAAAGTTACCAAAATAGTCAATCGCCATCAAATGGTTACCAATATAATCGACCAACGGTGAATTTCCCACCGCCCAGTGCTAGTCCTAATGGTGCTCAAGTTACCACACCAACGGCCGGATACTCTTCACCGGCCAGCTTCCCTCAACCATTCAGACCGAATGGTGGATCGACCCCGGGAGGATTCCAACAGCCTTATTCTACCTCTTTGGCAACCACCGAATCTCCCAATTCATTCCAGACTCCGGCTGCCCAGAAGCAACCAGCAAGTTATAATGTTCCTCAAAGAACAAATGGCTTTAGTCCAAAACCTCAATCATTTAGTAGTTTTCCAACTGCGTCGACCAATTTAGGATATGGTGGAACTAGTCAAGTAACCGGAGGGTTCAGCGAACCAAGCAGTACACCGGCTCCAGGTTTTGAACCATCCGGATACAGCACTCCAACTCAAAGTAACCGATTTGGAAATACCGGTTATGGCGGAGCAACGTCTCCAGAGCAGACCAATTTCAACGCTGGAAGCACCGGACCAAGTAATTTCTACCCAGCATCACCAGGACCACAAAGACCAGCCAGTTTCCAAACTCCAGGAAGTGCTGTTCCATCTGGACCTAGCGGTTATACATCTCCTGGAAGTACTCCAGCTGGACCTGGTTCTTACACAGCTCCAAATGCTGGATCCCTAGGACCAAGTAGTTTTACAACCGGTACTGCTGGATCCCAAAGGCCAAGCTCGTTCACAACAGGAAATGCAGGAAGTCTAGGACCAAGCAATTATAACACTGGAAATGCTGGCACTTTGGGACCAAGTAGTTTCAATGCTGGTGGAGGTGGTCTTCAAGGTCCTAGCTCATTCACCTCAGGATCTCCTGGATCTCAAGGTCCAAGCTCATTTACTGCTGGAACCGCTGGCCCCCAAGGGCCTAGTAGCTTTATCCCCAGCAAACAAACGACTGCTCCTGATGATGGTAGCTACGATGGTGGCGATTATTCGGCCATTCCAGGAAGTCCCAATACAGATTACCCAATTTTTGCTGAAATACCTAAAACCTCGTTTAGTTGCAATGCTCAGCAATACCCTGGTTACTATGCTGATGTTGAAGCTCGCTGCCAAGTATTCCATATTTGTGCCAATGGTTTGAAATATGATTTCTTGTGCCCGAATGGAACCATATTCAGTCAGCAACATTTCGTTTGCGTTTGGTGGAATCAATTTGATTGCAGCACTTCTGAAAGCTTTTACAATCTGAATGAAAAATTATACTCGGGTCCGCAAGGTGGTCCATCTGGTCCATCGGCCAATTTCGGAGGTTTAACTGGTCCTCAAGGTCCATCAGCTAACTTCGGTGGTTTATCTGGCCCACAAGGACCATCGGCCAATTATGCCGGAGCTGCTGGTCCTCAAGGTCCAACCGCCAATTTCGGAGGTTCTCAAGGTCCCCAAGGACCAACAGCTAATTACGGTGGTGCCCAAGGTCCTCAAGGACCAACAGCCAACTTTGGCGGTTCTCAAGGACCCCAAGGACCAACAGCCAACTACCCTGGATCCACTGGTCCTCAAGGTCCAAGCGCCAATTTCCCAGGATCAGCAGGTCCACAAGGTCCAAGCGCTAATTTCGGAAGTCCACAAGGTCCATCCAACTACGGTGGTTTTCCAGGACCTCAAGGACCATCCAACTTTGCTGGCCCAACAGGACCACAAGGACCACAATCCAGCTACGGAAATCCATCAGGTCCACAGTCAAGTTACGGTAGTCCACCTGGATTCCAACCACAGCCAGGTACCTTTGGAGCAACACAAAAAACCCAAGCTACCTTTGGCAGCCCAACAGGCCCCCCGACTGAACCCGATCAAGCCCTCAACTTCCCCAAATACGGAACACCCGGCAATCAACCACAAGACTATGGAACTACCGATAACCAACAACCAGACGAAGGTATCGATGTTCGTTTCCAATCCAAACTTCCATCAGCACAAACACGCCCTGCCAATGGTTACAGTCAAGGATCATTCCCAACAGCTGGACCAGGAGGATACCCCAGTTCACCTGCGGATTTCTCTCCAGTAACCACCACCGAACAACCAGCTACTGAAGTTAACCCATTCAATATTTATAGCGGACCTGAAAATACTTTCTCCAACTTTGAAACCGAATCACCCACCAGTCAAAGTAATCCATTTTCACCCAGCGGCGTACCCCAACCCAGTAGAGAATATTTACCGCCTTTTGGCAAAAAAAGATAATTTAAATAATTTATTAGTTTTTATGTGAATTTGTAAATAATTTTATTTATGTTTTTTTTTGCTTTCTCTTTTTTTTTTCTAGACAAAATTCAGTAAAATTAATTTTATACGAACCATTCTAGATTATTTTGTACAGTTTAGTACACGATTCGAATAAATTTTTTTTCTAAAATTTTAATATTCATTCAACTTCAAAGGGAATTTGTGGAAATATAAAGTTGACCAAATTTCTACTCGCATTCGAATTTTTTGAAAATTTTTCCCACAAATAACGAGTTTATGAAAAATAAACACCATGCAACCTCATATCAGTTCGTTTGCATTCAGAAGAAAAACCCAAACCGCACATGCTTAATTAAAAATTGCTCTTTCTTTTATGAAAATAGTCCGAATACCTTTGTACACTTTGATGAATGGAAAAAAGTATTAATTAAATAGGATGAAATGATTTCAAACCCGAATACAGTAGCTCGGCTTTGAATGAACGAAAATTCATCTGCATTTCATTTCTCTCATCTAATGTACGTATTTCTTTGATTAAATTCCCGTTAGCAATTTGAGCGAAATTCAAAGCGCTTTTTCGTCATTAAACGCATCAAATTAGCGTCGTACGTTGAATCTTCCCTCGTTAATTTAGGGCGGAAAAATTCCGAAAATTTTATCCATTTAATGCCTTATACGAGCTGGTATTTTGCTACATGCGAAACAAGCAAAATATAAAAATACCTCCGGTAATAGGGGTTTCTTTTGTAAATTACCAACAATAAGGCAAAGGTAGAGGGGGGAATCGATTTTCATAATATAATCACTTAAGGCGATAGATCAATTAACAAAATGCTATTTATGAAAGTATTTGCCTACATTGTTAATTTGCAAGTATAATTCCATTAAGTATTTTATTTGGAAATAAACTGTCGTCGTAGATATTTCGAGCCTTAAATTTCAAGTATTCCTATCCCTCGACACCTTTTTTAGAGCTATAAAAAAAATGAAAAAAAAAACTCGATTAATAATTTTCATTTCCAATATTTCACCTTTGTTGCTCGGCCCATTAATTTTGGCAGGAGGCGGTGCGAGAGGCAACGGAGGTGGCATCGTCCGCGCATCGTAACGATAATTCATTAAGATTAATATATCTCGACGCCTTCCATAATTCATATACGCAATTCTGCTCGCAATAATGTACCCAGGTAACATAACACACCGCATGAGTGAAGTAATATTTTAAGGAACAAAATCCACATCCGATAATTTCCCAACGAATGAGTAGGTATAATTTACCACGTTGTATATTCTACGTGTGCATCTAGAGGGAAAATTTTTCGTGCAATCGTCGTTTTCGAATTTATACGAATAATATACGTACGCACTTATGAAAGCGTAATAAGAGAAAACAAACCTCGAACGTATAAGATTTTCTGGCAACTTTATATCTACAACACGCGGAGAAAATCTGACACAGACAGAATTTCGCAACACGTTAAACCGTTAACGTAATTACAGAGCTCGCAGAATTTGCAAATTAAGAGGATAACTTCGCAGCTAAGAAGAAAACTTTTCAACTCGATGCGCGACATGTTTTATTGGAAAAGTATAAAATTATACAAAAACGGGTACCATACGTGACATCAAAAGATATTTATACGAATACGAATGCGTGAATAGGGATACGGGTATGGCATCGTGAGTAAAATTGTAGATATTTTATGAATTGGATGCTGGGTGGAGATTGAAAGTTTTTCAAAGCAGAATTAACGTCTGGTCGACACCAAAACGCATTTTACAATCAAAATATAAAAGTAAGGATTTTTTCACGAATTAGGCCTTTACTCTCTCATTTATAAATCAGTGAAAATTATCGAAATCACTGAGTAACAGTCAGAAGTGCAGCATAGGAGAAAATCAGTGAAAAAGTTTTCACTGAAAACAAATCAGTAAAAAAATCACTGTAAAAGCAGTGAAAAATTACTGCAAAATCAGTGAAAATTACCGAAAATTACTGAGTAACAATCAGGTGCAGCATAGGAGAAAATCAGTGAAAGTTTTCACTGAAAACAAATCAGTAAAAAATTACTGTAAAAGCAGTGAAAAATTACTGCAAAATCAGTGAAAATTACCGAAAATTACTGAGTAACAATCAGGTGCAGCATAGGAGAAAATCAGTGAAAGTTTTCACTGAAAACAAATCAGTAAAAAAATCACTGTAAAAGCAGTGAAAAATTACTGCAAAATCAGTGAAAATAACCGAAAATTACTGAGTAACAGTCAGGTGCAGCATAGGAGAAAATCAGTGAAACAATTTTCACTGAAAACAAATCAGTAGAAAAATTACTGTACAATCAGTGAAAAATTACTGTAAAATCAGTGAAAAATTACTGCAAAATCAGTGATAATTCACTGAAAAATCATTGAAATTGATGAATTTAGCTGAAAAATTGGTGAATATCTTTGGTACATCAGGAAAAACCTTCGAAAAATCAGCGGATTTCGCTGATTTTGCCTGTGCTACAATTCTGACTGTTCATCGGTGACTTTTCACTGATTCAGAATGAGAGAGTGCAAAGTAGTTTTTAAAATGTCGATAGGAGATTTGAGAGCCTTCTTTCGTTCCTTGTCCTTCATAGGAAAGAATTTCTGGTCGTAGTCATGGTCACGTAAAAGTATATTTCAGGAATGGAATAACCTTGTCGTATAGAAAATAATTTTTCTCTCTTAATTTGAATCAGTCAAAAATGACTGATTAAAATCGACAAAATCAAGTCACTGTGGGAATTAGTAAAAAAAAAAGTACGATTCAGTCAGTGAAATTTCACTACTAAATCAGTAAAAATAAAATTTCACTGATTCAATCGTTGATTAATTACTGATTCAATCAGTGATTTTTTTTCACTGTTTCAATAATGAAAATCCACTGATTTGAATCAGTAAATTTTTACTGATTTCAATCAGTCAACTAATTTTCACTGATTTAACAATCAAAATCCACTATTTGAATAGGTAATTTTTCGCTGATTGGCAGTAAAATAATGCTAATTAACTGGGGAATCAGTGGAATTTGACTGATTATCAGTGACTTGATTTTCACTATTTCGTCAGTCAATTCAGGCATTTTTGACTGATTTAAATTAAGAGAGTTCCATAAGAATGGCTACAAAAACTTTTCGAAGATTATCAACCAGCTCCCTAAAAAATGAGCTTAATATTCAGAGGTAAGGGCGCGGCTCCATCAAACGGCGAGCGACGGCGCGGCGCGGCGCGGCGAGTGACGGCGCGGTGAGCTGCGGTACAACGCGATTTTTTTTAAAATGAGTGTATATGAGAAAAGGGACCTAGGTGTTCTGAAAAAAAGTTATACCTGGGTACCTTTTCTCATGTACGTACATGAGAAAGGGTCTCTGTTCTTTTTTTTCAGAACACCTAGGTCCCTTTTCTCATATACACTCATTTTAAAAAAATCGCGTCGTACCGCAGCTCGCCGCGCCGCGCCGTCGCTCGCCGGGTTGATGGAGCCGCGCCCTAAGTATAAGCAAAGTTTGAAAATTAGTCTTCTATTTTTCACATTTGCCAACATATGAGTAGAAATTGGTAAAATGTATTCAAATGAATGTTGAACCTACCATTAATTTGAATTTTAAAAAAACTAGGTACATACCTACTTACGTTTTTTTTTTCTGAATAATGATGTCTAAAGAAACAAAAAATTGATCTTTTTTTTTTAATAGACAAAATTTAGGGTGATTTTTTTTTGTAATTTTTCAATTGTTTCAGTTTACGCTTTTTTGGCTCAATTTTCAAAAGCGAAAATTTTATCACTTCGTTGAATAACACTGGAAATTTATTTAAAATTTTCATCACGGCTCAAAAAGACAATTTTTCAAAAACAGACCTTCATATTTACAATAAAATGAATTCATTTCTTCAATCGAATGTTATATAAAAATATAGCATTCCAACAGATTTTCATCAAAAAAATGAAACATAATCAACATTTAGGTACTTACGAATAGAGGAAAGGCAACGCTTAAGCAAAAAATTATGATAATTCTACAGCAGCTTACCTGAAAAAAGAAACAAAACAAACATAAAAATTATAACGTACGATTATAATGAGCACATAAATACTATGAAAAGTTATTTTCAAGAAGACAGAAAATTTTGGTATTTATATCATTTCAAAGATGTGTTCAGCTGTTTACCTACATCAACTGATTTTTTATAATCACCTTTATTTTATAGCTTTTCATTGAATATTAGATTCTGATATACTTTAATTTTACAAAATTTTCATTAAAATGATACATCTCCCGCCAGAATTATAAAAAATTAATTGAAATTAAGAAAAAAAAATTCTAGGTAATTAAATTTCCATCCTTCAGGAACAATTTTTCCATAACGAGAGAAAACATGTTATCGAATAGGAGTAAATACATTATAAACATTTTTCCGACATGACAAAATATATGAACAATATGTTGGAAAATTTTAAATTTTCCTACATATCGTAACATTTTTTATATTTTCTTACACTGGACAATTTTTCAGGTATATTTTTCTTGTTTTTACATATTGGAAAAATCATTACATTTTCCAAGTACCTATGGACAAATTTGGACATTTTTTTATATTTTTCTATGTTGGAAAAGCTGTCATATTTTCTCATGTTAGAAAAATTTTCATGTTTTCCCTTTTGGAAAATTTCTCACATTTTTACAAGTAAGAAAAATTTTTGTTTTCCTACGTCATCGTCACCGGAAAAATATGAAAATTTTTTCAAATTTTTTCAACGAGGAAAAATTTAAAAAAAATTCAAACACGAGAAAGTATAAAAATTTTCCAGCAAGAAAAAACAGAAAAAATTTTCCAACATGGGAAAATATAAAAAATTTTCAACATAGGAAAACAAAATATTTTCCAACATGGGAAACATGGAACTTTTTCCAGCATGAGAAAACGTGAACATTTTTCGAACATCAGAAAATAAATAAATTTTTTCAACATGGGAAATATGTATCCAACAAAATACGAGTAAGTATTGGTAAATATTCCTATAAAAAAAAGGATAATTTTTTCTGCCTTTTTTCAAAAAAAAAATAATAAAAATACAACTTTTCAAATTTCCCAACTTGGAAAAATATAAGTGCAAATGATAAATTTTCCGAACTCGTGGGTAGAAGATATGAATTTTGTTCTTGCAAACTAAGAAGTTCCTTCAGAGGAGGTTCCCCTGCCCTCCCCCCACCGTCGATTTGGCACATTCTGAATTTGATTGAATATGAACTATTCGATTCGCAAAACATTACATTGGCAAACAGAGGAAATTTTCTCTAAATCTAGACACCAGTTCACAATAGTCTGAGCCAAATCTTACAAAATTCCTACATCCACTCTTACGTCACAATTCGCAATCGCGTAACTCGAACCAAGATCAACATCGCCATTCATAAGTATTTTTTCGAGCTCATTTCCACGCCATTTTCTACGGGCGCGTCGTAAAACATTGAAAATCTAATTCTCGCGCCGTAAGTCAAGGTTGAAAAATGAACAATTGAAGAAGAGAAAGAGTACGAAAAAAAAGGAAGAACGAAAGAAGAGTAAAAGCGTGATCATCAATCATACAGCTATGCGCTTTCGCTAAGACGACTTGTACTTGATGAGATATGGCGTTCGCCTTTTAAAACTCATTACGTTTGAGTAGGATTTTAAGTTATTAAAAAATAAAGAGCGAGATTAAAATTGAGGAAGGCTGCGAAACGCCGGTTTGGACGAACGGTTGAAACTCCAACGGGGCATAACGAGCAAGGGATTGGGGAGCAGAGAAGACGACGTTGGCACGTATTTATTGGTACGTAAAATTGGAGTATTGTTTTCATTAAGATTTCGCCGAGTACACGACGAACAGAAGGTGAAATTTTGATTAAAGTTTAAAATATATGCGGGATCGAACACGTCGGCGGTTGAAATTTGAGGCGACGCGAATAAGATAGCGGTTGGAATTGCGAATGAGTCGATGTTTTCGGTGAATATGTTGTCGTAACGAAGCGAGCTTTTTCGGCGGTACACGCTCGAAAGCGGCCTCGGCGAATTTCTATAAATTAGCGAATAATGTTATCACACACGACAGAAAATCCGGCAGGATTACGACGATACAATGTAACGACGATGGCGGCACCGCAAACCGGATAATTTTTCAACTCGCTCGATCAATAAGTTGAAAGGTTTTTCGGCATCGTCGTCGTCTATAAGCTTATACAATCCGAACATGTGTAGGTACCTGAGTGAGCAACAAATGCGATAATTAAATAGATTCCGGCCGCGTATACTCGTATCCCGAAATCGAAAAGGATCGTCGTCGGAGAAAGGCGCAGAGAGAAAAATGGACGCGAGAAAATGATAGTAAAACACGAACGCCGGCCGTATGTAGTTGACGGATTACACGTACACTCACACACCCTGTGGCACGCTGAATAAAAGAATCTTGGCGATGGCCTTGAATAAATTGATCGAGTCCCATACCCGCGAGCCCGTACGTAAGCCCCATGGGCGCCGATTCTTCCGAACACGCACCTCATTGCGGATTCATTCAAGTTTTCCGCACTTTTTAAACGAGCCCGGCTTCGATGGCGGTGTTCTTGAATGAGGAAATTTTACCCAAAAAGTTCGCACCGACTGGCGTAATGTGCGCGAGGGTTTATTACGTCGTTGCGTTTCTTCTTCCTCGTTTTTTTTTTCTGAGTCCGATTGCAACTGTGTTAGTAGGACAGAGAAGGAAAAACATCGCAGTGTGATACTTTTTCAGATAAAGTTTCAAAATATCGTAATTTTAGGCTTTGAAAAATGCTATAAAAATTGGTCAATGGGTAGAAAAAATTTCGGAAATAGCATTCGAGAATGAAAAAGAGAAAATAAAGTACCTTTGCCAAAAGATACGGTGCTTTTGAGTTTCAAATTTGGAAATTTTCAATGGCCTTGGGCATTAAAATTGATATATCGAGGTCGGCTCAGATTTTACAAAATGAATGGAGAAAAACGTCAGAAATCGTTCATTTTACACCTACCAGGGCACATTTCCCAATTTATTTTCAGTCACATGGATAGTTTACAGTCCAATAACAGTTTCATACCTCCTAGCAATAATGTTTCAGAGAATTAGGAAACTAGTAATTTTTGTTAACCAAACAAAAAAGTAATACTACATACATAGCTTGTTCACTTATGGATAATAATTATCCACAAATTTCACCACGCATGAAAAAGGCTTCAACATGTGGCAAATCATATGGATAAAAAATTTCCATCAAAATTACCTTTTTTTTAGTGTTCGAGAAAACCAGTAAAACTGTGGTGAATTTTATGGATAATAATTATCCACAAATTTCACCACGCATGAAAAAGGCTTCAACATGTGGCAGATCATATGGATAAAAAATTTCCATCAAAATTACCTTATTTTAGAGTTCGAGAAAGCCAGTAAAACTGTGGTGAATTTTATGGATAATAATTATCCACAAATTTCACCACGCATGAAAAAGGCTTCAACATGTGGCAAATCATATGGATAAAAAATTTCCATCAAAATTACCTTTTTTTTAATGTTCGAGAAAGTCATTAAAACTGGTGAATTTTATGGATAATAATTATCCACAAATTTCACCACGCATGAAAAAGGTTTCAACATGTGGCAAATCATATAGATAATATATTTCCATCAAAATTACCTTTTTTTATAGTTCGAGAAAGCCATTAAAACTGTGGTGAATTTTATGGATAATAATTATCTACAAATTTCACCACGCATGAAAAAGGCTTCAACATGTGGCAAATCATATGGATAAAAAATTTCCATCAAAATTACATTTTTTTTAGTGTTCGAGAAAGCCATTAAAACTGTGGTGAATTTTATGGATAATAATTATCCACAAATTTCACCACTCATGAAAAAGGCTTCAACATGTGGCAAATCATATGGATAAAATATTTCCATCAAAATTCCTATTTTTTAGTGTTCGAGAAAGCCAGTAAAACTGTGGTGAATTTTATGGATAATAATTATCCACAAATTTCACCACGCATGAAAAAGGCTTCAACATGTGGCAGATCATATGGATAAAAAATTTCCATCAAAATTACCTTATTTTAGAGTTCGAGAAAGCCAGTAAAACTGTGGTGAATTTTATGGATAATAATTATCCACAAATTTCACCACGCATGAAAAAGGCTTTAACATGTGGCAAATCATATGGATAAAAAATTTCCATCAAAATTCCTTTTTCTTAGTGTTCGAGGAAGCCATTAAAACTGTGGTGAATTTTATGGATAATAATTATCCACAAATTTCACCACGCATGAAAAAGGCTTCAACATGTGGCAAATCATACCTACGGATAAAAAATTTCCATCAAAATTCCTTTTTTTTAGTGTTCGAGAAAGCCAGTAAAACTGTGGTGAATTTTATGGATAATAATTATCCATGTATTTCACCACAAATGAAAAACGTTTGAACGTGTGGCAAATTCTTGCCAAAGTTACGGGCACGACCTAATGCGTTACTCGGCTTGGAATTTTGATACAATTTGTTCCAGAATTATAGGCCCAAATCTAATGGTATGTTCCATTTTGAATTTTCATAGATTTTTGTCAAAGTTTCAAGCTTGAATCTAACGAGATATTTGATTTGAAGTTTTGATTGATTTATGACACAGTTCTGGGTACCAATCTAAGCAATTTTCTATTTTTAAGAAATGGTGCATTATGGTTTTTTTTTTCAAAAAGGAATCTACGATTTAAAAAGAAGTTCACGGTAGCCCGGCTAGTTACAGATGGATTAAAGTAATCAGAGTTCATATTTGTCACACAAGGACCACATGGAAAGAATGGGTGAACCGAGGCTTTTTTTTAAAAAATGACTTCTTTCGCTAAGGTGTACACTAATAGGTAATTACATTTATGATTTATGCGGTTTCGGTAAAAAATGTTGAATTTTTCAAATTGTATCAATGAAGGGAAAATGGAATTTTTGTGAAATTAATAACACAGAAAGAGTGAGTCAACTCCAAATGAAATAAAGAATTAGCCAAAATCCAATTTTTGTTTTTTATAATTGAAGCCTCCATCTGAAAAACAACCATAGTCCATAAATGGGATTTTACTGGAGAGTGAAAAAATACACTCAACACATTTCTACAACTAAAAATTAGGTTTGATGAATATTACTTAATTTCAAACTGTGGATTAAGGGACTATAAGACAGGTTTGACAGTTCAATTTTTCCTTACGTTCTCAAAAATGGAAATTGAAAATTTTCCCATGTGTTTTTAAATCACAAGAGGTCTTCAACGTTTTTGAGCCTTTTGTTTACAGTTCACCAGCTTGATTCTGATTGGTTATACACAACCGATCAGCATCAACCTGAGGATTATGGTTGTTATTTGAACAGAAAGCACGAAACCCTTTAATTTAGAAACACAAAAAAAAGGGTAATGTCTTTTTTAAAATTTAAAATAAGTAACACCAGAAAGAACGGGCTGGTTGATTGAGGTACTCACATGGAAAACACGGGTCAACTATTCAAAATGTTGTTCAAACATGTGAAGTGACTTTGAAGAGTTCCAGACCTAAAATGAACGTACTAACATCAAAATTCGAAAAAATTACGAAACTTTGCAGCCTACAATACATCTCTTTCAGGTTCCTCTTTAGCTCAACTCATGGACAAAAAATCCACATTTCAGCATACTTCTAATTTCTAACAAAATCAATAAAATTTCAAAACGACAAAAAAGCGAATAAATTAAGAGGAAATGTTGAAAACTATAAAATTCTCACTCGCATTATTCCCAAATCGAATATCGAACTCCCGCCAAGAGCTTTCAATACATAAAAAGGCAAATGAATTGGCCAAACGGGGTACTCACCTCCCTTTTCCCTGGTTTCTGGTATCCCGGTGTTTCAAAACACTCTTCAATGACACATTTAAAATAACGCTTTTATACTTCATCAAGGGAAAAAAATTCACAACGGAGAAAAAAACATTTTATTGATACAATATTTTCACTAGTTAATTAATCGGTATTTATGATAATAAAATACAAAAACAAAAGGAAAAAAACACACACGCACACAAAAAAAATTACTAAACAACAAACCTAAAAAGTATCCTTAACATAGAGATATGAATACAACAACGTTATTGCTAAAATACAAATATTTATTCGTTAAAAAATTCAATTTCTAACAATTTTTTGTTTAGGGGAGAAAAAAAATTAAATCGGTGACGACGTATTTAAGGACAATAAATCTGTATTTTATAACGATACGATACAAATTTATTGCGGATTATTATTTATACAAAACGAAAAGAAAAAACACGTGATTTGTTCGCCAGCTTGGTGATGAATAATCTCATACCAATGATACTTCTCAGTTCTCGCCGGGAAAAGTATCAATCTCTCGTGCATACCGCTTGAGATCAGGTAGGTATTTTTATGCTTTGATCAATTTATTTAATAAATATTTATACGAAGGCGAAATCGCGGGTATAAAAATATCATTCGCTAAAAATAGTACAATGCAAGGTAACAATTTGTCGACAAAATAATCACATATCATACAGCTTTATTCTTTATTCGATTCGTTACATATATGACCGCGAGCCTCTAACCAAAGCTACTATTGTGGTCCATGGAAGTGCTCAAATTTTCAAAAAAAAAAATCACAGATCAAAAACAAAATCAATCTGATCGCAAACAAGGACGTCTATCGAGTATTACTTATTATCAAAGGTAGCACCAACCTCGGTATAACGCTTGAAAAATTTGAGCTTCGAATCTAAGCGAATGCTAAATTTGTACAAAGCTGCTAGGAAAGCGATCAAAGGAGAAAAAAAAGTACCCCGTACCAAGGACGAAAACGATAATAAAAAGGTACAAAATTAAAACCGGGCGTTTAGTTAAAATGGGCGTTTCAAACCACCTTAAAGAAATCCGTTCGTACACAATTTAACGTAAAAATACTCCGGCGCGAGGTGCGAAAAAAAAATTATTTTCGGGCCGAACCGCGACGGCGCGGCGATCACTGTTGTAAAATTGTACGCGTAATGCCACAATGAGAAACTTTTTTAAGCCAAAAACTCCGACTGACTCGGCGTTTAATTGAAAATAATACGTAAATTTCGCCGTTGCCGGTTTCTTTGAAAATTAAAAAAACACGACAAACGTTTCAGCACCGAAGTACAAAGATGCTGATGAAAATTTTCACACCGTGGGCTGAAATATTTCGACTTTTATTTACGCGACCCGCAAGAGTTAATTTCACTGTACCTGGCAGGCTTCGTCGAATGAAATTTAAACTGCGGTTCTAAGTAGAAATCTCGAGCTTTTCCGGCCGAAAAAAAAAAGGCAAAAAAATATATACCGAGAATAAAAACTAGGACAAAGTTTTCAGCGAAAAAAAAAACGTTTCGCGGTTACTTAAATTTCAATAAAGTACGAAAAAGTAGAACATGCATAATGGTATCGATTGTGTGTTACCGGCGGGCTCGTAGTAGATATTTCAATATTTCGGCATCGCTTTTATCTTGCCTCCGCCCTTCATCTACATTCCTAGCTCTTTTAGATTTTCTCTTATCAATATAACGTGAACAAGAGCGGAAATTTCGACAGTACTTATTATACGTAAGACGTTGGGAAACGGTTTTCTCGCAGCTGGATTGTTCTTACATATACTGGTGTGTATCTAAAGGCCTATACGCGATCAAATTTTCAACGTCGTACACGATACTGCAAAAATTCAATTAGATAGCGCAGCATTTTTTCCAATACTGCACGAAATGCTGAACGTAACGAGCGACGGATAAGTTTTTGTTGGCCTTCGAACGGCCGGATATGTTCGAAGTATATTTTTCAAGCGAGTAAAAATTCAAATTGTTTGCCAGCGAAAATAAAAATACAAGGAAAAATTGGTTACGAGCTAGAGTCGTGTTTTTCGTGGTGTTTGTTGAATTTTGTTGGCAATTTTGGCGGTTGTTTTCTTGTTTTTTCTTATTGGCGTCGTTTACGATTTAAACGAGGACACGCCAAACGACGACCCATTTAGAATAAACCGGAGAAAGAGGGAATGTTATGAGGTGTATCGAGTTACCAAAATGTATACCTAGGTAAGGAAGTTTCAATTTGGAAAATTCCTCGAAAAACTGGCTGAATTTTCCTGATGAAAAAAATCATCTTCTGTTTCACTTCTTTATCCTAATTTTTCAACGTATTTCAGAAATTGGAGGGATGGTAACTCAAGATCTAAGAAAGTGAATTTTTTTCAAAGTATCCAATATTTAAACTTTTGCAATTGTTGCAACCTCAATTTTTTAAAAATTTGTCCAAATTCCATTTTTAAAAATGTTTCACCAATTTCATATTTTGTAAAATTTTAAGTGTTGAAAGACACGAAATTGATATTTTTTTAGAAAATTGAAAATTGAAGAAATCGAATAAAAAATTTGAAATTGGAAAAAATTTCAAAATAAGATCAAAATGAAATAAATTTAAAGAGAAGAAAAACTAGAGATATTGATATTTACAGTGGGGAAAAATTATAGGACTAAAAATTTTTCCAACTTCGATGTCTTCAATTTTTTTTTTCAACTTCATATATTTAAAAAAATTTTCCAACTCTAATGGACCTTTTTCTTTAATTTTTTCAGTCAAGTACGTGAAATTTTTCTAATTGAAAATTCATTAAAATGTTTTTCAATATTTCTTTCAACACAATAGGTAAGTAATTAAATGAAATCGAAAATAGGAATAAAACGGATATAGCTTTCGAAAAAAAATTAAATTGGATAAAAGAAATGAAGAAATTTGATTTTCGCATAAATTCAGACTTGGATCGCCGAAATTCCTTCTGCTTCAAAATGATTTAGGAACAAGTCATGGACTATCTCTAGATGCCTTCTGTTATTAGAATAACTTTTCTGGGGGAAAAAATTGTTCAAATTTTGTGAAGAGACAATGAGCATACCAACATGCGATTGATATAATAAAATTAGAGGAAAAGTTTTTCAAATCGAAATATTTTTGGGTAAAAAAAAAAGATTCACTTTGAAAATTTCCTTGAGCTTCATTTCGCCAATAGAATTAAAAATTAAAAAAAAATCTTGGACAATAAACTTATCTCTTTCTTACTTGGATACGTATATTTCTCATGGATGATTTTTTGGAATCAACATTTTTATTTTTCAGAAGCAATACATAATTTCACCGTCTGACCCCGAAATACCCATAAAAATAGAGTTGATCTCGTAAAACTATAAATATTCAATTGATCATCAGAATAATGATCGAAATCAAAATCGAAATTGAGCATAAAGTTACAAACCATTTTGAAGTCATTTTTTTTAAAATTCATAAAATGAACGAAGACATGTCGAAGAAAAAAGGAAGAATTTGGAGGATCGTTTTTGCATTATTTTTCCGAAATCTACTGACATGATGAAAATTTTGTTCTTTTGACTAGAATTTCCTATTCTTCGTTTCCAAATAAATTTCTTTTTTAAAAAGTTGAAAATTCAATTTAAAAAATCGAATCATATCTACTTGAAAATCGCAGGGCTTTTTCAGAATTTTTGCAGATATTTCGGTGTGACTCAAAATTTCACCCCTCTCCTCTTCAAACAATCTTCCAAAAATTAAAATGATCAGGGTTTTGAGGTTTGAAAAAAAAATCAGAAATATTTTTGGTACGTAAAGATTTTCACGAACGAGGAAATAGGAGAATGGCCTAAAGGAATTTGAAAAATTTATTGCTCTCCCTTTCCACCTTCCAACCACAATAAAAATTTAAGATATGAAGAAATTCGAAATTGGATTTTTATATTTTTAGCAAAACTTTGTCAAATCTAGGTATATGTAATTTTGATTCATTTTTCATCCCTGCTTTTTTGTTTTAGAGCACTTGAAACTTTTTTGGTGTCATTTCAATTTTCAGTACAAAATTCTAAGTCAGCAACAATACACAATTTTTCTTAAAAAAATATTTTTCTTTAATTTTGAAAAATAGTCAAGGAGATGAGAGAAGACGGAGAAGAATTCTCGTCGATGATTATTTTGAGCAACAAATTTTCATCAATATAAAATTATTTCAATAAAACTTTTCTGAAAAAACAGTTTGCAGCCCATTAGATACGAAAAATTTGATGAATAAAAAATTAATTTTTTTCAAGTATCTACCTGCGTGATTAAAAAAAAATAATTAAAAAAATCAGTTGTAAAATAGTTTAATACGTGGATTCCAAAAATATTATTTATCCAGGAGAAACATTTTTACGTTAGAGTCGAGAGACCAAATTTGGTGAAATTGTTATTAACTTTTCATTCTATGTAGTTGAATTTTCAAAATTTATGAATTAGGTTGTAGTTATTGAAAAATGGAAGAAGATGAAATTCCTACGATGCTGTTTTGAGATCCAAGCATACCTCCTAACTTGGAAAAATCCAAAGCAGTCGATCCAAATGAATTCTTCATTAAATCAGCAACAGCAACCTACACCTACATTCTAAAAGTTTCTTTTCATCGCAATTGAAAATATTTGGATAAAGAAAGAATCCATTTTAGATGCTTTATAAATTTGATTCGATTCTTTTTTCGGGTTAATTTTTTTTTCTGAAGAATTATAACAAAGCATATTAAGCAATGTACGAAGGGAACTTTTTTGGATACGAATATTTTGAAAATCGCACACTTTTTGATGAGAATTTAGTAAAAAAAAATAAACACAGAGGGTGTTTTCATGTTCTCAAATTTCAAGATAAAGCCCTTCTCTACTTCTACACGTAGATAACGAAATTGTGTAATACAGAAGAGAATCGATTCTAAACGTCATCAAAATCCATAAACATTTCTTTGGAACAAAAAAACTTGAAAGATTCCATTTAAACCAACACGTAACATGACACAAAAATCTGCATCATTAAAATTTGCATATTTTTTTTTAAATAATTCATTTGCAATAAACAAATGATTTATGATTTAAAAAATTATTATCTACGCCACAGATTCTTGAAAAATGACTTACAAAATTTTCAAGCTTCTCAGTTCACAAAAAACTGAATTTACAAAAAAAAAAAAGTCATTCAAAATACGATAATTTGATCCGTACAACTTGAATCTCAGATTATACCAATTTATGTCACAACCTTGGCAAGAATTTCGAAGCCTTTGCAGATAATAATTTCATCTCTGACAATTTTTTTCGCGTTTCTCCCTATTCAACAATCCTCTCCACATAAAGAGCACCCCAAGACGATCACATTGGAAGACCCTTAGACAACCGAGTAAACATTCGGACAATTTGCAAATAAAAAATCGATCGAGTTAAATAGAACGCCGGGAAGTCGACGCGATGGCTATGGCATTTACAAGAGCGCTCGAGACCCTCATGCTTACATCATAGATACACAAAGGTATCTATAATACGTGGAGAAGCAAGGGAGACACCGCGGACGGAGCAAGGTAGGAAAAAAACACCACGTATAAAAATTTAAAAAGATAATACTCTTATACGCATCGTCTAAAGGAGAACATAAATAATAAATAAATAAAAAATGAAAAAGCTTTCAAACGGAATCACAACATTCAACACATTTTCGCCGCTCAACCGCTGCCGGATAAATCGAATCGAGAATGAGCGAAAAAAATTCTTGGCCGAGACACGTTGTCGCGTAACTCGGCTATTTTTGCCCGAGACCGAAGCAGGAAATTTCCTATTCATCAATATCCTCGTCGTTTTACAGCGTTCCCGAGCTCGAATTTCTCGCGCGCAACTTTTTATATAAGAGATTACTTGGCACAGGAGGCGCAGCAGTTTTATTAATGAAAGTATTATTCCTCTTTTTTGCCCGGATTAAATTTATTATACGCCGGCAAATGGCCAAAAACAAAGCGAAATTACTGTCTTTATGCACTTTAACGAGTTAAAAGTTTAACTATCGAAAATTACCAACTTATTATCGATTTTACAACTGGAAATTAACGGCGTTCGTTTTACTCTCTCAATCTGGCTTTTGTTCCGTGTGCGGTCATCCGGAGTCCGAGTGTGTGCTGAAACAAGGCACAAAAAAATACCAATAGAGAGTTTGTAAAGAGACGGTTCGTTGCAATAACCTTTTCTCTCTGTCCAGGTCTGGAATACATTATACGAGCATGAAAACAACAAAGGCGGCTCCATATATATTTTTTTGTTTACCATTTTTAGAGTTGGAAAAAGCTAATTTGGATTTCGATATGGTTATTTCCAAATTATGAAATTTTTTATTTCGACGTTGTATGGTGTAGAGTATATTTTTAGAATTTGGGTCTAGTTATGACGAATATGGTATTTTCAACGTGGAAATTTCGCGTGATCGCACGCGAAAACTTCAAGCCTTTGTTAATTAGTAATCTCGAAATCGTGAATTTTACAACATTTCATGTCATAACGTCCAGTTAAAGCTCAAAATATTTGAAGGGTAATTATTATTGTTTTTTTTAACGTGGGTTAATTACTCGTTATCGTGTGGTTCGGCGGGTTCCTAATTTCCAAAATGAAAACTCCAGGTCAATGTTCAGTAGACTTTCGGAAAGTATTCGTGTGATGAGTAGCTTTTAAAAATTCGGTGTTTTAGATTAGAGCCGAATTTCCCAATGATAGGAACTATTTCAACTACATTAAAATCTGAAACAATCATTTGATGATTTTTTTTTCTTTTTGAACTAAGAAAAAAAATTTACCTGAAGAGTACTGATTTTTTAATCACGGATTTTTTTCAAATCAATTACCAATTCACCAAAAATTTCACTGTTGAAAATAATTTATTTTCAACAGTGAAATCAGTAAAAAATTACTGATTTTCAGTAATTTTTTTTCACGATTTGATAAATCAAAACTTGATGGAAGAAATCGAATATAAATAATTGATACGAAAAATCGATACATCGATATAATTGATGATTAAAATTAACATCGACACTTTTACAACAATCCTAAAATAGTCAATTTTTCAAAAAATGAGTAAATTATCAAAACTAGAAAATTTGAAAATTCGTAAATTGATGCATAGGTAAATGCATTATTATATTTTTCAGTTTTGAAGATTGGTATTTTTAAATACGAATAATCGATTTTTCATCGATTTACCTTGAACGTAGATCTGAGAAGCTTCTAATTTGAAAAAAGTGACTCTACATTTTTAATCAATGGTTAATAATAAGTTCTGAAAAAATATCGATAAGTGGGAAATTGATGACCAAAAAATAGATTTCCCAACAAATCATTCAGAATTTTGATTGTTCAATTTTTTAAAACCGGCTCAATTCTTAGAAAAACTAAAAGTAGACATATCAATATTTTATATGGATACTCGAATATTCTGGCTTTCTCAACACTCGATATTAGTATATCGATTTTCATTTAATACTTGATGATACTCAATATACAGGGTCTATATGTGATCCGGGCAGTATCAGCGTAAAAATTCCCATCTGTTCCCTCCCTTTTCTTCCCTTTTTTAACGTTGCATCACTGAAAATGATATTGTTGTATGCGACGAAAGCTAGAAACGACCAAAAACGTCTTGATAAGATTACGAGTTCGAAGTAAGGGATGAGTCATCTTACCAAACTTGCATGCGAAAGTGTGAAATGTGTTTAACTGAGTTTGAATGCCCACCTGATAACATTAAACGAGTCATTTTTTCCAACTTCAGAATGCCGTAATCTCGAAACTAAAATTATCAAATCTTTAAAATGAAATTTTTAATTTATTAATAATTAATCAGAAACAGAATATGAATTTATTATTAAAAATTAAGTCTATCAAAATTACGATTTTTTGAACCTAAAAAACACGTTTTTGGAATTTTTAAAGCAGAAAACAAAAAAAATCAAAAACATTACTTTGTCAACGAGGGATTTTCACGCAGACCGTGCCCGGATCACATATAGACCCTGTAGATATTTCGACTGATGATATCGATATATCGATTGACAATATCGATATATCATCTAATGATGTCGATATATCGATTGACAATATCAATACATCGGTCGATGATGTCGATGTATCGATTCTGGATATCGATGTATCGATTTTGGATATCGATGTATCGAGTCTGGACATCGATGTATCGATTCTGGATATCGATGTATCGATTCTGGATATCGATGTATCGATTCTGGATATCGATGTATCGATTCTGGATATCGATGTATCGATTCTGGATATCGATGTATCGATTCTGGATATCGATGTATCGATTCTGGATAGCGATGTATCGATTCTGGATATCGATGTATCGATTCTTGATATCAATTCATCAATTTTTGATACATCGATTTTCAATATCGATTCATGATATTGATAAATTGATTCTTTATATCAATTCGAGATATCGATATATCGCTTCCTATTCATGATATTGATGAATCGATTCTTGATGTCGATTCGAGATATCAATTTATCGATTTTCAAAATATCGATATATCGCTTCCTGTTCATGATATTGATGAACCGATTCTTGATATCAATTCATCGATATTTGATACATCGCTTTTCAATATCGATTCCTGATACAGATGAATCGATTTCTGATATCAATTTATCGATTTTTAAGATATCGATATATCACTTCCTATTCATGATATTGATAAATCGATTCTTGATATCGATTCGAGATATCAATTTATCGATTTTCAATATATCGATATATCGCTTCTTAAAACTGATATGTCGATTCCTAAAATCTATCCGGTATGTTAGGCAGCAATTTTTTTTAAATTGAACTGGAAATGGACTGCAACATACATATTTTTTTTTAAATCGATAAAAACCACAGGTAAAATTTTAGAAATTCGAATACTTATGTGACTTCGAAAATCATCCGAAATGAATAAACCTGTATCGATTCCGCGATCAACAATCGATAACTAACCGATAATTTAACAAAAGTCTCGATTTTACACCGACATATTTCGTTTAAACGTTCGAACAAATATTTCAATGCAATTTAGCGATTCGATATTGAAAAATGAGAAAAATATAGTTTTCAAATAATTTAAAATTACGTAATCAAAAAACACCGAATCGAAAAAAGTCTCGTACCGAATAAAAAGCCAGCTTCCAACACTTTTCCAACCAACTCCCATTCCCGTTGTAGACAAAATTGAAAAATTTCCAACATTATCGAAATACCTCGACACAACGGGTACAATTTTCCCCATATTTCAGCCTCATTATTATTCAATTTGCATCAGAATACACGTAATACCAGCAGCAAATTCTACATTTGTACCGCACATTTTTATGATACAACTTCCGTCATCTCGAAGGAAGTAAGAATAAGAAAGAAAAAAGGTACGGAGAAGAAACAAGAGATTCTAGAACCCTTACTCTAAACGTTGATCCTATAAATTGATATGACATTTTGGAAAAAAAAATCGGTCGCAATGGGAAAAAGAGCGGAGTACAGTTTGGTTTTGAAATTTTCCCGCGTATAACGTGAATGTCTTAAGTCGTATCATTTGATAAATTCATCTTATACAATGGGAACCTTGCCACGTAATGAATTTTTCTTCGATATCTTTATCAAACCTTTGCCTTATCTGGTACAAATGGCAGTGACGGGATACACGAAACAAATAACTTTTGGAAAAAGCACAATTGTCATGCGAAGGTACGTAAACAAAAGCTCCATAAATAATAGAAATTTTCTCGATTGAATTTTTCGCCATAGCAAACAATGAAAATTCGATATTTTCGTGTGGATTTTTTCAAAAACACAGGAAGCAGGTAAAAGCACAACGATGAAGAAAATCAGAATTTTCCAGGAACGGTCACGTACGAAAAAGGAAATCATGCTTATAAATGCTGCTCGTGTAAACGGTGCTTCGATATTTAAAAACTTACAAATGAAAAAAAGTACAGAGGAGGAAAAAAAATTATAAAAATTACAAAATACGCTTAAATGGTTAAATATAAAAAAAAAGAAAATCAAATGATACAAAACCATCAATAAAAATAAATGGCAAATCGTAGGTAGATAATTCGGTAGGTATTTGTAAAAATCGGTTTTCGTGATGCGAACTCCTGACTCACCTTCGACAAATTCATCTCAACTCCTGGCAAAAGGTAAAATGAAACAAATCGTGGAAATCAATTTGAAAATTTTTTCATTTTTCTTCGAAAAACGTTCCCAGTTGCGGATAAATTCTGATTTCGGTAACGTTCATTACAAAAAGGTGAGCCGGTCACGTACTCGGTATAAATTTATTTGAAATGGGAATCAAAAGTGTTAAAGACCCCTTTTTTTCCCTCTCTCACGCATTCATTCCACCACGAATATTTTTTCTCGTAATTAACATTTTTTAAAAAAAAGCTTGGCTTTACGGTTACAATTGAAATGGTAACTACCACTTTGAACATTTCAGCTTTCCATTTTTTTCCAACCGAAAATTTTTTAAAACTCGGTAAGCGTTAAGCCGATGAACTTTTAAGCCATTGAAATGCGCGCGCTTTTTGCTTTAGATTTTTATTCGTTAATCCCGCGGCATTTTATGCCGTCTACACACTCACACTCACGTGTCGACGATACCTTGGTTGTCGTTTATTAAAAAATTAATTTCCCTTCGTACGCTCATCTTATAAAGAACTGGATTGTGATTGAGATGTATCAGCGTCGTTTTGTCAAAGCGGTCTGCTGCTGCATTCGCCTTTCATCTGCGAACTACTCGGGCCGCTCTCAGCCGCAGCCATTTTGTCGACTTTTGTGCTTATCGAACAATCACTGTAAATTTAAAATACCATAATTCGTATTAGAAGCTTTACCATAGGGTTTGATACGATAATAGGCAAAAAAGCTTCAACTATGAAAGCACAAAGCGTCGTCGGAAAAGCAAATTCTCGCAAAATTCTAGACTCTCGTCGTTGATAAAATGACATATAATATGCAAAAGTTAGGTAGGTACCGAGCCACCAAAAAGAGATGCTTCAATCTACTCGGATTCCAATTCCGAATGAAATTATAAATTTTAATTACCGTCGGAATTAATACACTTGAGCGGGCATCAGATACCAATTATTAGTCGACGAAAAGATTTTAATTGATGCTTGACGTAATTCTCAAAGGATTTATTCAGCAAACCGATAGATAATTGTTTTACAATTGCCGCATCTGTCTTAAATTTCTATCGCGAAAATCTCTCAACGTATAATGAAGTGCTGTGCTGATTTTAATAATTCATATAAAAATACCCGCCCGGTATACCTGCTTTATCTTCGCTTCGATAATCTTATTAGCAAAAATTTATCCACCAAGTCGAGAAATTTCAGCTCAACCGATCGACTAATTCCGCGATAATGGAAATGTGAGATGAATAAAAGCCGAATTTGGAAGAGCGATTTTCAATGGATGAGAGGAAAAAAGGTGGCGAACAAGGAACTGGAATTGAAAACCTGAAATGTATCGGATAGATTTTCGAACAGCTGTTCGATATTTGAAAAAAAATGATCAAAGAGTGAAAAAAATTTCCACTTAGTTTGCAACATTATACTCGCAAGTGACTGAAGTGGTAAAGAGTTTTGAAATTCGAGTAGGTAACATTACTTGTGTTATAACATAAGATACGTATAATTCCAAGATGGCTCGATCAGAGATGAATTTAAGTTAGCTTATGAAAGAGTCAAAAATGTACGTAAAATTAATGACTCGAGTGAAATTTTTCCATTTTTTTCAACACAAAACAAAAACTTTTTCCAAAAAAATTGTAATTTCTAAAAAAATTTCAATTTATTGAACCAAATTTTCAGATAAAAGAAATTTATGTAGAAAATATCAGAAATTCAGCTGCTCCTCCCCCCACTTTATTTTTTAGTTTATCCATTTAACTGGGTAAAAAAAAATGTGACCCTGTCGAAAAGAAGGGACCTTATGTAAAAAAAAATCGATGTCTCATTTTTCACGTTTTTGATCCTAATGATACCCAATCTGAACCAAACACATTAAATTAAAGACATCGATTTTTTTTTACACAATGTCCTTTTTTCCGGCAGGGTCACAAATACTTGTTTGAAAATTGGAAATGTTTGAAATTGAACTTATTCTTTCAACACATAGATATTTTACTCTTTTTTGAAAACATAAATAATGAAAAATTTTAGTTCTTCCAGATGAACAGTAAAAAGAAGGGAAAATGGAATAAAAAAAAATCTCAATTTTTTTGAAAGTTGGAAAAATCAAAATTTCTCATCTCTCCTCCAAAAAAAATCAAAAGAGAAAAATACAAAAAGTTTAAATAATTTTGAACCAAAATGCAACAAAAAAATAGTAGGTGCTCTTTTAAAATGGTAAAATAAAAATTGGTCTCTTGAAAAAAAAAAAAAAAAAAGGAATAGATGAAGTAGTGATTACCTACCTATTCAATACAGAACTTTTAGTGAACACACGTCAAAATTTCACGCTTTTTCGATTTTTTTTCTTCAAAATTGAGCATCATTTTTATAATTTTTATGCTCTATACGAATTTTGAATTGGTAAATTAGCAATATTTTCACAATTTTGGAGGTAAAATTTTTAAAGAATTTTAAAATCCGGAAAAATATTTATCTACACTCGAAATTAAGTAAGTATCTACGTAGATATAAATTGAAAAAAAATCAAAAGTTGAAAATTAAATTTTTTCAAACACAATTATTTTTTACCACACTTGAAAAAACTTTTGATATACATTATACAATTCTTAAATTATTTAATTTGAAAAAGGGAAGAATCGTTGGAAAAAATATTCATTTTTCAGAAGATAGAAATAAGAGAAATCGTAAATTTCACGTTGTGGCTTACACCCATTCTTGTTGGCTTTTTCGTTTTCCTAACGTCGAATATTTCGAAAAAATTTCGTTTTAGACGAATTCTTAAAATTTTTATTATAGATTTCAGCACACTCAAAAAAGTCGATCAAAGCCTACCTACCTTTTTTTTCAAAAAAAATTTTCAATTATTTAACCAAGTTTCTTGACAGAAATGCTACATTTTCAAGAAGTGAAATGGAAAAATTTTTATTTCCATCTTCCTTGAATTTGGTGACTTCAAACACCAAAATCTACTTTACGTGGTGTGTCAAAAGTCAAAACTCGATGGAAATGATACTCAATTTTGATTTTTAGAGATAAATATTGGGCATGAAGGCTCGACTGGAACTGAAATTTTGAACCAAAATGAAAATCTATCGAAAGTTCATAACAAAAAACCTCATATTCAAAATTTCAGATGCTCAAAATTTCTGGAAATTCTACGAAAATTCATAATTTCAAAATTATTCCATCCTTGTGCAAAAATGAAAATTTGATTAAATCTCCATGAAAAAAAAAAACACTTGAATTTGGTGTACTTAAACCTTATTTTTTACCACCCAAATTGATTGGAAGCGATCTCACGATGTTTCAGAGCCTCCAGAAAATTTTGGAATTTTTCAATAATGGAGAAAATTCCATTAAAATGGTCCATACGAACTTTAGCACCTAAAAACTCACTAGGTATACAATCTATTTAAGCAAAATCTTCTGAAATTCGTAACAGCCGGGCCAAATCAATAATTTTCAACAGCAAAATTCCTTGGAAAAAATTGAAAAATACTTCTAAAGCATATGCATGAAGGTAAAAATCTGAAAATTCGAATCAAGATGACCCTTTTTTGAAAAAGATCAGCCAAGGACATATTGTCTTTTCAGTGCTAAAGTAACAGCAAGTCTTCAAATCGAATAGCAACTAGCTCTATCAATTGGCTCAGAAATATATGTCAATCGATAAATTGGTCCAGTTTGTATTTTTCATTTTCTTAAAAAAAAAATCACATTTCATCCTAAAATCTGTAAATCGACTGAAAAAAGTTTTCCATCCATTGAAAAGGATAAAAATTCAGTATTTCTCACACTACTGACCAAACTAAGTTCATTTCTGTCCATTTTGAAAGTTTTTCGAACAGTGGGTAAAATTCAAACCACCGAAAATCTGAGCTCGATTCTAAAACGAAAATCAAGTTAATAGATGTGGTCAAATTTGAACGGAATCCAAAAACTCAGTTTCTCAATTTCAATATATTATACATTGGATCAATGAAAATTCACAAATTTATTAAATTCCGCACCCACTTCAAAGCACGTTCGAAATATTTTCAACTTCCCTCCAAATCTAAAACTTTAAAAACGAACCTTCGAACGGTCGACCATCAAAATTCGTACATTCTCATCACATCAAACATTCTCATTCGATAATTCTCTTGGAAAAATATTCCACATCCGAAAAACTTCCTTTACCTCATCAAAACACCCCTCTATCCCTCCTCCGACCAATATTTCAACCCAAAATCAACCCATTCGTTCCAAAAACATCTCAAATAACTCGAAAACCCTCGCCAAATTAAATTATCTCCATACGTTTATATCGAAAACGATCGCAATCTCCACTAACAAAAGGGTTGCACGTCGAAAAAAAAAAGAACAGGTTTTACGAAACCTCCAGTCTGCTTAATTTCACGCCTTGTTTACACGATCAAACGATAAAATTGTGGAAATGTCGGCGCGGTTAAAAAGCCGTTGTACTACATACAAGGTGAAACGTACCAGAAATAGGTCAAACTTAGTTCGTCTTTTCTTGCTTTTTTCTTCTGGCTTTTTCTCGGTTTTAAAGAAGCACAGTACCGTCGTACCGTGTACGTTTGTTTCGCACAATTTTATACACCCATTCGTTTGGTTTTTTTCGGCGCCTTTGTCGCCAACTCGCCACCGATAAGCTACGTTATTTTCGAACCTGACAAACAAACTACGTACACTAATACCGTCGTGTCATTTTGCCATAAGACGTCGTTCATCCATTACGAAGCTGTATTGTGAATTATGGAAATGATGCAAAAGATAACGATGGACGACGGATACCATTTCCCATGCATGCTCTTCACTATCCTCGGTATTCTCGCAGATAAGGATGACTTTTTCCATTAATGAAAACAAAAAGCCGTCATCGACTATGCACAGCTTTTACACGAATGTTTCTCGCGCATCTACGCGATATAATAAGTAAAAGGATTACATCGCGTAATAAGCATTACCACGCAAAGTTTACGTCTATAACAAGAACAACCGACGCTGGAACAGCAGTCTGTCTCTTTTCGGTACCATTCGGGCCTCCTTTCTATATGCAAAATACGGCGCGTATTAAATTTGAGTTTCGGAAAACGCAAACATTCGCATCTCCTTTTGAACGTGCTTCAAGTTGGCGAGTAATTAAGCACGATTTAACGTTTGCGAGTTTGCAAATAGTTGTTGAAAACGGACCAGCGATGAAGATCATAGGGGTACGACTCGAAGCTGTACAGATTTTATAAGCTGCGTCGTCCTTAAACGGCTCACACCCTGGGAAAATTCCATTTTCAGAATCACACTGGGTGTAATGTGGTCGTATGTGGTTGCAGGAATCGATTATTGTATGCGAATGTCGAGCGAGAGATGGGTGGAGTACAGGATCCATTCGGGGGAATTCTGATAAGCTCTTCATTCGCGTTTTCTTATCGTTCGCCTGAGAGATGAGAGATGGAAGTGGGCTTGTTTACGAAGTTGGATGAGTTGTCTATTCGAGCGCCTGTAGACGATAGGTGTTTCTTTGAAATCGGTACCCCGGTATGTTTGCGGTGTTTATGGCAGATACCTGCGTCAAATAAATTATCAACTTTGAACGTTTGTGTTGGGTTTCTTTTATGTGAGGGTTTTTTAGTAGTTCAAAAAAAACGTAAAGTAAGTTATCGACTGATAATGAGTCGACATTAATTTTATCACACGTAAAAAAATTTTGAACCGAAATGCGGGAATTTTACATAATTTTGCAAGTTTTTCGGTTAATGTTTTTTTAGCCTCTCCCCAAAAAAGTAATACAAAATTTTCTAACCGAAATAGGAAACTTTTGCAGAATTTTGTCGATATTGAGAAATTTTTTTACCCTCTTCCCCTCCCTGATTTCTCATGCAAAACTTGAATTCTGAGGAAATTATCAAAGTAGAAAAAATATGGATATTTGAGTCTTATTTATGGAATGGATCAACAATGTCGCAAAAATTTCAAAACCGATTTTTTGTGTTAATTTTGAACCTTTTCATGTATGATGTAGACGACCTCATTTGAAGGAAAAAAACGAAACATCAACTTTGAGTATCAGATGTCTAACATACCTCGCCTTCTCCTCCTCCTCTACCTCATTAGCAAAAATATGTCATTACAAAAGAAATGAGACATTAGATTTTTGCAGGAGTGCGTTTGAAAAAAAAAGAAAGAAAAGGCAGATAAAAATCAATTTATACTTATAGATAATTAAATTGCAAATGAATTGGATCAGAAAAAAATGATAAAAAATTATCGAATTAAAAAAAATTGAAGCGTTTTTTGCTTTAAAGCAAAAATCTTTGAACATGGATACCTATGTCAATATGTTGGTTGACAAATGATGTTGATTCAAGTATAAATGACTTACAAATTCCTAAAAATTTCCAATTTCTCAAATTTCTGATTCACGACTTTCTTATTTCTCAACTTTCCGATTTTTCAATAATCCGATTTCTCAGCTGTTTGATTTCTTGACTATCCGATTTTCTCGACTTTCAACTATCCGATTTCTCGACTTTCCCATTTCTCAACTATCCGATTTCTCTAATTTCTAATTTCTCAGCTGTTTGATTTATTGACTATCCGATTTTCTCGACTTTCCAATTTCTTTGCCATCCAATTTCTCGACTAACTGATTTTTTAACTTTTCAATTTCTCGACTTTCCGATTTCTCAACCATCTGATTTCTCAACTTTCCGATTCCTCAGCCCCTTTTGATTTCTTAACTATCCGATTTTCTCAACTTTCCAATTTCTTTGCCATCCGATTTCTCGACTATCCGATTTTTTAACTTTTCAATTTCTCGACTTTCCAATATCTTTGCCATCCGATTTCTCGCCTAACTGATTTTTTTTAACTTTTCAATTTCTCGACTTTCCGATTTCTCAACCATCTGATTTCTCAACTTTCCAATTTCTCAGCCTTTTGATTTCTTAACTATCCGATTTTCTCAACTTTCCAATTTCTTTGCCATCCGATTTCTCGACTATCCGATTTCTCAACTTTCCGATTTCTTGACTATCAGATTGCTCAACTATCTGATTTCTTGACTTTCCAATATCATGACTTTCAGATTTCTCGACTTTTCAATTTTTCGACCATCCGATTTCTCAACTTTCCGATTTCTCAGCTGTTTCATTTCTTGACTATCTGCTTTCTCGATTTTCCAATTTCTAGAATTGCTGATTTCTCAACTATCAGATTTCTTGACTACCTGATTTCTCAACTTTCTGATTTCTCAAATTTCTGATTTCTCAAATTTCAAATTTTTCAGCTATCCAATTTCTCGACTATCTGATTTCTCAACTTTCCGATTTCTTGGCCATCTGATTTCTCGACTACCCGTTTTGCGTTTTCTCAACTTTCAGATTTCTTGACTTTCCGATTTCTCAGCTATCTCATTTTTTGACTATCTGATTTCTCGACTTTCCGATTTCTTGACATTTCAATTTCTCGACTATCTGATTTCTCTACTTTTCAATTTCTTGAATTTTTGATTTCTCGACTTTCCAATTTCTCAACTATCCCATTCTAAAATCCAGCATAATATCATTATGCCTCCATCTAAAATACAAATTTTTTCCAATTTTTTCAAGTCTAACGTCCAACATAATGTTATAATCTAGAAATGTTACGTTGCAATCCCAGCTTTACGTAACACTTTTCAAATTTTACCCCCCCCCCACCCTGAGACAAATTCATGCCAAAATAAGACAATTTAAATTTTTAACAAACTTTTTTCAAGTTGTACTTTTCATTTTGGACTTTTTTTTCAGATTTTAATACGATTTTTCTGATAAGGTTATCATTATACTTTTCAAATTTTTATTTAATCTTTCTGTATTTTTCTTCTGTTTTTGATTCACCTCCATACAGGGTCTATATGTGATCCGGGCAGTATCAGCGTAAAAATTCCCATCTGTTCTTTCCCTTTTTTCCCCGTTTCTTAACGTTGCATCACTAAAAATGATGTTGTTGTATGCAACGAAAGCTAGAAACAACCAAAAACGTCTTGATTAGATTACGAGTTCGAAGGAAGGGATGAGTCATCTTACCAAACTTGCATGCGAAAGTGTGAAATGTGTTTCACTGAGTTTGAATGCCCACCTGATAACATTAAACAAGTCCTTTTTTCCAACTTCAGAATGCCGTAATCTCGAAACTAAAATTATCAAATCTTTAAAATGAAATTTTTGATTTATCAATAATTAATCAGAAACAGAATATGAATTTATTATTAAAAATTAAGTCTATCAAAATTACGATTTTTTGAACCTAAAAAACATGTTATTGGAATTTTTAAAGCAGAAAACAAAAAAATCAAAAACATTACTTTATCAACGAGGGATTTTCACGCAGACCGTGCCCGGATCACATATAGACCCTGTATATTTCATTTTTGGATTTGAATTTCAATTTTTCCAACTTTTCAATGAGTGGCCTTCAATTTTCAACTTTTTTCAGCTTGAGATAGGTATATCAATACCATACTTACTAAATATGAAAAAGTAAAACTTTTTTCGGTTTTAGGATTTTTTTTTTTTGTATTTTCATGTCATTTTTTCTAGCTGTAAATTTTCTCAAAAAAGAAACTTTATTCTAGATTCAATCAAAAGATTCAAGGAAAGAGGAATATATTAAAAATTCTTGATTATGCATTAAAATTATTAAAATTATTCTTGTTTTCTGATTGTTATATTTGCTAGTAGAACATCGTGATCAAATCACCGAAAATTTCTAGAACGAATGTTTTCAACGAAAAATCAATGGAACTACAACAAAACTTGATCACTTTTTAGGATCTTGACAATTCAAACTCACAGAAAAGATTCCTACTACCTCTGCACTCATTCCAGAGTACCAAAAGCTCAATCCACTCCAAAATATAATCCCAACCTCAAAAAATCACCAAAAAACAGTATCAATAGAAACAGCAAACCTTCAAACGTTTCCTTCGCATTTCCACAGAAAAAATTTCCCCACTGAATGGCGTTGAGCTTCCGCAACCCCCAGCGGATCGATTAACCATCCCTCAAGATCCATATCGGTCTCCACCTTGGCATTCGTATTTCGGCGCTAAACAAGTTGAAAATAAGTTTACGTTGAACGCGACGTATAAATCTGACCCTCTATTTGCATAAACTTTGACAAAGGCGACAGGTACCGGCGAAATATCATAGTGGCATCGAATCGCGTCGGTCTCAACTCTCTATTCTTTCCCTCAGCACAGCGGCGTGTAAAAAAGGACAATTACGAAACCGAACCTTCTACACCTTTCGTTTCGCAGTACGTCCAACTACGTCGTAAAAGTCACCAAAGTCGGCCAATTTATTACACAATCGACGCTGGTGGCGATAAACCATCATGAGCCGGAGTATTTTAGCCCAAAAAGCAGCTATATAGGAATATTCGGCCTTACGAAATATATTTTTATATACGTTGGGAAAAAAAAGGCTTCGTGGCGGTCATCTAGGGTCACTTTGAAAAGCCACAAATTCGCGTTAAAAATTCACCCCTATATTATCGTTCTGGTATTACTTCAATTCGTGAACATTCAAATAAGCTATCAACTTTTACGAGTGGTAGACTCGTCGATATAAAACACGCTCCACGAGGTGAGCTTTTCCACCTATTTGTAGACGAATATCGCGGTATACACGGAGCTATCATTAATAATTGGCGCCGACGATGATTGTTTCGTATGCGTATAAATAAAAAACCAACAAGAAGCTACCATTTGTAGATCTCTCGACTAGGGTAACTTCAAACGTCCAGGTTTTTAACGTTAGGTGACGTGCGACGTTGCTATAAAAAGGCGTTATTTTACGTAGGCTGGGGCCTTTTTTTTATATACATATTCCCTTAGGAAACAGTCATCCATTAACGTCTGCCGGACTTTACGTGTTACACAATATGCCTGTGCTTTTTCCTACCCTGCCTCATTCTCGATGGCAAAAATATTTCCTTTTTTTTACGCGTCAGTCGTCCAAAATGTGCCCGAGTTATTCGTCGAAAGCTTGGCTTTTGCTAACGCTGCCACGCCACGTCCTTGTTGATTTATTAAATTGATTTCGACTTCACCTTCTGCCAGCTCTGCCGGCTTTTTTCTTATCTCGATATCGTCGTCGCGCGACTGCGATAAAAAATAATAACCGGTGGCCTCTGCTCCATCTCGACGTCTAATGACTATATTGTGAAGCAGAGAAAATGTGTAGGGTAAAATACCGTGCTTGGATGTTTGCTCTGTCGAGCCACGCTGCCGAGTTTTTATTGTTCGAAGCTACTTAAAAGGTGGCCGACCAACGACCATAGAATATTGCTGCACATCCAATGTAAACCGTCTTGCTTTTATGACCACCTTTCTCCATCCCTGCCGAGGGCTCGTTTGTGTTGTATATGGTTAAAAACGACGTACTCTTTCAATTTTACTCGATTTAGATGCCTCTACCTGCCTCCCATCGAGTCTGATTCTTTCAACGTTACGCCGTAGCAAAGAAACTATGTCGGCGATGTTTTTTTTCCTTTTTGTATGGTCGTGCTTTAGATGAGCTTTTCCGATACTTCCTTCGTTATTAATTCGAAAAACGTCGCGAGAGAACCACTAGCATAGGTCGTCTTCGCCAACACTCCGGAATTTTTTTTTAATTTTAAAGGTAATTTTCGAGATGGTGCGCGAAGCGAACCGCAAAGGGTAAGAGAACGAACCGGAGAAAAAACGAAACCATAAATTTACATTTTATAACCGCCTTCGAAGACGTTTTAAAAAACTGCCAAGTAGAAAATTGTCGTTAAAAATTATGTAATCTGGGGAGATTTTTTCGCCGAGCTAATTTCATCGTAATTCCGCAGCCGTCGCGTCGTCGGCCTCCTTATTCTTTCAACACGAGAAACATAATTGGCGTATTTTAAAACCACTTATAAAAATATAAGTTTTTGCCCGACCGCGCTGCCCCCTTCGAAGGTTTATTTCGCTTCTTAAGCGTAAAAACACACGGAGCTGTCGTCTGTCGTCATTCTTCGTTAAGATAAAATTATGAAATTTAATTTTTCAAACAGACTGTCGGCGATGAGAAAAGTTTTCCAACACTTGCCGAAAAATAACTGCAAGGGAAGAAATTTAACCTGATCTGTGATTTTTTTTGGCCAGAGCATTGAAAATATTAAAATGAATTTGAAAAGAACTCAATATGAGATAGCGTTGGGCGATTATTTTTTGATTGCCAAAACAACCGAATGATCGACGTTTTCAGAATAATCGATCGATTTTTTCAGTGGAAATAATCGCTCAAGTAATCGATTGTTTTTTTTACTTCTCTGTTTTTGGGCCGAAATTGGATAAAAATTTAAAAAAATAAGGCAACACGAAAATCTTGAAGAAAATTTAGAAAAAAATAAAGGCTTTGATTTAAACAATATGTACCTATTTTTTTTTTTTTTTTTTTTTTAGAAATCACTTGAAAATTTTCTTCTTTTTTAATTTTAATCAGTCAAAATTGACTGATTTAAATCGACAAAATTGAGTCAATGTTGGAATCAGTGAAATAATTTACTGATTCAATCAGTAAATTTTTGACTTATTTCAATCAGCCAATTAATTTTTATTAATTCAATGGTGAAAATTCACTAATTAAATCGGTAATTTTTCACTGATTGGTAGTAAGATGTCGCTGATCAACTGGGGAATCAGTGGACTTTGACTGATTTTCAATGACTTGATTTTCTCTATTTTATCAGTCAATTTTGGCATTTTTGACTGATCAGAATTAAAAGAATAGGTAAAATGTGACGTTCCTCGAAAACTTTCTTAAAATTTTTCACGAACCTCGAAATTGAGATCTGTAAAAAATTTCTGAAAAATGTGAAAAAGTGATTTAAAAAATTGCAAAATTAGGTTAAAAACATTATTTTTTCTAAATTGTTACGCTGTGCTCTATTTTTCTAAATTTTTGTATTTGCAAAAATTCAAATTACCTATACCACTTTTCAATCCCAAATGACCTCCTTCAAGTATTAGCCCTCTCTAACTTTCGTCTGAAAAAAATTAAAAAATCTTCTAAGTACCAAAAAATTGAAGGGCAGTAAAAATAGTTCAAATTTTTACTTGTTTATCACATAATTTTCACAGTTATGTGACATATAACGTCAATTTTTCTAAATTTAGGTGAACAAAAGCTTGAAAAAAGAAAAAATCGTACGAATTTCTACTGCGATTATAATCGATTAATCGATTATTTTTTCATCGATCAATCGAATGATTGATTATTTTTCCGTCGATTATTTTTACAATTGGGCCTTAGTTAAGGGTAGTCAGAGATGGGGCGATTCGGTGATTAGGAAAATCGGGTTCGGTAAAATACGATTCGACAATTTTGAAGACTCAAAAATGCGTTTTTTTGGGGGAAAAAATCCCGATTCAGAATCTGGTTCTGTTGCAATTCTTTTGCGATACCGTTATGATTCTTTTGGGATTATTTTCTGTGATGTTTTACAGAATTGGGCGAGTGTGTTGGCAATGAAATTTATTTTCATTCGCTCTTTTACTGGAGTTCTTGAGAGTCTGGGATCTTTTACAATTTTTCTCACTTTGTGGTAAGGTAAAGACTTGACAATAGTTTTTTTTATCCTTCTGAGTGTCCTGAGTTTTTTTCCGGGGAGTTTTTAGTTTCCAAAGGTGTTCAGTAGTTTGAAAAATTACTGGCATTTGAACCAGTAGCTTTTCAAAGCGGTAAAACTCCTTAAAGAAGGGTACAAAAATTCAAAAAACTGTATCTTTTTCAAAAAAATTGCCAATCTTGTTGACACGTTGAAAAAATTAATAGATGAAAACCGTAAATATTCGATTATGAAACAAAATTTCTTTACTTTTGGTTAATAAAATGATTTTTTTAAATCCTATAAAATGCCCGCAATTTTGAAAGAGAGAGATCAAAAGTGATCCAATAATTGTTAACATGAAGGGACACTATCTCAGATCAGGATGAAAATCGTAACCGGGGCAAATTTTACCTTTTATCCGGCCAAACTATTTTTCTGCATTCGAGAAATTTACGATGGGTACCTAATTTTTATAAATAAAAACGTAATTACGCGAAAATTATCTAAACAGAATGAAAATTACTTGGCTCGAAATTATTTAAATACCGCGAAACACAAAAGCAAAAACACAGTATCTTAATTGCGTAAAATTAACTTCTCGTTACCCTGCTATTTTTGCCTCATCCTCATTTTATTCCACTAATCTACGCGTAATTTCTCGCATGTAAGTAATTTGAATTCACAAACAATTAAATCTTGGCGTTTAAAAATTTATATCTCCAGTATCTTTTAAGTTATTCCTGAACATGAAAAAAAAAATAACTAGAAAATATTCACCTTACATAGAATTTTTTTGCAGTCATTACTGCTCTTTTCCTACTCCAGCATCTTTCTTCACGTAGAATCTTCCAAGTTGGAATTTAATTTAAGGGATTTTTAATTTAAAATGGTAAAAAAAAAAAAAAAACAAGATTACAAAAATCTTAACCGTTGGAGGAAAAATATTAAAGTGGCAAACAAAATATAACAATTAAATATACAATTTCCGACCATCCGAGAGAATAAATTGAAGTTCTTGTTTCCATTTTGTTCGCCAAACGTGGTGGAGCAGAGAAAACAAATACACGAATAAAAAACTCTTCGTCTTCGCATTCGTAACCATTCCTTTTGTTTTTTTCCTCCGCTCGAAAAGAATACCCTGGCTGGAGTTTTCTTCAATTTTTTTTTTTCATTATTTAGGATTCTTAGGTATCGTATAATTTCACCGCCGCCTGGTTCATTTGCGACGGATTTATACGAAAAAGGATTTTTTAATTAAAATTCTGCGAATTTTTCCCAAAACTAATAAATTACTCGTTGACTAGAAGAAGCCCAGAATGTCTTTTAGTTTCTTGATTTCGTCGTCGAATATTAAACGAAAAGTTTCCTATTTACGTGGCTTATGCCAAAATGTGTAGTTTTTTTCGAAGGGTTGAAATTCGAAAAATTTCAATTTTGTGCGGTATATTTTGTCTAGATGAAGTTTTTACAACTGCGAAATCTGAAGAGTACCTATTATTGTGTGTAATAATAAAATTTATCGATAACATGGTATCAAAAATAGGTACTTTACAGCCAAACATTTTAGAATAGGTTGACAATAAAGATCATAATAAAAGAACATTTAATGCAATATTTTGACTCTTAGAAGTTAATAAATCTGATCAGATTTTTCAGAATACAATCCTGAATATATTAGAAACTACCTTCAGGTGCCAAAAATTGTTTTTGGAGTTGAAACTCATTTTGCCTCGTTCTCGTATCGACAAAAAATATTTTGTTCCGAGGTTTTTTTTTGGAACGAGATCGCGTCAAAACTATTTTTTCACGAATCTGAAAAGTAAATACCATTGGAAAGAACTCGACGAGTAGGCGGTTTAAGGCACAAAAAGTTTTAAAAGCTGGCTCCAAAGCTGAAAAAAGTTGAATTAGAGCTCTATCCCGTCCTTTTGCTCTCGCCAGCAAAAGCGAAAAACCGTTTTTCTAAACCATCTTAAAAAGTACTGCTCGAATCAAAAATCTGAGGACACTCTACCGAAAGCAAATTTCATATGATACAACTTCGGTTCTCTTCAATTTTTTTCAAAACCGATAGGAAAGTTTGAGAGGTGTAGCCGAAAACCGAACCAAGATTTAAAGCTGAACCAAACCAACCAGGACAAGTTAAAATTCATTTTAATGAACGAAATATTCCAAGATTTCGCGTTTTAAAGATTCCTCGTAATAACACCATCTTAATCACTTCTATCAATATTTTTTTGGAATTTTTCAGAACATTCCAACTTTTATTTCGGTGATTTAAAAAAGTAGTTCAATTTTGGAGTGATCGAGATTACAAAATCTGCTATCTTCACCTTTGATTATACTTGGCTGGATTAAAAAAAACTTACAGACCGTGAAATGTTCAGTTTTTGATTCCCTCGGCGTTCCTTTCACGTGTTTTTTGTTGATATCACAAATTTTTCGAAACCTATGCAAAATACGTAATCCAAATTTTTCCAATTTTTGGATGATTTTTTTTTCAAATCAATATCCGGTTACCAAAAAGTAGAAATATCAATAGCAGTTTGAGACAGATGTACTTTTTTGATATCTTCACTTTTGGTATCTCATTTTAATCGCGCCATTGTATTCACATTATTTCAATTAAAAATCCTTCTCAATTTTTTTTTTACCTAAGGCGGTTTCATCCACGTTAAAATTAACCTGAATCTCAGTCATTCATAAATTTTCAACTCAAATATCCATTCAATTTTCATCAAAATCTAGAATTTTTTTCAATTCACTGTACTTCATATTTTTACCAGTTTCTAGTATCTCTTCAAAAAATTTATGTAATGGAAAAAGTTCGAACGAAAAAATTGTAAAACATGACGTAATTCCCATTTTTCAAAAGATAAGAAAGCAATTTTACTAGCACAAAAAGCAAAATTTATGGTTTTTCTTGGAGCATCCGTGTATATTGTAATCAATAACCTTAAGAATATTATTATCGTTTTTACCAGGAATTGTCGCGAACATTGTAAAAAAAAAACACAAAAACATTAGAGTAAGTAAAGCCCTTTTCTATATAAATAGCAGAGTAAGTAGTACTTCAACATCAAATGAGTACGTTCTACATCGTAGGTAGTGGATACCACTTTTCAACCAGTTGAAATTATTACCAAATTATTTTTTCTATAATGTTCCATACTTTATGAATATTTCAATTGTACGTACACAACTCGGTTTCTGAACAAAAATATAACAACAAACATAGTAATCGGAAAACCGGTTGCGAGGAAATTTTTCGAGACGTCATGCATTCAATTTGTTTCCTTTTCATTTGCGTTTTGGGCTCGAATGCTATTTCGGGTAATTAAACTTTTGACGAAAAAAAGTCCAACTTCCACTTAAAAATCTTACATAACATGAAATTTCAGGTTCCATAGTGCCACGTCTTATAAATTTAGGTCATCATTGGACTACTAAAACACCTCTTACTTTTTTCGCGCCAACCCATGGAATTAGACAATTGAACTATACGGGAAGTTCGTGTAAGTGATTGAATAATTTTTAAGGTAAATAGATATTTTTAATGAAACCAATTTTTTTAAAAAAAATTATAAAGTGGAGACGATACCTAATCCGAAAACACCCGAATATCTGACTGGAGGGATCGTAGGAAAGGAAAAGTATTACATTTATAAAGGTGGCTTTTTCTTTGAACATGTTGCAAATGGGTAAGTACTAGGTACTTTTACTGAAAACAAAACGTCAAAAAACGTATATGTAAAATTATTTTCAATTATTTTATTTATAACAGAACAACTTTGTCAATACGTTACCTATTTTACAATCAGAAATGTGGGAGTTTTCAAAATGCCGCAAAACAACCTGATGAATGTATATTGGTAATTTTTGTACCAGTCGAAACAAACGTGAGTGACCTACCTCATTACCCATGTTGTAACATCTCATAGGAACATATACGATGATTGCTGAATTTTTTTCCAAAATTATCATCCAGGGCGATAAATGCAATCCATCGTTTAACGTGTTTCAAGGAATATTCAAGACACACATTAAAAAACCTGGAGACTGTGCTACCATTAATAGTTATTTCAGCTATAGTTGGTTCGATAACTTTTGCCACAGTACAGTTTACACTTCGTTTAGAGGATCCTTTTATTATGATGAAATGGGAGAAACATTATCTAATGTTTTGATAATCCAGTTACCGGAACTTGAAGGACAAAATTTCATAAGCAAGAAGCAGGTATACAATCTGAGAAAAAAATTCAGGGTGTTTAACAACATTGGTTGAGCAAAAATACCGACTTAGGGCGACTTATACTGACCTTCTGGAATGACTTTTGCTGAGTCTACCCTACCACACCCCCCCCCCCCACACACACACACACACACACACACAAAATCGATACATAAAACAAAAGCGAAAATTTTTGGTAAGAATTCAAAAAAATGAAATTTCAGGGTGTATAACAAAAGTTGATGAGTAAAAATACTTATAAGGTTACTGACCTCATGAAATGACTTTTGGCATAACTTTTCTGATTTATACCCCCCCCCCCCCAAAAAAAAATTGGTGTCCAACAAAATGTGGTGAGTAAAAATATTTACTTATGACCTTAAGAAATTACTTTTGGCATACCTTTTATGATTTTTACACCCCCCCCCCTCAAAAAAAATTGATATTTCAAGGAAGGGCGAAAATTTTTGGTAAAAATGTTTAAAAAATGAATGAATTTTCTGCTAATTCTTCATGTTATTTCAAATCTGTGACTTATCACTGATCTTTCAGTCAAAATTATTTATTTCTTTGACAAATTGAAAATTGATTGAAGCGATATTCAGCTAAAAGATCTGTGAAAAATCATCAATTCTTAAAAGAAAGGGAATGAAATACTGGCCGAGAGCGAAGCGAGGGCGAAAATTTTTCAAAAAATACACTTTTTCACATTTTTATAGTAAAAAAATTCTGCCTCCTTGATAATTAAAAAAGTAACGAACGACTGTCTAGATTGTTCGCTGCAACAGCTGGTGCGGTGTTTTTTTTTTCGCTCTCGGGAAGGACGATTCCTGATTTCTGCCTATGCGGTGCACTATTTTCATGCACATATCTCAATTTTTAGAATTTTTTAAAGTCCGTTCTCGTCGTTTTTAACCAGTATAACGTTTTTTCAACGTTTTTAAAATTTATTTCAACTCCCAATTTTTTTCTAAAATAAGTATTCCCGATTAAATTTTTTTTCAAAATATTCCGACCAAAATTTTTTTCTAAAATTTGTTTCGATTTAAATTTTTAAAAAAATCAACTCCAAATTTTTCTTGTGATATCCGATACTGTATGTTCACCTTTTACCGACTTTTCCATTAGGAAAAGTCGAGTACTAAATTGTTCATCGTAGTTGAAGGGAGCGTCGGGAACGATTTTTTTTTACGTTTTCGGACATTCTGAACACGATAGGACGTGTGGTTGAGAACGAGGTTTCCTTATATATATATATATATATATATTTATATGTTTATGTATAATTTTGTCCGCGATTAAACTCGAAAACTGTGTAGCTCCAGAAGGGGACAATGATCCCAAAAGATAGCATTTTTTACGTAGTTTTGAGATTTTCAAACCGATTTAAAATCGGTCCAGCCGTTTTCGAGATATTGAACTTTTTGTGTTTTTTAGGGGTTGGGGGGTGGGACTTAGCCGAAATTTGAAGCAACCAAGGTAAAAGTTGCATTGCGCTTAAAATTTCGATTTCTCTAAAACTACTGAACCGATTGAGCTGAAATTTTCAGGATTGGCAAAAAAAGGTTTGAGGACCCTACAGAAAAATTTTCAGCCCGATCGGTTGAGGTACACCGTCTCTCGGTAGGCTTAAAATGTGAAAACAGTTTTTTTCAATAGCTTACTGAAACTTGAAGCTCGAATAATTTGAAAACTAGGCATCCTCAAAAAAATCTAATAACTCATTGTCGAAAGCAAATTTAATTCTCTACAACTTGCTATACAGGCGTTTTTCGGGAGGCCCCTCCTTTGGTCAAAAACGGTCCTCAAAGGACGCAAAGGAGGGTCCAATACTCGAAATATGCATTAAACTCAAAAGATGTGTAGCTCCAGAAGAGGACAATGATCCCAAAAGATAGCATTTTTTATGTAGTTTTGAGATTTTCAAACCGATTTAAAATCGGTCCAGCCGTTTTCGAGATATTGAACTTTTTGTGTTTTTTAGGGGTTGGAGGTGGGACTTAGCCGAAATTTGAAACAACCAAGGTAAAAGTTGCATTGCGCTTAAAATTTCGATTTCTCTAAAACTACTGAACCGATTGAGCTGAAATTTTCAGGATTGGCAAAGAAAGGTTTGAGGACCCTACAGAAAAATTTTCAGCCCGATCGGTTGAGGTACACCGTCTCTCGGTAGGCTTAAACGCATTCTGGCATTAAAAAGTTTGTAAAAAAAACTTTGTAAAAGGGCATAAACTGATGATTTTTGGGTCGCTGATTCCGAATTAGTTCTTTGTTTTTCGATTTGAATCCTCTACATGTTCCTAAGTCGTCCCTCGGTAGGCTTAAAATTTGTGAACTGCCGTTTTTTTAATTTCTTAATGCAAGCTT
Organism: Pseudococcus jackbeardsleyi; assembly: GCA_038380155.1. Classification (NCBI taxonomy): domain Eukaryota; kingdom Metazoa; phylum Arthropoda; class Insecta; order Hemiptera; family Pseudococcidae; genus Pseudococcus; species Pseudococcus jackbeardsleyi. The sequence continues at coordinate 38,154,193 of CM076241.1, forward strand.
GAAACGTAAATAATTTGAATATTAGCATTAAAAAGTTTGTAAAACGGCGCAGTTTGATATTTTTTGGGTCGCTGATTTCGAATTTGGTATTTTTTTAAAACTTATTTTATTTCGATTTGAGCCCCTTCCCTGGATACCCTAGTGTACATGGGTGCCTAGGAGTCCGAAATTTCAAGTTTGGTACTCTTCAATAGACTCAATATTTGTGAATAGTTGAACGAAAGTAAATTTAATTTTCTACACCGACGTTTGTGGAAAAGTCGGTTACCTTACGCAGAATGCGTAAGGTTTTTTTTTTAACTCAAATTTTTTCGAACGATTTTTCAATTTCAACATTTCAACACAACTTTTCTTTTTTCAATTTCTTTCAACTTGATCAAATTTTTCTATCAAAATTTTCATCAGCTCCAATTTTAATCTAAACATTTTGTCAACTCAATTTCCTTACTAATTTGAGAGTCATCGACGAACAAATTTTCGAAAAAAATCTGAGTCTTGGTAAAGATCAGAAAAAAAATTGAGTCGGAATCAGTTTTCGTAAAAAAATTAAGTCATAATGCCTAAATTTTATTAAAAAAATTTAGTCACGATTAATTTTAGAAAAAGATGTAGTCGTAAAAAATTTTAGAAAAAAATTGAGTCGTAATAAATTTTAGAAAGAAAATTGGGAAGTTGGAAAATGTTGAAAAAATTTCACACTAGTTGAAAGTTAACGAAAATATTACGAACTTGGAAAAAATTTCTATCTTGAGAGTTGAGACGTATGATTATGAGCGAAAAAAAAAACATCGCACCCAATTGCAGCGAACAATCTAAACAGTCGTAAAAAACACCGAGAGCCTGGGACAAAAATATTCTCCTCTGTACCTCCTTCTCAACAGGCTGATGGGCCCGAGCACAGCGAGGGAGAAAATTTTTGAAAAATTGGCACTCAGAATCTGAAATTTTATTATTAGGTCAAACAAAATTGTGCTTTTTTGTAGTTTGAATTGACTTCTAAAAAAAACTATACTTATCATTGACTCATCTGCAGATCTTCTTCCAAAAATTGAAATATTTTTGAAAATTTCAATTGAAAGTATTATCGCGTCTTTTAGATAAATAAGGAAGGACAATTTTTCTCACTTGAAAATAATAATTGTTTAGGTTGGAAAAGAAGTTTCACTCAATCGTTTTGAAAATGAATTGTGCAAATTTACTGAGCCCGAGCGAAGCGATAGCGAAATTTTATGGAAAAAAATACATTCAAAAGCTAAATATTTTTTCATTTCTTGATCAATATTTTAGTATCAAAGAGGAGGCAAAATCTTCAAATCTCTTATTTTTCAAGGAAAAATGGGATTTTCTTGGAATTTTTGAAAAAAATGCTGACCTTTTGAATAAATTGGTCAAAAATACCGACTTATACTGACCGTTAGACACCCTGAAATTATGTTTCAATTTTTGACTACGATGGGTACTTTACTTATTCACTTGACGTTACAGTACGGAGGTACATTTGGCTCTGCAAAAGATTGCAGAGGACAACCTACGGCCATTCTATCACCGACGATTGATCGCGATCCATCATCAGTGGTGAAATCGGAATCAATACTTATAATCAAGACATTAGCATGAAAACAATGTCCGCTGTATTTATTGACGTAAAATTATAACTTGAAAAAATTTCTGCGTTAAAATTGTGTTACAAGCATGAAATTTTAATACTATTGTGAAAAAAAAATCAAAACCACCACGAAACGATTAAAAACCTCAAAGTTACACTAATGTGTTGGAAATTTTAAAAGACGATATAGATAGCTTCACGTTCACGGGCATACAATGTTTCTTCGTTTTTAAACAGTACTTCAATGTCAAATACCACTGAACCGCGTGTAAGTAATGTGTACATAGATAATGCCTTTCAACCAAACGAAATTATTACCGAAGTATTTTCCATTTGTTCAGAATTTATGAACATTTTGATTGCACATAAATATACGCAACACAGTAGTCGTCTGAACGAAAACCCTCGCAGCATTGGTATTTTCCAGCTTGATACAGATTTTTCCCATAGATATGTTCATCACTTGAACGCATATTGCAGACAGAACACACCACCTTTCAATCAACTGCAATTATCACTGCATCGTTTTTCATAATGACCATAATTTAAAAACGTTTTTACTGAACAAAAAGTCTCATAAAATACTTAGTACATATTTGAATTTGAGTCATCGCCATCGAAAAATATTTGCAAGACATAATGTATTCAGTTGATTTCTTTTTCGTTTGCTTTTTAGGCTTGAATATTATCTCGGGTAAATAAAATGAGGGGAAAAACCCTCAAACATTTGAGAGAAAATCTTACATAACTAACATGAAATTTCAGGTTTCGAATTACCAAATTTTGAAAATTTAGGTCATCATGGAATTAAACGTACTGCCGCCAAAACACCCCTTACTTTTTTTCCACCGACCCTTGGAACGAGAATTTTGAATTATACAGGCAATTCAGGTAAGTGATTGAATCATTTTTTTTCGATGAATTGATACCACCGATGCAATAAATTCTCCAATATTATAAAGTGGAGGCGATACCCAATTCGAAAACAACTGAATATATGACCGGAGGAATCATAGGAGATGCAAAGTATCGTATTGCCCGAAGCTACTTTTTTTGGGAACATGCTAAAAATGGGTAAGTATTTTGGACAAATGATATCAAAAAAATGTAAATTTGTAAAATAATCATCAATTATCTTGCTACAGTACCAGTTTGGTAGTACGTATTTACTTCTACAATATGAAATTTGCGAATTTCCAAAATGCCTTAAAACATCCCGATGGCATATTGGTAATTTTTGCGCCAATTGAAACAAGCGTGAGTGACTAACTCATAATTATAACGACTCATACATTATAATAAGATTGTCGATTTTTTTTCCTAAATTATCATTCAGGGCTGGACGTACAATCCATTATTTGACGTATTTCAAGAAATATTCGAGAAACACATTAAAAAACCAGGAGATTGCGCTTTGATTAATAGTTTTCACACGTACAATTGGTACGATCATTTTTCTCACAATACAGTTTACATTTCATATAAAGGGTCCTTTCATGACTCAGACATTGGAGAAAAATTATGCAATGTTTTGATAATCCAGCTACCGAAACTTGAAGGCAAAAATTTCATATCCTGTAAACAGGTAAACGTATTTGTATTTAAGAAAACGATTCGTGTTCTTATTTGAGACAAAAATATTTTATTTAAGCGACGTTCAAGTTCGCAGATACATTTGGCTCGTTAAAGGACTGCAATAAGCAACATGTGAAAAATCCTCTATCTTCAGTGGATCACGATCCATTATCAGTGGTGGAATCGAAATCAATACGTGTAATCCTGACACCTTGCAGAAAATAATATCCACCGAATTTAGTTACGAAGGCCTATTGATTGATATTTGGTATTTTTTTTTTCACAAGGGATGATCGTTTGGCCTATTTATAAATTTTATTGACGAGAAGGCGTTGTAAAAAATTTTGGTCTGAATCCAGAATTTATTTGATAATTTTATTTATTCTCTCATTCATCTCTCAAAACACTCCAAGACTAGAAAAAAAATTGTTTAAAAAAATCAATCCTGTAAAATTCAACTAACGTCGAAAATGAAGGAGCTACGGGTCATTTAAAATATTTTCAAATTTTCTCAACTCGGGACGACCTGAGACTGCCAGCCCCTCATTTTTGATATTGAAAAAAAATTTTGGGGACGAATTTTGCTGTTTTGGACTATTTTTTCAGGATTTTTTGTAGCCACTTTGAATTCAAAGTTGGCACAAAGTTATGACATAAAAATTGTTCGTTTTCAAGTCCAATGGCTAAAAAATTTTCACGTGTTTTTTTTTTAGAAACCGCATTTGTCCCTTCATTTATCGAGATAGGCAATACGTTCATCTTATTTTTTTTAGGGGTATACCTAATATTGTAATGTTGTCTACTGGAGCTAAAAAATGATAATCTCGTTATATTTTTTTCTTTCAATTTTTCCGAAAAAGGACCCTTTCGATTTAAAAATTCAAGAAAAGCCATTCCTGATTTTCTGATAAATTAAATCAATTTCAAAAATATAAAAATTTGTTTTTAAAAATCAGCTTTTAGCTCTCCGATATTTTTTCTGTCATTCTGTTTTTCTGATATCAAGTCAATTTTCAGATTATGACTTTCTGATATTTATTTCGTCTAGTCATTAATTCGAAAATATAAAAATTTGTGAGATTTCAAAAGTCAGCTTCTGACTTTTTGATATTGAGTTGTTTACAAAAATAGAAAAATTCATGTTTTTAAAAGTAAGAAGGTAACTGTCTGATACAAGTTAATTTCGAAAATATGAAAATTTATAAGTTTAACCATTATAATATCCTTGAATTAGACTTTAAAAATTTTAAATCGTCTTAAAGAACATGTTAGTTTTTCAAATTTGATCAGCGGTTTCACACCTCTCTGAATTTTTTTCGATTTTTTTGACTGGTGAAAGTTACTCAAATATTTAAAAAACCAGCGCGGCGTAATTGATCAATGATCATTACACCGGTCGACACGATTTTTGTTTCTGGGTCCTCATTGTGAAATTTGGGTTACTTTTATGTAACTAATGAACGAAAAAATATTTTTTTTGACCAAAGTTTGTTTTGGGGGGTGGGGAGGCCAAAAACTGATTTTTCAAGGGCAATAAGCCTGAGCATTACAAAAAAAATTGAAAAAAAACTTTTTTGGACTAATCTCATAGAAAATTTCACGGCGAATTTCATGCCGCAAACCGCAGACCTCCATCTCGTTTAGAAAAAAAATTGCAGCTCAATCTTTCCAAAATTTTGTGAAAAAATCGTATTTTTGGGGGTATTTTTTGCAAAGAAGTGAAATTTGAGAGAAAAATAAGAGGTTTAAGGTCATAATGACCATGATGAGAGTTGTAGGAAATTTCACGGCGAATCGAATGCCGCAAACCGTGGACCTCTATCTTTTTTAGAAAAAAAGTTACAGCTCATTCTTTCCAAAATTCTATGAAAAAATCGCTTTTCATTTTTTCGTGAGACAGACACAAACGTGATTTTTTTCACAGAATTTTGGAAAGAATGAGCTGTAACTTTTTTTCTAATAGAGATAGAGGTCCGCGGTTTGCGGCATGGAATTCGCCGTAAAATTTTCTATAAGATTAGTCAAAAAAAAAGTTTTCAATTTTTTTGTAATACTCAGGCTTATTGCCCTCGAAAAATCAGTTTTTTGCCCCCCCCCCCCCACCCCCAAAGCAAACTTTGGAAGCCAGGATTGAGCAAGGTGATGTATTTTGATGTCTAGAAACAAAATTTTAGCATGAGAACCCAGAAGCAGAAAATTTTTTATTTTTTGTCGACCTGTGTTATTTTTATTCTTCACGATTACTACTTTTCATCAATTTCTCACGGTTTTTTGAATATTTAACCAATTTTCACCGATAGAAAAAATCGGAAAAAATTCATAGAGGTGGGAGATACATTGAAAAACTCAAGGAAAATATTATTTGTCTGTCCGTCTGAAAATTGTGTCCTCTATGGCGATTTTAAATTTTCAAAGTCAAATTCAAGGTCATTAAAATGGTCGAAAAAAATCTGAAAAAATTTCAAGTCATTCCCCTCTAGTATCTCTACGTATATGCCAAATTTGATAGAAATCGATTGAAAACTCGCGAAGATGAAATTTTCAGTTTCAAAAATCATATTTTAGGGTCCTAGTTTCCAGGAATGGGATAAAAATTCGCTCATGAACTCTAAAATTATCTGTTACCCAGACAAATCGAATGGAATACAAATTTTGATCAAGTTCCACCAAGACCAAATGATACCCTAACCATACCAGAGCCTTTGCATATCTATTGAAAACCATTCTCAAATAGAAAAACAGAGAAAAGTTATCAGCTTAATCTGAAGCTGAAAAGAATTAAAATAATAAGAATTACCTACTTGATGGTTACTTGATCAGTTACCTGACCTACATGTTTCCCAATGCCCTGCTAAAAATACTGGGTATATTAAAAAATCTGGACTAATCGTCGAAATTATTAAAAAATACGGCTAAAATCCATCAATTGTGCCTGTGGAAATATTCTAAACGACTTCTGCTCAATTTTTTCTCTCAGTTGAGTCATATTTCTCATTTTATCCCTCCAAAACATCCTGATAGGTCCGATCCTATCATTCCAATCCCTCTTAATTCGCTAAACGAAATTTATAAAAAACCTACAAACTTGAATAAAAAACCCCAATCAAAATCCAGACCTTCCTCTTCCTCCTCACCATCTAAGTTAAAATCAACCTGCATCCGTTCTCTTCAGCCCATAAATTTCCAACCCAAACATCCATCCAATTTCGTAAATCGCCTATCGTCGTCGCCACGTCCTATAAAAACCTCACGACAACGAGACGAATTTAAAAATACACCATCGATCGGGCGGTGTAATTGGTAAAATACTACGGGTGGGAACCATTCGAGCTGAAAATATCGAAAAATTGCTTCTAAAAGATAGCACATACTATAATTTCGCGTCGAACATAAATATCCGATTTGAAAGAGGGACGCGGAGGAAGATCTTTACAAGACGACGTACCGCGGCCTCGATACCACCAAGTGACTCAGCCTGGCAATACGTATTTGGAAATTTCCATCGTATTTCGAACTAGTGCAAAATTCTCGCAGATTTTTTCGACTGTATAAGCTCACGTCAAAAAGTCATTTTCTTTTCAACGCGGCCTGACTGTATACAATTTACTCTGTTGAAAAAAGCAAGAGTCAAAAGAAGACGATGGCGAAAAATTGTCCTACACGATGGAAAACTACTCGATATACGAATGATATCCCTTTTGAGAGGAAATTCGCACTGAATACGTAGACACGCGAGTTAAGCATCATTTCGACAGCATCGAGTCACCGTGAAAAAGAGGAGGGGACTGCGAAGCACATTTCGGAAACAAAATTCGACGCGTATAAAAAATATATACAAAACGGAAATATAAATAAAACAAAGGAAGAGGTAAATGTCCGTGTAAAAGCCTCTGTAACAGCGAATAAATGGTAAAAAAGTGAAAAAACGTAAGCGCGTAATTTATTACACGACGAGGAGAGAAGCGGCGCGGCGTTGTCATTGAAGCATTTTGCGTTTTTTTTTCTGTATTTTTTTATTTTTTACTCAAGTTATAAATTTTTCGGCTACGCAAAACAAGAGAGCGCAAGAAAACCGACCGTACTCGAGTATAAGTCGTATAATTTATATATTTAGTAAACCAAAATGACGTTTGTACGCGCTACCGACGATGCTGGGTATTTCCATACGAACGTATACTTATTACCTAGACTTAGGTATTTTTTTAGCCCATTTTTCGGCCAAATTACCCATAGTAGCGGAATTTTTACGCTTACGTGAGTGAAAATTTATCCAATCAGCGAAAGCGATTTTGACCGAAACCAAAACGACAAATATTTTAATTAAGTTTCGTACGTAAAAGATTGACGAAGGTGGTTACGTGCGAGGCGAATAAACCGTTCTTAAATTGAATATAATCCCATCCAAAAGATTAAAACTACAATTCACGTGAAGAATTAAACGCGCCTTCGTCTTTGTACTTTGTAAACCACCGAGGTGACGTAGGGTAAGCTCGTATATTAATAAATTACCGTACGCGGTTTGTATACGTATTTGTAAGGAAGGTATATCGACATTAGGTGTATAGCAGGGCGCAATTTAGGTAAAACCGTAATTAATTCTTTCACTATATTTTATCTTTCTTTTTTTTCGTTTTTAAATCAGTGAAAATTATCGAAAATTATTAGAAAACGGTCAGATTTGCAGCACAGTAATAAATTAATGAAAAATTTCAATGAAAAAATTGCTGGAAAAACAGTAGAAATTCACTGATAAGTCGGTAAACTTCCTGTAATTTTTGAAAAATCAGTAAATGTTTTTGAAAAAACACTAAAAACCTTTGAAAATTTATTGGAAAGTCAGTAAAATATTTGAAACTCGCTGAGAAATCACTTGCTGAATTTGAATCAGTCGAAATTGAGTGATTTAAATCAACAAAATTGAGTTACTGTTGAAATCAGTGAAAAAGTATATGTACTGATTCGATCAGTAAATTTTCATCATTGAATCAGTAAAAGTAAAAAATTATTACTAATATTGAATCAGTAAACTTTTATTTTTACTAATTCAATGATGAAAATTTACTGATGATTGAAACCAGTTTTGACTGATTCCAATCAGTCAATTAATTTTTACTGATTAATTCACTCTCTAAACTTGAATCAGTCAAAATTCACTGATTAATAACTATTAATCAGTGAATTTTGAATGATTCAATCAGTGAATTTTCATTTTTGAATTGGTAAAAACTGTAATTTACTGATCGAATCAGTAAAAATTTTAATTTAGTGATTGAATCAGTAAGTAATCACTGATTGAATCAGTAATTATTCACTGATTGAATTAGTAAATTTTAATTTTTACTGATTCATTTCAGTAGTTGAAAAAAGATTACTGATTCAAAAATGAAAATTCACTAATTGAATCAGTAATTTTTCACTGATTGACAGTCAAATTTCACTGATTAATAGTTGCACACTTTTCGCTGTTTAATCAGTGAATTTTCAGTTTTTTGACTGATTCATATTTAGAAAGCACTAATTGAATCGATAATTTTTCACTGATTGGCAATGAAATGTCGCTGATTAATTGGGGAATCAGTACTCTCTTAATTTGAATCAATCAAAAATGCTTAAATTGACTGATGAAATGGAGAAAATCAAGTCACTGATAATCAGTCAAATTCCACTGATTCTCTAGTTAATCAGCGTCATTTTACTGCCGCAATCAGTGAAAAATTACTGATTAAAATAGTAAATTTTGATTGTTAAATCAACGAAAAGTAGTTGACTGATTGAAATCAGTAAAAATTTACTGATTCAAATCAGTGAATTTTCATTATTGAATAAGTAGAAAAAATTTCACTGATTGACTCAGTGATTAATTAACGATTGAATCAGTGAAATTTTATTTTTACTGTAATTTTTTTACTGATTCCTACAGTGACTTGATTTTGTCGATATTAATCAGTCATTTTTGACTGATTCAAATTAAGAGAGTAGAATTTGACTGAATATCAGTGACTCGATTTTCTCCATTTCATCAGTGAATTTAGGCATTTTTGACTGATTCAAATTAAGAGGGCAGAGAATAGTCACTGAAAAAATCAGATTCTCTGATTTTCAGCGGATTTTTGATGATTTTTCAAAAAAGTTGGCTGATTTTTCAGCGAAATTCTGATATCTCACTCACTAATCAATAAAACACGATATTGGCACATTTTATCGGTGTTTTTCTTTGAGTAGGAAGGGGTATTCCTTCCCACAGAATCATAGGCGCACCCAGAAATTAATTAAGGGAGGGGCTCAGAATTTGAGAAAAATGGGGAGGGGGTCAAATTTCAAATTGAGTCATTTTTCACTGATATTTCAATCAAAAATCATCAATTTTTTCTGACAAACAGAGAATTTATTGAGAATTTGGTGATTTTTAACTGAAAAATCAATCAAAAATTGTCAAGTTTTTAAATAAAAGTATTAAAATACTGCCCGAGCGAAGCGAGGGCGAAAATTTTTTGAAAAAATATACTTTGAAGAGCAAAAAAATTGACTTTTTTCGCATTTTTGAAGCAAAAAATTATTTTTTCCGGGCTCAAGGGGGGGCTCGAGCCCCCTGAGCCCCCCCTTGGGTGCGCCTATGCACAGAATTGTGGGTTGATTTGAAAGTCTAAACAATTTCAGAAATGAATTTCGGAGCTTAAAAACATGAATTTTGACACCGCCACTAGATAATTATGAAAAATCTTCAGAGCTTCTATAGATATTTGGAAACGAAGATAGCCAAATTTCAAAAAAAAAAAATTAAAATTATTCATTTCCAAATAAATCAATTTCACCCGAAACAAATATTTTTTTTGGAAATCTAATATTGGACTTGGTATATTTCATCAGTGTGAAAATGTTTCAATTTCATCCGTCAGTTTTTCGCTGGGCACCAAAGGGTTAAGCGATATGGTTCAAAAGAGGCATCTGAAAATTTTTAGCACATTATTTTAAGGTAATTTCAAAACTTTCTTCCAATCCACGTCTTCAATTTTCTCAGCAAAAAAAAAAAACAAAAAACGGCTCATCCAGATAGATTAGGTACCTCAGGAGTTGACTCTCCAGTTCAATTAAAAAATATCAACGCTCAAAAGTCGTATCCTTCGGGGGGAAGGGTAATGTCAAACGGAAAATTTTATAATGCAATTATCCAGCCTTATGGAGAGCCAGAATCACACGAGACGAAACCCAAACGACGAAATCAATTTGACGACGGAGGAGAAATTTCATCGAAGAAAAACCTGGTTTGACTCTGGTTCGCAGCACGGAGGAATTGTTGCAAATGTCAGGAGATTTGCGACAATAATCTATATATATAGTTTAGATTACTTTTTAAATTATTCCCTTCGGGGTTGACATTTCAACTTAACATTTCTCTCTGATATATAAAAGTATACAGACGCGTTCTAATGTCAACGGCAACCGCAGCGATATTAAGATGATGTGAAAAACATCTTTTATAACGACGCGACGTCGACGACGTCGTCGCGCCGCCTCCACCGAGTCTTGGTGTCTCGCGTACCTCGGGTTTATTTTGGTGCCGCAAAAGTTCCGGATGAATTTTACGATATAGTTACTCGTATATGTGCGGTGCAGTATCGAGAAAATATACCCGATGCGGATATGATGATGTAGAATTACAAGTTACAATATGAAAATATGCGTGTCTGGGTGGTAATTGTAGGTATGTAGGTGACTAGGTGAATTGATCATTGGTGTGACTGGACCTTCTTATTGATTGTTCAAAATCGAGACCGTGACTGTAAAAACGGAACTAATATTATGGAAAGTGACCGTTGAACTGATAGTCACAGTTTTGTTGATTTTGCCATTTGGGAACTCTCTAAAGAGAGGCAAGAATGTCATGTAAGGTAGCAAAATGCATTGTATTAGGTATATTAGACTGCTTTTTGAAAAACAAAAAAAACTGGAAAATGTGTATCGATCCAATTTACTTTGGTGCTTTCCCAGAGCTTTCAACAAAAAAAGTTGGATAAGTACTTTCTGAAAAGTTGAACCAAGAAATGTACATTTAACTTTTTGGTGCCCGGCGAAAAACTGACGGATGAAATTGGAAAATTTTCACGCTGATGAAATGCACCAAAGCCCAATAGTAGAAAGCCAAAAAAATATTTTCTTCGGAGGAATTGATTTATTTGGAAATGAATAATTTTTAGAAATCTCTGAAATTTGGCTATATTCGTTTCCAAATCTATAGAAGCTCCAACTGAAGTGAAAATTGCGCCAAAATGTGATGGACTGCAAATTTAATTAAATGGTGTGAAAATAATACGTATTTGTTCAAAGATTGAACTACTAGAAAACGAAATCGAAAATTTTTTCAAAAATAAGTGGAACCTTTTCCTCCGCCGGAAATATCAAAACTTAATCTTGCTGGAAGCAAAATTTTCCGATATAAAAATACTTTGTGGGAAAACCGAGACATTTACAGAAGGAAATTCGTATAAGTATTTAATAATTTTTGGAATTCAGATTTCAAGATCGCACTGAGACCCATTTAAATGCATAGAAAAATTTATCGAAAAAATGAAACTTTTTTTTTCGTTGAAAATTTTCACTCTTTTTTAATTAATGAAGAGTCAGCTTCGGTAAGAAATGATTTTTTTTTTCAAATTATAAGTACATGATTTGGAATATCAAAAACAATTTTTTTGAATTTTGTCACGGTGGGAATATCCATACCTGCCAGGTGGTAACACTGGGCTGGTAGCGGAGCTCGTAGGTCCATGGCTAGAACCCATGGACCAAGCGCCATTAGCTAATCTATACTTTGTAAAACGTTGTGTCGTTCCGCGACTGTAACCTCAGCGCATCCAAAAAAAACCTGATTACCCGGTTTATGATTTTTGGCCACCTAAAAATCTGTTGCTCTACTGTGAGGCAGAGAGAACAGATTACCTCCATAATAAAAATTTTCATCCCGAGTAACAGATGAAACCATATAAACTTGCGACTGGAAAAAAAAATCATTTAAATTGAAGGTTTTCGAAGTTTTTAGCCCTTCTCCAACAAATCAACCGGTTTGCCCTTGAACATTCTCAAGGTGATCTGCGCACTCGTCTGCTACGTCTTTAAGAGGGGAAACTTCGAAAGCAGTAGCTCTATCTCTCTTCTCTCATTCACGCACAACATCTCCGAGGAGACAGCCGTGTTCACTTTTAACGTACAAAACCACCACTCTACTCCGTTTTGAACCCCTCGATTACGATTCCGTGCCGGTATAACGAGTTAATTATCCAAATAGTTATGATACATTACCTTCGAGCAGGTACGTATTTCGATATCAACCTAAAATCATCGTAATTTGTCTACGCGAATTGTTTGTTTTGAAAACTTATCACGCCAGTTCAGCATTAATTCGCCAGTCTTCGGGAACAAGGGTTAGGGTACCTAATAAAAAATCAATATACCTACGCGGCGGTGGCATAAACTAGTTATTAATGTAGGTACCGTCGATCGAATAGTTTACATATATTTAAACTCCATTATCACGAAAGGAGCTAATGCTTTTCGCAAACAATACCCATACCAACATATAACATTTGTGAACAGGTCACAAACGACCTTAGCCATTTCGATCGTGGAAATTGTTCGAGTTTCGTATTCGAACACATGATACGAGGCACCTCTTCGACTGAACGAATTCGACGAAGAAGAGAGAAAGAAAACAAACCCAGAAAAAAAAAAGGCAATAAATTACATAACACATATAATTTAACCATTTTATCGAGGTTCGGATTACCGTCAGATAAAAGAGATTCAAAGTGTCAAATTTTTAAATTCGGTTTGTTTTTCGCACCGTTCAGCATCGTCGTAACATTCTTATAAGGATGCGAATTTGCGAGGGGAAAAAACAAGAAAATGGTGAATTTAATATTATTCGATAAAAGCCGGAACAGGAGCTTTTTTTTACTCCAATTCTATCCAATTTTTTTCCAATTCACGTTCGCAATTACGTATAGCTCTTTTCTTTCTCCCGTCCTGTTGTCTGGTTCGCATCAGGCACATTTAAACAAAAAGGATTCCTTTTTAAGTATTCTGGCACTTCTTTTCTGCACAGTGCACACTGACGTAAGGTTTTTTATTTTATTTTCTGTTTGGTTATCCGGATGCCATGGAAACGAATGCTGTCCCTGTGGCTATTAATGGGAGAGACTTTTAGAAATGAGCAAGCCGATACAGTGGATATATTTTTACTGGTTCGAGAGTACGAGTAGAATTTATTTTAATCTGTTCACGTATAAAATTTTACGGGCGTTTCGAAATCGATTAATTTAATCGAATCAACGAAACGACGATGGGATTTTGAATTACTGTGTGAGACGAACGAGTAATTCATCGATGTGTTTTGCCTATACAATGATAAGATCTCCGATCGAGATACTATCTCAAGACAGAATCTGCCGATAGCTTATGATTTTTCAGTTAAACGTGCCATAAAGGCCGAAGGCCAAGCACCTGCCTAAGTTTATCGTGCCAATACACATACCAGGTAAGTATATTGAGTAAGCGAGATGCGAATTACATTGTTAAAAGTTTAACCCTATATCTGTTGTTAATGATGGTCATTAAGGGAGTAACGTTTACGGCGACAAGCTGAGCGTAATACTTTACAGCGCTGAAACGTGTACAGGGTGCTCGAAATGGTAGGTTGTTGGTTAATTAGCGCGAACGTGCTACGATGTTGGCCAACGTACAATGTATATTTTCCGGTTTACGCCCACATAGCTGAGTCGAGCTGCTAAATTTTACATTGTTAATCGCGAACACGACTCGCATAGGGTATGGAAATTGATGCAGTTTGGGTAAATTAAACGCGTATAATGGGGTTGAGATCTTCGGCGGCGGTGCTGATTTATTGCTTTGGGTTTTTTTAAATTAGGTAATCTCGTTCAAGAGGGTATTATGTGAATGCTTCTGTAGCCGAATGTTCTTTAAGAATTTCCAAAGGGTTTATCAATTTTATGGATTGAAATGAGTATAAATTAGCGGTAAAAAATGATGCCGCAATGGGCCAAATACCCGAGGGATTCTGTATCGAAAAGTGGTAATTTTAGAGTAACGTAAATGACTCTGAGGATTGGTAAAGTTGCAGGAAAAGGTTCGCTTGGAATTTTTTTATCGTTGTTTAATCCTGTAAAATTGAGATTTAAAGTGGATTTTGACTGAAAAATTGCTGCGAAACAAACAGGGCAAAAATAAATTTGAATAGGTTTTTCTAAATAAATCGCCACCTATAGAGTTCAACGAACGAATTTGTGCTATGAAGGGAGCAGTGGCGGAAATACGAGGCGAAGGTAGCACTCCCTTCCTACCCCCATAGGTCCTTCAGAAAAAGTCAATTTTTCTATTCGGAAAATAGGTATTTGTGATCTTGGAATCATGTTTTTTTGACCACAATAAGGTACTCTCTCATTTATCAACCAAAGAAATATTATGGAAAATCACCAAGAAACGGTCAGAATTTCAGCACAGGAGAAAATCAGGGTAGGTAAAAATTTTCGCTGAAAACAAATCAGTAAAAATTCACTGAGAACAAATCAGTGAAAATTCACTGAGAACAAGTCACTGAAAATTCACTGAAAATAAATCAGTAAAAAATACGGCGGAAATAAATCAGTGAAAATTCACTGAAAATAATTCAGTGAAAACTCGATGGAAACAAATCAGTGAAAATTCACTGAAAATAAATCAGCAAAAATTCGGCAGAAACAAATCAGTGAAAAGTTGGTGAAAACGAAATAGTGAAAATTCACTGAAAACAAATCACTGAAAATTCACTGAAAATTCACTGAAAATTCACTGAAAATAAATCAGTAAAAATTCGGTGGAAATAAATCAGTGAAAATTCACTGAAAATAATTCAGTGAAAACTAGATCAGTGAAAATTTGGTGAAAACAAATCAGCGAAAGTTCACTGAAAAAATCAGTGAAAATTTGCTGGAAACAAATCAGTAAAAATTCGGTGAAAACGAATCCGTAAAAATTCAGTGAAAACAAAAAATTCACCGAAAACAAATCAGTGAAAATTCGCTGAAAATAAATCAGTAAAATTCGGCGGAAATAAATCAGTGAAAATTCACTGGAAATAATTCAGTGAAAACTCGATGGAAACAAATCAGTGAATTTCGCAAAAAACAAATCAGTGAAAATTCACTGAAAATAAATCAGCAAAAATTCGGTGGAAACAAATCAGTGAAAACTTGGTGAAAACGAAAATAGTAAAAATTCACTGAAAACAAATCACTGAAAATTCACTAAAAATAAATCAGTAAAAATTCGGTGGAAACAAATCAGTGAAAATTCACTGAAAATAATTCAGTGAAAACTCGATCAGTGAAAATTTGGTGAAAACAAATCAGCGAAAGTTCACTGAAAAAATCAGTGAAAATTTGCTGGAAACAAATCAGTAAAAATTCGGTGAAAACGAATCCGTAAAAATTCAGTGAAAACAAAAAATTCACCGAAAACAAATCAGTGAAAATTCACTGAAAAAATCAGTGAAATTTACAAACTTAGCTGAAAACCAGTGAAAATCAGTGAAAAAAATCTGTAAAAATCTGTAAAAAAAAAAAAAAAAAAAAGTTTTGATGATTTTTCCGGCGATGCAATTCTGACTGTTCATAGTGACTTTCCACTGATTCGGAATGAGTAGGTATTCTATGATCTCAAATCAGTGTGAAGTTATCTACTAAAAAAAAGTCAGAATTGCAGCACAAGGAAAATCAATAATGTTATTTGATTTTCATCGCATTTTCGCTGATTTTTCAAAGAATTTCATGTATGTTTCAGCAAATTCCAGATATTTTACTCACTTTTCAGTGAATTTTAACTGATTTACCTATTGCGGTGCTGAATTTCTAACTGTTTTTTAATAATATCGATAGTTTTCACCAAATAATTTATAGATGAAAAATTATAATTCTACCAACAAAAAAAAATGTTGCCCTCGTTTCGTTTGTGCTGAGTTTGCTTTATCCAAAATCAAAATCATTTCAATTCACCCACTTCTGGTATCAACGAGAGTAATTTTCAGTTATTGGGAATTTTTTTGAGATTTTCTTTCCGGCTTCACTCGGATTTGAATATTTTTACACTTTTTTGAAAGTTGAAACTATTTCTCAAAATTAAAAGGTCCCATTTCAACCAGATCTCAACTCAAAACGTTTTTGACGAAAATTCTTTTGCATTTAATTAGTCGATTTTTTCAATAAGTTGCCTATTTCTTAGCTCTAATTTTTTTTTGAAATTTGTTTTTCTCTCAACTCGCTTGAATTCGTGCATACCTCGAAATGAAATTTCATTCCAGACTCTTTCACGATTCCCTTCTCTTGCTTTTTTCATGTTTGTGATGAGAACTGATGATTGAACGTTGTAACATAAACCTATATTTTTTGTTCCATCTGAGGCTCCCTTTCACCTTATTACTTCAGATAAAGCTTTTCAAGGAAGGTATTCAACAATATGATTAAATATTAGACAAACACAAAAATAAATCGGAGACTTATCCAAAATTACTTCTCATTCAAAATATTAGTAGCTGAAGCGCATTTTTTTAATTTTGAGTTTTTTTTATTATTCAAAGTTACACCAAATTTTGAAAATTTGGCCTCAATTCAGACGGAAAACTAAAATTTGATATCTTAGTAACTGACAGATGTTTTCTATCAAAAATTTTGGCATTTCAAAACAAAAATATGTACCTACCTAAGTAATTTTCAACTTTCCTCGCAGAACCATAGGTAAATCCTTTCTATCAGCTCAGAAACATATCCACGTAAAAATTTTCCAAAGAAAACATAGGGTTATAATTTTTACCACGTTTCTTTCGGCTTATTTGGCCACCATCACGTTCTATTATACGTTTCGATTTTTGAACAAAAATAAACGTGAAAAACGACCTACCCATTGTTTATTTAAATCCAACTTCACGTTCCAAATATCTCCTTTCGATTTTTTTCTTAGATGAGAATTTCTCTTTGGTACGAGAATACTGTTCGATGATTTGTACTCGTATGTAGTATTTTCCCCATCTTTTTTCGCGATATTCTTTAATAAATTGAAGTCGTAAAGAGCGGGAAAAGAAGACTTTTGTAGATGAAATGTTAAAAGGAAATATAAATCGTGTTTATTTGGTTATTTTGAATGAAAAATTTGCTTATTTTTATGACTCGTCGGGGTCTTTTTGCTTTGCACGACGAAACGAATTATATTTTTTCGAATAAGAAGAAGAGAAAAATCGAGAATATTTTCAACGTTGATACTTTTTACTTCACTGCGTCGGTCGTTTTTATCACGTTACTTAATTATATGTTTTGCGAAATGATTCAATTTTCAGAGTTTTTTTTTCACGATTACAGAGCTATGTAGAATAGAAACCGATGTCGAATGGTAATTTCAGTTTGCTCGGTTGAAATCGAAGCAAAAAACACGCTCGTAAAGACGAAGAAAACCACACCTTGGATAAAGCAGCGTGAAAAATTAAGCACGAAGTTTTTAGTCCGCGAAGAGTTGCAAATTTGCCGCCAAGACAGGGGTAAAAAATGACACTAATACTGGCAAAAACACGCCATTCGAAAAGCTCTCGAGAATGCGGCAATGTGTAAATTTTTGATGTCCAAAATAATTCTTTTTCTTGGCAATTTTAAAAGCTCGCAAAAAACCGTCGACGTTTCAAGCTGCCACTACGTGAGCTGAATTTTTAAACTAGACGTTCTCCAAGGTTTCGATTTCTTTACCGAGAGGAAACTCGATTAGGCAAGGAAAAAAAACTTTTTGCTTAAATAATTTCAAATTAACGTAGTCCTTGACAAAGTCATATACGTTTTGTCCAGAAAACGCAACGAAGACGTTTATCTGTGTAAATAACACGTGTTTTGTTCCCAGGTAACTTTTTCCCGATGCCTATTTGAAATTCTCGTCTGGTTGGTAGACCTCAGCCTGAGGTGTAAAGTGTATTTTAAGGCGATACGATATCTCGAAAGTTCATCTCTTTGCGGTGATGAGCATCGAGCGTGAGAAAATTCCAAGTGCTACGATCCGCAGATATTGTTTTTCTCGCGAGTTTCCATCTAGATAGCTACTTTGCTTCGGAATGGAGGAATTTTGACTTGGTTTGCGTTTCGAAAAGTGCTACTTGACAATTAAAGATTGAAATTCGAATAAGGTAGTGAATTTTGAATTATTTTATGGGTATTTTCGGGCCAATTTGAAAAAGCTTGATTTTGGTTTGGAATCTGATTGAAAATTGTGGTAGATCTGGAAAATGGTTGGATTTCTGAATGATCATCGTGAATTCCTCCTCTTTGCACCGCACCCCCCCCCCTCATGCAGGAAATCCAAACTCACACGGTGTCTATACTGGATTGAGAAAATGAAAATTCGTGCTACTGTCGTGTTTTTCATGATTTTCATTCTTGGTAGACATGATGATAGAGTAAAAAATTTGATAATTACGGTAAATTACCGTCAATGTTTCAGTAATTATGGTAAATTATCGTAAATAATCTGATAATCACGGTAATTAAGGTAAATTATCGTAAATAATCTGATAATTACGGTAATTATGGTAAATTATCGTAAATAATCTGATAATTACGGTAATTATGGTAAATTATCGTAAATAATCTGATGATTTACGGTAATTTACCATAATTACTGAAACATTTACTATACTTACGGTAAATTACCGTAAATATTTCAATAATTGCGTAAAAAAATTGCCGTAAATATTCTAATAATTACGATAAATTACTGTAAATATTCCAATAATTACTGTAAATTATTAGAATATTTACGGTAATTTACCGTAATTACGGTAATTATTAAAATATTCACACTAATCCATCGTAATTATTGAAATATTTCAGTAATTATGGTAAATTATCGTAAATATTCTTCATCTGCCAGATCATTTTCATTTTTATTCGAATTTTGGTCTTTCTTATTTGAATCTGAGCCATTGTTTTTTGGCCTATTTCTATTGACAGTTTGATTCTAATTTTTTTTATTATCATTATTCCAATTCAAATTATTTTCAAAACCCTACCCAAGCGAAGCGAAGGCAAAATTCTTTTTGCAAAAAAATGAGGTTTAAAAATGATTTAAAAGCAATTATTCAATTTAAAAATTGAGAGTAGAATGTTTGAAATTCATGCTTTTTGGGGGGAAAATAATCAAAATGCATGCTATTTTCATGTTTTCATGTCCCTACACCGACATTCGTGCTATTTTCATGTTTATCGTGATTTTCATGCTCGGTAGACACCACGGATTCAATTTCCCTAGATTGACATGAAATAAGCTCAAATAAAAGTAGCAGATTGAAATCTCACAGTTTCATCTATAAATTTTCTAAAATTCAAATTTTTCC
Source organism: Pseudococcus jackbeardsleyi (assembly GCA_038380155.1). NCBI lineage: Eukaryota > Metazoa > Arthropoda > Insecta > Hemiptera > Pseudococcidae > Pseudococcus > Pseudococcus jackbeardsleyi. The sequence goes on from CM076241.1 coordinate 38,173,785, forward strand.
AAGAAATAATGCTTTGAAAAAAACACCTCACCAATTCCAGTCGGAATGAGAACATTGGAAAAAAAAATCCCAAGATTTTATTACTAATTTTTCAATAAAATTCAAATCTATCTTCGCTGAGCTGATTCTTTTCAGAGATACGTAAGTGTATCGAAATACGATTTGTGTATCGAATTTTTAAAGCCTGTTTGTCTCATAAAATTTGATACTCGCAAAGAAAAGAGAAAAATAGGAAAAAAAGGAGAACAACGAAAACGAACAAAATAAACGCAACCCGTGCAAACACCAATGTACACACGTAAAAGGGATTTTCTCCGATTCGGTGAGGATTTCACCGAAATGAATTTCTTTTTAATGGGCTCTCTGCCAGTGAAATTTTCTATCTTGAAAAATGATAGAATCTTGGTAATAAGACGATATAGTAGGTTGAAAAAGAGTGAAATTATTTCAGCGATTTTCAGATATTATTGTACCATTTGGGGGAAGTGATTCGGTAATAATCAGATATCCTTGAAGAAAGAAGTTTGCTGGGAGTTAATTTATTGTGGCGAAAAAAACGACCGTAAGACTATATTTTAAAGTCATTTAAATGGAACTGTATCGAGATAGGGGATCGTTTCACGATATCAAATAATTTACGACACTCGACCGAGATTCGCCGCCCAACACAAAGCGATAATTTGTAATTTAAATTCGATTGTAGAAAGGGTATAATTACATCGATAACTCAATTAGGGTATTCTACGCAAGTTCGGTAAAGCTCTTAGATAAAGACCGAATACTTACGGAATCGGACCACAAAATGAGACGTCATACGGTGAACGGATACTTTGGCTATAGTGTAAGGCGAGGTAAGGTGGATTGAATTTAGCATATAATTGGCTGTATAGAGGAGAAACGTTGAAGAATTTTATCTTGGGTTTTTTTCTGCTGCGTTTCTCAATTTATTTTGGCTTTTTCTATCCCTTGCGGTGTGGAAAAAAAAATGAGAAAAAAGTTTTCCGGCTCAACAAACTAATCGAATATTATAAATCCGAATGCTTTATCTCGATTATTATGCTTTTGGCAAGACTTTAAATGTGTAGTTTCACAATATGAATGATTCATACTGAATTTTCTATTAAAAAATTTTCTTCAATATCCTTCAATTCCTCACCCAAACATTTCAATTCAAACATCATTGGAATAATTTAATCAGAATACAAAAATGGAATCAATTTTCATATTGGAATCTGGTACTATAAATTAGCATCCATTTTTCAGTTTTGTTGATTTTATTGTAGGTTTTGATTTTGGTTTCTGAATTTTTGATATGATGTTGGTAAGTATTGGTTTCAGTACTGGTGTCTCTATAATATTATTTTTAAGTGGTTTTATCAGTTATAATGAGAAATTTCATTAGGAATTCGTCCTATTATTCCTCAAAATGCTTCAAAGAAGACGTCAAACATTAAAATAAAAAAAAATTCCTTTCGGCTTGAACAGAAAACTCTGCGGAAATTTTGAAAAAATTTGGTCAGATAGCAATATCAAGTTCCTAAGTCAAGTCTCAAGTCTGAAGTGTCCCTATAAGAAACATTAATTTCAAAAATTTTTGAAAAGAACATGGAAATTCTTACTTTCTTATTTATAAATCAGTGAAAAAATTTTCTCAGAAAACAAATCAGTGAGAAAAATCACTGGAAAATCACTAAAAATTCATTGAAGTTGGTAAAATTTATGAATTTAGCTGAAAAAAGTCAGTGAAAATTTGCTAAAAATCAGTGTATTTTGCTCGTTTTTCCTGTGCTGCGATTCTGACTGTTCATTAGTGACTTTTCACTTTGATATTCAGAATGAGAGAGTAAATATTATCAAAAATCACCAGAAAAAAGCCAGAATTGCAGCACAGTAAAAAATTCGTGAAAATAAATTGCTAGAAAATCTGAGAAAATTCGCTAAAAAGTCAGCGAAACGCTTGAAAATCAGTGAAATTTTCTGAAAACTCGGTGAAATTCTTTGAAAAATCGATGAAAATCCACCGAAGATCGAAGAATTTTACAGATTTTCCATTTGCTGCGATTCTGACCTTTTTCAGCGATTTTCACTGATTTTTCACAAAATTTTTACTTGTTTTCCAATAATTTTCAGTCGTTTTACCAACTTTCCATTATCACTGATTTTCCAGCAATTTTTTTATCACTTTTTGCCATCAATGAAATGTTTTACTGATTTATTACATGTGCTGTAATTCTGACCGTTTTTCAGTAATTTTCGATAATTTTTACTGATTTTTAAATGAAAGAGTGAGAAAAGGTTCTCAACTGAGATAAAATTACAAAACTGAATAAAAGTTCATTACTACTTTTTCATTTTTAATTAGTGAGGAGTTATTGAAAAATATTCAAAATGTCAACACAGGGAAAATCAGCGTAATTTTCAGATTTACAACGGATTTTTGCTCATTTTTCAGCAAATTTCAGCAATTTCATCAATTTTGGGGCATTTTTTTCACTTTTTGCTTCACCTAAATGAATTTTTTTGATTATTTATAACTATTTTCCAATGATCTTTGATAATTTTCACTGATTTATAAATCAGTATAGATACAAAGTTACAATAAAAAGGAACAAATATTCAACTCAGAAAATTTTTCGAAATTACGATTTTTTTGATTTTTACCACGTTTTGGTATTGATTTGGTATCAAATTTCAACTCTTGAATTTACGTAGATGCTGCTCTCCCCCCCCCCCCCTCTACCAATTCTGAACCAAGGTTCGAGAGGCGAAGTCGAAATTAATTTTTTATATTCACATTTTTACATTGTAATTTTCACCCAATTTTGATGGAAAGTTTCTATCGAAAGTTCATAGCCATCAGAAAACAGGGATCCGAATCGGAGCCAAAGAGCGAAGGGCCTTCCTCCGGACAATTTTTTCGAAGCGAAATTCGGAGGCACTTTTTAAAAGTCACCGAGCCGGAGGAACAATCAAAAATTTGGAAGTCGAAGAGAGGAGGTCTCTTTGGATTTCTGAGATTGCCAGAAATCTGGAGCGAGGCTGGAGGGAGAAAGGAGGAGGGCCTCCCTCTGAATAATTTTTTTAGAGCTGGAGCCAGGTTCAATTTTTTGAAAGAACTGGAGTCGGAGGTACCAGATCACCGCCCTCTGGATCCCTATCGAGAAGTTCTGCAAGGTTTCTGATAGCTGGAAATATTGGAAATGTACCAATTTTTTAAAGAAAAAAAATATTTCGATTGTATATTTCGCAAGAAAAGATTGTATTGAAGTTACTCAAACTTCAAGGTTTCCTCTTGATAATTTCGCATAATAAAATTTTTGAATATATAATCAAAATATTTTCATTTTTCTCATTTGCTTGCAATACAAGTATTATCCATTATGTTCAAATAATTTCAAACCCATCCAATAAGAAAATAATATAGGGCAATTGCTCCACTTTATATCTTTATGTAAGGCTATACGCCACTGAGAAACGTCGAACTTGTTAAACAAGTAAGCTTTTATGCGAAAGCGTATCTTAATCGAGCTTGTAATTATCGGGTTCGGTTCCACTATCGCAGGACGTGGTAGTTTCCTTTTTAACCAGGAAGCTTTGTGCTAGACTGTACCTCATGTTTAGTAAATTAACTTTCGATAACGTAAGTCGAGCTAGTTAACTTTACAATAGATTAGACCACTTGGTTTACGCTTCTTGGCCATCCTTTCTGATTTAAATCTTATTCCCAAATAACCTTCCATAATTAGAAACGAAAAAAATTACGCATAAAAGCTGGAAATTTCATCGAACAACGCGAGTCTAGATTCGGAAGTATAATGATTTTGAGATTTAAAAAGTGTGATCGGTCGTAAAACGTTGGTTTATTTTATTACTTTACTTTATTTTCTTGTTTATCTGTACGAAAATGTTATCTTACGATGGTTTAGCGGAATAGATGTTTACGAGTTGTAAAAATTGAATTTATTAATCCTCCAGGATACTACTGCGTGGCTTTTATTTATTTGGAATTATATTCGAAGAGATTTCCTTATACTTTGGCGGTTTGCGAATAAAGTTTCCTTGCCAATCGTACGTACAAGTTGGAAATAACTTCGAACTGATGAAAGATTTCAAGTTGCGCAGGAGTTTTTAATCTGGAATATGCGATGTTATTTTCAAGATGCATACGTTTTTCATGATGTACCAGACTACGAAGGATGAGAAGTACGAAATGCATCGTTGCTGCTTATAAAAAGCTAAAAAATACACCAAATAAATGTTTCGCATCAATTCCAGAAACTACGCTATACTTTACATTTTAATATTCTGCATGCAAATAGAACTCTAGGTATTTCTCGTTTCTTTTGAGTAATTTTTCTCATACCAAACATATTAAAAACACGGGTCAGAAAAAGTTAATAATTTCGCGCAAAAATCACCGTCTCGTCGTATAGAGTCGAGAAATTCATCTTACGTACACGAAAACAAAATAAAAAACAAGCAGTAATTTATCAACAAATCTTCGAGACTAGGAAAACGAGAAAAAGGCGAATTGAAAATGACTTTAATTAAAGCAACGCTACTCGTTGGATTTCTGCCCTATTTCCAGTTGACGTCGAACGTATAAAATGATACATCAGCGGAAGGATAACAAATCGAGTCGATAAATTAATTCAAAAAGATTCAAAGCTTCCAAATTAGAACTAAAGCGTGTAATTTTTCCAAGCTGGAAGGCTTTACGAGTTACCGAGAGGGGTGCTTCGTCTGCGTTTAATGGTCGTATTAAATTGAATCTGCGTACTCGATTTGCAGCTGTGCCCGTTTTTAATTTATTAATTTTCGACCTTTCGAAATTTCCAAAATACCGTCGACTATTAGGAGTAAATCGGAATTCTCCTACGTTTCGGTCCGCCGGAATAAACCGAGGGGTATTTTTCTGACAGAGGTTTCGTGAATTGAACCGGGTTCGTTCTTAGCTAAATATGTTGACGAATAAATTTACCTGTTTCGATACTGCGAGTTTGGAGAACATCGGAACGGAAATACGAATGGGTTTTTTTGTTATTTTTTACAGAAGGAAACACCAACACAACACAATTAATCGACACGTATTATACGAAACTAAGTTAGTCTATCGAAATTAAACGAATTTTACTCTATCACTACACTTTCCACGAAACGAAAACTAACCTCAAGAAGCTCATTATCATATTATATTAATTACCGATTCACTGCGGAAAGAACGACAAAATAAAACGCGATCATGGTCTCTTTAGGAGCATAGAACAAGAAGAATTGACAAACGAATACGAACAAATTGTAGCCAAGCTGTTGGAAAAACTATACGACATTCGATTGAAAATTCTACACGAAACGAATACTTTTGCTAATCACTAATCACTAAACTAGCACGCTGTTGGAAAAACTATACGACATTCGATTATTGAAAATAATTATTAAAAATACACGAAACAAATACTTTTGCTAATCACTAATCACACATGGCGGTTGGAATTCCGAAATTCTTCAATTCTTTTCTTCCGAAAAAATCACAGAAAATAATTCGCATTTTTCGCATTTTTGGCTTTTGGCGAATCGAACTCGCGTGATTTTTTAGATTATTCTATTTTTTTTGATTTTTTTCGTTTATAACTCATGATATATAAAAATAATTGTAAATAAATCAAACAAAAACAGAAAAACAAAAATAATTTGGTAAGAACGATTATTTAAAATTGAAAATTGAGGAAAATTAGGAAAATCAAAAAAATCCATCTGTGATTCTGAACGATATGAATGAGTTTCGGTTTCAGTTTTTTTATCAGAACCGAAACCGAAACCATAAGAATTTGTTTATCTACAATTTTTTTAAAAAAATTTTTTTAAAAAAAATAAATTTTAGTCAGTCAAAAGTTTTTAGTGATTAATATTAATTATTTTTAGTGATTGCTTCGTTATATAATATTTAATTAAAAATCGCGAAATATTAATTGTATGGTGAATATTGAATGATAGTGAATAGTTATAATCACTCGGAGTAAAAATTTCGAAAAAAATTCATTCATTTTTTAACGACGATACGATATGATAGTACGTCTTGTCTTTTTGCTAAAATATTATTATGCTGGTGAATTTGTTTCGTGATCAAGAAGGAAAGAAATTACGAAATTGAGACCATCTATCAATCGAAATCATGTTCAAGTGACCACCTCAAGTTTCCAATGGATACCCTAAATCAGAATTATGGAATGAGCGAAGGTAAGTAATGAACTTTACTTACTAGCTGTAATATGCAGTACATATAATTACTTCTACTTGGTTTTAAAGTCTCCGATCTCTCACACAATCACAACTCCTCAATTCCTAAGTAAATAACTCGAGTTACTGAATGAATGCTCGACGATGTCATAACCCTAGCAAGATTCCATTCAAAAGCAGTCGTTTTTCTACGAAAACATTTGCTCGTGAACGAAGAATAGACCGACGAAAACAACAATTGCAAACGTATACGTAAAATTGCGACGACGACGGTAAAAAAAAGCTGTTGTTCACACATTTCGTTTGTTTTTAGTAAAAAGAAAAATTAGACGCTGCTAAAGTGTGTGTTAGTTGGTGAGCGTAGCACTTTGAATTAAAATTATGAGAGCTGATTATGAAACCGCTATATTAGCTGTTGTGAATAAGGATAAAAAAGGCGCTTGAGAAACGTAATTTATTTCACTTTTGCGGAAAACAGGTCTTTTGTTCCTTTTATTTGTAATATCACAAAAAAATGTCTGAAAGACATTGTGTATAATGTTATTTTCGAGTAATTACACGATGCTGCGCGAGAAAATGCGATGAGCTTTTACATACCTGCAGCTGAACTCGTAAACAGAAAAATGAAAAAAATGAGATATCTCTGGACTGTAGGCTTATGGCCTTACTCGTATGTAGTAAAATTGGCAATAAATATTAAATTAGGTACCTTTGCGAGTACACGATTATAGTATTTCGTACCTATAGCCAAGTTTACGTAAGTATGCAAACGCACAGCACGCAAAATACTAATAAAATTGACAAAATAATTATTTTCGACTTTTGACCATTTTGTTATTAGTACATAAGGGTAATTGTTTAATAGTATTAGGAAATCGTGACGTAATTTTTATGCCATGTTTTAGAACATATTTGTTTAAAGGTCGGATAGTATTTTTGAAATGGGTTTTATGTTGTATATCGATTACCATACTGTTCTTTTTATTTGTCTGGTAACGTCGACGATGAACTTATGTGTTTTTCCTTCGAAATTTCGCTATGATAGGGCACACCTATACGGTGGTTTTTTAATAAAGAGTTCGATTTTCGTTGCAAATTTCACCGAACTCGCAATATCCTCAATTTTATAGATTTGTAACGATAACGAAAATGCAGATGTAGGTAATCGGATTATTATGCTTCGGCGAAGCAAGCCAGCGAACGATTCGATTCGTGCTTGTTCGCACCTATTTTTCACCCATTTGTATGTTTATAACAGTGTAGCTGTTTTGCGTTTGTGGAGATTGAATTCTCAATAGAAAAGGAGATATTTTCAATATCTGTGTATATTTCATATGCGAGGGTAAATATCCGTACTTTGTAGATGTTTCGTTCAGTTTTTTTTTTTTTTTTTAAGTACTTACATTATCCCACCCTTAGGCATGTAAAAAAAAAATAGCAGTAGTACTTATTGAAATTAAAAAAAAAAAAAGATATTTTAATATGAAAAATGAATATCTACAAAAAACAATGATAAAATTTAGAAAAAAATATATTGTGGTGCAAAAAAAACATCAAATTGGTTACAAAGTATCCGAGTAAAAAGAGATTTTGATTCCTAAAGATTCTTGAAAATCTATTCATAAATCACTTCGTTAATTTTTAGGTACCTACCATAAAATTTTGTGTCCAGGTTATGTGGTTATAAAATGTTTCCTGCATTTTTTTTTTTTTAAATTTTTATATTGAAACAAAATTTTTTCGTATGATTTCACTGTTGATAAATTATACACTTTGAAATACTTACCTACCTGTCTCAGAGTCAATACAACGTTTCGACATTATTGGAGGGGTCAAATGTTGAAAATTTCTGACTGGTGGATTTTTTTATTTAAAAAAAATTATGTTTCGCTGTTTCTCAACTTATCATCTTGAGCCTCATTTTTCTCAATGGAATTGTAGAAATCAGTCCTCTTATGACAAGAAATGGCAAAAATTAACAGAAATTTTGCTCTAATTAAGTAATCGGAACTGGTTTTATTTAGGACGTAAAAAATGAAAAATATTCGACAGAGGTTGTTTTTTTTCTGATTTCTTCGGTTCAAAATGCAGGGTTTTTTCTAAAAAAAAAAAATTGAAATTGAAATTCTAGATCAACTTGGTTAAAATTCTTTTTTTTAATTGGGTGATTTCTGATTTCTGTTCTTTTTTTATATAAAAATGCGAGAAGATTATTAATTTTGGGTCATGTGAAGCCCTGAAACTTCTAAATTTCTGAATTACAAACGCGTTTATTTTATTTGAAACAGTAAAAATTCATAAAAATGGCCAGAATTGAGTTTTTAAAAAGTTAGAGAAAGTTCACTGTCAATTAGTGAATAATTAGCTGGTTCATTTACTGAATTTTTATTTTTGATTCAGTATAATTATTTCAATTTCGTTTAAAATGAATCAGTAAAAATTTACATTTACTGATTGAATTAGTAAGTATAATTATTGGAAAAAATTACCGCCCCAAGCAATCAAAGTTGAAAAGCAATCAATCGAATCAGTAGTTTCTCATTGAAAATCCCTGAATGAGAAAGAAACTGAAATATTTCTTTAAATCTGCACTTTTTTCAAGAACTTTTATTCCTTGGTATTTTTTTTCTATGTATTTTCATCAACATTTTTCGGGAAATTGAAATTAGGCAATTTAATTTGAAAATTTTTGATTTACACATAGATAACGAGAATACATTCCAAAAAAATCCCTTTTCCAAAATATAGGACGCTGAAGCTCATTTCACTAATTTATGTGAATTTTTAAAAAATCTAAATTCATCCAAGGTCTTACTGAAATGCAAAAATGAAAATTGAACCTGATCAAGTTTAGAAGACTTATTTTTCATTTTTAATGGGGTAGTTAAAAATCGTTGATAAACAATCGGAATGTTAACTCAGCAAAATTCTTTGATTTTTTGCTGAATTTTTAAAGAATTTTACTTATTTTGTAGAGAATTCTAGTAATTTTTAAAGATTTTTCTTTTTTTCCGGTGAATTTTCACTGGTTTCCAGCAATTTTTACTTTTGTTTTCTTTCAGTGAAATTTTTGCTGATTTCTTACTGTTCTGCAATTCTGGCTGTTTTTGGGTGATTTTTGATAATTTTCACTGATTTATGAATTAACGAATAAAAAAAGGAATCCACTTTTTCGATATTTCAAATCAATTAAACTTGGTTTGCTCTGCTCTCTTATTTCGAATCAGTAAAAAGTTACTAAAAAAAATCAGAATTACAGCCCAGAGAAAATCAGCAAAATTCTTCAATTTGCAGCGAATTTTTGATGTTTTTTCTACAAATTTCACAAATTTTTCAATGAAATTCATTAATTTTTTGAATAATTTCACTGATTTTTCCGCGAAATTCTGATATTTTACCGACTTTTCAGTGAATTCTCATTGATTTTCCAGAATTTTTTTTGAACTTTTTGCTTTCAATGAAATTTTTTCATCGATTTAGTTCTGTGCTGTAATTCCGACTGTTCTCCAGTGATTTCCGATCATTTTCACTAATTTATTATTGAGAAAGTGAAGCCTTGAAAAATTTTAAAATTTCAGGACCGAATTTCACCGATTTTTCAAAAAAATATCCTGACTCTTCAATGAATTTTCATTGATTTTCCAGGCGATTTTTGTCTTGTTCATTTTCAGTGGTATTTTTCACTGATTTATTAATATCCTGCAATTCTGACTGTTTTTTGGCGATTTTCGTTAATTTTCACTGATTTATAAATGAGGGGTAGGTGCTTGATCGACTGAAGTAGAATTTCTCCAAATTAAAATCGCTAAAAGCTGAGTCAAATTCATTTTTTTCTTCGTAAAAAATATTTATTTCCAAAGCTAAAAGAGTCAAAAAATTTCTGGAATCTTAATTTTATCTCTGAACTGGTTCCATAATCGATTTAGAAATTCAACATGATTAGATCAAATTTCGATTCCACTTCAACTGAACGATGAATGATTATTTTCTAAAAATTCAAAAAATGAACCTTGACGTCTAAAATTTTGAATATAAAGTTCTTTTTAAAAGTACTTTTGATATATTTTCATACCAGCCTATCATTTTACTGCCTTTTGGAACGGCTCCCTCATGAATACAAAATGCTGAATTTAAAAATAAAATTAGATTACACCGAGACCACATTTATCCTTAACTGCACCAACAATGCAATAAGTATAAATACCATTGGAAAATTACTCCGCGAAAAAACGCAAAAGCAACACGCCAGTCGCCGGTGAAGATGTTATTGACCTTTTTTTTTTCAGAAATAAAAACCACTCTTACCTCATTACTAAAACGTCGTGACTAGTGACTTTTAAACGTAGAAGCACTCGTGGGAAATGAGCTGCGGTTATTCCGAGCCTTTAAGGTTTATACGAAGTTGCCTCTTTTCTCCCTTCCCAAGCGTACAATTCTATAAAAACTTCATTCAATTAATTGGCATGAAGCTGGCAAAACTTGAAGTATTTAACATTTTCAAACAATATTTTACTTGGCGTGTTCATTAAGGGTAATTTTTTTGACATTTATTTTGGCCAATGGGCGGTTTAAAAATTTTCTAATTATGATCCCTCTTTATACAATATTTTCCAACCACGATGAGAAGTTCAAGTGTCACATGTATGAAGGTTATCGTGTTAAATTTAGCGAAAATGTAGTAAATTTGCTTTATTGTGTTTTTATCTTTTAGTTATAATTAAAAAGTTTATACAAAGCGTTTGTTGTAGTAGCATTAAACGGTTAATTGTAGTTGTACGTACAAAAAGCTAAAAAGACAGTAAAAAAAAGGAATAGGGAAAAATATCCGAATAAAAGTACACTTCGGGATTTGGTCTGAAGAAAACTCGACTTGAAAAAAAATACATTTGGAGATTAAGAAACGACGTTATCTCGTACAAGCGTTAAGAAACACAGTGAAATTTCCGAATTAAAAATTCGGTTAAAATTAAAAAAAAGGAGGACTTTTTAGTTGGAAACACGATATAAAAATTGTTTACTCGCGAACGAATGTTAATAGGATGAGAATTTAAATTACTGTTACTCACGAAATGGCAAATTTCCTTATCGACTGAAAAACTTTATACAATTGGAATTGTAAATGCGAAAATTAAACGCGTCACGGGCCGAAATTTATGTGCTCGAGGTCAAGCTGACATGAACCGGCGAGTTTATTTTTTTGTTAAGCACATGCGATCGCGATAAGCCCCCGGGTTTGGGTATCCTTTCGAACGAAAATACTGCGTAGGTCGAGATTTTTTCCTCATCATGGAACGTAGAATCGATGTCGTCGTTACGTTTATCATTCTAAATATTTCCTTAAATCCGAGAGAAATTATTCGAGCCGAGGAATGTTTTTCTATAAAGAATTAACCATCAGCGACGACCTTTGCGACTTTTACCAAGCGAAAAATTCCAAGTTGGGAAATTTCTCGTTGATATTTATTGCAATGGCGAATTTTTATGGTCTATATCAATGTATTGGCATAACTAAACGTCTCGGATACGAATATATAATCGTATTTTGTTCTCGAGTTGAAAGTTTGATGGGGTAGGGCGACGATAGCAAAACGATGGGTTTCCTTTATCGTCTTACGAATCCGTCAATATTTAATTTATCTAGAATACATTAGCCGTGTATGGTTACTTGGGTGAAAAATTTCGACGAAATTCCTTCCCCGTTGAGATTACCTTGGTATTTGGAGTGTTCGTCGTATAAGGATAGGTTATTTCAGCAATTCTACTGGGAACAAAGCCGCATACTTTTACGATCAATGTCTGAATGCCTCGCATTAACCTTGGAATATTCTAGTGACCTTTTTATTTGGTGTAATTTCCTTCGACTGGCTTTTGTTTAGGTATATTTAAGACCTTGAAAGTACATTTTAACGCAGCAGTAGGTTTTCCAAACATTATACTAATTTTATCAGCTGAAAAGTTTTAATTACTTTGTGTCATCGTGGTGAGTCTAAAGTAATGCAAATTTTTACCAATCGTTATGGGGAAAAGGGAGCCTCATGGTACCTACCTAAATCTTTCTGGGTAAAGAGGAAATCGCGTGATGACAATTTAAGAAGTTTTTAACGATATGTAATGCTCATTCTGTTATCATATTTCTTTGTATGTTCAACAATACTGCTTTCTTTTTATATTCTTCGTTATGTTCGAGTTGAATATTCCGTTGAAAAGGCAAACTCGCGTGATTTTAAAATACCAGCTGAATTAGAACGAAAAAGTTTATAGGACGGAAACTCGATTGTTGTGGTGTTTCGTACCGGAAGCTCGTCTCTTGTTCGTATCGCCCTTTTGGTGGAATTATGCATTTTTTAAAAAGTTTATTTTGGATGAGGGGAAATGTTTTGTTGTGAGAAGCGGTTGGTAATGTGTTGGGATGGTTTAAAAGATGGTGGTTTTTTTTGTCTGGGTGCTGAGATGTGGTCGGGTTTATGTTTTTTTGTATGGATTTCAGGATTAATGACTATTTAATTTTTTTTTCAAAAAGGATGTTATATTTAAAATTTAAATATGGAGGAAATTTCATTGCTATCGAATCACCTATAAGATTTTGGAATTTTATAAAAATTTATGAGGTAGAATGCTTTAAATGAAGACTCTCGTAATAATTTTGAGCTTTCAGCTCGAAGAAAAATGGAGCAAAGATGTTTAAAATTAAGTTATTTTTGAAAAAAAAAAGTTTTGCAAATTTTGGGCCGTACCATTTTTAGGAAATCTCTGTTGTCCTCCTTCCTCCTCCTCCCTAAAAAGATATGAATTGAATTTTCTCATTTTCCTGAACCATTGACCACGAAATTAAAAGTCAAACTTTGTTTTTTTTTTAAAAAAAATTTCGATTTTTTTCAAATTCAAATCATTTACTCAGAATTTTCAAAATCGATCCAAGAAAATTCACACCTCAAGTAATATTTGATGAAAATTTTCAAACATTTTTACGAGAGCTCTTTGATTTAGATCTGCATAAAATTTCATAATATTCAAGTTGTTGGCTCAGTGACTATAGGAGAGTAAATCAAAAAATTTTTTGGTGATTAGAATAAATTTTTATCAATATTTTTGAAAAATTTTTATAAAAGTGCTGCCAATTGAATTATTGTGAAAATTGGGTAAATTAAAATGTAGGTGGCAGCACTGTCTGACATAAATTTTTTTGGAAAAATTTCATTTACCTAGGTACCTTAAATTATTTTGGGTGATTGAAAAACGTTTGGCTGGAATTAAGAGGTTTGAGTCAACGATTTGGATTCGATACTTTAAAAAATTTCCAATTCGCGATCTGCAGCTGTCTCCCTTTGTTGAAGGGACTGGAAGATTTCAAAGTATCTAAATCCAAATTCAAATTTTTGCAACTCCGAAATTTTTTTCAGTCAAGTCAAATTCAAGTTTTACAATTTTTCCATGAAAATTATAAAAATGAAAAACTTTTTAAAAATTCATAGTTGGAAAAAACTAACAAGAGATTTTTGAGTAAGATAAAATTTGGAGAAATCAAGTTGGAAAATTTTGGAAAAATCTGAACTCGAAGATATTTTTAGTTGAAAAAATATTTAATTTCAGTTAGTATTGGAAAGTTTTTAAACTTCGATTTTTCATTCAAAATAATATCAATTTAATTTTTTTCTGATTTCTTTAATTTTTTCCAATAATTGAAATCTAGAAAGTAAGATACAGATAATTAGATGTACAATTTTTCTTATAGGAAATCTCTTTAAATTTTTTAGAAAAAAAATCTAAAATGTACATACCTTACGAAAACATGGAATTGAAAAAAAATTAAAGTTTGAATAAATTTTGAAAAAATTGAGAAATTTTTCTATAAAACTGGGTGAAAAAATTGTTTTTTCCCTTCCGCCTGTATCTGTTGGTCTTGAAACCTTTTTTTTCACCCCCCCCCCACCCACCGTTACCCCTAAAGTCAAACTTGGATCAAAAAATCACTTTTCTCTTCATTAGTTACATAGGTACTTGGAAGCAACATAAATTTGGCAATTGGAAACCAACTCAAAAATTGTGTTGAGTTGTGTAATGGTTCAAGTAACATAGGTCGTTAAAAAATATAGATTGGTTCTCGATCTATTTGAATTGAGGGTATCCCTTTGATAAAGGGAAAATAGTGGGATACAATTCCCATGTCAATGGTTTAGGAAAGTATAGAAACTCAAATTTCACCGGGGGGGGGGGGCAAGATTCGAAGTAAATGGTACTACCTACCCAAAAATGACAAAAAATTGAGATTTTTTCAAAATAATTCCACTTTGAGGCTTTTGGCTTCGTCCTCTCTTCCTCTCTTTGGGCTGAGGGTTCAAAACTTTTTTTGAGACCTTTCACTCTAAACAATCTACTTCAGAATTTTTTGGCAAAATACCCTCTTACTCAACACTTATACCTAAGTAGGTGGTCGGTTCTTAACAAACTTATAATTTTTAATAATTGAGTATTATTTTTCTCAAATTTTCGATTTTTAGGGGGGGGGGAGTAGGAGGTATTTCGATACCAAAGTCATAGACAACATAATACAAAAAAAAAATGGAAAAAATTATGAATTTGCTTCGAGAAATTTTGTTTGGCATGATACTGTTTTAATTTTTTTTTTTACGGAAAAAATATCATTAACTGTAACTTTGTAGGATAAATTCTTATCATTGACTTACATTGTTGAAAAAAAATTCCATACAAGGAAGGAAAAGAGTGTCATTACTGTTAAAACCCAACTTCCAACTTGGTAACAACGGTTTTTATCGTCGCAAAAATATCTTTAATATTTTCGACGAATAAATATGAAAAATAGCAGTACCTAAGTGAAGTGACCCAGTACAAGCTTTCGACGTTTAATGGCAACAATGAAGGAAATGTCCTCGGGTAAAGATTAGTATCTGGTTATTTTCTATTTTCTCCCGTTAAATCCCTCGTTCCTTTCGAGAATAATTCAATTTTCAAGCGACTTATCGCTTTATTGTTATCGTGGCTCATGTCTAAATGCATCTTCCATGTTGAAATCCGCTTTAAAGATTATCAATTTTTTAATGAAATGGAATGGATTTTTTTTTGCGTTTATGGAAATGAAAAGAATGTGTGTTGGGTAAAATGTGGTTTGGAAATGGGTGCGGTTTGGACTGAGGATTTAGAATTTGATGTGGGTATTGAGTAGTTCCTTTTAGACAAATGAATAGGCAGTTTATCATACAATGATGTGATGAGGTTTGCATGATTCAATATTTTTTTTAAAAAAACTGAGGTGGCTTTAAAACATTGACGTCTTTACTTATTATTTTTTAGAAAGGTTTATTTAATTTCTTTTATAATTTTTGAAGTTTCTGACATAATTCAAATTTCGATCTCATTTTTCAGTATTTCTGTTCCCTTGTTTCATTTTTTTTTTCGGTTTTCCGCTCGTTTTTTCAAACTCTACGAATTGTTCCCGTAGAATCAGAAAATTTTTCAAATGAAGAAATCGTCAAATCGAGAAATTCTATCAATTTTCCAAAAATTTAGATTTTAATTTTTTCAAGAATCTGGAATTTTTTTGAAAAAATTAGTCAGAGTTACCTACTAATTATCGAAGCTTTGCGAAATTTGAAAAAATGTCGAGAAAAACTGAAAATTAATTAAGTACATTATTAATTTTTCTAAAATTTATCCTCACTCATGATGAAAATTTTTCAAAACTTCAAACTACCTTTTCAACGATTTCTTTAGATTATTAAAAAATTTTGATTTTTGAAAAAATTGTAAATGTTTCGTTTTGTAAAATTTGGAAATTTTTTGGTTTCAGTTTCGGTTTTCTATCACTGTGAATATTCTTATTGAATCAATGAAAAAAATCGATCAATTTTCTATTCTTTTTGCTTGTGATTCATCAATTAGTTGAAAATTTTTCCTCCTCCTGGCGCAGAACCCGCCTGCATTCATTTTTCCATCACAGTGAATATTTTTCCATAGAACCAGTGGAAAAAATCAATCAATTTTCCATTTTTTTTTTCGTTCCCTCATTAAATTGAGCTCCTAGTTCTCTGATTCAATGAAAATTTTCATCATAATTTTTCATGATTTCGTACTCAGGATTCAGGGTTTTAAAATTAATAGTAATTTTTATCAAACTTGAGTAAAAAATTTTATGAAATTTGATAATCATAATTTTTAAAATCCATTTACAAACTAATTTCAACGAAAACTGTTCAAAATTACTTTTCTCAAGAGTTATTTAGAAAAAAAAATCTAAAAATGTTCCATAATCAGAAAATATAAAACGATTTTGAGACTTGATTGGAATCTTCGTATAGAAATATCTATATAACTGTGTATTTATTCAGCTACCCACCTTAAAATCTGGAATAAATTTTGTATAGGTAGAGATTTGATTCCATCTCGAAAAAAAAAAAATATCAATGCTTAGATTTTCCTAACGAGCCTAATCGTATCGTTATATTTCGATTCGACGGTAATAGAAACCAGGATTTAGAAAAATCCTCGACCGAAAAAATCCTCGAAATATGAATTCGAATCGAAATCCAAAACCGAGGATTTCAGCTAAATAGACATTAATGGCGTAGCGATGCCGAAAAGGATGTAAAAATGTACTCTATTTTTTTATATTACACTGATACCTTTTGGGTAGATTGTAAAAGATATTAAAGGAGAGAAAAACGTACACTGTGGTAGATTTATTCGATACTTTAAACCGGCTACGATGAGGCAGCCTCTTTAAACGGCGGTGATACGTAGTTGGGTGTAATGAAAACGTATATTTATCAGTTTATGGTTTATGAGGTATCATGTGCGATCATAAATAAGCATTAATCTTATACCAACCAACTTGGAAGGAAATTTTCGTTATGAAGAAACTGGCCATATCGAAAAAGGTGCAAGAGGTAATCTCTTCCATCAGCAACAAGTTACGTAGTATTTAAAAAAAAAAAAAAAAAAAAATCGACGACATACGCAATGTGAACATTTTTTTCCATCGGAAAAAAAAAAATTCAAGAGAGAAAACGAGCTTTTGAAGGGTTGCTAAGGGAGCAACTGATAAGAACGAAAATCAATCACGTTCGAGAGTAAAGGATGAGTCTTTTATAATGAGAAAAGCAACTTGTGTAGAGATATAGCCGTCGTCCTAACGAACCCTATACAAAGATAAGAGTTTTTTCTAAATTATATTTTCACCATTGCCGTTGGAAAAAGGTTGGAAATCAATAAACCGATGCGAGTTTTAATTATAAAGTCATTTACCGAGATTACATTTCGTTAGACCTTTTAAGTTGTAATAAAAGCGCCGACGAATTTTGATTATTAAAATTGCGTGACGACTGTCATTGTCAAAATCAAGGTAATATTTTCCCTCTTTTTTATACGTGTTTCGCATTACGGTTATTTTGATGAAAATTACTATTATGGGCTTTGTATTCGGTATCTTTTGAGATGGTTTTAGAGATGAAACTCATTATCGGAATCGGGTATAGGCGTTGTCGAATTCGAATTCAAATTGTCAACAGATGCTCGTACAATGTTATGAGGTATTCTCATCGGGCATGTATACTCATTAAGACAACTTTCAACTTCATTAAAACTCATATCCTTCTATGCATCGACGTGATTATTATCCGTAGGGATGCGTCGAGCTAAAATTGACCCCTTTATAAAAATATACACTTTACACAAATGTACATATTTGGCCCTGGATAGGTCTTTTGCGAAAGTTAAATAAATTATTAGCTTATGTTTATGTATGTTTCTGCGAGTCTAGGAAGTTTCAACTTTTCGCAGGTTTAATAAAGTGCCTGTAGAGGCTGAGAAAGTTTCGATCAATTTAGACAGTCGAGTATTTGGAAATTAATCGCCCAAGCTGCCCCAGATGTACGCTATTTCTAAACTCGGTTTCATGCTCTTATCTTTCGTAATGCTTGCCAAATGCGTCGATAAAGTCGATTAAAAATTTATCGACGTGGTGCCCGTGTTTCTCGATCTTTATTTTTTTTTTGTTCGTAGGTTGGATGTCGAATAGCCTTCAGTCGACGGTGAAATTAAACTTGTACACGAACTATGGTGACGTCTTTGGGAGTCTCTGAAATGCATTATTGATTACGAGATGTCTATAAGTTTTTGATGCGGTTTTTTTCGTATTGAAAATTATCTGTTGAGAAATTTGTTTTTGTCCATGAGTGATTTATTTATAAAAATTTTGAATAATTGGGTGATGCGAATGGCTGAAATATTTTCTGAAAAAAAGAAAATAGATGGAAATGAATATTAAATTATTTTGAAAATTAGTCAAAACATAATCAAAGAACAATGATTCAATAGGTGATTTATTTTTCCAAGTTATAGAAACGTTGTTTCTAAAATGAATTGACATGTTTTAGGGCTGAGAGTCGATAAAAAAATGTAAAACCTTAAAAAATCTTCAAAAAAAATTGTCATACATAGTGACATTTTGTCAGAAAAAAAAATTTCACACTATCAACTTCATGATGAATTAATTATTAGATGTTGAGAAAGCAATAATTTCACTTGAATTTTTTTTTTCGCTAATCATCTTTTCTTTTGCAGAAAAATATTGCTCAGGTGACCGTTTTTATTCAAACAAAAGAAGAAAAGAAATGAGAAGTAAAAATCAAACCTAGAGTATTTTTGATTTTGATGAATTCTGAATATATTTTTTCTAAGATGTCATCCAATTGAAGTAAATCTGTAGTGTGGTTACTTGGTCTCCATCATGTATTTTGGAAAAGAAGGGGGAGGGGGGTTCTGCGCCAGGAGTGAAAAATTTTCATTCAAGTGATAAAAAAGGTCAAAAAATGAAAATGGTTTATTTTAGGGGGGAATAAATTTTTTTAAACGCTTTCACACTATTTTTCAAAATTAAAATTCAATATGGTAATTAAATTAAATTGAATATGTGACCCTGTCGTAAAGAAGGGACCTAGTGTAAAAAAATCTATGACTCATTTTTCACGTTTTTGATCCAAATGACACTAAATCTGGACCAAACACATAAAAATAAAAACATCGATTTTTTTTACACAATGTCCCCTTTTTACGGCACGGTCACATATCAAGATTGGAGAATTCTCCAAGAATGTTGAAAATTTCACAGATCACTTCTAGTTGTGATATTCTGATCAAGAATTTCAATATTAAATGTTGAAAGCTCGGTATTTTTTCTGTCTTGAGGTGTCAAAATAATTGATATCTATTTCAAATTTTAGCAATTCAAATTATCAGTCATGAGTCAGTCAAGTTTTCAGTAGTTGAATAGAAAATGGTGTTTTAAAATGTCGTACTTACTTTGAGTCGGTAAAAAATTAGTTATTGAAATATTTTTTTAAAAAACACCCAATTCGAGATTTCAACGAAAATAGTTGATCGAAAAATATCTACAAACATTTAAAATATCGAAAAATATTTACTATAAAATTAAGATACTTCACCTTATAAAATTCCTATCGAGAAATACCACTTTGACGTTTCAACAAACATTAAAATAACTTTTTCCAACAATCCTCTCCTCGTGTAATTTTTCCGTCGAAATAACAAAACTTCCACCTTCGAAACTCCTTGCTCGTTGAAAATTTCCCAAATCCGTCCCAGATTAGGCAACTTATTTAACCCTCAACACCCGAAGTTTAATAAGTCGTCTAATCGAACGCCTTTAAAATTAAATTTTTAGGCCCTGTTTATGCAATTTATTCAACTTGGCATATTTCGCAGCACATTTACGGGGTTAGTTAGGCAATTTATACGGTACGTGTGTATCTGCGTTAATATGCAGGCGTTATTTTTTTCCTTCGCCGAATCCAGACTTATTAAAATTTATTACTTTTAACTTTTATTTCCTCGAGTTGGAAAATTGTACGCTTTTAGAAGTTGGCGAAAAGGTCATTCCACCTGGATTTACTTCAAGACCGGAATGGTTTAATGGTCACGCAATATTTGTAAATGCTGAATAAGTTCCAAATTGTATATCAGTAAGATTAAAATGATCGGGTTAAAGGAAGTCGCCAGATTTTAAATCTAGGTCAATCTCGTATATCTGCGTTGCCTTGAACTAGTAATATTTCAGCGTAGATGATGGTGTATTACAAATACTACAACGTACGAAATATTTACCGATTAAAGAAGAACGCGGATAAAGTATTCTTTGTGGATAGGTTGAAGGTTGAATGAAAATCGTGGATGTAAGACGAATAAAAAAATATCAAATCGTATTTTGTTTCAATTTAGTTGAAACATTTCAAACATTTGAAATAATTTATTGAAATGATGACATTTTCCAAGTTCCTATGTTGGAAAGGGAGGGGGTAACATCCCCCAACCATTCTAAAAAGCAAAAAATTAAAAAGTTAGGAGAATTGGGAAAATTTGGTAAAATTGGGGGTTCTAAATTTTTTTCAATTTAAATTCTCCCAAGTTTGGATTTGAGAAAGTTGAAAAATTGGGAACATTTGAGAACATCATAAAAAAATTTCGCCTTCGCTTTACTCAGGCCGAGTAATTTTACTTCATTTATTTTTAAAATGATGGTGTGAATCTTCTTCCTTTCAAGCTCAGACAATTGAATATTTTCAAATGAAAAAAATTGCCCTTATCATTTATTAAAAGACTGAGATAATCTTAAATGGAAATTTGAAAAAAAAAATCGACTTTATTGGAAGAAAATGAACTCTATCAAGCAAACTTGTTTTATTAAATGTCGAAGAGTACCTAGAGTGAAAAGAGCACGAATTTTAGTGAAGAAATTTTGGAAGCTATGTTTTCTTTACTTGACAATTTTTGTCCTCGCTTTGCTCAGACTTGATAACTTTACACAAATTCTCAAAATGATGTCTTTTCATGCCAGATAATGAAACATTTGAAACATTGATGGTCATAAAGGAATTAGTTTTTTTTTTTAGAAGCAGCTCCAAAAAATCTTGGAATACCTACGCATGGGTTTTATAATGATTTGTTATCAAATAGTTCCTGATTCTGGTTTTTGAATGTTGGTGATGGTTCTCAAAATTGAAAAAACGTTTCAATCGGTTCTGATTTTGCCAGTTTTATTTAATCCTTCATTTTTTTTTCAAATTTGAATCAAATCAAAAGAAGCAATTAGATAAAACACCTCATAAATGTATTTTTAACTTCGATTTTTTCCTCATAACTTCCTCAACTCGGACTATTTTATTCACCAATTTTTTTAAATATTTTCTCAACTAAAATGAAGCACTCTCTAAATTTGAATCAATTAAGATTCAGTGATTAATGAGACAAAAATGTGCAACTGAAGAAATCAGTGAAAATTTTACCGATTTAATCAGTGAATTTTCATTTTTGAATCGGTAAAAATTTTAATATACTGATTGAATCAGTAGGTACCTAATTAATCCCTGATTGAATTAATAAATTGAAATTTTTACTGATTCATTTCAGTAGTTGAAAAAAATTACTGATTCAAAAATGAAAATTCACTAATTGAATCAGTAATTTTTCACTGATTGACGGTCAAAATTTCACTGATCAACAGTTTCACACTTTTCGCTGTTTAATCAGTGAATTTTCAGTTTTTTGACTGATTGAGAATTAGAGAGCAGTGTCAAACTGTCAAGTCAGAAGCGATCAAGTGACAAATTTTTAAGCGTTGGGATGTCGACATATTTCTAACAAAGAATAAGCTTCTGATTATGTAAATTACTGATAGATTAATGTTACCTACCAAAATACATATTTTTAATAGGTACTCTCTAAATCTGAATCAGTCAAAAAACTGAAAATTTATTGATTAAACAACGAAAAGTATGCAGCTGTTATTCAGTGAAATTTGACTGTCAATCAGTGAAAAATGACTGATTCAATCGGTGAATTTTCATTTTTAAATAGGTTATCTTTTTTAACCTACTGATTCAATCAGTAAATTAAAATTTTTACCGATTCAAAAATAAAAATTCACTCATTAAATCAGTGAAATTTTCAATGATTTCTTCAGTTGCACACTTTTGTCTTATTAATCAGTGAATTTTAACTGATTCAAATTTAGAGAGTACTTATTATCCCTTGTGTAACATTTTTAGATTCACAGAAAAACAGAAGTTACGAAAATGAATACATGTCAGTCCAAAAATAATGAATTTTATCAAAAAAATGAATAAATTTTACCAAAATAATAAATTTTAATCAAAAAATAATAAAATTTATTCAAAAAATAATAAATACTTAACGTGCCTCAATTCACAAAATAGGTGAATTTTGTTCTAAAAAATAATACTTTTTATTAGAAAAAACAATAAAATCTGTCAAAAAAATGAAGTTTTATCAAAAAAATAATAAATTTTACCTATTTTGAGAATTGGAACTCGTTATTATTTTTTTGGATAATTTTTTTATTTTTTTTTTCAGTGTTGTTATCGTACTTTCAAGTTTGTTTTTTGATGGCATTTTTGGTGTTGCTCAGTCAATTTTAACTTGACACGGTTGAATTCTATACCTTTTAACGATTAAAATATTACTAAGCAATCGGTGGCAAAGTGAGTTGGTAGATTGGTACCAAAAAATTACTCGCTAGTCGCCACTTCAAACCATCAATCCTACCAAAGATTATTACCTACTCAAAAAATTTTCTGAAAATTTTTCGAGCTCTTAAATGTTTTAGTCTCGCATTGCATTAAAAAATGATTTCCACCAGCTGAAATTTTTTTTAAAAAAAAATGATATTTGAATAATTATTCAATTTTTGTAAAAAAAAAAAAAAAGCTAAAAAGTTGTAAATTTGAAAGATTTTTTTGAATAAAAACCAATTTTTACTGAATTAAAAATTGGAAACATTTTGAAAAGTTGAGACATTTGTAACAAGCAGATATAACATTTTATGAACATTAGTCAAGAGTTTTTCAGGAAAATAAGAAAAATCGTTGAAAATTTTTCATAAAATTTAGTTGGGAAATTTTGAGGCACGTCTCTCCTCCCAGAACTTATCGCTTCCTCACGCTTTTGCAAGTATTTAAAAATTGTAAATTACCAGTTCCATTACCCTATTTCAAATTTGGTACGTAGTTTTGGTCGAACTTCACTTGGCCTTGTTCTAATATTTATCGTGCCAGATGGGTGTTTTAATTTTAACGAAACGGAATCGATTCGTATCTGCGTGGCTTTCAAAGAACAAATAGGTATCCATCGGTAGACACCGATAGATAATCTGGTGGAATTTTTCAACGGTAAATATTTGAAAAAGGTATCCGAACAAATGGTTCACGTTAGAAAGAAATTAGATTTTTTCTTCCAGAACTGAACTCGGTATCAAACGATGCGAAAAGATATGCGAGACAGAAGGAGAAAAAAAAGAGAAAAAAGAAGGAAAATCGTGTAAGAGCTTAGATTAGAAAATATCATCACTTCTCGGCTTCGTTGCCATGGGCATTCGGGCGTGAAAAATGAATAAAATCCGTCCACTATCTGGCAGGTTTTCGGAAACACTTGCTCTTTAGAGGATTTAGGCAGTCTTTGAAAAATAACAGAAGAAGATGTCACCTAATATAGGTCGTATAAGCCATTATAATGATAGAGAAATACTCCTTTATACGTATACAGCGCATACCTCGATGGTAGTTTCACCGAGCTTTCGGGATGATTCGATTTGAAACATTGCATCAACCATGAATACCGCAGATACCGCAGCTCTGTGACATTACAAATGTATTCAGCCAAAATTTCAACGTTTTAACGTCGAAGCTCTTTACTTAGACGGATGTGCGAACGAAATTCGACAATACGAGGTCAAGTCGTCGAACGAAAGGCGAAATTCCAACGATGAAAATGTTCTTGGTGTGCCTCCTCGAATACTTTTACAAGAAGGTGGTACGTCGTACTCACACATTGATACAATTCGACGTTCAAATTCCTCTCTCTCTCGATATGTAAATTTACTCACTCTAACTATAGAAAGAAAGTTTGGGGTTTTTTCCAAAAGGGTATATCGATGTTTGCATGGCAGCGTATATAAATTGAAAGCAAATTAAATTTTAACTTCGGTATATGGTAAAGTTTTCTATACGTCGAATCTGTTTTTATTTGTTCGCCTCGTTTTTATATATTTTTTCATCGTAGTGTGAGTAAAAGTGCACTTTTACTCACACTCGCGAATCGCTCGAGTGCTCAAACTCGCCTTTTACTCACACTACAACAAAAAATATCGTATGGAACTCGTGAGATAAATGATTTTCGACGATTTTGAATTATTTCCCTCGCTTCGCTCGGGCAATAAACCTCAAAATTCGTCGAAAATCACTTTATCTCCCTCATTGCATAATATACTATTTCCTTCGTTAAACTTGCTTGCCTCGATTCGGATACGAAATCAGCTCCAAGTTTCGAGTAAATTTACTCGTAGCTTTGGAGAATTGCACGCGCCAATTATTAAAAGGTCGAATTTATTTATGTTAATTGAAATTTTCATTTCGGTGAACTTTTGGTGTGTACATAAACGATCGATATGTGCTGAGGTACCTAATATGGATACGTGTGCGATGAAGATAATAGGAAAATGTTTGTACATGTGTGTTCTCTCGGTGCTAGGTATTTCGTCTGTGGCTTGACGAAAAAAAAAGTGGGAAATTCAGCTCGTCTTGTACAGCTACGATATCTATGTAGTACCTGTATAATAAGTGAGTTATATTACATCATCCATCAATGTCTGAAACTAGATTTAAGTCAGTAAAAGCTCGCAAGTTGTATTTTTTTTTTTTTTTGGCTCGATACATAACGGCTGATACACGATTTCGACGAAATTGTATTCGTGTAACCGCAACGTGTGAAAATTACACGCCCTATGGTGGTCGAATCGACAATGCTGACAAAATAAATGAAAAATGAAAACGACACAGCGATATACTTTTAAGTGGCGGTAAAACTTGTGTCGAATGTGAGCTTAGGTTGGGTTTTTTTCTTCGGGTGTGTGAGAATTGGCTGAATATGTTGAATTGTATGGTTGAAAAGTTCACCTATTAGGATATGTTTATTTTTTGTGGGTGTGTATGATTGATGGGTATAGAAATGACTTTAATTGCGTTGGGAGACAATTACCAATTATCATGCCAGGTCCATATATTTAACTGAAATAAATAAGTATTTTATTTTATTTTAGGTACCAGTATTTCTTCTTCTAGCCTTCGTACTTTGGAAATTATATTTTTTTACCAAGACTATACATTTGTGAAAAGGTCATATCAATAGGCTAAGAAATTCAAAAGGTTTCGGTCAAGAAGGTGGATGGAAAAAAAAGGCCACATGAATTTTGATATTCTACAGCCAAGAAATTACGAATACAAACAGTTTTATTCAGAAAATCAACATTTGAATATTTTTTGCTGTTCATTGTGTTTTTAGAATTATTTATTTGCAATTTAACATGGATATGTTTTTTCCTAGATGGAGGGGGGGGGGGTCATTCCAAAATTTTTAAGACGCCATTTTGCGTCACGTTAAGTCAAAAACATAAATTTTTATATTTTCGAAATTAACTTAATGTCAGAAAGTTAGAAGCTGACTTTTGAAAACATTTTTTTATATTTTCAAATTTACTTAGGTATTATATGTATCAGAAAGTCAGAAGCTGAAATTCCTTTTGAAGGGGGGAGGGGGTGGGTTATTCCAAAATTTTTATGGCCCTATTTTGCGACACCAAAACTTCTAAATTTTTATATTTTTGAAATCAACTTAATGTCAGAAAGTCATCCAAGAAATTAACTTATTGTCGATATTATCAAAAAGTCAGAAGCTGAAAATTGACTTGGTATTAGAAAGTCAGAATAACAGGAAAAATATCAAAGAGGCGAAAAAATTTTTATATTTTTGAAATCAACTTAATGTCAGAAAGTCATCCAAGAAATTAACTTATTGTCGATATTATCAAAAAGTCAGAAGCTGAAAATTGACTTGACATGTATTAGAAAGTCAGAATAACAGGGAAAATATCAAAGAGCTGAAAAAATTTTTATATTTTTTTGAAATTAAATTGATATCAGAATTCAAGATGAGAGGAAAAAACATATTCATGTTTTCAACATTTCCTTTCAAAGAAAACTTTAATTCATTTTTTATATTTATACTGGAATGGGCTAAAAAAAAACCAGCATTAATCATTTTTGAGTTTCAAGACTAAAGACAAAAATTCAAAATCGATCGTCAATATCTTTCGAATGTGCAAAAGTCTTCTATTTTTTAAAATTTGCCAAAAATTCAATACATTTTTCGAAAATTTCAACAAAAACATTGAAAAAATTGATTAAAATTTATTTTGAAGTTTTGAAATTTTATCTTCGCAGATTCAAGATAAGACTTTTTTTCAATGAGGAATTCTATGGTGTAATCAGATTTTCCCTTCTTTTTTGCTTGAGAAGCTTTTGAAAAATGATGTAATTTTCTGTTGCTTTATCGTTTCACTACAAGGACCTTGAAAAACATCAATATTGTCACCACAATTCATTTTTTGATTTTTTTTTTCAAACCTTTGATCTAATAGCAATGACAGCACCAAACGACCTAAAGCAGCGATTGCAGATCTTTTTATTATAATTAAAAATCAACTTTTTTGGTTCTTCGCCTCTCTTGAAAAAAAAAACGAATTTTCAATTTTTCGTCACAAGGCCCCTTATCGCACAACACCAAAAATTTATCGACCAAGAATCTACACAGGTTTAAAAAAAACACTTTTTTTTGAAAAAAAATTATGTTTCATAAACTTTTTTCTATGTAAGTACTTATCACAATTCATTTGTACAAAATAAAATAAAATACAAAATGTTGTAAGGTTATAACTCAAATTTTTTCAAAAAGTGGTGTATTTTGGTGCAGATAATCTCCGAATAAGCTCTAAAATTTAATAAATTTTAATGTATGATGAATTTTTTGAAATATTCAATCAAGTTCTGACAGTTTTCAAAGAATACCTTTTGTAATCGAAAGATATGGATCAACTTCTAATTTTTTTCACTTATTTTTTTAGTTTCCCTAACTCACGTTTTTTGCACATTACTGGATTCAAAAATCGAAATTTTTGATTTTTCCACCCTTTTTTATCCCTTTGCTCAGCTCCCCCCCCCCACCGCACACACACAATTTCACCTCATGTTAAAAAGCTAAATCAATATGTCTTCTTCTTTTTTTCAGACTTTTGAACCAGCTGTTTTAAATTTTCCAAATCCTTCTCTAAAATATTCAAAAAATTTCAAAATTAAAAAACTCACAAATTTTACCAAAATTTCCTTCTGAGTTTTTCAAAATTACACTGAGGTATGGATGGAATTAATCAAATGTGAGCCTGAATATAGAAAC
Organism: Pseudococcus jackbeardsleyi; assembly: GCA_038380155.1. Taxonomy (NCBI): domain Eukaryota; kingdom Metazoa; phylum Arthropoda; class Insecta; order Hemiptera; family Pseudococcidae; genus Pseudococcus; species Pseudococcus jackbeardsleyi. The sequence goes on from CM076241.1 coordinate 38,201,352, forward strand.
CACCCTTAGGTGTAATTCTGAGTTGAGGTTCCCCTTTGATTCTGTTCCTTCTGAATGGCTCACCAAAATTACTGTCAACTCAAAAATCATTTTTTTACACCTAAGGGTGGTTTCTACATATATCCAGGCTCACATATGAGTAAATTCACAGTACCTACATTAAAAATCAGTAATCTATTTCAGTTTTGGTACAGTATGATATTTGCTCCTGTGCAATGTTGCGCGAAAATCAATTTCGGTCTTGCACGGAAAAAACAGAAGATACATTTTACCCCAGAAATAATAAATTTTATCAAAAAAAAAGATATATTTTATCAAAAAAATTAATAAATTTTACCAAAATGATAAATTTTAATCAAAAAATAATAAAATGTATTCAAAAAAAATAATAACGTGTTTCAATTCACAAAATAGGTGAAATTTGTTTTAAAAAATAATATTTATTATCAGAAAAAATAATAAAATTTGTCAGAAAATGAATAAATTTTATCAAAAAAAATAAATTTTATTCAAAAAAAATGATAAATTTTACCTATTTTGAGAATTGGGACGCGTTATTATTTTTTTGGATAAACTTTATTATATTTTTTTTTCAGTGTGTGTAATATTCTTAAAAGTATCCAATACCATTGTTTCCATAAAAAAAAAAATATATAGTAAAAATGATTCGTATTTTCAAAAAATAAGATGAATTTTTCCTTCCAGATAACGATTTTTAAATGAATTTTGATTTTTGCGTAAAAATTTCATGGTTTGAAAATTCTCTGATTTGATGAAAATGAAATATCCTCAGTTTTTTTTACTCGGAAATTTTGAGGAAAATTGCATATTCAAGACGAAAATTATTTAAAAAAGTAAAGAGCTAATATTTTTATTAGAAAAAGTCATAAATTCTAAAAAAAAATATATAATATACTTATCATTTTAGTTCAATGAATGAACCTCCCCTCCTTTCCCTCCATGATATTTAATGTGTAGGTACTTAGGTAGTTTGAATTAATCAAAGAACCATAATTTTTCCTTCTCTTCTTTCCCATATGAAATGATTTCAATCGAAAGTACATAAATATTGAGATAAGTACTTTTTGAAAGTCCATATAAAATATCTTTCTCTTATGTCTCGAAATATTCACTTATTCGTAGAAAACAATTTTTGACATCCGTATTGTGTAAATATTTGACCTTCATTTGAAAAAATTTTCTTGCGTCATATCATAGGGACATTTATCTTTGTACCTTTCTCGTAAATTTCCAAGTATTTCCTTAGACAATAAATTTTGGTCGTAAGTAGGTAATAAATATTCATTCTGATAGCGAGTCCTAATTATTGTCTCATTTATATTTCAACACATAGGTTTAGTTATCTAGTTTGTTGTATTTACGCATTCGTCAATATTGTTTTTAACTCGTTACTTGTTAGCTTACGAGAAAAAAATTCTGAAAGAATTACCATGGATTTGTGTCGATGATTTATTTCATTTTATTTGAAATTTCCCTCCTTTTTTCTTGATTTTCTCAAGTACCGAGATATTTTGTAATCTCAGCGATGAAAATTTGAGTAACGAAGCTATACATTCCTCCAAAATGATTCATGTAAACATTCCTTTTTCGAATACGAGAGACAACTCATATTACATTTGAAAGTGTCGCAAAGGTTGCGTATTTTTCGATAAACCGACTAACGTTAATAAAAGTCTCGTCCCTTCAATTCCACGAATATACATCCACTTTGCGGTTGTACAACAAGAATTGCCTATTTACCGATTTAATAGGGTAATCGGCAAGCTGGTAAATTACCATGTCACGTTGTCGTTACTACACTGATTGGAATTTCTGTTTAAGGGATTATTTCGGTAAAGTAGATTATTCCTGAATTGAATTATTTTCAATCGATTTTTCAAATTGTTGGTAGAATTGGTGGCAACGAGGTAAATCGAATTAGGTGTTTAGTCACGTGGTTGACAGAAGATAAGTTTTAATGAGATTTTTGACATGAGATAAGGATTAAGGCCGAAAGAGATTATTATTTTTAGTTCGAAAGCAGAAAAAATTCGCCAATGGCAGTGATAATCATCCAGTAGGTAATTGAATGATTGGAAAAATAAAGAAAGCACTCGTGGAGAATTTTGAATGAAATACTCAATTTTTGGATAGAGAATGTTGGAATCACTTTTCAAAAACTTATTTCTTATTTATTTTTTTTTAGTAAAATCGCAGTTGATCTAATTTAAGGAATTTTATTCAAAATGAAAAATGAAACGTATTCAAATGGTCTAACAGTGTTCAAGAACGGATTTTGGGCGAAAGTATTTCGTTCTCCTGAAAGCTCTTTCTTGTTTTTTTCTGACAGAACTGATTTTTTAACCTGAAATTTTAGAAAAGTGAGGCAGTAATTTCCATTGAAAATTAATTAATTTCGCATTTCAACTTTTTCACTCTATTTTTTCAGTCTCAAATTCGGATGACTATTTTAGGGAAGAAATATGAAATTTTTATTAAGTATAAAATTTTGTGGTTTTTTTTTAGGAGAGTAACTATTTACCTACGAAATATTTGTGCGAAAAAAATCGTAATAATGATGCTTTTTTGAAGGATTTTCCAAAATAAAATATATTTTATACTAATGAAGGAAAAATTCGAAAAAGTCCATTTTTAAAAGAATTTACACACTAAGTTTGATTTATGGGGAGAAGAATTTTCCTCCTTTTCCCCTCTGAATCTATTTCTCTTTCCTTTATATTCATTCGAATTTTCAACTTTCACCTACAGTTTCTCTAGTATTATTTTTCAAGATTTTTTATTTTTTAAGATTAAAAATATTTGTGAAATCGCCCAAATAAATGGCTGTATTTTGTGTTTGAAATTTCATTTTTTTTTTCAAATTTTTACCCCCATCTCTCTGAGGTAGCTTTAAATAGTATATTTTTCATTTCACTTGACGAATTTTATTAGAACTTAGATTTCAACTTTTTTTCCTTTGGTAAAAAATTTATGAAATTTTATCAAGAAGTCATTTTTTTAAAACAAAATTTCCACCAGGTGGGTATTTTGAATTTAAATTGAATTTTCATGTTGGAAAATAATTTTTTATATTTTTCTAAAATTTTTCATAATTTTTGCAAAAATTTCAATGAGCTTGTGATATGATAAATAGTGTAAATAAATTCTTGAAAGTTGAGCATGGTTTTGATTGTGAAAATTTGTCAAACAGTCTGAAAATACATAACTCATTAAACCTGCTTCCAATTTCTTCTATTGGAATTTAGGAATATTTAGAAATTGAAGATTGAGTATCTTCTAATTCTGATAGAAAGAGCAGAAGAACTAAAAGTAGTAAGACATTTCAAAGAGATCTTTATTTACTTATTCTAAATAAAAAGTTGTGGTTTTTCATGAAGGACTGAGAGATAATAAACATGAAAATTGTGAACTTTAGCTCTGTCTTTCGCTGATATTAGATACAAATAAATATTGAAAAAATATCCTGCTGTAATGCTGTCTCCCAACGAATTGAAATGTCTTGATGAAAATTCATCGTTTTTTAATTTTTGACCAAAAGTCTTTAAAAAATTATAATGTTTGCTTCTTTTGAATTGTAAAATTCCTTATTTTATGCTTATACATGAATAATATCTCTTATTTGAGATCAAAATTTCCTCATGAGTGGTCGATTTTTGTGAAATCGTCCTCTAAAAATACTTCGGTTCCTCAACTCACCTTATAATATTGGATTTTTTTTTTAGTTTTTATTGAAAGAAATAACGTTAAAAAATTTTCATCCATTGGAATGGGTGATCATGTGCTTTAAAAAAAACTGAACAAATTTTCACTATGTCTTTTTGTCCAATATTAAAATTGAAGGAGTTACAAAAAAATTATTCAAAACATTTTTTGAATAAACTAATAAAAAGTAATACTTAGAGCGTTGAAAACTGAAAATTTTTTCTTACATCAAAAATGAAAAGGCTGCTGGTTGTTCAAAATGAGCTCTAAAAAATTTCCAAATTTTTTCAATTTCGAATGACCCCGAGCTCCCTCAGTTTTAATGTCAGGCAAAAAGTCTGGAACAAAATTTATTCAGTTTTCAAGATATGTGACCCTGTTGGAAAGAAAGTATCTTGCGTGAAGAAAATCGATGCCTCTTTTTTCACGTTTGTGGTCCAAATGGCAACAATTCTGGACCAAACATGAAAATAGAGACATCGATTTGTTTTTTACACAAGGTCCCTTCTTTTCGGCAGGGTCACATATTATCTATTCCTTTAATTAAATTATCTTTAAATCATTTTTTGGGAATTTTTTTGTGGTCCTTCAATTTTAAAAATAGGAAAAAAGTCATGATATAAAAACATGTTCATTTTTCAAAGTATTACCCAATTTTTACGTGATTTTCAAAAAAAGCAGTAGGTATTTGTCCCTTCAATTTTCAAGATCGGCAACTTCGAAAAAATTTTTGTATTTCCTACATTTTGGATTTTTATTTCAAAAAAGAGAGGGGGTCGTTATTTTAACTTTCTGAAAAATTTTTAATGGGGGGAGGGCAAAGGACTGCTAAAGTTTTCATAAAACGAATACATGAGGGGGGGATGAAATCTGGTAAATTTTACTTTTGAAAAATTAGCATTTAAATTCCATGTATGTTTTCTAAGAAGGATGAGAGTCCTTTTAATAGTACAAAGCTGAAATTTCTTCTTAAAGCTTGAAAAGAAAATGAATGGAAATCGCTGAAAATTTCTTATACGAATATTTTGCTAATTAGTCGTAAAATTTTCCATATGATACACCATTTTGGCAAATATTCTGTCGAATTGAAAATTCACGAGAGATTTGCTCTACATTCGAGTTATATCTATTTCTACGCTCTGCTGTTGCAATTTTTCGCACAATTTTTGATCTTATCAATTTGCATGCGACGAAAAAAATGAAGCTTGAAAGCATCTACAATTCAGCCGAGTAATTTGGCCGCTGAAAAACAATTAAAACAAACCTGTTAGGGTCTTCGGTACTCTGCTGTTTCTCCACACCCTTGGTGGCTGTCCGGCAGTCGCAATGCATCACACACAACGTCACCGAAGACAAAATGCAAATAACAAACGGCACAACAAAGTAATTAACAATAGTGCGGACCTGCTCGGATCGATCGTACCGGTTCATAGCGACGGTTTTATTTTGCCTCGAATAATAGCACGGAAAGGACGCACCGAGAACTCCGTATTTGGAGGTAAAATTCGAACACCGAACATTTGGAGGGTATCCGCACCCTTTGATGTTGACTAATAACACAGCTTCGTGATGTTTTGAACTGGAAGATGGATGTGGATCGGTTTCGGAGGTATTTTCCGCATATTCCACGTAGATATGCGTACACCGGTAGAAATCACTAGTGCAGCCCTCCCTGCACGAACTCCAGGAGCAGTTGAATAATCCGCTGTAGTCGTCCCTTCTTGTAGTCGTACAGGTAACCGGTTCCTGGACGAAATCCGCGATTATCGTCGATATGGCAGGATCTACGTATAAAGGTACCAGGAAAAGGAGTGATGTGCCCGTCGTCACTGTGGCCATTGCGAAGAATAAAGTGGCGTAGAACCAAGCCTGTTCTCGTCTGGATTTTTGATCGGCTCTTTTTCTGGTCGTTGCCAGCTCCGTGAGTTTCTTCTTACGTAATTCCTGCAAAGGATCGAGCAGCAATTCGGAGCTACCGCTAGTCATGTCTCATCGTGACCCGCGGGATGTACTGACTATCGCCAAGCTCGTACACAACCTCTATACCACTAATAATCCACCCGATGTCTACACGCCTGCGTCTACCGGCGTATCGCGTCAACTTTAATATAAATGTTTGGCCATCCTTGAAATAGATTGCCATATTTGAACCGTTATGTGTATAAAAAGGTATTTCGATGGCGAAAAATTTTGTTTAATTAAATTAACTGTTTTTTCCAGACGAAAGTTCACACAACTTATGTTTAAAAATAGCTCGAACGATCGATAAAGCTTTTAAAAAAATTTGTTTACGAAGTTCTGATCAAGTTTACAACTCGAGCTGAAAAAATTATGAAAGATATGATCAAATTTTACAAAATCAGTCCTTGTGGGCTGAAATATTTCATGAAAATAAGGTTTTAATTATTGAAAATCTAAAATTTCTACCTTTCGAAATTTCAGGGATGAATAACTGGAAATTTAGAAACAGAACTGAAAATTGAAATAAGCTTGAATAAAAGTGAAAACTGAACTGAAAATAGAACTGAAATGAATGATTTCAATTCCTTATCAAGTTATCAGCATTTTCTAATTTTTTTTGAATTAGAATTTTTTCAAACTTAATAGGTATTCCAATTTGATTTCAAATTCGTTAAATTTCTTCAGTTCAATTTTTTTCGAAATTTCATTCAATTTTAGAACTTTTTTAACAAATTTTGTTTGAATTCTAGAAAAATTCTGCATGAATCAGACAAAAAAATCTTTGTGAATTCTACAAAAAAATATTCTGCAATAATTCTGCAAAAATTCGTCTTGAATTAAAAAAAATATCTTATAAATTCTGCAAAAAAAAAGTTCCATGAATTATATAAAAATTCTGTATGAATTCTGCAATAAATGCTGTATGAATTCTGCAAAGATAGGTACAAAAAAATTATGTGTGAATTCTATAAAAATTCTGGATAAATTCTGCAAAAAAGCTGCATGAATTCTACAAAAAAAAAATTGTGTGAAATTTAAGTACAAAAATTCTTCTGCAAATACTGTACGCAAATCCTGCAAAAATTCTGCGCGAATACTACAAAAAAAATCTGTATGAATTCTGCAATAAATTATGCTGAATGGATTCTACAAAAATTCTGCATGAATTCTGCTTACTTATGTGTTGCATAAATTCTGCAAAAATTCAGCATCAGTGATTGAAAGCTGGAATTGGTACTGTAACTGAAATGATGAGAACTGAAATCTGAAAACTGGAACTAAAATGAATTTCAGTTTTATACCAGTCCCAGTACTTTTTTGCAAATTGCAATTTTCATTTTTTGAAAAAAATTTACGCATAAAATCATCTCTTACATTACACCTTACATACCAAATTTTTTATCGAAAAATTCAAGGTTTTGTCAACAAATTTCAAAATGGAATAAAGAGCAGAAAAAATTCAAATTTTTGAAAATTTGAGTGAAAAATTAGAAAATTAAATGCACAATGTTCAATTTAAATTTTTTTACTAAAAATTGAAAAACAAAAACGACCTCAAACGAACCTTAAAAATTTATGTAGAAAGGTAAATAAAGAAAAAATGTGTTGTAAATTTGAAAATTCCATCCAATTAAAAACAAAAAAACATCCTCGCACACATTCTTTAAATTTCAATTTTTTTTATTGATTAATTATTCAGGACACAAGAAGTCAGGACTAGGAGTCATAAAATTTCAAAAAAGATTATTTCCCTGTGTTTTTTTTAGAAATTTTTTGTGTTGTGCTTGAATATATGAAAAATGAAAAAATTTTGCTTTAAAAAAAAAACAACAAAGTTCAATTTTTGCTGAAAAATTTAGATTTTTTTCATCTCTTACAAGTTGAAAAAAAATGGAATTTTGGAACTGGTATTTGGAACTGGAATTGAAAATTGGAACTAGAAAATATTTGAGCATTGAAACTGGAAATTAAAAATTTTGGGAACTGGAAATGGAACTGGAACGAATATCATTTTAGTTTTCCATATTTGCGAAATTCTCATTGCCTTTTACTTCATTACTTAGGCAACTTTTCCATCACTTGTTCATTTTGATAACACCTAATACAGTTCAAGTTGGGCAATTCATTTGACGTATGAAATTAATAAGGAAAACGAGTATGCAATTTATTTAACAACGCTGAAAACTTAGTTGCAAGGAGGAGTTTTACGCAGGTGGTTTTTAAAAACGAAATAAACACATGTAATAGAGGTAAGAAAACTCGGTCGAAAATGAAAATTTCTCAACTTTTCGCATTACCCCAATATGTTACATACTAAAAGTAAACATTATCTGGCGAAAGCTTTTTACGTATGATTCGAATGGTTTATACGTATAAATCTCGAAAGCCAGGTCTCTTATCGAGTACCAGCGTCTTGCCAGTTTTATGTGTTAAAAGCATAACGTTTTAAAACGCCTTTAAATTACCTGCGATCGCGTTATTAGCTCCGAACGGAAATCTCGTAACGTCGTAAATTTACAAGTATTATAAAAACTTAGCGAACATGTAATTTCGCGTGTATAAGTAAAGAAATGATCAATGTTGCGTAATGTCAGCTTTATATGTATAGGTACCTACCAGGACTTGGGAATTTTTTAAGTGCGTTAAAAGCTTTGGGGAAAAAGTTTCTAGTCGGTGACTATGCCTTGGAGTTTTTAAAATATAATATACGATGAAACGTATAGTGAAATATTTAGTTAAATTACTAATTTAGTTTGTTAAATGGATGAATTTTCGGTAAATTCAAAAAGGAATTCCCTTAAAGGCTTGAACAGACTGCAAATTGTATAAAATAGGCTTCTAATCGTGAGTTGGTAGTGCGCGAGGAGTGAAGTGGCGGAAGATTGGAAAACCAAGTGAACATAATTCTCAAAAGAGTGAAAACTGAAAATATGTAATTCAAAATAATGCGAAATAAAATCTTACCGGAGGGGGGGGGCAAAATTCAAGAGGAAGTTTTGAAATTTTATTTAATGTTCGAGATACATTGAAAATAAAAAATGTTGAAATTACACGGAAAAGCCACAAGCACTATTTTTGGTCTAAAGAAGTTGTTGAATCCTTGAAGCCATTTCTGAAGATTTTTTTAAATATAGAAAACAAAAACTGAGAAGAATTTAAAAAAAGAAAAAGAAAAAAAGGGTCTCAAAATTCAGAATTTTCTGAATTTATGGAGATGCATCAAGGTAAAAATCTGAAATTCAGTTCCTATAGATGCCCTATTTTTGACCTCCCTAACCAATTGAAAAAGATTTTGAGACATTTCAAAGTCACTGCGAAATTGAGGTATTTTCCAGGTTTTTTAAAACCAACTTTTTAGTCAAAAAGTATTTTGAATTGACAGATATGAATTTTGGATAATTGTTCTTCGATTGATGTCAGAATAATTTTCTTTCAACTTTTTATGCATTATTCGTATTCTATTGAAATAATATGTGGCCCTGCCGTAAAGAAAGGACCTAGTGTAAAAAAATCTGTCTCATTTTTCACGTTTTTGATCCATGTGACACCAAATCTGGACTAAACGCATAAAAATTAAGACATCAATTTTTTTTACACAAGGTCCCTTCTTTATGGCAGGGTCACATATGTATTTTATAGAATTCCTGCAATTTTTTAAAAATCGTGATTTTTTTAATTTTTGAAAGAGAGGTAAATAAAATTTTTGAACTGAACCCCAAAAATTTTTTAGAATTCTTTTAGGACTTTCAGCGAGTATTTTCATTTGGTGCCACAGAGCAATCTCATAAAAATTCTCTCTGAATCTCAATTAACCAAGCAAAAGTATGATTTTTTGGAAAGTCAGCGATTTTTTTCTGATTTTTCATCCAGAAATTGATGCTTAATTTTTTTCTGAAAAATTACTCAATACATTTTACGAGTAAAATGGAGTCAGTTTCACTGATTTTCAAAGGCAAAATTTCACCAAATTTGACTGATTCAGATTGAGAAGGTTGCAATAATTTGATGTTTTGCAGATCTCGATACTCAAATTCTTAAATAAAATGTCATCAGTGTCATCACCTCATCACAATGCTAAAAAAAAATCCAAAATTTTATTTTCTGAAACAATTTTACGCCTATGACATAAAACTTGAGGAAAAAGGTAGAAGCTGTAATTAATTTTTTACCTTATGTTTAGTTCAACGATTGAGCTTGTTTTCCATCCCTTCAATACAATGGAGAAAAATAAAATTTTTCGAAATAATTTTTCTCAATCTCAACTTTTACAAATTTCAAAATTCGCATCATGTCTTATTTTTTTTTCAAGTATCGAATTAAATCTTATCATTATTTCTAAATTGAAAATCTAAAAAATTAGGTGGAAGAAATGGATTTTCGATGAAAGAAAGAGAAATTACGAGTGATTTTCATTTATTTGCAAATGTTCATTGTGCTCGTTAATTTCGACGAAGGACCAAGATTGAGGATCGCTGGAACCAAATATCAAATAAATTAAAGTTCCTATTATCATTATGGCTGCAAATATCAAAAAACAAATACTCCATTCTGATTCGCTCTGAAACATGACAAAAAATATGGATTTTTTTGTACGTATGAGTGGCCATTTTTGGCTATGAAAGTACTTCGATTTATCACCTGGGATGTAACCAGCAATCCTACTACAGTCGGTACACCAGCTGTGCTGACTGAGTAACATAATCCGTTAAATGCTGATAACATACTCGAGCATTTGGGTGCTAAATACAAAGGTCCGACACTGTGAGGGAAAAAATAGGTACGATTTTGAAAAAATACGTACCGAAAATGTGCCATAAGTTCCGAAATTTTATTCTTTTATCATTTTAAAATCGTGTTTCCAGAATGATCAATTGATTATTATTAATTATACTTACTGTATGATTAAATAGTTAAGCGAAGAAATAGCTTTGAAAATTGTTATAGAAATTATGGAAACAGCGAAATTAGTAGTGAATGAAACAACACATAGCAAAATTGCACCGCTGATGAAACCAGCGCTCATAAAAATTTTATGCTCCTGTTTCGATGAAAATATTTGTGAGATGTTTTTTTGTCCATCAGATCAATAAAATATCTATATAATTTAAGCCTAGATATAGAAACCACTCTTAGGGGTCAAAAATTGGTTTTTGTATCTTTCTCCTTGATTCTACTCTTTCTGAAAGGTCCGAAAATTAGTGTCATCTCAAAAATCAATTTTTGACCTCTAAAGGTGATTTCCATATCCAGGCTCTTGATAAAAATTATCATCTGGTACGGAGAGTCTTCGTACTCACTTTTGTAACTCTAATGAAATTTTTATTCTGTACAAAATCAGTCAGCCAGCCAAAAAAAGGGAGTGTGAAAATACTAACGATATTGGGTAGAGCAGATAAAGTACCAATTTTTCCAATATCCATGTTTGTTGTATCTGTAAAAATTGTTCAAAAATTAATTCTATGATGAGTACAAAAAAAATTGAGAATATGTTTGTTTTTGAAAGAGATTTTTTTAATCCATGCCATGAGATTTACCTTTAATGTACAGAGGTAAACATATGACCACCATGGTGAAACCAACTCCATAAGTAAATTTGGCACAGCACAGAGCCCATGATGGTTTATTGGTGAGAATATTTTTCCAAATTTTTAAATCCTTTGATGTGAAATTGACTCGTAAAATTATTTATTGGTTTTATTGATTTTTTAGGTGTAAATCAACTTACGTTTTTGGGTTTTTCATATTTATCGTTCTGTTTCAAGTATTGAGCTTCTCGTTTTGAAATAATTTTATCTTCGGAAGGATCATTGCTGATCAGTAAGAACCACAGAATTGACCAAATCAGGCTTAAAATACCTGCGTATAAAATTAAAAAAGAAAAAAATAACTAGCGATTTTTCTGCACATTTTTAGTAATGTTTTCGAATACCTGTGGTATAGAAAGCAGAAGGCCATCCCCATTTATCCACCGAATATCCACATAATGGATATGCAATAGCAGTACCAACGTAGACTCCCATATATCCATATGAAAATAGCTTCGATCTTTCTTTCAAGGGTGCCCATCTTGACCATATTTCAGGAACACTGACAAATGTGAAGCTCTGCCAAATTATAATAAAAATCCATTCGGATCACTCGTCTCTCTGATTATTTTTTTGGGCGATTCTGGATTTTTTAAAACATTTTTTCTTACTTCTAAAATACCTTCCAGGAATCTGGCGAAACAGAATAATTGAAAATTGACTCGAACAATGAACGGTGTAAATAAAGTGATAATTCCAGTCGAGCATAGACCAATTCCGAACATTCTAGCGCCTCCAAGTCTCATTGCGAGACTTGCTCCAAATACTCCAAATGCAAATCCTGCGCCGAAAAGACTTATGATCATGCCTTTGGTTTTGGAATCCCATTCGAAATCGGGTTTCTGTTCGAGTAGTTTGAATTGAAAAAAAAAAATACAAAGTTGTATAAAAATATGAAAATTATTTATGGAAGCCTTACAGTGATGATTGTTTGATTTCCAATGATCGAGCTGTGATTGGAAGTCATGCCTATGATGGCAATACTCAAATTGGCTCGCAAAGCAAAAAGGTTCAACATTCCGAAAAATATTAAAATAGCCACCAGGTGACGTTTGGAAAATAAGAAGTTGGGTGGATCTTGGGTCATTTTCGACTATAATGTGCAATCGTACTTAGGAAAAAATTAAAATGAAGTGATTTTTAATGGAGAAAAGAGGGAAATGACAAGAGATACTTGAGGATTCAAACTTGGTATTGAGGTCCGCTTGAGAAATTCGATGACGATAACGAACTATAACGCAAAAATATAGGTACTCAAGAGCAGAACAAAAACACAATACGAAATCGCGCCAATTGAAAAAGTTATTGTGTGTACTGGTCAACAGAAAAATAAGTACGAGTAGATATTTTGCGAAAAATAATAAATAGGTATGATAATGAATAACTTATCAGCACGTTAAAATGTGTGTTACAAGAACGAACCGCCAGTTCTAGAAAAGAAAACTACACGAACATTATTCAGATATTAATTTCTACTTTTAAAAATTTAGTAAAATTGTGGTAAAACAAGAAAGTTATGAAATATTGAACAGCTTATTTTTTGCTATCAAGTAAGTGCCTAGTTTATAACACGTAGGTAGGTAATTCAAAATGTGTTCTACGCTCAGAGAACTGTAGGTATAAGTTGATTTTATTCTTTATTCTGATACATAAAGTTAATTCTATTTCAAGTAATACTTTCGTTAGTACAGTACTCGAGGATTGTATTACAATTGGCTGAAAACTAAAAATTGTAGTCACGTTCAGTTTTACAAAATTATCCATCTAAAAAAGAGTTTTTATGAAAGTGGAAAAAAATATTTTCCTGTCCAAATTTTCTATAAAAAAAAAGTATTGCTTCTTTCTTTTTCTATTTTATTCCCATAATTTTTTTTGATTAATTTTTGAAAGAGTGGTTTTGAAAATATTTTCCTGGAATTTTAATTTTTTTTACTACATAATTTCTCTCTTAATTTGAATCAGTCAAAAATGACTGATTAAAATCGACAAAATCAAGTCACTGTAGGAATTAGTAAAAAAAAAGTACGATTCAGTCAGTGAAATTTCACTACTAAATCAGTAAAAATAAAATTTCACTGATTCAATCGTTAATTAATTACTGATTCAATCAGTGAAATTTTTTTCACTGTTTCAATAATGAAAATCCACTGATTTGAATCAGTAAATTTTTACTGATTTCAATCAGTCAACTAATTTTCACTGATTTAACAATCAAAATCCACTATTTGAATCGGTAATTTTTCACTGATTGGCAGTAAAATGACGCTGATTAACTGGGAAATCAGTGGAATTTGACTGATTATCAGTGACTTGATTTTCACTATTTCATCAGTCAATTCAGGCATTTTTGACTGATTCAAATTAAGAGAGTTGAGAAAATCGTAATTATGAGAATAATAGAAGTTTTTAAAGAATCAATTTGTCCTGTTTCAATGTAATTATTCAAATCGAATATGTAGGTATCTATTCTAACTGTTTTGAGTCTTACTCTCTTAACTTGAATCAGCCAAAAATGACTAATTAAAATCGACAAAATCAAGTCACCGTTGGAATTAGTAAAAAAAAAAAAGTACGATTAAATCAGTGAATTTTCACTACTGAATCAGTAAAAATAAAATTTCACTGAATCAATCGTTAATTAATTACTGATTCAATCAGTGAATTTTTTTTTCACTGTTTCAGTAATAAAAATTCACTACTTTGAATCAGTAAATTTTTACTGATTTCAATCAGTCAACTAATTTTCACTGATTCAACAATCAAAATCCACTATTTGAATCGGTAATTTTCCACTGATTGGCAGTAAAATGATGCTGATTAACTGGGGAATCAGTGGAATTTGACTGATTATCGGTGACTTGATTTTCACTATTTCATCAGTCAATTCAGGCATTTTTGACTGATTCAAATTAAGAGACAAGTTTCTACAGATTTTTAGGAAATTTATGACCATTGCTACATAGAAATGAGAATGTTCTTAAATTTCGAGCGCTGAAGCACATTTCTCGAATTTTGGCGAATTATTGAGTTTTTAAAATTACCTTACCACCATGCAAATATAAAAATTTGACCCATTCAACCAAAAAATCTAAAATTTGGTAACTTTTACCCTATTTTTGACCTTCCGAATCGATTGGAAGCGGATTCAAGATGTTTCGAAGCTTCCAAAAAATGTTCAATTTCCATTTCCAGAATTTCCAGCACCGAATAAAAGTCTAAAAAAAAAATGATGACGTATGTAAAAGATTAAAAAATAACTACATTTTTTAATGTTCGTAAATTTGAGTTGGGAACCTCATTTTTTTATGGGTATGATTTTAAGTTACAGCAAAAAAGGGTGTCATCGCGACGAGCGTTGGAACGTTTAACGACGAGAAAAGATATATACCACAACTGCATAATGAATTCCATTTTTCGAACGACGAAATAATTCATTGCACAACGCTTCAAAAAAATCACGACAATATATTACATTGAACGACTATAAAATACAATTCACGACACGTCACTTTTTAGCTCAAAAAATGCTGTTCAAGCAACCAAAAAAAAAAAATTGAAATACTTAAAGTTTCTTCTGAAAGGAAATGATGGTAACATGAGTCAGCTTCTGACTTTCTGATATCAAGTTACTTCAAAAAATAGAAAATTTAATTTTGAAAGTAAGTATAAAAATTTATAAGATTTTGACATAGCATCTGAGGCTACAAGAATAGAATTTGTGAAGTTTGGAAGAAATAAATTGAGGAATAGGGATTTCTTGGGGCCCTGAATTCGATTTTCAGCTTATTTTTACCCCTTCTGCTAACCCATCCCCTATACGGGGGGATGAAAACTCAAATTCTTCAAGAATATCATTTTGGGTGACGAAATATATGTTTTTTGGGGTCTTGAATCCGATTTTGAACTCATTTTCATCCCTTACGATAACCTTTCCTTCATAAAAGGGGATTGAACCTCAAATTTTTTAAAAAATATCATGTTGAGTGTCAAAATTTTCTTTATAAAGAAATAAGTCATATTTTTCAATGCATTAAATTACAAATTTACATAAATTTTTGAAAAAAACTCAACATGAAAGTATCTAATTACAGACATGTAGGTACCTAAGCTATCGATGGGTCATCAGAAATCATGAAAACATGTTCGAAATTGAATTCGGCACCCCAAAAAACATGTATTTTGATACCCAACATTACATTTTCAAAATTTCCAATTTTCACCCCCCCCCCCAATTGAACTGATAGTTTTTTGTTGTGTAAAATATTATTTCGGCGTGTTGACCACTTATCTCGTAATATACACATCTCCCCGTCGTTCCTATACACTTTATTGTCGTGCTGTAATCTGGCGTGAAACTGTGTGATTGCTCGTCGTTCCTACTCCTCATTTGGACGTGCAAATGCCTTGTCGTGATGACGCCCTATTCTGGCGTGCAAAAAAATATTTCCCTTTTTTGATCTGGAAATTTTTCCTAGAAAAGATATTAATATTAGCTCAAAATTACGAATTTGAAAAATTTTATTCTAATCGTTTAAAAAATTGATCAATATGGATCATGCGTGATTATGGATGCTGCAGTTGATATGGACAGTTTTTGCGAGCTTTTCTCCAGCGTGCAGCGTTGGAAAATTCCAAAATTTTTTAGAGACTCCGAAACGTCTCGAAACCGCTTTCAATGGATTTGGTAGGTTTAAAATAGGGTATATACTAAATTTTAGTTCTTTTTGGTTTGGTAGTTTATTAGAATTTTCATATTTTGTTAAGGCGATGAAACAATTTTGAAATTTCTATAATTCAACCTGAAATTTTGGATGTTGATTTACTATTTTTGTTTTGGCTCAAAATTTTATTTCAAGTTTGAATACCTCCCTTCTTATAGGGTACTAATAAAATGGAAAATTCAAAATTTTCTCTGCTCTGATTCAGTAGTCCTGCACAGTGGCATCCAAAAATTTAAGAAATTATATTGCGAAAGGGTCCTCAAATTTTTGTCAAGTGCCTCCCCCTCTCAGATGAATTTTTATAAATTTTCCAAGAGTGTAATAAATTTTTCATGGTCCCGTTTTTTTTGCACATTTTGGTATATTTAATCTCATCAACATTTTTTTTGATTCCCCCCCCTTCCTCAGAGCCACGAATAAGACAATAATCGCTCAATACCTATGTGGATGCTCTTGACCCCGAGTTATTTCAGGCACTTCTAAATCAATTTTTGATTATCTGATTCACGAGGAAGGTCAAAAAAAGTGTCCAACTAAGATTTATAAAGCTCGCACTGTCAGCAGTACGTGGTTGTAATGACAGGTGCCACGTTTGAAAAAGCGATGAAAATTTCGATTCTGCATGGATTTTTACATGTGTTTTAAATGGAGGATTTTTTTTTCTAAAAAATCATCATTGATGTGACCAAATGAGAGTTCATTTCGAGAGAAACAAAAAATCATACTTGTATATTTTTTGCCCAACTAAATATTGCAGGAGCTGTGAGATTTCTAATTTTTGTTTTGTTTTTTTCATTAATAGGGGCCAAAAATTGGTTTTTTGGGTTGAAGTTACTCTTTGATTTTTCTTTTTCTGAAAAGTCCAAAATTAGTGTCAACTCAAAAACCAATTTTTGGCTTCTTAGAATGAAGGTTCACATACTGATATCGTATTTTTTGTATTATATGAATTGGTCAAATCAAATGATTATTTTTTATTAAAAAAAAAAAAAAAAACTCCTTTTTTGAGAGAGAGAGATTGGTTCAGCACTTTCCAGTACCATATCACAAACTCATATTAATTAGGTAATTATGGAATTAATAATTAGAAAATAAAAGTAAGGGAGACAGGAATTTAAATATGTATAAATCTGTATAAAATCTAAATTTCGATCTCATAGGTCTAGATCTTTTTTTCAAAATGGACGCCTGGCAATATAACCACATACTATTGGCACCACAGATTACAAGATGGACAACATTTCGTTTGACCTTCCTCGTCAGTAATTACCAAATTTTTGTTTTTGAAATTCAGAAATTTCAAGGATTTAGCAAGTCCATTTTGGAAGTAGAATATTGATATTTGAAATTTTTTCAACCCCCTCTACAGAGCAGAATTTTGAAAATTCAAAGTTTTTGTACTTCTCTTCAGAGCAAAATTTTGTGAAACATGTTCTAAGTACATACATTTCAATGATACCAACTTCAACAAAATTTCAGTAATTTTACCAAGTATAGAATTGCAAAAAAAAAAACTAATCCAAACCGAATCCCAATATAATGAATTATGAATTTATTATGGTTTCTTAAAATAGCGTATTTTTTAATTTTTTTCCTTCCAGTAAATTTAAAATAATCACTTTTTTGTGCAATATAGATAAATTTTTCGACTTCCAAGAAGTGATTTTGATGATTTTTTTTTTGTTGGTGCTGAGAACATGACATTTTCTATAACCAACATTAAATGATAACACAATACACCCTCTGAGTGGTTGATTGACACCCAAAATGTGTCACGTGTGACCAAAGTAATTATGTGAGCATTATTTGAACGATGCCACGCCATTTTCATAAAATAAGCTGAAAGCGTGCTTATTCAACATTGTACAATTTATCGTAATAATTTTTATCACAAGTTTTTAAAATTTGTAGCGAGCTATTGTTTCTGCTTTCTCCGAATTTTCTTTGTCATTTTTTACTTCTTTGTTTTTTTTCTTTCAATGCGACGGGTTTTACTTTTTATTATATTTTTTATAGATACCTCGGTGCTTGTAAAATTTAAAAGGTGATTGCTTCCGACAGTGAATGAAAAATTTTAATTTCGTTCATTTTCGTACTTTTTTGTATGATGGATGAGTTTTGCAATTCGACATTTTGGGTACGAAAATTGATATATTCGTATGACCTTGCATATTCACCATATAATTTTTTTTCAATTATGTAAACAGGATCTAAACCTAACATGGTATACGGAAAATCCAGAATTTACACAATGCTTTCGACAAACAGCTCTGGTTTGGATACCTTGTTGTTTTCTATGGGTTTTTTTACCTTTGGAATTTTATTTTCTGTGGAAAAGTAAAACCAGAGATATACCTTACAATGTTTTCAATATTATGAAATTGGTAACCATGAATTCCATCTTTATTTTTTATTTTTGCATGAATAGCGATTGATTAAGGGGTCTCGTTTGACTTTTAGGTTCTCATATTTATTACGAGTTTATTGAAGCTAATTGATGTTGCCCTAATGGTGTCGAAAAATTTCCAACCGTTTATTTATTTGTTTACTGATATCGTAGAGCATCTGACATTGGTGAAAAATACATCTATTTTCTTCTTTTTTTAAATGAATGATTTGAAAATTGAAAAAATTGCAATTGACTCGATTTCGATTCCAGGATTTATTTTTCCTATTAACGTGGGCCAATATTAAAAGAGGGATTAGATCATCTGATATTTTATTCGTTTTTTCAATTTTATCAGTTATTTGCGGGATACCTGAAATTAAAGTTATGATTGAAAAAGGGATTCATTTTCACGTGAGTATTTATGTGTCATTTTACACGCTCGCGTATAAATTCAACAATTATTATTCGATATTATAAATAATAGATTGAAAGCGAAGACGACATGCAGACAGCTTCTTATGCATTGTATTATATTTGCATGACGATCATTTTCATTATAAATTGTTTTCCTGATGAGAAACCTCAAAGTTCATTCGGTTGGGAAAAAAAAGTGAGCATAAATAAAATACTTACACAAATTCATAATTATTATACGTAGAGAAATTTATGCAAGGCAGAATTTCATGGCCTCCAACTCTAGCAGAAAATTGTTGTGAAATAATCCGAAAATACGTGGTAAAAATTTAAAAAAAATTGTTCGGTGCCTTCTCTCTTCCACCGGGGAAATTGTTTAGCATTTCCAAGTTTTCATAATTATTATACTTATGAAAATTTTTTCTTTTTTTAATGGGTAATGAAATCTCGATTTTTTTTAGGTGTTCATGTAATTTTTGTAGATAGCAAAAAAGACATATTTTTGACAATTTTGATCGATATTAAAGAGTTAATTTTCACAGAGATTTTTTGACATTATCTTGTAATTTGGAACTTTTGGACCTCTCCTGGAGAAATTCCATTGAAAATGGTTCATATAGGTATGAATTTCAACATCTATAAACTAAAATTTTACAAAGTTCGTAACTTTGAGGTAAAATCTACTTATATTTTTTTCAGAAATATTCAGTCAAAAAATAAGGTTTCCCACTCGAAATATTAAAATTATTCAAATACCTATAAGGTTCTTTTATGATGCACTTTTGATTTATTTTTATTTCGGCTCAAAATTTTATTTCCAGTTGAGATACCACCTTGCATCTCTATTTTCTAATGAGTCATTTTTCAAAAAATTGATTTTTTGAGATACATAGTAAGTGTGAGAGAGGGAGATCGGGGTTGAATCAAATCTGAGAAAAACTGAAATTTTTACCACGTTTTTTCAGATGTAAAAGAATTTTTTGTGCTACCCCACATCTCTAGAAGAAAAAAAAGTCACCTCTGTTCGACATACCTGCCTATCTAGTGCCTACTCTGTATACCTATGTACTTCTAATATTAGTGTATTGATATGACAGAAATACCACCCTTCAAAAGAAGCCTCATTTCCATCAAAATTGTTTCTATTATGGTTTGATCCTTACGTTTGGAACAACCACAAACAACAAGTGAATAACTATTTGTGGGAGTTGGATTCCAAAGATCGTTCTAAAAAAATTTCCATTAGGTTTGTTCCAATAATCATTTTTCTGTACGTATTTTTAAAGGAACGAATGCATGACAAAAATGGTGTGTTTGAACGACTGATATTTGGTTCTTGCACGACGAAGAAGTAAAAAAAAAAAGACAGGGAAATATTGAACGACTTAAAACTGCATTGAACGTTTTACGATAAACTTGAGTGCTGCGTGCATTTACGCGATAAAAATATACATTGAACCAAAACGATAAAAAATTTAAAAGTAGGTATACAATTGTCAACACTTACTAGCTTCTTGAAAAATATGTGTTGCACAGAATAGAAAAACACCAAACACATCAAAGGATTTTGAAATGTTTGTCACTGCTGAAACATGTGTGAAAATTAAAATGTCGTAAATTAGGATTTTTTTTTTCTTAACTTAGATACTTGATATCTTTCGTTCATTTTGACTTGGCAAAAAGTTAAAATTACCCACATACCTAATTAATTGATTTCAAAACGTTTCGATTTGTTTCAATATTATGTATTTCATGACTATTTTGATCTCTTTACCTATTTCAATGTCAATGATTTTGTTTAAATGAGGAAATATTTTTGGGGAAAAATCGTCGTGCCGAGCAAAATGATTTTCAAGAATGAAAATATACCAGATGGTAAATATTCAGAATTTAGCAGGAAAACAATGATTCTAGATTCCCTGTTCCCCAATTTAAAAAATTCTCCAATAATTTTTTCGTTATTTGAAGTCCATATTTGCTAAGGAAATTGTCATAAATCATTCAAACCACTTTTTTATCGTGCATTGATGTTGAAAAATTTTAAAATAGGTAGGTGAAAAAATGAATGAAAAATTTCATTGATTGTACAAACTTTTTTGTTACGTTTGTTTCATTACAAAATCAGCCAGCTACCGAAATTAAAATCGAAGAATGATGAATGTGAATTACCGAAACCATCTATCATGTCTATATTACACAGAAAAGTTGGATCTTATTTTTGGTTTTGCGCTGTTTTAAGAATTACATTTGAAGTGTTCACTACCGGTTTATTCGTCATTTTTGAGTATGTATGCAAAATGGTCCTTGTTAATACTACAATTTTCCCAATTTTTTTGTTATTTTTCAAAATTGCTATTTTCTGCAATGAAAAATTGAATTCCGCCAATTTCTTCATATTTTTCGGGCGAATGTTTCCAATTTTTCATGATTTCAGCTCTGTTGAGCCTAATTACATTGCAAATTACAATCAAAAAAATATTCAAAAAAGAAATGAAAAAATTGTTAAAAAGAATATTTCGAAGCTCTCGAATTCATTTCTGGGGTGAGTTTGACCACAAACTCAAAAAGCTGAAAAATTTCCAGTTTTTTTGAGCCAGGTATGAACCGAAGTCGGTCTTTCATCTCTCGGATTCCATTTCCGACACCTATCATTTTCGCTTCAAACACAGAAGTTTACTGCCATAGGTGAGAAAGAAGGTTTAAAATTCGTGATTACCTATAAAGTTGATTGTGGGTAATTCGCGGTAATAATTGGCAATTTACCGTAATTACAGGTAATTGTGAGTAATTTACCGTAATTACGGGTAATTGTGAGTAATTTACCGTAATTACGGGTAATTGTGAGTAATTTACCGTAATTACGGGTAATTGTGAGTAATTTACCATAATTACGGGTAATTGTGAGTAATTTACCGTAATTACGGGTAATTGTGAGTAATTTACCGTAATTACGGGTAATTGTGAGTAATTTACCGTAATTACGGGTAATTGTGAGTAATTTACCGTAATTACGGGTAATTGTGGGTAATTTACCGTAATTACGGGTAATTGTGGGTAATTTACCGTAATTACGGGTAATTGTGGGTAATTTACCGTAATTACGGGTAATTGTGGGTAATTTACCGTAATTACGGGTAATTATGGGTAATTTACCGTAAATTAAGGAAATTGTGGGTAATTTACCGTACTTACAGGTAATTATGGGTAATTTACCGTAAATTAAGGAAATTGTGGGTAATTTACCGTACTTACAGGTAATTATGGGTAATTTACTGTAAATGAAGGAAATTGTGGGTAATTTACCGTAATTGCAGGTAATTGTCGGTAGCTTACCGTAATTAAGGGTAATTGTGGGTAATTTACCTTGATTATAGATAATTGTGCGTAATTTACGGTAATTATCGGTAATTTACCATAATTATAAGAAATTGTGGGTAATTTACCGTAATTATTGACTATTTATTGTAATTCAAGATGATTATTGATAACTTACCGCAATTCAACATATTGATGGTTTGTCATTTGAAATAATTGTTGATGAGATTTCAACTCCCCTTAAAGTTCAGCTTTTGATTTGTTGTAAAAATCACCCCCAATGTGCGATATGAGTACTTCGTTTGATTTTTTCAAGTTCTGAAACTGATAGGCATTTCCTTAGATTTTTTTTTCTGCATATAAAGAAAAAACTTCGGAACTCGGAGGTCAATAATTAGCTCAAAGTTGAAAAAAGGGCCCCCTTTTTTGTTATACCTACTTATACGCTTACTTGCACAATGCCTATTTCACTTGTACTATCAACTCTTTCTTTTGGCAGTTGGCTTTTATCAAGTTTGCAAGGAAACGAACCAATTTGGAAAACATACTTTTACGCTAGTTTATTTTTCATTAATATTTTGATTCAGTCGGTTATTATGACTAAATATATTCAACAAAGCTGCCGAGTTGAAATACGTGTGAGAATCACAGTGATTTCATGTTTATACAAAAAGGTTAGTGAACTGGGCAGGAACAATTAAAAAATCATAGTAACAAATGTTTTCTTTGGTAATATTTATAGGCACTTCGCATTTCGAACGCAGTTAGAAAGAAATACAATACCAGTGATATTGTAAATTTAATGTCAGTGGATACATTTCAACTACAAAATGCTGTAAAAGTGGTTCATTATTTCATATCTTTGACCATACAAATTGCGGTATCATATTTCTATCTGTGGTATCTTTTAGGTATGTTTACCATTAATTTATGGATAAATATTTAGGTAAAGGTAGATACGTACATGAAATAACATCAAAAAATCATTTTTAAAAAAAATATCAAATTCTTCTATATTTACTGAACCGCAAATGTACCCCCTGTACCCCTCTCGCTAGGTCTGAAAGTGAGTCAAAAAATTCTTTCGGTCAATAAAATGAATTTGAATTTAATTTTTTGGAAATTTTCTACTGCAATGCTATCACTAGAATTTTCTAAAGTTTTTAGCACTGAAATAAAATTTTTTGAAAAATTAAAGATTTTTAAATTTACCATCTGTAACTTTTCAACCTCTGGTAGGGGTTAAATTTGGTATCCAGTTTCGAAGTACCTAAATGATTCAAGTAGGTCAACTTTTTGGAAAAAATGTCCAAAAATTGTAAAAGAAAACTGCATGTTCGAAAAAAATAACTTCTTCCCCTCTTTAAACTGAGAGGCTCAAAAAATTTTCCTACGATTGATGTTCCCAACTCAGAGTCAACTATCTTACCAATTTTCGTCAAAATTCAAATTTTTTTCACTCCGCCCTTGCATATTATTTGCCATACTGTATGCAGGTCTAGGTACAATCTATGGTGAACTGAAACACATTAATTTTTTTTTTTGGTATTTTGCTCAGGTAGTACCATTATCATTAGCTTATTGGTTGTATTAGGATTATTCCTGATAGGTTGTTTGCTGGCAATACGTATGAAACAATTACAAAGAGATGAAGTGAAAAATAAAGACGCTCGATGTAAATTTATGTACGAAATTTTATCAGGAATCAATGTAAGTCACCTACACAGTATGGGTATTCGGTATTGATGATTGCTTATGAGTAATTTAAAAAAATTTACTTACTTATGGGTATATTGCTACCTTTTTTCTTGAACTAGGTATTGATTTCAAAATCAATTACCTCTTTTAGCCTTCACAAGAAAATCGAAAGTTGCAGACCTAAAACGTAAAGATTTTTGATTTTTATTGAACTGAAATTGCTCTTCTGAAGTCTGAACCCTTCAAAATTGAACCAATTTTTTTCATCTTTTTGTATTTAAAAAAAAAAAAACCTTTTTTTTTACTTTTTACAATTAAAAATAGGCGTACCTAAAGAAGACAAAAAATCACCAAAAATTGTTTTTTTAGACTGTTTTTTTTTTTTTCGAAAAAGTTCTATTTGCAACTTTTTTCTCTCAGAATACTCTCTAACATAGCCCAAATTTGAAAAAAATGACGATCAATCCTAATGTACCTATTTAAATTCTCAACTTTTTCCGTAGGTTTTAAAAATGCACGCCTGGGAACGAAGTTTTGAAAACGTAGCCATCAATTTGAGACAAAAGGAGAATGAAATATTACAAAAAATAGCAATTATAAATACAATGTTTCAAACTCTCTCTTCAAATTCTCCTTTTTTGGTAACTAAATTCTCAATTAGGTATTTAATTATGCCTTCCAGTTTCTCAAAATTTATAAACTGAATTTTATACAAAATACATCAATTTTCCAAAGTCATGTTTAGTGGCATATGTGAGTTATATTCTGATCACCGGAAATGTAATGGATGCTCGTGTAACGCTGGTATCATTTGTAATATTCAATTATTTTCGTATCGCTTTTTACAATATTCCACAGCAACTTTCATTTTTACAACAAGTAAATATTATACTTTTGTTAATCTAAAGATATCTTACTTAGTCTCCAGTTAGGTAATTTTTTGGACTATTTCATAGGTTCGAATTTCAACAAAAAACATGAACGAATTTTTAGGTTCTGAAGAAATTGATGAGTCAGCAGTATCTCATCACGCTACAAGTGAGATGAAACAAAATTCAAATTTTAGATGAATTTTTTTTCGATCAAAAACTTATCTTTTCTTCAACAGCTGAAAGATTGATAATGGAAAATGCTTCGTTTTCGTGGATCAGCAAAGAAGGAAAGATCACATTGGAAAATATGAATATCAAAATTATTGATTCTTCGCTGGTCGCTATTATTGGACCGGTTGGAGCAGGCAAAAGTTCGCTTATTTCTGCATTTTTGGGAGAAATGTATAAAGTTTCGGGATATGTGAATACTCGAGTAATTTTTGCTCTTGCCACCAAAAAATAATATTGTTATAAATTGAAATTTGCTGGTACACATAATTTGAAAACTGAATTTATGAATAGGGCAAAATAGCGTACGTTCCTCAACAAATGTGGATTTTGAACGCGACCATTAAAGAAAACATAACTCTTGGCGAAGATATCGATAAAGAGGTTTATGATCGAGCCATCGAAGCTTGTGCTTTAAAACAAGATTTGAACGCATTAATTGATGGAGATTTGACCGAAATAGGAGAAAAAGTATGCGGATTATTTTTATTTGTTAGAAGATAACAAATTTTGAATTTAAATCTCAAGTACCTATGTAATTTCGCTTACAAGGGTATAAATCTAAGTGGAGGTCAAAAGCAAAGGATTAGCTTGGCTCGAGTGATTTGCCAAAATTTCGACATTTACTTTTTTGATGATCCGCTGAGTGCTGTTGATTCCAACGTCGCAAATCATATATTTCAAAATGTATTCGGACCGAATGGAATTTTAAAAGATAAGGTATGAAAAATGGATTTAAAAATTGCTCGAAAATTTTATCACACTCACACTTGAATGCAATCAAAACATTTGAAAATGATTATTTTCAGACGAGAATTATGGTAACCCATAACACCTCATTTTATCCTTTCATGGATAAAATAATTATAGTGGAAAATGGATGCATTTCTGGCACTGGCACGTATCAGGAATTATTAAATAATAAAGGAGATTTTATTGATTTCGTTCGTACACGTGTCGAAGTCGAAAAATCGACAGCACTGAATGTAAAAAATCATACACGTCAAGCCCGGAAATCCAAGGGAGACCTTCTCTCTATACCAGAAGAGTCACAAAAAACTAATCCGACGAAATTAATTAAAGATGAACGAGTAAAATCGAAGCAAGTAAGAAAATTCGTGATGTACAACTGAGTCACCTTCCCTTATTTTGAATCAGTGAAAAAATTCAGAATTTCAGTGCAATGAAATTAGCAAAATTGTGTAATTTTCAGAAAATTTAAGATATTTTAGTGAATTTTCATTGTAATTTTTTCACTGATTCATTATTGTGCTGAAATTCTGGCTGTTTTCCAGTGATTTTTGATAATTTTCACTGATTTATAAATGAGAGAGCAAGAAACCTTTAAAATGACCATGAATCTGCAGATTTTTTTAAAACAAAATTCTGTTACGTGGTTCTCCCATTTCAAAAATGAGAATCACTCCTTTTTTGATTCCTATTTTTTTGGGAGAAGGGGGGAGGGAATCCAAGTAGGAAATCATTTTTCCGTCTTCATAGTCAATTTGGAATCAGTTTGATTCCCACTCCAGCTACATTTCATATTTGATATTTTTTCGTGTTAAATGTTTTTTCGATTAGGTCAGTTCAAAAATGATTCGGGTGAAAATAATTTGTTATGTTTTTTGAGATTCCAAATTCAAACATCAATTTGGTTTTTGAATTGAACCCTCTTAAGCTCTTTCTTGAGGACTCCATTCCATAGAATCAAAAAAAAAATTTAATGACCAGCTGCGGCGATTTTGGAAAGGAAAATCTGAGGAAGTTTGAAAATTAAAATTAAAAAAAAAAACACGGAATATTTTTTAAAATCTTTCTAATATGAATTCTTCAAAATACAACGAAAAATTCCAATAAGTTCACGTCTCTTGTATTTTTTTTTTTTTTCATTTTTAAAATTTCTTCTGATAATTCTTTTTGTTGGAAAGAAACTTTTAAAAATATTGAAAAAATTCGTTGAAATTCGAGTTGAAAAAATAAGTTTTCCAACTATAAAATTGTTCCAAACTCAAACTTTTTCCGGCTTCGATTAAGAAAAAAAATTGAATCCATATTTCTTGAAATTTCTTCTAATTCGAGAACTTAATCCAATTGACAATTTCGAAATTGTCCTCAACTTTTTTAAAAATTTCAACTCCCTGCTTTGAAAATTTCAATTTCCAGTTTCTTCTCCTTAAATAGGTAATTAGAAGAAATTTTTAAAAACATAAAATTGAAAAAAAGGTGGAAAAAATCCAATAAAATTTGAAAATTATAAATTGTGTACAATTTTGAAAAAAAAAGTATGTACAATCAAAGTTATGAAAGAAATTTCGAGTTGAAAATTTCAAGCTCAGAAATTAAAATAAGTTCGGACTTGGAATTGTTGAAATTCTGTTTATGCCAAAAATAATTATGACTAGTCTTGTTCTTGAATAGAATTGAATATTTGCATATTTTTCTGGACATTTTACCAGAAAATTGCTACTTGAAAAAATTTCAATCTTTGAAAAAATCAATGGAAGTCTGACTTCCCTAATTTCCCTAGGAAAATCGCCTCTGGTGACCAGTCCTCTATCATTTTTTAATGTTTTCAATTTCTAAGCCCTTTCAAAAATTTCCATAAATGAATTTAAATGAGTTTTCAATTTTTTGTTCAACTACGTAAGCCATATTTTTTAAAAGTACCGTATCACCACATTTTGAGACATAAAACATCACAGTTGGGTGTAGGTAATTATGAAAAATCGTCCCAGCAATAAACAACTATACCCCCCTCAGAGTCCCCAAGGTGGCTAGAAGCAAAACAATGCGTAGTTAATTCGTAAAAAAAATTCAGCGAAACTCGAAAAACTCATGGTCAAAAAGTGATTAAATTTTGATATGGAATGACTCATTAATGAATCGTTGAATTTTCAGATTGATAGCAAATTATACTGGAATTATTTCAAAGCAGGCGGTCTTATTTTGATTTTCATATCGTTATTCTTGCTCGTCTCATACCAAACAATTCTAGTATTTGCTAACGAATACTTATCAAAATGGGTAGCCAGCGATAAATCTTTTGAAACGAGACATGATTTTGTAATGAAATTTTCTTTGTATGGATTCGGTCAAGGTAAGGAGAAATTTCCCAAAAAAGGTACCTTATCTGAATATTTTAATGAGAGCCAATTTTACTTGTTTATAATTTTTTTTGTTTTAATTTTTTTATCAGTACTCTCCATTTCGCTTTCCTCTTACATTTTTTACAAACTTAACGTGAAAGCTTGCACCAATTTTTATCATTCCTTGATTAACTGCGTATTGCGTTGGCCAATCACTTCGTTTCAGTCTACGCCAATAGGAAGAATTATATCACGAATCAGCGACGATATGTATACGTTGGATAATTTCATGGCGATGAAAATGTTCGCTTTTCTTGCCGGATTTGTCAGAGTAAATAATTTATTGAGTACTCGACGTATTTTTATTGGGCGATTAACTGGCTGCATTGGTGAAAAATGTGTATTTTTATTTTCAGTATTCTTCGTTGTTCATCTATTTTGCGATTAATATTCCGCTGAGTTGCGCTATAATTATTCCAGTCAATATTATGTATTTCGTATTACGAGTACGTGTGCTCAATAATGATTTTAATTTGATAAATAACCAGAGCTGAAAGATTTTAAGGCTTTTTCAAATGTCAAAAATTTGAAGGAATTCAAAAATCAAATTGTTTGATTTCAGTAGAAAATTTTGTTTTGTTGTAATTTAGGTTAAAATAGGAATTGGATAAAAATGTTTTAAAAATGATGTTCATAAAATTTTTGAAACATTGACCTCATTATGCTTCAAAGAATTTGAAATTTTCAAATGGTGATTCCAAAATTCTTCAAGATTTTTGAACATTTTTTGAAGCTTCTTTATACCCCGTGAATATTTTTTGTGAGGAGGGATGCTCGATTCGTATTTGAGGTAACTCAATCAACTTTTGAGTGTTCAAGTTTGTGTTATGGCCCTTGTTCCAAAATCGATTCTATGTAGCAGATGCAGATCCTCCTTTTATAACTTCATTTTTCCATATTAAAATTCAGTTTTTGAAGCTTCATATTAAAATGAATTTTGGGGGGGAAAAAATCAAAAAATTAGATGAAATATAATTTTTATGAGAACATTGAGAATTATCTTCATTTTTGACCAATTTCGTATATTTTTATTATATTTTGGTGGATTATTTGCAACAGATTTTTCGTTTTTCTATTAATGTTTCGTGTTTGCATGTTTTCAATCATTAATTGTTTTTTTAAAATTGAACGCAGAAATATTTTGTTGGTCTTTCTCATCAATTGAAACGAATAGAAACAGTTCACAAAGCACCACTATATTCTCATTTTGTAGAAACAGCATCGGGTTGGTAACTGAAAAAAATAGCTAAAAAAATTCTTTTTGAAAAATGTATTTATTGAAAATTTGTTTAATTTTAAGGTATTCATATGATTAGAGCACTTGGATTACAAGAAAAATTTACGTCTCGATGTTACGAAAAGAATGATTTGTTCTCTGCTTCGTATCAATCTTCAGTTATTTGCACCAGATGGTTTAGCTCTAGAATTGAATTAATTGAAGGATTAACCTTATGTGCATTGACCACCCTGGTTCTTTTTGAGAGAAATTCGATGGCTTTCAATTCGGTAGCATTGTATATTGCATTTACATTGCAAGTAAGAGTTTTTTTATTACAATTTACTCCACTGGATGAGAAAAACTACCTAAATTGAAAGTACATTATGAAAAAAATACCACATCTAAAATTTCATAATCTAAAAGCTCATTTCTCAAATTTTGGAGAATTTTTGAAGTAAGTATCAAAATTATCACAGCGTTTTACAAAATATGAAAATTTAATTTAATCAACAAAAAGAGATGAAATTTGTTACATACCCTCCCTCTCTTTCTCTCTCTCTCCAAAAAAAATGATACCTAAAAATAATAAGAAGAAGAAAAATAAAGTTGAGTACTATTAATTTCCTAAATTTGAAAAAATATGTGTACAAGTACTCAATTTTCTCGACTTGGGAAAATATGATCACAAAAATGATAAATTCTCGCAACTCATGGGTAAATGGGTAATGGTGAACTTTTTCAACCGAATTCTGAAAAATTCCATTCGGAAAGCAAGTTCTCCCTTCCCCCTTTGTTTTTAATTCGTCTCTGAGAGGGCTGAAAAATTTTCAAATTACTATATATGCATTTTGAATTACACGATTTTCATAAATCTCTAGTTCTTCATCAAGTGACTTGAAAATTAAGCTTAAAATTTTTTTAAACGTTGAAATAAAATTTGAATAATTATTTGAAAAATTTTTTATAGCAGTATTGCCAACTTAAAATCCATGAAAATACTTCATTGGGTAATTTCTTGAACTTTAAAAATTGTTTCAAATGATCAAAAAATTTCTTAACTTGATTCTGAGCTGTTTGATTGAATAATTTGAAGGAGAAAAAACTAAAATATCTTTAAATTTGCGATCTGTAAATTTTCGTTTTACTGAAAGCAAACTGTGAAAAAAATGCTGAAAAATCAATGAAAATTCGCCAAATCAGTGAAATTTTCTGAAAAATTAGCGAAAATCTGCTGAAAACCAGAAAATTTTGCTGATCTTTTCTGTGCTGTAATTTTCACATTTTTCAGTGACTTCACTGATTCGAAATGAGAAAGGAGGTAGAAAGCAAAAAGTAGATACGTTGTATTTAATTTTGAAGTTGGTTATGTAGAAAAGGAAAAAACTGATATCACATCTTTTTAGGAGTATGACTAAAATTCTTAGCTTGGGAAATCAAACCCAAACTTAGCAAAACCTCATATGACTCAAAGCAAATTAAGTACCTAGACTTACCAGTGACAGAAAACTGGAATGGAATCGGAACTAGAACTAAAAACTGAAAAAAAAAAAAAAAAAAAAACTGGAACTAAAACTGATAAACTGGGACTGGAATTTATTTAAAAATACAAAAAAGTGTTCAAGTCTTTTTTAAAATTCAAATTAAATATTACCATTGTTTTTTTCATAAAATTCTATTTCCGAAATTGAAATAAGTAGGTAGAAAAATCTTTAAAATTTTACACACTATTTTTTTCGAAAAATTCAG
The DNA here is from genome assembly GCA_038380155.1 of Pseudococcus jackbeardsleyi. Lineage (NCBI taxonomy): Eukaryota > Metazoa > Arthropoda > Insecta > Hemiptera > Pseudococcidae > Pseudococcus > Pseudococcus jackbeardsleyi. The sequence goes on from CM076241.1 coordinate 38,232,370, forward strand.
GGTTTCGTCTACAAATTTCCAAATGGAGTAAAAAAAAACAAAAAATTTGAAAATTTGAAAATTTGCCTCGAAGAAGAAGAAGTAGAAAATTTAGATGTCGAAATTTACTAAAGCATTCAATTGCAAATTTTTTGCTAAAAACTAAAAAGCAAAAACAACACCAAACGAACCTTGAAAATTTACGTAGAAAAACTTATCCTTCAAATTTCAAATTTTTTGCTGAAAAATTCTGAACTCGGGAAGTCAGGACCGTCAGGAGTCACAAAATTTCTGAAAAAAAAAAATATTACTTCCCAGATTTTTCCCAGATATTATTTAAGTTGAGTTTGAATAGATGAAAAATGAAAAAATTGTACTTTGAAACGGAAAAAAAAATACAAAAAAGTTCAATTTTTGCAAAAAATTTCGGGTTTTTTATTTTTTTTTTCATCTGTCAAAATAGAAATGGAAATTTTAAAACTGGTATTTGAAACTGGAACTGAAAACTAGAACTAAAAAATTTTGAGAACTGGAACTGGAATTAACAACATTTCAATTTTCCATCACTGCTACTTATCTCACTATAGTTTTTGTCAAAATTCTAGACAAGCGAATACTTATACTTTCTATTGCTAATCACTCTCATTCCATCTATCTGAATTTTTTAAAAAATGCAGATGGTTCGAGGAATAGCCTACATGTGTAATGCTTTCGATGAAGTCGAGGATGGTATAATAGCTGTAGAAAGAATCAGCGAATACATATCATTTCCTCAAGAACCCGATTGGGATAAATCAGAGGTTCGTGTTCCCGATGTATGGCCGGATAAAGGTGAAATTACTTTCGAAGATTACAAATTGAGGTATCGTAAAAGTGTGGATACAGTTTTGAAAGGAATCTCATTCACTATCAAAAGTGGGGAAAAGGTAATTTTATCAATTCCTGGGAAATTAATTTTAAATTAGTGTTTTGGTTCTCTTGAATGATTTTTTTTCATATCGAAGATTGGAGTAGTAGGTCGTACTGGAGCTGGTAAAACATCTTTGATTCAAGCAATATTTAGAATTTTAGAACCAGACAGTGGTTCAATTTTTATAGATAATGTCGAAATATCAAATGTGGGATTGCATACATTACGATCTAGAATAACCGTTATACCTCAGGTACTGAATCAGGATCATTCCAGAATTTAATTTTTGTCATAAGTACCCAGGGACGTACCGATAGGGGGGAGGGGGGAGCTTCCCCCCCCCCCCGGAGAAAATTTTTTACTTGTAAGTTGGGAAAATTGAGCAATTCAACACATCAGTTGGGAAAATTGGGCAGTTGGGAATTAGTCACTTTATCGACTGAAAATTCATCATTTTCCCAACTGAAAATGTATCATTTTTCCAAATTGGAAATCAATAAAATTTTCACTTGTTGTTTAAAAATTTTTCGCCCTCGCTTCGCTCGGGCATGAACAAAATCATGATCCAACAAACTATTTCAAGTAACAACAGTGTTGAAGAAGGCTCCTTTTATTCATTCCCCTGAAAATACTTTTGATCTGATACTCAGTGTTTTTATTCTCAATTTTTACGCTCCCAAAAAAGCTTTCAACATCATTGATTGTGAATATCTAATGGCTACATTCTTACCCTCCCCCCTCTCAAATTACATCAAATAAGAATTTTGAAAGCCTTAAAATAAGAAAAAATGGCTTTTTTAGAAATTAAAAATATAATTTTTTCAAAGCTTCACCCTCGCTTCGCTCGGGTGTAAATTAAATCATGTTTAGGTGCATTATTTGAGGCGATAGCGCCAAAAAAGGTTCCTTTTTACTCATTCTTCATAAAGTTGTTCTGGTATTTCAAGTTGCATCCATTTTGAGTTGGGAATTTCATGAATTCTAGTTGGGATTTTCATGAGACCTCCCCCCCCCCCCCCCTGGAAAATGCCTTCGGTACGTCACTGTAAGTACCTACTCGTATTTTGATGGGGAAAAATGTTCTAGGATCCTATTTTATTCTGTGGTACATTGCGATTCAACATAGATCCTTTTGATGATTATCAAGATTCAGATTTATGGAATGCTTTGGAGAAAGCTCATCTTAAAAGTTTAGTCTTAGGGTTACCTGGTGGTCTTGATTACAAGATCGATGAAGGCGGGCAAAATTTAAGGTAACATTTATATTTTTCAATTACGTAGAAAATTTCCATTAAAGCGAATTAATATTCAACTCGAGGGTTATTTTCAAATTCAAGTTTCGGTCAAAGACAACTCATTTGTTTGGCAAGAGCTCTTTTACGTAAAAGCAAAATATTATTGTTGGATGAAGCAACGGCCTCAGTCGACGTTAAAACTGATGAATTGATTCAGAAAACGATTAGAGATGAATTTTCCAACTGCACTATTATCACAATTGCTCACAGACTGAACACCCTTCAAGATTATGACAAGTCAGTTTTTACCTACCTAATGATTTATCAAGTATTATTGTGAAAAATTTTCTCTTTTGCTGGTTTCAACGTTTCAAATTGATTGTAACATTTGGGATGAATGTATCATTTATTATAATCTAGTGGTTCTTGATTCATTTTTTATTGACATTTTTTCAGAATTTTGGTATTAGATGGAGGCCGTGTAGTGAATTTCGATTCAACAGAAAATCTACTACTAAATTCACCACATTCACAGTCAGAAATATTCAAATTTTGTACCTGATCGAAAAATTAATCTATTTTATATTATTTAAATTTTAAATAAATTCTTAATTTTTCATTCATTCAGTCATTCGTTTTACTTTTTAATTCAATTAAAATACAAATTACAGATTTTTCTTTGGATTAGCCAAAGCAGGTATCACCAAGAAGGCATTTTCAGAACCTGGTCTCCAACATTTTTTGAATTATTTCGCGAATAATCTGAAATTTTATCATAAAGCAATTATTATGGAAAAAAATTACCTAAAAATAAAATTGTCTGAAATTTGAATGGAAAGTCACCTTAAAAATATATTCAAGATTCAATAGCGTTTTGCATCTTTGAAGCAAAATTTGTGTATCCAATTCTTTTTTTCTTCTTATTTAGTTGTACAAGTCTGAGATTGGCGAAAAAAATGTTTTTCAATGTATGTAAGGTTACCTAAGTAAGTACATTCAACTTCAAGGACTAAATGTAGGTCAAGACTTTTGTAATCTAAGCCAATATTGATAAAAATGACGGAAATTATCTCTATTTTTTTTTTTTTTGAAAAAAAAAGTTCATAGTTCCCCAATTCCCATGAAATATGCCATAAGAAGTCGTCTAGGTATTAAGTACATGTCGATAAATTAAAACACTCTCGCTGCCAGAGCTTTTGTCGAAAAAAGTCGTAACTGTCACGGAGAGGGTGGCGGTTGATTCTTACTAAGGGGGACCTCAGGAACACGCCTAGGGTATTTTTTCACCCCACAGCCCCTTACAGGGGGAGAAACCACCCGTGTGCACTATAGCACACACGGCTCCAACCGAAAAATCATGGTATTTTGCATGTGAAACAGCGAATATAACTCGAATAAAATGATCAAATTGTGAAATAAAGTAAGTAAACAGTCTAAAAAATCATTATTTTACTCAAACAAGGAAAATTTTTCGAAATTTGATTGAAATAAAATATTTTTGAATTTTTACCCTTTTTCATTTTTTCAAAAATTTTGGCTTCAAATGTAATTTTAATCGTTCCTAGTCGGTTCCTGTGGGTTCCCAATGACCGAAAAATCACAAAAATACTGTTCATTGATGAGAAAAATGACAAAATGTTACCCTAAACGAAGATTCAAAACTGTTTTACTCGCAATTCGCTCCCAGTGTTACCAAACTTTGTGCCAGAAATGAATGTTATGTATTAGAGCCCGTAGAATCCGAAAATCCCATTCATTTCATCGTAAAATGTGTGCTTGAACGTACACAGCCCATAGAATAGAGAGTACTACTGTGTGCTATACTGCACACATGGCTCCAAGCGAAATTTTAGTGTGTGCATATATGCACACATGGCAGCGAGAGTGTTAACTAATAATTTATTTTTTTCTGTTTTAGGTGAGTTACCAATTTTCATCATTGGAATAAGTATCTACGTGAGTAGGTAAGTCATTTTTCACGATTTTTAGGAAAATAATTTTGGAAAATAAAAAAAAAACACTTTTACCTTGAAAACTCCTTTTTTGGATTTTTCAAATAGAAGTTTGACGTCATAACTTTGGTCATCAACGTACATCTTTCTTCCTCTCTAATTTATTTAGTATTTAAAGAGTTAGGTACAGGAAATAATTTTTAACTTGATACGAAGGTGGCTAGAAGGACCCATTCGAGTATTTTTTTGAACTTCATGTTCAAAATAAATTGGGGATTTTGAGACAATATTCAATTTTTTAAAACATTGTTTGAATTAAGTATCCTCCAAATTTTCAAATTGTTTTTTTAATACTTTTTATATCAAATTTCATTTTCATTATGAAATTGCATTTAATTCGAAATTTTCGGTAAGTAATAATGTCTCAATCGATTCTTTGGAAGCAAAAAAAAATTATACGAATTTGGATTTTTAGGACTTTTTTGTCCGGAATTATTTTGAATTATTTATATAAATCATTTAAATTCAGAAAAATGAATCAGTAGGTACTTAGTTATCAAAAATATTTTGAAAAATTGAAGTAGATTGATGAGGTGAACTCCTGGAATGCTTCTGTAGGCAACTATTTCATCTTTGGGTCGTCGCCTTTTGCAGCGATCTTCCATGACAATAGAATTACACTACGTAGTTGGCAACATGTTCGACATCGAATTGATCAATTTTTGAGTATATCGATCTGCCATTAAAAAAAGGAGAATAATCAAAAAATACGTTACTTGAATTCAAAATAAGTCAAAAAAATATACAAAATTATATATTCAAATTGCTCAGGTATCCAGAATTCGCGATATACTGTTTTATAGCAGCATACAAATGACAAAATACGAAATAAAAACGAAGGTTCAATCTTACACAGCTGAGAAAAAATTCACACTTGATTAGATACCGGAAGGAACATCTCGGCTGGCGAATTTTTCAGATCACGAACTTCCTCCGCCTAATATTTTCAACCTTCGAGGCGAATTAACCAAAAAAGAATTCGAGCTGCAAATACGATCGCTATAAATTCAAATTATTCGAAAAAAAAAAAAAGAAGAAAGGACATCTCACTAGATAAAGTTGTACGACGTTCTAAACGACACAAATAGTACGTAAACACGAATACGAAAAATATTCGTAAATTGGATATAATTTAATTTTCTGCTATACCCGTGACCAAAAAACAAGAAAATGTCGTTGAAAAAAATTCGCAATTCCCTGTAGGAATTTATAAAGAATCGTTTTAACGAAGGGAGTAAAAATTTTCACAAAGAAATAAAATTAATATAAGCAAATAACAAATCCCTTGGATGTAAATTGGTCGCAGTATTATCGTTTACAGACTCGTTTCAATGATAGTAATTTCTCTTTTATTCACAATAAAAATTTTCATAAAAGGGTCTCCCTTCATTATTGTCGTATACCGAAATTACATTAGTAATCCATTTTAAAGATGCTTTTTTTTTACTGGTTCAACTTTTTATGTCGTGTCGAGTGCTTTTTTTCAGCTGTTGAAAAAAAAAAAGGAAATAAATAATCGAATAATCCGATAAATTATATGCTTAATGCGTTAATAATTCTGACATTGAACAATTATACAATTCGTTGGATTAGATATTGAAAAAAATACGTATGTGAACGAATATCAGTTACAGTTTTTTTATTTCGGTTGAGGAAGCTTTATAAATATTGTTTTGGCCGAATTGGCGATTATTAATTCGATAAACAGTGAGCAGTGAGGTTGAAGATGATCTGGTTTAAGGTAAGTACATTATTTTATATTTTATTCAAGTACAAATAATCTAGGTACCTATGTATTTGTTTCGTTTTAAATGTAATTAGAGGTGTCTTTTTACAAACATTAGGCACTCTAAAAGTTTTTTTTTGCAATTTTTTGTTTTGATAAATATTTGTGATTTTTTGTCAGTTTCCCCTCTCACTTTAAAAATATACAAAAGGTTCAAAAAAATGAAATTTTTGTGTACCTACCTAATTCAACAATTTTCAAATTTTTTAGTTTGCACATCAAACTTTTCTCTCTTCATTCTCCAATAATTGAAAAAACTTTAAATTAAAACTCGGTGGGTACTGAAAGACCATCTTTTGTGATATTGAATCATAGGGTTTTTTTTTGGAACAACTCTATGACTCTATTTCTTCATTTTTGTTGAATTATGATCAGCTCAAATTTTTACACACAAAAACAATATTTGAAAATGTTTTGTGACGTTTTTATTTTGATACCAAAAATCTACAACTCTCTTTCAAAAAAGAAAAAACGTGTCGCAATTTTTTTTAAATCGTGCTTCAAGACAGCTTTTTGGCATTTACTCGTTATTTGAGGGAGGGGAAGTGAAGGGCAAGACCAATCGATGCTTTTAAAAAATTTTCTAACTAAAAAATGTTTTTTTTGAAAAAAAAAATCAAAACAAGAAACATCTCTGATTATTTATGCAAATTTTTTCGTTTCAAGTTGATTTTCTCTCTAAAAGTGCCAATTTACTATTAGTGAGGTCAGGGGAGGTAAGCTGCTCATCTAATATTTTCTTCTCGATCAAGATCTCATCATCCCCTCCCACTTTAAAAAAATCTGAACGTAATCAATGAAATTCTGCTGCATTAAAAAAAAATCAAATCAAACAATTAATTGAGTAGGTAATAAAAAGAGGACGAAATATTTTATATCAAATTTTTCCTCGAAATGATTTGCACTTCGAGTGAATTTTCATTTTTTGTTTTTTCCCTTTCGATACAGAAAAATTACTCTTATGATTTTCTCGAAGTCTCAAATTTTATAATTTTAATTCTGAATCATGAACGAATCATTACAAATTTCCTGAAATTGATAAATATATAACTTTTTCATTGAAAATTATTTTCAAAGATCATTTCAACATTTCCATTCATCATTATTCTTTCTTTAATAATCAAAAAGGACTAACTCGAGGCGGCTTTCAAAAATTGAGGGTACAAATTCAAGCACATTCGTTCAACAAAAACAAATTTACATATAATTAAATTGGAACCCTAAATTTAGAAAACATTGATACTAAAATAATCATGATTGGACTAATTTTTTTATCAATAATTTTTAAATCGGTATCGCCTATCGTTATAAATGTTTGGGAACTAATTAGTGCCAATTTGAATTAAATTATTCATCACTGATAAAGATATCGATAACAATTCCACCAAAGTACATGAGTTTTTAAAAGGCCATAATATTAGGTCACTATGGTATTAGATTATTCATCTTGACAGCATCCAGCATCCATTATTCCACAAAACCATACCCGATCTACAAACATAACCAAAAATAAGAATTAAAAAAAGAATCAAGTAATTTGTAAGAAATCAGAATTCAATAAATAGGTATCATTTTTGATAGCATTCGAGACCCCGACGGTACAAAATTTTCTACGCATTGTATCGAAAAAAAACTAATTAAAATTTTCATACGAAACAAGTTTTTTCTATTCAAAATGAAGATGGAGAAGCGGTAACCTTGAAATCCCCTCTTTGATGCTAGAAAAATTCACCATTTATGGCAGTTTAATGAACTCTTCGAATACTTGAGTATTATACCGAACCATTCGGCGTAATAATCAGTAAATCATTCAAATAAACAAAACCACATTGTGAATAAAAAACGATAATTTAGTTTCTTCGTAAATAATTTTTTACGTCGAATAACGACGACAATGTTTGAAAACTTGGGTACTCGCGTTCTATCTTCGATACATTTTTAAAATTTGATAAGTTTATTGCAGCCGGTAACTACTAATAAATTTTTACCTTTTAGGTTACTCCATTAATCGTCATTGAAGTTCTATTGGTCTTGAACGTTCGCACGAGTCCGTTTAGCATCGATGACAAACCGAGCAAGATTTCGAAACGAGATACAGAAAGTATCGTATCATCATCGCCTATCAAGTTAATTCCGCCTGAAAAAATAGAAAAATTGAGAAAACTAGCCAGCATGGAAAACTCTCCGATAAAATTTCGCTGGTCTGATAATTCATCGTTTATGCAAGATTTAGAAGATATGTTTAGCAGTATCGAAAGAGAAATAGACGAAATGTTGAATCATACTAGAACCAAGCTATCCGAAGGAATGGACTTTAACGACGAATTTTTCTCGTTTTCATTTTTCGATTCTGATTCGGATTCGAAATCGGAAGAAGAGACAGCAGCACCTGAAGAGGCACCAGCAGAATAATAGCAGTTTTTAAAATATCTATGATTTTATGCTACTTAGGAACAAATTATCATACGATCGTTAATCTTTCGATCGATTCTTTACCCCTTCGTAGTAATCCGGTATAATTTTCTGTCTAGTTTGAATCCAATGTCTACATCGATTGATCACAGTACGTTGAAAAATTCACGACGCCGAACGCCCTCTTGTAACCTCGCCTTGAGAACCTACTCTGCCAAACATCCTACTGAAAATTCTCTGTTCCAAGTGTTAATCAAGATGGAGCAATTATTATCATGGACGTTATCTGGGTGGGTGTCGAGTGAAAAATTTTGCAATGATAATACAAATAATATGGTATCGGTGAGGTGATTATAATAATAGGATAATGCATTCGAAGCATTCCAGTCAAGTGGTATTGTGTAACTTACTGTTACTTTCGATGAACTAATTGTGTAGGATCGTATTACATTAGGTTCGATTGTCTTTTTACTTTTGTCCGATTCCTAGAAAATATAAAAATCAAATTGAAATGTTATATGATCGAAAATTCGTTTTAATTCATTTTCGAAATTCTGTCAATATATTTATGAAGTAAAATTGAATCGTGTAATTACTTGAATCGGCAGATCATGCTTCGTACGTCCTTGAAATAATATTTCATTGTTTGAAATTTTGTCGCATTAACTTGCTCCAAAAAACGATAGTTAACATTCATATGCTTGAATGATTCGATAACGAAGACATCACGTCGTAAGAAAGCTGCACATCAGAAACCAATGTAGTAAATTTAATCAACAAGTGTTCAATTTTATAATGTAAACATTATCGCGGAAATGCATCATTAATTTATCTAAACATAAAAGATTAAATATACAGAGAGACGTTTTATGGGTACGTTTCTGAACCAGCAGAAAACATACTGAACGAAAATACCCACGTTACGAATTCAAGTAGGAACTACATCCATATCATCGATAGATTAATTCGTTTGGAAATACGTCGCTCTGAAAAAATTTTCGACGCTGGCGAATAACACAATTGAAATACAATTTCCTATTCGACGATAACGATAAGTAATAAATTCAAAAAGAATGTCACGTTGAAACAAAGCTTTAGAATATTACCTCAAAAGTTTACCAGTTTAAGATTGTTGAACTCTGGCATCCGTTAACTTCTATACAAATGTAACCGTACGAAATGGCAAATAGATGAATAGACAAATAAATTTAACAAGTTGAAGGCGACGTTAGCCGACAATATCGCGTATTATTTCACACGATGATTTCAGCACAAAAGGAATACGAATAGGAGACGCTATGGCCATGAATAGATCGTCGTGTGGCAATGAACTTACAACGTGATTTTAGAATATTTCGTGAAAGCGTTTTTTAATACAGCTTCGGGCCAACGAAAGGGTTTCTTGCGAGCACCTCGACGCTATCCAAGGCTTAACCAGTTAAAAATTAATTTGTGAATCATTTGGGCGATGACGTATTCGCGGGAATTATGTTTGAATCATATTGGCCGGCGTTTACGCGAAACGAATGTCAATTATTTTCCAACGCGGTGTAATATTCGAGGTGGAGCACGTAACGTCCAATTTGTGATTCAATCTCTGTAAAAAAAATGTCACCATTGTAAACAAAATTGAGGATATAATATACGATTAATTGGGAATACCGTAGGATAACATAATTAGAAAATTTTAGGCAATTTAGACATTCGTTAGAACGATATAGTTAGTAGCCGAACTAGAAATATTCGATAAAAAAACAACGACAACATTACGTAATAATAAGCATATCAGTAGCATTACAATCTATCTCATAACTATTGAATTTAACTAATAATAACGATAAATTGACTGAAATTTCACTCGACGTTGGAAAGTTTGAGCAAAGTAGGTAAGGGAACTCTCACACCATTGGCTTTCGAAAGATGATGCCAATGGTGGTGGAGTTACCAGATCTCGATGCGTGCAAATTGAATTACTGTAGAATATCCGCTTCCACTGACGTAAATAAATGACAAATTACGGGAACTCACACCGCAATGGGAAACTAAATATAAATCCCATTGGTGTGGAGTTACCACAATCGACCATTTCTTCTTCAATCTTGAATAGATTAGTTTTTCAGCCCACGTGCACGAACTTTCGGTAGCTTCAGTGAACTCACGTGGATTAATGAGATATCAATCGGCGGAAAACAAGTATCCCAATTCTTGAAAACGCGATGATTTATAAGATGCTAAAGGTTACACAACGTAATTTTCTAAAAGTGAGTACAATAGCGACTAAAAAATAACATTGATGACGAAAATAACAGAAAAAGATTATTTCATCGATAGAATATTCACGTGACAATAGACCCTTGCGCTGTTGAGTGTATATGATACGACTATCCAGATACAAAGTTGGATAAATTAAAATAATACCAAGAAATTTAAAGCACATACATTACCAAGAACAATGGATATTTAATATTTCGACATGCAAAATATAATTCCGTTGCCATAACGAAAATTTACAGCACAAAATTACAATACAACCGACAACCGTAACGACAAACGAACTCAAAAATTGAATCATGTAAAATGCGAAAAGAAGAAAGAACGCGACGATGAGCAGACGAGCGGCGAGCGGCGATGAAATGAAATGAAATGGCCATGGCGGCAAGCGTGAGGGGATTCGCTATTCGGACCCAATCTCGATACCCGGTCGCTCATGATTAAGTCAGAATGACTCCCGAGTTCGAACATCTTGATTCTATGGACCTCGTTTAAACTTTAAAATGAATATTGAATATTATTTTGTACTATTAGAAAAAATACTTGGAGGAATTAAATGATTACAGTATACATAAAATCATTCTGCGGAATGCAGATCATTGAAAATTGAAATTGACTAAGTCGGACTTGATCAATTTCAATTTTCAATGATCTGCATTCCGCAGAATGATTTTATGTATATTGTAATTAGGTATTTAATTCCTCCAAGTATTTTTTCTAATAGTACAAAATAATATTATTCATTTTAAACCTTTCTTCTTCTTATTATTTGAAATAAAATTCGTCTTCATTTACCATAATACGTAATACGTAAGCAAAATTCAATATCTCAGCTTAGCTATTATCGGAAAGTAAGCAATTGAAGGAAACGTACAATAATCGTAATTCGTAAGTAAACTAGAGAAACGAAGTAAAAAAGTGAAACGTGTCTCATCATTTTCGTTTTAGTTTCATAATTTTTTTAAACAGAAACAGATTTTTTTGAAGTTTTTTCTTTCGATAGCGATAGCGACATTCAATGGAGATAGAGATTAGTCATTTTGTTTTGAATCGTTGAATGAAAAAATGTTTGGAAGGAACAAACTTTATTGAAGAATTGTTGATTTCTGTTTCATAATCGTCAACTTCGGCGCATTAATTAATAATTAATGCGCCGAAGTAATTAATGTAAATAGCAATCATCGCCGAATGCAGTAGTACTGATAAGGACTTAGAAAAATTTCAGATGAGTAAAGAATTGAATCGTTCACGACCGGGTATCGAGATTGGGTCCGAATAGCAAAACCCAAGCGTGAGGGGCAAGTTCAACGATTCTATTTTCGAGGGAGTGTTTACACTGTGGTACAAGGTTGCAGAAAAAAACGAACTTTTTGAAAAAGTAGGTTCATTGAGTAGGTAATTTATTAGTATCAAAAAAATGCATTTTTTCAATGAAAACTTCCAATTGTGATGTATTCACTATAATATATAACTGAAAATTCTACATTTCGATCGATATTTATAATGGAATTCTCCCGAAAACATTTTTACTAATCAAAAAATGATTAGTTTGAAATTTAACTTCAATTTTCTCATATTTGGTACACAAAATTATTCAAGGTCAAACATCATAAACATTCGTTACCACGTGTAACATATTCAAGTTCATTACGTCATTTTTCAAAATTATGGACCAATGCCGCTAAAATTTTTGCTTCGTTTTAAAAAAATTATTAAAATTGATTTTGTATTGTACAGTAGTGTCGATAATTATGAAGATAAAGTGCAAATAATTAAAGAACTGAACTTCATTGTGAATCCGTGCATACGTAATAGTATTCAAAAACACGTCGTTAGTTATGAGTTATTTACACAGGTATCCGGAGACTGCATCTGTTGAGCTAATCTATCAACGAAAATTCAATTTTCAACGTATTTCATACCTGAACTGAATAAATTACGAATCAGGTAATTGTTGAGTATGGTATTATTCAAATGAAACACTGAAAAAGACGAAGCAACGTTTTATTTTATAGATAACAATTTTCCGATTTCGAATAGAACGGAGTAAACATACGTAAAGTTCACACCGATACTTTGGTAACTGAATAAACAAGCAATCAAAAATACAATGAAATTCTAACTTCTAGTCGCGGATAAAGTTTTAGTTGCTACCGTTGCTTCACCATATCGTTTCCGAGCCTCTTTCAGAAACGCGTTTTCCATCTTATGGACTAGTTCGTTAAATATCACATTAGCCATTTGAGAATAAATTAAAGACTTGAATTGAAACGATAAATAAAAAGTGACGACTGATGTGTTGGGTACTTCTTTGATTCCAGGACCGAAATGCCAAACAGTTATCAAATGATCGAATAATCTGCTATCTTTACACACCGCTTGCACGAATTCATTCTGCTTTAAGGTAACATGCGACGTGTACGATTCTATCAACGGTGGAAAGCCGATTTCTAAATTACCTTTTAAAAAATCTGCTTTTCTCTCTATCACATCTGACTTTTTACAGAACGGAAGAAAATTTCTATAACTACCCACGTCTGAAACAATGGAATACATTTGCTCGGCGGAGTATCCAACTAGCTTTGTTGCCTTATATTCTCTTCGCGTGCTGAACGATTTACCGCTACCGAATGTGAGTATCCCTCGAGATGTCTGGTATTGTAGGCATTTTGGCGAATGGCATAATTCGTAAGAATAACGAAATAGATTTTTGTTTAAATTCAATACCTGCAATGATAAAGTGAAACACTGTTTTCTATTCGACATGGAGAATTTCCGACAGTATAAGTATAACACGCGAAAAATCACTATTTTCACTACTTCGAAACAGAATTGGCAGTGTCAGACTCACGATGATGTTTTCATTTTATTTGAGGTCGTTCTTTATTTTTCAGGCGACTTGCAACATTATTTCAAGGTAAATTGCACTGATCTTTTTGTTACGTCGACGCATCAACTTCTCGTAGTTTCGTGCAGAAATCGTACACGTTGGTCATTCGGAAAGTAGACGCGAGTATCAAAAGTTATCGTGGCCAAAATGTCGCAATGAGACATGATTTATTTCAAGATTTTCAAATTTGACGAACATTTTTGATATCAGCGATTTCACCAAAAAAAAAAAATTGTTTTGATTCTAATTCAAGGACATTATGACATTCAGGTATTGCTCTTTGTGCCTCCGCTATATTGAGATACCTTCACGCTGTCTGCCTATCTATTCGCAGTATTCGCCTATCGCAATTTTTAAAATTTTTTGAATTTTATTTCATTTTCGAGCTTTGAATTGAAATTGAAACCTTTGATTCTTTAACAGATTGTAAATTTAATTTGGGATTTTTTAAAATTGGAATTTGTTGGTCCTAGGACCTAGAAAAAAATTCAGAAAAATAGATACTGAGGAATTGTGATTCATTTTTCATTATTATTGAAAAATCAATTTTTTTTCTGAATATTACCCAAAATTTTTAAATTTTAAATTGTTATTTTCAGATCTCAGCAACACATGTTCACCGTTTACAGAAGGAAAATGAAAATCGTAGAAATTTCCTAGCATCAAGAATTTACGAAAATTTTAATGCTTGATTATTCGTCGTTTGTCAAATATATTTTCGATTACCACTGCTAGATTCAGAATATGCTCGGGAAAAATAAAGGTAATGCATTTAGCCTAATATCTCAACTTTCTTTAAATCGTCTCACATTGCAGCTGCCTAGATGGAATTTCTCACGTTGATCTGGCTAATCGGCAATCAGTTTGCCAATTCAGCATGAAAAAGCCCGCCGAATTTATTAATTAACCTTTTTAAATTTTTTTAGGCATGTTCACTTTAAGAGAAGTTTCCTCAGCAAGAAGAATACACTCTTAGCGATGAAAAAAGAAGAAAAATTGAAATACGTTGAAAATTGTTCAAACTAGAAAACTTGAAATTGGTAATTATGCGTTAAAAAATATAGTAAGTAAGTCAAGTAGGAGAATCCTTACCTGGATGATTTTCATTTTCGTGAAAAAAATACTAGGTTTATAAAAATCGACACGTTTTTACGAAAATCGCGAACTCGAAATCGAAAGTCACTGATACGAATTAAATTTTACAATCGTAACATCGAAACTGAAAACTGTTACAAAAAGCCGGTACTCGAGAACCATAAATTAACAGAACTGAACAACATGCTAACCATGCAATGCAGAAGAGGATGACAAAAACACCCACAGCTCACCGTCTTCACTCTTAGGAATTTGATGGTCAAATGGAAGAGCTTGTTTCTTGGTTGGATGTCTTCGCTCTCGGTTAGATGCAGAAGTCGTTGGCCAGGTAGACGACAGAGTTCTCGGGACCGGCCGGCGTGGCCCGCGTACTCAGGTAAAACAGAATTAATGACCGCATCACGATAGTTAGGGACGCTTTACGCGGGAAGTACGATATTGCAAACAGTGTTGCCAGCGTCACTAGTACACCGATACAAATAATTGTTCACTGATGGTTGATGGAAAATTTCAAAGAAACTCACTAAACCTTAACGCCAACGTTTTTATAGTGTTGAGTGATTATACAATAATGATTTGCTTTATAAATCTTTTTTTCGATGGTACCGAAGCCGATGAGTCTTTTTACCCCCACTTTTTGGCCGCACTTACGCCCGGCACCGGGAGTCGTTTGGGGAGGAGCTATGGGAAAAGTGCAGCTGGTCGCGAAATAATGTCAAAAAATTCGTTAATTTTAAATAATTACGTTACGATGGTTTCCGAATTGTTATACGCGATACGACAAATAATGAATTTCTTTACTTACATGCGCGCATCCGGCACCGGCGACGAGAACTTTACGAAGAAGAGCTTTTCATTGACGAACGGCGGTCCTGCGATCCGCGAGGAGCGATCAATTCGATGGCAACACTGTGACGCAAAGCTTATGAGTAAAAGAAGATCGCGGTTCTTTATAATTCACTGTACAAGATAGAGGGGACTATCTGTACAAAAGCAAGTCTTCAGCTAAACCAGTTCGAGACAATTTTTTCACTTCTTCACATTTTACCCGCGCATCTATACGCATCTCTTTGTTTCTTTTTTTCCTCTCATTACGTCCTTCCTATGTACTCTCCGAAGCTCTTGCAAGACGTTACCCTCTGTCTTGTTCCGCTCTTTGTTCGTACACCGTTGCCAATTCTCCGGCTGGAAAATACGAGTACTTGTGTAGCGTGAAACGTTATGTAACGAACAGCATGTGAATTTACGTAACACGGCGCCTTGAAAATTACGAATACCTTGAAAAATCTTTTCGGTCTTCGTTTCGTTTCAAAGAGACGAAATGAGCGTCGCGCTGCGAATTTTGTGCTGGCGTGTTACGCGAAACGAAACAATTTACCAGCAACGCGGATCGTCTTCGTACATTTCGGAAACCGTTTTGACGCTTTAATCGTCTTCGCTCGACTATTCTGACAAGAATGTGACTCGAATTCGTCTCCGTGCGAAAAAAAAAAAATCGATGAAAGACGTCCAGAGTTCGTTGTACATTAGTATTTTTTATTCATTTTATTGTTCGCGTCCTCGACGTCGGTGTGAATAACATCGAATTATAGAGGAAACAATACCAAAGCCTCTACATGGTACCAGTGTTTTCAACATGCTGGTGTAATCTCTCACGTTTTAACTGTTCTTTACAGTAAAAAAAAAACGCAGCGAAAAAGCTACAGCTACATTTGTAATGCGAATGAACTAATATTACAGTCCCAACTTTGCATTCGTCCAATGAAACCATAATTATCCGGCGAATAATGCAAGGTCTTCTAGTAAGAAGCGCAATGCAGCTTGGATGATCTAAAAAATTACATACGAGCTTGATCAACGACGCCGTCGCCGTCACGATTTGCTTGCTTTGAATTTCAATTCAGCGATAAACATTATCTTCTGTCATTTTCTTAATGTTCTGCCGTGAAAGTGAGATCTGATCGATCGGAGCAGGTGGAAAATTTTCATAATTTAAAGCGATTGTTCGATTTGAATGGGATTTCTTGGAAGTACGCGCTTCACATTTCTATTGATCCCGTTCCTAAAACGTATTAGTGATCGGAGCCTGGCGGTGGAATTGAATTTTACGCTTGGCAGTTGTAATAAATGTATTTCGAAGAGTTATTGGTTTCATGAAGTTTACACATATGATCGTATTGGTCCGATTGTGTAGCAGGCTCGGTTTATTGCAAATTGCTATAGAATGAAGAGTACATTTTTATAAAATGGAAAATTAGGTTCTCGAGTATTTTTAAAAATTAATTTTGAAGGGAATTTTATTCTTTAAGATCTACATATCTACGTATTTATTAATGCTTATTCATTAATGTGTTTTTTTTTCAAATTGCAGGTGTTTTGAATCAAAATTATGCCATAGAATTGAAGCAAATCAAGGTTAGCAAAAATTTCCAACTGATGGAAAATTTTCCAATTTTTTGGCCCAAGATCCAAATTTTTGATGGTAAATATGAGATTTTGAAAAAACTAAAATTTTTGACTAAGACATCATTTTTTAGACTAAAATTGAAAATTTTCGTAATTACGGAGCCAGCTGCCCAGGTCCTTCTCTGCACCCACTGGTCCTATCCTTCTGAGAAACATTTTCATAAAATTGAAGGTTTAGGTTGAACTCAGTGACAGTGAACGATGGGGGGGGGGGGGGGTAGAAATCTGGAATGAAATCACCACGAGGTATTTTTGGTGGGTTCCTGAAATTCTTTGAAATATTTTTTAAAATTTCTCGTCTTTTATGCGGATCTTCTCATTTCTGAGCACAAGGGAATAGAAATTATTCATCGAAAAAATATCATCTTGAGAAGTCTGCAAATGATTTTATGAAGAAAATTGAGATTTTTTTCAAAGAATATTCTGTCGATTATACGTTTAGTTTTTGAATGGTTTTTTTTTCGCGATCGAAGCTTTTGCAGAAAAAATTTGCAATTGACCTAAAAAAAAAATGAAAGAGTGAGGGATCTCTTAATAAGCTCTTTTTTTCTCTCAAAGAAAATCATTATCTGTTGGAAATTTTTCAAGCTGAAATTGAATCATTTTCCATCCCTTTAGGCCTTTATCAATTCAACTCAGAAGAACATTCAAAAACAAAATTATACTATAAAAAGTCGTGGAAATGAAACAAAAGTTATTAATTCTGTTTTAAAGCCGTATTTTTTATTATTTTTATTCCCCCCCCCCCCCCGGCCATCACTATTCGATTAGCTCTGAATTGAATATTTATTAATTTAGTGCAAAATTTTGAACTCCAGTTCAAATCAAAATAATCCGAAGAATCTTATTGGTTAATTACCAAAGTTTCAAAAAATTGATTATTTTGCAGTAATTTTCATGAATCAGAAATCGAGCTGTTCATTTCATCGGTTATTTCGGTGGAGAAGAGAGTTGCTCTGAAAAAAATGACGGAATATCATAAAATTGTATTACAAATCAGTCGAGTCGAGAGATTTTATGTTCATTTCACCCAACCACCCCTCATTCCTTCATTTCCAAAAAAAAACCTCTCAAAGAAGAACCTGAATTGGTCAAAGAACTACATAAACTAGGGTAAAAATGAAGAGTGGGAGCAAAAGTGCCTTGTTTCAAAAATTTTGCATTTTCAGCCAAGGAAATTAGAAAAAATCCCTTCAGATTCTCAGAATTGTCCAATTTCAAGGCACTTTTGCTCCCACTCTTCATTTTTACCTGGACAATTCTGAGAATCTGAAGGGATTTTTTCTAATTTCCTTGGCTGAACATGCAAAATTTTTGAAAAAATGTGACTACTTTCGTAAATTTTTCATTGAATTGAATTTTTTTTTGAATTATATTTTTTATGATTTTTTTTGTTCATCATTTGAAAATAAGATGTTTTCTGCCTTGATGAAAAAAACATTTAAAAAAAAAACATTTTTTTGAGAGTGGGGCGGGTGAACGAGAAAAGGAATTTGCATTTTTGCCTTGCATCGTTTTTATATAATATTGTGATTTTACTCATGCCCGGACAAAGTTTTGAAAAAATTGGATATTTGATGACCAAAAATTTTTTCTAAAAATTGTTTTTTTAGTGTCTTGAAAATCCTGGAGAGAGGGGAGGGGATTCAAACGAAACTTTGCACTTCGGATAAATTTTTTGGACGAGAGGACGAGAGAAGGTGCTATTTACCATTTGCCACTGACTTGAGCGTGAGCCATGTCAGTGGCATCACTAAAATTTGAAAATAACGTGGTGGGGGGGGTGTGATAGAAGGCCAAGGTTAGATGGTACAGCGAAAATGGTGTCAAGGTTTCCAAAAAGGAAGATTTATGTTCACTGAATTTCTAAAAAAAAATACCCATAAGTATTATTTAAGAGCTCTACTAAGTTTAAGCTCAGTGGAAGAGTAATTGGTTTTTGAGAACTAAAATGTTACTCTTTTTTTTTTTGCAAAATTTCTATCGTCGATATAACCCAATTTTTTCATACGTCTTTGTCATAGTTTCCAGATGACAAATACTTTTTGGTGGGGTACGTCTCCTTTCACCTCCCTCCAGTAATGTCAGGAGGTCCAAAAATTGGATTTCGGAGTTCAAAATACGATTACATAATTGTATCAAGACCACAAACTTTGCCTGATGGCAAAATTTGACAATTTCAGAATATTTTTCGTAGGAGATCAGGCCTCTCCTAGTCAGCGACTCCATTCATCCTCATCTCTAATCCATCTCAAACAAGACTCAATTTCACATCGCAAAGAGACCATCGGAACATCGGGCTGAAAATTATACAAAAACCATACTCACATCGTAACCAGCACCACCTTGTCACATAATCACGACGAAATCGTTCCTAGAAATTAATTAATATTCAACCATCAACGTTCACACGTTATCGACATAAAATTATCGATTTTTTTCGGCGACTGAAACAACGAGCATCGCGTATCACCTCATGACGGATACGAATCGGAAAGAAAAAAATCAGCGAGCGGCGGAAACAGAATTATCAAGGAATTCGCCGGCATATTTGAGAAATTATAAAGAAAGAATCGTACAGCCGGTATTCGAGGTATAAGTGAACGCGCCCGTGAGACGATTCGAAAATAATTTGCAAGGTTGGCTGCGGATCGCAGACAACAAATGCCTCTTTGCCTCGGAAAATACACGTAAACGTAGTATACCAATGCGGACCGATCCAAAGTGGGAAAAAAAAGGTGGCTGTTGTTTTTGGACCAAACGGTTGATCGCAGAGACAGAGAGTGGCCTTCATCCGAGGACATTCTACGGGTAGGTTGGGTTGGATAGCTTTTACCTGCTGTAGAGCTCAATTCTATATGTCTGTAGCCCACACATCTGTTTCACAGTGTGATCGTAAAATTACGAATACACGTGTTTTTTTCTATCCGAATGATGGAAATGTTGAATTCATCGAAGGATTGGGAGTTGGCAAGTTGATAGATGTGGTTTTTTTTTCATCAATGGACAGAGAGAATTGTTGTCGTAGTTGATGGTAATCTTTTATAGGATGATGGGCAGAATAGTTTCACTTCTTGGTTGGTATGATTGAAGGTGTTAATGTCATATTTTTTTATTCTAACACGATGCTTTTATTAAAATAGTGATTTTTTTTTATAAATAAATGAGGCATTTGATCATTCGTTTGAACAGGATTAACCTAAGTAGTCTGTTGGAATTGAAATTGAATAAAAGAATCAATAATAACGGTCATTAGTTATATGATTTAACTCGAGTGGGTGTTTTTTATACCCCTAATAGAAGTATCAACTCTTGGAAGACGGTTTTAAGATTAATATTGCTGCGGAGACTTCAGGTCTCCGTATGTTGTTTTATTTCAGAATGGAGAATCGCTTCGACAACGAAATAAATGCTATTTAATTTAAAAAGACGTGTTTTTCCGATGCTGCCATCCGAGTTGAATAATCTCCGGGACGAATACGAGTACGACGGCGACTGCTGGCTGCTAAATGTAGAGAACTCGTGACTTATGCTCATAACCGAAGCCATGACTTTGATAATCTGTACAGAGTGAAATCAGGTTCACCTCGTGACTAGAATATTCCGTTCAAAGGCGCGGTAATTGTTGCAGAGAGGAGAAAAAATCAGTACGGTTTAATTAATGTTTGGGGAAGAAAAATATACCCGGACTGTGCAACTGTTCGGAGCCTTATCACGATAAAATCATCTACAGAATGCCTATCATATCGAACCACGCCGGAATGAAATTAATTCCAGATCACGAACCGAAGATTTGGCCCATCGGCGAACAGTTTGGAAAATTGGACAGATTTATCGTACGAATTGGAATTTCACCGGGGTGCAGGACTTTTGCGCGCACCGTGTGCTGTTCAGCGCCGAATGCCGAATACACGCACACGCAGCTCTCCCATCGGACAATCACAAAGACGCGCCAACTGTTATAATACATCTGCCCCTTCTGTTGGCATGGAAGCCTGCGCTAAATGTACAGATGGACGAGTTGGTGATTCAAGGGCGCTGTCTCGATGTAGGGTTCTGGGGTAGTACGATACAACAATGCACGATCCGTACCCTGCTTGTTGGGCCGAATATCATGTCTGGAATTAACGCGAAATGCCTATTCGGCGTTTAATTCTAACACCAACCGAAAAAACAAATCGTCTTAACGTATTTTTATATCATTGTGTAATACGCAACGCAAAACGCGACTTGGGCAGTAAAAAATGTCGCACGGCTGCGTAGGCCCGATGAAAAATATTTCCTCCCTAAGGAAAGGACCAAAGTAGAGGTAGATCTTTGCACCGATGCGGCGAAATGTTGGAGTTTTTTGTGTGGATTTTTATCCTAAACACGAGGAATTTGAATGGTGTGATTTGATTCATGTAGCTGAGTAAGATGTGTTGGTTTTGGCTGCATACACGTTCGTGTGCTTTAAATGAATATAGGAAATGCGTTAATGAACATATGGCTGAAAGAGCTTTGTTTTTGTATACGACGAATTTAGTCTGGCTTATGCATATGTTGGAAAATACATATGACGAGCTATTGGGTATCGTTTGAAATGTGCTCTCGGTTCGGCTTAATTTGCTAAAATTGTTCGACGATGTGTAACTAATTCGTATACCGAACATTTGGCTTGTACTGATTCATTGTTGTACTCTGAATGTATTTCCATGACCGTAATGTACGTGGTTCTCAGTGTTATCGATTATGTAGGTTTTTTTCTCGAAGGATTCGAAGTGATGATGGCAACAGTGTGAAGAGATTGAAAAAAATTACAGCCTGGTTCGATGTACTTGGAGTGTTTCGTCAAAAAGTGGCCTTGAGGTGGCAGATTTTGAGAAATCGACATCCCACGGTGCCCCTTCTAACGTGCTGAAGTGTTGGAAAACTCAAAATGATGTGATGTGACGATTTCGAAGAATTTTCGTGGTCGAATTGGTTCCAAGGTTCGGTTTGGAGGACGGTAGTGAATATTTGTGAGATTTTTGTGTCTTTGCGATGCTGGGGAAGGACGAGGTACCGAAAATTTGGTCGGTTTTTTCCTCTGCTATGTTTTTGGAGTCTAAAATACGACGTATGTTGAAGCAGATTATTATTGGTGGTGAATTTGGGAGCGAGGGGAGGAGAGTGGTTGGTGATTTTTTATAAATTGAGCATTAGGTACTAAATAACGAATGATTTTACAGATTTTAGAGGAGGGAGAAGAGGGATTGGAAAATTATTTTTCAATTATTGGTTGAAAATATAAAATTTTACCAATTTTTCGAAAAAATTCAATCTTACTTAACTGCAAACTTTTCAACTCGAATCTAATTTTTCTGACTAATAAATAATTATTTTGATATTATTTGCAGGGCGGTGGAGGAAAAATGGGAGGGCTGGGAGAAAATGTGCAAAAAAGTGAGACTTCCAGCATTTTTGGACGTCGACCTACGACAATGACTATGACAGCAGGAATCCGGAGAGAGGAGAGGGGGTCTGGACCCTCTTGTTCCGGCTCCAGCTCCGAGGCTTTTAAAAAAGTGTCTCCGGCTCCAAAAAAAATCATCCATAAGGAGTGGAACCCTCCTCCCTCCGGCTTTGCTACGGATTTTTGACCGTCTCAGGCATCCGGAGGGGACCTCCTTTCTCCGAATCTTGCTTCAACAGCCAATATTTTCTAAAAATTGAAGTCTCTATCTAAGCTCGAAAGAAGCAAAGACTTTTTTTTTCCAAAAAATGAAAAATGTACATATTCGAGAGTTGTTATTTTTTCATATTTTCTAAAATTTCTTCCATGAGAGCCAAAATTTACGTCTAGATTTCGCTCTAATTTGTTACTTCGTTTTCAGAGAAAATTTGAGCTAAAATTTATGCAGTGGCATCGTAAGTTTTTTTTGGTAGGATACCAATAAGTATCAAGATTTAAAATACCAGAAGGATTTTTAAGGGGGGAGCAAAGGTTAAAAAAAAAACATTCTTTCGTTCTGTCGCCTTAAATGTAATTTATACAGGTAATCTGATTTTGTGTTCGACAGCAAACTGGAACCAAACCTGAAAACTGAAAACTAAAAAAAAAAAAAAAAAAACTGGAACTGAAACTGAAAATCTGAAGCTGAAATTGAAACTAAAATGTTGCGAAGTGAAAATTGAAAACTCCCACAGCTTTAATTTTTATTTAAGTATTGTTTTGAAGTCAATACCAAACATTTTTTCAAAGCGCTGAACATTTTAGAATAAAAATAGATATTCCTTTCAACTGTTTAAAAATTTGACTCGAAAATGTTAAAATTTACTGGAAACTAAAACTGAAAAATTCTGAGAACTGAAACTTTGAATGGAATTGATTTAATTTTAGTTTTCTATGCCTGATCGAAGCGAGGCCGAATCTTTGAAATAATACTGTTTCAATGGCCCAAAAAGCATGTTTTTTCATATTTTAATGCTCTGAAGATCCATATGTGATTTTTTTTTTTTTTTGGGGGGGGGGGGGTAAAAATGATATTTTGTACCACCGCCAGGATAGAGGAAGACAATTTACCACTTTTACCCCCTACCCCACTTTCTGACTTCCCTCTTTATTTGAGGATTTAAAATAAATTATTGAAGTCTCCGTGGCATCAAGGTCAAGTGCAGATGAATTTATCATTCGAAACCCATTTTAGGTCTTCAATTAGAAGTATCCATCAGTTCAATAAATCCTGCAAAAGTGTTATCTCTAGTTCATGAGTCATCTTTTCGAAAAGTCCTACCAATAGACTTGTTTGGTGAAAAAAAAAGAGAGAAATATTCTGTTGTTAGGAAAAATGTTGGTAATTTTGTTTGATTTTGATATGCTCAAGCTTAAAATTTTCTTTTCGATAAAACGTGATGAACTGATGATTTTATTTAAAAAATTGAGAAAAATTTTAAAAAATTGTTAATTGTTGATTTTTGGAGTTTGGATTTACATAACTTATCTTTTCTTCCCCCTTCCTTCCTCCTCAACCCCCAAATTTTTAAAAATAATTTCAATTTTTATATTGCAATGCGAAAATGTCAAGAAAGGAAATGGTAAACATACGAATTCATTACCAAGCTAAAAATTTGATACCTACCAATAGAAAAAAACGTAAATTTTGGTTTTGAATTTCAGGACCATCTCTGAGGTTTCGTAGAAATTCCCTTTACAGGGTGTCTACCGGTCGCGAAAGTCGCGAAAGTCGCGAAAAGGTCGCGAATTCAGAAAGCGGTCGCGAAAAAGTCGCGAAATTGGCACAAAAGTCGCAAATTTTTTCCAAATTACAATTCCTTTTTAAATTTCAGTTTTTTGAACACATTTTTCTAAAAATTTTCGCCCTCGCTTCGCTCGGGCTCATAAATTCATATTAATCATTTTTAAATTACAAACCTTCCCTCCATTCCAAAAAGTTGAATATTTTGAAGCGAAAAACGCATTTTTTTGGGTAGCAGTCGCGATTGGAATTTTCAACAAATTTTTTTTCTGAAAAAATGAATATTTTGTATCCATATTTTGAAAAATTTAGAAAAATCGTAGATTTTTTTTTGATTTCACCAGGATTTTTGAAAATTCAGAAGGAGAAATCATTCGAAAATGCGTTTTTTTGTTGTTTTTGTAATAAATTCTCGAAAAAAATTCGCCCTCGCTTCGCTCGGGCCAAATCACATCGTTATACCTATGCTCAAGGGGGGCGCGATGGGGGAATGGAGGAATTAATTCCCTCAGCCAATTTCTAGTCGGAAATTCCAGCAAAATCTCGGAAATCCGACAACATTTTGGAAATTTTATCAAATTAGGTCTTTTAGTAATTTTTAATGGCTTACTTACTCTCTAAATCAGAATTTTTCAAAAATTTCGGCCTCGATACGCTCGGCCCTATTCGATTTTTTCTTTCATGATTTTAAAATGAACCAAATGCTTCAAAAGTGATTTTCATCTGCCAATTTTATTACTTGAAATTTTCTTTTTTAAAAATAATTTTCGAAGTTTCAAAATCAAATTTTTTAAATGCTTTGGCCTTGCTGTGCTCGGCCTAATCATATTTTTCTTTCAATAATTTTAAAAAATGAAAGTGACCAATTTTTACGCAAATTTATCAACTTGAAACATTGTTTTATTGCACTTTGAATTCGAGGTCTTCTAAAATTTTTTCTCCTCGCTCCCCTCGGAACTGAAATGCTCCTATTTTTCAAGTTTTTATTGCATATATTATTCTGACTATTCTCTAAAAATTGTGTTTTTTCCTCTCCATGATGGTGCTTCACATGTAGATTTCCCGTGATTTTCTTTTTTTTTTTCTGAATTTTAGATTCAGAATCAGCGAAGTTTATCAGCGACTCTAGCCTGTGAAATGAAGAGTAGATACTTGCAAAGGAGGGACTAAAAAGTGCTTGAAATTCCCTTTAAAACGAGTATACGCAAGGGGGGGGGTCTTTTGGGCAAAATTGGAGTACTGCGTGAAAAGTCTAGAAAAAGTCGCGAAAAAAGGTCGCGAAAAGTCGCGAATTTCGATTTTCCAAAGTTGGTAGACACCCTGCTTTAAAAGCTCTGCGCTTCCTCATTTCAATTTTGAGATTTTCCTTAAAATCCTACTTACTCTGTTGAAGAATTACTCGAATGTTTGCCAATAATTGTTTTTTCAGCTATAAAAAATCGATCATCTCTGCAATTTCACTAGAAAATATGAAAATAAAAACATACTTTGAAAAATTGTTCACCCAAATCAAGGAGTCAGAAATTCAGCTCAAAATATTTTCCGATTACAGAAAAAATTTCATGCAGATTTAGTCGCTTATCTCCTTCAACTACTTATAAATCAGAACTGATGAAATGTTTGATCTGCAGGAAAAAAAATCTAGAAAATAATAAGTTTCTGAGGGTATCATAAAATGAAAATTTTGTTTTAAAATTCTTGATAAGCTCTGCTGTCCATCTGAGGAAACGATCCAGAGTGATAAGTGAAAACAGAGGAGGAGGAGGAGGGGAAATTTTTTTCAGTTTTTTTAAAGAAAGGGTTTGCAAGTTGATGAGTACTTTCCCATCGTTTTCTGAGGCTGGATGTAAAAATCACCCTTGGAGGTCAAAAATTGATTTTAAAGTTGAAACTGATTTTGGATCTTTCAAAAAAATTAGAATGAAGAGGGAATCTCAACTGGAAAACTTTTTTTTTGACCCCCTAAGGATAGTTTTAAACATACAGACTGACATCGTATTTATTGCATCTTATCTGAGAAAATCGTGGTGACTTGAGGAAGAAAAGGAAGAACAAGGTATTTATCAGCCAGATATTTTGGAAAACAGGTCTAAAACTCCATAAACAGCTACTGTAGAAATTTACTTCGAGCTACTGGATACCTTGTAGGTCAGCTACCCACTTCCACGTTCATACAGTTTGCAAAAGCTGATAATTATCTATACTTAGAATGTACGTGTAAATTGCATACTCAACATACGCGTACCTGCATAATGCATTTTTATCAAAATGATAAGCTCTGCTCCACGGGGCATAGATTAAGAATACTACGTATATACGTAGTATTCTTAATCTATGCCACGGGGACCTTTACCCTAAGGCCTCCTGAGGGTCCCGCCTCTATACGATCATCCTAATTGGATAATCGTTGGGAAAAAAAGTACATGAAAATTATACCTAGGTATAGGTAAATGCTGCGCAGGTGATGGAAAGGAAAATCAATTATTCGACATTCAACCACATCACCGGACGTTTTTCGCCATCATTCTCTATATAAAATTGGTCTAAAAACAGTAAAATAATCTATTTTGATATTGTTTCTGTTTCACAAGGATATGAAAATAGAGTAATAAAAATAATTATAACGTTGAATTGGTACATTTTCATAAGCAGGTGTTTCTTTTTGAAAAAAAAAACTCCTATGTTCATGTTTGAGCTCGATTAATCGTCTATTTGTTATATCGGATTATTTAGGCTTTTGAAAAGGATCCTTGAAAAGGAGGAGAGAAACAGAGAACGAAAATACGTTAGAAATTTTCTTTTAATAAGCCAGATGCTGAAACGAATTGAATCGCGCGGAAATTTCATACTATGATTAAGACTCGGCATCTTTTTTTTTTCGAACTAAAGAATAAGAGTTCCTACGTTTCTAAAGCATAAAATGTAGTACTTCATCATTCTTCGCAACAGCTTAGAAACGAAACGTATCGAAAGTATTTTTCAAAAGATATAAACCACATGGAATGATTCTTTGTTTACAGGTTCTCGGAATTGGCTGTATTAGTTATGCTGCGCAACGACGATGAAAAGAGCTGGAAAACTTGTATCGAAGATATCGAGCAGGAAAAAAATTCAACGGGTAAGTGTTTTTATGAACTGATGCTTTTGAGATAACCCTCGGGCCACGAATCCGAAAGCTTGTGGTTGGTAGTGAACCTATATTATCGTAGGGTATCCATCTTTCAAAATGGTATCGTTTATTATTTTATTGACATTTTGCATTTTTGCAATATGGCGAGAAATGTATCTTGAATATGTATAAAAGTTACGTAAAGAGAGCTGCACACAAATCACCAACGTTCGATGGAGTATTTTTAACCCTTCGAGGCAAGAATTTGGTAACTTGGTTGAAAGGTCATCGTAATGAGAGAATATTTTAGCTCGGTGAATGGTTCGATTACAACGAAATCGAATCGAATGGAAGATTGATTTTGGTCTGTGGTAAATTTTAAGAAAAGTGCTTGAAGGTTGCTTTATTGAAAGTTCAATGAAAATTCTGAGTGATGAAGCTGCAGAAATGAGAAAATGCGAATGCGATTATTTCTTGAGGGGGAAAAATTACGCCATGAAAAATTATCCAATGACGTTTCAAAGTCTCAAACTTTTTATCTACTACAAACGCCGGAAAATCTAAAAATTTTCTCCTCTCTTCCAAATAAGTTTTGATCAGACTTGAAAATGTATAGCTGAACAGAGCCTTGAAGATTCTGTAACCTTGCAAATTTGTGATTATAATCTTTTAAAATTTCCAAATTCTTGAAAATTTTTTTTGGAAATTGGCTACATCTAAAAAATTTTAATTTTGAGAAATTAGCTCAAAATTGAGTAAAAATTGATGAAATTGTAAAAAAAAAAACACACTAACACTGGTCAGTCTACAAAGCTTGAAAAATTATTGGAAATTCAATCAAAACCAGCTACAATAATTATCGAATTTGATCCGAAAATCGTTTGAAAATTTTATAAAATTAGTCCAATGATAATTGTCAAAATTTTTAATTTTTTTCAGTATTTAGAAATTTTTACTTGCCCTTTTCATTTTTTTGAATTTTTTCTTTTTTCTCTCGATTTTTATAATTATTTTTAAAAGTATTTTCACACGATTTTTACAAGATTTGCAGAAATGCTTTCAAAAATTTTTCTCGAAGATTTGACAATTACAGACATTTTATCAAGTTTTTATTGATTTTTAAATAATTTTCTGGAAATTTTGTTGGATTTTTCCAGTTTTCTGCGCTTGTTTGTTACTGTTCGATGAAATTTATTCACTATAATTTCAATTTTCATGAAAATTTCAAATTTTTTCACATTTTTGTACTTTTTATTTCGATTTTAGCGATAATTTCAATGATTTTTCCGGTTTTCTTGTTGATTGTTATTTTTTGGAAAATTTGGCAGTGTCAGGAAATTGTATAAACATCTACTTAGTCTATTCCTAAAAAAGTGAGGAAATTTTGAATTTTTTTTATCTCTTCGAAGTATGAATTTTTTTCAATTAGAAACACTTGGAAAATAAATTACTTTTTCTCTTAAGATGATTAGTTTCGAAATTTCATTATTCGCTTTCCTTTCGGATCATAAATTGATCTGGAAATGTTTGTAAAAGATGAGGAGGGAGGCGAGGATCTCGTATTCTGAGGATCGAATCGTTGAAAAAAATCAATTTCTCAATCAATTTATTGATTACTTAGGTAAATTATCTATGTCTTTGAAATATTTTTTTTGATATTTTGAAAGAAAAAAAATCAAAATTTTACAGAATTTTCTGATATTTTGCCAATTTTTATTGAAATTAAAAAAAATTTGTTCCAATTTTTATACATTTCAACATTTTCCCCCTGAATTTTAGATACGTTCATTTTGACCATTTCAAAACTGATTACTTTTTGGAAAATTTTTGTAACTTTTAAAAAAAGTTGAAGTAATCTTCATTCGATTTTTTGATTTTTTTTTTTTTAGTGTTTTACAATTTTTTTTTCGGTCATCTTAAATATTTGATTTTTTTAAATTATTTTACACAATCTCATTAAACATGATATTTCTTTGAACCAATTTTACCTCCTTTTAAAAATTCGATGACGTTTTGAAAAGTGGATAAATTATTTTCGACTGAAATTTGTTATGAAGCCTCATCTTTGAACTTGGAATCCATTTGTGACCCTGCCAGAAAGAAGGCCCTATGTATGAAAAAAATCGATGTCTGCCTTTTCACGTTTTTGTCCGAATTACGCAGAGTCTGGACCAAAGACCAAAGACCTAAAATAAAAAGACAGATTTTTTTTACACATGGGTCTTTTTTCCGGCAGGGTCATTCTTTCAGTTCTCATGAATAAGATTTTATCAAAGGATTAATTTGTTCCAAGTTTATGTCTGATGAAAATGAAAAAAATTGAAAACTTTATATCTGAATTCAACCCTTTTTTCCCCATTTTTTAAATTATTTTTTCTAAAAATCAGTGACCTCAAAGCAATTTAAACAGAAATTTCTTTTTAATTAGATGATTTCTTTAAAAAATTTCATCATCTGAATAATTAAGAAGATCTGTGGTGATTCCAAAAATAGGAAGAAGTATTTAAAAATCCATAATCATGAAGTTTTAATGAAAGTTCATCATCTCAAATTTTGGGAAAATTCAATTCAATTTAATACTCTAATGATTAAATTTTTGGGGTGATTATTATTTTTTATCCATTTACCTGCTAAAAAAATTATTTTAGGTATTTTGTACTACTAAAAAAATGACCTAGAAAAATTGTAGGTACCTAAAATGCTATTGTGGTGGAAAAAAATGCACCTTGATGTGCCATCGCTGTACCTAAGAAACATACTCGTAATTTCGGTCAAGTATTTAAATTTCATCCGCAGCCCCGAAGGATAAACCTACACTATTAAATTTCGCCAGCTAAATCCTAAATTGGATAAAACGTTGGCAAATCTGCGCCAAACGAAAGGTTTCGCGTGTGCTATTAACTTCTTATACCCAGCACACGCGTCATATCATGCGAAAACACTTCTATATTAAACTAATAAATCTCTATAATCCTCGTATACGCATCGTACAGCCTCCCCTCTTCATCTCCCCATCCTATCGCGAATCTAAACTAGCCGACGGTTCGCTCCCTGCGTCCTGCGTCTCCGGGCTCGTCCACACGAATTCAGGAAGTATCCAATGCGAGGTTAATTTTTAAGGCCTAAAGCCAGACCATAATCGAGACTAATTTTTTTGCAAAAGGTCATAGACGAAGAATTGTTCTAAAAATTATTCGAAACCGGAGTCAGTGGCTTTTAGTGAATTGGCCTTGGTACGATGCGAAACATGTCTGGAATAATAAAACGAATTTCAGCATCGAGAGATGCAACTGCACGCCACGGAGAGCTTCAGGGTCAATGAATGTGAAAACTTTGAACTATGGAGGAAGATGAAGCAGATCGGATTTATATCGCGTTTGTTGTTGAAGATTTCATTGTAATTTCGATTCTCTGGTCGACTTTACTGCTACGTATTCAACTCGAAAGACTGACAACAGAGGAAACAAAAAAATTTCGTAATTACAGCGTCATGAGTATATATTCGATGCAGATGGTAAATCGAGATAGTGTGCATAAAAAGGTCAATACTCGGCACTTCGTGACTGCGTAGACCATACCTAGTTACCTACGCCGACTAAGTTCGATCTGTACGTACTGCTTGGACGATTGCTGTGTAAAAATAATCAAAAATAGATGGTAAAATGAGGATGGAGACTTTTAGCTGGAAAAACCGGAAAATAGCAAGAATTTTTCTTTCGAAAAGAATCCGAGGAATTCCAACTTGGAGTAAACTTTCGAGCCAAAACAAAAACAAATTGAAAAAATACCACAAAAGAATCTCAAATTTTAAATTTCAAGCGGTAAAGTTCATTTTTCGATTTTTTGGAATTTAAAAATTATAAAAATATGATCTAATCAATGAAAAAGGTTAAAATTCGGTACCTATTATACCAATTTTTGACCTTCTGGTTCGATTGGAAATGGTTTCGGGTTTAGAGGAGTCTCCAAAATTTTTTAGAATTTTTCAGCATTGGAGAGAAATGCATAAAAATTGTCTACCTCTATTTAAAATTTATAATTAGATATCACTCACATTGACGTTCGAGGTAAAAAAAATAGAATATCTCGGTTTTTTACCTCGATGCATGCCCTGTCAGCGTATTTTTAGATTTTTTTCATGAAAATTTTTTGCTAGAAAAATATTAGTTTTAGGTTAAGTTACAAATTTTGGAAAATTTGAGCTTCAGTTGATCAAATAGATTACCAAATTGGGTAATCTGCAATATCAAAATCGAGAAAAAAATCATATGGATCATTTTTATGGGAATTTTTCCGATGTTGAAAAATTCCTATTTCTTTGAAGGCTCAGAACAGTCTCGAAACTGTTTCCAATGAACTCAAAAGATTCACTATGGGGTCTCTGCCATTTTTTACCGTTTCCCTGGGTGCATTTGCTGTCGACGTATTTTAAAACATTTTTTTTCATAAAAATTCCCTCAAAAATATTGATTTGAAATCCAAGTTTTGATTTTTGGAAAATTGTGCTTTTATCTTCTATGTAATATGTCACCAATATGGAAATTTAAGGTATTCTCAGGGATTTTTGGACTTTGTTTGAGTTCAAAAATCTGTGGGAAGCTTCAAAAAAAATTAGGCAGTTATGAATTGACCTTAATTCTCAAAATGATGCCCTTCGATTCAAATAATTTCTATTGACTATCTATTTTGAATCGGTAAAATTTGTTCTTTTCTTCATCAGGGAACATGGTGGCGACCTTCAGAAGCGTTAGATGATTTTTTTTGGGTGGGTGCAAAATGAGCGAAAAAACTTGGAAAACCAGAAGGGTTTTCAGGGGGGGGGGGGGATAAAAAGAGATTTTTTGCACTTTGACTTTTGAATAGTTTATGTAATTGTGATTTTATTCGTGGTGCCCGAGTGAAGCGTTGAAAAAAATTGGATATGTAATGCCACAAAACAGCATTTTTTCATTGTTTTAATGCTTTGAAAATCCTTCACTGACGTAATTTTGGGTGGGGGGGGGCAATGCACTACTGATATCCCACTTTCCGACGCCACTGGCGACCTCAAACAGAATTTTCAAAAATTGTTTGATTTTTTTTAAGAAGAAAGGCTGTCATTAAGGAATTTGTTTTTATTCTTTTTAGAAATTGAAAATACAGCTCGAAAAAACACAAATCTTTGTTTTTTATTACTGATACGACTGGTCGACGAATTATCACTTTTTAAAAAATATGAGTCAAAAGATTCTCATTTTTTAATGATATCGTTCGACAAATTTTTAATTTTTATCCACCCCCCCCCCCCCATCGAGATTTCCGCTCAAGTTTCATTTATGATTTTTACCCGAGATATTCACATACCTAGAACAGGAAATTGAAAAAAGGCTGCTCATTTTTGTTCCGAGGGGGGGGGGGGTTTGAGGGAGGCTAGGTAGGAAAAATATTGTAAAAATCAATTCCTCAATTTAGGCAGCTCCAAAAAATCTTAGAATTAACTTTGGCTCATATCATAGACTATTTTTATAGGTTTTCTCTAGTTTTGAAAAATTCAAAAATGTTCTGAAGGCTTCGAAACGTTTTGAAACCACTTCTAATCGATTCAAAAGGTCAAAATTAGGGTAATATGTTTTAAAATTCAGTTTTTTAAAAATTAGTTAAATGTTATATTTGCAAATTCAGATTTTGGTCGTTAAAGTCGCTAAACTGATCCAAAATTCATCAAAAGTCGAACATTTTGTCCCAGATTACTTTTTTTTTCCTCTGTAAAAAAGTCGACGTAAATTCGTAAATTTTGGATTTTAAAAATCTGTAGACACTCTTGAAAGAGTATTCAAAAAATGAACTTGAGCCCTCGAAAATTTAGATAGGGTATGTAATTCTTCATTGCTTACTTTCGGTTCATATTTGTTTTGGCTCAAAATTTTACCTTGGTTTGGGATACCTTACTTTTGGTACAAAAAAAAAAATGAAAAAAATAAGAAAAAAATAATTAACAGCAAGAATTTTTCTCCAGCAGCAGAAAAAAGAACAGAAAATGACAAGAAAATTTTTTCAAAAGCAAAAAGAAAAAAACAGAGAATGTTGAAAAAAAATTCACTAGTAAAAAAAATGGCATGAATAAAAACGAAAATTCCTAATATTTCCCTCTTTCTTTGAATTTTTTAATCACAGTATAGAAAAAAGGTTCTGTTTTGGGTAAATTCGAAGCAAAAAAAATCGCACAAAAATGGTTGAAAAAAATCCAGAAAATTACGAGAACTCTGACTTTACAGACATCCAGTAGAAATTGCCGAGACGCGAAGAACCCAGAAAAAAGAACTAATTCAAAAAGCGAATTGTAATAACATTTCGAGATATAAAAATCAAAATATTAGAAAAAGCTATTCGAACCGTATCGCGTTGGTCCAACTAATTTGTGATAAATTAGAAGAAAAGTTTCGAGGTATGATTATGGCGCATACCATGTCGGCAATTTTCGCCTATTTATCGAGCCCATACCGCTGTGGCAGTTCTCTGCAAGAACGTAGCACACGATAACATTCCTGGTTAAAAATACGTCCTCATTAGAGAATTTTTTCGGCTAACAGTTCAATGTGCCAGTATCGCACTATTTTTCGTACACAGAAATGGAAATTTTTCGCGCCTCGAAACGCATTCGTACGATGAAGATTCAGGCGAAGGCATCGAATAGCATGGAACCAGTTTTTATATTACCCACATGCATAACGTTGACTGACAAGACACTATGCGGGAATGGTGATCATCTAAAAGGAAATACTGTGCACAGCTAAGGATGGTAGTGTATCTTGATGGTTGAAAGTTGCCATCTTGAAAACCTGTAAGTACATTTTACATAGATGTACTCGGATATGCGAGCTGCGTTTAGATCACCAGGTGAATATTTGAAGACGACGTGGTGCGATTAATTGGAAAAGTACTTGCAGGAGTTTTTCTATTTTTTTTGGGTTAGTGTATTTGTTGTGTGAGTCGGCTCATTCAGACAGTATTAATTAGTTTAATTGGGCGTGAAGTGGATGGGATACTGGTTTAGGTGGATTCTACGAAGGTAAAGTGTCGTGTAAGTGTCGCACCTTGTCGTGTATTAACGTCTACTAGATTAAGACACCTGTTGGGCGAGAGTTGATGGCCAAATGTATGTTCATCGAATAGAAAATTCACGTCCGAGATGCAAAAAAACTCGCTTTTCGGCTCTTTAATGTTCTAATATTACCTGCGAGGAAGGAAAAAAAATAGGGAAATTGAGAACTACCAAGAAGGCAATTTTGTTTCGATATAAAAAACTTTTATCATATCTTGTTTATCCACTTCACCCTTCCAGGGGTATATTCCACTTTGAAGGAATGTTGGAATAATAAAAATGGCTCGGGTACGTTCTTTGGAGACCTTTTATTACAAAATGGCATACTACAAAGTAAAAAATATTCCCATGACCCAGCCTTTCAAGTTACTCGCATGTAATCCAATTTCATGAGAAATTCACAAGCATCGTCGCAACTTTTGGTGCGGCGGAAAGATGGCCAAACGAGCGGAAAATGTAAGAGGTACATTAATTGTCTTTACTAAAACGTAC
This sequence comes from Pseudococcus jackbeardsleyi, assembly GCA_038380155.1. NCBI lineage: Eukaryota > Metazoa > Arthropoda > Insecta > Hemiptera > Pseudococcidae > Pseudococcus > Pseudococcus jackbeardsleyi. The sequence continues at coordinate 38,267,325 of CM076241.1, forward strand.
ATTACCGAACATTTATATACCTACGTTGGGGATTGAAATCAAAAATGCATTAGATGTCGGAATGACCGCCGATGACCCCTTTGCCGGCGATGCTTTATATGGGCCTTTCTTGCTGCCGCCGTTAAGCACAGCCACCTATTATCATTAGTGACAATTGTTCATTTCTGTTTCATTATTAGTAATATTTAATGAGCGTGCGGATTATATCTGTTTGTATATTGCTAATGTGTTCGTTTCGTGCGCATTAACGTCAGTATCTATGGCAGTATGGTGGAAAAGTCGAATAGATGGTATTGCACCGAGTGAATTTAACTGTGTTTTTTTGAATAGAGCTTTATTTTGGTCTGGTGATTAAGGTGTGTGGGCTGGTTGGAGAATGGTGTTTGTGGAAGGAGTGGAAAGTTTTTCATGAAAATGTGTGATGGTTATGGAATGTTTTTAATACTTAGTTTGGTCTGTTTTTTGAAAATGTAACTTTAATGGAGTTTGGAATAATTTTTGATTGTACGTGGTGAAAAAATTGTTTTCAATTTGTTTCCTACCACCTCAGAAATTGTTTTTATAAGAAAATAATGGGCCCTATTTTTTTAAAAAAAAAGAGTTCATCTTTCTTCTTGTAACAAATCTGATAGGAAATAGAAAATTTTGGCTTGATCAAGTGTGATACAAAAGAACTTCAAATTGGCTCATTTTTTATGGAGTATTTTCAAATTTTCCAAATTTCATTGGTTTTTAATGGGAGCTGAATCAAGGAAATGTTCAACTCGTATAGTGAAAAATTGAAATGTGTGAAGAAGAGGGAGGATTGAAAATTCATTGCTTCCTGAAATTAGGAGTTTTTGATGTTCGACCTTAGATGGATGAAAATTTTCAGACATTTCCTTTCAAAAAAAAATGAATGGATTGCTATGAAGAATTATCAGGGTTAATTTCAATATTTTAAATTTTTTAATAAGTATTTGAAATCTGTTACTTCTCATCCGAGGAAGCTGGAAATTTTTAGAATATTTTCTGTTGGAAAAATGTTATAAAAACGATCAAAATTTTGCATGGAATAGGAGTCAGCCAGAAAGTTGACTCTAGACCCCATTTTGGCACTGAAGTTTATCTATGACCTTGACCCCCTGACCCCACCTTTACCCTTGAATCAAATCTATGACCTTGACTCTTGATTCCATTCAACTCTAGACTCTTTATCTATGACCTTGACTCTTGAATCTGCGGTCAATCTATGACCTATGACCCTTACTCTTGATTGCGGTCGATCTATGACCTTGACCCCTGATTCCATCTCAACTCCTGAATTAATCTATGACCTTGACTCTCAACTCTGCGGTCAATCTATGACCTATGATCTTTACTCTTGGCTGTGATTAATCTATGACGTATGACCTTGAATCATGACCATATGGTCAATCTATGACTTGGCTTGTGACCCTGTGGCTAATTTATGACCTTCAGTTTTGACTGTAGTCAATCTATGATCTAAACCTTTGCTCAAAACTATGGTCAATCTGTGACCTATGACTTTGAATCATGAACCTGTGGTCAATCTATGATCTTGACCCTGGCCAACCTATGACCTTGACCTCTGGCCAATATATGACCTTGAATTTGCGGTCAATCTATGACTTATCAATAGTTCGAAAAATCTGTTGTAAAACTATGAAACTGATTAAAAATTGTCAACATATTGTCAACATTTTTTGAAATTTGTTGGAAAATCATAAAAATTGAAAAATTTTGAAATTAAAGTAAAGATTATTGAAACTGCCATAAATATCTCAAAACATTAGAATTTTTTTTGAAAATTATGAAAATGATCTCAAAGTTAATAAAAACTGTTGAAAACCACCTGCAACTTGATCAGACATTTAAAAGCCCTGATAATGGTTAAATATGTATTTATATGTGACCCTGCCGTAAAGAAAGGACCTTGTGTGAAAAAAAATCGATGTTTTTATTTTTATGTGTTTGGTCCAGATTTGGTGTCATTTGAATCTAAAACGTGAAAAATGAAATGTGTACTTATCAATTTTTTTACAATTGGTCCCTTCTTTACTGCAGAGCCACAAATGCCACAATGGTGAGCATAAAACGAGCATAAAAAAATGATAAATTTTAAAAAAGTAGGCGTATGAAAAATTTTCTGAAAATTATTTTTTTTTCAAATCCCCCCCCTCCCCCATATCAATTTTTATAAGCTTGAGAGCATTGTTTCAGAACTTTATCATAAGATTTGCTCTGGGTGTTCACTTCCAAATACAGGGGCCTCTATTTTTTCATACGAAAGCCAATAATGCAGTAAGAAAGATTTGAGCAAGGGGGAGGGGGTGAATTTTTTTGAATTTTGGAAAAAAATGTTTGCTCCATCTATTTCGGTCCGACTATGCTGTTACATTTTAGAACTAAATATTTTTATTTGAGAAAAAATGTTCAATTAAAAATTTTTTTAGACATTATAAAATGCAAACGAGTCAAGTATGGACACTCTTATTTTTAAATCAACGAAAATTATCAAAAATCAACGGAAAATGATTAGAACTTCTGAACCGTCATAAATCAGTGAAAATTCACTGGAAGATCACTAAAATCATTGAATTTTTTTGAAAAATCAGTGAAATTTACTGAAAATTAGCCAAAATTTTCTGAAATTGGCTAATTTTTCCTGCGTTGCAATTCTGATCATTCATCAGTGATTTTTCACTGATTCAATTTGAGGGAGTACATTTTCTGTTGAATATTGCTTTTATCTCCGGACCAAATAAAGTGTTATGAAATGATTTTCACCCGAAAATAATTGTGAAGTAAAATAGGGATCCTGATGTCTAGGGTCAATTTTATTTTATGAATGAACTGATTTCGTTTCAAGTGATGAAAATACCTAAAGTTTCTGTTCAGTTGAAAATTCGAAAAATGTTGTAAAAAGGTTGAAATGTTTGAAATCAATTTTTAAAAAATTAGAAATAATAAATGGAGAATTTCGAAAAAAATTGTTGCCCAAAATTTCTCAATTTCATTTCATTTTGTACCTGCGTATTAAATTAATGGTCCCATTCACTCTGGGATGAAAGATTTTACCAAAATTCGAATCTCTTTTCAATTACATCGCAAGGTCTTCGATACCGCCCTGAGGCCACATGTTATACCTGAAAATCCACCCAAATTCGAACCCACCCAACACATTCGCACCTTAAAATTTGGCAACCTCGCGATTCGAATACCCAATTCTTTATCTCGCACGAAAGAAAAATAGGAATACAAAACCCACAAAAAAAATCAGACTATCGCCATCGCCAAATCGAAAGGTTCGCCTCGGATTGAAACCACATCTCGTTTCAAAAGAATGCTTTATTTTTCTTTACAAATATCGACTCTCAAGGTAATCTATGATTAGAATATTCAAGTTGGCATCGTTGCAACGTCGAGCAGCGCTGTTATGGAGGGTTAGTACCATGTTAATAAAGAATAGATTGGGGTGGCTGTGTAAAAACAGGAAATACGGCAGTTCTCTAAAATGGGGAGAGAAATCGAAGGGTATAACAGATGACAAAGGAACAAAACGGATATAGAAAAACCGTTAAATTCAACCTCTCTTTTACCTTTAAAAATTCTCAAATAAATTTGACAATCGTTGCGTTCGTGATTTATTGTGCAATTACACAAAGCTACGACAGGAAAGCCTCATTCAAAAGAAAATGTGATTTTTTTTCCTTACAAACATCTAATTTCAAATGATGAAAGAAAACCTATCGATATGAAATTTAGTCCCAAACACGTGTTCGGTTTTAGGAGAAAAAAAATATGCCATCTTGGAATACAATATCATATTTAAAGGAATTTAATACGACAAACCCGTTTACATGAGAAACCTTCGCATCGAATGCGAAAAAATGAAAAAAATAACATCAAATCGATATTTAAAAATAATTAAACCGGAGCCAAAATTGTTATAAATTTTATTTACCATAATCTCATCGTATAACCGACATTTCTCACAATCTATCGTCGTCTTTTATTATCACTCGCGCTCAGATGAATTCCCAGCATTTAATGCATTTTTTTTCAACGAGAAAAACTCGCCGACGAGCTGGCGAGAACTTAAAATGCAATTCCTTTGTTTCGAATGATACACTTTGCCACGACCATTACAAGCAAACAAACTTCACCGAAAAACCAGTTCGCCATCGACGATCATACATCAAAAAACACAATACTTTGGTGGTAATCATCTCTCTGTGGTCGTACATTGACATTAGCGATGCCCGCCATTGCATCATTTCTTCTTATATATATTTTTTATTACTTTATAAATCAACGTATGACTAATAACTGTGCAACCACATCCAATCAGATTAAACCAACAGTGGTAAATTTTACTTGTCACTTAAATTCACATGATCTGATTGAAAAGCGTTTCAAAATTATATCGTACTTCAGCATGGTTACTCTTCCGAGTTACTTAAATATACCTCGAGGATCGAATTCACAATTCAAGTGGAAAGCTAAAAATAGATACCTGTACAAGGTCTATTTGATGTCTGGGGCGAGCCTACGTGTATAATAAAAATATACAAATATCTTGTTCCAGCTGTTCTCACAGCTACAAATTTCAGTCCTTTGAACATGTTGGAGTTTATATTTTATGTCGTTAAAAGTCGATTTTTATGGCAAAGGAGCTTCTCAATTTGATGTGATTTTGAATTACATATGTGACGAAGTGATGAGAAGTTCAGTATGTTACTGAATAATAAGACAAGAGGATGTAGTAATATTTTTGTATGAGATGTTTTCTTTCAAGAAGTAAAAGCATGAAATTGAAGACTGGAGAAAACGACGGTGAATTTTAAAAATTCCCAGATTACCGTAAATTACGAATAATTACCAAAAAAATTATAACGATTACTGAAATTTTACCTTGAATTACGAATGATTACTGATTATTTACCGTAAATTACCAAAAATTACCTTTGATTACCAACATTTACCGAAGAATAAAAATGATTTACCGATAATTACCGAAATTTTACCGTAATTTACCCATAATTACCGAGAGTTATTTCGATATTGTCGAGATTTAGCAATGAAAAAGAAAATTATCCATGATTTTGAATATTGCTAAAAATTTATAGATATCTCATATTTAACGTTACTCATCAAAAATTAACAATAATTACCGATTATTAAATTATACTTATTAGCAACAATTACCGTAAAATGTTTGTAATTTACCTATTATTACCGACATTTTACCGCAAATTACCGACAATAACCAGCTTTTTACCTAAAATTATTCATGTTCGCCAACATTTTACCGTAATTTACGAATGATTACCTGTAATTACAGAAAAATTGTAAAAATTCAACCAAAATTACCGATTTTGAAAATGGATGTCTGTATTTAAAATGATTGATGATTGCATTATTTTTATTGATTTTTGTGATATTTTGAACAATTTCGACCAACTTTTGGATATTTTTCAACTATTTTTGGAATTTTTTATTTTCTTCGTGACTTTTTTGGATTTCAATGTTTTTTTACAGCTCTTATAACATGTGCCAATTTTTGGTTCAATTTTTCGCACTTCATGGACATTTTCAAGAATTTTAACATTTGTTTTCAACTTTTTGATTTTTCAACAATTTTTCAGCCCCAGTCCATTTTTTGGAAAACTGAGAAAACTAGGATTGGCCGGAGAATTTTGTGATATGAAGAGAGGTTGATTTCTTACATTGAATATAGGTATGTAGAAGTGATCTAATACCAATAGTGATCTTTGAAAAAAATTGATTGAAGCGTTTTGGAGGGGCCGATTTTTTTGAATTGTGAGGCAGGCGAATGTCCAATCTTTTCTTTTTCATTTAAGATGATTTTAAATTTTTTTCTCCAAGAATTTATAGAAATTATTACATTTTTCACTCCATGAGTAGGGCAAAATGCAATCAAATGGCTTCTTGTTTTTTTTCTTTAAGAGTTGATAAAAATCATTTTCCTTATGAATTTTCTCGTGGAAAACTTCTGCTCAGTAACTGATATCTGTTTGATTAAGTTACTACTGAAAAAAAAAAAATGATTTTTAGTTATATTTTTTTAAAATTCGAATACTTACCTGGAACAGACATATAGATTTTTTCTAAAAAAAATTTCCGGGCATCCGCTCTTCCCCTTACCTCTATTTAATGATACAAAAGCCTGGGAAAAAAATTTATGCCATTAGAGTTGAAAATGAAATCAATTTCTGTATAAATTTCGCCCTGAAGCGACCTCTTCTTTTTTGTTTTCGTCTGATATCGAAAAGTTCATGAAAAAGGAGTGGAAATTTATAATAAAAACTTTGTTGAAATCCTGTTTTTTTTTTTTTTATTTTGAGATTTTGTTTGGAAAATTTGAAAAAATTCCTTCGAGAAACGAGGAAAGAGCCAAGAGAAATTATTTCTGAAAAATGGACTTTATTAAATTTTATTTTGAATAATTATCTCTTGGATTATGGATTTTCATCAACTTTCTCTTCTTTTATTACATTTTGATAATTTTTCTTAATATTGATATTGGTCTACCGAAGTTCAAATTGGCTAAATCGTCTGACTTTTACAACAAATTGAAGCGGAAACATTTTCCTTTCGTTTCATTTTGTTGAAAAATACCTTTATTTTGATATCTATCATGGCCTAGTGATAAAAATAATAACCTCCTCCTCCTGCAAAAAGTCTGGAAAACTAGAAAAATTGGCCTGAAAAAGTCCAGAAAAATCATCTCTGAGATAAAATGGACATCCTGATACCCTAAATTTTACAGAATTTTTTAAAAATTTACCTCATTTTGCCTCATGGGCGAGGTACGATGAAAATGTCATGGGACATGAATTGCAAATACACAGCAAAAATGTGATAAATACCCAATCATAAATTTTTTTTATTAAAGCTCAACGACTCAAGTACATTTGAAAAGCATTCCAAGTCATATCTTTTAATAAAAATGTAATTTTTTGAAATAGGAAAAATTAAAACTTTTACAAAGAAAATTTCAACTACTTTAGGTTCATTTGTCGATTATTTTTGGGAATATTTTTGAAATTCATCTGAAAATTGAAGCCAAAAAAGATATTCTAAAAAAATATTGCAAGAATATGAATCGATGGATGCTTAGTGCCATGTGTGACAATTTTCACAAAATCGTATTTAAAAATAATGCTTGCAACATGCTTTATTTTCAATTTGCAATGGAAGAAAATGAGAGAAAATGCAAAAAAATACACTAGTTTAATGTTAGATGAAAATGGATAAATCAAATTGGCACCTGCTGAAGATCAGAAATCCTTGAAAATTTTAATGTATAGTCTGTTTTTTTTTTAACGTGAGCCCTGACTTTTTCGCTATGTTAAGGAGTCGAAAATGGCCCTTGACCCAGAATTTGTCAAAATTGGTCCAAAATGTTACTTATGGTCTAGAAAGACCCCCAAAAATTTTTGACCCCCCATCCCACCCCTTTCAGAATTATTGCGCTTTTAATGTCGAAAAGTCAGGGCTCACGTTAAAAAAAATAGACTATAGGTAAATTCTTTTTTTTTGTCTGACTTTTTTTCTTACAGAAGTGTGTGGAAATGAGGGAATTTTAAGGATTTGGAATTATGCAAAAAATCATTTCAATTTTTCGATATTTATTGACCTCTGATAGTTTGATGTTCTCATTGAATTAAATTATCGTCGTATGGAATCTGAAATTTTGTTGTAGTAGATTTACAGACCGCACCATTAATGATCCAAATTCAATCAATTTTTATTTGTAATGAACAAATTTGACCAATTTTCTTCTATTTATTTTAAAATGAAGCCAAAATATCACTGAAATTTAAAAAAAAAAATCCTCAACTTTTTACTTTGCGCTTAAAATCCCTTAATCTGGCAACATTGCAACATTCGATACCTAACTATTGACCTCCCAAATTGAAGAAGAAATTCATGAGAAGAAGAATAACTTGAAAGCAGAACTTTTTCCATGTCCCAGACAATGGGCCGACTCGCATCCTGCCACAGGTCCCTTACAAACCATTTATTCGAAAAAATACTACAATTCGATAGTTAAGAAAACTGCATTCGTCTATTTCAATATCTCAAATCTTCGAAACCGAACCAGTCCAACACAATGAAAATTTCCACATCGATGCAAAAAAGGCTCGCCAATCTTGCCCGGAATAATCCATCGCCAAGCAAAGCAAACCATCGGGAGAAAATCGATTTAGGAGCTTCGACGCTGCATCCGATTCCTCGCACATTTCGCCAAACAACACCGACCGAGCTGAAATCCACCCTACCTATTTCATCCCTCGGTAATTTCAATCCAGAAACATTGTGGCAACGCAATTATCCGGCTAGCTTTTTTCTTCTGCCCAATTCTGTTTATACTCCTACAGCGCCATAACTCGCTGTAAGAAATATCCTCGAGTTTATAAGGCGGTTCCGAATCAAAATCCATATCATGCCTAGACACTACATCATAACCGTACCGCCTTTTGAATTACAATCTGCGTATTCCGAAGTACCCATTAATTCCAGCCAAGGAGGAACACAAACGTAGCTTTTTATGCGGAAATTAAGAAATACCCGAAGCACCGATCAAACGCTGCGCACGCTCGTATTTGCATATTTTAATTATTACACGTTTTAAAATATTTACCAAGCTTGGCGCAATGGCTTTCGAAGCGTAAAAATACCACGCCAAGTTGGAACGATAATACGATAGAAAAATTGTACTGGAAGGGGGAGAAATGACCCGAAATACTCCACCGAAGAACCGGCCCAAGTTGGCTTTTTTTTCGGAGGGTACGATGTGCCGATGTCTTTGAACCAATGTCGACTTTTATTTTTGGTTACCAGGTGACTAGCTGTATAAATTAAACCGGTTCGTTGGAAATAACCGCTAATTCTACGTCTGCGAAAAATGCAACACGGTGTGCATTATTTTATTGCAGTTTCTACCGCGGTGCCACATTATGAAGTCTGTAGGCATTATGAGAATGGAGACAGGCTACATGGCTGTTTAATTTCTAAGGATGGAACACACGTAGCGAAAATTTCGCCCGAGTTGTATTCAAGGACACGACATAATCGCCTGGCTAAAAGGAAGTCTCGAAGACGTGGAGAAAAACGTGGTCTCACAGTGGAATTGCACAGGAACCAGCATTGCCAATCGTCGTGTCCATCGTTTACACCAATTAATCATCTAGACCTATGTGTAACGTACAAAGACACCATGGCTGGATACCTCGCGAAGCCTCCGATACCCAGGATCCCTTTATGATGGCTCGAAATACGCGGTCGAGTGAAGCATCCGAAACGCACACGTGGATCTTCGGTACACATGCGAAGCTGGCCAAGATTCGGGGATAAATCGGTATTAAAAATCAGTAAAAATCTCTCAATTTCTCGACACCGGTTCGCGTTTGTTGTTGCGGTACGAATAACAGAGTTCATTAACACGGGCTATCATCGACAAGGAAAAAAACCAGCTCATAAACGTGAAGCTGTAAAATATGACATGCCTATCTCATTACGAATTCTTCATATCTTTGTTTTAACATCCTTTTCAAGAATACGACTTAATTATCTTTCATTTTCTCATTCCTTACAACGTGTACCCAAACGGTAATTGTTTTCGACAGGAAGTCTCCCTCTCTCCTGTGTACCGAGCTCGCTCGCCAATATAAAAATTGTTCGAATTATAACCGTTAAAAATCGCGTATCGTCGGACCAGCCATCATTGGTATTTTTTCGACCATTTTTAAAAATTTACGATGATTATTCCAGAGTACCTGGACTTCTTGGGGGAAAAAAGCCATGTAGACCTTTGAATTCGTTCAACTGTCCGAACCACGCCGACGTGAGAGGTAAAATAGAAAGAATGAAAGGTAGAAAATGAAGAGAAAAAAAAGGACCATTAAGAACAGATTTATACGGAGTAAAGTTTTAAACGTATTTTACCAATTGCTTTCCGCTTCGTGGAACTGATCTTTGAATAATTTCTGAAATAAAGGCGCCTTTGAAACGTGTTTATTTTGACAACTAGTCCTTGGTGAAAAAGTTGGCCAACAAAGGCATTCCTGCGTTTCTCCTTGGTGTAGAATAGGTTGTAAATTGAAATAGGTATTCTTGCTTCGGGGTCTCCTCATTGTAGGGCCAATTAATAAATCAGATTTTGAAATGTGTCTTTGTAACGGTAAGAAGTTTATTTTCAATGGGGTAGAAAACGGCGCCATGCCGGGGGACCAATTCAATAAGTATTGGAGAGAAAACGGTATTTCGATGTGTAGGTGGATGAGGTTTTAGAGCTGTAAAAGTTGTATAGAGATTTCTTTGAGGTTGATTTTCGGCAGTTGTGAATTTTTAATTGGTATTTCGTCAGATTTTTTTGGTTTGGGTTTTGAATTTTTGAAAAAGTTTAATTTATTCGTTTCACAAGGGAAGAGTGGTTACAAGTCTTACAAAAGGTATACCATTGACTAAAAATTGGTTATTTTTTACGTTTTTTTTTTTTTTTTCATTTATACTCAATGCTGAAAATGGCTTGTGAAATGTTTCTAAAAATGTCCATTTGTTTCAAACATGCCTTTTAATTTTTTTTTTTCGAAAAAAAATTTAGCGTTTTTATTTAAAATTAGAATGAAGAATTGAAGAAAACCTGCTCATTCCGATGACAAATGCTGTAGTTCTGAAGTTCATAATGATAATTTTTTTGAGCTTTTCTTCAGTGCTGAAAAACTTCAAAATTTTCCGATGGCTCAGAAATATTTCTAAAATCTAAATTGCTTTAAGTAAATCGATTTGAATACTTAGTTGAAAATATGATGTTTACCAAATTTCAGCTTTCTGTTCGTATGAACCATTTTCTGCAACAAAGGAAAATTTCACTGCATGATGAGGTAATTTCAAAAATTCGTCAAAATTTGAAAAATGAACTTTAGCTTTTGAAATTTTGGATATGACTTTTTTTTATGATGCACTTTCGATTTATTTTTGTTTTGGCACAAGATTTCACTCCAAGTTGAAACTTTTCTCTTAATCTGTGAGAAGTTTTGAAAATTCATTTGAAAATCTGTTTGTATTTTTTTTTTTTTTTTTTTTTTTTTGGAAAGAACGCACCTCAAATGTTTTAAGATTATCATACATTAAAAGGCATGGGAAACTTGAAAAAATTAGCTTGGAAAAGTCATGGAAAATACTTTCTGAAATATATTGAGAATACTCAAATCTGTGATGAAATCTTTTCTGAATTGTTCATGTTCTTGGTATTTCGAAATGTTTGAGTGAAAAAACTGAACTCGCTGAGGATGAAAAAAAAAATTCAAATTTGTCATCTACAATTTTCAGTTCGTTTGTAGAAGGTAAAAGGGTAATAGGTGTTATTATTTTAATTTCAAAGTCAGTGGTTTAGATAGGTGTAGAAATTAAACTCGCACCTTGTTGGTAAGCGTGACTGAAGTTTCCAGCAGGTGCATCGCCTAGAAGTGGTAAAAATTAACTCACATTTTCTTACTCATAGGGTAAAAACCTTGATCAAGGACCTGTTCATATGTAGGTAGGTAGGTAGGTCTAGGTAGGTACTCACTTTTGAGATGCACTGAAAAAAAATGATAAAATTTATCCAAAAAAATAATAACATGTCCCAATTCTCAAAATAGGTAAAATTTATCATTTTTTCGAATAAAATTTATTCTTTTTGGTAAAATTTATTCATTTTTTTGACAAATTTTATCATTTTTTCTGATAATAAATATTATTTTTTAGAACAAATTTCACCTATTTTGTGAATTGAAACACGTTATTATTTTTTTTGATAAAATTCATTATTTTTGGGGTAAAATGTATTCATTTTCGTAACTTCTGTTTTTTCCGTGTGAGACAATATTTCTTATTTGTGAGTGAAAAGAGACAAAATTTCACAACTTGTTATTAAAATGCCAAAGTTCTTTAATTTTTAATGAAAAATTTCCAATTTTTCAACACTTTCAAATACCTATTAACTTTTTTAAATTAAAATGTTGATGTGCTCAAATTTCTTTTCAATTTCTTTCTGTAACTTTTGAAATACTTTTCCCAGTTTTTTTTTTTCAATTTCTTCTCAAAACATTATTAATTTATTTTTCATTTCCAACAGCATGTAGGTATCTTATTTCATCCCCAAGTTTTTTCAGATCTGGCATAGTGTCATTTTTCAATGTTGTCTTGAATGTCTTAATCTAAAAATGTTTTGTTTCAGAAAATCGTTACACATTTCAAATCCCCCCCCCCCTCCCTCAGACCATAAGTCAAAGGTGTCGGAAAATAGAATACAAAGGGTACATTGCACATCTCCAAATTGACGGCCAAAGGGTACAAAATATCAAACGTCCCCCTTCCACCCAAAAAATTACATCAGGTGTTTTCCCAATTTTCCAGGCATTAAAACATGGAAAACTATATGTGGAATATTCATTATTCTATTCTAAAATGAACCAAAGTCGAGTCTTCCGATTTCGCTCAATGTTTCTTACTAGTTCCGCTTAATGGTTTAATCATAAATTCAGCATCATTTTTCTTCTATTCCTCAATGTGGGGGGGGGGAGAAGGGAAGGTTTCTAATTTTTATTCAATTGCGATTTTTTTGTCAAATTATTCAACTTTGAAGGCTCATATCTTGAGATAGGTTATACCTGAAAGAAAACTGTTTGCGAGGTGCGAAAGAGAATTTATAGGAAATTTAAAAACGATATTCACATTTTAAAAAGCTCAAAGTTGAACTTTGGTGATGAAAGCTCAACTTTCACGATGACCACAATAGATGAAAGCTACCATTTAAAAATCTGAAAAAATTACATTGAGTAGCCTTTTTTACTTCATTTACAACCAATAAATCTTCAAGGTGGGCTCTTCATACCCCTAGGGGGTGAAGGGGTCCACAATTTTGACCAAAATTCAAAAAAATCTAAAAAGTGAAGTAGCATATCGATTTTTACTAATTCGAAGGCGCTGATTTCGAATATTTACTTGGTTTTTTCATCCGACCCCTCTGAACCCTCCTATTAGCCCCCTTAATAGGGTGAAAATTCGAAAAAATGGAAAATATCGTGTGACCTGTCGTTTGTTAGGTATTTTAGGGCACTGAGTTCGAATATTTACTTATTTTTTGGATTTGACCCTTCGGTGCCCTCCTAGCCCCCAATTTTTGGGAAAGTGTGTTAAAAAATTGAAATGACGTGTGGCATATCGATTGTCACTAATTTGGTGGTGTAGAATTCGAATATCGACTTGATTTTTGATTTTGTCCCCTTCCTCGTGCTCTACCCGACCCCCTCCCAAATTAATCGTACGTATCTTTCGGTTAGAGAACGAGGAAGGGGTAAATCAAAAAGTAAGTCGATATTCGAATTCTAATTTCTACGTCACCAAACTTGTGACAATCGATTTACCATACGACATTTTCAAATAGGTAGTTTGGTACATCTACAAACTATTTCATCTTGAAATTTTCAGTCATCCCTGATCAAACAAGCCACGTCAATAAAATATATTACAACATCTGGAATTAGACTTCATCGTCCCCATAAATCGTCTCAAAATATCCAATAAAAATTGAAAAAAAATGACATCGTCTGATACCATCATAACTTGTACCTATACAGCAAACATCACAATTTTTACAGATCTAATTTGACGTTACCTGACAACCAATCCGTCTCGACCTCTTTCTCCCGAACGAAAAACCCACCACTATTAATTACTCTTCTCCTTGAAATCTACGTCTGTTCGGCTCGTACCATCGTCTAATTGGATCATTTCGTCGATTAACACACATTTCGCAAGCTGATTAGCAACCGATACTTCGATCAACTAAAAACCTAAGAGCATAGAAAAAGCTTCGCCGTTTCGAGGACAATTTCATAATTCGCATCCAGATGTGAACTCGACTCGACGACTAATTCGAGTATAAAAATTACTCATTTTAAGACCACGTGACCGTTGACGGTTTTGAACTTGAATCAGGTTAATCCTCCAAGTATGATTTTACAGTTATTTGATAATTCTCGACGTTCATTTAGTTGATGCGATTAAATAGCTGTTGTTAAATTCGCCGTTTTGCTCGTATCTCGAACCTATATTACGTATAATCTTCTTACGCGATGTGAACGTCTGGTATTGCTGTAGAATTTCGAGTTGACAATCGCAGCTACCCATCCGTTAATTTGGATTTGGGATTGCCGAAAAAGGTAGAGCAGGTAGAACCGCTCGCTGACGGATTAGGTAGCTGCGAAGAGAGAGGATGATGGTAGCGTAACGAAATTATCGAATGCTCGAGTATGCAGGCTCCGGAGTATGGCAAAATGGTAAAAATATCGATAAAAAGTTTGAAATTACCCGCATATTGGATTATACCAATGGTAATTTGAAATTTTTTTAACAAAAATATCATTAAATAATAAATTACGGTAAATTGATAATAAAAAATGGTGGGGGGCAGGGGGTGGGGGTTGAAAAATTCCTACGTGTTTGGCGCGTAAATCAAATCGAAATGAACGAAGCACGCGATACCCAAGGTTTAATCATTAGGTAGGTAATGCTCGAGCGTATAGTACTACAACCTCTTCCACAGAAGGAAGGTTGTTGTTTTCAAGAGAACTAGAGGTCAAAGACATTCGCGTTCATGAGTACAAAGCAAGTCGTTTCCATTGCCCGTTTCGCAATACGTACCCTCATGAAGATCTCGAAGCACATCGCTGCTTACGTTTACTTCTCCGTGGTCTTGGGCTTGATAAACTCGCGTACAATGTACACCCACTAACTCCCACGAAATTCTTTTTTAAAAAATTCGTTCTTCGGTCGGCTTCGCCGCCGCGTAACCGGAATAAACTCGGTACGAACGGATGTACCTAGAGAATACGTACAAGCTGAACAACGTTCGAATTTTCGACTTATCCGAGCCACGTTTTAATTAACAAGTTTTCGTGAAAAACTTGCAACAAACACCACAAAGATCTCGTTTTCCCCCATCTCTTCGGTGCCATCTCGCTGAGTCGTCGATCAAGGCTAAATATACGGATGGCAGTCGAATGTGACTCGAAGCTGACTCAACCATATTCCCACGCAGCGTGCGATTTTTTCACTCTTTCGACAAAATCACAGCTCGACATTATGCCACTGGGTCGTTTTGATGCCCGAATGACTAACCGTGCCGGAGATCTGGTTCTACAATCCAAAGGATCTTTTTTACAGTCCTTTACGGATGGGATGGAACGACGACGGGAGATCTTTCAGATGACAAACTAGTCTGCCTTCTTGCCAATGATACTCAAGTTGGCGTCGATTGTACTGGAGACCAAGAGTTAGATTTACTCTGCGACAGCCTTAGGTAGAAAAGGATAGTGAACGATTGTATTGTTTTCATTCTCTTCTTAGAATGTTTATTTTTAACTTGAAACTCGTTCGTTAGTTGGTCTCTTCGGCGGATATTTTGTAATTGAAGTATGTCCGCTGGTAATAGTGCAAGTCGAGTTTTAAGCCTTCGAGGGTATTTGAATTATAAAGGACAGTTTTTTCTTGTGTTTGGTTCTCAATTGTCGTTGTCTGGATGGACGTTTTTGTCGAGGGTATCTTTCTTTTTTTTCGTGTTCTTTTTGTAAGGTTGGAGTTCTTTTTTTAAGGGTACACTTCATAGCCGGTTTTTCAAGGTAGCGTATAGGCAATTCGCTACTCTTACTGAAACGTAAAATAAATACGTCAGAATTCACATTTGAATCACTGAACGACCGTCTTGACATTATGATCATTGCAAAACCAGGGTGTCTACCGGTCGCGAAAGTCGCGAAAAAGTCGCGAAATTGGCCCAAAAGTCGCGAATTTTTCCCAAATTACATTTTTATTAAAATGTCAGCCTTTTGATCACAATTTTCTGAAAATTTTCGCCCTCGCTTCGCTCGGGCTCATAAGTTACCATTAGTCATTTTTAAATAACAAACCTTTCCCTCATTCCAGACAATTGAATATTCTGAAACGAAAAATGGATTCTTTTGGGAGACTTAATAGCAATCGCAATTAGAATTTTCAAAAAAAAAATTTTTTGAAAAAATGGATATTTCGTATCCATTTTCTGAAAAATTGGGAAAAATCGTAGTATTTTTTTTTTTTGATTTCACTAGGATTTTTTGAAAATTTGGAGTGAAAAATCATTTGAAAATACATTTTTTCTTTTTTGTTGTTATACTAAATTCTCAAAAAAAATTCGCCCTCGCTTCGCTCGGGCCAGATCACATCATTATCTGTACCTAAACTTAGGGGCAGCGCGATGGGGGAATTGGGGAAGTAATTCCCTCAGCCAATTTCTAGCCGGAATTTTCGGAAAATTTTCAAAAATTCGGCGAAATCTTGGAAATTTTATCAAATTGGGTCGTGTGGTATTTTGTAATGTGTTTACTTACTCTCTAAATCAGAATTTTTCCAAAACTTCGGCCTCGCTTCGCTCGGCCTTATTAAATTTTTCCTTTCATAATTTTAAAATGAACCGAATGCTACAAAAGTAATTTTTTCAGCCAGTTTTATTAGTTGATTTTTTTTAAAAATCATTTGCGAAGTTTCAAAATCGAATTTTTCAAATGCTTTGGCCTCACTAGGCTCTCGGCCTAATCATATTTTTCTTTCAATAATTTTGAAAAGTAAAAGTGACCAATTTTTACGCAAATTTATCAA
The DNA here is from genome assembly GCA_038380155.1 of Pseudococcus jackbeardsleyi. Classification (NCBI taxonomy): domain Eukaryota; kingdom Metazoa; phylum Arthropoda; class Insecta; order Hemiptera; family Pseudococcidae; genus Pseudococcus; species Pseudococcus jackbeardsleyi. The sequence goes on from CM076241.1 coordinate 38,284,038, forward strand.
TTTGAAACATTGTTTTATTGCACTTTGAATTTAAAGTCTTCTAAAATTTTCTCTCCTCGCTTCGCTCGGAAATAAAACTACTTAGTCCATTTAAGCATGATATTACTTTTCAAGTTTTTGTTATGTTATTCTCTAAAAAATTGTGTTATTTTCTCTCCATAATGTTGCTTCACATGTAGCATTGTAGCCCTTCCATTATTTTTCCCCTGAATTTTAGGTTCAGAATCGCGAAGTTTATCAGCGACTCCAGCCTGTGAAAAAAATAGGTATTTGCAAGGGAGGGACTAAAAAGTGCTTCAAATTCTCTTTAAAACGAGTATACGCAAGGGGGGGGTCTTTTGGGCAAAATTGGAACACAGTGTAAAAAGTGTGGAAAAAATCACGAAAAAGGGTCGCGAAAAGTCGCGAATTTCGATTTTTCAAAATTGGTAGACACCCTGAAAACGTTTTTTTTTTTCGTCTGCTTCTCTCTCTACAGGAGGGCTAATAAGGGATGGTATTTGAAAATCGGTTCCAGCAAATATATTTACACGACTGAAAAACAGCTTTTTGTATGGATTGGTACCTAGTATAATGGGAATGAGAAGAGGGAAGGATGAAAAAAGAAAGACGAAAAATAATACTTCCGCTCATAACTCGAAAAATTGAAATAAGCAGATTAAAATATAAAAAATAGAAATTTAAACTAAATAGTTCTAGCCAATTTAAAAATATAAAAAATAAGATATTTTTAATTTTAAAAAAAAACTAAATTTTTTAAAAAATATATTTAATATTATAAATGTACTTACGTATAACATTAATTTGGTATCTTACCATGTTTAGAAATGTATTCATATAAAAAAGTATACCTCATCTTCATTTTTTCCATGATAGGATTTAATACTGGTGTAGTTGACATCGTACTCACGGTGGTATCCATTACAAAATCGTCGTGAGTTGACTTCAATTTGAACGCAGGGGTGATAAAATTGAAAGTTCTTTCTTCTACGAGGCATTCAATGCAATTGGAAAGCTCAACTAAATTGAAAGAGATTTTCGAAGCAGGTTTTTCTCTTTCAGCTTTATTTGCGTGGGCTTTCATATTGGCATATTGAGTGGTGGAATAAATCATTTGAGAAAGGCCGATTATTGTGATTTTTCGGTTGTACTGCAAATATGAAGCTATGTGGTTCCAGCCTACAAGACTCGGATGTAGGTATTTTTCTGGGATTTTGGAAATTGTATAAAAAAACCAAATTAATTTTAACGTTCGGGGCAGATCTCGGATAGCGGTTTTTTTAGCTTTAGGGGTCAACGTAGGGCTAACAAGTGGACTTTGAATGTATTCAAATGTTCCGTTTATATACCCTACACTGTATTTCTGGAACAGGATGTCGTCCACGGCTTTCCTCGGATTTTCCTGGAAGAGCTTCCAATGTTTACTATATTCTGCACAGATGGTTTGATTACATTTAGTTTCTTGTATCACTGTATACACCATTGGATTAGTTACGATGAAATTCCTGCAATAAAACGACACCACTTCACATACAGTCGTTAGACAATCTTTTCTTTGTTCAATGCAATTAAGCTTCCAATCTTTCAAAGCAATTTCTGATTGCAAATGGTACTTTTCTGATTGCAAATGGTACAGCAAACTAGAAAGATGGGCGGGAATCGTAGTTAATTTGCTGTCAAACCCATGATTCATTGAATCGTCTGTGGCATATACGATTTTATCCACGGAATCAAATACGAAACAAATATTTGAAATTATTAACACAACAAAAGTATTTTGGAAATACATTTTCGTACAAAACATACTATAAAACAGGAAGATATGATTATTGTTATCGACACAGAAGCACAACATAAAATGCCAACATGTAGGTACTACGTAGCTACTAGCTACTTGATACAACGAATTTAATTCTCTTCACCATCAAATTTTTATCTTAATACCTATCAGATATGAGTTTTATTATTAATTCTTGATTAGATCTCTATCCTATAACTAGGTAAAAATTGGGAACTCGCGTTGAATATTTAATTTTTATTACCTACTTAAGTACCTATAGCATACTTGAATATCATCTTAAATACCACATACTTAGTTATATCGTATTTTATGAATCTAATCTGTTAATGCATAAGAGATCTAGATGTTTAAATGTAGGAATTTCAATCTGATCCGTATAGAAAATTAGTTGGTTACGGTTCATTTCTAGAAAAAAATTTATTCGAAAAAGGTTTCTCCCTCTCCCCCCTCCGCAGGGACGTAGCGATGGGGGGATGGGGGGAGTCTCCCCCCGACACGCGAAGAGTTGGCAAAAGTTGGCAAATTTATTGAAAAGTTGGAAAAAATGGCAAAAGTTGGCAGAAGTTGGCTTTATTAAAAAGTTGAAAAAAGTGGGAAAAATAACACATTTTCAACTTTTAAAGTTCTTTTTTGGCAAAAAATTTTTCCCTCGCTTCGCTCGGGCTCAAGCAATCAAGTCATCTCAGCAAAATGATGATGAAGTAGATTTTTTTAGAAACCAAAAAATTTATTTTTCAATAATTCTTGTTAAAAATTAATTTTAGGGGTATTTTTAGCTAAACCTGATCAAAAACATGCTTTCTTTAAAAAAGGAAATTATCAGCACAACAATATGGCGATGTTCCCAACTATGTGCCCTATTTGAGAAGTTCACGCTGAGAAAGATATCATGGAAGAAGTTGAAAATTCATAAGAAAAACTACAACAATTATTCAAAAGAGCAGGGCCAGATATGTGAAGAATATTATGAAGAAAACTTAAACTTATAGCAACGTGTCTACAAAAGTTCAATGATGAAATTTCTTCATTTTTCGCATTTTTTAAAAATTGACCGTTCTTACCCTCATCTGTGACTATTTGACTTCAGAAGTTTTGGGTGAAAAGTAAAGCATAGTTGGAGAAGAAAAGAAATCGTATTTGCCTCAGAATAATTGAATACTTTCAGGGTGATTCTTTATTTTTGGCTCTCAAACTCCATACAAGAGTGACCCACAAGTCGAAAAAATGATAATGGCGAATGAAAGCTGAAACCAAACATGAAATGTGGCAATCTTTACGAAGTTGATTTTCGATTTTGATACTTGGAATTTCCACATCAGCACTGCTTATTTTCTTTTTTTCTGAAATTTGCTGCTGAAGCTTCTGTTTTTCTTGTATTTTATCCCCAAACGCATTTACGAGTACTCGATATTTCATAAACTCGTGAATTGGGGTGAGATCTACAAAACAGATCTGTGTATAAAATGATTATGAATTGAATCGAGAGAATTCGAGTCCGAATTTTTGACCTGACAATGAAATTTCTGAAAATTTTACAAAACGTGGTATTTTTCGGAGACAAAACACTTCGAACCAGACAATTTCACCGAATTGTCTTCGAAATTTCCACGTTTCGAGTTCAATCAATAATCTGATAATCAAAAGCTGGCCGTTTGATTGGGGAAAAAATTTGCAGCGATAATTTATCGCAATTACCAGCGGTATAAATTATCGTCGTAATTTATAGCTCAGTGGTTACTTTCTGCAACTAATTGAGGAAAAAATAATTTTTTGATCAAAGTTTACTTTTTTGGAAGGGAAGGGAAGGGAAGGGGAGGGGAGGGGAGGGGAGGGGAGGGAGGGGGTCTAAAAGTAAGGTTTTTCGAAAAATAGATACGTGATGAAAAATTTTCAATTTTTTGGGCACAGTTTGTAGATAATTTTACGTTGAATCGAATGGAGCAATCCACAGACCCCTTTTTCATTTATAAGAAAAGTTACAGCTTGAAATTTCCTAGATTCTGTGAAAAAATCTCATTTTTTATGCCTTGCCCAACAAAAAGTAATATTTCAGAGCAATCTAAGCGTCTATTACTACAATGATCAGGACAAAAATTGTTAAGTATGAAATTTCCTATTTGGTGAAAGTGATCAGATTTTTCTGGGGGCATAGTTTTCAAGATATCTTTGAGTCAACTTAAAAATTGAAAGAGATGACTCGAGAAAAAAAATTCGTTATTTTCTCAATTAACACCTCCGACTTGAAAACTGTGCCTCCCAGAAAAATCTGATCACTTTTACCAAATAGGAAATTTCATACTTTAAAATTTTCATCATTGCCATTTTTGTTGTAGACACTTAGTTTGCTCTGAAATATCCCTTTCTGTTGGGCAAGGTTTGAAAAATTAAATTTCTTTCCAGAATTTAGGAAATAAGCTGTAAATTTTTGGGTAATGTAGAACCCTGCGATTTGCTTCATTCGATTCGCCGTAAAATTTTCTCTAAAACTGGGCCAAAAAATTTGAAAATTTTGTCCTCATGTCTGTGTTTATTGTTCTCAAAAAACAAACCTCATTTTTGACACCCCCCCCCCCACACCAAAACGTACTTTGAAAGCCACGAAATGTTTGTAGTTGTGTATTCTGATGCCTAGAATCAGAATTTTGGCATTAGAACTGAAACACGGAGCAACATATTTTTTTGTCAACCTTGCATTATGGATTTTGAAAAAACCACGTAAATAAGTTACGTGAAATGAATCAGAACAGTAAAAAAGAAAGAAAATTTCAATTTTATTTCGCATATTTTCAATGAATCCAATATTTTGAAAATTGTGAAAGCTGCAAAACAAAAATAGTAAAAACCCGAAAATTATTTGAAAATTCCTTCAAAAATTATCCTTATAAAAATCTTTCAAGTACATACGTTTTTTCGATACACTTTGTCAAGTTTCCCTCGAAAATTCAAGAGGAAATATTGGGGGGGGGGGAGCATTCTTTTGAACAATCTTCACTTATTATTTTGAAAAGTAATGACCCTTTTAGAAAAAGATTGCCAGAAATGCATTTTTCCACGACAATTTATTTAGCTGAATTTTTGAAAAAAAGAATGGCCATTAATTTCCCATTTATCAGACTTTCTTTCAAAATTATTAAAAATTTTCGAAGTTTTTCACAAACGTCGGAAATCTTCAACTTTGAAGATATTTTTTTTGAAATTGGTACCCAACTTTTCCTAGAACGGATTTACGTAATGATTCAGAAAAAAGAAGAAAAAAAAGGCAATTTGTCTCTCTTCCCTGGGCCTCGTATTCTGGCAAAATTATATTTTTTGTTGGAAAAATTGGATTCAACTTTTCATGAACCACAATTACCACAGTGACATTTACCTATGTATTAAAAAGTGACATATGAACAGCTGCCAATAAATTGCATCAACCATGAGAAAAAATGTTGTTTAAGTTCACATCTGACTCTGATATTTGGCGATTTTTAAAAATGTCAACTTATTTTATTGTGTTTTAGCATTATGCTGTCTACGGAAGGCAGAATTGAAAATTTTTAGAAATGATGGTGAAAGATACTAAAAATTTTCTCATTGAATCTCCCATCCCCCCAATAATTTTTCATTCAATTTTCTCCTTAGTTTTCAATGCAGATCCTTCAATTCATTATGGAAAACCGAATGGAAAAATAGCTGAAAATGTCCATTCAGAACACTTGTGAACATAAAGGGACAGTATGTCTTTGATAGATAAAAAAGTCAAAACCAAAGTGTGATATTTCATAAAATGTTGGAAAAAATAACGACGTATGGTATTGATTTTTCTTATTTTCCAATGGGCTTATTTCTGTGCTGAAGAAAAAAAAACATTTCTCTGGTGTTTGTTCAGAGGTCATTCCTCGAGCCTCAGTAAATTTTTGCATAATTAAAAAAAAAATTGTGATGGTAATAAAAAAGAAAATTAATTATTGCAGGAGTGAAATTTTCACAGAAAAAGCACTCCGTGTTCGTGTACCTCTGCGTATTGTTGAGCAAGGTTGCGGCGTAAAAAATTTGTTATGCAAAAAATTCTCATAGATACCTATGGCCAGATACAGTCGCCAGCTAAAAAACATAGTAACAAGCAGCGTGATGAAAAGACCGGTAAAATTTCCATGCAAAGTTCAACGTTCAGTTATTTGATGATAGGCAACGTGGATAGAGCAAACAAATTTATCGCCTGTAGAAACCTAGCGTACACACACGGTTCGCTTAAAAGTTTTAAAAATAGCCATTATAGCGAACAACCTGTATAAGTAGGTTCACATGTAGATGTACCGAGTACGTATCAGGTTCAAAGTAGTTTTTTACTTCACGAATCGCAACAGTGCACTCGCATTCGGTATACCAGCCATGAGCCATCAAGTAACCGGACATTTGCTCTGCTGGTCGATGTTCGAAATGGACACGATTGGCTGATCTTCAACACCGGCCCCGTCGTAAACGCCGTCGAATTATTTATAATCGACCGAATTGGAAGAAAAATTTTCACGTTCTTGGAAAATATTCGCGTTGAAAAATCTCTTAGTCTTGTACCTCCGTGGAGCATTATTTCCGCGTTATTAGCATCTTTTGGGTTGACGTTCTTTTCGGGTGTCGTGATAATGCCATTTTACTCTGTACTTCTCTTCGTCTCCACCCTTCGTCGGTCGTTTACGTATAGACGAGTGTGCTCGTTGGTATGAAGTTATTGGCTCCAGTTTAATCGGTTCGCTCCGGGATAATTAATGATCGCTCAAATGCACAAGTCCAAGACCAATGCGAGTGATTTTTATAATAGATCTTGCTGGAGATTATAATTTATGCTTTTTTGGCCACAGGCGAAAATTGTTTGTGCGTTTTGAAAAAAAAAGAAGTTATAAATAATTTTAAATTATTGTAGAGTTTGTTCGTAGAGAGCGAATATGAAAAATCGTTGTGTTGGTTTGATGTGTTTGCGTCATTGGGCCAGGATTTGTGCTATGTCACATTTTTTAAATAACGAAAAATTTCGTCGAATTTTTTAGCCAAGTATGTGTGATTGAAATTGATAGTTTGAATCTTGAAGAAGTCCAATTAAATCGTAGCAAAATTTCATCTTGAAAATTAAAAATTTTTTTTGGAATTTTTTTTAATTTTATTGAATGAGCTTGTAGAAATTTCGCGAAAATTATTAAAAGTGTAAAATTTATTGCAGCTTAAAGAAAATTTTCTAAAATGAATTGATAAAACAGGAGTTTCAAAATCATCTTCAAAAAATTTTTCAATTGATTTTTTGCAGCATTTTGAACATTTTTCTGACAGAATTTTGATACTATTTGAACATTTTTTTGAACATTTGGAATAATTTTTCAAAAAGTTGCCAGTAGGCATCATTTTAACTAATTTTTGGACCTAACTCTTTGAATATTTTCAGTTAATTTTTTCACATTATTCAATATTTCATGATATTTTGAACTATGCAAATGGCATATCGAACTTTTTTTGAACAATTTGAACCATTTTTTGACGTTTTGAAATAATTTTTAGAATTTTCAAACAATTTTGGTAGCGTTGCGAAATATTTTTCGTGTAATTTTTCGATGTTTATGAAAGTTAAATTTTCTTTGAAAAATTTAATTATTTTGATTTTTGGAATGATACGATTTTTAAAACTATTTTTATCACGTTCTGAATAAGCTTCACTTTCAAACTTTTTTTACAACTGCATGTATTTTCGTGGTATTACAAAGTACAAACACCTGTAATATAGTTTTTAACAGATCCCCATCCCCCCCATTTTTCTTATCATTTTTCAGGACTTTTGAGTTGTTAATCTTATTTTCAATAATTTTTGAAACCGTGTCAACCATTTTTTCAAAAGAATTTTCAACAATTTTTACAGCATTTCCAACAATTTTCGTTGGTTTTAAAGTATATTTAATGAAATTTCCATATAAGATGGTGTGATGATTTCTTCAAATTTTGTAAAAAAGTGAAGAACTTAATGAATTTTTTGTTATTTTTGAAATATTTTTTATTTTTGAAATATTTTTAAAATTTTGATGACATGTTTACCTCATTTGCCATCATAATTTTTCAAGTACCTGATCTTGAACATTTTTGAACTTTTTTTTCAATAACTTTTGGCAATTTTTACTACAATTTTATGATATTTTCAAATTAAAATTTTTATGATTCCTTATTGCTTTCATTTGTGGGGCAAATATTCAACTCGCCCATACTCCAATGTTAAATAAAAATTTTTGGTTTTGGGGTATTTCGTGGGCCAGATCTCTACCCCAAAGTAATAAAATATTTTGGTTTTGGGTTATTTTGTGGGGCAGGTCGTTACCCCACCTGTATCCCAATAAAAAATATAATTTTTTGTTGTGGAGTAGTTTGTGGGGCATGTAACTTTTTGGCTGTGGGGTATTTTGTGGGGCAGATCATTACCCCATTCTTACCCCAATTAAAAATATAATTTTTTTGTTGTTGGCTGTAGGGTATTTTGTGGGATAGATCATTACTCCATCCATACCCCAATTAAAAATATAATTTTTTGTTGTGGATTAGTTTGTGTGGCAAATCATTACCCTGCCCATACCCAATGTAAAATAAAAATTTTTGATCGTGAGAGAAAAACTATTTAATTTCATCAGTTGGAAAAATATTAGGAAGTAGAATGTGGCTATTTTTTTTTCTATTGCTCTGGGAACTTTTTCTGTAAAATTCGTTTGAAAGAACCTGTGAAAATCCTGCCTGTTGATTTCGAGAATTTGTTAACACCCTTCAAATGCTTTCCTTTTGTGTGTTTCGTATCATATTTTGCCCAACAAACAGTATCTCATCAGGGTAGAATTGTGAGAGAAGTGCTTGAAACCTCTTTTAAAATGAGTAGGTGTGCGTGAGGGGGAGGGGGTTGAGCAAATTTGTGAGCATGAAAAATTGTTTTAAAATGGCATGTAAAACAAGAAAATAGTGTGAATTTTAATTTTCTCGATCTAGTAGACACCATGGAAACGTTTTTATTATAAAACTAATTACAAATTCAAACATGCCCAAGAAACAAAATGCCATTTTCAAATGAAAAATTTTGAAAAAATCGAATTTATGCTCCAAAATCCGGATTTTGAGACTTTTTGGATTTTTTTGCCAAAATCTGATGTATCTAAAAACAATTAAAAAATTATGTCAGAATTTTGAAAATGGCTTTTTATATTGGGCATTTCATGAACCAATTTTCATCTTGTGATGATGAGCAATACCAATACTATAATTATTTGCTTCCTCGTAGAGGTCAGAAATCCTAAACTATGATCAAGAAAATTGATTTTTTTTTAAATTTTCAATGTTTTTTCGAAAATTTTTAGTAGGTATTTCAATAGAAAATTGGTTGATTTAATTCAGATCTACATAAGAATTTTTTTTTACCATTTTATGATTATGAATGTTATTGACTTGAATCATTTTTTGTAGAAAAATACTGTTTGATTTCGAAATTCTAATTATACTTTCATAATCATAAAATTTTAACAACGTCTGGTTCATTCTCAACCATAATTTTCAAGATTAATTCAAATTCCAGTGTAAAAATAGTTCCATTATTTTCCAATCGATGAAAACATTACAACCTGAGAAACGACTCGATAATGATATCAGAGACCAACTCTCTCAGTGGAAAATGAACTAATTTCATTAACCGCGTTTCGTATGTATATAATTATAATTACGGCAGTATTCCCACAATTGGGACTGGGTTTTCGTCGACGACCACACGTGTAAATAAAACTGACGAAATCACAATATCTCGGTCCGTTCGTCCGGTGATACGTATTTTTACGCGAATACTCGGCGTGTTATTAAACTTGACGCGCATGGCCCTTACACTTGAAAATATCGCCAGTGAACTTGAATCATAAATAGCCATGAATGGGGCTTGAGCCGTAGCAGCTCGCTGAATATACTTGTAATGGCAATTTTCGTCATTATAATTGTCATATACTTTACAATCTCCCAGAGCATATTAGAAGAATGCATCGTGCGATAAAATACAAGCAGAAGAAAAAAAATAATTTTATTCTTCAAACATGCAGCGTAGCGTACGCGCGTTAGCGTTTGATAAATTGAAGAAGAGTTGTTGCCAAAATTAATCACGCTCTCTCGGTAACGATACAACAAATCGTATTTTATACCTCGACAAAGGTTGATGAACGTTTATGGAGCACCGAGTACTGGTAACAAAGCATTACCTTGAAGATAATGGCAGTTTAAATTGGAAAGACCTTGCAGATAAAGATTCTACCGTAAAATCAAAAAAATTACTATAAAACAACAAAAGCGAAAAATATCTGGATCGAAGATTGCCATTGAGAAAATTCTAATACGATTGTCTGGCGATAAAAATTGCTTTTCAGGGTTAAAAAATTATATCGCCGAGTTGATTGAACTTCGGTACATTGCATAGCTACGTTTATACTTTCGCGAGGACGATGCTTTGTTTTTATACAAGTTTCAGAGTCGTCGTCGAATCATCCTTCGTATTCGAGAAATGAAGAAGGGGTAAACCGCAAACCAACTCTTGGACTAATTAACTATTTAATTCGCCTAATGGCAAAGAAATGTTGGAAAAAGTGACATCGGAGTAACCTGGCGTACTTCCTTCGACGATGGAAACACTTTTCAACGATGATTTTTCCTCATCGTGAAAACGAACAATACCTTCTGTGATATATGCGTTCTACCTACCGGAATGGAGTATACAGCCGGAAATATAATATCAACCCTGAGATGCGTTGTGAAAGCTTTTACCGGCTCGAGATGTTATCGAAATTATGAATAACCCAGTTGCTGGTTTATTTAGTGTCAAATTCGTAGCATTGCTGGAATCTATAGCAGAACATCACGTGTCGTTCTACAAAGTAACCCGCATGTAGCCAGAGGAACCTGTGGGTTTCGATTTTTCCCAAATTTCAATGTCGCTGGGGTCATAAATGGCAGGATGCAGATAGAGGACGAGTTTTCGAACACCTGAATTTCTTCATGGTATCTATACCGAGCATGAAAATCATGAAAATAGCACGAATGTTGGTTTAGTGGCATGAAAACAAGCATGCATTTTGATCATTTTACTCAAAAAGCATTTTTGAACATTTTCCCCTCAATTTTTAAATTGAAGAATTGCTTTTAAATCATTTTTCAGCTTCATTTTTTAAATAAACGGGTCAGATTCAAATAAAAAAAAATCAGAATTTGAATGAAAATTACTGTCAAAGTTAAAATAGTACGTAATTATAAGAATGTTTATAGTAATTTATCGACATTACTAAAATATATACGATGATTTATCGTAATTATTAAAATATTAACGGTAATTTACCGTAATTACCTGAATATGTACGGTAATTTACCGTAATTACCTAAATATGTGAGGTAATTTACCGTAATTACCGAAATACCTACGGTATTTTACCGTAATTACCGAAATGTGTATGGTATTTTACCGTAATTACAGAAATATCTACGGTATTTTACCGTAATTATCAAAATATTCCCGGTAATTTACCATAATTACCTAAATATGTATGGTAATTTACCGTAATCACTTGAATATGTAAGGTAATTTACCGTAACTACCTAAGTATGTATGGTAATTTACCGTAATTACCTAAATATGTACGACAATTTACCGTAATTACCGAAATATCAACGGTAATTCACCGTAATTATCAAAATATTCGCGGTAATTTACCATAATTACCTGAATATGTATGGTAATTTACCGTAATTACCTAAATATGTATGGTAATTTACCGTAATTACCTGAATATGTACGGTAATTTACCGTAATTACCTAAATATGTGAGGTAATTTACCGTAATTACCGAAATATCTACGGAATTTTACCGTAATTATCGAAATATCTACGGTATTTTACCGTAATTATCAAAATATTTACGGTAATTTACCGTAATTATCAAAATATTTACGGTAATTTACCGTAATTATCAGGAAAAAAATTATGAAATGCGTCTACCGAGCATTCAAATCATGAATAACATGAAAATAGCGTGAATTTTCATGCTCTCAATCCAGTAGTTGCCATTTTCTTGAAAATTGAGATATTTTTATACGTGCTCGAGGTACGTGGAAAAATAGTAATTTTCTACCGGCATCGATCCAATTCGGCTATAAAGATAAGAAAAACGAGGTAATTTAGAAGGGAGAGTCGGGCTGAGTAAAGTCACCCCATCGTAAGTGGATTTACGATAAAGAACGAAGCTTTCGTTTATTGAACTTTGGATTCTTTTTAAACGATTATTATATGTAAAAAGCTGCTCGAACGTTGGAAAAATTCTCATTATTCGATGCCAATGCACCGAATGTGGTATTCGATCAAAGGAGACGAAAGGGAAGGCAGTTTGGAGGCGAAATTTTTATACGTCTTGGAAGAGCATCCGAGACGACGCCACCTTAATGTCGTATCCTAATTAAATCCGCTCGGTATTGCATTCGACGTATGTACGTGAACAATTAAAACTCGCAGCCGAATAAAAATAAGAACAGGAAATAGGATTTTTGTTTAAAAAAATGGCAGACAACCAAAAAATTCCAAGTTGTTTTTCTCGATCGAGTTCGGCATTGGAGATGAATTTGTACTGTACTTGTGTGTAATGCATCGTTTCCAAGATGATTCTTTTTCTCTCTGTACTCATGGGAAGAAATTTTTGCCCCAGATGTTGGCTGCACTGAGGCAATGTGTGAGAATATACATTCCAAATGTAGACGGCTTCGGGTATAGATAATGCGTTACCACAAAGAGGGAGAGGAAACAAAAGACGCCGTCGACCGAAGAACTGATGTAGATGGCCTTCGGTGTGTGTTATTCGAGTGGTTGAATGTCCGATCGCGATGTGTACAGAGTGCTGGATCCTCGGCCAAGGTTACTTGCCTGCAGTCGATGTTCATCCTGCCCTTCGACTCTGCGCCCTGTCTTTTTTCACTCCCTTCTATCCTGTGCGAGCCAAGCTCCCTATAAGTAGGCGCCATTTACACTGGTGTGAAAATTTCAATCGATGGAGGGTTCGGCTGAGGTGAACTTTGGGAGAGATTTGACGATGAAATTTGGCCAGTTGGTAGGACTGATTACCTATTTGGCGAATCGATCGTGAACGTCATGTCGTAAAATTTCTTAGAAGATTTTCAGGTAGTCGTGTGGCTATGTGTGGTCATTCGAACGTCATTGAACTTTGAGTACTTGGATGATATCTGCATGAAAATTTATGGGTAGCTGTAACTAAATATTGGCGAAGTGTTCGGTGGAATTAATATCTGTTTGGTTTTTTTCATTCGAGAAAATTTATCGTTTATGAGCCTACTTTAAGAATAGGTGTGAGCGAAAAAATTCTTCAGCGGATTGATCATGAAATTTCATGTTTTTCTGATGATCGATTTATTGTACTTGAAATCAAGTTATAAAGCGGGAGAGGGAAGAATGTCGAGAAAAATGAATTCTATAGAGTTGTGTGACGAAATTTACTTTAGAGGGCAACTCAAACGTCAGAGTTAGCGAGGGAAAGGGGAAGGGCGGAATATGCTGAATTAAGTACCTTATTCTTTTTCGTATTGTTTGAATCTAAAGCAGTCAAATATGGTGAGATTCTGTCTTTTTGAATCAAAATAAATTTCTTTGAAAATCAGTGACTGATTTTTTTACTGATCTTTCAGTCAAAAGTTACCAAAATTTTCTAACAGGATATGAATTGATTAAGAAAACAGTGAAAAATCACAAATTTTCAGTAAAATTTAGTCTTACTGATTCCAATAAGGTATAGAATTTTGCCAATGACTGATTTAAATTTATATTAGTATAGCTATTTTAACAAAAATGTCCAATTTTCTCATCTTTGATCAATAATTTTTGAAAAAATTACCTGGAAAGGTTATTCAAACGTCAAAGTTTTGTAAACAGTGGGAAAAATGCTGTAAAATCGGCGAAAATTCACTAAAAAGTCAGTAAGGTATCTGAAATTTGTTGTAACTGCATAAAATTCTTTGAGAAATCAGCAAAAATCCATTGAACCTTTGCTGCAATTCTGACTTTTTGGGAGTACTCCCTCATTTATAAATCAAGTGAAAATTATCGAAAATTGTTGGAAAACAGTTATAATTGTAGCACACAGAAATAAATCAGTGAAAAAATTTCGCTAAAAGCAAACAGTGAAAAAAATTGCTGAAAAATTAGTGAAAATTCACTAAAAGTTTAGTATAATCTCTAAAATTTTCTGAAAATCGTAGAATTTTTCTGATTTTCCTTATTGTTGCTTTTTAGTGATTCGAAATGAGAGAGAATAGCATTTTATGCTTATAAAAATCACACATTCAATTATTCTGTGCCTGATAATTTGATGTTTTCATTTTTACTACGCAAATAGAGTAATCTCAGGTCAAGATATTTTTCACGACGACTTTTTGCTGAAAAAATGTCTGGAGAACTTTTTGATATGCATCTACTTGATTCAGGTTTCTCATTCGGTGGCTGTAAAATTTTTGAATCGTTGAAATTTATAAAGAAATAACTTCTAAAAAAATTTTTTTAGCATAATGATGATGAAAAATTGATGATTTTTCTTAACGTTAATTTTCCCGGAAAAAATTCTTCGCCATTTACTTCAGGATTATACATTCAGTTTTTTTGTGTTTTCATATGAAAAAAAAAAAATTATCAATTTGATATTTTTTCTTTGTCAAGTATTTGATTTTGTGGCCAAAAGGAAAATTTGAAGAATTTTGGTGATTATAATTTTGTGTTTTTCATACTACTTTATGGTTATGAAATAATTTTAAATTCCTCTGTTTGCTTGCAAAGTTTTATTCTTTGAAATTTTCAAAAAAATTAGGTACCTATTTTGAATTTTTTTTTAAAAATCAACGATAGTTTGCCAAATTGATTTTTATTTGATTAGTGATCTTTGTGATTGCATGATAGGAGCAGGTGTAACATTTCTTTCGATAATTTTTCCTTTCTCCTCTCCCCCTGCAAATTTATATTGCAATAACCTTGAAAACTTTGTCATTTCGAGGTTTCTAGGCCAATAATTGAAAAATTTTTCAACTGATGTAATCTGTAGCTTCAAAAAATTCTTGAAGCAGGATTTAAAATACATACAATGATTTAGAAATTTGAAGAAAAAAAAATGAAAAAGTAACCATGACGTTTAAAATTTAATTTCATTCAAACAAGTTATCATGAAAAATCTCGGAATTTCAAAATTTTAAAAAGAAAAATTGACGATGAAGTTCCCTCTGCGTTTGCGAGTCCACTTTAAAAATTGGTCAGTTTCGATATTTATTCAGAAAAGTAAAAATTATTTCAAATTGAAAAAATTGAAGGGATTGTATTTTTTTTGTAATTTTGAATTTCAGCTTCAGCTCATGTTTTATTGCGCCATTTTGTGTTCTTTTATGAATTTTGCTTTGGCAATTTTTCGGATATTAAATTTGAAAATATGGTACGAATTTTCGACGAGAATTGTTCAAACAAAAGTTTAAGAACGTCAGAAATGAATTTTCAGAGTGAGAAAAATTAGTAAACCCAAAAATTGGTAAACATTTTATTACAGTAGAAAAAAAAAACCAGAAAATAGTAAAGATTTTGTTGATTTTTTTTTCAAGATTTAGAAATTTTCAACATTTTGCTCTTCTTTGGTAAAAGTGAATTTATTGTTAGGTAATCTGAACATGGCAGTCAACGTTAAAAGTAATAGACTAAAATATTAATTTTTCTCTTATTCCTTGAATTTTTTAATCGAAAAATATTAAAAAGTGAAGATTCTTTTTCGATCAAATTTGAAGCTGCTGGGGAAATGGTGAGAAAAATCCAGAAAATAGCAAGAATTTTCATTTTTTAGATCCAGCAGGTATCGTGGATTTTGGGATGTCTGAGTGAGCGATTTGAATTTGGTAAAGATGAGAATTTTTCCAAATTTGCTATCTACAACGCTCCTCTCCCCTTCTATGATAGAAGGCAAACGGTGTTGTTCAATAAAGTCAATTTCTCGAGAAGGTGTAAAAATTTTCTGTAAGTGGTTCTTTCGTTTTCAAAATCTGAGAAGGAAGAATTGCTTGAAAATCTAATTGAGTATTCTGGTAGATATTTTAGTGTATCGAAATAAAACAAATTCAATGGTGAAATTCGAGATCCTCCCTCCTTCCCTCTTCATCCTACCCTCAGTGACTCAATTTTAAAAAATTCGCTTTCAAATGAATTTTTTGAAAATTTTTACTCTTGCTTCATTTAATTTCTTTAAAATTTCATTCAACAAAATAAAAAATGTGCAAATAGTATTTAAAATAATTTTTCTCACCCCCTCCCCATTCGACACTACCTGACTACTGAAAAGATAAAAATACATTATTAGAATATTATTCACCATTTTTAATTCGTGACTATCCACGAAGAAAGAGACCTGGGGGATAAAAACAGGGTCTAAAATAAACAAACTTTTTTGCCACTTTACTTTTTGCATTTTTTTTTTTTTTTGCAATAAAACTTGGAAGAAATTCTTGTACAGAATGTCGATTTAAAAGCTTGTTTCACATCCTAGGAACTTGGGAGTGATTTTCTGAAAAATTCCCCCCCCCCACCCTCTACGTCTTTCTTTCCTCGATAGTCACATTATAATTTTCGCTCGTAAATTTTCAAATCATAACTACTTAGATACGTATGAAAATATTTCGCAGTCAATTAAGTAAATAATTTTTAGTTTCAATTTCAACTATTTTTGAATTCAGATTTCATGGTCCTATAATTCCAAAATTCTCCTCGACTTTATTCACATCACACAGTAAAATAGAGTAAGTAGGTAAATCAAAATAACGAACGTTCAATTCGAATCCCCCCCCCCCAATCTTATTCCTCTCCATCTCATAATCAACGAAGGAAATTCTTTTCGAAAAACCTACATTACCTCACACATTGGTGTAAATTAAAATTCATATAAACTCATCAAATCATCGATTCGTGAAATTAGCTTTTTTCCTCGTATCGTACACCAATATGGAGATAGAGTGAGACCAAAACTAGTGGTATTCTCATGTAAAACACACCTACAAGCGCTTCTTTATCCCCTAACGGCTGTCGTTACCGGTGAATTTACAACGTTCACAATCGCCGGCTGTTCTGTAACCGCAGTTTCTAAATTTAAACGTTTTTTCTAATAAAAAAAATACTACTTTTTTTTACTCCAAACCGTAGGCCGGACTGATTACTCACGAAGGCGAAAAACTTCCCAATTTACCAAGAATGAAAATCAACCCGTGTTTTTTTCTTATGGCCATATTTCGATCGAATTACGAGTAGGTATGGCATAATTCGATGATATAATACGTAAAATACTGTCTCGAAGAGCTTTTTCTACAATGTAAATGAAGTATAGCGAAGAAAGTCGAAACAACGCCCATATATGACAAGATTTGTGACGGCAGCGTAGCGTTCGTTCGGAGTTTTTATTAATTTCAAGGTCATCGATAATAAAAGCTTTAAAAGTAGCTACAGGAGATTTTCTCGGCCCGTAGTAGGCGTCAGAAAAAGTATTTTGGTGAATGGGAGATGCTGCGTGAGTGATTAACGTGTATACGAAATACTAGGTACATCTCGTAATAAAAAGTTTTATTTTGGTCATTTTTCTAAAAAGTAAAATTATAGCTTGTGTTGAGATTTTACGAGTGAGATTTCCATCGAGGCGGGTTTTATTGTATATGAAATTATAACTATATGAGGAATAAAGTTACACCGGCAAGCTTTTCTTTTTATCGACGCTTTATAACGTTTGCCAGAGAAAAGAACCGAATCCCACTCGTGATACTTTATGAATTCGCGAGACGTGAAGGATAAATTATTTCGTTTACGACCAATCATAATATCCGGTAATCTTTCACGTAACATCTTTAAAAACATCTTAATAGGTGAACTTCTCGATACTCTTAATGCCTAATTAGATATGTAAATTAATTACGAAACAAAAGAAACCAAACTTGTTACATCCGATCGTATTTATCCGTTCAAACAGGTATTAAAAAAATAACGACGTTGTAATACGCGCCGAGATAATAACTTTCAATTTCATAAATTATTTTTCCTGTCAGATGAGTCGTCGTCGTTGTCCCGGGGTAATTAAGAATTCGTATGACATGGCGGATCCCGAATCGTTCGTGTTAGGGTTGGAGAATGGGAATTGATTTCGGAGGCGAGTAAAAGGGTTGCGCGAGAGGGATTCGTGACCAAAAGGGGTGAACTCGACGAGACGCGGTTTGCTGGGCGAAATTGCTATTTTTTGAGTTTTGTAGTAGACAACGAAATATAACGAGGATTTATGATACTGAATGGTGTATAAATGTCGGGAACGTTGTAAGGTTTTTATGTAAGTAATAGAAATATAAAAATCGATTTTTACTTTATCCTTGCAATTGAAACAATTGTCGCTTGAATTTTATAAAACAAAAGTTTGCCCGGTTGCGGATTTCTTCGATATGTTTCGCGAAGTTTTACTGTTTCGTTTCTTTGAGCAAGTTTTAAATGAATCGAGTCTGGAAATTTATCACAATGTTGCTTTTCTTTGATAAAAGTTTCCGCTGGGGTTTTTATTTCTACATGATGCGAATATCGTAGGTGGATATAAAATGGTTATAAAAGTTGAGAAAATATAATTGCATTGGATTCGAAATTAAATTACGGAATTATTTTTAGCCTGTGTGAAATGTATAATTTATCGGTTGTATGGCGAATTCGTTGATTATGCAACGTGTTCGACACAGATATCGAATAAGTTGCCGAAGTTGGTGTTTGAAACGAATGCCAGGTTCGTATGAAAGCGAAGAAGTATGGAAAAATATGTCCTCTCAATTTGAATCAGTGAAAAGTAACTGAAAAGTTATAAGAATTGCAGTTTAGGGAAGATCAGCCCATTCTGTGATTTTCATTTTCAGCGAATTTTTCGCTGATTTTTCAAAGAATTTCACAAATTTTTCGGCAAATTTTGGAGATTTTATTGTTTTTTCGGTGAAATTTCGAACCCATCTGCGTCACATTGGATTTTTTACACCTACACTGGAAAAACAATTTGAAATTTGTCCAAAAAAATAATAACGTGTGTCAATTCACAAAATTGGCATTTATTGCGAAATTGGTAAAGTATGTTTTTTATGCAATAAATTTTATCAAATTTCGTGATAAATTTTATCATCTATTTTTTTAGAGTAAATTTCGCCAATTTTGCAAATTAGGACCCGTTATTATTTTTTTGAATAAAATTTATTCATCTTTTGGATAAAATGCATCTATTCATTTTTGCAACTTCATTTTTTTTAGAATATGTAACACTTGGTAAAATTCGCTAAAATTAATTTTTCATCTTGAAAATATAGGTGCCGTACCACCTTTCTTATAGTTAGTCTCAATTTCGCTCAGTATGTTGCCTGCGTTTATTTCAAATTGAACAAAACACTTTGCCGACTTGGTTGCATATCCTGAAATAGAAGGCGTTGGTACGTGCTGGCAAATAATTATTCTCAAAATATTGAGATTTGAAACGACGGCGTTCGAACGTTCAACCACCCCTGACCTCACCACCTTTTTTTTTGGCAAGCCAGTCACCGGAGATTCAAATTTAATGAAATTCATTAAGTGTAACTCTGAAAGTCCGCTTAGGATGAATATTGGGCTGAAATCTGAAAATTCATCCCAAATTCATCTTGGCCTTGAAAATTTGAAAATCAGTTGGAGATGAATATTGAGATGAAAATTCATCCTAAATTGATTCAAAGCTTAAAATTTCATAAATGAGCTCGGAATGAGCATTGGGATGAAATTTCATTTCGAGTTCATCTCTGGCTTAAAAATTGAAAAATCAGCTTTGGATGAAAATTGGGATGAAAATTCATCCTGTGTTCATCCCAGGATTATAAATTTGATGAAAATCTTGGGATCATTATTGGAATGAAAATTAATCCTAAATTGATCCAAAGATTGAAAATTCATAAATAAGTTCGTAATGAGTATTGGGATGAAATTTCAGTTCAAGAGCCAGGCTGAAAATTGGAAAATCAGCTTTGGATGAAAATTGGGATGAAAATTCATCCCAGAATTGAAAATTTTATGAAAAATCTTGGGATGGATATTGAAATGAAAATTCATTCCAAATTTACCCTGAATTCATTCTAGGTCTAAAAAATTCAAAATTATGTTTGAGGTGAACAATGAAATGAATATTCATCCCTCTCAACTTAATCTCACACTTGTAATTTTGAAAATCTGCTTGGAATGATTATTAGGATGGAACACCCCCCCCCCGTTCATCACAAATTCATCCCAGTTCTAAAAATGTGATAAAAGCTCTGGATGAATATCATGGTGAGAATTCATTCAAAGTTCATCTCAGGCTCAGGCTCGAAAATCCAAAAACCAGATTGAGATTGTTATTGAGATGAAAATTTACTTTACTTCAAATTCATCCCAGAAATCAGAAGAAAGAAGAATTATTGCAGCGAAAATGAAGTTCATGTGAAGAACAGCAGGAATGACTCCAAGGGATAAGATCAACAGGGAAAAAATGGAGAGATCGTGTTGAAAGGATGGAGGAATACAAAATCACCAAAACTTGGAATAAGAGGAGGAGAGGAAGACCGAAGTGAAAACTCATCGACACATCAGACTCTTTCTTTAGAGAATTCCATACCACGAAAGACAGACAGGTCTATTGAGCTAGCTCAGACACGGATACGACAATTAAAAATTCAATAATAATTTCGGGATGAATAAAGGAATGAAAATTCATCACAACTTCATCCCAGGCTTGAAAATGAGAAAATCAGCTTGAGATGAATTTTAGATTGGAAATTCATCCCAAATTAATCTCGAGCTTAAAAATTCGAAAATGAGCTTGAGATAATTATTGGGATGGAAATTTATTCCAGGCTTGAAAATTGAAAAATCAGCGTGAGATGAATTTTGAGTTGAAAATTCATTCCAAGTTCATCCCAGGTCTAAAAAATTGAAAGTCAGTTCGAGATGAGAATTTATCACAATAATGAGCTCGGAATACAAATTGAGATGAAATTCTATGTATACAAAGTTCACTTTGGTTCATCGCTGGAATGAAAATTTGAAAATCAGTTCGGAATGAATATTGAGATGAAAATCCATCCCAAATTCATCCTAAAGGGTTGAAAATCCGAACAATTTTTTTCATTGTTTGCTTTCATAGTGATATTTTTCACTGATTTATTGCTATGCTTCAATTTTTATTGCTTTTCAGTGATTTTCGATAATTTCCACTGATTCAGAAGCAAAAGATTATTCCTCTTCAATACGATCTTTTCTCGCACCTCATGTGTATGAGAAATTGGGTGTGCAATTGATGCAATCGCGGAAGATTTATTCCAAGAGCCTTGCTAGATCTTCAACTTCCAAAAATTTTATGATTTGGGCTTGATTTTCAACCGAAAATTCAGTTTTGTCATCGTTTGAGGAGAGCTAACAGCCTCCCCTTTACCCCTCCATTTACTTTTGCCTGATTTGATGAATCTTTGAGGAATTGAGATTAATTTAATTATTTTGAATTTTTGAATCGAAACGTTCGAGTTCGTTGAACGAAGCCTGGCAGACGATAAATTATACCTCTGCCGATGCCGCAGTCGCTGTATTATTACGTTAATTGGATTGCCTATATTTCGCTTTGAAGGAGTAAAATACTACGAATTACTCGAATTGTTGAAAACCTATGGTAAAAATGAATATGTAAGTGAAAAATTCATTTTTACGATAATTATTTCTAATAAAGTCGGTACATTTTGGGAATTTCTAAAAATCCAAAATATGCATTAATATGTTCGTAATGTTGGAAGGTATGTCGCAGAATACTAATAAAAATTAGACTATAATTTTCGTCACGCAATATTTGCACGAACATATTGTTTGCGTTTGGCTAAAATAAAAATAACTACGGTACCCCTGTCTGGCGATACAAATAAGCGTCGCTGGTCGCCGAATAAACCGAACAGAATGTGATGTGAATTGTCATAAACTGCTATTAACCGTGGGTTAGTAACCTTTCGAAAAAATAAACGACGGTTGCTAAATGAAAAATTGCAGGTGCAGTGCGAAAAAAATCATTGCTTGGGATTGTATCCTTACGCACGAATTTTCACGATATTTTTTTTCGAGCCTAGAAAACGAGGGTTGGAAATTCGATGCATTCGGCGTGCGAGAAATTTTATTACGGAGCGTGACTGTTTTTGGAATAAGTTGCGATGTGTTTTTCTTTCCGGTAACGTTTTGCAATTTCAAGAAGACAAGTAATAAGTGGCGAGTTCAATATGTTGGAGTTTTATTTTGAATCGGGATGTTCTATTTGGATTGGATTTTTTCGTGTGCTTCAATTTGTAATACTCGCAGAGGCTCGAATTTCAAGAGTTTTCTGCCTGCGAAAATTGTTATTTTATTGAGAAATTGGTATTTGTCGTTTTATCAAAAGTGTGGTTTTTGATGAGAATTTGAGATGTTTTCGTTTCGCGTTTGAGCTAGAGAAAAATTTGTAATTAGGTGTTTTTAAATGAACTTTTCGAAATTTATTTTTTAAGACTCTCAGTTTTAGTAATTTTAATTGAATTAAATCGTTTTCCATTTGATTTTTTTGGAAGGAGAGTCAGAATTAATGTCTGGTGTTGGTTTGGAATTTTATTTTACTAATTTTTATATTTTTTTCCTCATTGTATCCATTTTTTTTTTCAAATAAATTGATGAAACTTGAAAAAAAAATGGAGCATTTTTTTGAAGGATTTTTTGCGTGTTTCGTTGAAATCATATTTTGATGTTGTCTGCCTTATTACGAAGTTCAACTACTTGTATGCCTGAGCGTTAGATGTTTTGCATACCATTTCGCCTGATTTGCGCCGTTAATTTCACAGCTTATGCAAATTTATTAACATCATTTTCGGAACAACACATTCATTAAAAATATCAAAGGAAATAATGAAAACTGAAGAAATTTGAACGAAATAAATTTCCTAATTTGTTGACATCATTATTTTTTATTTTGGAAACGAATTGAATCTTACGTTGATTTATGGAACAGCTGGAAATCGTTGGAAAATTTTTCAATTACGAATTGTGAAAATATTTTTCAACTTTTTTAAACTCGTGCCCCGAACATTTCCGTTGTATTTTTGAGAAAAAAAAACTGTTAGAAGATGATTCAATGAAAAAGTTGCTCAGTAAATCATAAAATTCTATATAAATATCCCGTCAGTAGCATTTTTTTGCCATTTTATCCGTTTTGAGGAAGTTTATATTGGCTATTTTTGTCATTTCACGATATTTCCGATTTTGTGGCCTATTGAATCGACAACGGCGGAAGTTGGAGTAGTATTCGAATTCGATAACTTTTCGTTGTGCGGATTTATGCAAAGCAGTTGATTTTTTTTTACGAAGCGTATATTTTCGTTTGTTGAAAAGTGGGTGTTCGAAGAGTTGGAGTTTGTCGAAGTCGATTTTTAATTCTGGGTTTTCAAGTGGGTAGTTTAAGAGGTGGTGGAAGAGGATGGTGTATGGGGGGAGGGGGGTCTCATCTTATATCTAAAGGATATCTAATTTGTGAGTTTGAAAATCTCAATGTGCTTTCAAATTTTTAGGGAGAAATAAAAATTCGTTGGTTCTAAGATGTCTAGAAAGTGTATTTAAATGATTCGAAATCGACTCAATTCTATGCCTACGATTCAACTTTCAGGCGGGTCCAAAATTCACTAACGTCTTCGAAATAGCTATGAAATTTGTTTCATCCTTTAAAATTAAAATTTGAAACAATATTTCAAACTGAATTACAACTGAAGTGATATTTTATCTTTTCTTAATAGGTACATTTCGAATATTTGGAAAAGTGGAATTTTTTTTTTTTAAGTTCAGCAGGTTTTAAAATGTGCGAATGACTTGCTTGTTGTGCTAGTTTTTTCAAAAAATTATGGAAAGAGTTGTTAGAAATTTGTACGAGTATATATATAATGAATTTCAGCTTTCAACTAAAAAAATCGCAACAGATTCGTGTGCAGTAGTTCAAACAATCTCTATTGATTTCATTTCCACGATGAACGCCCTCAAATTTTGAAAATTCACTTCACATTTCAGCTAACAATTTTTTTTCCATAATATTCTTCTTCCGAGGTTGTGTCCAGCTGTTCGAGTTTACCCACTTGGTTTTTTTGGGGTGTGTAAGGGGAGGGGGGAATTTGTACTTCGTTTCTTGAGGTATCAAATACTTACGATTCTGCTTCTTTTTTTTTTGTAAATTCAAAAAAAAAAAACTCCAAAGAAATTAAAGGGACAAAATTCTAAATTTTGAAAATTTTCAACTGTTGTATGAAAATGATAGTGTTTTGGCATCCTAAATGCAATTCTGACCTTGCTTCTTCAAAAACT
Source organism: Pseudococcus jackbeardsleyi (assembly GCA_038380155.1). Taxonomy (NCBI): domain Eukaryota; kingdom Metazoa; phylum Arthropoda; class Insecta; order Hemiptera; family Pseudococcidae; genus Pseudococcus; species Pseudococcus jackbeardsleyi. The sequence continues at coordinate 38,308,286 of CM076241.1, forward strand.
TACAGAAGAGTTTCGATGAAAGAATCCGGGGAAAAAGCGAAGTACCTACAAAATTTTTAAAAATTTTATGGTCAGTATTGAAGTTTTCAAATTTTTTGCCTCCTAAAGTGTCTCAATTGATATCTAGTGAAGTTGTTCAAAATCATTTTGCAAAAAACTGTAACTGACTCCAAAAGAAATCATTTTCAGATGTCAAAATAATGAAAATTTAAATTTCTAAAATTTCATATTTTTTCTCGGAATTGAATGAGAAATTTTTCAAACCAAAGTTGTTTCTCAACACCTAATGTACATTTTCATTCCTTATCAAAATTCATTTTGACGCAACTTATGTCTCTTAAATTTGGAAACGATGTTTTGAAAAAACTTCAGAATGACAGTTTTCTTCGTTTTCTGTGAAAAGTTCAACTTTTCTCGACAGTACGAATCTCTTCCCCTCCCTTTCATCTCAAAAGGTGGGCCCACGAAAAAAAATTGAACCTTGTTATCGTGATTAATTTTGGAGCAATTTTTCTCGTTGGTTCAATTTTTAAGATAAGGGTAAGGGAGAGAAGTCTCTTCTATTGGGAAAAGTTGAAGAAAATGGTCGTAAAATATCTCATTGGAGAAGAAATTTAATTTTGAATACTTTTTTTTAGCGGTTACAACTCTTGTCTCATTTCCGAAACTTTTTCTTGAAAATGAAAAAAGCGTGATTTTGAAATTTTCTCTAAACATCATTTCCATTTTTTTTTTGAGGGGGAGGGCAAGCTCATTTTTGAATTTTGAGACTCACCCGCTAAAAGCTAAAATAAATCACTAATATTTGAAGTGTCGCTAGTGGAAAATTTGTGTGAGATTATGAAAGATGATATGAGTGCTTGAAAAAAGTTCAGCTTTTGAATGCCCGTTTTTCTAAAAATTTTCGCCCTCGTTCGCTCGGGCTCAATAAATTTACACAATTTTATTTTCAAAATTATGGTATGAAACTTCTTCCTTTCCGAGCTTAGACAATTGATATTTTCAAGTGAAAAAGTTGTCTTTTTAATTTATCGAAAGGCTCGTAACGATTTCGATTGCAATTTTCAAAAATGTTGCGTGATTTTTTGAAAGAAAATCAGATTGTTTTTTCTGAAAGTCTAAAAAAACAAGGAAAAAAAACACAAATTTCACCTATAATGAAGAAATTTTTGGATTTTGGAGGTCATTTTTTTCAAAAATTTTTGCTCTCGCTTCGCTTAGGCTCAGTGAATATTTTTTTCCCCCGAAATTATGGTAAAAACTCTTCTCTTCCATCTTAAATAATGAAATATTTTGGAACAGAAAAAATGTGTCATCCTAAAATGAGTTTGATTTTTTTGGAGGAGGGAGGTGGGGTGAGGGTACAATATTAATTTTGAAAATGTCATGCTGAAAGTCCTTCAAAGGTCCTTTTTTTGGGGGTTGAGATTTTGTTAGACACCCTGTTTTTGTTTGAAAATTTCGACGGTATACACACGTCTAAATTGTTAAGGGCGGTTGGGAACAGAAGGGGAGGGAAAACAGGGGCATTCGATAATTCCATTTATTTTAGTGGATAGGGCAGAAAAAATAATCATAAAATCACTCTACCTATTATCTGATGAAATGGATTTGCATTTTTAAAGTATGGACAACATCTTGAAAAAAAAAATGAACTGCGAAGAGTCCCAAACTCTTCATTTTGCATTTGAAAGAGTATTTGACCATTTTTTTCGAAAGAATTCACTTAAATAGCAAATGAAACCATCTCGGGACACCATGTTCGGCCAGATGTACTTGTGAAATTGTCTGGTCATCTTCTGGCGGAATTACCTTTTATGGGTAATTCCGCGAGTAGATTCTTACGAAGGTCGAATAGTCGGATACGAATGACACAGGTTTAGCGACTCCATCATAATACCCTCCAGATATGGTATCCGGTGCTGTATTTTCTCGTATCTCGCCAGCTCTCATTACAATTTTCTTGTGCAATTGATACCCTGCTCGTCCTCTTTCTTCTGGCCATCACGTTACGTTCTCTATGCTGAAAACGGAGTACTATTTCGATACACAGACGCCATCTGTGGACCTTGGATTATTCACCGGCGGAAAATTCATCGTAACGATACGCTCTCTAGGCTGACCGCGAGTCAACTTTGGACGGTGCTCTATTGATAAGCATGCGTTTAATATCAGCGCGTTGAACGTAGACGCGCGCGAATATAGAACAGTAAAGTTTGAACGAGTATTCTGCGAGTAATCAGCGTTTTATTTTCGGTGCTTAATTGTCGTTTGTTTTCCGGAGCTGTGTTCGCGACCAAAAAAATATACGTAAATTGCCAATCATCGGTGCGAAATTTTTTTCATTGGGGTGCCCTTCTTCGATGGTGTTTGTGATCGTGTCGAGTGTCCGAATCAGCGAAAAAGTTTTCTCCTTTGGTGTGATTTTTTTATAGTGATGATCGTTCGGTTTGGTGTTGTTAATGTTGTTTCAAGGTTGGAACAGTGTATGTCCCAGTGATCAGAACTTGCAAGAGATTCAGCAGAAATTGAACCGTAGCAGGACCCCTGGCTGGACGGTGCATGTGACTCCTCACAATAGATTGTATTATTGCAAGTGAGTCTGCGAATTGCGTAATTACGACTTTTTTTTATCATTCACGGACCATTCAACGACGTATACGATAACTCGTGATCTCCGAGAGGTTTTTTGATAACCTGCATGACAGATTCGAGCCAAATTACCCCATCTTTCGGATCGAAAAATACATATTCATGAGAATAAATATAAATGCAGATGAGTATGCATTCCCAGCATCATTCGACTAGTTCGAAATTTCGGCCTGGCGTAAAAAGATCTCAACGAGGTTGTTTTTTCGACTGGAAAAATATATCAGCTTTGTTGACACACCAGCCCGGGACCGTTTCGTTAATTAATTTTTCGCTACGGGCCGAAAAAAAACCCTCGTACGGTGGCTCCCACACGAGCGTTTTTTGTAGATGAAAATACGTCTAAAAAAAGCGATTATTGCGATGTTTACTCGAATTGTTAACATTTTAGCATGTTTTGCGGCTTATTCAACGTACACACGCGTTTGCATTGTGTACATTTCGAACGTTAACCTCCTCGCCGTACTATTACAGATTACTATGCTAATTATCGATGTGGTCCTTTTGTCGGAATCCAGTGGTTGGTAAATTTTCAACGCGTTTTATCTGGCCGACTTTGATTTGTTATGGTTTTTTTTTTTTCAGCTAGTCCGTTACGTGTGTATATTTATCGATACGCGAGTCGATTGATTTACCACTAATGAGCTAATCTAGATTATTATTTTTATGCTTATTATGGACGGTCTGTACGGTTGGTCTGGTTTCGTAGCAGATGTACGTCTTTTTTTGGGGTTATGGAATCGGCGAATTTATGCGAAAGATGAGATTGTCATGGCCGACTAATGCGTTCTTCTCGTCTATAAGGTACCTATATTGGAACGTAGTGTCGAGTACAGTTGGAAGATGTTTAGTATTCCACTCGAGCAATAACTAACGTTAGATTCGCATATGTCGCGTGAGTGTACGTTGGAACGTGGGTAAAGTGTGCTCAAAATGCGTTCGGAAATTTTGACACGGTTCGAGGTTTTGGATCTAATTGCGAATATTTAATGGTAGGGTACCCGATGATTGTAGTATCGATCGTGGGTTGAAGAGATGGATGTCGTATTGGCAAAAGTAGAGAGAAAATTCGATAGAAGGAAGATATGCAAATCGGTGATGTCTACGTTCGGCGTTATTACGTGAAATGAAGCGTTAAATATTGTCAAATGAGATGAACAAACATCTATCAGCCTTTTAAATATGTATTTGCCGGTGTTTAATGGCGGGATTCCGGGTCTATGGGGGGAAATGACTGAAAAATATGCTGGAAGTTGATATTTCGGAGGATTAGTGATGTGAATTTTTCGAATGTAAAGTGGATTTTAATGGGAGGATTGTGAGAATTGGTGTATTCGAGATTGAAGTTATTATGAAAGTTGTGAGGAGTGAATATTTGACAAGAATGGAAGAGGGGAAGAGAGGGGGTAAATTATCAAAATGTGAAATTAACTCCCCTCTTTTCTCATCCTTATTTTGTAAAATTTTATTTAAAATGTTGATTTTGGCTTCGACTTGAAACTCGAGGATCTAAAATGTGATTTTGAAAATGATATTTTCATTTTAGAAAGTTTGGATCAATTAATTTTGAATATGTATGATTCTATCTCATCTTTTCTCCAAAACTAGCAACTCTTGGTCAAGTAGGTACAGCAGATCAAGACAAGTAAAGCTGTCAAGATTTTGACGTTTGACCAAGAGGTCAAGTTAGGCATGCAAAGTCAAGTTTTGACTCAAAGGTCAAGCTTTTTTTGAAAATTAAAAAATTCATTTTTACGCTTGATAAATAACACAGGTCGACAAAAATTTCTGTTTCTGGGTTCTCATGAAAAAATTCTGTTTCTAGACATCAAAATACATCACTCTGATCAATCCTGATTTCCAAAGTTTGCTTTTTTTGGGGGGGGGGGGGGCAAAAAAAACAGATTTTTCGAGGGCAATAAGCCTGAGCATTACAAAAAAATTGGGGGAATTTTTTTTTGGTAATGCTCAGAGGCTTATTGCCCTCGAAAAATCAGTTTTTAGACCCCACTCCCAGAGCAAACTTTAGTCCAAAAAAATATTTTTTCCTTCATTAGTTACATAAAAATAACCCAAATTTCACATCAAGGACCCAGAAACAAAAATCGTGTCGACCGGTGTAATTTAATTGAAAAAGAGCTTATATTGAATTTTTTTGAATCATATTAAAATTTTTTAGAGTCATATTTGTTTGAATTTATTCGTAAAATTTAAAAGGAGCTCGTTGTGTTGAATGAAATATTAGTTTGTAATTTTTCGTAAACATTATTATGAATTTTTTGGAGGGGGTGGTCCTAAAAAGTCAAAAAAATCATGCGAAAAGATCAAGTCAAGTCAGACTTTTTCCTCAACAAATTTTGTGAGATGCTTTTTGAGCAGAGGGAAGTTACTCTTTTCAAATGTGTAGATATTTAATTGCAAAATTTGTAAGGTATTTTTTGGTTGGAGAAATTACGCTCTGACTCAAAAAGTAAAGTAGAAAAGATGACGATAAAGTTTTTCCTGTAAAATTAGAGACATTTCAACTCTTCCTTCCCCCTCTCTTCCGTTGTGGAAATTTTAGCTCTCGTGAAAATAGAACTGATTTTAGAATTGAATAGCACCTGCAATTGAAAAATGATGAGATTCCTTCGCATTTTATTTAAAAAAGCTGCAAAAGTTCAAGGAATCTTCGTTGAAAAAATTGACTAATTTTTTTGCACCAAATTTGAATTTTTGCTATTTCAATAAAAATGGAGAGTCAATTTCTTTACTTGAAAATCTTTCAGAAGTAGATTATTACCGTTGTGTAGTAAGAAGGCCTCATTTTTTTTTTTTTTTTTTTTTTGAAAAATAGTGAAAATCAATGAAAAAAGCGAGGATTTGCAAAAAAAAAAAATTGATGGTTAGGTGTAAATAAATTGAAACCTGTATTTCGGTTCTTGAATCAATTTTTGGGCCACAGAATGTCTCAAAAACCAATTTCAAAATTTGAGTTAGTAAAAATAATTCAAGTGGCGTTGACTTAAAAAAATTACTAAATCGAAGAATATGACAATGCAAAGTAATTTTATTGAATTTAAAAAAGAAAATTTTGTGAGTTCATTGACTTCTACGTATCATTTATGATCATTGATTCAATAACATTAACTGTTATCTCCATTAATTTTCTTTTTGATTTTTCAAATTTATTTTATTTTTTTTTATCACCTTTTCTCATACTTTCGAGCAATGTAGGCATCCCAACGCACTGTAAAATTTTAAACTGAAACAAAGGTAATCAAAAGTACCTATTTTGTGAAGAAACCTCATATCCAAAGTTTGAAATGCTATAGTTCATTTCTCGAATTTTGACCAATTTGTCAAGCTTCAAAAGTACGTATTACCGTCCTGTGGAAATGAAAATAATTATAGTTGATCTACAAAACAAGCTGAAATTTGGTATATTGTCATTTTTGACTTCCTGAATCGATTGAAAGCAGTTTCAAGGCATTTCAAAGTCACCAGAGAATTTTGAAATTCTCCAGAATTGAAGAAAAGCCTGTAAAAATGGTCCATGAAAACTTGGGTTTCTAAAAACTTTACCCATTATGATGATCTATTTAGCTGAATTCAATCATAATAATTTTCAGTTCAAATCCTCTTTTTTGGCAATCAATTTTTTTAAGAAAATTGTAAAATATGACCCCAAAAATTGGTAATTATTTCATTTTCGACCTCCCTAATCGATTGGAATACTCTTGAATGAGTACGAAATATTCGTCGAAAAATCATTTCTACTTTCATTGATGACCTTTTTTCAGTGCTGGAAATTTCCAAAAAATTTTGTAGGTTCCAAAACATTAGGAAATCGTTTCCTGTCGATTTGAGAGATCGAAAATAGCCAAATATATATCGACATCCTGTTTCTTGCCTCAATGCTAACGCTGCTGTCGGCGTATTTTTCATTTTTTCCCCTGAAAATTCGTACTTGAAAAAATTGTAGATTTGACTCTACGGTTATAAATTTCAGAAAATTACACTTAAATTGGCCAAATAGGTCAAAAATTTAAGTGTTCTGAGTTTTTAGGGACTGAAATGTATTTGAACCATTTTGAAAGACTTTGCTTCAGCGCTGGAAAGTCACAACATTTTTTAGGGGCTCTTGAACCGCAAGGGGGTATGATGAGGTATTTTTGGAAATTCATAAGTATATTCAAAAATTCGAGAAATGGATTTCAGCTCCTGAAATTTTTGGATTTTGGGCTCTTTCATGATGAACTTTTGATGTTTCTTTGTTTCGGCTTGTGAAATTGAATTTCACAGATGTATAAGAAGGGACCTTGTGTAAAAAAAAAAATCGATTTCTTTATTTTTATGTGTTTGGTCCAGATTTAGTGTCATCTGGACCAAAAACGTGAAAAATGAGACTTCGATTTTTTTCACACAAGGTCCCTTCTTAACGGCAGGGTCACATATTGAATGTCTAAGATTTGAAATCCCCTCTGCTAAACTGAATTTACGTAAAATTGAAATTTCTGCATTCGTATAAAGATTACAGAACACTGAATATGCATCGAATGGAGAATTTTAATCATTTCATCGTATTACTTCACGATCATCCTACAGTTCAACTCCCCCTGTCCTCCGCCTTTCGCTTCATAAGATAATCTTTAATACAGCGTATTGACAATATAAATGAAAAATACGCTATTATATAGCCTACGCACGTGTATCCAGTTCTACAAGCCGAAACTAACGAGAACGAGCATATAAAACAATGCCCAACGATATTCGTCGTGTTCGTAGTACGTAGTAAAACAACAAACCGCTCATACTTACAGTATACGAATACCCGTACAGACCTACACACAAAGCTCGTGAATTAATCCACGCAGGCTAAAAGCGAATAAAGCTTGCACGTGGACAAAGGCGCCGTACGTAGCGCGCGAGTGTAAAAGCGTCGTAAGAGATAGGACGGGGAAAGCAAAAAAACCTTCTCTCGAAAGGGAGCGAATAGTGCGCGGTATATGCGAAATCAAACAGAAGGAATATCAGGCTTGCGAAGACGATAAAACTGCATGAACTCATTTCCTCTCTTGCTCTCGCTGCTACGGGCGTATTTACGGAACCCTTGGCGGAATGGCAGAAGATAACGACATCGGTACCGTTTGCAAAAATCCCGAAAGCCGCAGTTTCCTGCCTAGCAACGTATACTATACCAGCGGTATACTATAGATTGCAAGCTCGCTCTGTTCTGCAAGTTGTTTTGGGGAAATTCTGTGCTCACGCATATTTTTACAATGTTAGTTGTGAAAAATTGCAGTCCATTTAGCGACGAGTCATATAAAAGGGATGAATTATGGCGGCGGAAAAAGTATAAGATTTATTTGCCTAGATGGTGTCGGTTTTGGTGTCGTAAAATTACACAGCTCGGATGCTGCTTTCGCCGAGACATAATAAGACGATCGTTTTTAATGGACTGGTTGTGAAGGGTAATTATAAACGTGTGAATTGCGAGGGATTCGCTATTCGGACCCAATCTCGATACCCGGTCGCTCATGATTAAGTCAGAATGACTCCCGAGTTCGAACATCTTGATTCTATGGACTTCGTTTAAACTTTAAAATGAATATTGAATATTATTTTGTACTATTAGAAAAAATACTTGGAGGAATTAAATGATTACAGTATACATAAAATCATTCTGCGGAATGCAGATCATTGAAAATTGAAATTGACTAAGTCGGACTTGATCAATTTCAATTTTCAATGATCTGCATTCCGCAGAATGATTTTATGTATATTGTAATTAGGTATTTAATTCCTCCAAGTATTTTTTCTAATAGTACAAAATAATATTATTCATTTTAAACCTTTCTTCTTCTTATTATTTGAAATAAAATTCGTCTTCATTTACCATAATACGTAATACGTAAGCAAAATTCAATATCTCAGCTTAGCTATTATCGGAAAGTAAGCAATTGAAGGAAACGTACAATAATCGTAATTCGTAAGTAAACTAGAGAAACGAAGTAAAAAAGTGAAACGTGTCTCATCATTTTCGTTTTAGTTTCATAATTTTTTTAAACAGAAACAGATTTTTTTGAAGTTTTTTCTTTCGATAGCGATAGCGACATTCAATGGAGATAGAGATTAGTCATTTTGTTTTGAATCGTTGAATGAAAAAATGTTTGGAAGGAACAAACTTTATTGAAGAATTGTTGATTTCTGTTTCATAATCGTCAACTTCGGCGCATTAATTAATAATTAATGCGCCGAAGTAATTAATGTAAATAGCAATCATCGCCGAATGCAGTAGTACTGATAAGGACTTAGAAAAATTTCAGATGAGTAAAGAATTGAATCGTTCACGACCGGGTATCGAGATTGGGTCCGAATAGCAAAACCCGAATTGCGAAGGATGTTGGGAAGGGGGGAAGGTAAGAAGGGATGGAGGGTCTGGCAGAGAGCGTGACAGGCTGAGTGAGTCGTTCGGTGAGAATGCAGCCAATTAGGTGTCATTTTTCAAGGGTGTTGAATTGTTGATGTTGAGCTGAATTTTTAAATTGCGATTATTCAGCAGTTTTTCTATTTGGAGAAATGTTGGAATGGTTTGGAGTATCATTCTTGAATTCTAGGTGAATTGATGGGTTATTAATGGTGACGTCACTGAGGGGAAGCCAGAGAAGGCGCCTCTTCTCTAAAAATTGCTTAATTTGGCCTTTTGACTAAATTTTCTGTCTTTAGTAAAGGAGGTATCCCAACTCGGTAAAAAAATTTCCAGCTCAAACAGAAATAAATCAGGGTGTCTAACAGGTCCTGTCGGTCCGGTTGGTCCTGTTATGGTCCTGTTTTGGGGCCTTTTCAGTGAAGAGTCCTGTTTTGTAACAATTTTGGAAACCCATCCGCCAAAATAATAGCTAAAATTTGAAATGTCGTCGGTGATAACACAGTGTAAGATGATGAGAGATGATACAGAATTTCTGAAGAAATTTCAACTTATGAATGCCTTTTTTCTGCAAAAATTTTCGTTCTCGCTTCGCTCGGGCACAGTGAATTTACATACTTTTATTTGAAAGATTAGAATACCTATTACCTTCAAAACTTCTTTCTTTCCAACCGCCTAGATAATTAATATTTCATAGAGAAAAAAAATCTCCCTCTCGTCTATCAAAAAACTTGTAGCGATCTCGATTACAATATTTTAAAAAATGTTTTGTGTTTTTTTTTTTTGCGAAGAAATCAGAAAACTAGTCCTTAGATATCGGTTTTTTTTTGGAAGTTAGAACAAAACACTAAAAAAAAGTACGAATTTTACCTAATGAAGAAATTTCAGTTTCTGGGTGCCTCTTTTTCAAAAATTTTCGCCCTCGTGTGTCTTCCTTATTCTTGAATTTTTGAAATAAAATTTACACTTATTTCTTACAATTATTGAATTTTTTTTTCAAAAATTATTTGCTTGATAGTTCTTAATTTTTTGTTGAAGGGGGGGGGGGGGGGGTACAAAATTTACCTAATGATTTATAAAAGGTCCTGTTAAAGGTCCTGCTGGTCCTGTTTTGAGGGTTTGAAAGTTTGTTAGACACCCTGTAAATCGAAAGTACATCATGAAAAAACTCAAATCCAAAATTTCTGGTGCTGAAGTTTATTTTTCAAATTTTGGCAAATTTTTTAAACAAATTTCAAATCACCTCATACATATATAAAAATTTGATTTAACCAATTAAAAATCTGAAAGTTTGTAAATTAGATACCCTTTTTTTGACCGCCCAGGTCGTTTGGAAGTGGTTTCCAAGATGTTTTGAAGCCTCCAGAAAATTTTGAATTTTTTCAGATCTCCAGAAAAGCACATGAAAGAAAACGGCTCATTATATAGAAAATTTCACATTCTTGAAGCGGTTGGAATATTTCCCACCAGCTTTTGCCCCGCATCAAAGATCATTTCAGTAGTCTACTTGAATGAATGCATTGAGTAAAGGGATGAGAGAACCAAAATGAAAGAAATATCAGTTTTGGTTTAGCGGTTACGGTTTCAAAATTTTTATTTTCATTTCGGTTTTATTTTTTTGTATTTCAGTTTCGGTTTCGGTTTTGGTTATAGTTCCAGCAAAAAATAACGGTTTTGGTTTCCACTTTTTCGATTCATTTTTTTTTTTTGTTATTTTTATTGAAGTAAAGGACTAGAAATCCAATAGATCGATCAAAACACACTTTTTGTAGTATTTTTATTTCAAAAAATTTGAAAATCAGCAGAATAAAGAAATCAAGATGTTGAATGAGCTATTCTCACTCAAAATTTCGAGTTATTTTGATATTTTTGGTGGTAAATTAGTAGATTATTTTCCTTTTCTCATACACAATGAAAAAAAATAATAAATGAAACCGAAATGATAATTATTTTGGTTTTGGTTCCGGTTTACGGTTTTGGTTTCATTTTTTTGAATTTCGGTTTGGATTTTGGTTTCGGTTCTGGTTTTCTACAGATTTTTTTGTGCTTTTACGATACTTTTGAAATTTCAAAAACTCACCATTTGAGAAATGAGCCTATGAGTACCTAGAATTTGGGATATGAGTTTACAGAAGATGAATGGAGCGAAAAACTCTTCCCAATAAGACTTGTAAAGTCACTCTGCTAGGTGGAGGAGGCCTCTCTATGGGCCATTTTTTCGGAAACCGGAACTGGAACCGAAGGAACTTTTTTGAAAGTCCTGGAGCCAAAGCTGAAAATAGGAGGACTTTCTGGATTTCTTGGAAAGCCAGGGCTCCAAAACGAAGCCGGCGGGAGGAGCGCCCCTTCGGGTGTTTTTTTTGCAGTCGAAGGCACTTTTAATGAAAATCTGAGAGCCAGAATCATTTTAAAGAAAATCTCTTAGCTGGAGGGTTCAACCCCCTCCTGATCCCTGAAAACAGCCATTTCTTAAGCATGATTTTTAGAAAAATTTTATTTCAATAATATTTAGTTATGTGCTAGGTAGCAAAAACATGGAATAATTTTATTTGCGCATATTCATTAATTATTGATCAATATTTTTTGTTTTTTTGTTACAGGTGAGTTGAGAATTTTCATTGTTGCGATAAGATGTATTAATGAGTAAGTCATTTTTTATAATTTTTGAAAAATTATTTTAATAATTGGGTATTTTGAGGAAAAAATTGAAGGTTTCAGTTATGGAAAAACAGTCTGGTAAATAATTCTGAATCATATTTTTTGAAGAAATGATTCGGAAGTTTCAAAACATTTATTTCAATCTCGCAGATCTAAATTTTTAAAACCCCTTACTCGAAATTTTTCAATTTCGCATCAACTTCTGCTTCTTACCTACGAAGCTTACTAAAATAATTATACTTTACAAAATTCACCTCTAAATGCTTGATTAATTTTTTCAAAGGCTAAATTCAAATTTATTTTTAGAAAGTTTTCTAGTGAAAAAAAAAAACTTATTTAATTTTTACACTATTATTAAATCAGAAAGAGACGATGATGGGAAAAAAAACTAATTTTAGGTAAAATTGAACCCAGACGTAGAAATTTAATTTTCCGTTTCCTAATTAAATGTAAAAGAAACAATATAGAAATGGCGAAGTTATGCACAACGGGAAGAGGGTGAAAATCGTCGTAACTCGATATTAAAAAACCGAGAAGAAAAAAAAATTGAACGTATTTAAACTTGGAAGCGAGAAAAATATGAAGTGTTCGCATTCGACTCGAAAGAATGAAACTTTCGCACAAGAGTGAATTAATCCTTGACGGGGTAGGTATTCATTAAATAAAGCATTCGGCTCACTATAAAAGCAGATCGGGCGGAGGGTTGTAATCGTGTTTACTAAGTTGACTCTGTGTATATATGCGCAAAAGCTAAATACCATACAACTGTGTCGAGATTGATGAAAAATACACGGCGAGAGCGTAAATGGCAGCGTAGGTATGCGTTGCTTTTCGTATAGGTTGGTAGGATGTTGGAGTATATGTACACAGGCGAATAATAATTTTACTTTCAACGACAAAAGTGTGTTAGAGACGTTGCAAAATCTTTGAAATGTATTAACGATTTAACCCGTGTACCGTATATACCCGCATTTCGTACAAATTTCTAATTTACTCGCTGCTTCGGGGGCTTCAGGTGATGATACTTTGAGAAAAATACCAGCTAAAGTGGCGACGAGATCGAGCATCCTGAAAATGGTCCGTTTAACCGAGTTTATTCTTCGTGTACCACAATTTCCACTTTTTAATACAACGATGTAATAACTCGGGTAATTTTGAGGGGAGGGGGGAGGTAGGAAATGAGGAAAACATCGATCTGAATATGACGTGGAAAATTTTTTCGAAATGGGGTTTCCTTCGCAAAAGTCGTTCCACGCGAAGAAAGGCTTTTAAAAAATTTGCATTTTTTTTTTGTTTTTTAACGATGAAGCGAACACGAGCTTGGAACAACGAACAATGGTCGAAGACGGGCTGAAAAATAAAGCTTTTAAATCGTTCGCAGCTAGTTTATCTGTATATAAGGAGCCGTTTATAATAGACATTACCGCCACCATTCGTTTAGCTTATACTACGGTGTGTTTAATTAAGAATTGCATAGGCGTTGATAATCTCACACGAAAAACTCACTCGCAAGTGTCGGAATTCCGCCCGAAACGTTATTTTGGCCGGAATCCGCGTTCTACGGGTGAATTTTAATTACACGCGAGAAAGGTGAAATGAGTTTAGTTCGGTTGGAATGCTTAAGACAGTGATTTTGGCACATTTTTCAACGTCATTACGTTCGCGGAATTCGCTCCTCCTGTCTTGGATGTTGTTTTTGGTGCGGAGATTGGTCAAATTGATTTTTTGGGGTGGAAGATGGATTCAATTGAGCGAATATATATCATCAGTTGTTTCTGCTGTATTGGAGGAAATTCTTGAAAAGTAACGATTTTTATGAATTCCAGCAAAAGGTTTTGAAATGTGTGGAAACTGAGGTATTCAAAAATTTTGGGAGATAATTTCCCAATATCAAAATTTTTTTGTATTCTTGAAAAAATATGATGCCTGCTGAGAGAGTGACGCTGGGAGAATTTCTTTTTAATTTGGGAATATTGATTTTATTGTGGGAAAAATCAGATTCTTTGCTAACGATTTTCAAAAGTAACCTATGTGAAAGAGAGGTATCTCAAAGCAAAGTAAAATTTAAAAAAATCGAAAATACAAAATAAGAGATTTCCCATGTCCTAATTTATGGTGTGAAAATTCATTTTTCGAATTTTGTCGAATTTTCGAATTATTACCAAAATTACCTTTGCCTTGTAAAATATGAAAATTTGATATCGAAAAAAAAAAAACTGAAATTCGATTCACCTACCCAATTTTCAAGCAGTCAAATCGATTGAAAACGGTTTTGAGACTTTTTGAGCCCCCAGAAAATTTTTGAATTTTGCAATGCTGAAAAAAGGTCCATAAAAGTGATTTTCTTAAATTCGTCACTCGATTTTAGTAAATCTACATGTATTTTTTGGCAGGTTTTTTTCACCTATAGAAATATGAGTTTCAATTCAGTTTTGAACGCGGAATGATCATTTTTAGGGATCTTTTCTTAACCCTGGAAAATTTTAAAACTTCCTGCTTCAAGACTGCCAATCGATTCGGCGGATTAAAAAATAGAATGTACAGGGATGTGTACCGATACCGATACCGATACCAGTACCGATACCGAAACGTTTTTTTTGCGAGAAAAAGCTGTACCGATACCGATACCATACCGGTATTTTATTTTTGCATGGTTCCGCTACCGTTAGCAGTACCCAATGTATTTTTGGAATAATACCGATACCGATACCGATACCGATATTTTTAGCGGTATAATCCCGATACCGATATCGATACCGGTATTTTTAGCGGTATAATCCCGATACCGATATCGATACCGGTATTTTTAGCGGTATAATCCCAATACCGATACCGATACCGGTATTTTTAGCGGTATAATCCCAATACCGATACCGATACCGGTATTTTTTATGGTACGGTACCGATACCAATACCAATACTGGTATTTTTAATGGTACGGTACCGATACCAATACCAATACCGGCATTTTTAGCGGTATAATCCCAATACCGATACCGATACCGGTATTTTTTACGGTATGATACCGATACCAATACCGATACCGCAGAAATAACGGTACACATGAGCGATTCTCAAGATTACGATCGTTTCGTTCTCGTTTGTGTGTGAGTGTTCGTTTTTCTTTCAACAGTTTCAATATTTTTTTTTCAATGTCGCTAAAAATAGATACTTGAATCATTTTTATTTTTAAACTTTTTTCGACTTATTAATTTTTTTTCACCTCCACTACCTCTAGATTTTATATATTTTCCAATCACAATTTTTTCTCGAAATCTTCATACCTTTCTTTAAAAATTTTTAATCTTGAAATTATTTTCTCAAAATTTTTTACCAAATTTTGTAATTTTCCTCAAAATTCCAAAACAGTCAAAGTCAGGGAAATGAAACGAGACGTTATTTTTTGCAAATCTGAAAAGTTTCAATTTGAAGAGCAAAATGACTGATTCTCTCAATTACGATCGTTTCGTTCTCGTTCTTGTGTGTGTGTTCGTTTTTCTTTCAACATTTTTTTTTTTTTCAATGACGCTAAAAATATTTTCATCATTTTTATTTTTAAACTTTTTTCGACTTATAAATTTTTTTCACCTCTAAATTCTTTCCCAATCACAATGTATTCTCATTTTTTAAACTCTTCCAAAACTCAATTTTTTTTCTTAAAATTTCTTCTTAAAATTTTTCCAATAGAAATTTAAAAAAAATTCAACCAAAACTGTTTTTTTCATTTTTTAAAAACTTCAAATTTTTCAGTTAATTCTTTTCAAATTCCTAATAAGTTTTATAATGAATGTTTTCTCAATTTTTTTAATCTCATGATTTTTTCTCAAAAATGTTTCACTCAACATTAGTTCTAAATTTTCTCAACTCTCCTTTTAAATGAATTTATATCAATATTTTCATTTAGAAAATATTTTCAATCACTTTTCGAAGTTCAATTTTTTTTATTTAAAATGTTTACAAATCCTACGTTTTTTCAGCATTTAAAATGTATACCACGATTTTTGTTCGAAAATTTTCATTTTCTCTAACTTTTCAATTTTAGGTAGGTAGTTGGAAAAATTTTGATTAAAAAATTCGGTGTTTTGAAAAATTTGAGAACAAGTTCAAAGTTTTGAAAATTTTAAACAAAAGAATTCAAGTTTTGGAAGAATGTCGAAAAAATGGTACCGATGCGGATACCGGTATTTTCGCGGTATAATCTCGATACCGATATTATTTGTGGTATGATCCTGACACTGATACCGCTACCGATACCGGTATTTTTTTACGGCATGATCCCAATACCGATATTTTTAGCGGTATAATCCCAATACCGATACCGATACCGATACCGGTATTTTTAATGGTATAATCCCGATACCAATACCGATACCGGTATTTTTAGCGGTATAATCCTAATACCGATATCGATACCGGTATTTTTAGCGGTATAATCCCAATACCGATATCGATCCCGGTATTTTTAACGGTATAATCCCAATACCGATACCGATACCGGTATTTTTAGCGGTATAATCCCAATACCGATATCGATACCGGTATTTTTAGCGGTATAATCCCAATACCGATACCGATACCGGTATTTTTAGCGGTATAATCCCAATACCGATACCGATACCGGTATTTTTAGCGGTACGGTACCGATACCAATACCGATACCGCAGAAATAACGGTACACATCCCTGAGAATGTATACCTTTCAGGTTTTTTTTTTCGTTATTTTGATGAAATTTTCAAATTTTGCAGGGCTGTGAGGTAATTTTGAGACTTTAAAAATGTTCTAAAATTAGAGAAATGCACTTCAACCCCTTGAAATTTTTCATATGGGGTTCTTTTTTTTGTTTGGACTCGAAATTTTACTTCGAGTTGGAATCTTTCCTTGTGAAAACTTTTTTGAAAAAACTAGTAAATTTCCCTTCAATTTAAGAAAATCAAAATATTTTCATTTTTTAATAGAAAGTTAGTTTGAGAAGGGAAATTGAAATTTATCTACATGTTGCATTTTTTCGATTATTTTCTTAATTTTCAGAAAATTCCAAGTCAAAAAAATTTGTGTAGGTACCTTGATATTTTTCATTTTTTATGGGACTTATGTATGTACAATTAAAAATTAACCATAGTAAAACAATTACGAATAGAAATGAATTTAAAAATCGTCAATTCGTGATCATTGATTTATTGTTTGATTTTGATTGTTTTTTTTTTCTTAAAAATTATAGTTTTCACCCTAAAAATCTAAAATTGATTCAGACACTTTGAATGGAATCTGTTACCAATTTTTGAAAAAAGCTGCGATAACGATTCCTATATAGATTATTTGAAAATCATAGAACGTGAAATATAAACTTGAACAGCTGAAATTTTTGGATATCACGGTTTCAGGAGGTAAAAATACTTATGAAATATAATATTGCTTTTTAAAATTCAACTCGAGTTCAAATTCGAATGCGCATATTTGATTTAATATTTTTGTAGGTAATGAAAAATTTTACGTAAGAATACGAATTTTTAACAAAATTGCTATTCATTTCACTGATTTTCAAGTTTGAAACTTATAAAATGACAAAGAAAACACGAAGAAGTAATTTTAAAATTCGAGAGAAAAATTTATCATTTTTATGAGATCGAGATGTACCTAATTTTGTGTGAAAAAGCATTTTTTTTTCTGTTTTTACCAAAATGAAAAATTTTAAACCATCTGTTTCAACAATAAAACTTGGAAGGGAGAGGATTTAAAACTTTGAATTTTTTTTTTTCATCACGTTTGAGAAGAAAATTGGAGCAGGGTTGATTTCACCTACTTATCCAGCTAAAGCTTCGGTGATTTTTCTAAAATGTTCAAAGAAATAACAAGGAAAAAATTTGAATTTTGAAATAAGCTCTCATAATTTTTTTTGCATAAAAAAAACAATTTTTCATTCGGCTGACGTCTGAAAATTTGTAAAAAAAAATTATCAAAGAGCCATGTCTTTCATTTTTCGCCTCCCTTATTTCTCAAATTTAGTTTTTTTTTTTACCGTAAGCTAATTTGTGTAATTATTTTCTCATGAGCAATCGATTCTCATTCTGAAATATTCTGAAAAACAAGATCCCTTTTTATCGAAACCTTCGCCACAAGTTGACACGCGCGGTTCTATCGTAAAGTTTGAAAAATATCCAGCTCAGTGCCCAGCTGCCTACTATACCAATTGGAAAAAATAAACGTTACGCTGATACGAAAATTAAATCCAAGACCGAAGAATTCGCTCAGAGGTTGATGTCATTTGGCTTTTTATTTCGTAAAAGATACACGTGAACTTGATAAAGTTGGAACTTTTAACGTGAACCTAATTAAGACGATGTGGTTGAAACGAGAAAGTTGTAAGGTTGCAAGTCGCAATATAACAATATCATAGTCACGAGTCGTATATTTTGTAAAAGTATTGGGGCAAAATTCAGCTTTGGCATTTTTCAACATTGTACCATTCTCGTACATGTACAAAAGATACACAACTATAAGCGGAGGAGAAAAAAAAAAGAAAACTATAATTCGAAAAGAACGAAGTTATATGCGTCGATACACTTGTAAAAAGATTCTTAGGTACCGGCGAATCGAAATTCATAAGTGTATTTTCCCCTTAGAGCAATTTTCTGTGTCGTCGTTTTTCGACGCGAAGTAGCTTTCATTCGTTTGATTTGCTTTTTGTACCTCGTCGAAAACATACAATTGTCTTTTGTTTCATAAAAAATATAGCGTTCGTTGTACGTCTTATGCGATGATAAATCTAAAAATACGACAAATGTATGTCTTTTAACGTCAAAGTAAAGAAAATTATCTGTCAGCTTTATCGTTGGTAATTTAAATGGTATTTTTTTTGTCGAACTGCGCAACCCTTGTATGTAGGTACTTCGAAGAGGTAATTTTCAAACCCCCTGCGAAATGGCAATCTCGATATCCAATTTCACACGTAGTTGGCTTTTCCGCGAAAGCTATTCGTTAATGTTGTCATTAGCTGAAAAGTCGCCAAGAGCGGTGGCAAAAACCTGGAAATAACATTAGATTCATTTTCAGCACCCTTGAAAACCTATGAATCGATATGTGTCGATATTCTATCTTTTCGTTCGTTCGGTTTATTACGTTTGAAAAGTAGGGAGAGTATGGCCTCGATCTATTTTTGAAAGTCTGTACAAAATTTTCTATTTGGATGATGAGTGAAAAATGGAAATGGAAATGAAATTGAAATGATGCGAAGGGAGGTAAAAATGATGTGTATAATTTTCTTTGAAATTTTAAAGTCTCATCTATTTATATTTTTTTATCATTTTTTTTAAAGTTTTACCACTTTGATGGGCAAATGAAACGTAGGCTCCCTTAAGTAGTTACTGAAGATGCACTTTTTCACTGATCAATTCCTCGATTTTTTTTTCCAGTATTTTATCGGAGACAAATTTTTACTCCAAGGACTAGAGAAATATTTTTTCACAATTTTTCAAAAATATGAGTAGGTTGTCGCTATGACGAAAAAAAACAGGAGTATTGTCCGTCCAAAATAGCATGAGCCAAATTGTGTCAGTTTCATTGTTTTAAAGCCCAAAATAAAATTGCTGTAGTTAAATGGGAAAATTTTGAAATTTTGTTTGCTTTTTAATAAGGAAACTGACACAATTTGGCTCATGCTATTTTGGACGGACAATAAAATTACTCGCAAAATTTAATTACCATTCAAAGAGTTGAAATAATAGAAAAGGAAAATCTGAGATTTTGATTAATTTTTTTAAACAAATTTTTTCGACTTAATTTGATCTGCTTTGAAACAAATTTATTTCAAGTTGGAATTTTTGGAATTCCGGAGGAAATTTCTAGGTTGAAAGCGACACATTTTTTAAAATTCTGATTAAAAACGATTGGAATGATGTTGAGGTTGAGGGACCAGAACAGTCGTAAAAACCTTGACACTTTTTCAGAGTTTTATATTTTTGAAAAATATCATTTTTCAGAAGTGAACTTTTTTTCCATTTTTAATTCTTTCAATTTGTAGAAAACTTTGCACTATTGCTTTGAAATTTTTCTTGTTTCAAAACATTATAAAATTTTTACAATGATTTCTCAGTTCTGAAAAATTGTTCAAATTTTGAAATTTTGACCCATTTTTTAAAAAAGTTGTCCAATTTTTGGAAAATTGTCCAAAATGGTTTAGAGAATTGATTAACATTGTTTGAAAAGTTGAGTAGATTGTGGAGAAAATTTTCTATTATGTCGACACGTTATCCAATGTTTTGGTTATCCGCAAAAAACTGTATTGTGACCCTGCCGGAAAGAAGGGACCATATGTGTGAAAAAATCGAAGTATTTATTTTTATGTGTTTGGTCGAAATTTTGTGCCATTTGAACCAAAAACGTGAAAAAAGAGATACCCAATTTTTTTACGCATGGCCTCTTCTTTCCGGTAGGGTCACAAATATAAAATTATTGTAAGTAATTTTAAAATAAAGTTTTGAATAAAAACTTCCTAATTTTGGAAAAACTGTCCATGTTTCGGAAAGCCTCGTCTCGTGGATACGATGTTCATCTTATTCAGACAGTTGGAAAAGTTAAGAACAAATCGAAATTTTTAATATTGGCTGAGAACTTTTTTTTTAAAAAAAAAACAA
This sequence comes from Pseudococcus jackbeardsleyi, assembly GCA_038380155.1. Classification (NCBI taxonomy): domain Eukaryota; kingdom Metazoa; phylum Arthropoda; class Insecta; order Hemiptera; family Pseudococcidae; genus Pseudococcus; species Pseudococcus jackbeardsleyi. The sequence continues at coordinate 38,328,633 of CM076241.1, forward strand.
CAAAAAGTTGAGGAATTATGGAAATTGAAAAAAAAAATGAAAGAAATAAAAATCCAAGTAAATTTGAGAGAGATAAATTTTACCTTGGCTTTGCATGGACTCACTTCTTTACTTACTTTATAATACTTGAGGAAAAGAATTATTTTGTTTTGAAAATTTTTCAATTTTGGCCCAAAGTGTGATAAATTCTAAGTATCTATTTGAAAAATTTCTGGCGAAAAAATCGGACAATTAAAATTTTTGCGCCTACTTTTTATTGAAGTAATTGAAACATTTGAAAATGGAAATTATTCGGAGATTACATATAATTCTCTTCGTTTCGAAAAATAAATTTTCATACAAAAATCCATGCACTTTTTTGGGCAGGAAATTTTTTTTTCCAGAAAAATTTTCTATCCAAAAGTGCTGAAGTTCATGTGATCCATTTTTTAAAGGCTTTTCTCTTGTGCTGGAAAATTCCAAAAATTTTTGGAAACGTCTGTAATAAAAGGTATATTTTATACCTACCAAATTTTAGCTTTCTTCGTTGATTGTAGATATCAAATTTTCGTATTTCTCAGGGCACGAGGTCTAAAATTAAAAATTCAAAAATTCATTAAAATTTGAGAAATGAACTTCAGCACTTGAAATGATTATTTTTGTTGTTGTTTTTTTTTTTCGTTGATTTATAAGAATTTTACATAATATTTTGTTGGACTATACTGAAATATTGGATAGGAGTTCTTTTATGGTGTACTTTTATTATTATTTTTTTAGTTTGGGAACAAAATTTTACTGTGAATTTGAATATCTTCCTTGTTGGAGTAGATACCTCCAACAATTTCAGAGCATTCGAGATCACAGTTGAAATTCAGAGGCGATTTTCCCCAAGGGAAGTTTGGGAAGTCAGACTTCCATTAATTACATGTTTAAAAAAATTTATATTTTTTCAAGCCTTATGTACCAATTATTTTCCTATAATGTGTCTTAAAAATATACAAATTAAATGAAATTCCATCTTGAAACGAGTCAATTGCAAACTCAAATTTTTTCAACTTTAAAATAGTAATTTTTTTTAACCTACATTTTCTCACTTTTCGAATTTGGATTTTTTCGTTTTTTTTTTTTTTAATTTTATTTTTGTCGATCTCGTACATCTCAAAAATGATTAATTAAACGATTTTTTTTTTTTTGATAAATTCGTTTTAAAAACACTTTGAAAAAATATTCATTTTTTAAAAAAATTTCAGAGGAATAATCATGCTGGTAATTTTTTAGATAATTTTTATCATCTAATTTTATCTTAATTTTTCAATCCTAATGAGCTGGTCTGTTGAATATTATTTTTTGAATCCTGAATTTTTAATGAGTTTTTTTTTTTAAAGTGGGGAACATTTTTAGGGATGATATCTTCGAAATTTTGAACTAAAAAATTTCATTTTTTTCCCTGATATGCTTTAAAAAGTAGGGGAGAATTCTGATTTGGTTTTAATATACTCAAATTTAATTTCCATTCATTCATTAATCAGATGTTATTGATATACCGTTGGTAAAGGCGAATAAAGGATATTATTGATACTAAAATGAATAAATTCCTTATGATATGTCAATTTATAGACCATTCCATCCGCCAAATCTAATTCCGCAGTCGGTATTCAATTTTACGTCGAGTTATTCGTAATTTCTCCTGGGGAAGTGTCTCAGAAAGGTCGATAAAAGCGACAAAATTAATATTTACGTATATCGTTGGCATCGACGATTACATTTTTTTTTAAGGTTATATGAAATTTAAGTACTGAAAAGGCTGCAAAATCTTGCGAAGATATTGAAAACGATGAAAATCTTTATTATGATATATCAAGTTATGGGTTATTAATAATACGAGAAGTGAGTTTAAATTTAAGGGTGTTTTTAACATTGAAATATTACGTAAGAATCGCGACGACTAAAGCCATTACTTTCGAACCATTTATACACAAGTCCACGGGGTTTCTTTTGATATACTTTATCGGTATATGAAATTCGATTTAGATTGTCAAATAAAAATAAGAAGGAAAAAAAGTATCAACTTTGTTTCATTTCCTATTCGGTATGAGATCGCTGAAAAGTCGTATATTTGGCTGGAGCGGCGAATTTAAATTTCGACTATAAATTTTATAGGTTATTTTTATCGACGTTTGTTGAATAAAGTTAGATTTGCCGAGTAAGCTGACATTTTGTCTTTTGAGTATACTTTTTAAGAGTTGTGACGCGGTTGAAGTTACAGGAAGTGTCGTTAATGTGGCGTCAAACCCTACCAAATATCTAAATAAACTTTTTAACGAAAACAAATTAACATCCTGTTTACGTACGTAGAATTTTTTTTTTATTTTACCGCGAAGGTTGTTAGTTAAAAAAGAGACACGACGCGGTTATAAATGGCGCATATGCATATTCGTTTAATATTAATATGTACATTCTGGCTGAGCATACGGCTCGCAACGAAATTAAGAACCACTCTGTATTAATTTTTCAATCGCCAGTCATCGTAGGCGAAATATAACAATCAACTCCTCCGTTTATTTCCTAAATGGGACGATTAACTTTTGCATTATTTATAGATTTTTTTTCTACCTTTTTGATTTTTCGTTCGCGAGCGTCTTAAATTATACGTTGGGAATTACGTAAAACACCGGGTTTAATTTTCATCGACGAATTTTTAGCCTACCGCGGATCGCGATGGTCGAATTACCGACTTCGGAACGAGATAGATTAATCATCGATACGTCGGAGATATTTTATCATTACCGGAATAGTTCTTAAACGGATGACACAGATGGATTCTCAATATTTTCACCATTTGGCTTCCGCGGCCCGGCGTATTTTTGGAATTGGTTTTTCGAGGCTTGATGGTTTACGGTATGAAAAGGTGTGCCTGGTGCGATGGAGAAAAAAAAAGGGGTAGGATAATGATGGCAAGATGCCATCGTTTTATTTTAAAAGTTTTACCCTAACAATTGAAAAAAGCCTCCGGTTCCGGGATGAGCGTCTATTTGTTTGGATTTTTTCAAGAGTTAATTATTATGATAAGCGACGTACCGCGACTGGTCATAAATGTGAGGTCATGTAGTATTAGTTAAATTCTAAAATGGTTTTTATGGCGGCAATTTTTCATTTATTAATGATTCTCAGTCGTTGTGGAAAATTAACGAGGGCGATAAAACGTGACTGCGAAAATGAGCGAGGTATGCGGCATCGCGGAGAATTCGCGTGAGGTATAATTTGAGGTGAAAAGTTTCCAAATTGATAATTTGCACCGGGTTGAAATTATCGTCGGTTGCGGATCCGTGGCTTGGCCGGGGCGTATTTGTGGCCCCTTTTTTGGAAGTATTTTTTATGCTAATCTTGGAATTGTTTAGTAGTGAACTTTGGAAATAAGTATATTGAGGTTTGTGGCGGAATCGGAATACGTAATGAAGTTGGAAGCTCCGTGGTGTGGTGACAGTTCGTCGCTGAGATGTGTTTTATTATAATTTCAAGGTTATTTGTATTAATTAGAAATGGGGTGAAATCGAGCGTGTTATTTAGTGCCGTATTGAGATACGTGTTTATCTTATTTTACATATGATTATTGTGTTGAAAGTACGAATAATTTGAAGGGAAATTGACTCGGATTATCTAAATTGGCGATAAATAACTGAAATTCTAATTTAACGGTGTTGGAAATTTTTTTAGAGATAGGTCAATTATAGTGTTTGGTAATTCATCTGTGGAAAAAAATCCGACAAATGGTTGAAAACAAATTAAAATTATCGAAGTGAAGGAAAACAAAATCGGATTTAGATTCGGCGTCATCGTGATTCCGTATAATGATACTCGAGAGTATTTTTCATCATTTTGTGACTTTGGTCAAATTTTTATGTTTTCTTTTCTTTTTTTTTTTTGATGAATGGGATGATATCAGGTTATGTGTATTGATGTCTGGATTCTCAAAGTCACCATTCGATTCGAAATAAAGTGGTTTTGAAATGGAAAATTTCTCCAATTTTTTCTTCAATTTTTTCACATATCCAAGTTATTACTTACTTTTTTTTTTTTTTTTTTGATGAAATTAATTTCCTTCTTTTTTGGTCTCATCCCTTGTGAAAAAAAATAGAAAAAGAGTGATAACTGATACAGAAAAAAGGTGAAATTTTGTCATCTGTATCAATTTTTAGGGGTTTGAAATCGTTGATTTGATAATAAATTGAAGGAATTTATTCTGAATGTAAGGTGCAGTGGGGTAATTGCAAACCACTTTTTGATTAGTGCCACTTTGTCAGTTCACTGTGGCGACCCCATGGCACCAAACAATCCCAAATTTCTGTCACATGAACTTCAAGGGGTTCTCTGTCGGTGGAAAAAATTTTGTATCGTTTCATTCACACCTTTGTGAGATAATTAAATTTTAAAATTTTGAAATTTTAAGTTTTGAGTTTACCCCGCCTGGGGTAAATGCAAAGTCTTACATTATCTCGGAGGGAGTTCATTTTTTTTCAATTCTGATTGTGAAATCGAAATCTACATAAAATTTACTATCTGTTTACATGTTCATATCCGTTTTTTGATCAAGTTTTGTCCGAGTTGGAGAATTCTAATACAAATCTCTTAACGTCTTTAATGCCTATAATAAATGTTCTTTGGTGGCCCAATTTTTTTTTTTTTTTGTAATTTCGGACCATATTTTATTTTTAAAAATTGAAAAAAAATTGGGGTAAATGCAAAATCATAAAAAAAATTCGAATTTGCAATTGCCCCGACTACATGTTTTTTGGGGCAATTGCGAAATCGCATATTTAAGGCTTACGAGATAAAATTTTTAAAAAATCAATGGTCCTACCTTAAACTTACATGCCTTCTAATAATTAACACGCAGAAATCGATTCGGAAAACTATTTTTTAATTTGTTTTGGACCATATTGAAAAAAATGCCTACAATTTTACTTTGGAGCTATTTTGACACTTTTTGATAAAACCACTTCCAGAGAACACATGCGCACACCAATTTTGTTCCTGTTGGGTGAAAATATAAGAAATAAAGGTACCTTGATGTACAAAAAGACCGTGTGGTCAAATATCATTTTTCTTGGCCTCCAGCAGCTGATTTTGCAACTATACCCCAGTTTTGCAATTACCCCACTGCACCTTACGCTCAGTCTTTGAAAATGGTTGGCATCTTATGAACTGATTACACTGCATGTTGTCAGTATGAAAATTGAATGGCGAATATATTTTTCAATTCACCTCTATTCTGTTTTTTAACCTTTCTCTTTTATTTATAAATCAGTAAAAATTATCGAAAATCACCGGAAAATAGTCAGAATTGCAGCACAGTTATGATTCAGTGAAAAAATTGGGGAATTTTTTTGAAAAATCATTAAAAATCCGTCGAAAATGAAGAATTTTGCTGATTTTTTTCCTGTGCTGTAATTCTGACTATTCATCAGTGATTTTGAACTTATTCAAAATGAGTGAGTTGTTAGAAAATGAACGATAATTGATAAAATTGCCAATTTGAAGAAGAATTTTCTGCATTAGGTAGATATAGTACGGGGGGGGGGCAAAAAATCATCCAAAAATATGGAGAAATGGTTTTAAAATTGAAAAAAAGACGATTGTTGAACACTGAATTGGTCTCAAAACTCTCCCACTCCCATCAAACTTGTATTTCAAGAATTAAAAAGTATGTTGCAGTTTTAAAAATTATGTCTGCCGGCGAGGAAAATGAAAAAAAACATTATGTAAAACAAAAAACTTCACCTTCATAACAAGAAAATTTGAAAATGGTAAAAAAATTGATGGTTTTACGGCATAAAGCAAGCATTTTGAACATTTTTCTCTTTCCTTGAATTTTTTAAATGTGTCACTTTGAGGTAAAAGGTCTCACTTTAATATTTCAGGATTTTGAGAAAAATGGATTTTATGTAGAAATTGTTCAAAGTGGAACCTTTTTAGTTATTCAAAGTTTGGGATACTAGAACATTTATTTTTCAAAATAATTATCTTTCAAATGAGATGTCAGGGAGCTTTCTAACTGTTGAAGTTCCAAAGTTATGATTATAATGAAAAAATGTATGAAAAAGTTTAAATATATTTTCTCAAAAACATGTTTTTTGAACTTTCAAACTTTCGGAAGCTCTATCTCGAGAAAAAATCAATTATTTGAGCTGGTTGAGGTCTCAAATGATTGTGAATTTTATCCTCTACAACGTGACGGTCTTAACTCCATTTTGCCAAGGAAGGACCTTTTACCTTGAAATTACACAAATTAGGGGATAAAAAGGAGGTTCTTTTTTAAGCAAATCGAAATAAAATGACAAGGAAAGAAAAATACTGAAAATTACAAAATTTTAAAATTTTCAGATCCATGAAATTATGAGGCCAAATTTTACTCGAGACATGAAAATATCCCATCAAAATTTGCAATCCACTACCCCCTCCCCCCCCGAATTATCACAATGTATAATTTAATCTGCGATGTTTTCAGAAGAGGTGTGGAGAATTTTGAAATTTTTACACTTATAATAATTTATTGAATTTTTTTCTTGAAAATTTCAAAAAAAAAAAATATTATATAATAATCGGGGGAAGGGGTGATATATCTGGAATTTTCCAATCATAAAAAGATTCCAAACTCGCCAGTATAAGTATTTACTTCAGATTGAGTGAAATCGAGACATTTTTTTCGTCTACTTTGTCATGAGACCGTGGACATCGTATTTTTCACGGGAGTGCCGTGGGAAAAGTGATGCATCGGTACGGGCTCAAATGTTTTAATTTTTTTTGACCAGGTTATAGTTATTTTACGGATGTGGGGAAATTATGTGATACTTGACTACATAACCAAGGTGTCCGTTCTCTGGAAAACCCGGAAAAGTCAGGGAATTTGGACCGTCTGGAAAAGTCAGGGAATTCTGAAATTTTCGGCATTTCCGCTGGAATTATTGTAAAAATTCAGAAGAAGGATAATTTGTCTGAAGTTTTTGGCTCTTTCATTAAAATATTTTTCCCTTGCTCCGCTTAGGGATAAATTATTTCTACTTTTTTTTAGTATTCATAATTTTTTATTGATCATAAATTCATAATGTAAAAAATTGATATTCTTGTTTATTGAATTATCAAGTTTTCAAAAAAATTTCCCTCGCTACACTCGGGGATAATTTACACTTTAACACTGATTTTTTTAAATGAAATTTGATGAAAAAGGAGTTCTATGATGTCCCTGGTCACTATTTTGAAAAAGAATGGACGAGTATTTGTATTTTCTGGTTACATTTTGGGAAATTTACGAGGGTCCGCAGTTTCAATTTTTGAAGATTTTTTTTTACAAAAATTTTCGACCTCGCTTCGCTTGAACCCATCACATTATATTTCATTAAAATAATTAATATTTTACTCCCCCATCGATCTACTGGGTCAAGCTACGAGAAATTGGTCTGGAAAACCTGGAAAAGTCGGGGAAAATCATTTTTGAGATCGAGTGGACACCCTCACAGTGGGTTCAGTAGAGAATTTAGGCGAAAAAAAGTCCTATGAATTTGAAGTTCAATTTTTCAAAATGGGGTCAATGTAATTGTTCACGCTGAATCTAAATTTAATATCATTTTTTTACCACAGCCCTTGGAAGGGGGTGGGAGGGATGAAAAATGGAAAATGGGGTTCAAAATCGATATGGGTGTCCAAACCTACATTTTTAGGGGTGCTAAATCCAAATTTCATATTATTTTTTTACCACAACCCTTGGGGGAGGGGATGAGAGGGATGAAAAATGGAAAATGGGGTTCAGAATCGATATTGATGGGATATTTTTATGTCTCGAGTGAATTATTTGGCCTTTTGGCCTCACTTTCGACCAAATTCGGGTCAGTGGTCAATTTCATCACCTTATTAGGGAAGGCTCTTTGTCTCCCTGCAATCCCCTCCCCGCTCTCACCGTCCAAAAACCCAATTTTCAATTTAAGGTCTATAACCTGTATTGAAATACCCTATTTACAGTAAATTAAGACGTGTTAATTAAAAAGTTTTGATTTCTGACCATCGATAAAATCGTATTCCATCCCGTTACGCGTCGCTGATCTCAAAAACGAGGTCATTTCTCCCCGAAAATAATCCGCCAACGTGATTACATGGTAAACTCGCGTTAAATTCGGCACCATGCAAATGATGGCCATTCTTTTTAATGCCTTAAATAGGCTTATTTTCATTGCGAAATCATCCCAAAGCGATATTACCGCTGTATTTTACGACGAAATTTTAAAGGGGGTAAAAATTGAATTTATATCTGACCTTAATCTCATTACAAACTCTGCGACACACGGTCGGTTATTTATTGCTATCTTAAAGTAGTCGCACCTGCTGCTGTAAAATTAAACCGTAATAGCCCAATGTCGCAAAATGAACGAATTAGTCTTGTCACGAAAGGGTATTTGTTTTTAAGGTAACACGGGCACGATGCATTGCAGTCGGGCTATAGTATTTTAAAGTCTTATAAAATAAAATCCTCGGTAACCAGGAGAGAAATTTTGGTATATTTTTCATACTCGGTGTACCCATTTCGATTATTTATTTATATCGAACCGTGAGCAAAGGTTTCGGTCGAAAATCAATGCTTTGTAACGTGCCAACCTATATGGAGAGTCGCTGGTATAACGATGTGGCAGTCATTGCGTGTGGCCTGTATTCGCCAGAGTTTTGTAGAATTTTTCACTCGAGTTTTTATACAAATTACGCGGTTAAAATGAGCGAAAAAACACGAACGAATCCCAACATACGACTTCGTCGGTATTAATTTTTTATTTTCCATACAACATGGTTTACATGTCGTTGGAGAGTTATTTTATATACGTGGCTGGTGCAAGATGAAAAATGTGCACTTTGTGTTGAATTACAATTGCATTCGAACATATTCGTTTGTCGCTAATTGTTCATTCGGCTAATGGCAGCCATTTTTGTAATGACCCGTTGGCGTATTCTGTTTATTAATGCAATCGTACCAGACTTTTATTCGATTACATATGCAGACGAGAAAATTCATTAGAGTTTATTATACCAACTTGAAAAAAACCCACGGTACGTATGAAAAATAAAATAGGGTAGAATTACCAGAAAATAAATAAATTAGAAGTACTCCGGTGTACTTTACGAATACGTAAACAACGCCGGAGTAATTTTCCAATATACGTCGAGTGAATGCCCAACTATGGCGATATTGCCGCGTGGCGAGCGAATTGCATATGAAATATTCTTACAACATTGAAAAATTCATCGGTTGCGGTCTCGTTTGTAAACTTAGCGTCTTGAGAAGATGTTGTAAAAGAAAACACATTCGTAATAAGCTTTCGGAAATGGCAAAAAATAACCGGTAATCCATTTCTACGGTTGACATTTTATTCGATTGTAAAAATAACGTTTAATAAAGAGCGTTTTATGAATTGGCCCGGTTTGAGGAGAATTTTACTAGTTTGGTTGGGAGCGATTTTATACGTAATCCGGACTCAATTGGCAGATTCCAGACTGTAACGAATTATACGTACGAATTGCGCGCCTTTCCATTGCCGGCGTGTTCATATGACGGGAAAAATTTCATTCTTGGAGATTCAATTTATTTTGGGCGCGCAACTGTGCCCGATATTTTTTCAATTAGGGTTTAAAACTGTCGTCGGAAATGTTACGTAACTCGATTTTCAACTGTGTGCTGGGTGGCTGATTGAAACTTGTGGAGCGTGCAATATCGTGGTATAAATTCGAGCTGATTAGATTTTGGGTAAATTACAATTTGAAAGGTGATCGCAGTTGGTTTGAGAGATCTGTATAAAGTGATGGATTATTATTTTACGATAAGTTGATTGTTTTGCGATGTGAAATGGTATCGAGTGAAATGAAATAAGATATGGGTGATGAGTAGTTGACTGAAATGTCGTGATAAATAAGAAGATAATCGTTTAAGACTTTTTAACTACCTAGAAGTAAACATTGTCTGAGTTGAAGTGTTATGAATTTATTACCTACCAAAAAATTTGATAAAAGTTGTAAAGTCTGGTCTTATTGAGACGATGTTGACGATTGACATGTGTTTTATTTCCTCTTCAGGTTGAGATTGTTACACATGAGCAATAATTTTCGACGAAAATTTCATGCCTGGGTTAAAAATATGTTTAAAATAGTTTTGAACTTGAAATTAATATCAAAGAAATATTTTACCTTTTGATTTGCTTTTGTAGCCTGTAGACACAATCAAATGAAGATTTTTGCTATACAGTGCGTCATTTGTATAATAATTTGTGAGCAAAACTGATAGCATAATCAAAATTCAATGATGTTTTTGAGCGAACAAGTTTTTTCTTTTTTTGTTTAAACAGCGCGTCTAACAGGTCAAGCTATCTGATAAGTCGAGCTTTTTTCAAAAATTTCCTGTAGCATAAAAATTCCATTTACCATTGATAATTAGGAAAAAAAATGAAAAAAGCGCAATTTTTCCTGTTTTTTTTTTTAATGAGTAAAATTGGTTTACTTTTCGTCTTAATTTTTTTTTTTTTGAAATCCTAACAATTTCAAACATTTTCCAAGTTTTTCAAAATTCATTCAATTGTGATAATTCTCCAAAAAATGATACTATGGACTCCTTCATTTCCCTTTTCTATTCTAGATAGTTGAATGTTTTGAAACTAAAACATTTGCCCTTCCAATTTTGATTTTTTTTTTGTTGAAAATTTCATCTTCTCATCATTAGTGTTGAATGAATTTCCCTTAAAGTGTAATTTGGTATGAAGAAATCCATGAAATTTGAAATTTCTTATGAAAAAGAGTATTTTTGAGAGAGGGACAAAAAAGTGTTTGAAATTTTCTTTTAAAACGAATATACACCAGGGGGGGGGGTAGCAAAAAATTTAGTGGCCGGGTTGGTTGTCATGTCCAAAAAGGTAATTCGAAAAGGTCAAGCTAAGTCAAGCTTTTTTCTCGAAGAATTTTGTTAGACACGATGTTAAATTTGGAAGTTCAAAAGGCCATTTGGTCATTAGAAAAAACTTTTTTTACCAGGAGGTAAAGCCAGTCATGCAAATTTGAGCCTTTCGACTCAAAATCAAGATTTTTTCAAATTCTTCCTTATTCAATTATGATCATTTTTTGCCCTCGTTTCTCTCGTTTTTTTTTTTTTTTTTTTTGGTAGGTTTCCAGCAGAGATGGAGCGATTTAGAATCGCACTTGTACCTAAATCAGAAAAAATTTCCGAATCTAATTCTGCATCGAATTCAGGATTTGATTCTACGAGTACAATTTGAAAAATCACTATTTCGATCACGATTCTATTATTGTGTGCATCTAACAGGTAGTGAAAGTGGTGAAAGTAGTGAAAAAGTAGTGAATTTGAAAATGGGTCATGCAAGTAGTGAAAAAGTAGTGAATTTTGAAGAAAAGGTAGTGAAAAAATCCAAAGACACGAATTATATTTTTTGAAATAACATTAATTAAACAATGGAAAACTTTTGGATTTAAAACGTCTTTTTTCAGTTTTAGTAAGTTCTTATACCTAATGATCTCGATTGCAATTTTAGAAAAGTTACGATTTTTTAGAGAAAATTTGAAAACGAATCCACAGATTTCATTTTTTGGGAGGTGATCAAACCAAAGCACGAAAAAGAAGTCCAAATTTTATCTATTGAAGAAATTTTAGATTTCTGGGTGCCATTTTTTTAAAAATTTTCGCCCTCGCTTTGCTCGGGCTTAATGAATTTACGTACTTTATGTTTTCAAAATTATGATAAAAACTCTTTTCTTCCTTTTCAAACAATTATTAAATACTTTAAAGCGAGAAAATTTGTCTTTCCAATCTAAAATAAATTTTTGATGACCGGTGGGGGGAGGGGAGAGATTAAGGTACAATTTTTCTTAGTACCTATTTTCAGAAGATCATGCTGAACGTACTAATGAGGTTCTGTTTTTGGGTGTTGAGAAAGTTTTTTCCAATTTGAATTTTTTTGGTAATAGATTTTTTTTGTGCTGAAAGTGCTGGAAGGAAAATCGATTTTTCGGAGGGGAAAGGGATGAGGTCGAAATTGGAAAAAATTGTTGAAAAAAGGTAGTGAAAAAAGTAGTGAAAAAGTAGTGAATTTTACAAAAAAAAATCCGTTAGATACCATGATTGCTCATTTTCAATATTTTTCACACAACTTTGTCTTTCATTTTTTCTCTTTTGCGAAGTGCAAAAAAAAACACATTTAATTGGTACCCCGGCAGCACAAAAAATGCAAAAATTTGAAAGACTGAAGTGAACAATCAAGAACTCCAGTGTAGAGTCGGAGCGGTAATTTCAGTGTGTTGAAAAATTTTCAACGACGGATCCGAAATACTTAAAAATGATTGTTTTTAGTCGTTTTTCTCAAATGAAAAAGATTTTAGTCGGAAATGTATTTTTAGTGTGACTGAAAATTTTCAAACTGTGGTCATTTTTCAAAGAAACGACAGAAAACGCCGAATCCGACATACCTAAAAATTATCGTTTTTTGTGTTTTTTTGAAAATAAAAAAGATTCGATTGGATACCCTAATTTCAGTGTGTTGAAAAATTTTTAAACTGTCGTTTTTCAGGAAACGACGGATTCGACATAGGTGTCCATTCTCTGGAAAACCGGGAAAAGTCAAGGAATTTTGAAATTTTGGGTATTTCCACTTGAATTTCATAAAGATTCAGAAAGAAGGATGAATTATTTGAAGTTTTTGGGAAATTTTACTGGGGTGTGAAGTGATCAATTTTCAAAATTTGAAGATTTTCCTTTGCAAAATTTTCGGCCTCGCTTCGTTCGAGCTCATCGATATTTTACTTTTCATGATCTATTATTTACTAGGTCAAACCGAAAAGAGAGATTTCCGTGGAATTTATAAATTTTAGGTCCGTGTGTGGTTTTTTTGGAGGAGGGGGGGCGAGGGTGGAGGAGGTATTGAATTGTGAAGATTGAATTCTCAAAATTAGAAATATAATCAAAGTTTTTTTTTTGAAATTTTTGCTGTTATAAATTCAAGATCAAGTTTTTGTACCGAGTTGTGAGGGAGGAGGGAAATGGCTTCATAAATTTTGAGAATTGAATTGATATAATTTTTGTGGTCTGAAAGGAAGCATTTAAAAAATCCGAAGCCTGTAATGATTTCTGAAAAAATCGGTGTTACTGCACAATTTTATCACGCGAAAAAACTACCCCCTCTCTCTCCTTCAGGAATAATATATTTGAAAGGTCTGGAAAATTTCGAAAAATAGGTCTGAAAAACCTGAAAAAGTCCGGAAAAACCATTTCTGAAATATAATGGACACCTTGGTGGTTTTTTGAAAATAAAAAAGATTCGAGTCGAAACCCTAATTTCGGTGTAATGAAAATTTTTCAAACTGTCGTTTTTTAAAGAAACGACAAGAAACGACGGATCGAACCTACTTAAAAATGATCGTGTTTAGTCGTTTTTCAAAATTAAAAAAGATTTAATTCGGGACTGTAATTTTAGTGTGACAGAAAATAATTTTCAAAGAAACGATAGGAAACGACGAAACCGACATATCGCAATAAAAATTTATTGAAATATTTTCTGATCCATCCAACATTATGAGTATTAGTTTTAATGTCCTCATTTTCTACACTTCCTAGTACCTATTACTTTTTAAAAAAACGTTGAAAGATCCATTTTTGTTCGTTTTAAGAAAATGTATCAAGCGAGACCGCACGATTATTGCAGATATTTTAAACGGCGTCATACGAGTACTCGGAAAATTGGCTCATATCGAAATTGTTCGGCATAGACACGATAAATTGTTCAATTTTTTTTCTCAGATCCATAAACATCAGACCGGCGTTCATTGAACGGCGGCCAAAGTGCCAAGATATACATCACTTATTCGGTTTACGTTGGCGACAAATATGACGAATAAAAATGGCGTCAAAAAAGTGTCTTCGTTATAGAGGATTTCATCCGATCGTAAATTTCATCCGGAATCATCCACGGAGATGAGAATTTTTGTAAAATATGTACGGCTTATAGCGAGTAGGAAGAAATAAAAAACAAGGTCGCAAAAATGAAAAGTAGATCGAAAATTTTTCTAATTTATACTCGATGTACACTTTAAATCACCGAGGGTTGCGGAAAAGGTATGTACTTGGATATAATGTGGCCACAAAGTGACGAATAAAATACAACCCTTGTTGCGTTAATTGTACCAGTAAAATATTGGAAGGGTAAAAAATCAAATAGAAAACGCGAAACTACGTCATTATACGCGAAAATTCAGGGTACACGGTCCAATTGCTGTGTTAAAATAAGAGAAATAAAGCTCGGGTGAAACAAACGAAATAAAGAGCAAAAAACCAACCCGCTTTTTTAAGGGCTAACAAACTAAATATGAACTCGGGTCAAATGTATAATTTAAACGCAAAAAAGCACATTAATATTACTCTTAATTTAAATAAAAAAATCATCTTGCCGAAATTGTTTTGAAATTGCTTCATTTGAATAAAAAATATCAAGGTCGTTCGGATTAAGTTTTATGTAAACTTGAAAGCTCATTACTAATGACATATTTCGAAACGGTATAACACTTTTGATCTCAAATTCCGAGTAAAATTTTTTTTCTAATATTTGTTCCAATGCTGGCGACCTTTTATTAAAATGTTCGCGAGAATTTCGCATTCCATAAAATTTCTATCCGAATTTGTGGGTGAGCGAAAGTTAAGCTTTTTTGTTATTTTATTATCCGGATTAATGACATCGAAAAAACTGTATTCGACTGTATTGGTATAATTAATCATTAGAATGTTGACAGTTTACCAAATATATGTAGGTTTGCTTTTGAAATACACCCAAATGTTATCAGAATTTAGATGTACCTGTTTGGTTGTGTTATTTCCCAGATGAATTGGTTATCATATTGAAGATTCGAATAAGATAATTGTTCCAAATCGTTAACTTCTCTATCATTGATTAATTTCCAATCGTCCATTTGTAAATTTATTTAATGGAATATGAAAAATTATTTAAAGATGGAGTTCGTAAATTTACGTAAAAAAGATAATGACGAGACTAAAATGCCAAACTCTGTTTTCATTTGGTTTATCATTTTTTTCACTACTTTTCGAGTATGTAGACTGAAAATTTTCGATAAGTTTTTTATCAAATCGACGAATTATGTTCACGTGTTTCCATTTTTCGCACTTGTTACCAAAGTAAAGTCAGCAGTGTATCGGTGTACTTCATTAAGCGTTGAAAATATCGAAAAATACGTTTCGAATTCGTGTTCGGTGTTATCGAAAACCTCTAATTCGATATACGTGACGTTTTTTTATGGTATTTGTGATTTTACCCTTTATTCTCCTCTGTATCGTTGAAAATGGTTGTTATAGAGAGATATGATTAATTATTATGGTTTGTGGGGTTTTAATGACTCTGATTTTAAATCTAGGGTTTAATTTCGATTGAACTGAATGGGTTTGTGGTTTTTTTCTGCGGTGCGGAGGACTCCGCCTGGGTAAAAATGTATTTTTTTTTTTTTAAATTGAAAAATTGCGAGTTTCCGATGATATACGTCTAAAAAATTGTTTAGAACTCTTTGACACCATCGAAGTAGAAGGAAGTAAAATATACTTACACCAATTTTTTTTGTGAATCAACAGAATCAAATCATTTTATCTTCAATTTTTGACTCTTTGAAAAATTTTCATCAAGTATTTTGTAAAAATGCTTCGATACAATTTATCAAAAATTAATTTCTTATATCCAATTCTCGATTTCAAAGAATTGTTTTTTTTTTCAATTTTTTGAAACCACAACCTCCTCGAATTTTCGGGTAATTAAAGAATTTTTTGGAGGATTTATTTCATCTGTTCCTGAAATTAATTCAAAATCAATTATTTTCAATTTCAGGAATGTAAGGTTTCTTGTATTTTTTTTTGTTCGTCTCCTAAACTCTTTTCAGAATAATTTTTTTTAAAATTTAAACCCATTTTCTTTGTTTTTGAAATTTTTGTCGTTGTTGAGATGCCAGAGAGCATGAAAGTTTTTCGTAAAATTTTTTCTTGTTCCAGTTTCTCAAAATTTATTATAGAAGGGAACGAACCGAAATTGCCTAATTGTAGTGATAATTACTTACATAGGCGAGAATTTTAAATTCTGAATTTTTTTTTTTATTCAAACTCATTTTCTGAATGAAGTATGCAATTTGGAACTTATTTCGTTCAAAACCTCCACACGGAAAAAACAGAAGTTACAAAAATGAATACATTTTACCTCAAAAATAATAAATTCAAATTTTATCATAAAATTGAATAAATTTTACCAAGAAAATAAATTTTAATCAAAAAATGATATAATTTATTCAAAAATAATAATAACGTGTCTCAATTCACAAAATAAGTGAAATTTGTTCTAAAAAATAATATCTTTTTATCAGAAAAAATAAAATTTGTCGAAAAAATGAGTAAATTTTACCAAAAAAAAAAAATTCTATTCAAAAAATGATGAATTTTACCTACTTATTTTGAGAATTGGGACATGTTATTATTTTTTTGGATAATTTTTTTTCAGTGCATCTATTGCATTTTGATCCTCCACCCGTTCTAAACTCCACCTTTCAAAATGGGAGGGGATGCATTTCGTCCCCTATAGGGCCCAAAATTTTGGGAGATGGCGTATTGTTCCAAACCTCTCCCTTTCCCCTCTATTTTTTTGAGGGAAACTTTTTTTTTTGTTCAAAAAATCAGCTTGAAGCGTGAAATGTCATCAGAAAGTGTAAGTTTTTTCTTGTGAAAAATTTTGACACGCTGAATTTTTTCACCATTTGTCCCCAGGACCGAGATCAGAAAATCGTATAAAAATCATATATTGAAGTTGAATATGTGTATTTTTGTGCAGGGACCGTAGCTTTTGAGGATTTATTGGTGTACTCTCTCATTCTGAATCAGTGAAAAGTCATTGATGGAAAGTCAGAATTGCAGTACAGAAAAAATCAACGAAATTTACTAATTTTTCACAAAAAAATTTCACTGATTTTTTTAGTGAATTTTCATTGATTTTCCTGTGATTTTTCTCACAGATTTGTTTTCAGTGAAAATTTTTTCACTGATTTTCTCCTATGCTGCGATTCTGATTGTTTCTTGGTGATTTTCGATAATTTTCACTGAAAAAAAAAAAATGATAAGAGTACTCTCTTAATATTTTGAATCAGTCAAAATTGACTGATTAAAATCGACAAAATCAAGTCACTGTAAGAATCAGTAAAAAAATTACTGATTCAATCGGTGAATTTTCATATTCGAATCAGTAAAAATAAAATTTCACTGATTCAATCGGTGATTTTTTTTACTGATTCAATAATGAAAATTCACTGATTTGAATCAGTCAACTAATTTTCACTGATTCAACAATCAAAATTCACTATTTGAATCAATAATTTTTTACTGATTGGCAATAAAATGCCACCGATTAACTGGGAAATCAGTGGAATTTGACTGATTATCAGTTCTCTATTTCATCAGTCAATTTAGGCATTTTTGACTGATTCAAATTAAGAGAGTAGGTATCTAAATGAAGAAAAATAGGCACATAATATTCAATTTCCTTTAAAAATTTTTTGCTCTTTCTTCGCTCAGGGCAAATTGTTTTTTATTCTGACATTTGGAAGTTTGATCAATTTTAATGGATAAAAAATATACTTAATGAAATTCATCTAAATTTCTACATTTGTGTTCAAAATTTCCATCTTTTGAAAACTTCACTTTTTCTTTCATTCGTGTTGAATAATTTTTTTCTCAAAATTTAATTATTTTTTAATTTTAATTTTTTCACCTTGAATATTGATAAGAAGTCTATAAAATTTTTCAACAGTATTTTTTTGGTGTCTGAAATTTTCATTTTCTGAAATCTTTTTCCTGGTTTAGCCGGAACCAAATTCACGGACACATTGGAATATACCATTTTATAAGAGACGATGTGGAAGAGGAGAAGAAGAGAGGCAATTCAAAAACAATTAAAATTTATCTCTAAAAGAAATATTGTGGAGTAGGGCGGAGAAAGCTCAGGGGAAAAGTTCTGTGAAATTAATTTGTAAGGTCCTGCTAAAATCCTGTCTCCTGATTTATTTGAAAATTTTGTTAGAAATTTTAAATGTTTTCATCTTTCTCGACAATTTGTAACATTTTCTCCCTCATAATTGATAATTTTGTTATCAAAATTATATTGTCAAAAAGTACTTGAAATTCTCTATAAAAATGAATTTTCATTTTTCATGCCCAGTAGACACCATTTTTTTCAATTTCAAAAAAAAAAAAATTTCTGTTTGTGTAGCAGTATTGAAATATTTTGCCAGACACACTATTCACCTTGGGCCACCCGCAGGTATTTACAATTTCGTAATAAACAGATAAAGGTTGGCATTGTTGAAATTCAAGCGATGCCTTTTCGCAAAAGCAATTAGTTAACAAAGGTTATTAAGCATTTTATACGGAATTATCGGCGGAAATTTTAATTAAATAAACAACCTGTAATTCTGATAACGTGTGGGCGATGAAATTCGATACATTATTTGTTCTTGGGAGTCTGAAACGAAATTTCATTATAAGGATACAAAAGTGTACGAGGTGAACATTTCATTAAATTATAAGCAATACGATTGCATCGAATTGTACTTGATTAGCAGACGATTTTCAAACGAAATGTGTGCAAACGTGCTCGAAAGAATTGGAATTAGAAAAGTACGCCAGAAAAAATCAATGTTTAAAAATTTTCCATCAACCCTTTCCTTCGGTTTCGGCTGGTAAAATTTTTCGTACCGGCACGACTGACGTGTGTTTATTGTAGACGTTACTTAGATGCGTGTTATGTAACATTTTATATTACTACGTTTCGGTAAACGAAACGTCGGCGGCGCCTGGTTGTCTGTTTTAATAATAGTTGAAGTGAGAACATTTAAAGGCGAATAAGCTAACGCAAGAATTCGCCAATATCTCATAAATAATGCAACAGACAGTTTCATCAACGAGACTCGTGCTGCCATATCCACATAAGTGATGCATTCGACGAGGCAGCCTGTTACTTTAGATTGTGCCGCGAAAAAGGAGTGAAATGTTTATCCGTTCGGCCACGACTTTATCAGCGAGAACGATAAATTTCAACTAGATTAAAATCGAACATCAAAAATTAAAGCTAAATCTGCACAGCGGCCATAAAATCTGGAGATATTCCAACGCAAATAAATTACGTTAAAAGTAATTATACTATATCTTCGCGAGGTTGCTATTCGTTTGCGATTTTAAAGCTTCTTAATTTCATCCGAATGCTAAAAACTTTTTCCTATTGTTTCTTCGCTTCGAATGCGAACTGGACGAAAAAGTATTTTTACGAAAGTAGAATAGTTCGATTTTTATGCGGTGGTTGGATCGGAGTGAGAAGGTTATTCATAATTTTGCATTATTCTTTTGGCAGCTAATTCATTCCATGTGAACTCGAGTTGATTTTAAACTTTCGGTTTTCCGATTTCGCTCAATATTTTTTCACAGGTTCATCAGTCTGGATGGTCTAAAGAAAGAATTATGGTTATTTCGATCCTAATCTTTCAGGGGTAAGAAAGTAGCCAGTGATGGAAAACTGAAATGATATTAGTTCCAGTTCTCAAAAAATTTTTTAGTTCCAGTTTTAATTCCACTTTTGAATATTTTTTAATTTCATTTTGAATTCCAGTTCCAATTTTTTTTTTCAATTTTGAGGGCCAAAAATCCAATATTTTCTGTAAAAATCGAACTTTAGTGTTTTTCTTTTTTTTTTTCAAGGTAATTTTTTTAATTTTTCATTCAAGCTTAACACAAAAGATTTCTGGAAAAAAGCTAAGAAGTAATCTTTTTTAGAAATTTTATGACTCTTGACTTCCTGGCTCGTGAATTTTTCAACAAAAAATGAGGATGAGTTTAATTGGATGAAATTTTCAAATTTACAACACAATTTTTCATCATTCACTTTTCCATGTAAATTTTTAAGGTCCTTTTGAGCCGTTTTTGTTTTTTAGTAAAAAATTTTCAATTGAATATTGTGCTTTTGTAAATTTCAACACCTAAATTCGGTAAATTCTCTACTTTTTCAAGTCAAATTTTCAAAATTTTGAATTTTTATTGTTCTTTTCTCCATTTGAATTTTTTTTGGCAAAACCCTGAATTTTTCGAAAAAAAATTGTGTGTAACAGTGTAAGAGAACTACGAAGAGAAGATGATTTTAATTGGATGATTTTTTTTTTAAAACAAAGAAAAAAATGCAATTTTTAAAAAAATGCTGGAATTGGTATAAAACTGAAATTAATTTTAGTTCCACTTCCAGTTTTCAGTTTCCATTAGTTCTTATCATTTCAGTTCCAATTTTTCAGTTTAGTTCCATAGTTTTTTTTTTTCAGTTTTCAGTTTGAGTTCCGATTCCAATTTTCCATCGCTGAAAGATAGCTTTCGTTTCGTACAAATGAGTTTTTTTACGAAACAGTAAAACTTTTGAAGCTCATATTTCAAAATTGATCAAGTCCAAGATGAATCTCTTGGAATAATTTTCTAGTCCACTTTCTGTTTGTGCACACTTTATTCAATATCTTTGTACTTTTTTTTTTACGTTGGTTCATTCATTTTGATTGTATTTTACAAAAAAAATTCTCAATTTGAAAAATTTTGAAGCTTTGGGAACCCTTTGAAAAATGAAAAAAATAGACGACTTTTTTACTCATTTCGCGTTGATAGAAGACGAAACGCTAAAAATGAAAAATGAAATATACCTCGAGAAATTTTAAAATTTTCTCAACTTTAAACCGAAATAAGAAAATAGCTTAGGACTAAACTCTGGAACTTTCATTTTCTACAAAGTTCTACTCATATCCCTCGACGCCTGGTAAAATTTTTCGACAGCCACCTTTAATTTTTCAAACTGGTAAATTTAGTTTACCTTAAAGGGGGGAAGAAGGACACACCAAAGGATGATAACAAATGAACACAGCATCATTTGTTAGATTTTCAAATACACCGGGATCGAATTTAAATTAAATTTCGAGCTGATTTCTGTCCTTGTTCTTCGTCGTACACTTCAAGCCAATCCGAATCTTAACCAAAGCAAATTAGATTTTCGCAATGAAAAAAATTCACGTGGATTGGGAATCTCTCGAACCATCAATCTTTAATGTGTCAAAGGCTAAAAGCTCACGTGAAAGTTCCACAAAGCATAATTTTCAAGGACTCGAGTACCTACCTATGCCATTTCCATGACGATAACACATGGAAAAAAATTATTATCGGCTTCGAAAAGTTCACCATGGACAGCAAAAGAACCATATATCAAATTCTCGAGGTAATTTTTTTACCTAAATTTTCTGATGTTTAACAATCGAAACAAATGTGAGAAAAGAAACAGGTCAGCGAATATTCAATTTAAAGTTTTCTTTTTCGTATTATTAAAGAATAAAATCCACAACTGGCGAAATTAAATATTCCTAAACGAAATTTCCAGTGCATTTAAAAAGCCTTATCTCGAATTTAGGAATCTTATTATCTTAGAACGATCGATTGAACAAAAGCTTACCGGGCTGAAAAATTTTTTATCCAATTTTTTTTCTAAATTATTCACATCTCTTAAAAGTGAACTTTCAAAGCTATAAAGTTTTTTTCCCAAAAAGGGATACATCTGCGGTATAGGATGAAATTCTAAATTTCTCGAGCTCGATAAAACATCGCAGACGAACCCCTTAAAACATTCCGACCACATTTTCGTTAAATTTCAAATTCGTTGGCGTTTAAAAAATATCCCCGTTTTAAGACGCCTTTTAATGAATATATTTGCTAAACATCGAGTTTTAAAACGCATACTAATCAACAACATCTGGCATCGCTTTCGCGAATAATCACGTCTCGCCAAGGCTAATGTCCTTTTCTTCATTTGGAAAGAATCCACTGTCGTTAAGAATACCATGACCTTTATCGTATCCAGTAAATCTACAGGGTTTAAATTCGCACCCAACTGGAATAATTTTATAAATTGTATGAAAGATGCGGGGTTATTTACCATCAGCACATACGTAAATCCACGTTTTAACCTTGGTGATCAATTTGATGAATTTTTCTTCATCCTTTACCCTTCCGAAAATTAATTTCTTCGTTTCTATAAAATAAATGAAATGATGATGGTACAGGCGAGCTCGTGACATGTGTGACAAAACGAACTCACGCTGACGCAAGATAGGAAGTATTTTTCTCTTTTGGTATCTGGCTTATTGAGAAAAATAACTATTTCTTCCATGTCACTAATTTCTGAACAAAAATAATTTTATGAATCATTGTGTGGTTTTTTGGGAAGGGGAGGGGGGAGTAGACGAAACAATTTACAAATTTTTTGATACTATAATTTCGAGTTTTTTTTTTTCTAGATCTAAAGGACTGTACTTTAATCTATGAATACCAACAATGTCTGAATATTTTTTTTTGTTCGAAAAATTTTCAAATTCTTTTTAAATCATTAAAAAATTAAAAAATTTAATGAAAAATTGTTTTAAATTTCATTTCAAAAACATTCAAGTTTTCAAATAAAAAAATTCTCTCAAGGTAATCGTCTTTTTTCATTACCTATAAAAGGAAAAGGTTTCCATTTCTATTCAATAAAATATTTTTTTGTTGGAAAAATTCTTTAGTAAAAAAAGGCTTTTATATCTACATTTTATCAATATTGAAATATTTTCTGTGTAAAAATTTTCAAAAAAATCTACTTAAAATATAAAATGTAAAGGAAAACTAGAATGTTCAAATTTTCTTTTAAAAACCTTTCGATGTTTTTTGTGGAGTCACAATTTTTTAAACTGAGAGATGAGGAAAAATCGCCCCGAGTGTTATCTCTCTCTCTATTTTTTTTTGAAACCTACCTAAAGAAATTATCAGTTTTTTGTAGTTGTGAATCCGTATTCCTAATGTCAAAATTAGAATATTTGCGATAATTTACCATAATTTCTGACATATTTACGGTCATTTTCCGTAATTACCAAAATTTTTACGATAATTTATTGTAACTATTAGAATATTTACGGTAATTTACGGTAATTACCGTAAATATTTACGATAATTTACCGTAATTACCAAAATATTTACAGTAATTTACGGTAAATACCGTACATGTTTACGATAATTTACCGTAATTACCAAAATATTTACGGTAATTCACTGTAATTACCAAAATATATACGGTAATTCATTGTAATTTCAAAAATATTTATGGTAATTTACCACAATTACTAAAATATTACCAAAATGTTTACGATAATTTACCCGAATTACCAAAATATTTTTAGTAATTTACTGTAATTACCAAAATATATACGGTAATTCACCGTAATTACCAAAATATTTATGGTAATTTACCACAATTACCAAAGTAATTACGGTAATTTACGGTAATTATCAAAATATTTACCTTAATTTACCGTAATTACTAAAATATTACCAAAATGTTTACGATAATTTACCCGAATTACCAAAATATTTTCAGTAATTTACTGTAATTACCAAAATATTTACGGTAATTTACCGTAATTACCAAAATATTTATGGTAATTTATCACAATTACCAAAGTAGTTACGGTAATTTACGGTAATTATCAAAATATTTACCATAATTTACCGTAATTACTAAAAATATTACCAAAATGTTTGCTTTAATTTATCGTAATTATTGAAATATTTGCGATAATTCATTGTAATTATTAGAATATTTACGGTAAATTACCGTAATTATCAAAAATTTTCTTCCGGCAATAAAAATCATGAAAAACATGAAAACAGCATAAACTTTCTTTTTCCTAATCCAGTAGACACCATGAATATTTAAAATCAAGTTCGAAAAATTCATCATTCGAAAATTTTTGTTGATACTGCAGTAAGAATGATCAACGAAGAGGCAGAGAAAGGGAGCAATCAATGAAAAATGATAATTGGCCGTCATTTACACATCGATTGCGTATAGTTATCAATATCATTTCAAGTTCAGCTTTGATGTTTATTTCGTGTTAAAATGTAATTTTAAATTGACGCATGAAAAAGAAAGTAACGATTTGGTAAATTGGTATTTCTTTCAATAGAAAATAGGTGTTTTTTATTTTTACGTGTGAATCATAAACATATGTAGGCTCAATTTCGCCGCCCATTATCTACGATTCAGTTATCGACTTGTTTTTATTTTTATTTTATTTTTTCGAAGAATCAATAACCTCTAAAAATTTGGTCGAAATATAGATTCGCGAGTGAAAAATATGAACGAGGAAGTCGAAAGCAGAACTTTTCTCAGAACAGTTGGGCGATATATTTTTTCATTTTTTATCGATTAATGTTGCACTGATGCGATAACAAAGAGCGAAAAAAGACGAGGGACGAGGGATGCGAATTTTTAATTAACAACTGTTTGAAATTGGATAATTAATCCGAGTTGACAGGTCGAAAAAAATGCACGTTGTGTTCTCGTGTTTGGCTTAGTTCAGTTGTAGAGATTGGTCTGCTGATGGAGGGGCGAAAGGGTCGACAGAGTCTTTGCCCGAGTTGAATTTTGGTAAACATCAAGCTAGTATTTTTATTTGGGTCGCATTTCGATTCAATTCGACGTATACGTAGAAACAACGAAAAAAGTTGGCCTTTCGTGCGAAAGTTTTCAAGAGCAGTCAGCGTCACTGGTTGGCGACGAAGCGTCATTTAATCGACGGGGCGGACTTCGCGAGCGCGAATTTTGATACTTTACGTCCGCGGCAGCGCGATAAAACCCAAACAAAGCGCAATTGTGAAAATATACGACTCGGACGTGGAAGTATCATGGTATATCTCGGTGCAAAGATCTGAGAGTATCTGACGAAGACAGAAATTAACTTTATCCGCAATTAAAGCTGGAACCCGGAACGAATCGATAACTAATTCCGAATGTTACTTCCCTCGTTGTACAATTAAGCCAGCTCGACGCTCGAGCCATGGAAAGTACCTAAAAAGTACCGACTCGGTTGTGCCTGTGCGCCGTAATCGATGTGGTGGTCGCTAATCGTGCATCTTATCTTGGTATTTTAGAGTAAACGAGTTAGTACCAGAGCTTAACAATAGAATCCCATTACCCATTGACGATAAAATCGATTTTCGTCTATTAATTTTTAACGGTGCAATTATCCAGGCATACGTAGATAAACTAGACGATGACTAGGTGCTCTATATGGGTTTTTTAGTCGCCAACAAACCGTTCTTTTTTAATACAAGACGACCGAAAAATACCCACGACTGGATTTACATGGAATATGCATCAGATACGATAGTAAAAAATGATCTGAACGACTAAATCATTCATATGTTCCTAATTCTTTAATTGCTATACAATCAAGTGGAGATTTTCAAGTCTATATAATTTTTCAATTCTTTCAACTCTCCCTTTTTTTTTTATCAAAAATTTTTTCAAATTGAACATTTTTAAAAATATTTTTCAATTTTAAAAAAAAGTTCTCAATTCTGAAATTTCTTTCTCTAAAATTATTTTCAAATGTCTAAAATTTATTTAACTTTAGCATGTATTTCTTATAGTATTTTTCAACTGTTGAAATTTTTCTCAACTTGAATAATTTATTCTTCAAATTTTTTCAGCAGTAAAATTTTTTCTCAAAAAATTTCCGTGTCCTGTGGTAAAATTAACTAAAAATTCAATTTTTTCCCTAATTTTAACTTTCGTATTTTGTTTCTTCTGCTCTAAAAATTTCTTCTCGAGTTATGTTTCAGCTCAAAAAATAAAAAAATCTTAAAGAAATTTGGATTTGATAAATTTTGAGAAACTGGAGTTGAGAAAAGAGCCTTTCCTGATACAGGCCACAAATGGTTTTGACCCCATAGATTCCGTAAAAAAAAAAGCCAAAAATCTTTGACCTCCCACACCTATCTTTTTCGGAAATACCTTGGCATCCCAATTCCCATGTCGAAAATTCAACTCACCATATCTCTGAAATGAGTGGGTATGGGGGGGGGCGAGAGGAAGAAGTCTGTACCATATTGCTGAATTTCTTGAAAATAATTTCGTCAAGTGGTCTCGCATCACACACTTTTTTTGGATTTCAAAGTTGAACGCAAAATGCTCAAAAACAATCATAACCAAAAAAACACATTTTTCGTTATTCTTTAATTTTTTATAAATGTGTGAAAATTATCGGAAATCATTTGCAGCACATTAATAAATTGGTGAAACAAATTTCACTGGAATCAAATGTGACCCTGCCGTAAAGAAGGGACCTTGCGTAAAAAAAATCGATGTTTTTATTTTCATGTGCTTGGTCCATATTTAGTGTCATTTGGATCGAAAACGTGAAAAATGATACATCGACTTTTTTTACACTAAGCCCCTTCTTTTCGGCAGGGTCAGAAATGATGAAATTTTTTTGGGAAAATCATTAGTGAAATTCTTAATAAATTTGTAAAGTTATTGAATATAGTCAGTGAAATTTTTGAAAAAATCAGTGAAATTCTTGGAAAATTATTGAAATTTTTGAAAAAATCAGTAAAATTTTTGGAAAGAACAGCGATTTTTTGGGGGGGGGGAATCAGTGAACTGAAATTTTGGAAAAATTCAGTAAAATTTTGGAAAAATGGAGGTAAAAATGTTGCTGATTTTTTTCTGTGGTGAAATTTTGACTGCTTTTGTGACTTTTCGGACTCAATGTGAGAGTAATTCAATCTTTTAATCTGAATCAGTCAAAATTGACTGATAAAATCGACAGAATCATGTCACTGTAGAAATCAGTGAAAAATTTACTGATTCAATCAATCATAAAAATTACTGATTCGACCAGTAAATTGAAATTTTCACTGATTCATTTCACTAGTTGAGCAAAAATTACGGATTCAAAAATAAAAATTTACTTATTGAATCGCTAATTTTTTTTCGCTGATTGGCAGTCAAATTTCACTGATCAATTGTGGAATCAGGGAAATTTCACTACCAATCAGTGACATGATTCCGTCTCTTTCAATCAGTCAATCTTCTGGAAGCGGTTTTGAGAACTTCGATCCTTTCTTTTACTTTTGTTGCGCTGCGCTGGAGAAAATACCTTTAAAATGGTCAATATGGACTTCAGCATCTACATAATGTAATGTCAAATTACTCATATTGATGATCGGTTTGATCGATTAAGACACAATTTTCCGAAATTCGTAACTTTGATTCCAAATATATTCTGATCAAGAGTCGCGGTAGTGACTCCACCCCGCCCTATGTCCCGACCGTCACTACCGAAGTACTCTTATATTCTCTGAACAACTCGCCTGTGTTAAACTGCGAATTTCAACTCGTTATAAAATAAAAACCATAACGAGTTGAAAGTCGCGGTAAATTGCATTCTTCATGATTTTTCACGGGCTTTCTTTTGACACCAAAACGAGCTTTCTACGTTAAGTTTAACGAAAGTTCTGAATGTGAAAAAAACGTTGATTTGAGTGAAAAAATCGATATTATTTTGCGATGTTTGCGATGTTTGCGATGTTTTGCACCCGAACGCAACTTTAAACAAGTCGTTTCGGGAAAGTTTTAAGAGTTGAGCTTTGGGAATATGAAAGGATCTTAATTCATAGAATGATTGTTTCATTACATTCGAATTCGGGTGTAATGAAGCTTTTAAAACTTAGTTCTCATTAAATAATCGAATTGAAAGTTTGTGCACATTTGGTGTCGTTTTAACTATTCGAACTTCGTGCACATTAAGTGTGGATTAAGTGTTGGTGATGTGATGTGGATTTTTATATTTATAAAAAATAAATATATAAAAATTAATTATTATTATTAAAAAAAAAATGTGATGATAATATGATAATAAGTGGTTTCGATCGAGCCGATATTCCAATTCTTCATCATCTATCTATCTACTATTTAACCTGACGTATACGTATATCAATATATACAATCAACAATCGGTAGAATTTTCGTTGATGGTGAAATTTTTGGTTGGTATGTTAACAAGAAATATGATGATGAGGTCGTTATTATGTATCATTTAGTAAGTATATATAAATCAATCTATCTACGATTAATAACGTATGTATCGGAATCAGTATGAGTTGTTCTTTTTTAACGGTACGTTATCTCGCTTATCGAATGAATTTAATAAACAGACTAGATTGTTTTATAGTGATTTCAAGGTGGATATTACGTATTAATCGGTTTGGAGTTCAATATAGAGGAGTTTATTGGTAAATATATCGATGAAATATGAAAAATGAAATACGTTTCTCTCTGGGTATCGATACCTCTTCGGTCATCAATACTTCTCGATCGATAATGGAAACGATTATCACATGTTAAGTAAGTATCATCATGTCAGACATCTCATTTGGTATCCTAACTGTAGTTAAACTGCTAGAAATTGAGTGAATTTCATTTAAGAAGCGATATATAGAGAAGTATCAGTTCTTATTTAAGTACGTATTGTTTGTAAGAAGAAATGTGACTGTTGTTTTTGCTATTATTTTCAACTGGCGTCTTTTATCGTTTTTTTGATTTTGTTATTGGAATTGTTATTCTAGATAGAAATGAATTTCGGTACATAAGGTACGTGCTATCAATGTGAATGAAAACGAAGTATTTTGAATCAGTTTATGTTTAATCAACGGTTTGTTGATAATTGGCTGTTCAATGTTCCATCGACTGTCGTGAATACCGTACGTTGAAAGTAAGTTCCGAGCTAAATTTGTTATTACAGGGCCGTAAACGAAATTTAATCAATTTTTTATCTAGGTGTTGCTGTTGGAATATCAAGTTTTACTGTACGTCCTCAATATCGTGCGTTTTTATCGATAGACTTAATTTATGGATGACCGGATGTGGCAGTCGAGATGTATTATATGGTGTGTTTGGGATTTTCATATATACGGGTATTTTAGAATCCTAGTGTCGATAGGGTTACTTTGTAATGTACAAGTTTACTATTCTATCAAGATTTTCAGGCGTATGTATGTACAGTATACGTGCTAGCTCATGATGGTATGATCCTCGCGTTTATTTACGTATTTTGCTAGCTACGTTATTAGTTTTGGACAAGATGAGAAGTTATGTGTGATACAATTCCAATTGAATATATAATTCCGATTGTCTACTCGTTTGGTAGCTTTGGCTGGTACTGCTTCAACGTTCAAGGCATTAAATGATGAATCAGTTTCATATCCTTGTATTACAGTAAGTTGATAGTAAATGCGTGTGTATTATGACGTATAATGTTATACTTACAATTGTACAATATTTTGGCTATGGTTTTTTACAGAAAGTATACCCCGAATTTTGAAGTCAGTCTAGATACTGGCGTTAGTTTGAAGTAGAATTTAGGCTGCGGTGAAAGTATTATAGACGTTATGTAATCGTAAGGTGAGGGTATCAAATTAGTTGATTGTTGAAAATGTATTTGATTTGAAATATCGTATTCATGTTGGTGTTTGTTTTATATTCTATATTTGCTAGATGATCAAAAAACGGCGGAGTATATAAAATTTTAGAGAGAAGAAAGGTTCTAATTTCATTGTTCCGATTGCAAAAGTAAATTTTGATATTTATTTGGAAATATTTCGAGATAAATGGAATGAAATTTTGGTAAAAGTCGAACAAGATGTGGTCGAAATACGTTGATCGTAGTTATGTAATCGATGGTATGTATGTATGTAATTTTTGTTTTCCTTTTTATAATCTTTAGCATCTCATCAATTCGAAATGAAAATTTTTATTTTGTACTCGAGTTGAATTCGATTCGTATGACTTTTTTGTTCATATTCTCAGGATCTCATCATGTATTCGAAATGAGAATTATTTTTTCGTATCAGTGTTATGAATTCGGTTCGGATGTATGTAGCTGATAGTAGTACGTCGATCGTAGTTATTTAACTCGTTCAAGGGATAAACTTATTACGTACTATAGGTATACTACTCGGAATATATTCTTTGAGCTGCTATAAAATAAAACTCCGTTCATATTTTTATTTTTTCCGTAAATCGAAATGAAAATTATTAATTTTTATTTTCAGCAGTGATGAAACTATGTAGCTGGTAGTGGTAGCAAAATTTCTGCATTCTGCGCCGAACACCTGGTGGAAAATGTAGGTGAATGTTTCAATTAACGGATGTAAAGAAAAGTTGCTACGATACGAATCATTTTTCAAGTAAGTTGCCGTTCAAATATTAACAACAATAACAAAGTGGTTATGAAGGGAAAGGGGGTATCGGAGGGAGGTATAGAATCAGTACTAGTCGTTATCAGTTGCGTTATCAGTTGTGGAGTAAATTTGGTTATTTAATCGTATTCATATCAGTCGTATTGGAATTGTCGAAATTTTGTTAAAATAAGTCAGGTATAAAAGTAGTCAAGTTCAGTTGTGTCGCGTGAAACGTAGTTATTAAGCTGGTAAGGTAACGAGTCAATTTCTGTAGTGTAACTTAGTTGGTTCGTTTTTGTCGTAAAGTTGGTGCTAAATAAATTTAAATTGTGTTGTAGAAATGGATGTAAAATTTGCGGAATTGTCTAGACGTCAGACGCAGTTGGAAAAAGAATTGAAGCTGGTGTTCGAGGAACGTGAAAAGTTAGCGAAGCAGTCGGAGAATCGATTGAGCGAACTTAAGGAGTTGTGTAAATCGTTGAAATCTGAAATAGCGCAGATCAAAGTGAAGCTGGAGACTCGTATGGCCGAATTGATGCAAGCTACCGAAGAAATGGAAAAAATTGAGGTTACGATTTGAATCATACGTTAATCGCAGTTGATAGTGTCGAAAATGTAGTTATTATGAACGAGGTCGACGATGACGGCGGTGAGTTGGACGTTGATAGTGGAGAAATTACGATGGAGGATACCGTTGAAAGTATGGATTTTAATAATTTTGTCGTTTTGATCGAGGATATTGTTGATGTTATTTCAGACGTTGGTAATGCGAGCGAATTGCCTGTTAGTGATAATGTATGTAATTTAAACGGTGAAGATTCTGTTAATAGCGGTGACCAAGGTACCGGTAGTGCTGATGAAGCTATTTCATCAGTCGATTGTAATGATTCGTCAGATTCTGTAGGAAGTAATAATAATAAGAAACGTGTTAGACGGCTTGGTCTGAAGCATAAAGTTAAACGTGGACGATACACAGCGGTGCCGGTTGCTGATGTGGACGTTGCTTTGCGGAATTGTTTTCGTGTTATTGTTGAGGAAATACATGACAGGAATTGGTATCAAATGCAAGCAGACGGTCTGAAAGTGGACTTGTTGTTGGGTGACGTTCTCAGCTATTTTGATGATCGTGATAACGAGGCTGGTTTAATGAAAAGTACATGAAAATTTTCTTTAATAAATGTTGTATTCGAATTGAAATTAGATAGAATTTATTGTGATTTTTTTTCAGATAGCTGTTTCGCCTACAAAATTATCGACGCTTTTGATGAGGTATTTTTCATCGCAGAGCATTTGAAATGTGTGTATAAGTTGCCTCGAGTAGCGAAAAAGTTGTATAAAGCGGTCTTGCAGGAAAAACGTCTATCGATACCGAAGGTTCGTCGTCGTCGCTGTATTGAACGTGTGAAACGGTCTAGAGTGTTATGTCAGCTGAAAGTCGATTGATTTTTTCTTTTGTTGATTTTCTTGTTTTTGTTATTGTTCATGTTTTTCGTTTATTGTTTGTTATAAATAAGTTATTTATTGGTTTTGAGTAATGTGAATGTAATTTTGTTATGAATATTGATTCTTCGTCACGACAGTACGACTGTGTTTTTTGTGTATAGTAGTATATTTGGATTTGGATATTTGGTAATGTAAGCTGCAATTTTTTTTGAATATTAGTATAGAATAATTTTCGACTACGACTGCGTCTTTTGTGTAAATTATAGCTGCAAAAGTTAGTATTGTAATTTCCAATTTTTTGTTACCATTTTTTGTTAGTAGTTTAAGTGTTGTAGTAATGTTAAATTGACGATTTGTTAATAATTGGCCATCGAGGGAGTAGTTTTTCAATCAATCGTTCCTCAAAGACTCGATTGAAAGTGCCATCTGGATTATTATTTGTATAGTTTGAAGTAGCAGAGATAGGTATTGTGATAAAGTTGGAACAATTCGTAACGGTTTCACGTGTATTTGGATATCGGAGTTTATATTGCGCAGGTAACTTTTTATTTATTATTGGGAACAATTTTAGTCGTTACAGTTGTACTTTCTACGGTTATTAATTTCAGAAATGGCCGAAACAGCGATGTTCTAGAGTGAAGAAACTTGTTCGGTTGAGCTACATAGTAGCCGTTAACTACGATCAAAATTGTCGTTGAATCAGCTGTTATCGTACTACTTGCTGTTTCTCCATTTATAATGCATCGGTTTGGCGGAAGTACAGAAATATATAAAAATGGACTATCGACATGATGTGAGTATTCCGATGAATCTTCGAAGCTGAATAAGAATTAGTTTTATTGGTTTAGTTTCTGCGATAGACGAGTGGAGTTCGAAGTACGTCTGCTAGAGTTACCAAAACGTAAATTTTCTGCCATTTGTACGTAGTTTTATTTGTTTAATTTTATTAATAATTGTAAAAATAGTTGTTGCTATGTTGCAGATCATGTGATACGAAACCGAAGTTTGGGAAGGTATACTGTAATAATAATGTAACGAAAACTGTCATCAGATCAGCTGATACGAAACCGAAGTTTGTAAAGGTAAATTGTTATATTAATCTATATAAAAGTGGACTATCGATGTAATGAGAGTATTCCGATGAACCTTCGAAGCTGAATAAGAATTAGTTTTATTGGTTTAGTTTCTGTGATAGACGAGTGGAGTTCGAAGTACGTCTGCTAGAGTTACTAAAACGTAAATTTTCTGCCATTTGTACGTAGTTTTATTTGTTTATTTTTATTAATAATTGTAAAAATAGTTGTTGCTATGTTGCAGATCATGTGATACGAAACCGAAGTTTGGATAGGTATACTGTAATAATAATGTCACGAAAATTGTCATCAGATCAGCTGATACGAAACCGAAGTTTGGAAAGGTAAATTGTTATATTAATCTATCGAAAACTGTCATCGTTGAATTGAAAAAGGTATTTTTTAGCTTCTTCTAAATCAAGTATATTCGATTCTGTACGTATTATCAAAAAAGATCAGCCGATACGAAACCGAAGTTTGGAAAGGTATATTGTAATATTAATCTACCGAAAACTGTCATCGTTGAATTGAAAAAGGTATTTTTTAGCTTCTTCTAAATCAAGTATACTCGATTCTGTACGTATTATCAAAAACGTAAATTTTTTGTCATTTGTGCATAACCTTTTTTCAGCTTGTAGTACGATTACAATGATTTCATTAGTTGTTTTGATGTGATTACGATTCATCTGTAGTAATCTGATCGTATAAAGTGTCATCATCGAATTGAAAAAGGTATAATCGCCGGCTGCTGGACAATCAGATGGAACGATGAGCCGAAGAACTAGCTGTAGTCGTTAGAATTTAACGTTAACGGTTTGAAACGAGATACGTAATTGTTATATGGAACGAATGGTCGGCGTAGCTGTGATAATAATCATTTTCGTCAACGATGATCAGTTTGCGTAGAAGTACATGTATCTATCGTAAAAAAATCCGATGCGAAGGTGCTAGTTTAGTTGGTAAGTTTACGAAAATGGTGCAGAGATGTCGATCGAATGGTTTACTATTGTCGGAGTGTATTGAACAGATCGAAATGCCGAATTGACTCGAATAAATGTAGTTTTAATAAAGTGACGTAGAATTTAATTTTTATATTGTTGTTTCTGTTTTACAGAAAATGTTGCTAACAATTTTTACCGTATTATGGAATCCATCAGGATCAGGATTGTAATTCGACGGAAGAAAATTTCGAATATTTGCAGTTTAAAACTGTCAGTGGTTGGCATATATCAAATTATTTCTTGATCAATAGTTTCTACTACTGGAGAAGAAAGTTTTCGAAGAAAAAGAAAGAACGGATGCGATGGTGATGTGAAAAAATGCTGGTAATAGTGAATGATTGAATATTGTATATCGAAATTCTGGAAGAAGCTGTATACCTGAATGCTATCGAATTGTTTTATTACGTGTGTGTTGCTGTGATCAAATATATGTTTAATCGTCAGAATATATCGTGTATGGTTTGAAATGAGATACGTAATCGTTACGGAATGAAGTATAAAATAGTCGGTGCAGCTGTGAGAATTAGATTCGTTATTGACGATCATTTTGCAAACGAGATGATGTACAATTCGTATAAATCGATTTTTGAAGAAAATTCTTTTTTTTTTTTAATTTTTTCATTTTTTCTGAACAGCTATGAACTTTACAATGTGAGAAGTAGTTTCGTTAACGATGGTCAGTTTGCAAACACAAAGATGTACAATTCGTATAGCAATTTTTGAAGAAAATTCCTTTTTTCTTTAAATTTTCTCCGAACATCTATAAACTTTTCAATGAAGTTTTTGGCAGTTGACAAAGATGTACAATTCGTATAGCAATTTTTGAAGAAAATTCCTTTTTTCTTTCAATTTTCTCCGAACATGTATAAACTTTTCAATGAAGTTTTTGGCAGTTGACAAAATTGAAATGAAGTTATGATGATAGTTACAATTTATCGGAATATTTTTTAAAAGTTTATTAAGAAAGTCGTAATATAAAAAAAAGTCGACGTTACAGAAATAACATACATAAAAAGTCGTCGTTACATATCGAATTCGAATCAGTATTTAAAAAAAAAAAAACGAGAATCAAGCTGTCTCGTTTTGTTGTTGTTGTACTTGTTGTACTTGTTCTTGTGCCGGTTGCAGGAGTTTTTCGACCAATTTTTCTGCGGATGTGAAATAAATTTCGAGCGTTTCATTATATACGGCTTTTAAAATCGGCGATTTCTGAAAGAAAGAAAGAGAATGTTAGTAGGAGTAGTGGTTTGAGGGTAAACGAAAGAAAAGAGAACCCACTTCGTTTTCCAATTTCCGTTCCTCGTTTAACACTAGTTGTTTTAAGGTTTCTAGTACCGTGTAATTTTGGTCTGCTTGAGGTATTTTTTTTATTTCATCGATAAGTTGGTGAGCTCGCAGCGAGTACTGTGAAAAAAGTAGAAATAAAATATTAGTAATTTGAATAGAAGCGGAAAAGGAAAAAGTAGAAGTTAGAAAGTAGAAGCAATTTGAATAGCACGTGGAAAGTTATTAGCTACTGGAATTGAAATTCTGTTAGAGTGGTGCTTAAATTGGTCATTTTTGGTTAATTCACAAAAGTATTAGTATTTTGAATATTGTAATAAGCGGTAAAGGAAAAAATAAAAGATAGAAAGTAGTAGCAATTTGAATAGCACGTGGAAAATTATTAGCTACTTGAAGAAATTATTTTAGATCGGTACTTACTTGCATCGCTGATTGTTTTTGGTAGTAATTGTAACTTCGCGCACGTTTCATTTTTATATAAAATCGAAAAATCGTATCGGATGGAAATTTTTTTTAAAATTGTATATTAAATTGCGTAATAAAATTATAACGGACCACGAATTGCTCATATACGTCTGCTAGGGATATTTGTAAAAAAGAAATGTGGTGGCGCAGTACATATATTCGGATACATTTTACAAATTTGGTCATGTGAACGAGCGAACCAATGGAAAAATATATAGGAAAAGGTGTAGGTGGATGAGTAGGTTGAAATGTAGGAAAAAAGATAGGTAAAGGTGATGAAATGTAGGTAAAAAATTTTTTTTTTTTAAAATATTCATTCAATGTTGAGGCATTGTCGTATTACGGTAGCGTTTAAGCAGGCGGCTGGAAGCCACAGATGCCTTGCCATGTAGTTGAAATCGACTCGAGTTGCAATGTTGCATCACATTTATTTTACTTTTTCGTTTGAGTTGTGTTGTTGCTGTTCGACTTCGATTCGATTTGCGTTGAAAATATCGTGGTAATTAGTTAATTAATTAATATAATTATGAAATAGGGAAAGGTAATCGATAATGCTTTTCGGTTAAGGTGTGAATTGCTTTGGTTTAGTCGATCTTTTCTCATTCGAGTAGCATTCATGAGTTGACAATGTCGGCGCCATTAGTCAATGATGAAATGCGTTATACTCGAACTGCAGAAAACAGTTCGATAATAACTAAACCAAATTACTTAAAATACGATAATTAGTTAATAATTATCGTGTTTCAAGTAATTTGGTTTATTGTTGTCGAACTGTTTTCTGCAGTTCGAGTATAACGCATTTCTATATTGAGTAATGGCGCCGGTAGTGTTTCCTAAAGTTTCATATATAATATGATTTCGATTTCGAAAGCGGTTTCGGTTGTGTTTGTGCGGTAATTTTATCATTCGGTTCTTTTTTTTTTCATTTGGTGACCGGTATATTGTTGTTCCATGCAGTTGTCCTATTTTCCATTCGAGTAGCAGTTTGGGTCAGTAGTGGTATTTGGTGTATTTAATTTTGCGTAAGTTCACGGAGATGAGGTATGTGTTTAATAAATGGTACTGTATTATGCTTGCTTGTGGTGAATTTTGCTTTTTTTTGCTTTTTATTCAAGTGAAATGTGGACGCTAGGAACATAAATCTGTATCCACATGCGATCGTTCCAGAAAATCGGTTCTGGAGCGATCGCATGTGGAATATGCGTTTATGTTTCGTATTCGGTCGCGAAGTGAATCTCGTTCGTTCGGTTTTTTTTAGTTTCGGTCGTGAACGTGGAGATTCGATCGTGGTGATTGTTTACATTTGAATTGATAACGTTTTTTTATTTTTTTTTCTCAACTTTAATTTTTTTTGACGAGGTCGTAATTTTTTCCTTTTTTTTTCTCAATTTAAATTTTTTGACCAGCTCAAAATTTTCTGACGAGTTCAAATTTTTTCCTTATTTTTTTTTTATCAATTTCAACGTTTTTTGACGAGTTCAAAATTTTTTCTTCAATTTTTTTTACCAACTTCGAATCAAGATATTTGCTTGTCTAATTTTCGAAATTTATAAGTTCAAAACATTACTCTATATTTGTTATTTTGAAAATGAAAGTTTAAAATATTTTCGCATAAAGTGGCAACATTTATTTACATTTCCAAAAGAAATTCAATCAGCTACTTCAATTTGAAAAAATTTCATATTGAATAAAAAATCTATTCAATTTGACGAGGTCGTAATTTTTTCCTCTTTTTTTTGCTCAATTTAAATTTTTTTTGACCAGCTCAAAATTTTCTGACGAGTTCAAATTTTTTCCTTATTTTTTGTTATCAATTTCAACATTTTTTGATGAGTTTAAAATTTTTTCTTCAATTTTTTTTACCAACTTCGAATCAAGATATTTGCTTGTCTAATTTTCGAAATTTATAAGTTCAAAACATTATTCTATATTTGTTATTTTGAAAATGAAAGTTTAAAATATTTTCGCATAAAGTGGCAACATTTATTTACATTCTCAAAAGAAATTCAATCAGCTACTTCAATTTGAAAAAATTTCATATTGAATAAAAAATCTATTCAATTTGACGAGGTCGTAATTTTTTCCTCTTTTTTTTGCTCAATTTAAATTTTTTTTGACCAGCTCAAAATTTTCTGACGAGTTCAAATTTTTTCCTTATTTTTTTTTATCAATTTCAACATTTTTTGACGAGTTCAAAAATTTTTCTTCAATTTTTTTTACCAATTTCAAATTTTTCTGACGAGTTTAAAATTTTTCCTCAATTTTTTTTCTCAGAGGTCGTAATTTTTTCCTCGTTTTTTTCTCAACTTGAAATTTTTTGACGTGTTCTAAATTTGAATGCTTTTCCAAACTTTGAATTTTTTGATCAGGTTGTGTTATTATTTTTTAACAAACTGTTTCCAACGTTGTCACAGCAAATTTGTAAATACGAGTCCAGATCAATCTCGTTCGGTTTTTTTTAGTTTCGGTCGTGAACGTGGAGATTCGATCGTGGTGATTGTTTATACTTGAATTGATAACGTTTTTTAATTTTTTTCTCAACTTAAATTTTTTTGACGAGGTCGTAATTTTTTCCTCTTTTTTTGCTCAATTTAAATTTTTTTGACCAGCTCAAAATTTTCTGACGAAGTTCAAATTTTTTCCTTATTTTTTTTATCAATTTCAACATTTGTTGACGAGTTCAAAATTTTTTCTTCAATTTTTTCTACCAACTTCAAATTTTTCTGACGAGTTTAAAATTTTTCCTCAATTTTTTTTCTCAGAGGTCGTAATTTTTTCCTCGTTTTTTTCTCAACTTGAAATTTTTTGATGTGTTCTAAATCTGAATGCTTTTCCAAACTTTGAATTTTTTGATCAGGTTGTGTTATTATTTTTTAACAAACTGTTTTCATCGTCGTCACAGCAAATTTGTAAATTAAATACGAGTTCAGATCAATCTCGTTCGGTTTTTTTTAGTTTCGGTCGTGAACGTGGAGATTCGATCGTGGTGATTGTTTATACTTGAATTGATAACGTTTTTTTAATTTGTTTTCTCAACTTAAATTTTTTTTGACGAGGTCGTAATTTTTTCCTCTTTTTTTTGCTCAATTTAAATTTTTTTTGACCAGCTCAAAATTTTCTGACGAGTTCAAATTTTTTCCTTATTTTTTTTTTATCAATTTCAACATTTTTTGACGAGTTCAAAATTTTTTCTTCAATTTTTTTTACCAACTTCAAATTTTTCTGACGAGTTTAAAATTTTTCCTCAATTTTTTTTCTCAGAGGTCGTAATTTTTTCCTCGTTTTTTTCTCAACTTGAAATTTTTTGACGTGTTCTAAATCTGAATGCTTTTCCAAACTTTGAATTTTTTGATCAGGTTGT
This sequence comes from Pseudococcus jackbeardsleyi, assembly GCA_038380155.1. Classification (NCBI taxonomy): domain Eukaryota; kingdom Metazoa; phylum Arthropoda; class Insecta; order Hemiptera; family Pseudococcidae; genus Pseudococcus; species Pseudococcus jackbeardsleyi. The sequence continues at coordinate 38,367,423 of CM076241.1, forward strand.
GTTATTATTTTTTAACAAACGTGTTTTCAACGTCGTCACAGCAAATTTGTAAATACGAGTCCAGATCAATTCTTCAAGTCAGAAATTTTTTGTGTCAATTTTTTCTACAATTTTTCAATTTCCAAAGTTTTACAGCATGAAAATTGAAAACTTGAAACTTCGATTCTTCTTTTTAGTTTTCTTCTTTCTTCAGGAAAATAGCTCGTCAGAAAATGTAAGAAAAAATTTTGAGTTCGTCAGAAAATACAAGGAAAAGTTTTGACCTTGTCAAAAAATTGCGGAAAATTTATGATGATCACCTGCCACTTCGAATCCGTAAAACAGGCTCACGTGTTATAATTTCGTTGATGTGAATTAATTTTTTTTTTTTTCAAAGTTAATCGATTTTTTCCGAATGGTAAAATTTTTTCCTATATTTTGTGTTGAATATTTGTTTCTGTACGGCTGTGTGTTTTGTGTATAGTATATTTGGATAGTTGGTAATGTAAGCTGCAAATTTTTTTGAATATTAGTATAGAATAATTTTCGACTACGATTGCGTCTCTTGTGTATAGTATAGCTGCAATAGTTAGTATTGTAATTTGCAAATACTTTTGAAATTTCCGAAAATTCTATTTTCTTTGAATTATTAAACAGTTCCAACATTTTCTGAAATAGTTTTCTAAATTGAATTTTTTTTCGATTTGTTTTTCAGAAATTATTAAATTTCTTTGAATTTGAATTTTTTTTGAAAATGGTTTTTCTGAATATTAAAAGTGGTATTAAAATGTTAAATGAAACGAACGAATTTTGTTTTAAATTCCACTTATGTGAATTTTAAAGTGAAATTGCGTCGTTTCATTCAACAGTTTAATACTACTCTTAATTTTTAGAAAAAACAGTTTCAAGAAAAATTCAAATTCGGAAAAATTTAATTTTCGAAATAAAATTGAAAAAAAAATTTAAATTGCACTTTGAATAGATATACCTTTGAACGAAAATTTTTATTTTTTTTGAATTATTAAACAGTTTCAACATTTTCTCAAATAATTTTTCTAAATTAAATTTTTTTTCGATTTTTTTTTCAGAAATTAAATTTCTTTGAATTTGAATTTTTTTTGAAAAAGTTTTTTGTGAATATTAAAAGTGGTATTAGAATGTTAAATGAAACGAACCAATTTTGTTTTAAATTCCACTTACGTGAATTTTTCTTTTCTGGTGGATTTTTGTCGGTTCAAGTTGAAAACCACTGAACCATTTTTCAAGTTCGGGTTGTATTTGAAAGGTTTTTTTGCCTTGTTTTTTGTGAATATTAAAAGTGGTATTAGAATGTTAAATGAATCGAACCAATTTTTTTTTAAATTCCACTTACGTGAATTTTTCTTTTCTGGTGGATGTTTGTCGGTTCAAGTTGAAAACCACCGAACCATTTTTCAAGTTCGGGTTGTATTTGAAAGGTTTTTTGCCTTTCTGTAAGAAGTGGCTTTTGGTTGTTTCTGTAAATTTTTTTTTCACCCTCATATTGATCAAAAGCTGACAGCGATTTGTTTTTGGAGTTAGGAGTACCCTATGAATGTCTTCATCAATGTGTTCGTTGGTAGAATACCAGTTTATTTTTTCCCTACTTTGGACTGTAGTTTCAAAATGGTCGATGATGTGTTTCCGTGAATCGGTTGAATTTTCCCTTTTCTCTTTCTGTAGAGTTTCGAAAGGTTTGATGAGTACGTGCGTCACCTACGGGTTCGCTGTTAAAAACGCTGGTTTTTTTGAGTGTTAACCAAAATGGTTATCGTTTATAATCTGTACATTTTCATGTATCTATTTTATCCTGCAAAGAATTCAAGTACATGGTTCAACGTACGCTAATGCTTGAGTACGATAAAAATTTGCAAAATTTTCAAATTACAAGTATTCTAGAAAAATTTTTTGCAAAAAAATAATAAATGCGTATTTGTTGGAATTCAGTCGCAGAAGTCTGAGGAATCCGAGTTACGTTAGAGTGAATAAGAGTACTTGAAAGTATTTTTTCAACATTTAATCTTAACATTTTCGTTTTAAATTTGAAAGGTTTACTTTCGACAATTTCAATTTGGATATGTGAAAGTTGTTGGTTCATTCAGCAACAGATTGAAACATTGTTCTTACGACTACAAACGTCAATTTTAAGAAAGATCTGTAGGGAAAGGATATTTTTCAGTTTTTCTTGGTTCCTGATGCAATGGTTACTATTTGGTATCATATTGGCAAGGTTAATTTTTTATGGATTTTTTCCAGTACTGGAAGTATAGGCGTACTCAGGGGGGTTTCTGGGAGTTGGAGTACCTCCACCCCTACCGTATACAAAGTCCTTTTTAAATATGGGTTTTCCTCCAGTACTGGACTTCTTGGCGTACTAGGGTGTTTCTGGGAGCTGGAGTCCCGCCCCTCCTCACGTTTACACAGATATTATTAAATACGGTTTTTTCTCTACTATTGGAATTAAAGGCGTACTCATGGGGGTTTCTGGGAGCTGGAGTCCCTCTTTCCCCCCTACTGTATACAAAGACTTTATTAAAATGTAAACAAAAAATATTGCATAATACAAAAAAGTAATTAATTTTAATGTATAATATTTAATCAATGTCATTTCCTTCTCCTATTATTAGAACGAAGCAGTTTCTTTTTGCATGTTTCTGTGGGACTAGCTTTTTCCTGCGGGTAGGTAGGAAGTCAGCTACCAGAGTATTCCTTTTTTTTTGCGATGTCGCTTATATTGCTAAGTGTTTTTTCAATTATTCGTTCAATCTCGTTTCGATTTGCACAATGAAAATTCAAAACTTTTGTCAACTCCATCTATACGGTTTTCTTTTTCATAAATCCATCGAGGTAAAAAATAATTCTTTTGGGTTTGCCGTAGTGTTGGAATTATAGGCGTACTTATGGGGGTTTCTGGGAGCTGGAGTCCCTCCCCTCCTACCGTATACAAAGACCTTATTAAATACGGATTTTTCTCCAGTACTGGAATGAAAGGCGTACTCAGGGGGTTTCTGGGAGCTGGAGTCCCTCCTCCTCCCTACTGTATACAAAGACCTTATTAAAATGTAAACAAAAAAAATATTGCATAATACAAAAAAGTAATTAATTTTAATGTATAATATTTAATTAATGTCATTTCCCCTTCTCCTATTATTAGAAGGAACCATTTTCTTTTTGTATGTTTCTGAGGGACTAGCTATTTTCCTGCGGGTAGGTAGGAAGTCAGCTACCAGAGTATTCCTTTTTTTTTTGCGATGTCGCTTATATTGCGAAGTGTTTTTTTCAATGATTCGTTTAATCTCGTTCAGATTTGCATAATGAAAATTCGAAACTTTTGTCAACTCCATCTATACGGTTTTCTTTTTCATAAATCCATCCAGGTAAAAAAATAATTCTTTTGGGTTTGCCGTAGTGTTGTACATATGAATACAATTTGGATGCCGTCTCCTCTGATTGATTTTCGTATTTAACGGATTAGAGCTGTGGGTGTCGTCGGGTTCCAGTTTGGGTGGTTTTGTATTATATAGTGGTGTACAGTTCGGTTCGTTGTCCTGAAAGCAGGGGTCTTTTAAGGGTACATATGCAGCAGGAAATTTTGCTTGCCTGGTAAGTTCGTCACCTACGTGTTTCGCAGTCAAAAATGCTGGTTTTTTTGCGTGTTGTCATTTATTCCCCCGTGGGAATGTAGGAAGGGATCACTGGGTGGTACCGGCTCTTTCCCGCGGGGGAGTGAGTCCCTTGTTGATTTTCGTTACGCCTAATCCATGTAATTGCTGAAATTATGATAGTTGCTTGTCTAATTTACGAATTTTATAATTTCAAAACGTTTTACTATTTTTCTCATTTTAAAAATGAAAATTGGAAACATTTTTGCATAGAGAAGTAACATTTATTCATATTTCCCAAAAAAATTTCAATCAGCTATTTCAATAGAAAAAATTTACACTGAATGAAGAAAATATCCATTGAAAATGGTTCATTGCAGTACGAATAAATTTTCAGTTGAAATAGCTAGTTGATTTTTTTTTGAAATGAATGGAAATGTTTTTTTTTTATGTTAAAATGTTATGAAATTTCATTTTTCAAAATGTGCAAATTGGTAGCAGGGTGTGATGGTATAAATTTCATAAAGTAGGCAAGCAAATGCCTACTCTAAGTATTGGGCAATACTAAAAAAACTTATTATATGAAAAAAAGATATAATTTAAATAAAGATATTTTAAACTAAATAATTTAAATGAAATAGAAAAAAATTTATAATAAAGATGAAAGAAATGAAAAAAAATTTGAAATGAAAAAAAAATTAATTTAAATAAAGATAATTTAAACTAAATAATTTTAATGAAATAGAAAAAAATTTATAATAACGTAGAAAGAAATTTATTTTAATAATTTAAACTTTGTATTCGGCAATTACATGGATTATGTGTTTTTCTATCGCGTCTTCGTCTTCGTCTTCTTTTTTGGGTTGTCCTCAAAAACGTTTCCGCTTCCTTGAATATCGTGATTTTTGGTTGTCGTTTTTCACTGTAAATACGAATTCAAATCAGACAGCAAGAGGCTAAGCGCTTTATTAGTTAGACGCCATTTTTCAGAGGCGATGCTATGCGCCAAAATGGTCGATGATGTGTTTCCGTGAATCGGTTGAATTTTCCCCTTTTCTCTTTCTGTAGAGTTTCGAAAGGTTTGATGAGTACGTGCGTTACCTACGGTTTCGCTGTTAAAAACGCTGGTTTTTTGTGTGTGTGAATTTTTCTTTTCTGGTGGATTTTTGTCGGTTCAAGTTGAAAACCACTGAACCATTTTTCACGTTCGGGTTGTGTTTGAAAGGTTTTTTGCCTTGTTTTTTGTGAATGGATTATGTGTTTTTCTATCGCGTCTTCGTCTTCTTTTGTGGGTTATCCTCAAAAACGTTTCCGCTTCCTTGAATATCGTGATTTTTGGTTGTCGTTTTTCACTGTAAATACGAATTCAAATCATACAGCAAGAGGCTAAGCGCTTTATTAGTTAGACGCCATTTTTCAGAGGCGATGCTATGCGCCTTATTATTTAGACGCCTCTCTTTTCACTGTAAATACGAATTCAAATCAGACAGCAATTTCTTCCTGGAGTAGGAATAACCTTCTAGGCCTATTTGTCAAAGGTTTGATTTTTGTTATAGTAAGTCAAGTGAAGTTGTGTTGTGTGAAATGTAGTCTATTTGGTTTGGTAACGAGTCAAGTTCGTAGTTTTTTCAAAGTCCTAGCCGCACGATGTTCGTCTTTCTTCTCAAGTTTCGAGTATAAATTAGAGGGACAAGCTTGATAATCTGTAATAGTCGCTCATTATTATTACAAGGGATTGGTTTGTTTTGGTGTTTCTGAGGGACCTTTCTCCTCTCCCTGCAGGCAGGTTGGAAGGGATTGTCGGGTGGTACCGGTCCCTCTAGTTAGTAATGGTTTTGTAAATTTCTTGTTTCCTTTTATTTGTATTCTTTTGTATATACGGTGAAATGCCAATTGGAGGTGTTTTTTTGCGTTTATTTTGTGCGGTACAATTTGAAATTATATTTATTGTGGTTGAAGCTGCAAACGTATTTTCCTTGTGTTTAATTTGTTCGATACGATCTGTATTTATATTTATTGAAAAATAAATACAAATTGTTTTGTTTAAATAAACGCAAGAAAAATATCGTTGCAGCTTGAAGGACATAAATGTAAATAGAAAATGTATCGAACGAAATGAATGGAAGAAAAACTTTTGAATTTGTGTTTCACTGTTAATAGAACAGAATACATATACATAGAAGGAAATAATGAATATACAAAGAAAATTTAAACAGTAAAATAACCTGAAAAAATTCAATTCAAGTAGAAAAAAATTTTATCACTATTTAAATCGTAATATGAATAGCATGTATGCAAGTTTGGCTGTGCTAGTAATGAGCATTATGTAAATCACACTATCAATACTTTTGGTGTTGTTCTTGAATGAAACCTCTCTCATTTCATCTAAACGTTTTTCTTCTTCATAATTCTATTCGCGCGATTTCGGTTAGTCTGGCCGCACGTTGTTCTTCTTTCTTCCCTACCTTCTTTTTGTATGTTTCTTGGCTACTATCTTCCTCTCCTTTCCCTCTGCAGGCCAGTAGGAAGGGATTATTCGATTCGAGGAAGTATTTTCCAGTAGCTATTTGATACTAGTGCGACAACTGTTTTCAGCTATCAGAGTCTTTGTCTTCTTTGCTGGTCAGTAGGAAGGGATTATATGAGGAGGTATTCTGCAGTAGTTATTTGATACGCGTCCGACAAACATTTTTAGCTATCAGAGTCGTTTTGTATGTTTCTTAGAGACCATCTTCTTCTCCTGCTCCTCTGCAGGCCAGTAAGAACTGCAGTAGTTATTTGATGCGAGTGCGACAACAAAGTTTAGTTATTAGAGTAGTAGTTTTCGTGGTCGTATTTGCGAAATGTTTCCTTCAAGTCCCTTCTCAATGGAAGTATTCTGCAGTAGTTATTTGATGCGCGTCCGACAACAATTTTCAGCTATCAGAGTCTTTGTGATGTTTCTTAGAGACCATCTTTCTCTCCTTCTTCTTTGCTGGTCAGTAGGAAGGGATTATATGAGGAGGTATTCTGCAGTAGTTATTTGATACGCGTCCGACAAACATTTTTAGCTATCAGAGTCGTTTTGTATGTTTCTTAGAGACCATCTTCTTCTCCTGCTCCTCTGCAGGCCAGTAAGAACTGCAGTAGTTATTTGATGCGAGTGCGACAACAAAGTTTAGTTATTAGAGTAGTAGTTTTCGTGGTCGTATTTGCGAAATGTTTCCTTCAAGTCCCTTCTCAATAATTTGGTCAATTCTATATAGATCGAAATTTATGAATATTTAAAAATCAATATACGAATATTTTTTTGTATGTTTTTCAGAGGCTATTCTCCCCCCCTCTGCAACCACATGATTGTTTTCTTCATAAATCCATTTCCGCTATAAAAATATCTGACAAAATTTAAAAAGGAATTATATTCTAAAAATAATTAATAATTAATTAAAGTTTGAAAAAGGTTGCTGTACGTTTTATTTCTATGCCGGTCGTTCGGAAAGGTTTTTTGTTTTTCGTATAGGCAGTTTGTACTCAGCCATCATCCTGTATTTATTCAATTCGACTTGAGTATTAAGAGCGAAGCCAGGGATTGTATTCTTTTTTGTACTTTTGTTCCTGAGGCAAAAAATAATAATTCCTTTGGGTTTGACGTAGTGTGATATATATGAATAGAATTCGGATGTTGTTCCCTGTGATAGATTTTCGTATTTGACGGATTCGAGGCTTTGGTGTTGTCGGGTTCCAGTTTGGGTGCTTTTGTAGCATACAATTATGCAGACTTTAATTTTGGGGTACGATTTGTTCGGTTGTCCAGCTTGCATTTCGTATTTGTTATCCATTTTGATGATCGTGATAATGAGGCTCGTTTAATGCAAAGTACAAGAAAATCAATAACAGTTGTAGTTGTTTTTGAATTGAAATTAGATAAAGTGTGTTATAAATGAACACAATTCGTATGTTGTCTACTTCGAAATGGTTACTTTGCTCCCTGAAACGTAAATATTTCTAATTCTGTAGAATGAAGTAGGTTCAAATTTCTCGCCTTCTTCACGCAATTTGTACTGAATAAGTACAAAATCTTAGCATACACTTTACGCCTAATCTATGTGATTGCCGAATCAAGATATTTGCTTGTCTAATTTTTGAAATTTATAAGTTCAAAACATTACTCTATTTTTGTTATTTTGAAAATGAAAGTTTAAAATATTTTCGCATAAAGTGGCAACATTTATTTACATTTCCAAAAGAAATTCAATCAGCTACTTCAATTTGAAAAAGTTTCATATTGAATAAAAAATTTATTCAATGATGAAGAATGTTTTTGCAGCACAAAAAATTTTCCAGTTGAAATAGCTGTTTGATTTTATTTTGAAAATAATTGTAATGTTGTTTTTTATGTTGTAAGATGATGAAATTTCATTTTCAAAATGATAAAAATGGTAGTACGTTTTGTAGGTATAATTTTCTTAAATCAGGCAAGGAAAAAAAAGTTTGAATTAAAATAATATAAATTGAATAATCGTAATCGAATAAAAAAATTTATAATAAATATAAAAGTACTTTAATTAATAATTTCAATTTCTAATATCATGTATTCGGCAATTCCATGGATTATGTGTAAAGTAATCAGCAGTGACTGTTGATTTCTTTGTTGTATGTTAGTATAGAAAGAGACGAAATTATTCTCCTCGATGTTGGTTGAAGCAAACGATTCATAGATGTGCTTCAGGGTGTAGGTAACCTTCCAGTCCATATTATTGTGTTTGTGTATATGTGGGTGGTGCTGGTCCGGAATTTTCTGTTGTCTGAGTAGCGATATTCGACTGTTATTCTTCAAATGATTGGTCTTTCCAACATTTGTTTGAATTCTAGTTGATAGTTTTAATTTCGGTAATCGAAACAAATTACTAAGAACATGTTATAAAAAATCAATCAACTTTTAATTGGTTTAAAATTGTGGACCGTTTTACTCTTTCAAATGATTGGTCTTTCCAACATTTGTTGAGTGTGGGGGTGATGCTGGTCTTGTGCTGTAGGGTATTGCAAGCTGACCATTTCTCGGTTCTGCATGTTCCACGATAATTGATTTCTGGACCTTTTTACTCTTTCAAATGATTGGTCTTTCCAACATTTGTTGAGTTTGGGGGTGATGCTGGCTCTGTGCTGTAGGGTATTGCAAGCTTACTGTTTCTCGGTTCTATATGTTCCACTATAACTTTGGCCTCTCAATCAATTTTCAACTGGTTTATAATTCTGGACCTTTTTACTCTTTCAAATGATTGGTCTTTCCAACATTTGTTGAGTTTGGGGGTGATGCTGGCCTTGTGCTGTAGGGTATTGCAAGCTGACCATTTCTCGGTTCTGCATGTTCCACGATAATTTTGGTTTCTTTCTTTTCAATGGCCGGTCTCTTTCTTTTTTAATGGCCGAATCACCAGTAACGATTCATAGATGTGCTTCAGGGTGTAGGTAACCTTCCAGTCCATTTTATTGTGTTTGTGTATATGTGGGTGGTGCTTATCCGGAATTTTCTGTTGTCTGAGTAGCGATATTCGACTGTTATTCTTCAAATGATTGGTCTTTCCAACATTTGTTTGAATTCTAGCTCTCCCGCAGGAGGTGGCAGTAGGAGTACTCGGCAAATTCGTAGGCAGTGGAGAATTATTCACTTCTTTTACCCTCAAACCACTACTCCTACTAACATTCTCTTTCTTTTTTCAGTTGAAGTAGTGTTGAGTTTGCCTCCTTTAGTTTTTGATTGTTGGGGTCTCGTTGATTTTTGTAGACGAGTTTTTCCTGTTCAATGGTGGAAGCAGTGTTGACTTTGTCCCCTAGGAAATCCTTTCGTAGTTGTGGTCTTTCGTCGCTCATTGACGTTTGTAGTTGTTTTTACTTCGGGATCAGTATCGCTGGTGTCAGGTTGGTCATTCCAATCCAAAGAAGTGTAGAATGTTGTCGAATGCTATTTTTCAAGGGTTTATTATGGCGTTGTTGGTTGGTTTGGTAGGTGGTACTGCCATTCCCTCCTCCGCGGGGATGTAGGAAGGAGTACCGGGTGGTATTGGCCCTTTCCGCGGGGGAGGAGTAGTCTGTGGTCGTTCGGATCTCGTGGACGTTGGTAGACGTCTGCTAAACTCGCCTCTGGATAATATAGCAGACGACTACAAGCGTCAGCGAGAGCGGAAAGATCAAAGATATTGATTGCATTTTGTCTTTCGTTGGCCATTCAGCGCTCCCCTTGCTTCTACGGTTCTTCTTTGGTATTTGAAATAAGCCTCATTGGGATGGTTTTCATATTCCGCCAATTCAGTATCCATTTTTACAGCACGTTGCGAGTCAAAGTCTCTGGGATGGTAGGTGGTACTGCCATCCTCTCCCCGTGGGAATGTAGGAAAGGAGTATTGGGTGGTACCGGCTCTTTCCCGCGGGGAGTAGAAGGTTTGACGATTATGCAAATGTTGTTCACTTTGTCCATTTTTGTTTCCGTTTTGCTCTACTTATTCGAAACCAATAAAGAGACGAGATGATCTTCGATTTGAGTCGAGGTATAGTTTGAGAAGGATTATCCCGATCCCGATCTGGGATTTAATTGTGTTCTTGTAGAGCGATATTGGGATCAGGATTATTATTCGTTCTCAAATTATATCTCGACTCAAATCGATGATCTTTTCATCTCTTTGGATTACTTAACATAATTTTTCATTCATTATATTCTTGGATAGAACAAAGATATTGATTGCATTTTGTCTTTTGTGGCCTTTCAGCGCTCCCCTTGCTTCTACGGTTTTTGTTTGGTATTTGTAATAAGCCTCATTGGGATGGTTTTCACTTTGTGATGTTTCTTCGATGTACTTCGTAGGTATGTTCTATCGGGTCTCATTGACGTTTGTAGTTGTTTTTATTTCTGTATCACTATCGTTGGTGTCAGGTTAGTCAAGTCTGAATTACACAATTCTGCCAATAATTCAGAATCCATTTTTACAACACGGTCACAGTTTAACACCAATCGGGTCTCATTGACGTTTGTAGTTGTTTTTATTTCGGTATCACTATCGCTGGTGTCAGGATCATGTCTGAATTACACAATTCCGCCAATTCAGAATCAGAATCCATTTTAAAACACAGTTTAACATCAAATTTCCAACAAAACTGTTCTAAATCGAGACGTTTAGCATGTTTCTTCGATGTACGGACTCTGAGGCAGCAGTATACTTCGATTTTGGATTTTTTCTCAATTTTCTCACAGGAGATAATTTATTTTCGTTTAATATTGACGAGATTTTTGCTGCTGGTGCTTTTAATTTCCATTTCGATACTCAAATGTTTAGTTTATTTATGGATTGCTATCTTGGTTTTACCTCCCTTTTCAAAGCTATTAAAGAGAGTAGATGAATGTCGATTTTACAAAATACACAAACTTAGAATATAAAAAATACACAAATTTAGAATATAAAAAATACACAAATTTAGAATATAAAAAATACACAAACCAATAATTAAAATACACAAATTTTCAAAAGTAATCATGAAAGATCTATGATATCGATTGCATTTTGTCTTTACGACTTTTTTATTCATATATCTGAAATTTTCTATGTCATTATAACTGGTCGGGTTGTCGGGGGTTTACATGGTAGCGAAAACTGAATTGCGCGCAGCAAAAATCGCCTTGTGAGCTTTTAATGTTTTTCTGTCCTGCGTATATTGCGACATCAGTGAACTGCTGATCTTTTGAAAACGTGTTATTTCCAGGAAAAGTGGTTGCAATAGTTATATCATAGTCGAAACTCCAGTTTTCTCGCAAGACATAATCTATTTTCGGTGAAATAGTTGACGATATTTTTGCTAATTTCGTAATTCAGCATCTATTTTCACTCAAATATTTTACGATATTTTTGCTAATTTCGTAATTCAGCATCTATTTTCACTCAAATATTTGACGATATTTTTGCTAATTTCTGGGATGGTAGGTGGTACTGCCATCCTCTCCCCCGTGGGGATGTAGGAAGGGAGTTTTGGGTGGTACCGGCTCTTTCCCGCGGGGAGTATAAGGTTTGATAATGTTTGTCATATCGAAATGTTGTTTACCTTTTCCATTCGTGTTTCCGTTTTGCCCCACTTGTTCGAAACCAATAAAGAGACGAGATGATCTTCGATTTGAGTCGAGGTATAGTTTGAGAACGATTATCCCGATCCTGATTTGGAGTTTAGTTGTGTTCTTGTAGAGCGATATTGGGATCAGGATTATTATTCGTTCTCAAACTATATCTCGACTCAAATCGACGATCTTCTCGCTTTCTCTGGATTACTTACTATAATTTCTACATAAACTTATGATTAAAAAAACCACATATAATTAATTCTTCTCTATAATTTTTTATTCATTATATTCATGCGATTTTCACTTCTTCAGTCTCCGTTTGTATTTGGAATAAGCCCCATTGGGATCGTTTTTTCAGTTGTTGCTTTATTCCAAGTCTTTTAGTATGTTTCTTTGATGGACGGACTCTGAGGCAGCAGTATACTTCGTTTTTTGATTTTTTCTCAATTTTCTCATTAGACATCCCCGCCATCCAGTATACTACGCGCATGTCCATCACGTAATGCAACGCCAACACGAGACTTGGCGTCGTCACAGCGAGTAGTTCACTTTGGTATTCAAAAAATGGTAACGATTTAAATTTGATGTCTTTCAAAGCAACGGGCAGATTCTCGCGAGTCTCGACGAACCGTATTCGTTGTCTGACGAATTACCACCGAACATTTTGATGGACGGATTCTGAGGCAGCAGTATACCTCGTTTCTTGATGTTTTCTCAATTTTCTCATAGGAGAGAAATTATTTTCGTTTCAATATCGACGAGATTTTTGCTCATTTTAGTTTGTCGCCACTGGTGTTTTCAATTTTCATTTCGATACTCAAATGTTTAGTTTATTTATGGATTGTTATCCCAGTTTTACATCCTTTTCACAAAGCTATTATAGAGAGGAGATGATTGTCGATTATAAAAAATACACAAACCTAGAATATAAAAAATACACAAGCTTAGAATATAAAAAATACACAAACTTAGTAATTTAATCATTTCTTTTCAAAATGCAGTCGTGGTACTTATCATACAAAGTCTTCTTTCGGAGTGACAGGAATTGACAACGAAAATAATTCATGTTGGGATGTCTTACAAGATTACGTAGCTGCGGTACGGCACTAGCTGCGGCTGGTCCACGAATTTCACAAATCACTGTTCAATTTCTAGATTTAATAATGCAACATAAGTAACCAATTTCTCCACATTCAATGAATGACGGAATATCCCTAATAGTAAATCTATTCTGATTTTGTTGCTTGCGTAATACCTCGTTTAATTCACATACAAAAAATATCATAATCTACATATATAAAATAACATTTGGATTTAATAATGCAACATAAGGAACCAATGTATTAGCTGTGTTCATTTTCAATTCGGTTTTGTACCACATAGTTTTCTCAGTTCATCATGCAATCGTGTACAAACTTTGGATTTTGTTAAAACGAGTCAAGTACAGTCGTGTCGCGTGAAACGTAGGTAATAGAAAGTAGAAAGTTTATCGAAATGTTGTTCACTTTTTCTGCTCTTGTTTCTGTTTTGCTCCACTTATTCGAAACTAATATAGAGACGTGATGATCTTCGATTTGAGTCGAGGTGAATTTTCAGAACGATGACCTTGGGATCATCGTGATTATATAATATACAAATAACTTAGAATATAAAGAATACACAAACTTATAAATGTAATTATTATCATGCAATCTTTTGGCCATTCAGGGGTTTCCTCATTTCTGCGGTTCTTCTTGCAGAATATTCTGTATCATTATCCCTTTCTTGGTTGTTTTACAATCATTATAATAATATATAATATTTCGTTTTAAAGAAGTACAAAATAGAGCTTAAAAATTCACATACTGCAAAAAATGAATTATATCTATTTTGATTATGCATTCTTGCCATAGGCCCTTTACTTTTGATTAGTTTCATCGCCATCAGAATGGAGTTGTGAAATGGTTGGCTTTTTAGTGCATTAGTCTCGCTTGAAAATTTACTGTTGGCTGAATTGGAAGATGTAGTAGCCAATTTGATAACGATGATCCCGATCCCGATCGCGGTCTGAATTTTTTTTTTGCAGATCGTTATTGTGATCGGGATCATCGTGATCATCACATTATTTCATTTCTGTTTGCATACATATTGAAAAATTTGAAACAGAAAGTGGGAATCAGTATATGAATATGAGAGTATGAAAATTACATTATTATACACTTGACATAATTTTCACAAATAACTTAATTTTTTTTGGTATCTTGTTAACCTGGAGTTCTAGCATATCGTTATGAGTTTTTAAATATAGTAGCAAGCTTCTGTGGGACAATCTCTACAAACTTTTGGAATCGGCGGGGGGGGGGGGGGTCTTCCGGCTTTTCTACGGTTCTTTATAAAGTGGACTAGAAAAGGGAAGATCCCTTCCTTTACATCCGATGTTGATCATCTGTGCAGTAGCGAAGATGGAAAGGCGATGCTGCAAAATTGTTGAAAATTGGAGACCTTGCTTGAAAATTTACTGTTGGGTAAATTGGAAGATGTAGTAGTCAATGTGATAACGATGATCCCTATCTCGATCGCGGTCTGAAGTTTACTTTGCAGATCGTTATTGAGGTAGGGATCATTGTGATTATCATATTATTTCACTTCTGTTTGCAGACGTATTGAAAAATTTGAAACAGAAAGAGGGAATCATTATATGAATATGAAAATAAGTAAATTACATTATACACTTGACATAATTTTCATAAATAATTTACTTTTTTGTTATCTTGTTAATGAAATAGTTGCCTTTTTAGTGCATTAGTTTCGCTTGAAAATTTACTGTTGGCTAAAGTGGAAGATGTAGTAGCCAATTTGATAACGATGTTCCTATCCTGATTGCGATTTGAATTTTACTTTGCAGATCGTTATCGCGATAGGATCATTGTGATCATTGCATTATTTCACGTCGTTTGCATACATATTGAAAAATTTGAAACAGAAAGAGGGAATCATTATATGAATATGAAAATATGAAAATTACAGTATACACTTGACATAATTTTTACAAATAATTTATTTTTTGGTAGTTTGTTAACCTGGAGTTCAACGATGATTTTTATCTCGGCCACGGTCTGAATTTTACTTTGCAGATCGTTATCGTGATAAGGATCATTGTGATTATTGCATTATTTCACTTCTGTTTGCAGACGTATTGAAAAATTTGAAACAGAAAGAGGGAATCATTATATGAATATGAAAATATGAAAATTACATTATACACTTGACATATTTTTCATAAATAAATTACTTTTTTGGTATCTTGTTAATGAAATGGTCGCCTTTTTAGTGCATTAGTCTCGCCTGAAAATTTACTGTTGGTTGAATTGGATGTTGTAGTAGCCAATTTGATATAACGATGATCTCTACCACGGTCTCGGTCTGAATTTTTCTTTGCAGATCGTTATTGTGATAGGGATCATCTTGATTATCACATTATTTCACTTCTGTTTGCAGACGTATTGAAAAAATTGAAACAGAAAGAGGGAATCATTATATGAATATGAAAATATGAAAATTACATTATACACTTGACATAATTTTCACAAATAATTTATTTTTTTGGTATTTTGTTAACCTGGAGTTGTAGTATATCGTTATGATCTTTTAAATAAAGTAGTAAGCTTTTGTAATACATTATAATTAGGATAAGTAGTTTGTAATTGTGTTGTAGTTGTAGATGTGTAGTAATAAAGTAATTAGGATAAGAAGTTTGTAATTGTATTGCAGTTGTAAAAATGTTGGTTGGTTGCGTAGTAGATAGTAATGCATGTGCAAAGTAATTGCTTTTGGTAGGTGGAGGGGTTTCAAATTGAATATTGAAAAGTTGCAAAGTAATTGCTTTTGGCAGGTGGAGGGGTGCGAGAGTTGATTAATTGAATGCGTGTTGAATTGTTTTTAAATTGAATATTCAAAATTTGTTACAGGTAGCAATTCAGTGAACAATAATTTTGCAAACATAGATTGTAAAATTTGTGCTGTGTTGTGTCGTGGTGAGTAAGAGGTTGTTATTGCTGCCGTGTTCAGCGGCTACGTTGAAGGGATGTTGTAATGTATGTGTTGTTTTATTTTTTCAGAATATTGTTTCGTTGGTTGTTCGCGAGCAGTCGGTGGTGTCGTCCGGTTGTTCTGGGAGCAATTGTTGTAGGGGTGGAAGGTTCAAGAGTGATCGAGTGTGTGTAGAGTGTCACTGAGTGAGTGTAGAGTGTGATTGAGTGTGTGTAGGATGCCTTCTAAACGGCAGGTAGAGCGGGCTCTGAGGAAAGAGGTGTACAGGGCCCGTTGTGAAAGGGAGGAAGAGGAGAGGGAAGTAAATAATAAGGCGCATAGCCTCGCCTCTGATAAGAGGCGTCTAAATAATAAGGCGCATAGCCTCGCCTCTGACGAGAGGCGTCTAAATAATAAGGCGCATAGCCTCGCCTCTGACAAGAGGCGTCTAAATAATAAGGCGCATAGCCTCGCCTCTGAAAAGAGGCGTCCAAATAATAAGGCGCACAGCCTCGCCTCTGAAGAGAGGCGTCTAAATAATAAGGCGCATAGCCTCGCCTCTGAAGAGAGGCGTCTAAATAATAAGGCGCATAGCCTCGCCTCTGAAGAGAGGCGTCTAAATAATAAGGCGCATAGCCTCGCCTCTGATAAGAGGCGTCTAAATAATAAGGCGCAAAGCCTCGTCTCTGATGAGAGGCGTTTGAATAGTAAGGCGCAAAGCTCTGCGGCAGTAACAACTAATATAGTAAATGAGCATCGTAATTATTTAATGTTGAAAGTGGTTGAACTTGATGCTCTGTCTCGTAATGAGCGGTCTATTGTTGAAAATGTAATTGACGCGGCAAATGTGTTTGTTGAACCGATAGTACCGAAATGTAGTGAATGTGCAATTCTACCCATTGATTGGGGTTTACAAAGTGAACCCGAACACTTTGAGCAGGGAACTGCATTACAGATGAAAGGTTGCTCGGCTGAAGGGAATATCGATTCGCCTGATTCGTTTCAAAGTCTGGAATTGCAATATGGAGAAGCGAGCGGTGACTGTGGAGAAATGGTGCAGTCTAGTGATGGTGTTCAAAGACAGTGTAGCTCGCCAGTAACAAATGAGTACCATTTGAAGGTAGTTTTACCTGACATAGAAAAGTATAAAGCAAATTTGGCAGCAAAACTGGATAGAACAGAAGTAGGTGATTCGCTTATCGAGGCCCACAAACTGTTGAAATGGGTAGAAATGGCGCGAAATGTTCATGTTTTTGCGTTACGTACTGCAATCTGGAAATTGCGGCAGTTAGTTAAGCCGCTTTTGGATAAGAGTGGTGCTGTTGACAGTCCTGTTGAGAAGCAGAAAGTGCTTGCTGGTTTTAATCGACATAAAGCATCGACTGAATCGTATTTTTGGGAATCAGCATATGCTCCTTATGAAATGAATAAGCGTATGCGTGTGTCTGGTGACAAACAAGGTGTATATATAGGAAAAGAAAGTTGTGGTTCATCAACTGTATTAGCACTTGACGAAGGAGGTGTCGTATACAATGCTTTTCCTTATTTATCGTATGAAAATCCGCATCAAAGGTGGCATTGTAATAGTAAATTGTGTAAAATTTCAGACTCTGTAAGCATTGTTTCTAGATTGCAAAGTGTTTATGAAAAATTTACCAAGGGCAGTCGTTATCAGTGTTTAAAGTACACTGTTATGCAGTTTGATTCATGCCCGAATAAAGAATCGCACGATAATAGCCGGTTGGGTCACCCTCTGTGGTGTCATACTACAAATTATGGTATTACAGATTTGTTGTTTTTGTCAAATTTGAGTTCTCATTATCCCTTGGTGGACCGTGGTGTTGAGAAATGCATATACAGTTCGTAGAATTAATGCGAAATTGAACGAAATACTTATTGCGTTGGATGAGTGTAATGTTGTGCAATTAAGAATGTTGGCAGATACGTATAAGCAAACGGGAACGCAGTTTGAAATGCATTCGCAATTGTATGGTTCTGAGGATGATATTCTCGAAGAATACAAAAAAGGCGTTGCATTATTGTTGAGGCAGCAATCAAATGTTCCGTTATATAGCTGTTTGTCTTGCGAAAGTCTGAAATCTCTGACCGAATTACGAATGGTTGAGAGAATACGGAAAATGCCAACATGTGAAGCGTGGGTAGAAATGTTGAAACGTGCAAAAGCGGAGAATTTGCCAGCAGACTATGTATGTGTGTACTGTTTAAACAGTTTTCGGAAAGGTATGATGCCGGCTACGTGTTTGATGAATGATTTGTTTGTCGAGGAAACACCGGTAGAAATAGCTACTATGAATCAGTATGAAAAAATTTTAATTCAGCGTGCAAAAGCTTTTCAAGTGGTTACAAAAATGGGTACTGTTGCTGGACAAAACAAACCAGCTAGTGTGTTGAATCAAAAGTAACGGGTAGAACGTTCCATTTGCCTTTGCCTATAGAGGAAACGTTGCGCAGGTTACCCAAACCGGAGGAATGTTTGAACCCCAACCAAGAAGTATATATATTGGTTAGAGGAATTCCAACTAAGCAGCGTAAGATGTGGGAGTCTTTGGTAAACGTTTCAAAGGTATACGCAGCATTGAAGTGGCTGAAGCGGAATAATTATTTGTACGGAGAAATAAAAATGCCGTCTAACGCTGAACAGTTATGGCAACAGTTTGGTGACAAGGACGCACCTGTACTTGTTGGTACATCAGTTGATGAACGTGACAAAGAGTCGCAGTGTAGTTGTTCCGAGGACGAGGATGAGCCTGAGTCAATGGAATTTCAAAACGAGGCGGAACATGAACAGTTTGTAAACGGCGTTCAGCCTGTGAATTTGAATGCCGAAGGTGTGGCTGGCAATAGGAATGCAGTTGAGCTGTTGCTCGGGTTTGAAAATCCATCCAACGCTTGTTATGCTAATTCTGTATGTCAGAGTTTATGTAGTTTTACAGCCATTACTGCATTGTTGCAAAATAGACAGTCTATGGACGCTTCTCTGATCGGAGAAAGAAGCGCACGTGTGTGTGAAGAATTCTGTAAGGTCATGCAACGTCAAATTGAGCGTTCTGTTTCATTCAATAGTTGTACAAATTTGCGAAAAGAGCTCGGTATGCCGTTTATCACGGATCAGCAACTAGATGCTGAGGAGTTTTTCGGTTCATTGCTACAGCATGTAACGTTTATGCGGCAGAAAATTGTGGTAAAGTCGGCGACAACGATAAGTTGTTCCACTCCTGGCTGTGCGACAGGCACATCACGTATATACGATGAAGATTATTGTTTGAGACTGCTAGTCAACAAAGAATTTGACATAAATGAAACTGTTACGCAACGGTGTAGCGTTGAAAAGAATCTGTTGTGTACCGTGTAATTGCCGTGGAATTAGTAGTACATATGAGATTGTTGCGTCGTCAGATATCGTCGTTTGTCAGTTGATTATTTACGACGTAAAAACTGGTGTAAAGAACGTAAGCGGTAAAACGATTAGAAATTTGTATCAAACAGATTTGATGATTAACGAATGTACGTATAGTCTGCAATCTGTCATTTATCATCATGGAATACGTCTAAATGACGGACATTATACGTCAGCGATAAGAGTTGAAGAAAATGTATGGATGTTGACGAATGATCGCAAAGTCAACGTGGCTTCGCCAGTTACCCATTCTGGTGATCCGTATTTGTTGTTTTATAAAAAGAAATCCATCGTGCGATGTGATGAAGTTGTGCCTGTCGAACAAATTGTGCCGGATCCAGTGAACAAAGAATTGGTACCTGTTAGTACAGAGAACGGTGTGCAAATGGAGATTTGCGATGATTATGTCGAGGTCGAGGAAGGCTCCCCTAATTTGCAATTTGAGTCGACTGTTAATGAAGAGGTGTTGCAAAGCGACGGGCATAATGCTGTTGAGTTACCAACTGAGATGCAGTTAGAGAGCTGTGTAAATGAGTCTGGTAACGATCAATGTATTGAAAACGTCGAATCACAGCGAAGCAGGCAGCCGGCAGGTGCACAAAGCGAAAACAGTGAAGCAGCGTTGTTGACTTTGAAGCAGCGAGACGACGAATATTATCAGCAGTTTACGATTCATCAAATAAATGAATCTCGCATCAACAAAGACGCTGCGACGCTGTACCAAATGTTGAAAGTGATGGCGGATGTCATCGACAATAGAGATTTGGAATTGGAAGTAAAGTGTTTCCCCGATCTGTATCCGCACGGTAGTAATGGAATGGGTGTTCGTCGTCAAGTTGCAATAACTGCGTTTGAATACAGTAAACTGAGAATGAGATCGCGTCATAATAAGTTTCGACTCAACATTCAGTATATATTTTTCTTGCTGAATTTAACCAATATTCGTCAGTTAGCATCTGGAATTTACCATAAAATGAGCACAGGTACTGAAAAGATGAGCGCTAAACAATTTATTGATAGAATGCGTAATGGAGAATTGGATGAATCGTTGAGTAACGTGTTTGCCAAGCTACGTAATACAGCTCAGTATTGGTATGGACCGCGGCAGGATGTCATGACAATGATTAATGCGTATGGTCCGGCAACGTTCTTTCTTACCTTAAGTCCTTCAGAGTACGATTGGACTGATTTAGACGTCTATCTGAGGCGTATGAATCCAGTGGAGAGTAAAGGAAAATCACTCGCTCAGTTGATAGCGATGGATCCGGTGTCCACGTCTAGATTCATAGATGTGAAATTTCACGCAGTTTTGAATTTTATTACCGGTGAAAATGGTCCGCTTGGAACAGTGACTCATTATTTCTGGCGTCGAGAGTATCAAACCAGGGGTTTGCAACATTTTCACATTTTATTGTGGGTAAAGGATGCCCCAGTACTCGGCGTAGCTAGCAACACCGAAGTTGCAGAATTCTTAGTAAAGTATGTAACATGCGCTCTCCCAGATAAGCGTTCATTCCCTACTCTCTATCAGAGAGTTAAAAAATATCAAACCCATACTCATAATTCGTATTGCATGCGTGCTAGAAAGTATAAAGGTAAAACCGATAGAGTATGCAGATTTTCGTTTCCTCGGGTAGAGAGTAAATCGGTTACTATACGTTCTGTTGAAAAGTCAATATATGGCAGACGTAACTTGAAACCAAACAGTAGATTGTACGATTTACCGCGTACCGAAAACGAGACTTATATCAATGACTATAACGCTGCCATTTTGCTTGTTTGGCAAGGTAACATGGATATCCAGCTGATTTGTGAGAAATCAAGAATTCTGAGTCAATATATCACAAAGTATCAAACAAAGGAGGAGAAAAGTTATAATGTTGACATGTTTGCGGACATGAATTCTAATAAAACGTTGAGCAGTAGTCTTTGGAGTATTGCAATGAGAAGTTTGAATAGTCGTGAATGTGGTGCTCTAGAGGCCGCTGATACCTTATTAGGTCATGGTTTACATGGGAAAGATAAAGAAACGGTTATTCGTTACATCAATGTTTATCCTATACGTCAGAGGAAAATTAAAAAGTTGAAAGATATGGAAGAGTTGGATCCGGATTCTACGGATATCTATTGTAAAAATTTTGTGGATACCTACTATCCAGATAGACCAGCAGCGTTGGAGAACGAATGTTTGTACAATTTTGCAGCCAATTACGAGGTTGTGCAACGCGAAGGAACAGAAACGATGTATAAATTTGCTCACGGTTATTTAAAAAAGCGTTCTAAGCCGTACCTCATAAAGCATACCATATTTCGGGTGAAATCCGAGCCTGAAAATTATTTCTTTTCATTACTGTTGTTGTTTAAGCCGTGGCGAGTAATGACAGACTTGAAAGGCGAACACCTGACTTACATGGCTGCCTTTACCGCTGGTATGGAGGAGTATCCGCAGGCAGTGGAATATCACGAAAAACTGCAAGATATTGCCAATGGAAAAGAAGACGTTGAAAATATGGTACGTGAACTTGCAAATCGCGATGAACAAGGAGTCGATCCTGAAACACAGGCTGAGCAAAGTGCAGAAGCCGACGAGTTGTTGCAAGCTTTGCAGGAAATGAAAGATATTTACGATCAGGATGACGGTGAAAGTTTGGAAGACATGATTGCCGGTTTGAACGAAGAGCAAAAAGAATTGTTTGATGAAATGGTTGCCGTGTTGGAGAGTCCGGATAAAAGAATACGGAAATATGTTTCTGGTGTTGGAGGAACTGGAAAATCTCACGTAATTAAACTGATAGTAAAGTATGTGCGTAAGGTACTGAAAAAGGATGTGGCAGTTTGCGCACCGACAGGTATTGCAGCGTTTAATATCGGTGGTGTTACTATACACAAGTCACTTCAAATAAAAGTTGAGCAAGGTGATATACCGCCGTATGAAAAGTTTAGAGACGATGTATTGCAGATTGTAAGAGCATTTTTGAAAATACAATTATGATCATTTTCGATGAAGTATCGATGGTGTCTAACATACTGTTTTACTATATTCATCTGAGATTAAGCGAAATCAAAGATAATGGCGAATGATCCTGATGGCTGGTTTGGTAGATTGCACGTGTTGTTCTTTGGTGATTTGTGTCAGTTACCTCCTGTATTGCAGTTGCCAGCATTTTGCGATCTAAGCACAAAAGCGATGAACAAGTATTTGAAATGTTTGTTTGCAAAAATCTGTGGAAAGATTTGTTGTCGTTTAGCGAATTGACGATTAATATGCGTCAAAAGACGATCCCGCATACGCCGAATTGTTGCGTTTAGTGCGTATCGGTATAACTACGAAAGAGCATAATGAAATGCTTCAAAAAGAGTGATGAAATTTAAATCTGAAACTGCGGCCGGTATGTTAGAAGAAATCTGCGATAAATTTGCCGAAGCTTCCGCAGATACTGTGTGTGTATTACCTTGTAAACGTCAGTGTGCATTTATCAACCAAAAAATGATGGATCGTTTGAATGGTGATGAAATTGTGTTGGTAGCTGATGATTCGATATCCGGACAAGGAGCACGACGCAGCGGTGTGAGAAAGCTGTTGAAAAGTTGTATAAAGAGAATAATACTGATCACAGTGGTGGTCTTGAAAGGTTTGTTACAGTAAAAGTGAATGCCAAAGTAATGGTGAGAAGAAATATCGATCCTACTAATGGATTAGTGAACGGAGTAGTTGGTACATTGAAAGAGGTTAAACGAGATTCTAGTGGCAATCCTGAAACGCTTATCATTATTGTTGGTAATGAGGTGTTAGAAGTTCCTAAAGTTAGTGGCAAGTTTCATATATTACCTAATGTCACAATTACACGGACCCAGTTTCCAATAGTGATTGCTTATGGAATAACTATTCATAAATGTCAAGGTTTAACGTTGAATAATATAATTACAGATATCGGCGAAAGTGTGTTTGCCAGCGGGCAAAGTTATGTGGCGTTATCTCGAGTACGGTCGTTGTCAGGCCTGACGTTGATAAACTACAGTCCGCTTGGAGTGAAAGTGTCTCGTAAAGCTATTTTAGAATACGATCGTTTGTACAAACTTAATAATAAAAGCTTTCTTTCAGAGTGGCAACAATTAAGAAAGAAACACAATTGGTACAAGACTAAAGATGTTGTTTGGTATCGGGATGAACAGAATCCTGTACGGGATGCTATACAAGAAGATGTAGCTGCAGCGGTGTTGCAGGACGCTGAGGAAGTGGTACCGCCTCTGTTCACGCAAAATGAAGAAAATGTTTCTTACGCTACCGCTATATGTCAGTGTTTGTTTTGTATAACTTCAATTGTGAAAAACATTCAACTAATAAACGATGAACAGTACACTACCGATGATTATTGTATCGATGAGATGGCTAAGCCTTTACACACGGATAATGCTGCAGATCACGAGTTCATAAATGCTCTAATGAGGTTGTGTGTGCAGTACGAGCAGCAAAGTGCTGATCTGAGCACAGTCGAGCTGAGAAATTGTTTAGGCGAAAAGTATATAACTGACACTGAACAGAACGTTGTACAGTGTATGTTGGATATAATTAAACGTTGTGCATTTATACGTAACTTAACGAATATTGATGTCAACGTTGTTGATAAATGTTTGGGCAAGAATTGTGGATATACCGCGAAAGAGGGTTATAATTATTTTACGCTACCTCTGCAGGTGCAAAAACAGAAATGTACTATTCAGCAGTTGGTAGATTTCTCCACAAAGTGGGATGCATTTGAGAAAGATCAAGTGTACAGCAGAGTTTGTGGGCAATGCAACGAGCAGTGTAGAACTAAACTTACTGTTTCTGCCTCATCTCAGATTCTCATATTAACTATAAAAATTTGGGAAACGATGGTTGACCCTGGCAGAGCAAGTATATCAAAAGTGCCAAACACGGTAATTCAGTTGAATAATGATCGCTATCAATTGAAGTCGGCCATTTTCGAATCAAATACTATCTCTGAAAATAAAACCGTAACATACTACCCAGTGGTGAGAGTAAACAAAAAATGGTGTATTGTCCGTGATAGGATAGAATTTATTAAATGGCCAAACGGTAGTAAGAATGTGAGGCTTTTGTTCTACGAGAAAATCAGTAAGCAAAGAAATCAGCGAAAACAGTAGGTTTGCTGTACAAAGAGATTTAAAAAATGCAATAACATTATAATCTAAGTTAGAAACGACGTAATAAAAAAAGATGATATCCGCGAAAAATAAACTCCGCCAGAGAAGTTGGAGTCCCGCCCAAGATCGTCTGTAACGTACATGTAAACTTTGCTGCAGAGTAGCAGTGTTACCAACGTAGTAAAATAGTTAAACGTCTACAAAGGAAAAAATATTTTGCTGGGTCTCCGAATAAAAAGGAAACTCATGTAATGTAATTTAATTATATAATTAATTTTTGATAATAAAATGTTATGATATGTTGGTGAGATCCGCCCTGAAATACATCCACCCGCTTCACCATGAAAATAAATGTTTGTTTAAAATAAGTCAATTAAAGTAGGAAAGAGGCATGATATGTTTCGATGATATCCGCCCTGAAATACATTTCCTATCTTCGCTATGAAAATGATCGATATTTCAGTTACATTTGTTTGTTTAAAATAAATCAATTAAAGTAGGAAAAGGGTATGATATGTTTTCATGATATCCGCCCTGAAAAACATTTACTAGTTTTGCGATGAAAATGATAGACATTTGATTTTTTATAATCATGTTCACATCAGCAATATTTCATTTTCATTCATGGTAACCTGTTCGACTTCTTCTTCGGTTATTTTTTCTTCTCTGAATTTAAATTTTGATTTCGATTTCTTCTTCGGTGAGTTTAAATTTTGTGACATCAGAAATATTGAAGAAAAATTGGAATCCGAAATCAATTTCCTTTATGCTTCTTGTCTTTCGCAAGTGCTGCTTTGGTTCGTGAACAACAGAATGTTGAGTATGATTTGATATGGAAATGTTGTGATATGGAGCAGGAATCCGCCCCTGAAGCACTTGCTTGTGTTGAAAAATTTGTTGAAAAAAAAAATTTTGCTAAAAAAGGAGGGCGGTTCGCCCTCCATGACTCTTGTTACTATTTCCATGTGTAAGTGGTAGAGCGAACCGCTCTCCTTTTTTAGTAAAATTTTTTTTTTCAACAAATTTTTCAACACAAGCAAGTGCTTCAGGGGCGGATTCCTGCTCCATATCACAACATTTCCATATCAAATCATACTCAACATTCTGTTGTTCACGAACCAAAGCAGCACTTGCGAAAGACAAGAAGCATAAAGGAAATTGATTTCGGATTCCAATTTTTCTTCAATATTTCTGATGTCACAAAATTTAAACTCACCGAAGAAGAAATCGAAATCAAAATTTAAATTCAGAGAAGAAAAAATAACCGAAGAAGAAGTCGAACAGGTTACCATGAATGAAAATGAAATATTGCTGATGTGAACATGATTATAAAAAATCAAATGTCTATCATTTTCATCGCAAAACTAGTAAATGTTTTTCAGGGCGGATATCATGAAAACATATCATACCCTTTTCCTACTTTAATTGATTTATTTTAAACAAACAAATGTAACTGAAATATCGATCATTTTCATAGCGAAGATAGGAAATGTATTTCAGGGCGGATATCATCGAAACATATCATGCCTCTTTCCTACTTTAATTGACTTATTTTAAACAAACATTTATTTTCATGGTGAAGCGGGTGGATGTATTTCAGGGCGGATCTCACCAACATATCATAACATTTTATTATCAAAAATTAATTATATAATTAAATTACATTACATGAGTTTCCTTTTTATTCGGAGACCCAGCAAAATATTTTTTTCCTTTGTAGACGTTTAACTATTTTACTACGTTGGTAACACTGCTACTCTGCAGCAAAGTTTACATGTACGTTACAGACGATCTTGGGCGGGGACTCCAACTTCTCTGGCGGAGTTTATTTTTCGCGGATAAAAAAAATTTCCTGAAAAAATAACGTATCAAGGAAAAAAGCTGAATGTTGGTGCTTTGATATCCCCTTTTCAACATCCCTAATCGATTGGAAATGGTTTCGAGATTTTTCGGAATCTGCAACAACTTTTGAACTTCTCGAGCCCTGGAGAAAAGTCCATTAAAAATGGTCAATAATGGACTGCAGCTTCTATCATCGCGAATTATCCATATATCGGCGATCTTTCAGATCGATCGAAGCATAATTTTTCAAATTTTGCAATATTGAGTCGAAATCTATAATTTTTTTCAGGAAAAATTTCTAGTTATAAAAATAATGTTCTTGGAGACGAAAGAATAGAATTTTAAAGTTGATTGCTGGGAAAAAAATTTCAGAGTCGAGAAAAAGGTGAAAAAAATTCTGAGAAATAGAAAGTAAGAAATGATTAACATTTTTATAAGAGTTGAAGAATTATGAAAATGCATATCGATTTGTATGGAAATTGAAAACTCGTCTGAATCGAACCGAAAAAATTCAGTCGTTCGCACCAGTTTTCATTTTCGATCCTTCATGCATATTTTACGTAAACTGAATCTTTCGTCCAAAACCCAAACCTTGCGTTAAAAAGTGAAAACCGCCGGTTAATGGCGTGTTTTAAAAAATTTTCAACGCCATCCGGTAATAATCACGTATTCGTCTGTTTTATTCCCAAAAATAAAAATATCTGTCAACTCGCCTAAAACAAAATAAACTTAATGAGTAAAATGTATCGTACGAGTGTGTATTGCAATGCGGCAATGATCTTTGGCAGCTTTCGACGCACGTCGTTCAGTGTAAATATGTATTTCCTGCGAGTTTACTCTTCCCTTCGCCCTTTCGAAATAATTGCTGTAAATTCCAAAACGCGCTGAACTCGTGATACGAAATTAGCCATGTAGATTTAACATCAGATACGTGAGTTTTCTATATTTTTTTTTCGCCAACTTATTTTCTCAAGTTGGTGATTTATTTTCGAGTACCTTTTAACGCCACGGATCGGTGAAAGAAAATGTACTCGTACTGTAGAGATAACGTTTTATCATGTTTGTTTTTCACAAAGTGCCCAAATACCCGATTATCGATGCTATTTCCAGTCCATTTTTATTTACCTTCGATGAAAAAAATACCTATCAGTACGCCCATCGGCCCCAGCTCCCCCCTTTGTGAACATCGGTGTCACGAAATTCAACCGATTTACTCGTCGTGTTCGAAAGCATGACTTATAATTTTACTGGTCACATATGTAGATACATTTACGTGTATTATGTAGTATGTATGTATGTAACGTGTGTTTAATTACGCGTACCACGCGATTCAAATTCATCCTATTACGTGTATAATTATCGGACTAACGGCGATGTTTCTTTGCCTCTCTTTGTTTCAGGTGAGTAGAAATTATTCGACGTTGCAATACCGCGCCTCTATGCCTAGCTGCGATTACATTAAACGGGATTTTGTCACGTGACGCGGTACAACAAATGAGCCGCTCTTTTCGGGGGCTTAACAGTCTCAAAAATACGTTTCGTAGGCTGTGCTAGGTACATTGTAAAGAGGTATACTTGTAGAGTAGTTTTCAACGTAACAACTACATTTCGATGTTTACCAAGTTGTAAATCATGTCGCGAGATAAAATCAAAACTGTAGCTGCGTACTGTGGTGTGGTTTTACGTGGTCAAATGGTGCGTTGAATCGACTATTAAATCTGCCCTAGCTCAGAAATGATGCCGGATTTGAATGGTATGGGGTCGAGAAGGTAATAAGTGGTGTGGAGGGAGATATGGGTGGCTGGGATTGATTTTCTGACCCATCCCCATTCGATTAGGTTGGTGTGGATCTGGGACCAAGCTGTGGAGGTGTGAGGAGGGGGCACTTGTGCTTATATTTTCTCGAAAAATTGACAAATTTCATTAAAAATTGACAAATTTTGTAATAAATTGGCAAATTTTTGAAAAATGTGTCGATTTGCAACGAAATTTTTAGATTTTTTGAAAAACCTGTCTATTTTTACTTACTACAAAATTTGACGACTTATAGAGAAATTTTTTTGAAAATCCAACAAATTTTATTGTAAATTGGTATGAAAAGGCGTAAAATTATATTTAAAAAAGCACTCATATGCATTTTCCCGAATAGTTGAAAATTGAAAAAATTGCACTGAAATATTGCTTTTGATTTGAATCATTATTCAACTATGGATTGTCTTTTTTATTCTTCATTATTGGATTATTATCATTTTAAGCAACACATTTCTGGAAGCAAAATTAATTTCAAAAATGTTCTTAAAAAATAATTGTATTTTTTTTTTTTGAAATTTGAGTACAGGAAAGAACCTAATCGAGTAAATAATTTTAATTTTTTGTGATGGAAAATTCTTCGATCAATTTTAGAAGTTGAGAAATTTTTCTTTGTTTCAAAAAAAAAAAATGAAAGAATTCCCACTTTTGGATGCCATTTTCTTCAGATACCCCCCCCTCCCGTTTCGCTTAAGCTTGAAGACTTCATACTTATTAACATGGATATGTTTTTCCTCGTGGTGGGGGGGGGGGGTCCATTCCAAAATTTTTAAGGCGCTATTTTGCGTGACGCCACGTCAAAAACTTATAAATTTTTGTATTTTCAAAACTTGATGTCAGAAAGTTGGAAGGTGAAAATTGACTTAATATTAGAAAGTCAGAATGACCAGGAACACATCAGCGAGCTAAAAGCTGATTTTTCAATTTTTTTCCTCTTGGTGGGAAGGGGGGGTCATTCCAAAATTTTTAAGACGCTAATTTGCGTCACCATAAGTCAAAAACTTATAAATTTCTATATTCTTGAAATTAACATAATGTCAGAAAGTCAGAAGATGACTTTTGAAAACTTACAAATTATTTTTTATAATTTTCAAAATCAACTTATTATATATCAGAAAGTCAGAATGACAAAAAAAATATCAGAGAGCTGAAAGCCAATTTTTAAATTTTAATAAACATATTTTTATATTTTTGAAATTTACTCAATATCAGAAGTCAGGATGAGAGAAAAAAACATATCCATGTTATCAACATTTCCTTTCAGAGGAAACTTTACTAGCAGCATAAAAGTTTTTAGGCAAATGATTTACCTACTTTAATTATTTAAATTTATTGAAAAATTTTTTCAGAACACCGTAAAAATTCACAAAAAATGAGTATTTCAAAAAATAATTGGTACTTAAATTAATCTATTTTTATAAATTGTCTATTTTTTCATTTTTTCAGTCGCAAAATTGTTATATTATAGATAGATGTACATTTGTCCATGCAGAAAAATAATTGACTAACAGATTTTTTTCAACTATTTTTATGTAAAATTTTTGTAAAAATTTGCCATTAATTTCTCTTTTATGCAATTTTTAGAAAAATTCAGTTTTCTTAGATAGGTGATTTCAATGTTTACCTGTATCAAAAATTTTGATACCATCTGTACAAGAATTTTAACAATTTCTCATTTTCTATTTACATTTTTTTCAATTTTAAATTTTTACCTTTTTTAATTCTAGAAAGAATTTTTTGAAGTTTCTGACCCCTTATGGCATTATATGGATTTTTTCCATTTTTTTGAAGCAAGTTTGTCAGTTTTTGCATTGACATTACATTCGGTTGCATTTTTCGAAGTGTTGGCCAATTTCAATGTTTCATTTCATTACCTTCTGAAGCAAGTTTTACAAAATTCAAAGCGATTTGTTTGCGGTTTCACTCGATACGATATTTTAAAGCATTTTCAGTTTTTCCACAATTTTCGTTCAATTTTCATGAGAAATATGTATTATCTTCAAAAAAATGTTGAATGATTTTTGCAATTTTGTAGAAATTAAATTTTACATAGTGATTAATAATCTCGTTCACAGATAATTGCGAATTTCTCCATCATACATTTTATCATCTAGGTACATTTCATGTGTAAAAAAAATGCTGCAAATCCTCTTTTCTCTCCCTCCCCGTTCTTCTTGGATGTAAGTATCCAATCTATAGGTCCTCGGGTTTCTATGGTTTGCCATCAGAAGAAATATAAAAAATTTGGAAAGATCAAGTTATTTTTTATCTTAATTTTAAATTCATCCCTCTCTTCAGCAACCTTTACAATTCAACAAAATTAAAAAATGTATTGAAATTTTTCATTGATTCATTTATTTATTTAGAAAATGGTTTTTTTTGTGCTTCGAAGGTCTTGGGTTGTTGGGTTAGTATTTTCAATATAAAACGAGGAAAGTGTTTTCCTATATATTTTTTTCAGTTTTTAGTAATTTTTTTAATATTTAAATTCCGAGAAGAAAATCGTTTCTTAAGGAAGTGTTTTCTACAACGTTCATTCGACGTAATTTCACTCAGCTTTTTATTATGGGTTTTCCATTTTCTCCATAAGAAATAGGCATTATTTTATGGTATTCGATTAGGCTGGGTTGAAATATTCTCTCAGACATTGAGATTATCTGAATATATTTTTTCTTTCGTCGAATAGTAAAAAATTCGTTACAATTTGGTTGATTCGTTTCGACCATAAATTGGTTCAATTTATCAAAAAATTCGACACGAAGGGCGGACAGTAGGACGGACGGTCGGAAAAATAAAAACGAATGTTGAAACTAAACGTGTATAGAGAAATTGTGGGAGCTATATTTTTGAGTGAAACGAGCATTAACTGCGAATTCGTATACGTACTTACGTGTAAGTAAATGATTTATAATTTCCACGCACACCTTGTCTAGCCAAAATATATAAAATTGGTGGCATTAAAAAACACGCTATTTCTGTCATAAGAGCATATTTCATCGAATACGGACCGTAGATGTGTGAAAGATACGAGAAGTTCGTTCGAATACGAGTCCGAACAAACGTGCTAATGCTCTTGATACAGAAGGGGTCTTTTTTTTCACTCTAATTGAAGGCGTATTAAAAGTCTAAAAACAGAAGCGAGGCATTTTTTGGTCCCCGTTCAAAACAATTGTCTGCGTATTGAAATTCGCACACGTGCGAGGAGGCTCGACTCGAATGAGTACTTAGTCACGTATATGGGATCGCCTGAGGAGTAGGAGTGAAGTGTCATCTCTGCGTCGTCTGTCGCTGGTACAGGCGGAGAAGGCTTTTAGTATGAAATAAAAATAACTTTTTTCGTTACGCACTTTGAAAAAATACGCGCTCGTATTTCAAAGCAGAGTCGTGTTAGGGTCTTACACCGGAGCGCAGATACCGAATACAGGATGGAATTTAAAAGGGATAATTTTTTTATTGGCTTTGTCGTCTACGTTGGGTTTTTTATTTAGGTAGGTGCGAGAGATATGATATAACGTCATGTTTGCTATCTCGACTGGATGCGGATCAAACGCATTAAAAAATAAACCTTTGTTTTGTTCCGGCGACGTTAGTTTACAGGGTGTTTCGAAGTTGATGGCGATCTTTCCTCCTGGCAGGTAGGCAAATTATTGCGAGTTGAAGTATGTACGGTTGCCTACCTTCTGCATTCCAGGGGCTGAACTATGCTCGGAGAAAAGAGAAAAAAATATCAGGTATAGCATGGAACTCTCTAAATCTGAATCAGTCAAAAAACTGAAAATTCACTGATTAAACAGCGAAAAGTGTGCAATTATTAATCAGTGAAATTTGACTGTCAATCAGTGAAAAATTACTGATTCAATCAGTGAATTTTCATTTTCGAATAAGCAATCTTTTTTTAACTACTGAATTGAATCAGTAAAAATTTAAATTTACTAATTCAATCAGTGAATAATTACTGATTCAATCAGTAAATTAAAATTTTTACCGATTCAAAAATGAAAATTCACTGATTAATTCGGTAAAATTTTTACTGATCTCTTCAGTTACACACTTTTGTCTTATTAATCAGTGAATTTTAACTGATTCAAATTTAGAGAGAAAGTCATGAGTGGGAGCCGTATACTCCAAAATGCTTTCTTAATAAAAACTGACGCCGGATTCCTGCTCAGCAGCTGTCTAAATAACCTAATAATCACTCATTCCATGATAGTTTCGTTCAAAATGTCAAAATTTAAAATTGACCTTTCCCTCTGATTTTTACTGAATTTTTATCTTTAAAAAAAAATGAAAATAAAAAATGCTCCTGGTTGGTGTTTTATGAGTGATTCTTATGGAGAATTTCTCGCCCAATAACATGGAAACCTCAAAATTTATTTTTTTACCTCGTTGATTTGAGATAATGGGCTCAAAAATGAGGTTTGACCGAAACTTTCCTTTTTGTGACATCAATTCCAAGCTGTGTGAGAGGTTTGCAGGGCTGAAAGAACGAACAGAGAACGGGAACGAAGAACAACAGAACGATTCATTTTTTTGATTTTGAACGAACTTTTAAAAAACACCAAAAGAGAACAAATGGGAACGAATGGCAAAATTTTCATTTTATTTGAAGAACGAGAATTAAGAACAAGAAAATTTTCAACCTTCTTCGTTTCCAGAATTATCTTCAAAAATTCTAAATAATTTGGAAATTAGGTATATTTTACCGATTTAATCAGTGAATTTTCATTTTTGAATCGGTAAAAATTTTAATTTACTCTCTTAATTTGAATCAGTCAAAAATGACTGATTAAAATGGACAAAATCAAGTTACTGTAGGAATCAGTAAAAAAAAATTGCGATTCAATCAGTGAATTTTCACTACTGAATCAGTAAAAATAAAATTTCACTGATCCAATCGTTAATTAATTATTGATTCAATCAGTGAATTCTTACTGATTTCAATCAGTCAACTAATTTTCACTAATTCAACAATCAAAATTCACTATTTGAATCAGTAATTTTTCACTGATTGGCAGTAAAATGACGCTGATTAACTGGGGAATCAGTGGAATTTGACTGATTATCAGTGACTTGATTTTCTCTATTTCATCAGTCAATTTAGGCATTTTTGACTGATTCAAATTAAGAGAGTACTGATTCAATCAGTAATTAATCACTGATTGAATTAGTAAATTGAAATTTTTACTGATTCATTTCAGTAGTTAAAAAAAGATTACTGATTCAAAAATGAAAATTCACTAATTGAATCAGTAATTTTTCACTGTTTGACAGTGGAATTTCACTGATTAGCAGTTGCACACTTTTCGCTGTTTAATCAGTGAATTTTCAGTTTTTGACTGATTCAGATTTAGAGAGTATTCTCACTCGGAATGAACAACAAAAAAATGACCGAACTAGGTATGTGCGATCTCGTTCATTTTTTTCGTCATCTTAACTGCTTAATTTGTTGACTGCACTTTTTTCTCAAAATTTTATTTTTTTCAGATTTCAAAATTTTTTTTAATGGTATCAATTTTCCAACTCTTCCAATAAATGTTTCCCCTACTAAACTTTCTTTTTCAAATTTTTTTATCAGCTCTAAGATTTTTTTTCAATTTCTTCGATTTTCATTTTTACTAAAATGTTCATTTTATCTTTGGCCTTAAAATTTTTAAAAACTCGACACTCTCTTGATTTTTTCTCACCATTACTTCATTCTTAGAATGTTTTTCAACGCAATTTTTCAATTTTTTTATTTTGAAAATTTCAGAGCTGGAAAATAATTTTAGAAAAACATTTGAGCTGAGCTGAAAAAAATGTAATTTTTTGGAAAAAAATTGAAAGGTGTAAAAATTTAACTTTGAGAAACAATTTCGAGGGCAAAAAATTTGAGAAAATATTTGATTTTGAGAGAAAATTTCTGGAGTTTGGGAATGAAAAATATGTTTTTTTGGAAAAAATGCCAGAGTTGGAAAATGTTTATATACTTATGACCTAAATGAAAAAATTGATGAAAAAATTTCAGAGTTGGTGAAAATTTATTCCAAATGAGAAATCTTAAGGCCTTAGTGTTCGAAAATATTTTGAGAAAACATTTTTAGAGTTGAAAAATTAAAAATTGAAACTATTTTCAGAATTGAAAAAAAAAATGCGTTGAAAAATTGATTTCGGTCTCAAATTTTCAAATATGTAACAACGCCACGAGACAGGTTGCGAAGTTGCGATTCGAGCGAACGATTTATGTACATATTGTTGTTCATTCCGTGTGAGAATGGACAGACCAATTTTGGGTAGCCTTTGACTTCTAAAAAATAAAAATTGAAAAATCCAAAAAAAATCATTTCCTTTTCTCATCAAAGATCAACTCAGTCCCTGCAATTTAGAGGACAGGCAAACATATGTACTTGAACTAAGAATGGGTTGCTCATTTACTACGCGAAAGGAACACAATCAGCTTCGAAACACCCTGTAATTCTTAGAAAAAATTGAAGAAGCGAATACTTCGCGAGGTTTTTCTCTCCAAAGTTAACTTTTCCGATGACTTTGAATGTCTGCGAGTTGCGGACGAGCGTGTGCATAAGGTGACATTGTTGATATATAAGGCATCGCAGCACACGTCGCTTCGTCGAATATAATAGACGAAGAAATTAAATGTCAGTTAGAAATTTGACAAGATTGCGCGCCATACGATGTTCGATATTTGTTTTTCGTTTCGTTCGGTTTATTTAAAAAGGGACTCGGCTTCGGCAAACAAAGCAAGTTAAATATCATATTGTATCGTACGAGTACTACCTATACGTAGATATAGTTTTGGTATCTCGAGAATCGTTACTCGAGACTACATCTTATCGCAGAAACCAGTAGACGACTGACGGAACCGTATGGTTTTGAAATTATCACCCCTCCGGCCTACGTTTGCTTAGGAAACATGATGGAGAAATAATACGACTACCGGCAGAGCAGATTTTTCCAAAAAGGGTGTGCGTTGAATGTGAAACTCTCGAGTTGTCTCGAGTTTACCTTCATCTCGAGACCAAGTTTTAATTATTATTTTTTTCCTGCTAACGACGAAAAATCGAACTTTATGCTTGTTAAAGCTCGAGTTCGGTATGAAAGGGGTCGACGAAATTATTCTGTAGTTTTTTCTCTTTTTCATTCGTAATGAAATCATTCCGGTGGGGGTTTTCCTCGACCTGCTTCTTTAATCGAAACGTTCGTTGAAACAACGAGAAAATTATCTCGTATTTGTAATCGAATCATACCTGGAAGACGGAGGAGACGGCGAGAGAATTAATCCGAGAATTTTTTCCGGTGTGCTGTGTGTGTTGGTGTGCATTGGGAATTATTTGTTTGAGTTTTGGTGCTTGTTCGGATCATCTTATACAAATATTGACGAAATCGCGATACTCGAAATATTTCTATGGCATTTCAAGTGACATTTTTCTGTCTGAGGATAAAAATGCAATAATCTACTTGACACGGTATTGCAGTGAAAATGGAAACGAGTATGTTGACAAGACTATGTTTTTGTTTACAATATTTTTATAGGGGTTCAGAAATGGTATAGTGGTTTTCAGTCTTAAGGGAATCAAATGTGATTGTGTGGAGATCTGTTCGAGTGAAAAATTTTTTTGGACCGTGATTCGAATTTATTTGAGATGAATATGGATAAATGATTCATTTTGAGATGTTATTTTTTGCTAATTTTTCAAAAAAATTAAAATGTTTTGATTGTCGTCCTTGTGGTAAAGTTCTGTAGATTTTTTCAACGTTTGACTTTTTAAAAAATTTTTAATAAGTAGTATTTTGAAGAATTTTTATTATCATTTGAAACGATTTTTTATGATGATTTTTTTTAAAAAATTGTTGACATCTATAAAGGAAAATAATGATGCTAGAAATTTAGGAGAAATAATGGCCTTGTTTTTCAACGAAACTTTACTGTATTAGTATATTCTGAAAGTTATGGGTTAGAAAATTCTATCACGCGATTCTCATGAAAAAAAAAACTATGTCATTATGTTAGAGTTTCATAAACTTGACAATTTTACAGAAGTGCTAAGAAATCGATACTAATGAACAATTGAATGAAAGAATCTCAAACTCCTGTTTATGGATTTGGGGTAGAGTAATAAAAAATAAAAATTGTTCATTTCAGAATGCAATTTTCTCTCGTATCTACAATTGCCAGAACACAATTTTCTTAGTGAAATTATTGTCACCCATGTTCTTAAATTATTCAACATTTAAATAGAAACTAATTTTCAAATTGATACAAAAATGGGCTAGAATTCATTTTTTTTGCAATTAATACTTAATTAGAATCAGGATTTTCTTGAAATTTTTTGAAAATCGAGTCCAATTCTACTTTGGATTTTCTAATTAAAATGTGACCCTGCCGTAATGAAGAGACTTAGTGTGAAAAAAATCGTTGTCTCATTTTTCACGTTTTTGGTCCAAATGACACCAAATTTGGTCCAAAGGCATAAAAATTAAGAAATCGATTTTTTTACACAAGGTCCCTTCTTTACGGCAGGGTCACAAATTCATTTTTTGACAGTCCAAATTACTTATCCAAAAATCATAATTTCAGATTTTTGGCAACCAAGTCTTACAAAAGGCTTACAAGAGTCATATTATCGACGAGTAATTTTTCTCTATTTCCTCTTTTATTCAATAAAGCCAAAAATGTTGTGAAATGTTCTAAAAAGGAATTTTTTAGCCATTCAAACGGAGGCGTGTTTTCGAAAAAATATTCGTTCTCGATTCCCCTAGACACGAGTTCATTTTTAAATTTTTTTTTATCCAATTAAAAAAATCATAAAAATTCTTCAATTCTTGGTGAATATTTTAAACTCCAAAGCAATTAAAGAATTCCAAACAATTGTACGTACCTATGTTGAAAGTTTATCAATTTTTAACTCAGAGAAAATCACTGTTACGTTCAAGTTGAAAAAAAGAAACGAAAAAATTGATGTAAAAAAACTTGAGAACTCATAGAAAATCATTTTTGAAAAAAATTTGAGCACTATTAAGCGAACTAAGTCATCAAAAAACATAAGTAATTTTACAAAATTGTACGAATTTACAATTTTTAACTTGTTTAGGAATCGTCGTGATTTTGGAAAATTCTTTCAAAAATCACATTATTTGATATCTCTCAACTTTCATTTTTTTGAAATCCTTTTGACATCTGCATTTTTATTACGTACTCAATGTTTTGGCCCTTTTTGAGAAAATCTCAGACAGCCATCGACAAAAAAAGGCATTAAAAATTTCATATTTGTGACTGCAGAACTCATTAAAAAAAAAATTGAAAAATTTCACTTTTTGGGGTTTCAAATTCCTTGGACACCTTAAGTTATTTTTGAGAATTTTTTTAATGATGCATTCCATTAAAAATGACGTCGATGAAAAAAATGTTTTTGACTTTTTTTTGTTGTTTGAAGAAAATTGTTGGATTTTGGATTCTGGATTCATTAGGAAAATAACAACTTATGCCACTTTAAGAAAATTGTGAATTTTTTTTGATGTTGTAAGAAAATTGTTGAATTTATACAAAAATAACAACTTGAGTATAAGCTACTTTATGTAAATAAGGCTTGTTTTTAGGAGTTCTGGTCAAATAATTTTTTCCCAATCCATCGATGTCGATTTTGCTAATTTTGCAGAATTATTTTTTCACCTTTTGAACGTCAAAAAGGTTTTATAATGTAGTGGTTCTATGGCAGTGTTCATTTCAAAAGGGGGTTGAGGATAATCCGTTCTCAGGGGCCGAAAATGACTAAACTTTGTGAAGTACATTTTAAAATGCCTGCAAGAAATCGTGGGGTATAATTTTGGAATAAAAAGTTATCCCACATTCTAGTCTTCAAAAATCAAAAAAAGCTAAGAATTTTTATTGCGATGAAAATTCTACCCAAGTTCTTTTCAGGCTTGATAACATCGAAAAATAGTTTAGTATGATTATTGTGGTGGGGTGAAAATTCAACCCTAGCTCCGTAATTTTTTAAAAAGTGTGAAATGTAACAGCGAGATAAATACCAGCACTAAAAGTTTCAAAAAAGCGTGGGATAGGATGGAAAGTCATTCCAAGTTCATACGAGACCTAAAAATTTTATAAAATCTTGGAGGTGAATACTGGGATGAAAAGTCATTCCACATCCATATTCATTTCGGTCTTGAAAAATTAGAAGAGCTTTGGATGACTATATGGTATTGGGGTGAAAAATTATCAACGGTTATTCAAGGTTGAAAAATTCAAGAAAAAGCTTGGGATGTTTAATTAGGATAAAAATTCCCAAGTTCATCCTAAGCTCAAAAAATTTGAAAAATAGCTTGGAATGATTATTGAGATAAAAATAAATCCAAATTTCCTCCTAGACTCAATAATTTTTGAAAAATGTGGATAATTTAGTTTAGATCTTTAAAATTAATTTTTTTCTTGACCAACAATTTTTGAATTATACTTACGTTGAATCGTAATAACTTTATTTTTAAAATTGTACTTTGGTACTCAATCAAATACCTTTGTTGTGTTTTCAATTTTGGTGTTTCTATTGATTAAAAAAACAAATATCTCTCATGATTAGATATTGTTTGAAAAAAAATATCAGATCTCTTTTTCCTTCTTTGTATCGTATTTTTAGTCTACTTCCTTTCAGAATTTCCTATTTTGAAAAAAAAAATGCTAATTCATACCTGTATTATTCAGCTTCGTGTTTACCATAAAAAAATATAAAAAAGTGAGTATGCGAATTGCGAGCCTTTGTACACGAGGTGGAAAAAAAATACATAATAAAATATTGTCAAGATAGCTCGCATACAATTGCAAAATATACGCCGAACGTGTTCGTATAAAATCTCGCTACGAGCTGACGCCATTCGTATGTAAAATGGAAAAAAAATATATGTAACACAATCGAGTATTAATGATGCAGGTACTCGCTCTTGCTCGGCTTCCAGTGTTACCGTTTTGAAACTTCACATTTATC
Organism: Pseudococcus jackbeardsleyi; assembly: GCA_038380155.1. Lineage (NCBI taxonomy): Eukaryota > Metazoa > Arthropoda > Insecta > Hemiptera > Pseudococcidae > Pseudococcus > Pseudococcus jackbeardsleyi. Next base: position 38,406,300 of record CM076241.1, read on the forward strand.
CAATTCATCATCCGAAAATTTTCAAATTATCCGTTTTTTAAAAATTTTTGGGCACCCCATAATTAGCTGTAAAAAGTGGTATTTAGAGATAAAAATTGTCAATAATTGGAGAAAAGTGCTTATTTTTACCTTGGAAAAATCATCATTTTGCAGAGCTAAAAGTGAAAATTGATTGAAAATTAAAAAAAATATAACGAGTAAATTGCCCGAGCGAAGCGAGGGCGAAAATTTTTGAGAAAATATTGAAGAAAAAGGTCAAAAAGACGTATAGTTTTTAATAAGATGAAGAATTATCCGAAAAGTTGAAAAATTATCCGAAAAAAGTGATGTTTTCTTTCGAAATTGGTCAAATTATCCGAAAATCATCCGAAAAGTTCATCATCCGTTTTGTTATCCGTTTCTTCAAAAATTCTCCGAAAACCGGATGAAAATCCGGTAAACGGCAACACTGTCGGCTTCGTATTACTAAAATTTTAGATTACGTTTCGTATGGTGTAATTGGTTGATTGCGGAGAAGACGAAATGAGATTATAAGGAATACATAGGACTTGTGCAATTTCTCACAACGTACTCGTTACTTCCTCTTTGTTGAACGTAATTATAAATAATGCATTTATACGAGAGAATTACTATACGAAATACGTTTCTCTCATAGAAACATCGTCTAAAACGCAGCACATGTCGACGAATGAGGAATGACACTCGTATGTAGTCGTAACCATGTCAGTAGCGTGAGTTTCAGCCGACTTTGGGACATCATCTTGGCCAAGATCCACGTGGTTGAATTTTTTTTTTTCAAGAATGTCGAATGGGTTTTGAGCCGAATACCCACACACACCCGCAACAGCCAGCAGTCGAGATATTTGAAAAATTGATTAAAACTCCTCCCCTCGGTGTACTCGAAATTGTACCAGATACAGGCGTTATTTCCTCGTTTTTAACTTGACCGAATTGGTTTTTTTTTCGAATGGTGTTTTAAATTACGATGCGAAAATGTCGACGTTTAATTTGGTCGCCTTGGATTGAAAAAAATCCAGGATTGAATCTCATCGGCGAATTACCCGAATTCGAATCTCGTTTGTGGAAACAATCGCCAACTTCAAACGAAGCCTTTCGTGTACCGAAATTTTGTAAGAGTTCACCAAAAGCTGTGTTTTATCCTTTTTCAATGGCTATCCAACCCTTTTTTTTTGCCAAAATAGACGAAATGTCATTTGAGATGATTTAAAATCAACGAGTGTTTAATTTTACTCGAGGTTTTGGGGGTCACTGCGATCAGAATACTGAATTTTGAACACTGTGAAAGGGATGAAATCAAAACACGTGTACGAAAGATAAATTTATGTATTTTTTAATCACACTGATGTCTTTTTAACGTTTATCGAAGTGTTTTTGAAAATAAATATATTCAAAGAGTCGCTACGTCGTAGAAAGAGGAAAAAATACTCGAGGGGAGAAACACTCGAGGATACGATAATTTTACACGTTAAAAGATTGCACGAGTAGGGAAAAAGACGAATGATATTTTAGACATCAAACAATAAAGGTAACTTTTTAACGTATCGTTTGAATACATAAATAGCAGATTTTAGAATTGAAATTAGCGTACCTAGCGATGGAAAAAAAATCTCGAGTGTCGCAGATACGAGGTATTTGCATATCAAGTATACGACGATTATTTCCATCGAGTTTGAAATTTTTATTCGAAAAAGTATCATAGGAAAGTGACGATAGATTGTTTCCATTTTTTTTGAATCTTTTCCATTGTAGATTTATTTTTTTCCCATTGTAGACGAATTTAAAATCTAGGTTTACAATTATACGCGATGATCGTTTATTCGAACGAAACTGGTTCAATTTCGTCATAATATAGCGGAATATACAAAATACCGGTCTATTCGAGAGGCAAGCTTTTCTCACATTAGAAATTCAAACCGAGCTGGAAAATAGATATTACGAGGCGGAAAGTAGGCCTGGAATTTTTTCCATTTGTTTATTGTTAATTTAAACATTCGAATGGAATTGAAGCATACGATACGCGAATTTCAACGCAGTTGTTTCGCGAAAGTAAAACGAAGACGACGATACGACGTGGAAATTTGCCGGGTACCAAAAAAAATCCCCAATGGAATACGCGCCGTCGCACCGAATTCGAACGAGACGCGGACGTTTAGTTTACGAATTTATTATTTAAATTTACCGCCAAGTTTGCCTTTGTGAGGTTGGCCAATCGTTGAAAAAAATCTAATTGTCGAGCAGCTAAAAGGAAATTTCGTACTGTTGCGATGAAATATTTAAAGAATCTCGTCCGGCTTTTATTATTGGTTTAATTTGGCTGGCCCTTTCAAACCATCGTGTACCCGACATGTAACATTATTAGAGATCAAAATACGTTCGGTGTATTTTGTCCGCTTTGATGTGGAGTTTTTTCACGTGTGGAGTATTAATAGTGAATTGCATGAGAGCATTTTGTATGCATGAGCTTTTAGATGGGTCGATTTGTGGTTTTTTTTTCTTCTCGAGAGGAAAAGTATGGGTATTTACTACTTTAGGTTCAAAATACGTGGGTAGGTAGGTATTTTAACCGTGGAAAAGAATTTGGGAAAAATTTGATTTTGGGATTTTTTCAGGTCTGAATTTTATCAACTTTTCTCTTTGTTTGGTGGGATTTTCAAAATATTGTAAATTTATAGTTGCGGTGTTTGGAATAAAATGTTCAAGGTTTCGAGACATCCTTCGCGAATTTTTTGCGATTTCTCTGTCGATTAGGAATTTTGTCTCGTTGCTGAAAAAAATTGACTGAATAGATATTTTTAAGAAAATTTTGTGATGTATTTTTTATAGTATGGAATTGGTGTGGAACATCATTTGAATACCATTCTTAAATATAAAGTATTTATGTAGAAGTCGACGAAGTTCGATGCATTATTGTGTCGAAATGTTTTCCAAACTTGACGATTCAACATTTTGAACAAGGTGAGAGAATTTTCACGAAATAACATTGTTGAAAAAAATTCAAATGTGCGTTGTAAATTGTTATTTATTTCATTTCATCAATTTTAGAAATTTTTGTGTCGAATAGGGTACTATTTTTGCAGTCAATAAAGCATAATTTTCGAAAAATGTTCTGATTTTCAGAACTCTCAAGTACCTATACCGATGTTTTTGCTTAAAAATATTTGATTAATTTTTGGGAAAGTTGAAGATTTTCCTCTGCATAATTTTCTTATTTTTTCCCCATATTACGATATTTTTAAAAAATTGAAATCATTTTCACTTACCTGCTACCTAAATTGTAAACGTTGCAAAAATATTATTGACTCGTGTCATACGAATTTTGATAAAATTAGTAGAAAATTTTATTAGGTAGATTTTTATTGAAAAATTATTCAAAATATCCTGAGAAATACATGGTCCAGCATGAAAATCATGAAAACCTGAAAATACTACGCAGTTTGATCATTTCCCGCAAAAAGCATGAATTTTCAACATTTTCGTCTCGATTTTTAAATTGAAGAATTACTTTTAAATCATTTTTCAACTTCATTTTTTTATAGAATATTTTTTGCCCTCACTTCTATCGGGCAGGGTTCAATTATTATTTCGTATTTGAATAAAAAAGACCAAATTTCGAATCAAACAGCCAAAAAAAATGAGGCAAAAAATGATGGCTCAGATTCAAAAAAGAAAGATCGAAATTCGAAATCAAAAAGAAAATAACCTTGCAAATTGGTAATGTTAAAATTAGAATATTTACAATTATTTACAGTAATTATTAGGATATTTACTATAATTCATCTTAATTAGCAAAATATTTACGATAATTTACAGTAATTATTAGAATATTCATGGTAATTTATCGTAATTATTAGAATAATTCATGGTAATTTATCGTAATTATTAGAATATACACGATAATCCATCGTAATTTTTAAAATATTCACCATTATTTACCGTAATAATTAAAATATTGACGGTAATTTACCGTAATTACTGAAAGATTTGCAGTAATTTATCGTAATTACTATAGTCTTTGCGGTAATTTACCGTAATTACTCCAGTCTTTACGGTAATTTACCGTAATTACTCTAGTCTTCACGATAATTTACCGTAATTACTCTAGTCTTTACGGTAATTTTTCGTAATTACTCAAATTTTACGGTAATTTACCGTAATTACTCGAATATTTACCGTAATTATTAAAATATTTACGGTAATTTTTCATAATTACTCCAATATTTACGGTAATTTTTCGTAATTACTCAAATTTTTACCGTAATTACTCAAATATTTACGGTAATTTACCGTAATTATTAAAATATTTACGGTAATTTTTCATAATTACTCTAATATTTACGGTAATTTTTCGTAATTACTCAAATTTTACGGTAATTTACCGTAATTACTCGAATATTTACGGTAATTTTTCATAATTACTCCAATATTTACGGTAATTTTTCGTAATTACTCAACTTTTACCGTAATTTACCGTAATTACTCAAATATTTACGGTAATTTACCGTAATTATTAAAATATTTACGATAATTTTTCATAATTACTCTAATATTTACGGTAATTTTTCGTAATTACTCAAATTTTTACGGTAATTTACCGTAATTATCAGGGTATTTAAAGTAATTTACCGTAATTATGATAGTATTTGCGGTAATTTACCGTAATTATTAGAATATTCGCGGTAATTTTTCGTAATTATTAGTATATTAACGATAATTTACCATAATTACTGAAATATTAATTACGGTAATTCATGGCACCGTAATTATAAAAAAATTACTTGGTGCCTACCAGGAATGAAAATCATGAAAAACATGAAAATAGCCTGAATTTTCATTTCCTCAATCCATTAGACACCAAGGAAACATTTAAAATTAATTTATTTATTCGACAATGATGTTGAAAGAATTATTATTGTGATTCTAAAAATCTCAAAATTCAAGTTCATATTTTCTAGAATTCTAAAAAAAAAAAAAAAAAAAATAGTTACCCAATCTGTGTAAGTGTGTATATATGAAGTTTTCTTATTCTGTTTAAAAAGATCATTAAAATACCCATCATGGCATGTTTTTTAAATAATAAAACTACCTCTTTTCCCTCTTCCCCTTGGGAGGTTTTAGAAAACTGGAAAAGTCAATATTTTTTTGGGGATCACTAGCATTCTTCGGTATTTTAAATTGAGTAGTAACGTTTTCTAAATTTTTATTCAATCAATGTTAAATGTGAAGTTAGAATACAGCAATAAAATCTTTAGCTTTTCCATTTTTCGATCGTTCCGGATAGAATCTTTCAACTTTTTTGAACCTTCGATCTTTATTTTGATGTACCAACTAAAAATTTGACTTCAACTTTTTAAAAAAAATATATAGGTATCGGTCATCTTCTCAATTTTTACTCATTTTTTTTAACCAGTCTTCATCATTTGTTTGGGTTTCAAAGGTACCGATACCTACCTATAACTTTTCTTTCAGTCGATATAACGAGCTAACTGAAAAATTACACACGGTACCGTGCTTTCAGAATTCAGCTGTCAGCCTCACTCCATAAATTTCTCCTCCGTTTTCACCCCTTTCGTTGTACCATTTACCTACCTTTGCGTTACGTCGAGTTCATCGTACTTTGGGCATTTTCCCATAGGTAACGATGTATAACGGTCGAAAAAACCGCAACAATTCTCGACTGGTTTCTAATTGAAAGCTCGTAAAGCCGTAACTACATATCATGACGCGAAAAAAAAAAAGCTCTCGGTATCGATTAAGCCAGCTACATCTATACGTTTAAATATAACGAACACGTCACGTATAATGCGAAAATTTCGTGTTAGCGGTAAATTTGATATTCGATTTAAATTTCTATTATAGTTGGCGAATTGTCCGATAGCAGGAAAGGGAGGAAAAGTGGAACGTTTGTAAAATTTAATAATTTGCGTAGCAGGTACCTATATAGCTATAGAGCTACCTTGGTGTACGTATTTTACCATGAGTTGGTAAAAACGTCGACTATATTGCAAAATAACTTATCACTTTTTGCTCGAATGAAACTCGTCGTAAACGAGCTAGTTATAAATTTAACATTTTGCTTCCACGTTCCAGGTAGTTAACTGCGATCATTAATTTCACTTCGTTTGGAAAATATTACCAGTCTATTTTTTTTTCGGGTGAAACGACTTTATGTACATGGCAATAAACGCCAAAGCTTCGATATTACCGAAGCGTATTTCCAGCTTCATCGGGGCTATAGCTATTGGACTTTATTTTGGGGGCTGGAATGGTGGGATACGTTGCAGTTGGCGTGTGCTCGGCGCCAATACGTGACAAATTGCTTCTTCAGTTTTAATAACTGAACGCCATGTTGATATTCATTTGTGTGTTTGCGTCTGTGGTAGTGAAACGCGAGCCAATATTCTCTTTTTGCACTTGCTCTTTTGGTTCTGCACGATGATAAATTATTGCCAACATTCTACCCTTGTAAACTATATCGAGAACTTACCACGGTGAAAAGTTCATCTCTTAGGGGGCAGTGAGGAGATAACTTGAGTACGAGATCTCATCGTAAAGGCTGTTTCGTTATCTCCCTGTTTTTTCAAAGGTTTCGTTTCTTGTCATCGATGTAATTGGGTTTGAATTTAATTCAGGAGCTGTGTTTCGACGAAATTGAAATAAGGCGAATTGTTCGAATTTCTGTTTCTGATATCTATTTTCAAAGTATGCAGATGTAGTTATTGGCACACCTTTTTGTTATTTCGGTTGTATTTTTTTTCTTTTTGTGATAAAAATTGAACATTTTAAAAATATTTTTAAACGAAAATTGTGGTAGTTTGTATGTGAAGCTGTTTCGCTGAAAAGAGTCAATGGATGGAAATGAATTGTTCAATCGCTGATGTGTCCAAAATATTGACCTTGGTATTTGGTCATTTCATGATTCTAATGTCAAAAATGGCTAATTAGTGGTAAGAAGTACTGAACTTTTCAACGAGGAAGACGCGTATTGAAACAGTTGAATTTCTCCAATAATTTTCAACCATTTTCAAAACAGTTTCAATCTCAAATAAATTTTTTATGGAATTTCAGATTTTTCCCCCCTATTCATCGTGCTTTGTTGATTTTCAAGTTTTTGACAAGTATTTGCATCATGTTTATAAAAAGAAAAACCATGAATCAGGAAAAAAGTACTTTGGTTACAGGAAAACCAGAAAATAGGTAGAAAGAATTATTGTAATTTTTTTTCCTGAGAAACAAATTTTTTGTCAATATTTTCCTCTTCTTTGAATTCTTTAATCGAAGAATCGAACGAGAAATTTTTGGACAAGTTTGAAGGTCGGAAGTGGAGAGGAGAAAAACGCCCGTAACTTGGCCAGAAATTGCTCAAAATGCAAACATTGATATATTTTTGGAATCCTCTCGTCATGAACAATCGAATGGTTTTTTTATCATTCATTTTCGAGCATTTGGACAAGAGATGGCTTGTTTGCTGCGGGGAGAGTTGATAAAGACAAACGCCCTTAACTCGGCCAAAAATTGCTCAAAATGCAAAAACTAATACATATTCGGAATCCTCTCGTCAAGCACTGTGGAATGGTTTTTTTATCATTCAATTTCGAGCATTTGGGTGGAAGTTGGTTTTTTGCTGTGAAGGGTAGATTTTTGGGGGAGACCTCGCGAGGAAAAATTCTGGCAACTTTTTCGATAATCACCCAAAATTCAAAAACTAATACATTTTCGGAATCCTCTCCTCAAGCACTGTCGAATGGTTTTTTCATCATTCATTTTCGAGCATTTGGGTGAGAGATATTGATTTGCCCGGATTGTAGATTAAGAAAAATGCTGGTTATTCGGTCGAGAATTGCTCAAAATGCAAAAAAAATACATTTTCAGAATCCTCTCTTCAAGCACTGTGGAATGGTTTTTTCATCATTCAATTTCGAGCATTTGGGTGGAAGTTGGTTTTTTGCTGTGAAGGAAGGGTACATTTTTGGGAGAGACCCCGCACGGAAAAATTCTGGCGAATTTCGAGAATTGCTCAAAATGCCAAAACTAATACATTTTTGGAATCCTCTCGTCGAGACGAATCGAATGGTTTTTTTACGAATAAATTTGGAGCATCAGAACGAAAGTTGACTTTTTTTTCCGGCGCGGATGGTTGATGGATGGTCGACGCCGCAGAAAAATGCCCGTAACTTGGCCAAAAATTGCTCAAAATGCAAAAACTTATATATTTTTGGAATCCCCTCGTCATGAACAATCGAATGGTTTTTTCATCATTCATTTTCGAGCATTTGAACAAGAGATAGCTTTTTTGCTATGGGGAGAGTTGATGACGAAAAACGCCCGTAACTTTGCCAAAAATTCCTCAACATGCAAAAACTAATAAATTTTTGGAATCCTCTCGTCGTCTCGTCATGAATAATCGAATGGTTTTTTCATCATTCATTTTCGAGCATTTGAACAAGAGATAGCTTTTTTGCTATGGGGAGAGTTGATGACGAAAAACGCCCGTAACTTTGCCAAAAATTCCTCAACATGCAAAAACTAATAAATTTTTGGAATCCTCTCGTCGTCTCGTCATGAATAATCGAATGGTTTTTTTGTCATTCAAATTCGAGCATTTCGATGGAAAATTAACATTGATACGCGGAAAAAACAGAAGTTACGAAAATGAATACATTTTACCCCAAAAATAATAAATTTTATCAAAAAAATTAATAAATTTTACCGAAATAATGAATTTTAATCGAAAAATAATAAAATGAATTCAAAAAAAATAATAAAATGTATTCAAAAAAATAATAAAATGTAAGTATTCAAAAACATAATAACGTGTTTCAATTAGCAAAATAGGTAAAATTATTTATTATCAGAAAAAATGATGAAATTTTTCAAAAAAATGAATTTATTTTACCAAAAAGAATAAATTTTATTCAAAAAAATGATAAATTTTACCTATATTTTGAGAATTGGGACACGTTAATTATTTTTTTGGATAAATTTTATTATTTTTTTTTCAGTGTATGTTTTTTCCTCTTGGGTGGGGAGATCATGTATACCTACATATTGTGAAGAAATCTTAAAATCTTCGCAGTCTGAAAAAAATACGAATTTTCATTCGCATGATTTGGTGGACACCCTCACGTGATTATTGTTTCATTTTTCACGCAAATTTTCAAGTTCTTGAGTACTTGTGCTGGTGAAAGAGACTCGAAAATGATCAAAGTTGAATTTTTGGGTCGTTTTTATGGCCGGAAAAGTGTCATTCTGAAATCTCTTAAGAAGTTATATTTTTTGAAAAAAAAAAGTTTCCCTCATATTCGTAAATTTGTGAAAAGTTACGGGAAAATCAATAAAAACTCTGAAACTTATTGAAAAATCAGCGATATCATCTGTAAAATGCTCGGAAAACTTTAAAAAATTGGTCTGGGACAGGTATAAAAGTGAGGAAAAACCGTATCCGAAATATTGTGGACATCCTCTCATTTCGGGATAATATTGTGCAATATTTTCCATACTCGTATTAATTTTGACGACGAAAATTGAATTTAGTCACATGCTTGAAATTGAAATTTAATCAATTTTTTCACTTCAATTAATTTTTTTTAAAAAAAGGGCGACAAAAATTGAATAAAGAATATGCGATAGCACCTGTTCTCAACGAAATTGAGAAAAATTAATATAAAAGTAGTATAAATCTTCGTATTCCATATAAAAGTTTATGAAATTGAAAACATTTCCAGTATTATATTTTATTCTTCGCGTATTCTCCGTAGCAGCCAGATAATTACTTCGGCATTTACGTATATAAAGAGTTATTTTGCTATTCAACGACTCTACCGGGGGTTCACTAAATTGAACCAAATAAGCTTTGTGATTCTTGTAAATTTATTTATCGCCATACGAGCGACTCGTTTTCCGGCGAATTCCTACGTCTGCGTCTTTTTGAAAAGTGGAAAAGTATTAGAATTGAACGACGAATGGCGGAATCTCGGAGCAGATGAAATTCTCGCGTTTTCGCAAGCCTAACAAAGTGATTACTTGAATGATACATTTACAAAATACGTAACTCCGTTTCGGTCTACGAAGGGTTTTTTTTCCAAAGCGTACGCGAACGTGCGTGGTATTTTTAAATAGCGAGCTGTCTCGAGTGTAAGATGAAAAGAGTCAAATATTTCAAAGAATTTGTTAGTTTAAGTGTACCACTGTATTGAGTATGCGGTGTATAGGATTTGAAAAGTTGTGAAGGTTGGGATGGGGGTTTTGAAATACAAGTTTACCAAAGAGAATTTTCCAATCAATGAAATAATCCGAAAATAATGATTTTTGAATTAATATTTCGTCGTAGAGTAGACCTAAGTTGAGCTTTTACTGCTTTAAAAATTTCAACGTTGACAAAAAAAATCGAAATTAACGAGCTGAAAATGTATACCTTTGTTGTATTTTAAAGAGGTTTTTTTATACGTGGATTTCGTTTATTTTGGGAATGCTATGTGTGTGTATAACGAACGAGAGGAAAGAGACAGACATTAACATTAACATTAAATTATATAACATTTAAACGCCCAAATTATGTCAACCATACACGATACGCTTACCTAGTCGAGTATCTCTATCAAAGAGAGGTGTTAAATGATACGCAAATTTCATCGCTATCTACACTGTTGCTTTTCATAAACTGTGACATTTTCATCCTGTTGAAAGTTAACGCGGTAATTTTTACGTTTTTGTTTCAGGTACGTGTAGCTTATGTTTTTATACGACGACAGTATGACGGTAATGAACAGATAGCGAAATGTGATCAAAGTTTTCGCGAAAGCTGGCTCGGGGAAAAAAAATCATTTCATGTTGTGTAAGCTTTCATCAACGTATATTTGAAAGTTCTCTTTGTGAAACGGCGAACAACGAACGCTCATTTCTATCCGATTAAATTGAGGATAATTCGATATTAAAGATAATGAGCTTTGAAGTAACGTGAGTTCTAATTTGGTAACATTAATGAGTATTTACTATTTACGTTTTGTGTGACGGTATGCTCAAAGGAGAAAAATCCTGGGAAGGGAGGTTCGTTTTGTACGGGTTTCTGTGTTGGAAAATTTTATAAAGAAAATTTCTGCGATGGGCTTAGCTTGATATTAAAATTTTGTACGGATTGAAGTGAACGTTAGCTTTGAAGAATTTTTGAAAATTTAATGATTATTGGAGTGAAATTTTAATCATGGTAAAATAATCTCTTTCTGTCTTCCTTTAGTAATTTTCAAGGTAAGATTCAGTTTTGTTACAGGGATTAGTCTTTTTGAAATGAAGTTTTGAAATTTTTGGTTGAAATTAAAGGGATTTTTCAATTTGCGAAAAGATTTGGAACGTTGAGTTGTTTTAGCTGAAATTTCAAGTTTCCTGTGTATAATTTTGAGAGTGTGGGAAATTTTCAGCGATTTTCATTTGTAATTTTTTGAGGTTTGGAATTTTTAAATGCAATGATTTTTCAAAAAAAAATTGTGAGATACATTTCTAGTGAAAAAACTATTTTTACAATGTTAGTTTAATTTTGGAATAATTGAAATAGGGAAATTTTTATTGGAAGCTGGGGATGGGTTAATTCTTTTAAACATTAATTTTGAAACTGGCACATTTAAAACTACTTTTCAATTTTTTTTTTTTAATTTCTCTGTTTTTACGTGTTTTGTTTGGGGGGGGGGGGTGTTATTTGAATATTTCTGCGAATTGTGAAATTCTGAGTAAATGAGTTCCATTTGTTCCTATGAAGCATATTTTAACATATTTTTTGTAAATACTATAAACTTACATATTTTTGGTGATTTTTACCCATCTTTTGATATATTTTCAGCATATCTACTTACCCTTTCCTTGAAAATTTCACGTCATTTTTTGCAATACATTCAAAAATCAGTATTTTAGAAGACAAAAAAATTGAAAAATTGACTCTTTTCCGAAGACTGCTCTTGAGTAAAAAAATATTTCGTAACTTATGAAATATGATTTAAACATCTGTTTTTTTTTACATTTTTGAAAAAAAAAATGAAATTTTTGTTTCGAATTTGTCGTAGTATCATTCGTTTTCAAAAACGCTGAATTTCGATACACTCGTATTTATCCCCCCCCCCCCCCCGCCTTGGCATATTGTAGAATTTTTAGGAATATTTTTGGCATATTTTAGAGCTCAAAAAAACACTAATCATGCGCATAAAACACCATTTTTATGACCTGAAAATCTTTTTTTTTTTTTTTTTTTTTAAGGAGATATGATATTCATAAAGTTTCTGATAATGATATTGAAAGATGTTGGGATGAGGAGATGGTATAAAAAAGCAAGAAAATATTATCAGTAACGTTTTCAAAGTGTCTACCAGGATGTGAAAGTGACAAAAATACAGCTAATGTATCGAGAAAATCATCAAAAGTCTCAAATTAATCTCTGTTAGTTCATATGTTGGATAAAATTACCAAATTTCAGCTTGATGTAGTCATTTTTTGGAAGTTTTCTCTCTCGATTCGTTTAGATTTAATAAAAATAGGCGTATTCCCCCCTTCTCTGATTCTCAGGTTTCGTGCTTAAAACAAAAACAGATTTTATGCAACACGAAGTTGAATTAAAAAAAAAAAAAATTGTTAACAAATAATGGAAAACGATGAAGAAAGTTGATTTTGAAATTTTCATTTCAAGATCATGAGATTTTTTTCAAACGATAAATTAGATTTTGAAAAGTAAATCATTTTATTTCTTAAAATTACAAAATTTTCAAATCTAGTGTGCATCAGAAAAATGATATGAAAATGTAAAAGTATGACTGAGTAGGTAATTTTTTATTTTTGAAAGAAATTAAAGTCATTTTTTTTTTAGAAATTTCACAAAATTTTATTTCAAGAATTCCTCATAACAAGCTTGTTTTTTAGATTTTCACTTCCGAAAATTGTTGTTTTACCAGACCAAGGAATTTCAAACCACCTCTTCTTTCCACAGAAACACGAACAAAAAAAAATTAGTGCAAAATGGAGCAGAAATGAAGCACGAACGAACGACCTTTGTTTTACTTTCCCAACTGTGGAAACCCGAACGAGAAAAATTTGCAAAAGTAAAATCCCTCAAAATACATAGGAAGAGAAGGTCCAGCTGTACTCGGATCTGCTTGGTCCAGCTCCAAATTTTATCTACCTTTTTTTTTTTTTTTGTAGCGTTCATTTATCAAAATGAGTAACATCTCTTCATAGGCGAATTAAGCATTGGCAACACTGTTAATGCCAAAAAACGAACAAAAACGAGAATTGAAAAATGTCATACAAAAAGCTCTTTGACGTCTTTTATGAAAGTGAAATTCCTTTTCCATTTTAGTATTACCGATCCATGCTGGACGGACTTTCTTAATCGAAAATATTCCATTTTTGTCGATTTCATTTAATTATATTTTTACCATCCCAAATTTGAACAGAAAAACAGAAAAAAACTGGAGTGCTACGGTATTTGAAATTTTAGGCGGCAAAAATTTCAAACTAGATTTATTGGAGGTTTTTTAATACGTTGAATTCATTTTTCGGGTTATTTTGGACTTTGACCCAAATGAGGCTTCAGTGGAAGGAGGTAAAACTCAAAATTTTCAAAATTTCGATGTGGAGTGTCGAAATGTATGTTTTTTAACCCGCTGAACACGAATATAAAGTTATTTTTCATCGTAGTGTGAGTAAAAGTGCACTTTTACTCACACTCGCGAATCGCTCGAGTGCGAGTAAAAGTGCACTTTTACTCACACTCGCGAATCGCTCGAGTGCTCAAACTCGCCTTTTACTCACACTACAATAAAAAATATCGTATGGAACTCGTGAGATAAATGATTTTCGACGATTTTGAATTATTTCCCTCGCTTCGCTCGGGCAATAAACCTCAAAATTCGTCGAAAATCACTTTATCTCCCTCATTGCATAATATACTATTTTACCCTAACCCAAAAGGGGCTTCAGGGGGAGGGAGTAAAGCCCAAAATTTTCAAAATTTTGATGTGGGATGTCAAAAGGTATGTTTTCTAACCCGCTGAATACGAATATTAAGTTATTTTTGACCCAACCCAAAACGGGCACAAAATATTTTTCAAAACGAAATAAAAATTGAGACTAAAATCAACCACAAACACGCCAAGCTCATAAAACACCCCCTTATATTCTCACCAAATCACCAAAAACCATTCCAGAATATTAAAAACCCTCAAAATGCATCTCGCGACGTCCTCAACACCCGAAATTTAATTCCTAGTTGAATTAAAACGCCTAAAAAATCCTCCGCATTAACCAAGGCCACTCAAATTAGACCGAATAACCCCCTCCCTCCTGTACAAAAACAGAAAACGAGCAAGGAACTCAATAAAATTATGCATCCTCGTATACAACTCCAAAAGGCCGGAAAAGTTGCCATATATTTCACCAAATAAGGTCGCATTTGTTCCAGCAAAGTTAATTGGACCGAGTTGAAAAGCTTAATGCGAACCTAAGTTTAGTTATTTTTTATCGAATACGAAAAAAAAAAAAAAGAAAGAAAAAGTAATACAGGAAACTCCGCAATACTATTCTTTTTAACAAATGCTCGATACGCCAGTTTTAATTTGGATACTCGAATTCATTACTACAAAAGGGGAGGAAATGTGTATACAAAAAATAGCCCAAGTCGAAAGTTAATGTTATACGATGCCACTCGACGAGCAGAGTAAATTACATAGACTTTTTTTTTTTTAGCAGAGTCGCCTGGCGTTTCGCTATGTACATTAATAACATGCCACAAAGGTTATATTGATTAGCAGATTTCGTCTCTTGTTCTCTCTCTGTGGCCTCTATCGCTGTCTCTTCTCATTTCATATGTTGGTAACATTTGCATTGTATCTTGCATTATGGCGTTTTGTTTTATCAAGAGTCTTATCACATCTGCACGGCTTGATTAACATTCATCATTTCAGAACGCTATTAGCCGCCGTTGCTGTACTCTCGAGAGAATACTTTTTTTATATGGTATAATACTTCGCTTCTACATCGTTTAGACGATTTTCAAAGAAAAATTCACCCTCTAAACTTCTCCCCAGCCTTTTTTTGTATTTTTCTCTAAAAGTGTATTTTTATATCTAACAGCTTTTAGGTTAAGGACGAAACACTAGTACGAGATAATTTAGCGAATTAAGATGCAACTTTATACGCTCCGTTATCTCTATCGCCAGCATCTACATTTTGAGCAAAAAAAAAAAAAAGGAAAAAATACCCGAGAACGAAATTTCGAAAAAAATGACTCTTTTTCATACTCTCGCTGTATAAAATTATTACGCAGCCGTTTCGTTGGTTATTTTCTAACACAGCGATGCTTCCATATTCCGTCTTTGTAAAAATTTAAAACTTTACCCAGTTAAACTTTTCAAATAGCACGATTTGCCCATCACTTTATTTCCTTTTCAGTCTTACAGATATTTTCGGTAAATATCAAGATGAGGTCACGAGCAGACCGAAGGGGGAAAAATAATTTATTCGTATTGTATTTCGCAACAGCAGCGTTCACGTAGCTAATAAATAATGACCGCAGTAGAAAATAAAACAAAAAAACAAGAAACAAACGACATCGTTATTAACGCGTATAACCGTTTGAAATTAATAATTTAAAACGGTAGAATCGGCCATTTTGAGCCGTTACGCCGTCATCTCGTTACCCAAAAATTTCACTAGCTGAAAAAGTAATTACTGATGGAAAAACTCTCTCTGGCTGGTTGAGAGCCCGGTGAAATTTCATTTCGCCCCTTTTTCAATAATGCAATTTTAATCCTTTCCACAAAACAGGCTCCTAGAAATGTTCCATTGTTTGCGGCATCGGTACAGCGACAGATCTCGATTTTGAAAATGGCAACTTTCGCTAACCTCGGCCATATTTTTCCCAAAGTTGAACAAAAGAAATGTAAAACATTTGGTAATATTATTTCGAGTTAATGGACTGGTCGCGTCGGACTTTGAATCTTTTGGCATTGTTGATGGGAGGCTGTATCGTGTAGACGGAGACATAGTTCTTTTGTGTTTATTTTTGCCTTTTTCAATCTGATCTTCCTGCGGTGCGGGTGGCTGTTGCGCCTATTGTGTATTTTTTTTTGCGTCGTTGGTCTGGAGAGAGCTTGCGAGATGTCTGGGGAAGTTTACTCGTCTGTTGAGTTTAGTGATGTCGATTTCGATACGTCAAAGTGAATGGATGATGATTCTGGCGTCGAATGTGGAAAATTTCCATGGTTGAGAGGTTGCAAAGAGAGGTATTTTAATTTTCGATTGATTATTTGCTGAATTGCTTAAAATATTTTTTTTAATAATATTGCAAAAGAATTTAATTCTGAATAGCAAGAAATTTTCATTCGTTTCATGATGAGGGAGAGGGAGGGCTAAAAATATTCTGTCAGTACCTATCAGATTTTTAAAAAAAATAATCGTAAAAATTTTTATTCTTTAATTTTTTTTAAAAAAAATAAATAAAAAATTTTAAAAACTGATTTTTTTTAAAAAAAAAAACGAAAAAGGAACAATATTTTGGCATTCTCGACAAAAAGGCTTTCAAGACGTACCCAGCTGCTTACTTCAAAAGAAAAAGCAAAACTCGAGAATTATTAGACACCTTCATCGACAAAAGTCACTCGTGGCATGTCATAAGCACTAAAGTTAGGTCACTCGTGCTATATGGCATTGGCATCTATAGGGACTTTTTATCAAAAAATAATATTTTCCCCCTGCTTTCGACAAAATTTTCAGAAACCATCATTCTAAATTCTAGTCCACAAAAACTTGAGAATTTGATTTGATTTTACGTAGGCTGTCTAACAGGTCGAAGTGGCCTGATAACAGATCGACAAAAAAAATTGTTGCTCTGTTTCTGGGTTCGTGTGCCGAAATCCTGATTTTAAACATCAAAATACATCACCTTGCTCAATCCTGGATTCCAAACTTTGCTTTTGGAGTTGGGGAGGGGGCAATAAACCTGAGCGTTACAAAAAAATTGAAAACATTTTTTTGACTTATAAAAAATTTTACAGCGAATCGAAGTTGCAGCTCATTTTTTCTAAAATTCTGTGAAAAAATCGCATTTTTTATGCCCTTCTCCGCGAGAAAATATGTTTTTTTTTTCACAGAATTTTGGAAAGAATGAGCTGTAATTTTTTTTTATAAAAGAGATGGAGATCCACAGTTTGCGGCATTCAATTCGCCATGAAATTTTCTACAACTCTCTCTATGGTCATATTATGACCTTAAAACCCTTACTTTTTTCGCAAATTTCACTTTTTCGCGGGAAAGACCCAAAAAGATTGCGATTTTTTCACAGAATTCTGGAAAGAATGAGCTGTAACTTTTTTTCTAAAAGAGATGGAGGTCTGCGGTTTGCGGAATTGAATTTGCCGTAAAATTTTCTAGATTAGTCCAAAAAGAAATTTCAATTTTTTTTGTAATGCTCAGGCTTATTGCCCTTGAAAAATCAGTTTTTGCCCCCCCCCCCCCCCAAAAAAAAAAACAAACTTTAGTCAAAAAAATTTTCTGTTCATTAGTTGCATAAAAGAAATATTTGACAATCGGAACCTATTTATAGACCCAAAAATGGTGTCGACTTGTGTAAGTCGAGCTTTTTGCTTTGCAGTCAAGCTGGTCCTAAAAAGTCAAGTTTTTTCACTAATTTACTCAAAAAAAAGTCAGTCTTTTTAAAAAAATTTCAAAAATCATAAAAATTCCATTTATCATGATAAATATTAAAAATTTCTTATGAAAAAAAAGAGTATTTCCGAGGGAGGGACAAAAAGTGCTTGAAATTTCCTTTAAAACAAATCTACGCAAGGGGGAGGGGGGTAAAAAAATTGGGGTTGTTATCAAAAATGTCATTCGAGAAGGTCAAGTCAAGCCAAGCTTTTTTCTCAAAAAAATTTGTAAGACACCCTGTAAAGAAAGATTTCAAATGCATAAAAAGACAACACAATTTTAAATGCCAGAATATCAATCCAATCATGAAAAAAAATTTTGATAAATTTACGAAAATTGAATTTAAATAACGAAAGTTATCTCCTAAAAAATTTTTTTGAATTTTTAAGGCTGTCCTCTCATTTCATTCTCGTTCAAATGTTCCAAACGAAAAAAATTGAAATGTAAGACGGTTATTGAACTTTGAAATTTAAAATGTTCCTTCGGCTATGTACTTTATCATTTCGTAGATTCTTATTTCATTGTTTCACTAACGTTTTTCTGGTTCATAAAAAATCTCGAATAAATTGCTTCAGGATGAGACAAATTGACAAAAGGTCAAGCCTCGATTCATGTTTGAATTATCGTTCAAGTTCGCGTAAATTCTCATCAAAAATTCACTCTGTGAAATAAAAGCATTTCGTTTTCTTTTCAAAGAATCTAAAGTACAGATTCGATTTATTTGGAATTTTCTTACAATTTACAGTAGATGATTGGAAGGTCGCTACTAAAAATTTTGTGCAGACTACGTACTATTCTCTTTCTCAGAGAATCGGACTGTTGGGGGGGGGGGGGGTGTACAAGGGGTAGCGAGTCCTTTTTCAAAAAATGATAATTAGAAGTCAGATGAGTGGGAAAAGTTGGAAAAATTTTTAAAATATTTTTCATCCTTTTACAGTTGAAAATTTTCAATTTTTATTACTTTCCTCCTCCCCCTCCCCCCAAAAAAGAAGTACTTTTTATTTTATTTTTAAAAATTTGAAGCATCCTTGATATTTTGTTTCTGAAAGAAGCTAAAGCCATAAACATCAGAAAATATTTGATTTCTTTTCGACGTTGATTAAAGAAAATTATGTTGCAAAATAGAAATTAGGTACCAAATTTTCAAGTCTCCGGAGATTTCGTTCAAAGCTATTGCTGTAATTTCATTTTTCGAAAAATTCATCTGCAGAAATTTTCATAATTCATTTCCATTTAGAATTTTTAAAGGAGGGTCATTTTTTTTTAGAAACTAAAAAGACTAATTGGACTTTTCAACTAATACGAATATCATTTTTCATCATCAGTTTTTGTCTCAATTTTCTAGATTTTTTTCAGTTGAAAATAATTACCCTTTAAAAAATTAAGGAAAGAAAGAAAAAACTTCGGGATACGTAATGAATTTTTTTTCGAATTTCCTCTTAAAAGAGTACGCTCTGTATTCGTTTTGTTGATTTCGCTTATTTTTAGGTGGTTGAAGAGGGAAAGGGAACTGTTCAAAAAGTATTTAAATCTTGTCAACACGATAACAATAATCGAAAAGTGAAACTTGTAAACCACGTTCGTTGAACTCGATTTCAAAAAATATACATCGGTAATATTAAAATTATCCTTCGAAACGTGCCAGACGTTTGAAAATTTCTCGGTGCTCTGCGTATATACGAATGAATCTTAAAATATGTTTCATAGAGAGAAAAAAAAGTCAACTGGCGAGAATATTTTTCTATCGTATTATAGCGTACAACGAAACTTACAAACTTCATAATCTTCGGAATATGAAAAGTTGGCTAAAAATTTGTATATACTTTGAACTTTCTTCATCGTAGCACGTTCTTCGCAAATGGGTAAATTTTTCAATGGTTGACTTTTTATCGTATTAGGAGATAAAAATTTATTGCATTGGGTATCGATGCAGCAAACTCGAAGTAAATTTTTAACCACGTTAATTGTTATCGATACAGCTACGCAGTGGAAAATATAATTCGAATTTTTCATCCTTCGGTGTAGAAAAGAAACCAATAGTAAAATATGTACCATTAATGTCATCCCTGCTGGTAGCTGGTTTCGCGGTGAAAATTCGGCTACCCATAGTGAAAAGATTAGTAACCAGGGAGAGAAAAAAAGTTCCAAAGTTGGTATTTTTTTTCGCTTACACAATCGAATATAACTCGTGCATGGGTTTTCCGAATTCCGATTCAATGCAAAAGCAATACTTCCGCATGGTGAAAAATTTCGTTCGCTACTTTTAATTCAACGAAATTACCAAAGCTGTCAAAGGCGGCCCCAAAACCAGAAGAGAAAATACCAAACCGAATAATCCTATAAATTTGTATAGTATTTCTTTTAAAATTGTTTCTATTCGAATCACGAGGACGAGGAAAAAGAAAAATCGCTAGATAAAAAATAAAACGTTCTGGTTGCGAGCACTTAACATTGGTAACTCGAATTTACCGTTCCTTCGAGACGAGACTACTTCGGTATTAGTTTTTTTTTTCAACTTCGAATCGTATTCGTAGGTTGGTTTTGCGAAAGAATGTTGCGAAAACTCAGCGCTTTTTTACCATTAATCAACGGTAGTGTATTTTCGTGAAAAATATACCACCTTTAATAAAGGTATGTGGTGATGGTTTTCTTCTCTTCTTTTTCCCTCAGCCATCAAGTTTTGGCAATTTCGTCCAGCCGTCAAATTTAAAAACACCTTAGACTATTTTTCAAACGGCCGCACCGTGATGGTCGAATATTTTGGTTAGAAAAATAATACCGGTGTTGGGCGAAGGGGTGAGGTGTAATAATAGACTCGAATGAGGTGTAACGTTGGTGTATTAAATTGAGACGATTCTGTGTGTTTTTCTATTTTTTTTTTTTTTTTTTGGTCGATGGATGTGCGTAGTTGGTGCTTGTATCGATGATGATTCGGATTAGAAGGACGACGAGTGTTCATAGTCGATAATTACGTTTGAATACGTATTTCGTTGAAAATTACAATTACGAGAGGGATGACGTAATAACCCCGAAATAATGTTGGAAGGTTTGACGATCAAGCTAAGCCAAGCTTTCGGCTTAGAGGTCAAACTGATCATACAAAGTCAAGCATTTGACTCAAAAGTCGAATTGTTTTCACAAATTAAAAAACATTTTTATTCACTTCGGTGAAATGAATAATTTAAAAAATAAAAAATAACTGATTATAATTTTTTTTTGCATCATATTTGCTTGAATTTGCTCTTGAAAATTTTAATTTAGGAGTTCACGGTAATTTTTGAAGATTTTTATGATTTATTTGGAGGAGGGAGGAGGTGGCCCATGAAAAAATCAAAAAGTCTTGAAAATAGGGTAAGCTAGGTCGAGCTTTCAGCTCAACAAGTTTTGTAAGAAGAGGGAAGATCACTATTTAAAAAATTCGTCTTCTTGTCTCTTATTCAAAGTTTTCAACGAACGACTGGTATAATTTTTACTCATTCGTTTTTCTGAATTGTATATGTTTAAAGGCTTGAAGTGTGTGAAAGAGTTCAAAATGACTTGACTTTTGATTGATTCGTCACTAGATTTCATTTTAGAACAAGAAAATTGAACAAAAAATTGTCCCGTTGTCAGGTGTGGGGTTCGAACCCACGCTCCCGTTTGGGAACCAGAGCTTAAATCTGGCGCCTTAGACCACTCGGCCAACCTGACATGATGCTCTCGTGGCGTTTGAACGATGTTTCATCTCAATGCCTTGGATAATAGTACGAAATTGCGTATTTTAATGTGACGTGTAATTATTTTTAGAATTTTTTCAATCAATTTTTTTCATGTTGATAAGCATAATGATGTTTATTGTATAGAGAAAAAATTGCGAGGTCGTTACGAGTAGAAAATTCGCTTGAAGAGTGCTGACTGCATGATTCAATTAGGCATACGTTGAGTAGTTTGGTGTGAAGAATGAATTGAATTTTTTTTCGTGAATTTTTTTAATTTAAAAATTTTTAGAGAAAATTACGATTTGTCGTTTTTTTGACAGCCTTTAATTGTTTTTGCCTCAAGACAGGATTTCAACGAGCTTAGTCCAAATTTATTCTAAGTTATATGTTCAATTTTTTTAATTTCTTCAATTAATTCTAAATTTTTTCAAAATATTTATTCAGTTTTTAAAAATTTACAATTGTAAATTTTTTTTAATTTCACTTTTTTAGAATTTTTGAAATTCTGATTTTCAAGCATTCAAAGTTGAAAAAATGAGGGAAAACTTTAAAATTATTGGATGAAATTTTTGAACTGGAAAAAATGTTGAAAAATGTTATTTCATTGTGCCTACCGGGCATGAAAATCATGAGAAATATCAAAAATACTTGAATTTTGATCCTTTTCCTCTCAATTTTCAGATTGAAGAACTGCTTTTGAATCATTTTTCAACTTGATTTTTAGGGAACATTTTTTGCCCTCGCTTTTCTCAGGCAGGGTTCAATCATTATTTCGGATTCGAATAGAAAATACCAAAATTCGAAATCAAAAAGAAAATGACCTGGCAAATAATGTCAAAATTCGAATATTTACGATAATTTACAATAATTATTAGGGTATTTACAGTAATTTTTCGTGATTATTAGGAATTTACAATAAATTATGGTAATTATTTGAATATTTACGGTAATTTACCATAAATACTAAATTATTTTCGGTGATTTGCGGAAACAGTTACGGTAATTTACCGTAATTACTGAAAAATCTCCGGTGATTTACCGTAATTACTGAAGAATCCCTGGTAATTTACTGTAATTACTGAAGAATCTCCGGTAATTTACCGTAATTACTGAAGAATCTCCAGTAATTTACTGTAATTACGGAAGAATCTCCGGTAATTTACCGTAATTACTGAAGCATTTGCGGTAATTCACCGTAAATATTGACGCATTTGCGGTAATTTACCGTAATTACTGAAGAACTTTCGGTAATTTATCGTAATTACTGAAGAATCTCCGGTAATTTACCGTAATTACTGAAGCATTTGCGGTAATTTACTTAAGTTACCGCAATTACTTGAATATTTACGATAATTTACAGTAATTATTAGAATATTAACGGTAATTTACGGTAGTTTACCAGACACCACGAATCTGAAAAAAATTTAAAATCAAAGTTGAATAAAATTGAATTTTTGAACTTTTCAAATTTTCTTAGGCATGCGTGTAAATAGTGAACTAAATTTGGAAAAATTTTGAAGAAATGCCACTGATTAGAATGTAAATTGGATAATTGAAATGAGACCCGCGACCAATTCGGAATTGTTTGAGCGGAGGATCAGCATCTTTCGCTGAACTCCCTCTATGATTAGCATAGCAATTGTAAAAAAAATGCGCTAATTTTTGATCGATCAAAATTTATGTTTCACGTGATTTTTGGAACAACTGTTCGTAATTTTATTCATTGGCTAAATTTTTTTAGGAGATTATATTCTTTTTGAAAATAGCGATTTCTTGAATTATTTGGTGATGAATTTTTTATCTCTGCAAATTTGGTACATGTTTTTATTCTAGAGCAACAAGTGACGTCTGCGAAAACTTCTTATGCTAAACCATCAAGAACATGTTAAAATAATAACCCAGGAGAATTAGCATCAAAAAATCGCTTAAAAAAGAAATATATGTTAGTCGAAATTTTATTGCTGAAAAAGTTTCTATATGATGTCCAGAGTATGTGGTAAAAACCCACCACCCCCACCCCTATTGCTTTTTGAGGGGGGTGGACCCCTTGTGGGAGAAAAAATTGTTTTGCACCGATTTCGCTCAAATTTGGGTGGAAGATTAGGTGGGTGCAGAAGTACTCCCAAAAAAATTTTCAGGTCCCCCCGACCACAGGGAGCTGAACCATCGTTCCCCAAAGTTGGGAATTTTTGACAAAAATGAAAAAAACCGAGTATTTTGAGTATAAAATCACCCCATAATATCAATTTTGAAAACTTTTATGATTTCTGTGTACATTTTGAGATGACGAATCCGACTAGCACATCAACTTTTTCATTTGAGGTGTTTAACCACCCCTACGGCCCCTTCAAAGTATACAGATCGTGTTTTTTGAAGTAATTTTTAGCTGAAAAAACCGCGATCTGTATACTTTGAAGGGGCCGTAGGGGTGGTTAAACACCTCAAATGAAAAAGTTGATGTGCTAGTCGGATTCGTCATCTCAAAATGTACACAGAAATCATAAAAGTTTTCAAAATTGATATTATGGGGTGATTTTATACTCAAAATACTCGGTTTTTTTCATTTTTGTCAAAAATTCCCAACTTTGGGGAGCGATGGTTCAGCTCCCTGAGGTCGGGGGGACCTGAAAATTTTTTTGGGAGTACTTCTACACCCACCTAACCTTCCACCCAAATTTGAGCGAAATCGGTGCAAAACAATTTTTTCCCCCACAAGGGGTCCACCCCCCTCAAAAAGCAATAGGGGTGGGGGTGGTGGGTTTTTACCACATACTCTGGACATCATATAGAAACTTTTTCAGCAATAAAATTTCGACTAACATTTATTTCTTTTTTCAAAGTGCATTTCTCCTGGGCTAATAACTGCCATAAATTCTCTTCTAGTTGTATGAAATTTAATCTTTGAAAATTTAAATAGAGAGCTGTCAAGTCAATAAATTGACAAAAAATTCAGCTGGTATGTCGAAAATGTTTCCTTCATTTTTCCTCGTAGTTGGAAAAATGTTTGATATGCTGTCTTATTTCACTCCTCTCTCCTTCCTGACTCGACCTTTAGCCCTGTTCAATTGCATTGAAATTTGACTGCATTACAAAAAAAAAAATTATGGCCGTTGATTTGTCAAAAATTATGGCTGTTTTTTTCGAAAAATACTATTATAGTGTTCTTTTTTCAAATTCTTTAAATTTTCTGCAAAAAATTCCTCAAAAATATTTTTGAGGAAAGAAGTATTGGTTTGGATGCTTTTGTAAAAACAAAGATTTCAAATTCTTACCAGAAGAACAAAATATTACTAAAAATATTCGTAATGATTTTGAAAAAGTGTTTGTGATGAACAGAATACTGGTAGGAAGTTAAAAAACCAAAAATGTTTAAAGCTGGGTATTTGGGAACATTTTTCATTTTTTTTTTCAAGTTCAAATAATTCGATATGGAGGGGGGGGGGGTAGTTGATCACATTTTTTTCTATTAAAAAAATGTAAAAATGGCATTTTCAGTTCACTTTTAGCAGTTTGGATTTTTTATGTAGGTACCTTGGAGAATTTGACGGTTTTCGTTATTTTTTCAATTTTCACGTGAAATACACTCATTTAGTAACAACAACTTTCTAAAAAAAAAAAAGTAAAAAGAAATTCCTCGAATAAAAAAACAGCCTCTTGAGACAATTTATTAATTAGTTAGCTGCTTGAAAAGTTTTAAGAAAGTTGAATGAAAAATCTTATGGGAAAAGTGGTTCGTATTTTTTATTGCAAGATTATTTCAATTTTCTGTCGTGTTGAATTTTCGAATTTCACCCTTGAAAAATTCTAATTGAATCGACTTATAGGTCAAGTCATAATAGAAACCTATTTTTACGTTGTGTAACTGAAAATACCTTTTTTACATTTTTTTCGAATTGCCAGCTTATTATTTTCGAAGCACATAATTCAATGAATAGAATCATCATTTGAAAGAGCAAATTACAAAATAAAATAAATTCAAAATAAAACGAAAATGATAGGGCTTGAAATCAATTTATTTCTTCAACTTTTTCTTAGTTTTATTTTTTTCCAACTTACCGGGCTGAAAAAAAATTAAAGTTTCATAACTCAAAAGACGACCGATTTAAGGGCAGATAAAAGTAGGTCATTGTATGTTTTATCATTCATTTTCAACCGATTTTTTGTATGTAATTTTTATAATAATAGTAATAAGAAATTTTATAACTTTGAAAATGAGGTTAAACGAGTGTTGAAATATTCAAAAGCCGAAGCCTAATATTCGGAGGATACATCAGCCTTGAATTTACGATACCTTTGTATAATAATTTTACAACAATGAATTGTTGAATTGTTTCCTTATTAATATACCTCGAATTCGATACGATTTTATGAAAATGCAGCGAGCTGTGAAGAAGGGTAAGAGGAACGAATACACATTACAACTGATACATGGAAATTTTATCTTTAACATGCGATTTTAATTCGTTGGTATATGTTTTAGCCATGTACAATGTACGTCGTACGTAAATGCACCTGCAAGGTGAAACATTACATTATACTCCCATTTACAAGAATGTTTTGGAAATTGAAATTACATCTATGCCTGTGACGATTTCTCGAGCTTTTTATTCGCGAAAGGTCATTAATTTTTATGTACGTTGCGTTGGATATTTTGAATCAAGAATAAAGGTAGGAGCACGAGACTTTTTTTCGCCACCATTTCTCTATCGTATACGTATAGTCGTCGTAGCTGTCGAGCCGAACTGGAAATTAATTACATTTTGTGGAAACCTGAATGACTTCCAAGGACTTATAACCGCTTTTTAGTGTATTGGGAAATTTGTGGGCGCTGTTTAAAGTTGTAATTTTTCAAATTAATTACATCTATGGAAAAAGGGGGAGCAGCAGGGAGAAAAAAAAGTGAAAAAAACTGGAGGATTTGCGCATGGCAAGGTCGTACTGGCGAAGTATTTTTGTAAGGATTCGACTGTATGCCCACGTATACAGTTACCTACTATAAAAGAATTTTCTTAGTTAATTTTTGTTGTTCAGAACGCCAAGGTAGCTTTTTATTTTTAGCATGTTTTCGTCTCTACATTATATTCTCGTTGGTACCTTCGGCTGAGCTAATCCTGTCAAGAAGTTTTACGTCGAGATGTTGTAAAAAAGTTTTAATAAAATAATAAATTAAAAGAAGGGCTTTTTCTCGAATAAATTATTTTACTTTTTAGGCCGCGAGGTGTCGGAGAAGGCGCTGAAATTAACAGCATTTGTATTTCGTCATTTTTGTGTATTTAATTACGACAAAGACGAACGTAAAATCGCAAATTTTGATACGGGAAAAGGAAGCATATTCAGTGGCTAAGAAAAGGACGAACAAGGGTGGTTATTTTTAAACAAATTTGATATTCTCTCTCTAAAAAAAAAAAAAAGAACTGAAAAGATGGATTGCGATTTTTTTGTACAGATAAGCCAAAATTTGATTCTTGTTGAATTTTTCATTCAAAATATGCAATTTTACAGGGAAAACTTTTATGTTTAATTGCTTCAAATTCATTTAAGTTTCAATGTTTTTCAATTTCTTAATTACTTACACTTTATTCAAAATTGTATCCAATTTTAAAATTTTTTCAATATTTTCTGAACTTTTATTTTTTTTAATTGTTCTTCAATTTCTTCTCGTATTTTTATTGAGGTACTTTTTAAAATTTAATCTAATTTTATTGTTTATTGAGTTTAAAGGAGTATGAAATAAGTACATGAAATTGAGGTTTTTTTGAGAAATTTCAGTTGGAAAAAATTTTAAGGAATTTTAAATTGAAAAAAATAGGAAAATGTTTTTTAATAAGCATTAAATAGATTTTCGAGTTGGATAAAAATTCTAAGGTTTTGAAAAAAGCGAAGTAGAAAAATGATCAATACTAAAAAAAATTCAGCTCAAAACTATTTTCAATTGTATCTAACAAAATTTATATTTTTTTGAAATTTTTCCATCTTCAATGTTTCAATTTTTTTCAAGCTTCACATTTTTGACGCTTTTTTCAAACCAGAAATTGTTTTCAATAATTTCTTCCTAGAAAAAATGAGGAAAAAAATTGCGGGGGCGTGTGGCAAGAATGTCCACTGCTACCCAAGCGATTTTATCCCCCAACTGTAAATCAACGTTGCTTTTCTCAAAATTTGATCGATTTTGTTTTCAATTTTTTTTTTACGAATGGCATTACTGTCATTATTTCTTCCAATCATTACGTTGAGAAAAATTTTGAAAAACATGTACAGTAGAACCTCGATTATCCGATTTAATTGGGGCGGGGAAAACTCGGTTGTGCGAAAAAATCGGATAATGAAAAAGTTCAGTTTTTTCAGAAAAAAAATGTAATTAATGAGTTTAATTGAAATTTTTAAAACATTTTTGGCATACATGAACTTTCAAATAAGATATGAAACCCCGGATTTGAGAGAAAAAAAACTCCTAACAAAAAATTCAAAAAATAAAATCCGTAAAAATCGAAAAGGAATTATGTACTTAGAGTGGGTATACATACACAATATCATAGAGTAAGAATTTATTCAGTGATGTAGTCAGATGTATTTTCATAATACAGAAAAATTGACGAAATGCAGAATTTTCAGGACAAGCAATCAATTTAGGTACCTACTAATTTTTCAAATCTGAATCAGTAAAATTTGATGAGAAATTGCATTTCTGATGAAATGGCATTTCATCAGAAATCTGTGATTTTTGACTGAAATATCAGTGAATTAATCATGAATTTTTCATGAAATTTATTTCACTCGCTTAAAAAGACAGGAATTTTACGTAGGTGAGTAATTTATCTGATTCAGGATTTGTTCATTATTTTTTGAAAAATCATAATTGAAGGACAGAAAATGATGTATTTTGTGATATTTTCAAGCTGAAAAATATGTTTTTCGAACTTAAAAAGAGCTAAATTTAAAAGAAGTCGGATAATAAAGTATTATCCGACTTTTGAAAGTCGGATAACCGAGTAAAATCGGATAGAATTTTATGCTCGGATAATCGAGAAATCGGATAATCGAGAAATCGGATAATCGATGGTCGGATAATCGAGGTTCTACTGTACCTTTATTTGAAAAAAATATTCGTAAAATTTTTAAGAAAAATCAATAATTAAAATTGAAATAACTTTGATTTCTTTAAATTTATTTATTACAAGTTCGTAATTCGTATTCTAAAAAATTTCTTCTAACGTTAAAATTCTTTCTCATCATTTTGAAATTTTCCTTCAATTTTTCTCGGGTCTGAAATAATTTTATTTCAAATTGGGAAATTTAAAAAATAGGTAATACAGATGTACATAAAATTAGAAAAAAATTAAAGAGGCCAAAGTTGTAAAAAATTCCAAAAAATTACTTATAGAAAAATTTTCAAATTATGCAGCTTTAAAAGAAGGAAAATTTAGGAATAAAAAAATTGAAAAAAATTAAGTTGAAGGGATTTAGATTTTGCATAATTTGATCTTTTATCATTATTTTTACGAAGTTTCAATCTCGATCATTTCGATTAAAAAAGACATTTTTCACAAGAATTCTTGACCTCAAGGGGGGTCCAGACCCCCAAAATCCTTCTTGGCTACGCCCCTAATGATTTGTTGAGAGAGTGTGTAAAAATCCGAAGAAATCCAGCAGCTATTTTACAAAGTCGAGCTCTCTGCTGCCTTTTATGGTTTTCAAAAGTACCATAGAAAGTAATTTTTAAAGTTTTTGCTACACATTTGAAAGTTGCCAACGGTCGTAAATTGGCCGAATACAACGAATCGGTGGAAATTAAGCCCATTCGAGGTAGTTAAAAAAGTCCGCTTTGATGTTTGATATTAATTGTAATGCCATTTCAATGATTCTGTAGGTAGTTTTACATTGGCAAAAAAAAAAAATACTACACAAATGGATATGCTACGTCCATTGTATACTTTAGTTCCGACTTTACTAATGTTTTCGGGAACCAAGCAAAGCGTGAAAACATTAATTTTACGCGCGATGGAATTTTTATAGCGAAACAGGAAAAAAATTTGTGTTCGGATGGAAAAAAAAAGAAGGTATGCAAAATTGAACAATTTAAACGCTGCTGGTGAAAATCAAATGTAAAAAAATAACGCTTTAAGGCCAAGTTCCTGTTTGTATATTTATGCGGGGTATTTGGCCTTTTTACAAATGCCATTTGTAATTGCTGTATCTGTTTTCTTTGGCGAGAATATTTTTTTGTTCAGTTTTGAAAAATATTTGCGAATCGTTACGGTTTTTGATGTGCCAACGCGAAATTTATTAAAGGAGGTGTTTCTTTGAAGTTATCGATGGGAGAATCTCAAAGGATAAAATTGCGAAGAAAGTGGAATTTTTTCTATCAATGGAACGATTTTATTGTTGGGATTTTTTTTCTTTTTGTATCTTTTGCTATGTTTAGCAAAACGACGAAAAATTAATTATTGCGAGGCGATTTCGACTTTGGTAAAAAATTTTCCACTGTCAAGTGATAGTACTTTGCTTTGAACTTGTAAATTCTGATGGGAAAATCCTTTTGTCTGTTATTCGATTGCTTTTGCGGGAACCTCCGAGTCGAGCTGTCAATTGCGCGAAACGCGATTTGTCCTTGTGAAAGTTTTTCGCACAGGGCTTGTTGAAATTATAAATGCGAAGATGAGAGCCTCTCATCGAGTATAATTCCTATTGGGGAATAATCTCACCAATTTATTGAAAAGCCAACTCGACGAATAAAAATTCCATCTTGTCGGTTATCGTTTGGTAAAAGTTGAAACGCAGTAAGTAATTAACGTATTGTTCGCATTATACAATATCTCGAATTCGCAGAACAGTCGGGTGTCCAATCGATAATATTTCTCGAGGTGTCACAAGGGTCTTAGTTTGGCTTTCGAGTTAAGGTTATCATTAAATTGTACGCCTTGAACTTCGTTTGTCAGATTCACCAGTAGTGTTTTCTAAGAGTTGATTTATGTGTTTGAAGAAAATGAGGAAAAAAAAATCTGCGGATGGTATCGTTATAAAACGTTGAAGGTGGTTAAATGAAGTCGTATCGTTTCGAAAGAATAGTCGATTACTTTGAAAAAATATATCGAAGGAAATGATACGAAATACGCGGTTAATGTGCTGTGTTTGAATTGGTGTCTGACTATTCGTCTGTTAGATATTGACTTTGTAGTACCTATTTATAGCCAGTTGACGTATCGCGAAGTGGTTCTTTTTTTTATTTATTTTGGCGTAAGAGTAAAGTTGAAAAGGGTATATCGATTAAAAAATTGCACTTTGATTTTAGAAAAACTCAACCGATGCGATATGTTTGAAAATACACAATGGAAAGTTTCTTTGAAGGTTGATGAAATGGAGGAGGAAAAGATTGGGTATTTTTCCATTTAGAATCGTCATTAACTGTATCAAATTGGTGTGTTAATTGAAAAACGCGACGAGAAATAGTATAAAGCTCGAAGTCGCGTTTGAAGAATACAGAATGTTGAGTCAATACTCGCGGTGGGTTTTTCGTTTGAAAAACTGGTATTACTGGTTCCATAATTATACGTTCTTTGTGTTTAAACCAGCTTCCTGCAACCGTGACGGGTTTTCGTGTCAAAATAACCGGTTTGGCGGGTTTTCAAAACCAGCGTGTTTTCTTTCAGAACCTGTTTGACGGGGTTTATAGTTATTTTTAATCCGTTGATGTGTAATTGAATATGTTTTAGATGTTGAATCCAGATTTTAACTCTGTCATCTCGATTTGAGATTTTCAAACCTTTTGTAAGTATCTGCAAATTTGGGACAATTTTTTTTTTAAATACAAATCTGAATATTGTGTGACGCGTCGCGTCGTCTGCAATTTTGTGGAGTCTGCTGAGTTTGAATGAATTTTTCCCAATTTTTTCATATTTTTAACCCATTTCAAGAAGTTTCTCAATTTTTTACGTAAAGTACTTGTTACTTATAAAAAACGAAATTTTGCTTTCATCTTTATTGAGATTACTTAGAATATCCTAGTAAGGAAATATTCGCTTATTGAGTCAAAAATTACCCCCTCTTTCCCAATAAAATGTAAAGGTTCTTTCGATGAAAAATATTGAACAGAACATTATTCGATTTTACATTTACTATTTTTTTTTTTTTTTGCTCGTAAAACATTGAAAACAGAGGAATGGATGGGTAAGATTTTTCATCCGGAAATTAGACCCCAATATTTATTCAAAGAGATTCATTAAGAAAGTATTGTGGTGGTGTTTTTTTTTGAGAAGTCGTTGAAGGCTCTCTTCGACGTATTTTTGGGGGAATGGAAAAAAGTAGAATGTAGTTTTTTGCTTTCTTTTTCTTTCAAGATATTTAATTTTTAAAAAATATAGATGTAATGGGGTTACTAGGCATTTCCTATGCGAAGTATCAAAAATTATGAATTCAAGTACACGAAAAAAAAAACAGAAGTTACGAAACGAATACATTTTACCCCCAAAAATGATGAATTTTAATCAAAAAATAATGAATTAATTTATTCAAAAAAATAATAACGTGTCTCAATTCAGTCAATTCACAAAATATGTGAAATTTGTTCTAAAACATAAAGTGTTTTTTATCATAAAAAATGATAAAATTTGTCAAAAAACGAATAAATTTTGCCAAAATAAATAAATTTTATTCAAAATAATAATGAATTTTACCTATTTTGAGAATTGGGACACGTTATTATTTTTTTGGATTTTTTTTTTTTCAGTGTACAAATCCAAAATCGTAAAATGGCCTAAACCTTGCAAAAAATACGATTTTTTTCGTTTTTTCTAAACTTCTCAAGATAAATTTTTCAATTTACCCCAAAATTGTATTCTCATTGAATACCTAACTCATTTTTCCCCCTCGTCTACACATCTCAATGTCAAGTTCGTCCTTGCTCAATGTGACAGGAGAGAGGTGAAAATTCAGAAAATCATCGAAAAAATGTAAGGATTTCAATTTTAGGTACTTACACCAAAAACATTATTGTTGAAATTGAAATCTGTTTCATTTTAAAATTCTACTTTCATTTTCGAGGTCTCTAGTCCCTCTGCTTCTTTCTAGGGCTCATACCTTTAAACTGGGGGTCGAAATTTCAATAAAAATCTGACTGAACTCACCATATGATGTTTAGTTTGTTGCATTTTCAAAAAGGCTGGGATTTGAACTTTTCTGTCGTGTGTATTGAAATTGTTCATAAAGAGGTTCGAACTTTTTCCAGCCTATCACTCAGTTCCTCAGTTCTTCAGAATCATGTCCAAAACTTGAAGGGGTAAAATCTCCTACTTAAGGTGAGGTTTTTGCATTTTTCACGTTTCGGAAAATTTTTAAAAAGTGAAAATTTTAGAGATATGAAAAAAAAAATTGAATATTTTTCTTCAAAGATGAGAATTTTTTAAAACATACTCGACTTTATTTTTCATGTTTAAAGAAGAGTATTTGAGGATAAAGCTAAGTCAAGCTAGTCATGCAAAGTCTAAACTTCTCGACTCAAAGGTCAACTTTTTTTTTCAAAGTTCATGAAATTTTCCATTCGTCCTTAATAAACAATTTGAATAGCAAAAAAAAGAAAATATATTTTGTTTGAATTTGTGTGTAAAAATGTCAATTCAGGAGCTCATTGTGACTTTTTAAAAATGATTTCTGCTTAAAGTTGTTCGTAACGATCGTTTTTTTTTTGAGGAGGAGGAGGAGGGGGGTTCATAACCGAATCAAAAGTCATGAAAAAAGGTCAGGCTACAGATATTCTGAAAAGTATAATCAATGGAATGATTCCTATTTTTTTTGTTCAAATTGAAATCATGGCAAGTAACTATAGAAGAGAGTTTTTGGATCCAAAAAATCCATTGCTGATTTTTTTTTCATTGCAAAATTGTGGAAAAGTGTTTTTCTCTTTTTAAACTGTATTCTGAAAATTAATGATTTTTGACTGATCTCTCAGTGAAAATTCACTAGTTTCTCAAGCAATTCCCAATTTTTGGGGGGAAAAATCAGTAATTTTGACTGAGAAATCATTGAAAAATGACTGTTTTGAATTTGACGCCATCACCCCCTCCCCTACCCCTCTATTTCTCAGAGCACTTATAAAGTTATGCTGATTTTTTAAGGATAATTTTTGTAGAAACTAGGTAGATCACATTTGAGCCAGAAAAATCAGGAAAAAGTATGTATATGAATGCATGAAAATTAATTTTAAAAACAAAGACTATACCTAAGTTAGCTTTTCCAACCTTGTTCTAAAGGTTCCAATAATTATTTTTGTGAGAAAAAAATGAAAACTTGAATTTTTTTTATTGTCCCTTATAGAAAAAAACTGCAAGTTTTTGTGAAAACTTGCAGTTTTACAGCCAAAACTTGCAGTTCTACAGCAAAAACTTGTAGTTTTACAACAAAAACTACAAGTATTTTTAAAAACTTGCAGTTTACTGGTAGTTATACTGCGAGTAAAACTGCAAGTAGGAAAAAACTTGCTGTTTTACAACCAAAACTCGTAGTTTACTGGTACTAATGCAGTAAGTAAAACTGCAAGTAGAAAAAAACTTGCTGTTTTACTACCAAAACTTGTAGTTTACAGGTAGTAATGCAATAAGTAAAACTGCAAGTAGAAAAAAATTTGCTGTTTTAAAACAAAAACTACAAATATTTTCTAAAACTTGTAGTTTACTGATACCTAGTTATTCAACAAGTAAAACTCAGGAGTTTTTTAAAATCTTGCAGTTTATTGGTAGCTGCACAGGCAAAGAGTCAGAGATATCATCAAATTTTCTAATTTTCCCAACCCCTCACCCCCTCCCACCCCAGCTCTTCATTCCCATGAGCAAAAAATATTTATATTGTACAGTTTCAAAAACATATATTTCAAAATATATGACGCAAAAAAATTACAAAATTCGAAGTTTTAGGAGTCCTACTCCCCTCTCCTCCCCCAACCACAACCCTTCACTCCTAGTCAAAAAATATTGCTAAATTCCGATTCTACGACCTCGAAAACATTGATTTCGACATATAACTCGAAAAAATTACAAAATTTGAAATTTTAAAGGTTGCACCCCCTCTCACCCCTAAACCTTCATTTCTAGGCAAAAAATATTACCAAATTTGGATTCTACGATTTTTAAAACATAGATTTCGACGCATAACTCGAAACAATATTACAAAATTCAAAATTTTAATGGTTGCACCCCTCCTCTTTTACCCCTTTCACCCATCAACCCTTCATTCCAAAGCAGAAAATATTGCCAAATTCGTATTTTATGTTCTCAAAAATGTAAATTTAGGTACATAACCTAAAAAATTGCAAAATCTCGATTTTTCAAGTTTTACTTCTCATTTTTTCAATTTTTTGAATTTTGGGGCCTCAGCCCCCGCGTGGGGGCATGAAAATTCTCTGAATGTGTCCTAAAATCTTTTATTTATTATAATGAACAAAATGAGAAAAAAATTTCCCCGATTTCATTGAAATTGAAAAAAAAATTTTTTTAGTTACATACTTATGAAGTCCTATCAACACCAAAACTTCAACCCGACATGGTGGCGTGCTCCTCTAAACCAAGACTTCCGGTCACTGCTTGTAAGTAAAACTACCTGACCATCAAGTATTACTTACTTGTTCGAAATTACTGGTTGCAAAACTTGCTGATCATTTTTCATTTTTAGCAGTTTTACTACATACAAGAAATACTCCTAGTTTACTACTTGTAAAACTATGTACCAAGTAAAACTTCAAGTATTACTTGTTCGAATTTACTAGTTGGTAAAACTTGCAGTAAAACTGCAAGTTTTTTTCTATAAGAGGTGGAATGAAAATCGTGTGACTTTTTCGAAATCTCCTTTGGGGCCGGCCGTTTGATCCCGAAAAAATTTCGTATAAAGTGAATGGGGCAGGGGCGCCCACGTCGGGGGGGCGCGTGGGCGGTCGCCCACGGGGCCCCACCGGTAGGTGGGGCCCCCTTGTAGTAGTTGAAAATTTGAATGTCCGTGAAAATAAAAATATTAGAAATAATATTAAACAATATAATGGGGCCCCTTCACAGGGTATCTAACGGGTAGTGAAAGTAGTGAAAGTAGTGAAAAAGTAGTGATTTGAAAAACCGGTCATGCCGGTAGTGAAAAAGTAGTGAATTCAGACGAAAATTTGAAAAAAGTAGTGAAAAAATGAAAAAATTCCAAAGACGCGAAATTCAATCATCAGTTACGTTTAGTTGGTAGTCACTACTCACTAGCAGGGTGTCTACCGGTCGCGAAAAAGTCGCAAATTTTTCCCAAATTACATTTTTATTAAAATGTCAGTTTTTTGAACACAATTTTCTAAAAATTTTCGCCCTCGCTTCGCTCGGGCTAATAAATTGACATTCATCGTTTTTAAATAACAAACCTTTCCCCCATTCCAGACAATTGAATATTTTGAAACGAAAAATGGACTATTTTGGGAGACTTGATAGCAATTACGATTGTAATTTTCAAAAGAAATTTTTTTGATTTCACTAGGATTTTTTGAAAATTTAGAGGGAGAAATCATTTGAAAATACATTTCTTTTTTGTTGTTGTTATATTCGTACTAAATTCTCAAAAAAATTCGCCCTCGCTTCGCTCGGGCCAGATCACATCATTATCTGTACCTAAACTCAGGGGCGGCGCGATGGAGGAATTGGGGAAGTAATTCCCTCAGCCAATTTCTAGTCGGAATTTTCGGAAAAATTTCAAAAATTTGGCAAAATCTTGGAAATTTTATCAAATTAGGTCTTGTGGTATTTTGTAATGTGTTTACTTACTCTCTAAATCAGAATTTTTCCAAAACTTCGGCCTCGCTTCGCTCGGCCTTATTAAATTTTCCCTTTCGTAATTTTAAAATGAACCGAATGCTACAAAAGTGATTTTTTCAGCCAGATTTATTAATTGTTTTTTTTGAAAAAGAATCATTTTCGAAGTTTCAAAATCGAATTTTTCAAATGCTTTGGCCTCACTAGGCTCTCGGCCTACTTAATCATATTTTTCTTTCAATAATTTTGAAAAGTAAAAGTGACCAATTTTTACGCAAATTTTTCAATTTGAAACATTGTTTTATTGCACTTTGAATTTAAAGTCTTCTAAAATTTTCTCTCCTCGCTTCGCTCGGAAATGAAACTGCTTCATCCATTTAGGCATGATAGGTATTACTTTTCAAGTTTTTGTTACGTTATTCTCTAAAAATTGTGTTATTTTTCCTCCATGATGTTGCTTCACATGTAGCCCTCCCATGATTTTTTCCCTGAATTTTAGGTTCAGAATCGGCGAAGTTTATCAGCGACTCCAGGGGTATTTGCAAGGGAGGGACTAAAAACTGCTTCAAATTCCCTTTAAAACGAGCATACGCCAGAGGGGGGGGGGGGGGGGTCTTTTGGGCAAAGATTTTTTTATAATTTAATTTTTTTTTCTCTAAAAAATTTTTATAATTTTTTTTGTATGTTAAAAAAAGATTCGATTTTTTTGTGGTGGTGGGGGGGGGGGGTACAAATTGGAAATTTTGAAAAAAAAAAGGTAGTGGAAAAAGTAGTGATTTTACAAAAAAAAAATCAGTTAGATACCCTGCTTCAGACAAAATTTGGGGGCCCCTTCGGACAAAATTTGGGGGCCCCCTTGAAATTTCTGCCTTACCACTCGGAAAATCTGTGGGCGCCGCTGGAATGGGGAAAAGATTTATAGGTACAAATGGTTGCAAGTTACTTTGATTTTTATCACGTGACCTATTGCAAGCCTTTTATTCCAGCTACCTTTTCGAATAGGCGCATACAATTAATTTTGAAAAAAAAATGTACGGTTATGTGTAAGCATCTGTAATAAGATTATTCGCACGAATGGAAAGCACCCATTTTATACCAAATGGATGCCTGAAGATTTCCAGTCTCTAACGCTTGACCAGTTTTTGTATTTTCCTCGAAAGATTTTCCATTTTCGATGCATAAGGCTGAAAAAAAAGCTTCTTTAAAAGGTTTTCCAAGTTTGATTCGAGTTTGATAATTTATTACACGACGAGATTTCTCTAATGGGTGATTTTTTCTACTTTGGGCGTACGTAGATTTGATTTAGCAATTATATCGAAAAGGTGCGATTAAAGGTATACCTATATTTTGCACACACGATGTTGCCAACCAACACGCAAGTCCGCTTAATAATATTTTTCGCAGGTATCTGGGACGTTAATGGAATAAATACTATCGAGTGTGAAAAATTTATTGCCAAATGTTATTGGTTCGGTGTTAGGGCGTTTTCTAGCGTATAACCGATGGATCTCGGTTTAAAACGCATTTGGCAACGATATTAGAGCGACCTTCTATGACCTCGTAGCTTTCTGTAACAACATCACCAGATACCTATAAATTTGATACTTAATAAAATAAAAAATGAGGGGAAAAAATTGGATACGAAAGTTCGCAAGTTTTTAAACATATAGTTATGAACACGTTATATTTTAGGGTGTTTAATATCATTTGAAGTTTATGATACGTGATGACATGGTTTTCCGGCTAGAAAAGATGTGTAGGTCACGATTGGACGTGATCGCCAAAGTTGAGTAACTTTTTGTCCCAAGTGCGGAATTGTTGGCATGTGTCGAAATAATCGAAAATTTCAAAGGTATCTGAACGGTTTTGGGGGTAATTGATGTATAAGAAGGTGAATTTTATGTTGATTAAGGTATCGTTATAACCAAAAGACCTGTGTAGTAATTTAATTATCCGAAGCTTAATTAAATCTAAAATGGGGTCTGTGAGGTTGTTTAAATGTGTTCGAGATATTTAGCTATCTATACGGTTTAGCTTAACTTTGTTTTATCTTTGTATAATCTTATTGCAGTATTTTTGAGGTATGTGATTGATATAGGAGGAATTTTTCAGCATTGAGGTTGTATAAAGTCTCGGTAATGTGATATTTTCTCGGATTCAGCTGGTTAAAAATATAGTTTCGAGTGATACTTGCCTTAAGGTGTTCTTTTGCAGCTGGATATATCGTGTTACGGTGGCGTTTGGCGTTGTATACGTAATTTGTTAATTATCTAGCAAAATGAAACTAAATAGCGAGTGAATTAGTACAGCGTTGCGGTTACATTAAGCTGCGATAGGGTTAAAATATTATATTTTAGCTGAAATCTACGCGATGCCGAATACATGGTAATTTATTACCATTGTTTTCGCATTTACGTATGTACGGTTGTTATTTTACCATGTTGTAGGGATTTTCGGGCCCCAAATATTGGTTTGCAACTTTTCGATACAATTTATTGCCTTTTAAAAATAACTTTCTGTGTTTTAGCGGATTTCATTCGTACCTCAAGTGATTTGAAACTATGAGATGGTAAATTTATTAAGTTGTGTTGAATCCGCTCGCTTTAGGGGTAGAGTTTTATAGAAATTTACTCGCGAACGATAAAATATTAAAGAAAAGTTTTCTGGAAAATAGGTAGTTTTTTGGTTAACCGGTGTTATGGCCGAATTTACTCAATGATTTGTAAATTTTTATAACAATTTTTTGTCATAAATTGAAAATATCGCTTGTACGAACGGTTGGCTTGGAAAGGATAAATGGAATGTGGGGTGGAAGTTTTGTGACGTCAGGAGCTACATTGATATATTTCAACTTCGGACTGGTGGCTTTATTTCCTTGTTTAGTTTGGGCCAATATGAGAAAATTGGGATTGGTACTACGAAAGTGTCAAGTTGAAAAAGATTGCTTCTAGGGATGTGTTTTTGTACCCTCTTAATTTTCGGTGAGGAAAATGACATCTGAAAGATGTGTTTGTATAAAATCTGGGTGAGTGCATTATACTTACCTGAATTTTATTTTATTTTGCTGGACCTCTGCCTCTATCTTTAAATTTCATTATGATTTTTGGATCAGTTTTTGATCGTTTTATTGATATTTTATTACGGTCAGTCATCAGCAAAAAAGTAAACCTGAAAAACAAAAACAAAAACAAAACAAAACCAAAACGTCTGAAAAACCAAAACCAAATTGCTCAGAAAAACAAAAACCAAAACTAATACCAATACCAACATTCATTTTTTTGCTGATGACTGATTAGGTATTTGAAATAATTTGCTTTGAAAAAGCATACAAAAAAAATAAATAAATAAATAAAAATCATCGCCCATTGGCCTTATTCTAATATTCCAGTCCCCCCCCCCCCCGTTTACATTTCTCAAAATTTCAAGATAATTAATGGGTTGTGGCTTATTGTTGCCTTTTTTTCTCTGCGTGGAAAAGTTTTTTCCAGTTCCAAGAAACTGAAATTTTCATCAAAATTTTCCAGATTTGTAGAAACAATTTTGAAAAAATTTATTGGAACTCAAAAACGTTGAAAAAAAAACTGGGACTGTGGAGTTTTTCACCCATGGATTGAGTAAATTTGTTATTTCTACTCGTTTATAACTTGGGAAATCGAACAATAAAAGTTATTTTTTATGGATTTTTGTCTTACAAGTTTGAAAAAAAAATTCTCATCATCACGACATAAAGTGAACATTTTTTCACAACTCACTTACTTCTGTAAAAATTTTTTGTGAAAAATTAGTCTTGTCCAACATTTTTTGGTGAGAAATTTCAATTTATTTTTAGTGGAAATTTTCACTTTTTTCAGTGAAAGAATTCTTATCGTTTCAGTGAAAAATTTATTATCAAAAATTTTCATCATTTTTCAACAAGAAATTCTTCTCTATTTCAGTGAAAAATTTCTCATCGTTTTTCAATGAAATTGTTTTTTATAGTTTCAATGAAAATTTTCAATTGTTTCAGTGAAAAATTTCTTATCTTTTTCAGTAAAAAATTTAATGCATACCTACCATTTTCCGCGAAAAATTCTTATCTTATTTCAGTAGAAAAATTCTTATCATTTTTCAACGAGAAATTTTAATCTTCCCTATTTCAATGAAAAATTTCTCATCATTTTTCAGTAATTTTTTTTTAGTTTTCCAGCCAGAAATCCTTACCTATTTTCAGTGAAAAAGTCTCACCCTTTTCGGTAAAAAATTTCTCATTGTTTTCACTGATAATTTTAATACCATTTTCCACAAATAGATAATTTATGTAATTCTCATCTTAAGGTATTTCAGTGAAAAAATTCTTGCTTTTTTCTGTGGAAAATTTCTTACTATTTTTCAGCGAATTTTTTGTCATTTTTCAGCCAAAAAGTCTGTCTGTTTTCAATGAAAAATTTCTCATCATCTTCGGTGAAACTTTTATCATCATTTTCATTGAAAAATTCTTACAATATTCAGTGGAAAATTCTTATATTTAATGAATAATTCATACCTTTTTCAGTACCGACCGAAAAAATTTCTAATTATTTTCAGTGAAAATTTTCTTGTCATTTTTAGTGAAAGCTTTCTTTTGGTTTTCAGAGCAAGCTTTCTTACCATTTTCAATGAAAAGTTTTTCACCATTTTGAATAACTTTTTAAAAATGATTTTCAATCGAAAATTTGTTCTCATTTTTCATTTAAAAATCTCTTTCCAGTTCTGATTTTTGAAGAATTGTTTTGAGTTTTTCGATGAAAATTTTCCAATTTTTTTTTTTAGTGAAAAACATTTGCGAAATTGTACCTATTTTTTAATTTTGATGCTAATTATTCCTAAATGTTTCAAGATTTTTTTACTTAACGAAAAAGTAGCTTTTGAATGTCTTTTTGCCAGAAAAAGTTTTTCTCTCTTCTCTGCTCTCTTATTTATAAATCAATGAAAATTATCGAATATCACTGAAAAACAGTCAGAATTGCAGCACAGGAGAAAATCAGTGAAAAAGTTTTCACCGAAAACAAATCAGTGAGAAAAATCACTGAAAAATCGGCAAAAAATTTTAATTTTGCTGAAAAATCAGTGAGAATTTTTGAATAACTAGTGAACCTTTGAAAAATCAGTGAATTTCGCTGATTTTTCCTGAGCTGCAATTTCGACTGTTCATCAGTGGCTTTTTACTGATTCAGAATGAGAGAGTGGAGTTGACCTGCTTCTAGCAGTTCACGAAAATTTCAAATATTGGCCAATACCTAAGAATTCAAATCTCTATTTACCTAATTCCGAAAAAAGGTCTTTTTACCATGTTCCTTCAGCTTCGAACTGCGTAAGTTCCTTTGAAAAAATTGACGATTTTCTACTCTTCGAACGTGTGGAAAAAATTAAAATTCGAGTTAGGATTTCCACTGTCGAGACTCTCTCCCCATACTTACTGTAAAAATATCGCAAAATGGTTAAAATAGTGCAAGGTGTTAAAAAGAATCGAAGATAATTGGGGTTTTGCTTATTTTTTGTCACCTTCAAAAATCGGCCATTTTTATTGAGAATTTCTAGATTTAATAATTTGATCATCTTCACGAAAAATTTCTGCTTTGGAACATATAATTTAAAAAATGGATTTGAAAACAATTCTAAAAAAATATTTTTCATTGAAAATTCTTTTTTTTTTTTAATTTTGCAGAAATGGCTTACTTACTAAAGATTCTGCAAAAATATTCTGAAATGATTAATTTTTTTCTACAAGCCCATTGAACATTGGTTAATCTTGCCTTCTGAATTGAAGGATTTCGATCTGATGATTTTTTGATTTCATTTCCTGATAATAAAAACATATCCCTCGATCAACTGTAAAATTAATTTCATGACGTATTTTTCTACGAATTTTCATCTTGGTTGTTAAGGAAGATTTGTTTGTAGTTGTATTCATTTTTTTGGAAATTTTTTTTCTTGCCCTGAAATGGATTTTCGTTTCGGATTATCGCAATTCCTCGTTGAAAATGACGTCAAGGTAGACATGAAGTAGCAAATGTTTTATTTTCCTTGAGGGTCGTAAAATAGTCGTACTTCGCTCGTTAAAGCGCAAACGAAAGACGCAGGGAAGCAAGTGACACCATGAAACAGCATCTTAATCCGAGATTAAATTATCACGAAACCCCCGACTCATAAAATCAACCTCTTACAGCGAGAATCTCTGTTAAGAGAGGGCATAAAGATAAAGCAAGCGAAGGAAATTGTAAGAAAAAATTAAAACGACGAAATTCGCATTCTCCCACTTCCTTTAACAAGTTTTAAGAAAAAACAATTATATTGCGACCTAAATGTAGAATAAAATAGCGACTAACGCGGACGGATTTTTCGCACCATCGGTAATTTAAAGGTTTCCCATTTTAAATTCGCCCTTTCATCTAATTCCTACACAATTTCGTTTCATACACTTTTAACGACAATGCTCTTTTTGCCGTTTTCCGGGTAATGCGCCTTTTCACAAATTGGCATTTCGGAGCAGCGGAGTTCTTTTAATCATCGTCTTATTCGTTTGGTGGTGTGTTGTAGCATCTTCATCGAAAACATTACAATGATTGCGATCTACTCCGCAGTTACAGTGCTTTTTCCCGAAACAATTTTAATTTTGTTGCTGGAGTGTTGACATCTGGAAATTTTATACGAGTTTTTTTTGTCGGGGTTGAATTGTCGACGACGACTGAAAATCGAGAAACTTAATTTTTACATTGTTGTGTAACTTTGATGTTGAAATTTTGCCGCTATGAGCCTTTTTCAGGGTAAAGGTACTGAAAATGGTATGTGTTTTGTAGTTATGTGCGATAACGCAAACTGCGTTCATGTTCGCCGGGGCAAAAGTTTCATTTGTATTTAACTATGTAGTATACAAGATTACAAGATTGTGCATTAAATGTAAATGAAATCTTATACCAAAGAGGCGAAAATCTTAACAAAGCAGACATTGATCAAACAAACCGTTTCAAAGATAACGTAATATGGTATGAAATTTTTTCCCCATTTCACGTTGTGTAGCAGGTACTAAACTTATAGTATTGCTCGTTTACTATGTATTCCACGCTCTGAGCTACCTCTTTCGATATTAGAAAGTTTACCTAGCTTCGTTTATTACCAAAGAATGTCGTATTTCGTATTGAACTCGCTATTTCAGGCATTATGAGTTTTCGCGATTTCGCTCTCTCAAGGTATTCGCTCATGAGTCGAATGAAAAGTTTAATCGATCGATGGAGAAAATGGAAAGGGGGGTCTTGGGGAAACAATGAGATTTGCGGGTACTTTTTTTTTCAAGTCAGTATCCTAAATATGGATTTTTTGTAGCGGGAGGGGGTTCTCAACCGGTTTTGAAATTTTCAGGCCGAACCAAACAATATCGTAATAAGACTAATAACGTGATTCAGAAAGAACCACCAAGGTGTCTAACGGTCCGTGTCCGTATAAGTCAGTATTTTTGACTAATTTACTCAAAAGGTCAATATTTTTTTCAAAAAATCCCTTAAAAAGTGATGATTTTTCACAGATCTTTCAGTTTAATATCACTGATTTTCAATCAATTTTCAATTTGTCATAGAAATTGATAATTTTGACTGAAAGATCAGTGAAAAGTTACAGATTTGAAATACTTGACATGAAAAATTAGCACAAAATTTATTCACTTTTTTTTTGAATTTTTACCAAAAATTTCCGCTCTTGCTTGAAATATTGATTTTTTGTTGGGGGGGGGGGGGCGACTCAGAAAAGTCATTCCAAAAGGTCAGTATAAGTCAGTATTTTTTCTCACCAAGTTTTGTTGGATACCCTGAACCACGATCCAAATATTGAAATGGAGAAGCTCGTTTTCTTTGATTTTGGCCAAGATGTTTATTAATAATCTTGGAAATCCTGCTTTTAATATGTATGTTTCAATGTTATGTTTTTTTCCTTTTTTTTTTCAGTCGAATTTTGAAATTTTTTGTATTCTTTATTTTTATTTGTTTATGATACTTAACATTTTTTCTAAATTTTGAATTTAATATTTTTCAAAATATTTAGTTCAATTTTCAAGAATATTTGTTTTCTTGAAAATCCTCCTATTTTTTAAAAATCTATAAAAATATGTAAATACAAATACCCACTTATTTTGAAAGAAAATTTATTTAAATTCAATCATTAGAAAAATGAGTACACATTTTGATGGTTGGAAATTTAAAATTTTCAGTTTTATTTTTTAATCTTGCCTTTACTTCTTTTGAACCCACGTATGTACACTTTCTTAACGAAAAGTGGATAAAAAGTGGAAGATGGAAAAGTACATATTTGGTCCCTTAAAAAAGGACAGAGAAGTTTTTGATACCATAAAAATTAAGGGGAGTTTCAACTAGTTGCTGAAAATTATCCCGAATCCAGGTACTCGAATTTTAAAATCCCGAACGTCATTTCTCCGAAAAATATGAAATCTCTCGAATACCTACCATAATTTTTCTTTGCCTGTTCCATGATTTAAAATTGTTTTTATATTTTTTGCTCCTCCAATGAGCTAACTTTGGTTTGTACGTGACCCCTTTCCCTTTTGGAATTTTTTTTTTCAAAATTCCACTAAAAATTTCGTATAAAATTTTTAAATTATCATTTCAGCTTTTTTATATTTTTCTAAAATGGCCTAATTTCTTTCGGGTATTTTCTTTGGATGATGTTTTTCGAGGTGATGGCAATCGGGCGAATTCTAATTTGGGTTTTTGGATTCAAAAAAATGTATGTACCTTAAT
Organism: Pseudococcus jackbeardsleyi; assembly: GCA_038380155.1. Lineage (NCBI taxonomy): Eukaryota > Metazoa > Arthropoda > Insecta > Hemiptera > Pseudococcidae > Pseudococcus > Pseudococcus jackbeardsleyi. Next base: position 38,451,219 of record CM076241.1, read on the forward strand.
CGTCGTTTTCTCAACTTTCTTCTGACGACTAAATTTTGAAGAAATTATAGAATTTTAATTTTTTTCAAAAATTGTTTTGTCTGAAATTATTCATGAACGGTCGATTGCTCAAAAGACGTACATATTTCAAAGTGAAGAATTATAGCGTTTTTCAAACAAAAGTTGAATGCCAAAATTGTACCTCTAATCGAGAAAAGGTCAGTAATCTATTCCGGGCAAATTTCTAGCTCTTTTGAACGTAGTTTTGAAATCCTGCGATTGGCTTTCGTTTCGCTCAGGCTCAAAAAATTTCCCTCTTTTTCTAAAATAATAGTGATATTTTCAAAAAAAAAAAAAAAGGTTAGGTATAGCATCAGTTTTTTCTTTCAATGTGTTAATTGAACGATCTGATTACAGGAGAAAATCTCGAAAGAGGGGAAGGTATGTATTTTTTCAACATTGACTGGATATTTCGATAGAGGAGAGTAGATTTTCTCCAAATTTTGAAAATTTCAGAAGCGAAAAATTGAAAAAAATTCCCTCCATCCTCCCTCTCTCTACGCCAAAAAGTAGAAAAATCTTATACTTAAAATCTTATCAAGTTTGAAAAATTGAAATACAAAACGCTGAAGCAGAAAAAAATTCACCTGTCACTTTTCTTCACCTCAAAAAATGGTGAAAAGTTCGAAAAAAGGTCCTTTTAAGTGTCTTGTTGCTTTCATTATAGAATTTTGTTAGACACCTTGTTGGAAATTTTTTGAAACGTTCTTTTTTGTAAAATATAAAATACTAGCCGTATAACCCGTCCGTTCCGGACGGGCTACCGTGAACTTCTTTTTAAATCGTACATTCCTTTTTGAAAAACAACCATAATGCAGAACTTCTTAAGGGTATGCTTTCGGTAAATTTAGACAACTTAGGATCGTTATATTTCAGCAAATATTCAACATTTTTCTAATATCTTTTAATATTTCGTTTCTGTACAGTGAGATCTTTGGAGGACTTTTGAGACTTTTCACCTAAATCCTTCCAATTTTGAAAAAATTACGTTACAAAAATCATAAAATTGTGGAAAAGTCTGCTCCAGTCTGCAAAATTATTCTTTTAAATCTTTTTTTTTCGATTAATATAATACTTTTTGGAAATATCGCAAAAGTCCTCCACAGACAGTGCATTGATAAAGCATTTATCGAAAATTTCATAAAAATTCGTTCGATATTGGATGAGAAATCGCAATCCTAAATTTTACTTATTGATAACAAACGAAAGCATACCCTTAAAAATAGAAAATCGCTTAAATTGGTACCCGGAACTGTGTCATAAATCAATCAAAACTTCAAATTAAATATCTCCTTGGATTCGAGCTTGAAACTTTGACAAAAATCTATGAAAATTTAAAATGAAACATACCATTAGATTTGTGCCTATAATTATTCTGGAAAAAATTATATCAAACTTCCAAGCCGAGTAACCCATTAGATTAGTGCCCATAACTTCGGCAAAAATTTACCAGATGTTCAAACATTTTTCATTTGTGGTGAAATACATGGATAATTATTATCCATAAAATTGACCACAGTTTTATGGGTTTCCCCACTTTCCCCAAACTCTTGAATTGGTAATTTTGATGGAAAATTCCTATCCACAAAATTTGCCACATGTTCAAACCTCTTACCTACATTTGTGGTGCAATGCGTGGATAATTATTATCCATAAAATTAACCACAGTTTTATGGGGTTCCCCAAATCTGGAATTAGTAATATTGATGGATAATTCCAATCCACAAAATTTGTCACATGTTCAAACATTTTTCATTTGTCGTGAAATACATGGATAATTATTATCCATAAAATTGACCACAGTTTTATGGGTTTCCCCAAACTCTAGAATTGGTAATTTTGATGGTAAATTCCTATCCATAAAATTTTCCACATGTTCAAGCATTTTTCATTTGTGGTGAAATGCGTGGATAATTATTATCCATAAAATTGACCACAGTTTTATGGGTTTTCCCAAACTCTAGAATTGGTAATTTTGATGGTAAATTCCTATCCATAAAATTTTCCACACGTTCAAGCATTTTTCATTTGTGGTGAAATGCGTGGATAATTATTATCCATAAAATTGACCACAGTTTTATGGGTTTCCCCAAACTCTAGAATTGGTAATTTTGATGGTAAATTCCTATCCATAAAATTTTCCACACGTTCAAGCATTTTTCATTTGTGGTGAAATGCGTGGATAATTATTATCCATAAAATTGACCACAGTTTTATGGGTTTCCCCAAACTCTAGAATTGGTAATTTTGATGGATAATTCCTATCCACAAAATTTTCCACATGTTCAAACATTTTTCATTTGTGGTGAAATGCGTGGATAATTATTATTCATAAAATTGACCACAGTTTTATGGGTTTCCCCAAACTCTAGAATTGGTAATTTTGATGGTAAATTCCTATCCATAAAATTTTCCACACGTTCAAGCATTTTTCATTTGTGGTGAAATGCGTGGATAATTATTATCCATAAAATTGACCACAGTTTTATGGGTTTCCCCAAACTCTAGAATTGGTAATTTTGATGGTAAATTCCTATCCATAAAATTTTCCACACGTTCAAGCATTTTTCATTTGTGGTGAAATGCGTGGATAATTATTATCCATAAAATTGACCACAGTTTTATGGGTTTCCCCAAACTCTAGAATTGGTAATTTTGATGGTAAATTCCTATCCATAAAATTTTCCACATGTTCAAGCATTTTTCATTTGTGGTGAAAAGCGTGGATAATTATTATCCATAAAATTGACCACAGTTTTATGGGTTTCCCCAAACTCTAGAATTGGTAATTTTGATGGTGAATTCCAATCCACAAAATTTTCCACATGTTCAAGCATTTTTCATTTGTGGTGAAATGCGTGGATAATTATTATCCATAAAATTGACCACAGTTTTTGGGTTTCTCCAAACTCTAGAATTGGTAATTTTGATGGATAATTCCTATCCACAAAATTGTGAGATTCACTTCATTATTTAAAAACTAATTTAGGTACCTGCAAAAAAATTAATTTAGCTGTAAAAAAATTGTAGAAAATTCATTTTCCGGATGTGCTTAAAAATTGATTTAGCTAAAAAAGTTTAATTTAGCTAGAATTTTTTTTCTAAAAAATTCATTTTCATCCAAAAATTTCTTTTTCTGGATATGTTCAAAATTTTTTTTGGGGATTGAACTCGATATTTAAAAATTAATTTAGATACAAAAAATTTAATTTAGAGATATAAAATTGTTGAAAATCCATTCTCCGGGTGTATGAAAAAATCAATTTAGCTAAAAAAATTTAATTTAGCTAAAAATAATTCAAAAAAATGTATTCTCCAGATGGCGTTTGAATCCTGAATTATGAGGTAGGAATCCAAAAAATTCATTCTTTGGGTGTATTTGAATATTAATTAAGCAAAAAAACATTAATATAGGTAGCTAAAAGAAATTAATTTTGCTTAAAAAAATTTTAATTAAGCTAAAAAAAATTATTATAGCTAAAAAAAATTAATTTTGCTAAAAAAAATTCTAAAAACTTCATTCTTCGGATGGGGTTCGAACCCTGACTTATGAGGTAGTAATCTGAGAGCGCGTCATCATTACTCTCGCCAAGGTCAAGAGGGCGGGGGTCGAAGATGAAATCGTATTTCGAGGAATATCTCAAAAATGAAGCTGTTTCAGCAAAAATTGAAGAGAACCAAAATTGTAGCCCATACAATTTCCTATCGTCAATGAGTCGTTAGATTTTCGATTCGAGCTTCGCGTTTCGAGTTATTTACGAAAAACTGATTTTTGCCAATGAGGGTGGGAGGGGAAGGAGGGGAACCAACTTTAACTCGACTTTTCTCCACTTTGGAGGCAGCTTTTTCTAAACTTTTTGCGTCATAAACCACCTACTCGTCGAGCTCTTTCTAATGGTGTATTCACCTTTCAATTTCGTTCAGTACTTTTGGCGTGATGCTGTTCCGTAAAAACAGCCCTCTTCTTTATAATAATAACTAGATTTTACACTTTTGGAGTTATGAAATTATTTCTTTTAAAAAATTGAAGTGAACTGTTTTTGAATGTTTGATGTGTTGATGTCATTTTGTAATTGAAGTAAAGTACCAAAGTGATTTTTAACAGGAATACATAGAAAAGTACTTCTTTTTGTCGGTGTTACTTTTCAACTTTTAGGCATAATGTTGCGAGTTGATCAAATCAATAAAAAAAAAATTGAAACTTTGGTATACATCTCATTTTTGACTTCCCAAATAGATTAGAAGTGGTTTCAAGACGTTTCAGAGTATTTAATAATTTTTAGAATTTTTTTGCATTTAAAAAATTCATAAAAATGGCCCATAGATGAACTTAAGTATACTAATATACGTGAATTATCCATATTAGTGACCTATTTGATCAGTTGAAATACAATTTTTTTGAAATCAAAATTCATTTTTGATGAAAATTTTTCTGGGAAAAATTGAAAAATACGTCTGGAGGCTCCAAAAGACTTTGAAAACACTTCCAATCGATTTTGAAAGTCGAAAATCAGTTTCCTACTAATTTTCAATTCTTTATCTCGATTAGATGTCTTCATTAAGGCGAATTTTTCGACTTCGGTCAATTTGAGTGCTGAAGTTCACCTGAACTATTTTTATGGAGCATTATTTTATATTCAGAAATATTGAAACATTTTCTGGAAGTTCCAGAACGTCTAGAAATCCTTTTCACTTGAAAAATGAAGTTTTTACCAAATTTCAGATTTTTTTGTTGTTTTGATTGCGATTTTTCACATTTTGCTTTAAAAAATACGCCGAAATTGAAGAAATAAAGTTGAGCTCTTGAAATTTTAGTCAAGTATGATTTTTTAATGATCTAATTTCGATATAGATATTTTTGTTTCGGTCCAAAATTTCACTTGTCGAATAATGTCGATTCTCTCTCTGAGTTTTCTTCCAAATTCTCGACTTGAAAAATGATTTCATCTCATATGCCTTCACTTTCCTCTGTCATGATCCTCAACATCTTAACGTCAATACATCTCGAGTAAATTTAAAATTTATACCAAGCTGGGTATATAAAAACAACCATGTTGTCAATAATGCAACAGATAACGTCGAAATCGAGACATAGACATAGACACAATGCGGCTAATACGACGTCTACAGAATTACGTAGTACCTACGTGGCAGCATAATTAATTTTTTATTTCATTAACCATCGTCTAATTCGCCTACACACAGCCTAATGTAATTTTACGTTGGGAACGTGAACGTTTCTACCACCACATGGAAATCGATGATGACACATTTCATACGCGTGCACCACTCTGTTCGTAAGCACATTCGTCGATGGTGTCGGAGTAAAAAAAAAAAAGCAGGGTTTGAAATCAATTACGAATTTTTCACTCGAATGCAGCAACATTCCGAACACAAAATGGATTCAATTTACATTCAAATGCGATGCTGTACGAGAGAACTCGCGGTGTAAGGTTGAGCGTGAAATTCTCAGCTAATAAAAGTATCGATGGAAAAATTCTCACCGTCGTTGAGAGCCCGCGTTAAGGTTTCTTTTCGAACGTTTACTCCATATATCGTACATTCCTGTCTAGTGTGTACCCAGAGTTTTCGAAAAGGAGGAAGAAAAATTGCTTGCTTTCGAGATCTGGGCGTTTTTTTCCCCAAAACAATAAATCCAGTTATTGATTTAGTTTGGTGGGTTGATTTACAGCTTATAGAAAGGTATAGGTACCTATTTGCAGTACATCCAGGTTTTCGAACGATTTCATTTCTATAACCGAATTTCAGCCGATGAACTGCTAACTTTGATATTAATGTTCGGATTTATTCAACTTTTAACTGGAAAACTTACACCGAACGTGGTTTATTGTTTATCAATCGAATCCACATTTGTGAAAATTTTTCATCAAAAGTGAGCGTGACTTGCATTTGAACTGAATCAGCTCTTTCAATCTCTATGAAAGGTATTAAACTGTAATACCGCATAAAACTTGTAAAACTTTTCGATTAAAAGTGAAAATATGAATAGTTCGGTGAACCTTGTTCGAATTCAAAGGTACTTGCTTAGAGAATGATCCAAGGTTACTTCTTTTTGTTACCTTTATATTTTACTGTTTTTCAACAATACATTTGACGATGTTCATTTCGATGTAATTTGAGAGGTTTGGCTCTTTGAATTGTGAGAAAGTGATTGGCAGCTTTTCAGTATTCTGTTGAAAAAATTGGTGAAAATGAAAACTCGGTGAAATTTCGTAACAATGTAGAGCACTTTTATGACCTGATAGGAAATTATTTATTAATGCAGATTTCTTGTTCAGAAAAAGTGATTTCATTGCGACGATTACAATTTTTTTTGCAGATACCAAAATTAATGAGAATGTTGTTTGTATACACTAATTAAATTGACGAATTTCTATCAAATGTTGAAATAAAGACCTGAAATAAAATGATAGAAAATTGTTGATGAATTGTATATCGAAATTGATGCATCTAATGGGAGTAAAAACAATACTCATGGTAGTTCATTTTATGAAAGTGGAAAATATATCATTTTCATCAAAAAAATGTGAGAACTGAGTCCTTTTTTCGAAGTGTGATGACCCATACAACTGATAAATTTCCATTTCAAATATCAAAATGGATGGTGAATAAATTTTGATTGCAGGTGTGTCAGTATCGACTCATTTTACCAAAACGTCAAAAATTGCACAAAATCCTCCAGAATGTCACATTTGACTCATTTTCCCAATGTAAAAATTAACACTTTTCTTCAGAATGTCAAAATTAACTCATTTTTCTCCAGAATGTCAAAATTGACGCAATTTTTCAAAATGTCAGAAGACACATTTATCCAAGGCGTCAAAATGTGCATATTTTTCGAATGTCAAAATTCCTCATTTTTTAAAATGTTGATACTGACACATTTCTCCAGAATGTCAAAACTGATTCGTTTTCCAAAATGTCAAAAGTCAAAATGGACGCATTGTAGCGACGTGTCTCTATGGGCACATTTATTTAATGAAATGTCAGAATGGACAAAATTTTCCAGAGCGTCAAAATTGACTTTTTTTTCAAAATGTCAAAATTGCTTCGTTTTTGTCAAAATGTCAAAATTGACTTTTTTTTTAATGTTGAAATAATTGACACAATTCCCCAGATTATTAAAATTTATTTTTCATGTCAAGACGAACTTGTTTTTGTCAAAAGGTCAAAATCGACTTGGTTTAGTTAAAATGTCAAAATTGACTTCTTTTTGTTAAAATGTCAAAATTGACTTGTTTTTTTTTGTCAAAATTGACTTGGTTTAGTCAAAATGTCATAATTGACTTGTTTTTATCAAAATTTCAAAATTGACTTTTTTCGTTAAAATGTCAACATTGACTTGTTTTTTTGTCAAAATTGACTTGGTTTAGTCACAATGTCATAATTGACTTGTTTTTGTCAAAATTTCAAAATTGACTTATTTTTGTCAAAATTGACTTGGTTTAGTCAAAATGTCATAATTGACTTGTTTTCAGGGACGTACCGATAAGGGGGGAGGGGGGGGAGCTTCCCCCCCTGAGAAAATTTTTTACTTGTAAGTTGGGAAAATTGAGCAATTCAACACATCAGTTGGGAAAATTGGGCAGTTGGGAATTAGTCACTTTATCGACTGAAAATTCATCATTTTCCCAACTGAAAATGTATCATTTTTCCAAGTTGGAAATCAATAAAATTTTCACTTGTTAGTTTAAAAATTTTTCGCCCTCGCTTCGCTCGGGCATGAACAAAATCATTAATCCAACAAACTATTTCAAGTAAAAACAGTGTTGAAGAAGGCTCCTTTTATTCATTCCCCTGAAAATACTCTTGATCTGATACTCTGTGTTTTTATTCTCAATTTTACGCTCCCAAAAAAGCTTTCAACACCATTGATTGTGAATATCTAATGGCTACATTCTTACCCTCTCCCTCTCAAATTACATCAAATAAGAATTTTGAAAGCCTTAAAATAAGAAAAAATGGCTTTTTTAAGCATTAAAAATATAATTTTTTCAAAGCTTCACCCTCGCTTCGCTCGGGTATTAATTAAATCATATTTAGGTGCATTATTTGAGGCGATAGCGCCAAAAAAGGTTCCTTTTTACTCATTCTTCATAAAATTGTTCTGGTATTTCAAGTTGCATCCATTTTGAGTTGGGAATTTCATGAATTCGAGTTGGGATTTTCATGAGACCTCCCCCCCCTGGAAAATGCCTTCGGTACGTCACTGCTTGTTTTTGTCAAAATTTCAAAATTCGACTTATTTTTGTCAAAATTGACTTGTTTTTTTGTCAAAATTGACTTGTTTTTTTGTCAAAATTGACTTGGTTTAGTCACAATGTCATAATTGACTTGTTTTTTTCAAAATTTCAAAATTGACTTATTTTTGTCAAAATTGACTTGGTTTAGTCAAAATGTCATAATTGACTTGTTTTTGTCAAAATTTCAAAATTCGACTTATTTTTGTCAAAATTGACTTGTTTTTTTGTCAAAATTGACTTGGTTTAGTCAAAATGTCATAATTGACTTGTTTTTGTCAAAATTTCAAAATTGACTTATTTTTGTCAAAATATCAAAATTGACGTTTTTTTTTTCAAAATGTCAAAATTGACTTAGTCTAGTCAAAATGTCAAAATGGACTTGTTTTTTCTGATGTCAAAACTGATTCAATTTTTCAAAATGTCAAAACGGACACATTTATCCAAGATGTCAAGATGGACACCTTACCGTACTAATGTCAAAACAGATTTGTTTTTCCAAGATGCCAAAATTGATTTGTTTTTCCACTGTCAAAATCGACAAATTTCTTCTCCAAAATGTATACAACTCTCCAGGATGTCAAAATTTCAAAATGGACACATTTTTCCTACATGTTCACATGGACTCATTTATCTAAAATGTCAAAATTGGCAATTCTCCGGAATATTAAATTAAACTCGATTTTTTTTCAAAATGTCAAAATGTACTTATTTGGTAAAAAAAAAAAATTCAAAAATGACCTTATACCCCATTTTAACCATTTTGAATTTTGATGATCATTTTGTCATTTACCAAGTATAAAATTTCATCGAGTGTTGGCCTTCCAGTTCAGAAAATCCAATGTTTTCTTTCAGAGTGGCAAAATATCTAAATGGCGAGTTATGTTGGCAAAATTTTCAAACTTTTTAAAATTTTTGTAATTTTATAGATTTTTTTTTCATTTTCCTTGCGTATTTGGTTAAATTGTGAATTCAGAACAAATTGAAACCATGCGATAATTGGAAAACGAAGAAAACGAATAAGATATCTCATGATGTCGGATATTCCACTCACTATAGGAAGAAAAAATTCGCAATCAACGAGAGGCGAAGGTGAAATATAGAACAAAATGTAAATTCAGCTGTCTACTTCGTCCTTCTTCACATATCAACATTACGTGTCTCGTGTTTCTTATGAACTATACGTACACAAACATCTCGAAATAAATAATTATCGAGTACAGAGCATAACTTAACATACCGCACCGTAACAATTAAAATAGAGCATTTGTCGCCGAACCGACATAGTCTCGAACGATCTTCAAAATCGAAAAGAATTAAATTCTGGCCACGAGCCGGACTCCGAAGTGGAAACGAAAAACGAAAAGTTGGAAAATTTTTGCACATCGTCAGCCAACTATAATTAATATTAATTTCTGTATCGTACGATATCACATGGCGACGTACAAATACGACGATGATTTTTCAACTGTACGATTTTCAGAGCGAATTAGCAAACTGAAAGTTTCACATGTCGGATGAGGCCACAAACCTGCTAACTCATTTACTCGACCTAAGTTTGCACATTTAGGGAAAACTTTCGGTTTAATTTTCCGCTAATGAATCGTAATCGTTGAATTTTTTACATGATGAATAAACATTGCTAGATGTCGTCGCCATCGTACCAAGGTTTTTGTTGAGGTGAAAGCAGCCCGGAGGAGGGATGAGGAACGACGTCGGACTAAGTTTACATAAAATTAAGCTCTGATAAGATATCATGGAACAGAAAGCTTCTCGTGTAAACATCGAACGTGAATGGTATTACAAAGAAGTATACCGGAGATTTTATGGTAAAATTGTATAAAATAAGATCGAAACTCGACCGGAATACTGATACCTGTCGCGATTTTGCTGACGGTGCTCGGACAAGGTCGTAAGTCGGCCTCGGTAACCGATAAAAGCTCCGGCTCCGGTGTCAATAACCGCTCTCGACGTATTTTACATTCGTTAATTGATGAAATGAAAGTGTACCGGGGTTTCCATACGCTACGAATAGTACCTTTTCAATGTACCTCGCTTCTTTACCTCGTCAAAAGTATAAATTTTACGATCGTTTATCAACGTGATAAAAATTCGTATTGGGGAAGTTTCGGGTGTCGCGTGGTTCGCGTATTTTACGAGACGTTTCACGTGGCGATGATTAGAAAAGATGGAGTATTTTTTTTTTATAAATAGAATATTTTTCAAGGTTGTCGGCGAGTTTGCCTCGTTCAGGGTGGTACACCCTTTCGGAGCTTATCTTTTTTGATAAAACTTTATGTACGGGAGAAGAAGTCGTCGTTGGCGGAAATTTACGGTAATTTCTCACATTAATGATGTAACGTTGAGCTCGTTTTTCGCCGCGCAGCTCGGTCACACGCTCGTACCCAGTTCTCAGATAAGAAATGAAGCGTTATAAAATACGTGAGAAGACAGCAGGCCCCCCGCCCTGCGTCCCTTTACGCGGGCTCGAGAAGAACAACATATTCGAGAATAAAGGCGCTACGACAATGTAGAATTTTGTGTTGAATACGTTAGTCTCGCTAAGAAAGTATAACACCACGAATAATTAATTACGCGAATTATTTCCACATGTCAAAATACCGCCGTACCATTTAATCCAACAATCACGAACGTGTAACGTTAACAAATCGTTGTTTACGGATGATATGATTATTTTGAATGCCTAATGTAAGTACAAAATGTGTACTAGTTGGAGGATTTTCGCGGGTATTTTTCTTATTCTTGGTAGGACTCGGTGTGTTGGATTGCGAGGCGGATGCCGGTGCCAGAATGGATCGTTGGGTATGGTTTTGATGGGATTTTTTCTGTGGAATTAGGTGTTTCGTAGCGAAACGTATCGTAGGTTGAGATTAGTCGACGTGAGGAGTATGGCTGGTATGTGAGGTATTTTTTATGAAATAATAGATGGAGTAGGTGAAGCTGGTTTGAAATATGTGAAATTTTCAACGTTTATGAAGAGAATTTTCGGGTGTATTTGAAAAAATGTATACGTAATGCATTTAAAAAATTTTGAATGATCATTAGAAATTTGATTTTTCAAGTTGGTTATTCAAAAAAATTCTCATTATGCACCATACCAATATTTTTTTTAGTCCGTTTTTGATGATTTGATTGTCAAGAAGTTGATTGGAATTTTTTAAAAAGTATCTACTCTTTCATTTATAACTCAGATCAGTGAAAAGAATTTCACTGAAAACAAATTAGTGAGAAAATCACTAAAAAATTGGTAAAAATTCACTGAAAAGTCAGTAAAATTTATGAATTTGGCTGAAAAATCAGTGAAAATTTTGAACAAATCAGTTAAAATTTTTGAAAAATCATAATACAATAAATCAGTGAAAATATTCACTGAAAAGCGAGTGAAATATCTGAAATTTGCTGAAAAAACACTGAAAATTCGCTAAAAATTAAAGAATTTTGCTAATTTCTTCTGTGTTGCAATTCTGATTTTTTCAGTGTTTTTTTTTTCTCTGATTTGAAATGAGAGCGTTAGAGTTGAAAAATTGAAAAACATGATAATAATTATTAAGTAAATCGAAATTCTTTCAAATTTATGATCAAAATAGTTCCAATCATGGAGAAAAAATATATTACCTATTTTCGTGAAGAAATTTCAGAATAATATTTTAAAAATCGCCTAAATATTCTTAAGACTGAGTACTTGAAAATTCATGTTCACATACTTCAGAATAAAACTGAATTTGAATTGTTTAAAATGTTAACATTTTTCAAGTTTTGAAAAAAAAAAATTGAAAATTGCGAAAAAAAATTAATGTCTCAAAAATTATGTAGGTATCTTTAAATTTTTGAAAAGAATATAGAAATCAATTCTGTGTCAAAATACTTATAAAAAAATGCAGCCAGAATGAGTTGAAATATCGAATCCAACATACTTACTTTTTTTTAGGTACAATATTTTCAGTCAAAGTTTGTCAAAATCCGACCATTTCATCAAACCTGGTGCTATTTTATGTAAAATTTTTGAAAAATTTGAATTTTTTTGATGTTTGAACAAATTTTTTTTTTAAATTTTCGCACGATTTTCACTGATGAAACTTGTAAAAATTATAATATTCTTTCAGAATGTGATTTTGCAATACAGTAGGATCCGCTTAATGTAATCGGTTTGGGCCGAGCAGTTTCTATGCCATTAAGCGAATTATAACAATACACGGGATCAAATTTTTTCTCAAAAAAAAAAAAAAAAAAAACTGTCAAGTATCATGAAGGTGGTAATAAAACTGCAAAAAAATGTTGTTGATACAGAAATTGTTGAATTCTTTAAAAATCACAAAATTATTCAGTAGAGGTAACTGAAAAGGTGGTCAAACAGAAAAATTTTTGTAATAAGTATAAGAACTACTGATTTTTCGATTTAAAAAAAATTATTTTGAATTAATCAGCAATTAAATGATTAAAAATAGATCAATGTAGTAAGTTTAAAAGAAGAAAAAACGAATAAATTTCTTGAAAAACGTCCCCTAAAATTTTAGATGGCCAATTTTTCAGCTATCAAAAAGGGTCTATAGATTTTATCTACCGCCTTATTACTGCAACTCTTAAATAATTATGGAAAGTTAATGAAGATTTTACAAGAATGTCACAAATCATTGAAAACTGATGTCAAAATATTTTGAAACATGTGAAAATTGAATCAAAATTACTCGAAACGTGGTCAAAATTGGATAAAATATCAAAAAAATGACATATTTTGATGTAATCTGAAAAATTTTCAATAACATTAACCGGTTTCATTTTTGCTGGTTCATTACATAAAGCGGGATTTTTTGTATGTAAAAAGATATAACCGTTCCGTTCCAGCCATTTCAATAACATTAAGCGAATTATAACATTAAACGAGATTACATTAAGCGGATCCTACTGTATTTCGAAAGATTTTGGTTTTATTTGATCGATTTTTTCTTTACTTTGATAAAGCTCTCAAGGATTCACGATTCTGGCAATAATTTTTTTTCAACATTCTGAATCAGTTTCATGACACTTTTTGGTGATTTTGCGATATTTCAAGCAATTTTCAATCTTGAAAAATGATTTCAAATTACAATGTTTTTATTGATCTCTGATATATTTTTGGTCTCCCGAAGCCATTTTATGCACTTCAGAGTCAGTTTGTACCTACACCGCACCGTAAAATATTCATTTTGACATTTTTAGGAATTTTTGAACAATAATTATTGAATATCAGCATTTTTTAGAAACATTTGTAAATGGAAAAAAATTCAGTGATTTTCCAATCCATTTCGGTTTCCTGGAGCTGTTTCGGGCAATTTTTGGACCAGTATTTCTGAAAATAGATTTTTAACAGTTCTTTCGTATTTAAAGTATTTTTTATGCTGTAGGTAATTTGAAATGGTTTAAAAATTTTTGCAAGTTTGTCATCATTTGTTATCATTTACCTAGGTGAATTTAAATCGGTACTTAGTTTTGATAGTTTGAAAATAATTTATTATTAATTCTCATACGACTTGTTACTAATTTTATATTTTTTATTTGTTTGTTGCAGGTGAGTTATCAAATTTCTACCTCGAATACTTATAACTAAATGAGGAAATGAGTAAGTCATTTTTCATAATCTTGTTTGAGACTGAAAAATACAACCTTGCTTTATGAACTTAGCATGCGATTTTTCATATTTTTCCTTTCTCTCCTCCCACAAAAATCAAAAATTCAAAATTGCTTTCATTTAAATTAGATTTTTGGTCAAAAATTTTGATTTTTGAATTTTCCAATTCTTCATTACACATTTATTTTTATTTCTTCCAAAAATTCAAACGTGATAATTTAGGCTCTGTGCGAAGTTTAAAAATACCAAAATCGAATCGCAAAAATAAATAATTCCAAATATTTGAAATACCTTGATAACAAATGAAAATACCTTTTGGAGAAAAATTTCCTCTTGATTTAAATAAATGAAATCAATGAATAATTTTATTGAAGAAATCATTTGCTGATTATGAGTTGAAAATCGCTGATTTCTTATAAAAATGAATTTCAATCACCCTGTTTCATTAATTCAAATGAATAGAGCATTTTTTTACTTTTTTATTTCAAATATTTGAACTGTTTTCCCAGCTAGAAAAATTGTAGATTTTTTTTTGCTTCTCCGAAATTTTTTTTTGAAGTCCTTATTGAGTAAGAGCTGCCTCATCTATCTAACCTCAAATCAATTGAAAGAGAATTTCATTCCTTTATTAAATCGATCTTTAAATTGGAAAACTAAAAATGACTTGGGAAAAATATAGTTTGAGCTTTGCAAAGGAAATTGGCGAAGTTGCTCAAATCATCTGACTGGACGTCACCAATAGTAATTTTTCATTGATTGGAAATTTCAGAATTTTTTTATCAATTACCTATACTACAGAATTCAAATCTTCTTGAAATTTTTCGGGGAGGGGGAGAAGAGATCGAAAAAATTCATTATTGGTACGTTTCGTAGGTACGTAGAAAGTTGTAAATATGTGGTCCTTAGCGTCCGTAAAAATTCTCGTCATCAATTCTGAAGCTCGTTAAAGAAAAGAAGAGGAAAAGACTGTTGATCCCCCTTTTTTGGACTCGTGCAGAGTTCCAAATGTTTTTTAGGCCAACTTTCGATTGAAAAGTATAGATTTTTGAAATGGAAAAGAATACAGCCAATTAAACTTACTCGTATCTGAAGAATTTCCAAAATATTTTCAATGTATTTCATTTTTCGAATTTCAAAATGAAAGAAAAAAACGAAAGAAAAGGAAAACAGGAAGTGAACTTTTGACATCTAGTTTTTCACACACGATTTTTCCATATCTCGGAACCTCGAAAGAGAAGGAAATTATACACACGTTCGTCGCGTATAAATAGACCAGCCAATTCCTACCATCTTGATACGAGAGACAAAAAAGAAAAACTAATATGTTAAATGGGTTTCTGGCTGTGACGTCATCGTGCCATACAAAAGGAAAAACAGAACGCGGCTCAATGCACTGGGAAGGGCGTAGAATAAGAAAATTCCGTCAAATGCCATCGTTTCGGATGACGTATCGTGTATAGTCGGAAGTGACGAAGGTAAATGCGGAAAATTAATACCTTTTTGTAAAAGATACGCGACGAAAAAGAGGAAAACAATATCGTATAGGTATAAGGTAATCAGCGAATTGAATAGGTATACGTAGGTATACCTATAAACGAGGAAACATGTTACGATAAACTTTTCCGATTAAAGGGGGTGGTTTGAAAAAATAGGGGATTTTTTTAGTTCTTCGTCGGCTGATATCAAATTTCTTAAATCTGAGAGGCGGAAAATTCGTTTAGATTAGGGAATTTCAAAGGTATCGTGTTTTATAAACGATTAACGCCGGGTTGGTTGATGGTGCGGCTGCGGTGGCGTATAATAATGCGTAACAAACGTCGAGAGCTTGATATTGGTTCGTGATTGCCTGAAACAATGGCGCTAAGGAGCGCCTCAGAGACGACATCGGAGGCACTTATAATGAAGAGATTTTCGTATTATATGCAAACTGCGTTTAGCATCCGTAACCAAACTGGAACTAAACCGGTTGGGTATTGTGGCTGGAAAACTGGAGGCGTTTGTATACATAGTACGCGTAGACCGGAGACGGTTAACGCGGATGGTCATGCGGCCGGCGTCTGCGTCTGAGCACATACAACAAATCGACCCCGAGTAAATGGACACGCTTCTATGGACAATGCATCATTTAGAACTTGTTCACGTTTTCGCGTATCGTGTTTTATTGAACGGTTTATTTTGTACGCACGTTTTCGTCTGCCTTTTTTTTTTTTTTTTTTTTTGTGAGGATATTAAAATCTGCTAAGCGGCGTATGATTTGTTTCGATCGGACCGTACGATTATGTCTTACGTCAGTCTGTGATCTGATAACCTATTAATGAAATGCGAATTATTTATGGATTGTGGAACCGGTTAATGGGTAATTAGAATAGGACGTGTTAAGTGCATGTCGTCAAAAGTGTGCTATTTTTTGATTTTAGAAGGAAATAGAGAATGATGATTGTGGTTTTATGGAGTCTAATGGAAAGGAAAACCCGAAAAAAAATTCAAAAAACAGATTATAGCGAGATTTTCATAAATTAATTTGAAAAATAAGATTTTTGAACAAATTTCTCTCGAATTTTGGAGGATTTTTTTGAATGCTTTTTGAACTTCAATTTTTCATGAAAATTTCCTCCACCGTGCTCAGGCAAGACTTCCATCTTATTTTTTTTTGAAATCGAAATTACCAGAATTAGGTTTGGTAGGTGCTAAAAAATTGATGAAATTTCACTACCAGCCTGCCAATTAATGTAAAACTATGCAAATAGGGAATTTTCATTTCTGAATTGAAATTTCTCATGGGTGGGGAGACTAAACTTTTATAATTTTTTGAGAAATTTTTAGTTCAACTGATTACAAATTCAAGCAATGGCGTTGAAAGATTTTTGAAGGCAGGTACAGAGATAGAATAGAGACTTGGAATATTGGACACCAGTCTGGAAGGAAGGAAAAATGAGCCTTTTATCGCGCAGTGACCCAATCAAAAAAATTAATTTCATTGTAATTTCGTTCATTCCTGAGCAAAACTTTTAAAAAATTGGATTTTGATGCCAGAAAATACATTTTCTCGCTGAATTCTTGGCCTCAAGAGAGTGAAGGGTGAGAATTTCAGAACCCCCTTCAGTTTCACATTTGCAAAATTTATTTACTAAATTAGTAAAATTTACCGAAGTCTTGGGAGTTTTTCTACTGATTCCAAAGATGAGTTTTTAAAACACCAATTGAATCCCTTGAATGAAAAAAGTAATATTGAATCAGTGAAGATGACTTGAATTTTGGTAGTTTTCTAAATAATTCGGAATTTTTTTTCACTACATGAATCGGTAAAGTTGATATTTTTTATAGTATATTATTTAACATTGTTCATAAAGATTCTAACAATTTCATTCCAAATTCTGACTTCAAACCAGTGAAAATTTACTGATTCAAATTACGAGATGTCCAGTTGCCTACGTACAATTGCCATGGTTGGGGAATGAGCGTGGCAAAATTCTTCAACTTTTTAAAAATTGATAAATTTTGTGCCTACCTAAAACCTTTCAGATTATTTTTGGGTGATGAAATATTTATATGTTCAGTTCGATTTTGTGTGTATGTATTTGATAAATTTCTATTTTTAAACATTTTCGTTAAATTCGTTCAAAATGTCTGTATTTTGTGTTTGAAATTTTTTTTTTCAAGAATGTATTTTTTCTTCATTCGTTGGTATTAAATTACCCCCCCCCCCTAAAGTTTAATGGTTTTTGCATTTCTATTTTTTGCTCTAAATATTAATGGAAAAATCCATCTTTGGTCTAATAGTATTTTTTTTGATATTGGGAATTCTATTTTCTAAAATTTTGTCCTGATTTTGCTGGAGCCAAATTTAAAAGACCGATCAAATTCACAGCTTGAAAGCTTTTGAAAACGAGAGGAGGAGACAATTAAATTTTATTAGTCGAGGAAAATAGGAGAAAATTCAAAAATAGCGAAAATAAGTATAATTTTTTCAAATCCAGCAGACACCTTGTTGTTTTTGATTTTGAGATCGATCAACATATCGATTTTTACCCTAAATTAGGGAAATATTCCAGTTTCACACGTAATCCCTAGTTTTTTGATTTGATGTTCAATTTACGTTCCAATTCCCATGTTTATTTTTCATTAGCCATGCTACCTGAGCCGACAAAACGTAGGTAAAATATTCTTCGTTGAGATTTATTTACCTACTCATTTGTTTCAAGCAAATGCGAATTTACGTGTGTTTTTAGTGCGTGCTAACACAGCGTTTTAGACGTAGTATTGTTTATTTATGCGGTTAATTAATTTACATAAATCAGGATTCGAAGATTCGAGTTTATGAATTTTTCCCCGGAGATATTCGTTATGAAAAACGATACTTTTGCGTATCTCGATTGCAAATAAACAAAGGAGGGTGGAAAATTGAATAAAATTATTTTGCCAGTGTGTATCTGAAATGGAAGGAGTGAAAGGATTAGGGTGCGTTGTAGGCGTATGGGACATTTTGGTGTGTTGTAAGGAAAATTGAAAGTCGTACCTACAAATTTTTTGGAAAATTGTTCACATTATCAAGCACGTTTCAACTTTCTTTTGACAGTATCTTCATTTTTTTATCAGCTCGAAGTTGAATTTGAAAAATCAAAAATTTTCTCAATTTTTTTTGTTTTTTTCTTATTTTTAAAAATGTGAAATTCTACCCTTTTCAACCCCTTTCACAATTTATTCAATTCCAAATCTCGATTATACCTGCATACCTTCCCTTCAGGAACACGAATAAGATTGGTAATGAATTCGTGAGAAAATTTGTGATCAGAAATTTTGAAGACGTGAAACTCGTTAAACCGTCTCAAATTTTTAAATCTTCCAGACGCGGACTCTTTGGCTTTTTCATTTTTTTAGTAGATAACTAAGTATTTTCAGCAAAAAAAATGATAATTTTGATATTTCCGGGATCGCTAGTGTTCATTCGTGGAGTACGTTTTATTTTTGCAAATGGATTTTTTCAACCCCTACGAAAGTGCTGAACTATCTTTGTCATTGGTGTTAATAAAATTGCCTAATCGGTTTGCCGTAAATAAATATCATCACTTATCTGTTCCAATGTTATTCCGGTATTGGGAAAATAATTTTTTTTTTCGTTTTTTGACCTTTTTTTTGTTTCGGTTTTTGGAAAAATGGAAAAAATATACATTTTTGTTTTCATTTTTGGTTCTTTTTCATTTCGGTCACGATTCTCTCAAATTTTTTTCCTAAAAACAAAAAAATAAAAATAAAAAAATCTGAAAAACTTTTCAATTTTTTTCTGGAAGGTACATGGAAAAATAAGAGATTTTTATGAAACTTATCTCAAAAAGTCTATCATAATGAGAAAAAATTCTGATAAAAGTTTTGGACTTCTCACGTAAATATTTTTGGGCCGGGAAGGAGGGAGGGGGCGGGGGAAAAATTTGTTTTTCAAATATTATCACAATCATTTTCTGAAAAAAAAGGCTACTAAATCTATTAAAAAAATTTACAAAATGGCCGCTCAAAATTGTTCAGAAGCCATAATTAAGTTGACAAAAAATGGCTCAAAAATTTCGTGAGTTTTTTCAATTCTTCATTATCAATTACGAAAAAAATGCAAAAATTTTTATTTACTGGTGAATATCGAAGAAATAAATTAAATAATTTTTGAAAAACAGATTTTGCATCCCCCCCCTTAAAAGTAGTGTTGAAGATGCTTATCGTGTTGTACCCTTTGGGTTTTCCCTTTGTCCAGGTTTTTTAGAAATGATTTTCCATTCTTGATAAAAGTGGTTTGGTATGTGTAATTTTCATCAAATGTGGCAAATCTTTTCTTAAAAAAATTTCTTATCTAAAATTTTGTTTTGAAAAAAAAAATGAATTTCGATTATAGCTTTTGTTTGTTTTTCGCTCGGCCCCCCTCCTCCTCCTCCTCCTCCTCCTCCTCCTCAAGAAAAAGGAAAGGTTTTTTTCATTGTAGTATCCAATTTAAATAAAATGTCTATTTTCAAATTTTGCTGGAACGTATATTCTTTTTCAAATAAGTACATAATTTCTGATATTTTTCCTGTAGTTGGAAGAATTAGCAAACCTACATTTTTCGATTTGGAATGGGCAATGGATCTCAGTTTCAAATCACGCTGTGTAATTATATTTTTTTTTCAAATCTTTTGAAAACCATGGTATCTATCGGGCATAAAAATCATGAAAAACATGAAAATAGCATGCAGTTTAATCATTTCCCGCAAAAAGCGTGAATTTTCAACATTTCCCTCTCAATTTTTAAATTGAAGAATGGCTTTTACATCATTTTTCAACTTCATTTTTTTTATGAAAAAAATTCTGTCCTCGCTTCTCTCGAGCAGGGCTTAAACATTAATTCGGATTCGAATAAAAAAGACCAAATAAGCCAAAAAACGATGGCTCAGATTCAAATAAGAAAGATCAAAATTCAAATCAAAATGAAAATGATCTGATAGCTAATAATGTCAAAATTAGAATATTTTCGATAATTTAGAGTGATGATTAAAATAATTACGATGATTTACCGTAATTACCGAAATATTTACGGTAATTTTTAAAATTATTTACAATCATTTACAGTAATTTTTGAAATACTTATGATAATTTACCGTAATTACTGAAATATTTGCGTTTACGGTAATTAATCGTAATTACTTAGAATATTTGCAATAATTTACCATAATTACTGAAATTAGGGTAATTTACCGTAATTATCAAAATTTTTACGAAAACACGGTGTCTATACCGGGCATAAAAATCATGAAAAACATGAAAACAGCATGAATTTTCATTTTCTCAATCCAGTAGACTGGACACCATAATATGAAAACTTTTCAACAAAATTTTTAAATAATTTTTTTACTAACATTTCCGAATAACTCACTATTTCCAGTTTCCACTCAAACTTCCAAAACATTCGCGAAGTTTCTAAAAACAAAAACTCCCTGTTCCATATTTTACACGAATTTTCGTCGTGTTCGTCGCATCACAGAGGATTCCATGAAACTATTAGGAAACATGATGGGTGTAATCTCATAAATAAAACTTTGATTTGTACGACTGGAAGTGGCTCGGTATAGAAACCAGGAACTTTTTTCAATATTCACCCCCGTCTACGACCCAAATACAGGAAATTTCATAAATCACCGCACGGACCACCGATAGAATATGTAATCCCATCTCGAACACTATGTTATCGCTGCTTGTAAACTGGAACCGCATTTGTGTAATTTTTACGGCAGCCCATCGTGATAACTCTAAACGTGTAGTAGGTACCTATCGAGAAATGTGGAAGGGGCGATGGGAACATCGTGTATTCGGGGTACGTTTGGAATATAAGGTGGAAAAAATGCTTGCCAAGTTTCGATAATATAACTTGCTCGAATGAATCTATCCGAAAGTAATTACTAAGTATAAGAGGGTGTACTCGTTCACGCGAAATATTTTCGAACAGATTGAACTATTCGTTAATTTGCTCATCCGAGCTTGCCTATTTATTTATACCGAAAAAGACGTATTTATTGAGAAATAACGATAACGGGGTTACATTAGAGTAGAGTTTATGCACAAACGAAATCAATAACCATACGAGATGCCCGAGACCGAAACCTTATTAGAAAAATTTTCCATAGGAAATTCGAGTTTGAAATTGTGTTTACTTGCGAATCGTATCTACGTAGAATTTCTCTAGAGCTTTTTAAACTGCGCGCAATTCGTCGTCGGTTTTTTGTGGAAGATTTGTGAAAACGTCGAGATTTCTAGACGGTCAAGCAGGGTCTTCGAGGTAGGAAAAAAAGCAACGCGACGATGTTCATTTCGCCCTGTCTGGTGGTATTTTGAAGTATTCGCGTTGAATATTGAACATCTTGATTACGGCGAGTTGAACATACGACGGCGAGAAAATTGAAACGGTACGTTATTTTAATTGAATTTCGGTTCTCGTTTGGCGGTTAAGTAGTGAAATTTCGATGAAATTTGGCCTTAATTTGAGAAGCTTTTGTGGTTCTCTTAAGAATACTTGGAATTGATAATAGGGGTTATTTTGGTAGCTTTATTGTATCGGATATGGTATCGAATGAAGGTGTAGGTGCTTTGTGATTGGCTTATAATTGAAGGAGAAATTGCCTCTCGGAGCTAAATTCAATATTTTATATTAACGCAGGTGAACTTTGGTAGAATATCAAAATTTTATGTACGAAATATAATATTTTTTTATCGTAAATCGAATCGAATGATGAAAGTTATAATGAAAATTATACCGATATAAAAATATAACGGAATAAAACCCCTTTACGATATTGAACATAGGCAAAATATTTACATAAACTTTTCCGAGCACTACGTGTTGAACATAATAAAATACGTAAACGGTTACGGATTTCTCTTTTGAACCGAAGTCGTCTACGTTTTGTTGGGACAGTTTCAGAAAATAAACTATTCGTACCGGCGCACGATCCGGGGCTGTAAAGTTATCTGGTCGAGAAGTTCCCGAAGTGCAGTTTTAAGAAAAAGGTATCCGGATTTTCATAAATATTCCACTTTCGGTTTCCAAAGATATTTCTAAACATCTCTATCTAAAGTTCGCCAACTTGTAAATATTTTCAAGGTTGACCGAAATGTTTCCAAATTAGCAGAAGTGGTTTGGAATTATGAAAATTTTCGGATCGGTACCGAATGTTTCAGTTGTCTTGGTTCATCGAGTTTTAGTGTGGGTTAAACCGCACATGTGTGAGAGGTTGTCGACTTTGGGAGATTTGACAGAGATGAGTTAATTTAATATTGCGTAGAATTTCGGTGGTGGTTTAGAACTTCGATGTTTGAGATGGATTCTTGTAATTCGAAGTGTTTTGAGATGTGAAAAGATTTGTAAAAAGATTTATATTTTGGTAGCTCGAATATCTGAAATTTGAAATTGAAGTATTGAGTTTTTGTCAATGGACCTCTATCGACTTACTGAATCATGGTGTCTCCAGGGCATGAAAATCATGAAAATTAGGGAAACCATGAAATTAACACGAATGCCGGTGTAGTGGCATTAAAACATGAAAATCGCATGCATTTTAATCATTTTCCACAAAAAACACGAATTTTTCAATATTTTTCTCTTACTTTTTAAATGGAAGAGTCGCTTTTAAATCATTTTTCAAGTTCATTTTTATAAAAAAAAAATTTCTGCCGTCGCTTGGACTTGAACATTTATTCGCCAGATTCGAATAAAAAGATCAAATTTCAAATCTAACGAAGAATAGAAATAACCCAAAAAAACGATGGCTCAGAGTCAAATGAGAAAAATCAAAATTTAATTTAAAATGAAAATGATCTGGCGAATAATGTCATAATTGGAATATTTACAATAGTTTAAATGATTATTGGAATATATACGGTAATTTACCGTAATTATCAATTATTTACGATGATTTACTGTAATTATTCGACTATTTACAGAAATTTACCATAATTACTGAAATATTCGCAGTAATTTACCGTAATTATCAAACTATTTACGTTAATTTACGGCAATTATTAGAATATTTACAGTGATTTATTGTACTTATCAAAATATTATTATTATTTACCGTAATTACTGAAACATTTACGGTAATTTACCGTAATTATTGAAACATTTACGGTAATTTACCGTAATTATTGAAACATTTACGGTAATTTATCGTAATTATTGAAACATTTACGGTAATTTATCGTAATTATTGAAACATTTACGGTAATTTACCGTAATTATTGAAACATTTACGGTAATTTATCGTAATTATTGAAACATTTACGGTAATTTATCGTAATTATTGAAACATTTACGGTAATTTACCGTAATTATTGAAACATTTACGGTAATTTACCGTGATTATTGAACCATTTACGGTAATTCACTGCGATTACTGAAATAATTAAGGTAATTCACTGTAATTACTGTAATTACTAAAACATTCACGGTAATTTACCGTGATTACTGAAATAATTACGGCAAATTACCGTAATTACTGAAATAAGTACGGTAATTGTTAGAATATTTACAGTGATTTATCGTAACTATTAGAATATGTATGATGATTTATCGTAATTATTAAAATATCACTATTATTTGCCATAATTACTGAAACATATACATTACTTTACCGTAATTACCAAACCATTTGTGGTAATTTACCATGATTACCGAAACATTCTCGGTAATTTACCGTAATTACCGAAACGTTCGCGGTAATTTACCGTAATTATTAAATATGTACAGTAATTTACCGCAATTACCGAAACATTTAAGATAATTTACCGTAATTACCGAAACATTTACCTTTTTGATAGTTTATAGTAATTTGAAACATTCGCGGTAATTCACCGTAATTATTAAATATGTACTTACAGTAATTTACCGCAATTACCGAAACATTTAAGATAATTTACCGTAATTACCGAAACATTTACCTTTCTGATAGTTTATAGTAATGTGAAACATTCGCGGTAATTTACCGTAATCATCAAACATTATCGAATTTACCATAATTACAAAATATTTGCGGTAATTTACCGTGATAATCAAAATATTTACAGTCAATTTACGTAATTATTAAAACATTTACGATAATTTACTATAATTACTGAAATATTTAGGGTAATTTACCGTAATTACCGAAACGTTCGTGGTAATTTACCGTAATTATCGAAATATTCAAGGTGATTTACCGTAATTACCGAAACATTTACGATAATTTACCGTAATTACTGAAACATTTACCTTTACGATAGTTTATCGTAATTTGAAACATTCGCAGTAATTTACCGTAATTATCAAGCATTATCGGTATTACCATAATTACGAAATATTTGCGGTAATTTACCGTAATAATCAAAATATTTACAGTAAATTGCCGTAATTATTAAAATATTTGCGATAATTCAACATAATTACTGAAATATTTACGGTAATTTACGGTAATTATCGAAATTTTTACCGTAACATGGTGTTTTCTTGGCATGGTAATCATGAAAAACATGAAAATAGCTCGAATTTTCATTTTTTTTTTTTTTAAAAAAAAATCCAGTAGACACCATGTCAATATAAAAAAATCTGATTGAATGAATTTTCCACAACAAAAAAATGAACGAATAAATAAATGATGGCAATTAATTTCCAAGCTGTGAACTGTTGTTT
Source organism: Pseudococcus jackbeardsleyi (assembly GCA_038380155.1). Classification (NCBI taxonomy): domain Eukaryota; kingdom Metazoa; phylum Arthropoda; class Insecta; order Hemiptera; family Pseudococcidae; genus Pseudococcus; species Pseudococcus jackbeardsleyi. Next base: position 38,476,318 of record CM076241.1, read on the forward strand.
CTTCAATGTTGGTAATGAGTTGTAGTCACCAGCACTTTTTTTTTTTTAATCCAATTTAAGGCACTCGTGTCACCGTACACCCATTACAAACTTACGAAGAGTTTACATAAAATCAAAACACGCCGAACTCCGGAGTATAAAATTAGGTGACAATGTTGTTGAACTCTTGGACAAAACCTGGAAGTTGAAACACCGCAATCTTACGCTCGCATACGTTTTAAAAATAATTTGGAAAAAATACTTGCACCTATGTTCACTGTTCAGCCTGCTACGTAGTACGTACATCTTCGTCATCATCCGAGACATAGAAAACGTGTGAGAACCAGCTGCACAAGCTCGTAAAATTGGCCACACAAATTACACATACGACGGTACGAAGACGACGCTGTATTCCAAAATCTCTTCGCCGGCGTTCCATAATGAAGACTTTAGGAAATTACACGTATCGCGATGTCAACCCGTACAATCATAAATTAGACGTGGACATGTATTCGGCGTGTGGTTGGCTGCGGTAATTGTTATCATGTTTTCAATTTCCTTGTTTACATTTGTTCGGCTCATTTATGGGGAAATGATAATTTACCTTTGAGACGAGTGGGTGAACATTAAATTTGGCTGAAAGTTTTGTTCAAATTTCTTAGGTGTAAGGTCTTTTGTAAGGAAGTTGGATCAAAATAGTGGGAGTGTGTAGGAAATCATAGGAAGGGGGGCGATACTTTGATAGATGGCTGGAAATAAGATAATATTTGACGTTGGAATAATTTCGTTTGGAAAGTTTTGCGGGCTACTTAAGCGGCTTACGTTTGTGTGAATAATGGCGATGATGATGGTGTAACTCGATGTACCTTTAATTGTATTTAGCTTCGAGATGGGTTTACCGTCGACACGGCGTTGTCCAGTGTAGGTGGAAAGTTTGTAGTTCAACGTTGGTTACAGTTTGGTGGTCTGTTGATGGTGGAAAGATGAACGTATCGAGTATGAAAAATGACACCGCAAAGGTAAACAGGGATTCTTGGGTCCGGCTTTGAAAAAAGAATAAGAAAAAATAAATCACCCAGATCGCTTAACGCCTGCCACATTTAACGTCTATAATTTTCGACCAATAAGTAAACACAAGCGGAATGTAAATGAGATAGTGATTCGCGTTTGAAAAATGAACCTCACTCGGCGAAATGATTGATTATTTTTTTTCTCGTCTCGCGAGATATGAACGGATCGTTTCTGTTTTTATACGTAAGACGAGTCTGGCCAGCGAAAGCTCTTTCAAGTTACCAAAGTAACTCGCTAGTTTGGTAAGAAGCACATGGTTTTGGTCAATCGTACGTGAACCGGTATGTGCTCAGATGAGATTTTGAATCTACGAACAATGACCTGAAAAGTACGCATACGATGGTCGTATGGATTGTCTCGAAAGAACAGGATATGTCACCTTTTAGGTACAATGACAAGCTTCCATTTTTGCCCGCACCATGTTTGCTGTGTTCCGGTATGTAGCTTCTATAGTTTATTTCGAACTGACCACGACCTACTAACGGTCGCCGTGATCGATTGCATTCAACTTGGTCATTTTGTCTTAAGGCCAAGCCGCACTATGACATGCGTTCGAAAAATAACGCCTATTATGAGTATAATAATTATCGCGGAAGATCGGTTTTTAAAAATTCCTTGGCGGTGTGTTCGCTGGGCAAGCAAATTCGACGTAAATGTAATCATTTCAATTGTTCGCGTATTAACGAGTTGTGCGATTGCGGAGTCGTCTATGCGAAGTGAGTTTTATTTTTTTCGTCTGCGGGGTTCGTAAATGGGTATTTTTCAAGTGTGGTTTTGTGGTGTTGGTGGATTTTTATTTGTATGTTTTGTGCGTGGTGATGGTAATTTTACTCGTATAGGGAAGTATTCGAGTTCGTGTGATTTTTAGCTAAAAAGGGGGGGGGTGTCGAAGTGAAATTTTGAGATGAGACGCAAAAATATGTAAATTGAAAGCATAATATTGTGAAAGAACTTCATGATCAAAATTTCATGAGATGAAGTTCATTTTTCGTATTTTGAAAAATTTTTCAAGTTTGAAAATTTATGGATTTTGATCTAGTCGACGAGAAAAGCTGAAATTTTGTAAATACTCTATTTTCGATCTCTGAAATCGAGTGAAGGCGGTTTCGAGACGTTTAGAAGACTCCAGAAGATGTTTGGATTTTCGAGTTCTGGAGAGAAGTCTATATAAATGGTCCGTATGAAATTTGGCTTTGAACTCAAAGGTGCGAATTTCAAGAAATGTTGAATTTTCTCCAGCATTGGGAAATTCCAGAATTTTCTGGTGGCTTCAGAAAATCTTGAAACCGCTTCAAATCGATTTGGAAGATCGAAAATAAATTTTGATTAAATTAAAAATTTTGTTGAGAGAGAAAAATGTGGAGGGATCATTATATCTATTAATTTGGCATTTGGATAAAATTGTAATATCTGAAGAAATGTTGTATTAAGATCATAATGGAAATATTACGAGTCATAAAATTAATAAAAAAAAATGTAGAATTTTGATAAAATTGAAAAGTTTTGTAAAACTTGGAAAATTTGTGTATATAAAAACAAAAGTGTCTTAACATAAAAATTCTTTGGTTGTGTTTTGGGCTGAAAGTTCTTGTTGGTCCTGTTAAGGTCCTGTTTTGGGGCTTTTTCAGTGAAAAGTCCTGTTTTGCAACAATTTTGAGATCCCACCAGCCGAGGGATGATACAGGGTGTCTGAAGAAATTTCAACTTTTGAATGCCTTTTTCTTTAAAAATTTTATTTTCCAACAACCTAGAAAATTTATATTTCAAAGTGAAAAAATCGTCTTTCTCATTTATCAAAGTGATGATCTTCATTTCAATTTTTAAAAATGTTTGGTTTTTTTGGTAGGGAAATCAGAAAACGACTTCTTAGATATTGTTTTTTTTTGGAAGTTGGAACAATACACGAAAAAACACGAATTTTACCTAATGAATGAAATTTCTGATTCTGGTAGCCCTTTTTTCAAAAATTTTCGCAATCGCTTCCCTCGAGCTTGGTAAATTTACAAATTGTTTCTGTTCAAAATTATGAAAAAATTCTTCTCTTCTCTTCACGTTCAACTCAAACAATTTAATATTTCGAAACGAAAAAATTTGTCCGTTTAAAATGCGTGTGATTTTTTTGGGGTGGGGAGGGGGTGGTAGGGATGCAATATTTATCAGACCTTATTCTTGAGTTTTTAAAATAAATCAGGGATCCCGAAGGGAGGGGTCTGGTCCCTCCGGCTCCAAAAATTTTTAAAAAAGTAGCTCCAGCTCCGGCTCCGAAACTTTTTTTAAAAGTCCCTCCGGCTCCAGATTTGGCTCCGGATTTTCTTTTGAAGTCCCTCCAGCTCCGGCTCCGCTCCGGGATCCCTGAAATAAATTTACACTAATTTCTTACAATTATTGAAAACAAAAATTTTTCGAAAATCGTTTTCTTAATAGGTTTTCAATTTTTTAGTGGAAGGTGTTGAGGATTTATTTGTACCGATGTCTAAAAGGTCCTGTTGAAAGTCCTGCCTTTTTTTGTGGTCTATAAGATGACGCAATTAATTTTTCCAAAAAAAATCTTACTGAGTGTAATCAGTTTTCTGTTGTTTTTTCAAAATTTCAAATTCGAGACTTAGTCCTTTCTGCGATATGTGGTTCAAATGCAATATTGTAAATTAAAAATTCAATAACTATTGAAAATTTAAAAAAAATATTTTCCAAAATATTTCAAAAATTTGTTTAATGAAAGAAATACTTATTATTTTAGTAGTGAATATAGAAAAAAATATTTTAAAACTTTAATTTTTGACCGAAATATTTGTGAAAAATAACTGATTTTTAATGAAAATTATTTCCCTTGTTCAAAAGTTCAAAACTTCTTCAAATTTGACATTTTTGGTTGTGATCTCATTTTATAGAAATTGAAAAATGTGATCAGGGTTGGAACTATCAGGGGAGGGGGTCAAAGAGAGGAAAAATATTTTTCAGGCTAAATGTTTTTATTGCTTGATTTTCTTCGTATGGCCCTTATCGACCCTAGATTTCTAGCGTTTTTAATTAAGTAGGCATTTGATGAATAAATACCTGACCAGAAATTATTATCATTATTGAAGATCTTGAGATATCACTTATCTAAAGTAGTATATTCATGCCACTGATGCCACTAAATAAGGAGTGAAACTTTGTATTTTGAGATTTTAAATTCTATTCGATAATATTTTGAAATTTTCTTATGGTGATTAATTGTATACTACAATATTGTGAACATCGTGTTCGGAACTGGCGTAACTTGACTGAATATTATTTGGAAATTTTTCGTAATGATAACTTATTTCGTATCTATCATCTTGATATTTGTGCAACCTGCTGTTTCTCTAGGGGGTTGCCCCTACCGCAAAGATCTTTCGAAGATTAACAAAATCCATGAAAATCACGTGAAACTTGGAAAAGAGCAAGTCAGTTCAAATCAAGCCAATTTTGTGAATCATTGCTTACAACCACATAAAGATAATCTGAAATTTTTCGAAAATAGATACATGGAGCGACATTTTATCGATACCCAACCCTATTACAAAAAGCTGCGTAAGAATTACATCGAAAATGTGAAATGGCCGAAATATATTTCAGAAAATCTTGAAATTCCTCAGTATAATTCAACGCCTTATTCTTCTTTGAACGAGTATCAGAAGACTGCCGCCAAAAATAAATTTTTATTAGATGTGCAAATCGATCGAACTGAGCGATGGTCTTTGTTTCTGAACTGGTCCCTACAATATTCAGAGGAATGGAAAAAATATTATGGTGAATTGATGCGTTTTTATTTGGAGCTTCGTGATGCCATAAAATCAGGTTTGACGACTGAAGTCTTCTGTAAATGTGTTCTGTCTCCGTGGCACCTTACTACACCAATTACACCGCCAAAAAATTACGATCTTGGTGATCTGTTCACTGAATTTTACCGTGTGACTAATACTAAGTACGTTGCTGAAATGTGTGGGAAATTACTTAAACAGGCTGTGATTTAAGATTATAATGAAGTATTATTTTTAAACGAAATTTTACATAACTTCTTTTGGGTCCAATTTTTAATAAAGGTTTTTTTTATTGGTGTCCCTCTTTCTTTAGGTTTTATTAGTTCATTTGAAAAATGTTTCTGATTCCAGAGATTCAGGAAACTGAGATACTCGATTACTTTGGAAATATTTTACTACTTTTTTTTTTTAGAAAAATCTATTTTGGTTATGCTTAGTTTTTATCAAAAAGTTACTTTGGGATTATTTACATCCAAGTCAAAAATGTCACCCAATTTTTTTTTTACTCTTTGATTTTTTTTACAATTACTTCTATTTGTTTTTTTGTACCAAGTGTTGTTTTGCTCATTTTGCGAGATGAATTTAATTTCTCATCCTTCTTTTTGGGCAAATCATTCAATTTTTCGATAAATTTGATCTTTTTAGTGAGGACTTGTTAACCTTAAAAAGTATACCTATTCAGCAGGTTTTGAAAGTATTGAAAAAGTGGTGATTTTGAACATGGGTTGTAAAATTGATGAAACAGCAGCAAATTTAGTCAAAATTACGAGAAAAAGTTGAAAAATTGGGGAAAAAACCTAAAAAACAAAACATTTTTGAAAAAATTTCAAAAACTGTTACTTTTGATGATCATAAAGACTGCAAATTTTTCATAAATTGGCTTTCTTTTTGATCACCAATGGTTTTTATTAATTTTTTCAATTAATAATTGTTTAGTAGGGTGATTGTGATTAGGCTTCCCACCGAAAAAATTTGTCAGTTGGTAGCACTGGTCGAGAGAAACTTTGCTAAAAAAATTTTCCAAGATAACAAAGTATAGCTCCCTCTACAAATTCCTATTTAAAAAAATTCAATTTTCTGAAAAAAATTGTTTCATGTTTTGGTACACTTTGAACGTCCGCGGTTTTCTCCCATGAGCTTTTTTGTCAAAAAGTGTAAAAATCTTTTTTGTTTGTCTTTATGGGATCTACCTACGCAAGAAGCTTGTTGGTGGGAAGCCCAATCACTCGTAATTTTGTCCATTTTTATTACATTTTAGGTCACTTTCTTTTATTTATTTATTTATTTTTTTTACAATTTTTACAGTTTTTTTGAAATGTTTATCTTATTTAAAATTCTGTTTATTTTTTTCAAGAACTTACAATGATTTTCTACCCATAATTTTGTGATTTCACACATCTGCAATATTTTCAAGTCCTTCACGTACCTTTAGAAAAATTTTGAAAAAATGTTTATAAAAGTTACTCTCATTTCAGGCATCGGACGGCGGTTACTTTAAAGTAACTTGGTTCGTTTTTTCAAGCTTGGTTACTTTTGGTTACTTTTTTGGCTGAAAAGTTACTTTTAGTTACTTTTTCAGCTCCAAAGTTACTTTTTTCGCTCAACTCGCAAAAAAAAATGGCAATGAGGTTATAAATCTCTTGTTTTTGTTATCATTTTTTCATTTCTGAAACTCATACTGAATTATTTTCGATGTTTCGGTAATATTAATTACTTTCACGAATTTTTGGCTTCTTATTCGTATTTTTCTGAATCTTCCTGCTCATAACATAACTTTATTTTCATTATAAAATTCGTGACTTGAATATTGAATTGAAATATTTATTTCAATTCAAAAATCTGGAATTTCGAACAGAAATAAAATGATAAAAAATAATTACACTTTGACTTTAATTAATAATGTTCTATAGTTTGGTTTTTTATCAAGATTAAATTTAAAAATCGTAAATTTTGTGATTTTCAGTGATTTTTAGTGATTTTTTTTGTTTTAAAATTAAGTTCAAAGTCAAATTTTCGTGATTTTTCGGTTTTTTGTGTTTTTCTTTGTATTAAAATAAAGTCAAAGTCCAGTATTCGTAATATTTTATTTAAGATTTTTGAATTAAAATAAATATTAAAAATCACGAAAATTTGACTTTGAACTTAATTTTAAAACAAAAAAAAAACTGAAAATCACAAAATTTACGATTTTTAAACTTAATCTTAATAAAAAGAAACAAACTTTAAAGTCAAAGTGTAAGTAATTATTTTGTGATATTTCATCTCTGTTTGAAATTTCAGATCTTTGAATTAAAATAAATATTTCAATTCAAGTCACGAATTTTATAATAAAAAATAAAGTTATGTGATGAGCAGGAAGATTCTGAAAAATAAGAAAGAGGACAAAAATTCGTGAAAGTAATTAATTAGGTTCGTTCGAGCGCTTTATAAGATATGAAAAAAAGATATGAAATTCATAATTTTTTTGTTTACGTTAACCAAAGGTGCGTTCTCACCAAATGCCAATGGTGTAAAAATAAATGGTTACCTATCATTACTTTTCTAAAACTTCACATCTTTTACAGTAAAATTGATAAAAATTGAAAGGTGTAGTTTCGTGTATTAATTTCTAAATGTTTAAACAATAATTTTATCGACAATAAACAAATTCTGCAACGAAATATCATCGAAAAAATGGTAATGAAATTTTACGTACATAAAGTGAATAGTAATGGGTATCCCTTGTTAGTGGAGATGCACCCTGAGACTTTCCAAAAATTATGAATTTCAAATCTTTTTTTCATATCTTATAAAGCGCTCGAACGAACCTATTATTATCGAAAATAATTCAGTATGAGGTTCAGAGATGAAAAAATGAAAAGAAAAACAAGAGAAAGAATCGAACGAATTTATAACCTCATAAATTTGGGCTGCGGAACGTCTCCTATTTTTTTTGAACTCGATTTTCTCATTTTCCCGGATCGTTATCTTTTTTTCTCTCTTCGCAGCTTCGGTAGTGAAATTACAGAGAAAAACACAAGTTTGAAAAAAAAATGGGAAGGTGAGGGGTATTAATAATTTTTTAAAGGCAAAAAGTTGAAAAATTATCTACTTTTTCACAAAAAATTGATTACTCTTTCACAAAAAATTGGTTACTTTTTTCAGAAAAAAAGTTACTTACTTACTGAAGTTACTATTTTTTTTCAAAATTTTCGTCCGATGCCTGTCATTTAAAGCAATGAAAATAATATACATACCTATACAATACGTTTTTCAACTCGTCAAATACTTATTACAAGAGTCCATCCAAGTATCCGGTCCCTAACACGTACTGGGTAATTTTTGTGTATTTTCGTTTCAAGCCATCCCCAGAGATGCTTGAAAATAGACCGAAGAGAGGCCTACAGCGAACGTGGCATTCCCGAGCACATTATCCAAGCTGACGTCTGGGCTTAGATTTTCTTACGGATGAAAATACTGTTTAAATTGGCCCCAAGTATAAAGTAAAATGTATCCGAGCAGGTTAACCGGGGAATATAAAAACTATATCTCAGCTATAAGCTCATTAAAGCTGGATATAACACATTACCTACAAGTTTCTCTTCTTCTTTTTTTTTACCACGACAATTTTTTTCCTTTTTGTTGAACTTTACAGTCACGAGGTTATTTAACACGACGACAACGCGTTAATTAAATTTCGCACTCGGAAAATTTTTTTTCGCTGGCTAGACGCGAAGAATGGTGGAAGGGAGGTTTGAATATTGCATAGAAATAGACTGTGTGTATATTTGGAAAGGCAGGTATACAAAAGTGGTAGACTGGGGTAGAAATATATGACGCAAAAGGTTTGTGTCGTATCTTTTTCAATTAAAAAGTACGTTGTAGTGTCTGATGCGCGATATCATTTCACGATGAAAGTGTCCCGACGGGCTTTTGTTCGTGTGTTGCGTTATGTTACGAGGGTTTTTTTTCGTCGTCGAGTAGACGAGATTTTGAGAATAGGGGGAGTGATGCGAAGTTCAGTTCGTTATTTTTATAGGTTCAGGTACGCGAGACTTTGCGAAGTGTGTATCGAATAGGGTTGAATCGGCCAGAGGTGTAAGTCAGCTGACTTTTTGGTGGTTTTTTTTTTTATATATAAATCACACGCACACCCGCAAGATATCCTTGAAAATGCGACGAAATGCTGAAATGTCAAGGATTGTAAAAGGATGGAACCAATTGCTGGTTGCGTGAGTTTGGCCATTTTAAATGTCGTACGAATGTAATAACTTGTTGGCTCGAAGGTTCGACTTTTATTATTATGGATTTACCGTGGCCTCGCGAATTGTGCATTAAGACATTTGTAAATCGTGTCGCCGAGCTGTACAAATGTCTGTCTTGTCGAGTGGAAAAAAACGCCACGACGAAGTTTCGCGGACTAGCTAAGACGCAATTCGCGTTTCTGATCTAATTTTCAAAAATTGAGTAAACTTTATTCAAAATTTTCGCATCGTTAAAGATATAGAATTACGTTAGCATTTTGTTAGCTGGAGACAACGGCGTGGATGGAAATTCCCCGGTGTTTTGCCAAAAAAAACCTCCAGCTTGCTCCCTCATTTCGAATACCGGCGAATTTATTACGTTGCAGTAATGAATTTATTTACGTAGTCGCCCAACCATAAGTTTTCTGCAGTTTTATGTCGACGAGAGCTTAAAATGGAGGCTCGAATATTCCTCCATGAAGCGTTATTTTTCTCGATGTTTTGTCAAGGTAAACGTATAAATTGGAGTGGATTGTGAAATTGGTACCTTGGTCGAGGGCTCGTCTTATTTTTCGTTGAAATTTTTTTTCATTTTGTAATTTAATCTATCGAAAGATCTGCGTTTTTTTTTGACGACGGTGGTGTTTTTTATTATCGTGGTTATTTCGCGAGAGTTAATAAAGAGAGGTTTCACTTTTTGAAAGAAAATTAAAAATTATTCCCCGAAGAGGTGAAAAAATTGAAATTTTTATCGCGTCGAGTAAAAGTTAAATGTTTGAAGAATCGCGAAATACCGTAGGATTATTCTTTTTTGTTTGGGTATCTGTGGAAGACATTTTGATGGTGATTTCTTTGTCTTTGTGTTTGGGTAATGTCGACTCGAGGGTAATTTTGGAAATTATTCTGGCGAATTTGAAGTTGATAATTTGCGAAAAATGTTCGTTTTTGGATTGGTATTCTCGTGAGGGAGTTATAACGATGCTTGTTAGTGGAGCTGTGAGGCATTTTGCATCTTTAACAATGTAAATTTTGGAATGCTCGGGTTGGTTAGTCTATTTTTGGTCAGGTTTGTTGAGATTAAAGAAGGAAAAATGGGGTTCGAAGGTTGAATTTGAGATCGATACGATGTAATTGTTGGTTTTTTGGATTTTTTGTGAATTGTGAAATTTTTAGAGCAGGGTGTCTAAAAAGTCGTGCTGAATATGAAATTTTCAGATTTTTCTGTCTGTGGAAAATGTTTTGAATTGGTTTGCCATAATTAAATATCAGGAGAATGTCTAAGGAATTTTAGTTGACATTTTTTCTATTTTTCTTCCATTTACAGGTCAAAAATGACTTCAGTTTTTTTTTCAATGTCCATTTTTTGGTTTTAAACATACTTTTTTTTAGAAAACTTCACGTTTGCTCACGTGGACTGAACAAATTTTGCTTTGAATGGAAAAAATTAACCAACATCAAAATAGGACTGAACTGGTACAGTGGACCGAATAGATCAAGGTTTCTTTAGCCGCTCTGCACCGAAAAAAATTAATCGAATGAAATTGTGTTTGGAGTGGATAAAACGATTCTTGTCTTATCAGTTTTTTTTTGCCCTGAAGATGTTTTTTTTTCAGTTATTCAACGATTTAGCCGTTGAAAAATTCCAACTATGCACATCAATTTTTTTAAATACTTTCAAAATTTGATGTTAAATTCTCCTCTGAAGGATTGAGAGACAAAATATCCCCAAAATTCGAAATTCTCGACTTGAAAAACCATAGAATTTCATACCCATATTGTATTTTTTCAATTTTTTCAATGGCACTGCCTTCCTTGAGGGTTGAAAGAGAAAATAACCCCAAATTCGAAATCCTTGTCCTAAAAATCCTTGAATTTCATACCATGTCAATTTTTAAATTTTCCCCAAATTTGGTGTTAGTACCGCCCTCCTTGAGGGTTGACAGAAAAAATTTGAATTCATTGTGTGACGATGGGGTGATGTCTTCTTGAGATCTTTCTATGAGAATAGAACGTGATTTTTTAAAAACATCTTCTTCGTCTCCAAAATAGTTTTAGTTCTTCCTTATTATTGTATTTTCATAGTCACCTCTTACAGAATTATTGAAAAAAAAAATCATGAATAATTAGGTACTTCTGTTATTTTTTCAAAAATTATTTTGGTAACAGGGGTTTGAATTTTTCGCTAGGGGGAGGGGTAAAAAGTCCTTCAAAGGTTCTGCTTCTTCAAGTTCGAGGTTCAATTATCTAGATTTGCCAACTCCATGAAGCATAGGCGCACCCAGAAATTAATTAAGGGAGGGGCTGAGAATTTGAGAAAAATAGGGGAGGGGTCAAATTTCAAATTAGTCATTTTTTACTGATCTTTCAGTCAAAAATCATCAATTTTTTTCGAGAAATGGGAATTTATTAAGGAATTGGTGATTTTTGGCTGAAAAATTGGTCAAAAATTATCAAATTTTAAATTACAGTGGTTAAAAATACTCTCCGAGCGAAGTGAGAGCGAAATTTTATTGGAAAAAATACTATTTTGAAAAGCAAAAAATGCACTTTTTTATATTTTTGCAAATAATAAAATCTTTTTTCCGAGCTTAAGGGAGGCTCGAGCCCCCTGAGCCCACCCTTTGGGTGCGCCTGTGCCATGAAGGGTTGGCAAATTCCTCGCGGAATTTAATTTACAAAACGTGATTTCTTTTGTAAAGTATACAAATGAATTTTATCTCTTGAAAAATTTAATATTTTCACAGGAGGCACGTTTCCTTAAAATTGTTGGGTTTTTGAGCAAGCGAAAGCTCGAATCTCAAAATTCATTTACTTATACTTACTGAAAGAGTTTCCAACCATTTTCCAATTTTTATATTTTTGGTCGAACGGTGAAAAAACACTATTCAATTAGGTAATCAAATCTTTTTCTTTTTCTTTTTTTTTACTGAAAGCTTCTTTTCTCAAAAATTTTGTTTTTGAGGTCGCCAGAAGCTTATTTTGTGAAGTTTTTTTCTACTTTGATTTGAAAAACGGTTGAAAATTCTTTCTGTAAAGGAATTGAAAAATTTTAGCTTTTGCTTACCTATCTGAAAAAACAAAAAATTGAAAAAACAAGCTTTCTGTGAAAAAAAAAAAAGGAAAATCGATTTCGACTTGTTTGGCTCATTAAGAGTCCAAAAAGTGAGAATCGATTTTTCGGACCTACCGAATGGTATCGCTCAGAAAGACCCTTATAAGTTCAAAATTTGTCGAGGTAAAAAATTTCAAAAATTTATACCTTCTTATTTTTTCCTTTCTGATTATTTGAATGTTTAGCCCCATCTAGGAAATTCTAGAAAAGTTAAAAAAAAATTAGTAAGGGGATTTTTTTTCTGAATTCATGTGAAATGTGGGGGAGGGATTATGAGAAATCAGAGTAAAGGCTGAAAAAAGTCTGCGATTTTTTTTGATTTTTGATAGGCGTCCTACTACAAATTGTCAAAAAATGAAAAAATTTTCTAAAAAGGTGGTTTACTTAATCGTGATGAATCGTAGTTTTTAAAAATCTTTGGTTACCAAATTTTGAACCTTTTAGAATTTCAACGATGAAAAACTTTTTTGGTAATCAATGTGATCAATTCTAAATCGATCACGACTTTCTCATTGTTCTAGTTGATTTGAGGAGCGTTGTGTAATGACTTTTTGCCTCTAGTTAAAATTGAGGGGATCAAACAACATTATTGAAGCAAAATAACTTACAAAAATTCTAAATTTTGGAAATTTATCAATTTTTATTATTTTAATATTTTTCTAAAGTGTACTTTTCCATTCATTTTCATTATTTTTTATTTTTGAAAAAAAAATCGAAATAGTACTTTTTTCATTTTTTAATTCAAATATTAGACGAAATGAAGTCGAAAGAATAAGATCGGATACAATTCAAATTCTTGATTGGAAAATCAATTTGATCTAAATTTTTGTTCAAGGGCAGTTGTCCTTTTCGATTTCAAAGTTAGATAACATGTCTGTCTCGCGTTTTTTTTCATTGGACAATAATCCACTCAACATTTCGTATAAATAAATCAAAGTTCACGTACACTTTTCCCTTGCCTTTTCCTTTTTCTACAACTTTCCTCAGCAGATGTTCACATTTACAATTTTTTTCATTCTGTACCTTGACTCGTTGACTCGAAGACCAGTTCTTGAATCCTGCTTCTCTCCTTACAAACTTTACCATCGCGAATGGAAATTATTAACGAGAAAATCTCGTCGCAAGTCGTAACGCCCGCATTTGGTTATTTTTCTCTCAACTTTCTCGTTGGCGAGGAGTAATTTTTCATGCAAATCATCCAAGGTCGCTTGAAATTATTCAAATGCGACATCCAAATGACACGAATCGCTTTCCCAGACGAAATTTTCTCGGATTAGATTCACACGCGAATTACCAAGTTCTACGAAGGGGTAAAGACAAAAGAACAGATACAATAACCTTGACCATTGATAAAGACCCATCAATTGTAACGAAGTTCTCGAACACCATGCGAATATAGAATTGGAAATCTGGCTCGATTTTTTTTTTCCTATTTAAATTGAAATCTCTCGATAACAAAAATCAACCCACGAAATTCACCAGACGAACGCGTGTCAATTGAAAGTGGATTCATTTCTTACGAAATCGTACATCTTTTTATTTTTGTTCGACGGTGTTGCTGAAGCAAAGGAGTTCTTTTACAGCTTTTATTAATTCGAAAAAGTGAAAAAAATGGCGCAGCTACGTGAAAAATTAAACCGTTTATTTTCGCCGGTGCTGTTTTCGAATTCTCCGAGATAAACCGCCGTCTTAAAAAAGTTTTTTTTTTTCGCTACAATTCGGTCCGAATGGAACGTACAATAAATTGAAATTATTAAGTAAGGGTTTACGATAATCAATTCTTATTCGGTTAAAACGTTGCGATCGTCGTTAACTCGAATATAAACAACACGTTGCGAAATTCTCAACCAAATGCCGCATATTTTTGCATCGAATCTTCCCTAATCCTTTTACTGTTCGGTATTTGGCGCGATGCGGGGTTATCGACGCGAGCAAAAAAACTCAGCCTTTGCCCTCGGTAAATTCGTAGCGAAAAAATTTTCACTTCGACGAAAATTGCGCCGTTTCTTACGATGAACTAAGAAGCTCAATATTATTATAAAAAGTTCTCATAAACAAGGCGTCGTTTGGGAAAAGTTTTTTTCCACGAAATTCTCGAGATACCTTTTGTGAAAGTACAACTTTGTTAAAAATAATTTCTAAATTACGAAAAGCCTTGTTTCGTGGACTCGTTTTGAGCGTCGTCTCGTACCCAGCCACAATGAAAGAATTCTTTTCTGGAATTTTTACATTTGAATACCATAAAAAGCCGACTGCATGAGGGTAAATTTACCAATCAAATTTATACAAATTGTACGAAAAAAAGTTCCATTTTGAGACTGAATTCGTATTGTTATTTAGTCTCGTTCTGTATGTAAAATTAATACTTTGGAGTTTCGCGAGGTTGCCCTGCCTTTTCGTATTCTTTATCCGAACGAGCCATCAAATTTTACACGTTTTAAGCGAAATTTTACCGACTTTTCCATTAGGAAAAGTCGAGTACTAAATTGTTCATCGTAGTTGAAGGGAGCGTCGGGAACGATTTTTTTTTACGTTTTCGGACATTCTGAACACGATAGGACGTGTGGTTGAGAACGAGGTTTCCTTATATATATATATATATATATATATAGCTATTGAGCGAGGCTTTTTCGCCTCCTTTTCGCATATACACGCTCGTTTTCGCCTCCAAATCGGAGGCGAAAACGTCAAAACCGGAGGCGAAAACGTACCCCCGTGTATATACTCGGAAAAATGATCTATGGCCTCCAAAACACCTAATGACAAATTTTTGATCGGAGGCCAAAACGACCATATACATGGGCCGATATACATTTTAGTGCAATGGTTTCAACTCCAGGTTCGCCACCAGTACTTTTCAAAACACGTAAATGTGTTATTTTGCCTCCTGATGTATGTGTTCCTTTTAGTCTCCTTTGCTTGGCAACTCCGCATCGGAGTAGAAAAGTACCACAAACCAAAATTTGGTTGCAGTGTATAATGTTCATAGTGGGTGGGCTGGGAAAAAATGAAACAGGATTCTATAGGACTTGAGCGTTTATCGAACTGGAGGCGAAAAAACTCCTTTACCTACGATAATGACGTTAAGGCACCAGTTCATTATACATCAAACTTACGTTGTGGCACCACATACTGGTGCCACAACGTTTAGATTCTATGCCGATATAGAGTGCTGGCTAAATCAATTAGATGTACTCTTCCTAATGGTCAGGGAGCCGGACCTGTAGAAAATGCGTTAGTGTACAAACTCCTATTGAAAACCACTGTTCAGTTGATTCGCAGCTGCTGCTTTCAAGAACAATTAAAGCTCGAAAGTTCACAACTTTTTAAAACTTTCAGCTGAAAAGATAAAAGGTCAAAATTTGTGTCAAATTACAATTTTTTTTGCGCTGAATCCTAATTATGTTGGTTCTCCTGGCCCTGAGTGTTGTCCAAGTCCTGGCAGACTGGAGTAAGAGGGGAAAAAAATTCGAAAAATTCATTGATTTTTGCTGAAATGCTCATAAAAGTTGCATAATTAGGTTGAAAGGGGTTTATGAATAGTTCTAAACGTTACTCAAAAATGAGGATGACTTTTCTTCTTCAAAAAAAATCATATCCAGGGGGTGAAGCATAGGGGAATATCAATATACTCAAGCATTTCGGCACATGATACATCAAAATAATGTGCTCTTTCTGGGATGTAGTACTCGATTATGACAATATTTTTATCATTATGGTGAGGGGAGTGGTACCTATTTTCATGAATCATACATTTAATGCCAAATTTTCATTTAAGAAATCAAAATCTCACGAATTACACTTTTTAATGGGACTGAAAGTTTGTATTTCTATCTATCATTCACAAAACAAGTACCATTCCATTACCTTCCCTCCCCCCTCCCCGAAGATGAAAATATTGTCAAAATCTTGTTTTTCGACCCAGAAAACAGATTATTTTGATATATCATATACTCACGTGTGTGAGTTTGTTGATGCATTCCACACCCACTCCTAAAATATGAAAATTTTGTGAAGTTTCGAAATGGAAAAATCACCTCTTTTCTTGAGTAGGTAATGCTTAAAACGATTTGAAAGCTCTACAAAATCTGATTATGTGGCTTTTATGAAATTTTACCGAAAAAACGGTGAATGTTTCAAATTGCTTCCCATTTTACCGAGGTTGCCGCGCTTGGGCTACACTTAGGGGTCCACGGACCTATATATTCGAATTCAATGTAAGAAATCCGGTAATTTGATGTCAATTTTGACCGTTGATGTTATCGGCTGAAAGTTCACAAAAATTATGATATTTTAGCTTTCGCTGTGCTTAAAAGCAGCAGCTGCGAATCAGCAGACCGACGATGGTTCTCAAAATAAAGGTTTATAGTCAAACTTTCAGGGCAGATCCTAGCTTTGAATTGTTTCAACCCATTTTTGGGTTTGAACTGCAATGTTTATGAATTTTTAATTTTTTTTACAAGGATATCAAAATTTATAATTTAGATTTTACCACTATTTTCATTTTACAAGAGAAGAATCCAAAGTCAGAGTGAAATCTTGAAACGAATTAAACCTAAATCAGAAGTAGACATCATTAAAGATACACGTGCCCAAAATTTCAAGTGCTAATGTTCATTTTTTGGGTTTTTACGAATTTTTGAAATTTAAAAATTACCCCTTTGCTAATAAACAAAAAAAAATTCGAATTTAATATACATTCTCTTTTTGATCTCTCAAATATGTAGATTTAAAGTTGTTTCAGAACATTTCGGAGCCCACAAAAAATTTTAATTTTTTAGCATTTGAGAAAAAAATCCTATAAAAATGATCCATACGAACTTCAGTTGCTGTAAACACGAACTAATTTTCCCAAAATTTTTTTGGAAAATACACAAGCAGCATAAGCATAGAGGCAAAAGTTTAAAAGTTGGCTGATATCCTATTTTCGACCTCTCGAATCGATTAGAGAAGGTTTCAAGAGGTTCAAAGACTCCAGAAAAAAAATTTCTAAAAAATAATTCTAGATCAAAAAGCTCATGTTACAAAATTCGAAAAATTGTACTTTGATATATGTAGGAGAGGTTGTATGGGTAATCCGCGGTTATAGGTGCTGAAGTTTATATGACCCATTTTTTAAAGCTTTTTTCAGGACTAAGATATTTCAGAAGTTTTTGTAAGCTCTGGAACACCTTGAAACTAGGGTATATATCAAATTTTAGCCTTTCCTCCTTATTTATGTATTGTATCAAATTTTCAAATTTTTCGGGGTGATGAGGCCTATTCAGCTGCTTGAATTTTGAATAGGAAATTCGTTTATGATGTACTATATCAATTCACTTTTTGTTTTCGCTAAAATTCAATCAAATTTGATGCATCAAAATTTCAAATATCACTGTTATAATGGCGTTCATCAGGGGAATATCCAAGGGGAAAAGATTTTTTCATCGCCAAAATGTGAAAAGGTGATTTTTCCCCTCTTCAAACAGTATTTTTTCAAATAATTTTCACCCTAGCTTCACTCAAGCAGTATTTTAGTCAATTTATTTTAGAAATGGATAATTTTTGGCTGATTTTTTAATCAAAAATCACCAATTAATCAATGATTTTTGACTGTGAGAACAGTGAAAAATAACTAAATTGAAATTTTACCCTCCTCAGTATTTTTTCTCAAATTCTCAGCCCTTTCCTTAATTTTTGAGGACGCCTATGATGGTATTTTCTTGGATTCAAAAAAATTTAGGAAAATGTCAACGAACTGATTTAGCTACATTTGAAAAACATTTCATGTTCCAAACACTAAAATACAAAATAACCACCATTCGATCCTTTCTAAATTATGGTACTATGTCATTCACAGTTAATGATCGTGGTAGTAAACATAAAGAGCATAGTGCCTGACCTTATCCACAGGAATGCAGAATACAATGGCATATATACGGCAACGTTGACGGAGGCGAAAAGTGTTGATGATACAATGTATTTTGTGCTTCCGGAGCCAGAAGAGTTGGTTTTCTGGTGGAGTCCATTGGACTCCTATACATCGAAAACATATACAAAAAAAAATTTTAGAAATTTTTTCCCCTCTCAGTGTGCTCTTATTAATTTTGATATGAGGAATCTAATTCTGCAAAGTATACACGTCTAAACCTATTTCTACTACCGGAGGCGAGGACGTCTGCATTATATAAGGAGGCGAAAAGGTCTCAGTTCACGTATATATATATATTTATATGTTTATGTATAATTTTGTCCGCGATTAAACTCGAAAACTGTGTAGCTCCAGAAGGGGACAATGATCCCAAAAGATAGCATTTTTTACGTAGTTTTGAGATTTTCAAACCGATTTAAAATCGGTCCAGCCGTTTTCGAGATATTGAACTTTTTGTGTTTTTTAGGGGTTGGGGGGTGGGACTTAGCCGAAATTTGAAGAAACCAAGGTAAAAGTTGCATTGCGCTTAAAATTTCGATTTCTCTAAAACTACTGAACCGATTGAGCTGAAATTTTCAGGATTGGCAAAAAAAGGTTTGAGGACCCTACAGAAAAATTTTCAGCCCGATCGGTTTAGGTACACCGTCTCTCGGTAGGCTTAAAATGTGTAAACAGTTTTTTTCAATAGCTTACTGAAACTTGAAGCTCGAATAATTTGAAAACTAGGCATCCTCAAAAAAATCTAATGACTCATTGTCAAAAGCAAATTTAATTCTCTACAACTTGCTATACAGGCGTTTTTCGGGACGCCCCTCCTTTGGTCAAAAACGATCCTCAAAGGATGCAAAGGAGGGTCCAATACTCGAAATTCGCATCAAACTCAAAAGATGTGTAGCTCCAGAAGGGGACAATGATCCCAAAAGATAGCATTTTTTATGTAGTTTTGAGATTTTCAAACCGATTTAAAATCGGTTCAGCCGTTTTCGAGATATTGAACTTTTTGTGTTTTTTAGGGGTTGGAGGTGGGACTTAGCCGAAATTTGAAACAACCAAGGTAAAGTTGCATTGCGCTTAAAATTTCGATTTCTCTAAAACTACAGAACCGATTGAGCTGAAATTTTCAGGATTGGCAAAGAAAGGTTTGAGGACCCTACAGAAAAATTTTCAGCCCGATCGGTTGAGGTACACCGTCTCTCGGTAGGCTTAAACGCATTCTGGCATTAAAAAGTTTGTAAAATAAACTTTGTAAAAGGGCATAAACTGATGATTTTTTGGTCGCTGATTCCGAATTAGTTCTTTGTTTTTCGATTTGAATCCTCTACATGTTCCAAAGTCGTCCCTCGGTAGGCTTAAAATTTATGAACTGCCGTTTTTTAAATTTCTTAATGCAAGCTTGAAACGTAAATAATTTGAATATTAGCATTAAAAAGTTTGTAAAACGGCGCAGTTTGATATTTTTTGGGTCGCTGATTTCGAATTTGGTATTTTTTTAAAACTTATTTTATTTCGATTTGAGCCCCTTCCCTGGATACCCTAGTGTACATGGGTGCCTAGGAGTCCTAAAGAGCCTTTCCTAATAAGATGGTGAAATCCGCCCCTACACCGTTTGGGCTGAAACTTACCCAAAATGTTAGTCTCGATGTAAAACATCCCCAAAAAAATTTTTGGCTCGATCCCCCCACCCCAACTCGAGTAAAATGGCCGTAAATGCCCGAAATTCAAAAATTCGTAGCTTTGAAAGGGGTGGTTCAAAATTTTTGAAATTTTCACAGAAAATAGTTGATGGGTAGGTGTATATGTGAGAATTTTTTCAAATTTTTTTTCGCACATTTGGGGGGGTTTCGTGGGGTTTGAAAACTTCAAAAATTCGTAGAAAAAAAAATCGGGGGGGACCCCTCGCTGGAATTTTTTTTAAAAAGTTGGTATTACCCTTAGGTATAACATATATTTTTTTCAGACCCCGTGAGGGGGTGCAACATGGTCAAAAAAATCAAAAACTATGAAAAAAACGTGTTTTTGACGTTTTTTTCGCCATTTTCACACCTCTCAAGGTCAATATTTTGGAGACCAATTAAATTTGGTTTAATAAGGGGTCCACATATTCAAAAATTACATTTTTGAATAATCGAGCCTCAAACAGATGATTATAGCGTCGCGGCGCTTTTGATTGTTAATGATACATCAATCCAGTGCAATTGGACAAAAAAATGGTAGCGTACGGAAAAAATCCCGATCCAAGTTTTTTTGGCTCAATTGATTCAGGGCACCATACCGAACAATATGATGAGACATGAGACTACTTGCCCCCCCGTGTCGGAGGCACCTGAGCAAGGGGTTAAACCCCCAAAAATTTGGTTTCGCCTTATAACTCGCTGATAAGGCAATTTCTAAAAAACAAAAAAAAAATGGTTTGTAAAATAATTATTCATTTACGTTGTTGAGTTTAGTATAAAATAGATATTTTCACTTTTTAGTGCAGAACACCCCACGAAATACCCTTATACATGCAGTCGTATTGACACAATTTTCTGATTTGCGGCATTCGATTATCGGAAAAGCTATTCTTTTTTTCGTCCATTTGAGTGAGGGGCGTGAGCCGAAGTTGATGACGAGTGAGACTGAGAAAAAAAACGAGCGAAAATTGATTTAATTTTCTGTTCTGAATTTTCTGAAATTCTTGAAAATATCGGGAGTGGTATCAAAAACCATATCCCCCCCCCCAG
This sequence comes from Pseudococcus jackbeardsleyi, assembly GCA_038380155.1. Taxonomy (NCBI): domain Eukaryota; kingdom Metazoa; phylum Arthropoda; class Insecta; order Hemiptera; family Pseudococcidae; genus Pseudococcus; species Pseudococcus jackbeardsleyi. The sequence goes on from CM076241.1 coordinate 38,497,119, forward strand.
AAGGTCATTTCTGATGTTATTTCTTTAAAAAAATAAAAAAAAACTTGAAATGGCTCACACCCAGGTGCCTCCGACACTGGGGGGGGGGGGCAAGAAGTCTCATCATATTGTTCGGTATGGTGCCCTGAATCAATTGGGCCAAAAAAACTTGGATCGGGATTTTTTCCGTACGCTACCATTTTTTTGTCCAATTGCACTGGATTGATGTATCATTAACAATCAAAAGCGCCGCGACGCTATAATCATCTGTTTGAGGCTCGATTATTCAAAAATGTAATTTTTGAATATGTGGACCCCTTATTAAACCAAATTTAATTGGTCTCCAAAATATTGACCTTGAGAGGTGTGAAAATGGCGAAAAAAACGTCAAAAACACGTTTTTTTCATAGTTTTTGATTTTTTTGACCATGTTGCACCCCCTCACGGGGTCTGAAAAAAATATATGTTATACCTAAGGGTAATACCAACTTTTTAAAAAAAATTCCAGCGAGGGGTCCCCCCCGATTTTTTTTTCTACGAATTTTTGAAGTTTTCAAACCCCACGAAACCCCCCCCAAATGTGCGAAAAAAAATTTGAAAAAATTCTCACATATACACCTACCCATCAACTATTTTCTGTGAAAATTTCAAAAATTTTGAACCACCCCTTTCAAAGCTACGAATTTTTGAATTTCGGGCATTTACGGCCATTTTACTCGAGTTGGGGTGGGGGGATCGAGCCAAAAATTTTTTTGGGGATGTTTTACATCGAGACTAACATTTTGGGTAAGTTTCAGCCCAAACGGTGTAGGGGCGGATTTCACCATCTTATTAGGAAAGGCTCTTTCAAGTTTGGTACTCTTCAATGGACTCAATATTTGTGAATAGTTGAACGAAAGTAAATTTAATTTTCTACACCGACGTTTGTGGAAAAGTCGGTTACCTTACGCAGAATGCGTAAGGTTTTTCTATACTCGTTTCGTCGCCGTACGTACTTTGAAGTTTATTCTGCTTCGTGTTTAATGACGGCCGACCTCTGTTTCTCGTATCAAGTTGAGCGAAATTTACCAAGCTTTTATGTTCGTTTGTCGGAGGCGCGTTTTACTTTGCCGTCCAATAACGTACCCGATAAGTATATCGGAATGAGGAAAATTTGCCTGCTGCTTTTTATCCTTTCACGCAAACTACGTTTCTCGTGATACGGAACGAAAAAGTTGTATAGGAAAAAGTCTCTATCCTTTGGCAGGCGACCAATTAACTACGATTTCGATCATCTGGTAGTTGGTAGTTTTCCGTACGTAAAAAATATGGAAATTCGAGGTTTCGAAATTGCCTGTCCGAGACCCAAAAGTGAAAGAAATGACAGTTGATATACTCGTAGTGTTTTTTATCGATTGAAAAACCCGACGAGGGTTAATTTATAAAGGGAAATAGAAAGGGGAAGGAGGAGAAGAGAAATTGAAAAAGTTTTGCTTTTTTTGCACAAATTTCTCGCTCTCTTTTTGTGGCGAAATTCGAGTTATTTAAATGCGAACGAGATGGAGGAAATTGAACTTTTACTTTGAAGAAAGTGGGTGTTTGGGAGAGTTGTTGATTTAATTTTATGAGGGGGTTTGGGGTTTTCAAATGATTGCTGGTGGATTTGGCTTGGGTTTCGAGGTGGTTAGAATTGTTTTTAATTTGAGGTGTGAAGAGGTCTGGTCAATATTACAAATTAGGTGATCCACGTTTTTTTTTTTTGATAGGTAATCGTATGGTAACACCTTGCAGCAAACTTTTTCTATTGGGAATTATGGAATTTGGCTCGAATTTTAAGTCTTGTTTACGGTATGAGGATTTAGAATGGTCGAGAAAGTTGGTATCAGCAAAATACAAGTATAAAATTTTGTGAAAGCGTCCGAAATTTTACTCTTATTGATTCGTTTCAGTGAACTTTTGAAGTGCCATAAATTGGGAATTTGTTTAAAAAAAAAAATTGAGGGAACAGATTCGAAATATTTTTGATTCTCAGAATATCATGTGGGCTACAAAATTTCGAAATTATTCAATTTTAATTTCTAATAAAAAAGACTCGAGAGTAAGTGTGACCCTGTCGTAAAGAAGGAACCTAGTGTAAAAAAAACCGATGTCTCATTTTTCACGTTTTTGATCCAAATGACACCAAATCTGTACCAATATGAAGTGCAAGAACTGGTGAAAACTACATTTGAATCCTAAAAAATGGCATAGGTATAATTTATGAGAAAATCATGATAAATACTTGAACCAATTTGAAAATATAGTTGGAAATGAAGAAAAATGGCGTTGAAGTAGATTATGAATTTCTTTGTCAAAAATATTTGAGATTTTCATAAAATCGGTAACGATTTGATTGTGCATTATTAAAAAGTTTCGAAAAAAATTGGAGAAACAAGGTCTGAAATGTTGCAGAAATAATCAAAAAAAAATTGAAAAAATCGTTGAAAATTTTGTTGAAGAAATGGAAAAATTATCAAGAATGTCCGAAATGCGAGAAAAAGGGGGTGAATTGATGAAAATAATTTTTGTAATGGCGAATAGTGACAAAGCAAAGAAAAATCGTTGAAATGTATTTAGAAAAAAAAAAAAAAATACAGCTCAACAATTTCAACGTTATGAATACGATGAGATTTTTGATAAAAATCAGTAAAACTTCTACAAAAATGTGAGAAAATTGACAGTTGGAATTATTCTCACATACGCCCCTAGCCTTAGTTGCTGTATATGGCGTTAGAAAAAAAAAGAAAAAAAAAGGGTCGTGTTTTTTCAATAATAACATTCATTAGATACCCTGAATTCAACATTACAAAATTAGTAAAAAAAAATCATGGTTTATTTTCATGAAAAAATTGCAAAAATGTTCAATTGCATATTCCTTTGAAAATTTTTCTGTAAGTTATAAATTCGATCTGGTGGGGGAGGGTGGTAGTGATGGAATAGGGTGAGGTCGAGTTGAGAAGTTTCTGAAAATCTAGATAAACGGTGTTGGAAAAGGAGTGATTTTTCAAAAAAAAAAAAATTGTTAGATACCCTGATTTTAAAATTAGAAAATTGAGAAAAAACAAGTTTTTTTGAAAAAATTGCAAAAAAGTTTGATATTTTTTCCTTTTTGATGATACTTTGCTGAAAATTGTTTTTTTTCTATTCTAAAAAATTTCTCAATTTTTTCCAATTCTCGCATTAATATTTTTGTCTAAAAAATGAAGATCATGAAAAGAACAAAAAAAAGCCATGAAAAAGTCATGGAAATTCGAACGATCAGATCAATAACCATTCTAAAAAAATTAAAATTTCAGCCAAAGATTCGTTCAAATCATAAAATTGCAATTTCCCGCCTGAAAAATTAAAATCAGAGGTAGAAACTAGAAATTACGAAGATTTTTCGACTCGAATATTAATTTCAGTTGAAAAATTTAATTCATTTCAAGTTCGATGGAAATATTATGTGACCAAGTTTTCTCGCTAAATCTTTAATCTAGATGTAATTTTCCTCATGGAAAAGTAACTTTGTTGATTTGAAAATTTTCAGTTTGAAAATTAAACTTTAAGCCTGTGACTGAGCCAGACTGCAATTTTCCAACTGAAATTGTAATTTTGTCAACGCAGTTTTCGCATCTTGAAACACAAATTTTCTGATACCTGTTCCAATTCGTTCAAAATTTTTCAAGTCGAAAAAATGACGCGCCACAAAGTGCAAAAATGGGCTTTTTTTGTGTATCGATTTTTGAATCTGAAATGTCATAGATACCCAAGTCATAAAAATCAGTCGAAAATTTAAATTTTTACCCATAATTCGTACATTGTAGTTAAATTTTCACTAATTTAAAACTTTGGATAAATTCAATAAATTATTGATAGAGAGTGTAGACCACGTGAGCCTGTTTTACGGATCTCCGTAGGTTGGTGAGCGATTTTTTTTTCAAAGTTCACATTCCGACTTTCCGACGTTTTTTTTTTCAACTTCAAAATTTTTCTTGACGAGGTCGAATTTTTTTAGATTTTTACGAAAATTTTTTTCAACTTCAAAATTTTTCTTAACGAGGTCGAATTTTTTTTCAACTTGAAAATTTTTCTTGCTGAGGTCTAAATTTTTTACGATTTTTTTTCAACTTCAAAATTTTTCTTAACAAGGTCTAAATTTTTTTACGAAATTTCTTATCAATTTCAATTTTTTGACGTGTTCTTAAATACTTTGCCAAACTTAAAATTTTTTGTGTAGGTTACAATTTTTTAAATTGTCTGGGAAAAATTTTTGACTTGAAGAAATTGACCTGACTCCTGGGCTTGTTTTACAAATTTGCAGTGACGTAGAAAACATTTTGTTAAAAAATTGTAACCTTGACAAAAAATTTAAAGTTTGGAAAAGTATTTAGAAATTGGAACACGTCAAAAAAAATTGAAATAGAAAAGAAATTTCGTAAAAAATTTAGACCTCGTCAAGAAAAATTTTGAAGTTGGAAAAAATCGTTGAAATGTGGACTTGAAAAAAAAAATCGCTCACCAACCTACGGAGATCCGTAAAACAGGCTCACGTTGATTACGGTGATTTTGGGTTTTCAAAAAGAGTAAAATGAAAAGGGAAACCTCAACTCAAAAATTAATTTACGACTTCTCCAGACTCGCATATTATGAAGTGGCTAGACTCCCTTCTCCTCCATATTTTCTAAACTCAAAAAGTATTGAAAATTCTTTATGTCAATGAAAAAAATATATCATGTGGAAAAAAGGGGGTTTTGCAATTTTTATTTTTTATGTTTCCCCAAACTTTCGTCCAAACTTGGAAATCATTTGAAATTGAATAGGTACCAAAAACATCTCTGGATACCCTCCCCTCGTCCCAGAAACGCTCACTAATCTCTAAATTAAACCATCGAAATAATCGCGAGCTAGTCATGCACCAATCAACGGTAATTAATCGACCCGCGCGCTTATGCATTCGAGTTATCGAAAATATGACGAATTTCAAATAAGCTGAACTTAAATTTCGACGTTATTTTATAAAGCTGACGATTGAAGCGACGTATTAACCTAGTAATTCGTCGTCTTTAATGAAATGTTTACTTTGTTGTCTCGTTACGCAAAAGGTGAAAATAGATGGGATAAGGGGAGCAGTTTTGGAGGACCGGAGGAGGTATAAAGTTGGTTAACAATTTCGATACATTTAATTAGGCGTTAATTTATGCGGAACACGTGCAAAAACATATACACAGACTCGAAGAAGTTTTCTTACTTGAGTTTTGTGAAGTTTATGCGCATTGAAGAGAAGAACGAACGAGATGGAAGAAAAAGGGTTGTAAAGGTGTAAGCAAGTAGGAGTGGGGGGAAGGTGCCTTCAGGTATTAAGCTGTTAGCTAGCTTTAGACTTGGGTAATTAAGTATAGGGAATGGAGTTGCGCTCGTATAAATTGATAAGACTACTTGAAAAATTTCACTCGAGAGATAGTACTGTGCTAATTTTCGAGTTGTGTAGTATTTTTTAGTACGTTGGCGAAAATTAATTATGATATTCGCGCGCGCGAAAACCATTCGACGAAAGTCATTAGTAATTTTAACGTTTCGCAGTGGAAAAATTCGACGAAAAAGGCTCCGCGGAGAAAGGGGGCGTAGTTTTGAAAAGAATTTATTGCTCGGAGGTTTCGGAAATGGGTATTTTTTTCCATTTTGCTGCTGCTCAAAAGGCTCGACTGGTGTAAGCGTTGAAAAAACATTGTAATTAAAAACTCGCCGCCCTGGTTTTTTTACCTTATCGTCGTACAGTTTATAATTAGACGGAATGTTTACATTTGTGTAATTTTTTTTTGTCTCGCTTTTTTCTCCTACTTGTAATTTTTTAGTTTTTTTTGGATTTTTTTAATTTTATCAACATTGTGATATCGATTGCTTTCAGCCAAGAGACCCGAACTGCTTCATGGTTACCTCCGGCAGACGTTTGGTATTCAGAATTACCCTATGGATGGGAACAAGCAGTCGATTCGGAAGGGAGATCTTATTATATTAAGTGAGTACTCCTCCTAGCTACGTATATTTGATAATAACGAACACGAATTGATTGTTTTTGTTAAACGTGTAAGTCGGTGTTGTTCTTTGCTCGTACTTATAAATATCGACATGGTACATCCTTTCCCCTGCCCCCTCCTGCCATTCAGGGCTCCTGAGCTCATCGTTGCGCGTCGTCGTGCTGTCTTCGGTGTATAAAAGTCCTTATGTAAAATAGCATACGAGAACCGCAAGATGAACAACGTACGAAAATTTATTATTTAATATTTATCCTTTGAACTTATACACATACTGGCTGTTTTAATTAACCGCACCGTAACGAGAATGACATCTAAAATGTACTATACGTTGTCGTTGCTGCCGTTTATGTCGAATATTCGAATACTTGGCGTCGTCTTCTCGCAGTTATATAATTTGAGTGTCATTAGGGTGTAATTTTTTCGAGTGTGGTGCTCGAAATATTTCCAAGTGGTGTTGTCGTTACGTATTTTGTTGGATGAATTTACCTACTTGGGAAAATATGGAACTATTTTGGTGTCAGGTGGTGAAGGAATTTGTCGAGGAGTGAGAAAAATTAGGCGAAAGTCGTGAAATTTCTTTAGGCACTCAATATTGCTGTTTTCAGTTAGATAGGTTTTCTTTTGCTTATTTTGGAGTATTTTTAAAGTCCTTAAGCATCTAACTCTGATTGTAAATTTTTTTAAAAATTGAAAAAAATTTGGATGTGGTACCTACTTATGGAAATTTTTATCCGAGAATTCCATTGGCATCCATTTTTCAAGGGTCTTTTGAAAATATCTTTTCTTTCGTGTTTTTTCAATATTTACTAAGAAAATTTTTTTAAAAACACAATTTTTTTGTAAAATGGGATTAACACGAAAATTTCTAACCAATTAAAATCATTGTAAGGGATTTTCCATCATCGTCCCCGGTCAAGGCAATTTTTACTGATGCACTATTGATTTTCATAAGTTGAAATTTGGAACACTTGAAAATCTGATATGACTTCAAAACCAAATTTTTCGAATTCTTCAGCAAATTTTCCGTAAATCACATTTTCGAGATAGGAGCATTTAAAATTGACAGTGTGGTTCTGATAAAAAAGAAAAGAGATTTCTTCACCTGTATGGCATTTCAACTAGGTATACTAAAATTGGCTAAAAGTAACCTGCATTGTTTTTTGCGTATCTTTTTCGTAATTAAGTAAATTTCACATTTTTGCTCATTACAAATTTGATTTTCAACTTGAGGACTTCTGGGTTGGTTCCTCCTTAATTTAATTTTAAGGCTTCAGAGAATAAAATTTCAGAAAAAAGTAAGAATTATAATTTTGACACATAAGGTCGGTTTTGTCCTGGAGGGTCACAAATATATTTTTTACTGAAAATTTTTATTCAAAAACTTTCAACGCATTTTTCTTCAAACTAAAAAAATAATTTTTTTTTTCAGAATTAATGTTGTTACCAATGTTGTTAATAAATGGGTCCCTATTATTACGTTTTTTAAATAAAATTTATTATTTTGGTTTTTCAGTAAGATTTTTTCAAAAAAAAAATCATTTTTGATTTTTAACTAAATTTTGAAATTGAAAAAACGCAAAAAAGTATATTTTGTAAGTCTTTTCTCTGAAAAACAGGACTGTGTTGAAGATGAAAAATGGGTTCTAACCATAATTTTTTGGGTAAAGAAATTAATTCCTGTAGAAGGTAGATATTGTAACCGTCTCAATATTTTTTTTTTGATTTTTAGAATTTTTTGAGCATTTTTAGATTGTATAGCTCGACAGGGAGGGGAAAAAATTTTCTAAATTATGCACAGATCAAACGAAATTAATGGTTGAACTTCGATATTTTCATTTTTCATGTTTTTGGTTGTAGTGGTTTTAGGTTCAAGTTCAATTTTTCATCCCTGAAGTTGAGGCATAAAGTTGATAAAAATCACAGATTTAAAAATTAAAATGAATCATTTTGTACAACAAACTTTCATTTTCAGGCTCTCTACTTCCTTGAGAACCTAGAAAAACTATTGAAATATCAGGGAATCCTGGAGATTTCTATAAGATTTTTTGAAAACGCAAAAGAAAGAAAAATCATATGGAAGTTTTTTTTTGCTTATTTTATTATTTTGAGAAAAATCTTTCATTGTGCTCGGACCAAATTGTTGCATCTCTTGAGTCTCGACTAATTTTGGAATATGGCTTTGATAGAAATTTTAAAAACGTAGCAAAATTTGAAAACAAGGCTTATTCCATCTGAGTTGAATTTTTTTTAGAATATTCACTTGAAATTAAATTTTTAAAAAAGTTTTCTGAATAGGAGCTAAAGTACCTATGGCTCAAATTATGAGAGAGAAAAATGAAATCAAGTAGATTGTTCAAAATGTCGGAAAGTTATTGAAATGGAGTTATTTGAGAAAGACAAAAATCCTAAAAAAAAACTGTAAAAATTGTTGAAATTATTTGAAAATAGGAAAAAGTTATCTAAGTATTTTGTTTTGATTACATTTTCAGTGATTTTAAAAAGATTGAAGATTTTATAAAAATGTTCAGTTTAAAATTTTTTGGAATTTCCGAAGAAAAAATTGACGGAATTATTCTTTGCGAAAATTGTATCAAAACTGAAAATTTTTTACCAGCGTATTTTCATATCTTCAATTTAAGACTCTCTATCACTCGGTGAAAACAATAAACAATTTTTTTTAAAAATACAAATGAACAATTATTTTTTTATGAACCAGTAATTTTTTTTAGTATTGTTATGAAACATTTTTCATAATTTTTTTCTTGTGTTTTGTGATTTAATCGAGCTCACCTTCCTCAAGGCAGTGAAATTTTTGGAAAAATATAAAATTTTGTTGAAAAGAATGCCACAAACCTGAAAACTGTAATTTTGTGTGCCTTTGGTATGATTTTAAAATCGAGTAATTATCACATACTTACTACGATCAGTCCACCACTAAATTTGAAAAAAAAAAAATTAAATCTTCAGTACAAAAACATAAGGTGTTAGTTCCGAAATTCGTAAGTACCTACTACCTATATGTTTAAAAGTTCCAGATTTAAAATTTTAGTGAATTCTGTATCTGAAATCTTTTGTAAATTTGGGTATAATGGATTATGGATTTTATATAATTAAATCTCCTAAATTAATTTTTTTCGCAAATCAAAATCCCAAGTTTCTTTTTATTTTTTTCTCATTCTCAATTTTGAAATCTGTTTGTGAGAGTTCCCTTGTTCAATACAGATTGGCATTTTTGTCTAATTAATTTGTCTTTTTCTCTTTTCATTCATTTTCTTTTTTCCGCTTCTAATTTCAAAATAATAATTTCAAATATGGTTCACTGAAAGAGAAAACTATCGATAAATGATGAATTTTCCAAATATGGTGCCAAAAATGAATCTATCCAGCTACACGAAACTCGGTAATCGAGTCAACTCACGAGCCTATGTAAAAAAAAACATCAATTAATTTTAAAATTGAATCGCTAGTTCGCGGTTACCACTGCGATGCGATGAACTTTCACCGGTGGCATTTTTTCGCGCTGATCATTTCGACTAAGTATAGTTCGAACGAAGGTATCGGTCACGATTACTCGCGTATCCGTATTTCTTATGGTAAGGTATACATACATTAAGCTTAACGAGACGTATATGATATTGAAGTGCTACTGAATTAGAATTTATTTTTTACCTATACTGTTCTCTCATTTAGAAGATATAAATCTTACGAGGTTACGTAATAATAAGGTCGGTAATGAGAACGATGTAATAAATGTGCGAGACGTGATATACGGATATCATTCGATTCGTAAACCTTAAAGTTAGCTGTACGAGGAATTGGCTTCTATATGGGCGATGTATGTAGTATTTTTATTGTATCGATGATTCTTAGCGCGCCGGAAGCTTTTACAATTCGCATGAGATGTGGCCGCGATATTCATGTCACTAATGGTAAATGACAAGTATATAGAATGTAACCGATATTTGACCTGTCATTTATTACCGTTATGAATACAGCAAGTTCGGATAGTTCAAAATGGCGAGTCAATGCGGTTGAAAATTAATTTAGCCAGTGACGTGTTTCGCTTTTATGAAAGGAAAATTTTGCAGCTATTTTTGTGTTGGGTTTTTTTGGACGATTTAAAAAAAAAAAGTTCAATTTAGAAACGAATGGAATGATACCTATCGTTTGAAAAATCGCAATTATAGGGAGATAGATGGAGTTATTTTTTTCTCAAAAATCACTACTTCTTTGAAATCTTGAATTTCTTTTTTTCTGATCACAAAATTGAGCCACCCCCTCGTAATTCTCGAGAACTTGAATTAATTACAGAAAAAATTTCAAAACAAATTCTTCTTCCTGAAACCAAAATTACGAAGTTTTGAACAATGAAACAAAATTTTTAGGATGTTTTCTATACCAAATCATGCAATTGAATATTTCTTCAAAATTCATCGCCTAAATTAATTAATTCTACGTAAGCCCCATTAAAAATAGGAAAATCGTGAAAATAAATATAATTTTTTTTTTTAAAAAAAGATAAGAGTGGAAGAAAGTAAATAAATTTGAATTTGAAATTCAAATTAAACTTGGACTTGAAAATGACCGTTGTGCCCGAAAACTGAACGTCTGACACGAGACACGTCAAAAAAATGCAAACTTTGCAGTGTATCATTAGAAACTTCCATAGCCAAAATTTCGGTCCCTCAAGTTGATTTGGGGGGAGTTATGGAGATTCAAAGCTGAGGAGGGCCATTTCATACTAAACAGGACAAAAAATAAAGTCCAGTAAGTAGCCCTCTTTACTCTATTTTCAACCGACAAATTTTCAAGATGGGGGTCTTTAGATCTCTGGGGGTACAAAGGTCCACAATTTTGACTAAAAATTCAAAAAAATCGAAAAAGTGAAGTATAGCATATCGATTTTTACTAATTCGAATGCGCTGGTTTTGAATATGTATGTACTTGGTTTTTTTATCTGATCCTTTGACCCCCCCCCCCCCTTATTAGCTCCTTGAGAGCGTCAAAATTCAAAAAAATGAAAAATAATGTGTGACCTGTCGTTTATTGTTAGGTACTATTTCTTTTCAAAATTGCAGAAATTAAAACAATTTCTTTCTAATAATCCAGGCCAAATCAATAAGTTGAATGAATTTTTATTGTAGAGTATCCTGATGGAATTATTATTTTATGAATATCCCTCATCAGCTAAAAATTCGTACAGCTGTTTTTAATTTTGATATGTAATTCCAGATTAATTTGTTTCTGAATACCCCTCCCATATAGTTGACAAAATCACCATAGAGGTACTTTCACAATACCCTCACAACTTTCAAAATGCCACAGAGTAACCCTCACTTTATTCAATATTTAAAATTATTCTTTTGAATACTTCCCTCCATTACCCAATTCGTTCAATTTTAGGTATACATACTGATTTTCAAAAAAAAAAAAAATGCAAATTGTAGAGATCCAATCAATTCTATTTTCAATCTGAATATTACCTTCTATAATTTATGAAAATTTGATCATTCAATAATTTTTTTTTTTAATTACATATGTCAAATTTATTTGTTTCAAATACAATTTTTCCATATCATCCTGTTAATCAAAAATTCAATTAATAAATCATTTTTTAAAATGAGATTACACAGGGTCAAATTATTATTTTTTTGATGAATACCCCAGATGGATTCATTTACATATTCTTTTATTCAATAATTCCTCCCATTTATATATACATTTTAATTGTTTAATTAATGATTTTAAAAAAAAAATTATTTAAAAAATTTTAAAATGGCAGAAAGTAAGTACCTAAATCAATTTTAACCCAGGTGAGTTTCTTTTTAGAAATGTCCTTCTCACTTTTTGGTGAAAATTCAATCAATTATATTCAATTTGTACCTACCTCAGGTAATCAGGTTGGACTGCCTAATTAGAAAATTATTCAATTTTAAATAAATTGAAAAAAAATTGGCTGATGGAGAAATCCAACAATTTTATCCAATGCAAACTTATACTGAAAAGTCGAATTGCCATTTTTTTTTCATCACCAAAAAAAATTGTTTTGAAAATAATTCATCAATGTTCAAAAGAAGATTTTTCACCTTGAAAAGGCATTTTTTTTTAGAAGAAAACGATTCTAAATTTTGAAAATGGTTTTTGATTGAAAAATGTATGTACCTAATTCATTTTTTCAAAACCATTTTATTAAATATGAACTAAAAATCGATTTTTTTTTTTCATCAGTAAGAAAAATTCTTTTGAAAACAATTCATCAACCTTTTAATTAATTAGCCGGAAATAAAATGATCAAATTTTAAAATATTAAAACGACTAAAATACTGCCCGAGCAAAGCGTTAAAAGTGCCATAACTCCGCAAAAAATGATCGAAAAATTTTGAAAAAAATTTTTAGGGTATCTAGAATTTATCTAAAAAAATTCGAAATTTTTACCTACATTTGGCGAAAAACTGCAAAAAAACGAAAAAATGCATTTAAAAAACACATTTTGGCCCCTTTCTCCGAAAACACTTGCGCTAGGGGGCTGAAATTTTTTCCGGAATGTTTTTTCATCATGGTCGACCTTTTGGGGTAGGAGCGGTCAAAATTGGTTTCAAGGGCAGATTCACCATACTTAACCGGCTATACCCTTTTTTGAAAAAATACTATTTGATAAGCAAAACGATGCACTTTCTAAATATTTCTGTCGTGAAATTTTTTTTCGAGTTCAAGAGGGGGGCTCAAGCCTCCTGAGCCCCTCTCCTGGGTGCGCCTATGCAGAAGATGAGTGTAATCTCAGTTTTCATCTCTGGTAATCTTTACTTTCAACTTCCAGCAAAAATAAAAATTCAACGAAATAACGTAACGATAATTAGAAATAACGTTATTTTCAAAGGGATAACGTTGCAGAATTTTTTCGTCACAAATACCGGAACGAATAACAGAACTCGAAATCTTGGCAATTTATAACGTAACGAAAAAAATATACGTTTTACATCACTGCACGAAATCCATCTACACACCATCTGAGTATCTCCTTCTATCTACAACCTAGGCAATTTCATAGGCTTATTTTTCTCATCGAGTTTGAAATACGCAGATACCGGTTTAAAAATTCATCAGATCAACTCTCATTGCTTTCTTGCAAGAAATGTAAAATGCGAAGAAAACGTATCAAATTCAAACGAACGTATACGCCTCTGTTGAAAAACTTTTCATCAACCGCCTCAACCGCAGCCGACTTTTCATTTATATAAAATTAACAATTCGCGAAGAACACATCTCGACTCCCAGTCGAATTTCACTCCCCGAATCGAATGGTTTGGCAACCGCTGCGCCATAATGCAACATTGGTTGCCTATTCGACTGATATGGCAGGAACTGGAGTATCGAAGAATCACGCTGTATAAGTGGTTGGAGATGGCGGAAACATTCCGCACGAAACTATACACTCGGTGAATGCAAAGAAAATGCTTTCAAGAGACGTATAAATTATTCAGCCGCGTATACCGAGTTGAGCAACTTTATTTCATGAATTATTTTAAACATCGAGACACGTTAGTTATGGTAAATACGTTAAAGGTGGTGTTTTTCTAATGGCGAATTTCCCATTCAGATCTGGCGCTGAGGATTCGCTCGAACGTGGAAGAAAAACAATTCGGCGAGAATTCCATTTGCGTCGGGGGATGATAAAAATTGCTCGGTTTTTGGAACACGGTTACTCGGGTTAATACGCAGTATCGAATTTTTACATACGAAATGTATTCGAAAATATTAATTTTGTTTAACCAATCCTACACGTGGTACGATTTTGATTTATTTCATAGCCGTTTGTAAAATATTACCAGGTTTCCTTTTTCGTATCACGTGTAACGACCTTGCGACTATTTTCCATTCGGCTGTCGTCGCTGCTCGTGTGCTCGCGAAATGTAGATACGCCCATTGAAAAAAGTATATTATTCGTGAGATTTCCGCAATGCTGGCGAGATAAGGCATTAAAACATTAATCTAACTCGTTTCCAGCGTACGAGTATGCGAAGTTGATACGATATTTTGAAGTAATTTTTTACGCGCCGTGTCACATTCGAAATAGAAAAGGAAAAAAGTACGAGGCGAAAGTTGGTGTAGTAATTTTGCAAAAAAATAATAATATTTCCAGTTAAATAATTTTTTTAGACGAAATTATACGTGAGTTTGAATTTCTCGCCCGGGTACAGATTTATATCGAAAATAGTGCTGGAGTTTTTGGGCTAAATATAGTTCGCAAATAGGCTCGGTAACGTTTTATAAGGATATAATACTTTTGAAAAATATACCCAGCGATGATACCATCGATAAAACAATTCAACTACGTGTATCTGCGGCTCTCTTACGTAACTGTATATAGCGGTTTTATTTACATTTATTAATTCTCACGAGGCATCTCGCTAAAGTTTTCCAACTGCTTTTACACCATTTGCCATTTATAGCGGAGTGTTTCACCTGAGTTCAACTGGCGAAATTCGTTTAAACCGACGCCTCCTGTGTGTTTTTTTTTTAGTAGTTTTTCGAAAAGGCAGTGGAAGAAAAATCGTTTTTGGCTGAAGTACCGAGCTTACCTTTTACCAAGTAATTGGCCAATGTTCGGAAATTATCGAGCTTGCAGAGGTAAATTGACGATGGTTTGGGGTGTCTTAATACCCTACAGAGAAGTGAAGCGAATCTGATACTGTGAGAAATTGTGATTCATTTTAGAACACGGTTATTAATAAATTATCGGTGGTGGTTGAATGGAATGCGATTGTTGGGTGGTGAAGTGGGTTGAAGAAGAAGGTATCTAAGGGTTTCCTGTGTAGAAATTTTAAAGGTGAATTTTCAGTCAAATTGGTTTTGAAGGGTTTTATGGTGAAAGCTGGTGGGAATTATTTAAGGAGGAGGAGGCAGTGGTACGTGGATATTGGAACGAAAAGGGAAAAGGTTTGAGTGAATTTTTGGTGTTTGGAGGAAGGCGGCGAGGAGAGTAACTCGTGACCCATTTTGATGTGAATTTGATACCTTGATTCAATTTTTAGATTTGATAATCAACTGGAGTTCAATTTCAGTGATACCCTTGGTCAGATATTTTATTCATAAGAGATGTATCTCAACTCAAAAATCAGTGTTGCAAGAACAAAAAATGAAAACCGAGAACCAAAAAGAACAAAATTTTGAAAAATTCGGTTCTCAAACGGTTCTAGGAACCTAAATTTTGAAGAACCGTTCAGAACAGAAACCGAAGAACAAAAAAATTCAAAAAAAAAACGAGATCTGAACAAAAACCGATTTTTTTTTGGTTCTTTGGGTTTCAGCTCTTCAGCTCGGCGATTTTTACTTATTTTCCTTTTAGATTGATATGAGCGTCTTTTGATACCCCCACGATGTAAAACTCGACCAATCAGAAGCACAGTTCACAGGTACATACGATTTAATGAATCAATTGGAAGAAATGTCCAGTGTCTTACCCAGAGGCGGTTCGAAAATAAATTCGGGGGGGGGTAATAATGTCCAAAAATGCCGACAAAAAAATTCAAAATTGCCGATTAAGAATTTCGAGAATTTTTGGTCTTAGCAGCTTACTTGATTTCAAAGTTATTTCAATGTAAAAAGGAGGTAAATAAATAAGGTCTGAGCGAAGCGAGGGATAAAATTTTAAACAGACTACTTTCTTTAATTTCAATTTCAATAAAACAGTTATAAATTCATCATCTAACTTGAAAAAAAAACTGGCCACTTGTACTCAAAAAATATTTTAAAAGAAACAAAATACGACCGAGCGCAGCGAGGCCAAAGCTTTTGAAAAATTTTGATTTTTAGACACCAAAAAATGAGTTTTGATGAGAAAAAAATTTATAAAATAAGTTGAAATTATTTTGAGAAAAAATATCAATTTTGTAAGATTTGATGTTTCAAAATTATAGAAGAGAAAGTTCAATAAGGCCGAGAGTAGCGAGGCCGAAATTTTTGGAAAATGTTGGTGTGGAAAGTAAGTTAATTTTGAATTTGGATTGTGTTTTCTGGAAAGGGTAGTAAACTTGAAATTTAGCGAAGTACAGTTTTTTATTAGTAATTCTGCAAAATTGATATTCCTGAGATTTTGCCGACTCACTTTATATCTCCCAAAATTTTGCCGATTTTGCCGACTAAGGATTGACGGGGGGGGGTATTGCCCCCCATCGCGCCGCCCCTAGTCTTACCAAATATTTTTGACTTTTTTTGACACGCATTTTTATCGAAAAATATTTTATACCCCAGAATTTCTACGTAGAAATTGACTCAAATTCTTTTTTAATTTTTTGTTTAAAAAAATTGACTATGAAGTGTAAGCATGGTAAATGTTTTATTCAAGTTTTTTTTAAAAAAAAAAAAAAACTGTGGTTAAAGTGATTGTTTTATTTGAGTTTATATCGTTTCAAAAGAAATTGGACTGTCTTAAGCTCATTGAAACTTTGATTTTTGAACGCTTTCATTCTTAATTTTTTTTTTTACTGAACATTTTTTTTTTTAGAAAAGAACCAAAAATTTGGATGAATAACCAAAAATCAAAAAGAACCAAAAACCGAACGAAAATTGAATTTTTTGAAAACCAAAAAAAAACTAAAACTTAAAACTGAAGAGAACAAAAACAATAACTGAAAACGAAATTTCAAATTTGAGAACCCGAGAACGAAAACCGAAACCGAAACTGAAATTCACGGAAACGAAAATCGAGGACCAAATCTTTAATTTTCGGTTCTTGCAACACTGTCAAAATAAATTTGAGCTGAAACAAAAAAAAATTGGAAATACAACATTAAAAAATTTCCAAAATTTCAGGTATTTGCTGAAGTTTATTTCTTGAATTTTGGAGAATTTTTGACATTTTTAAATTATACCTCATGACGTGGTGTCTACCGGGCATGAAAATCATAAAAAATCTGAAAATAGCATGAATTTTGAGCATTTTTGACCAAAGGCATGAAGTTTTAACATTTTATTCTTGAATTTTTGAATTGAAGAATTACCTTTTGATCATTTTTTAACTTTACTTTTTTCTAAAAAAAAATTTCGGCCTTGCTTCGCTCGAGCATATGCAAAGTTTCTATCTTGATCTTTTAAAAATTACCTATCATTATTTGAATTCTTTAGTCAAAATATTTCAATTACATACCTATGATTTTTTTTGTCTAAATTATCATATTTTGCAGGACTACATATATAAGATAATTTGAAAGTAGAAAAATTTACCAAAATTTGAGAAATGAATTTCAACGTCTGAAATTTTTTCAAAATTGGGTGAGGGGGGCCTTCAAGGAAAACTGTTCAAAAAAATTTGAGTGTTATCAAAAAATTCGATTTCATTTTTAGTTCTAGTTTTTCTGCAATGTAATTATGTTTGAAAAAAATTCTTCTGATGTTCTGTCGGTGTTTCTTACAAAAAAATATTTTAATGTAAACAATTTTTATATTTATCAGGAAGTACAAAATTTCAAATCCAACATATGTACTTACCTATTAATTTTACTTGAAAACTACAGAAGTACATAGTTATTATAAAATACCTGCAAAAAGATCAATTATTCGAGTACATACAAAAAATATAAAAAATAACGTGTCATCTAAATTAAATCAACAAATAAATCCTCTTATTCCACCTCCTCTCAAAACGGTGACATTTTCCACTCAATTTCTATTTACTATAAAAAGTAATATGAACGTTGGTGCAATTTTCGAAGGAGAAATATTTATCTACCAAATCTATACGATTATCTTCCTCGTAATGTATGTTGTTATCAACGTTTACACTGGAACTTGAATTTAATTTGGCTTGATCCGCAGCAGAAGTTTCACTTCCAGATATTGATTCTGAATCTTCCATAATTACAGCGGGTGAATCTGGCTCGGAATTCAACATCTCTAAATTGAGCGACGAATTACTCTCGCTGTTGGAGTAATCAGTCATTTCATCTATGACTGATTTAATGAGTGTTTTGGCCTTTATTTTCGAAGAACGCGTATTTTCTTTTTTACGTATTCGAGATCTTGGAATCGATACTGTAATAAGAATGCAAATTAAATGAAAGAAATTTTATAATGAAAATCTTCATAAATTTATGGAAAAAAATTGATCTTTTTATTCAATTTTTATAGATTTGTTACCAAAGTAGTGAAAATTCAACTCAAAAATATTAAAGATCGACACCTATTTAAGAGCATGAAAAAATTCAATTATGGAAATACTTACTGCCTGCTGCTGCAGTCGTTCTGGGAATTCTGAGACGTGGTTTTTGAACAGTACTTGAGTAGGTAGTTGTGCTGCTCCGAACACTATGTCCTGTCAAAAAATTGAAAATATTCATAAGTGTTGGTTTTGTGAGCAGGAAGAAGGTAGAGATTGTTTAGGATTATTTGACTGTATTAGGAAAAAAAACACATCGTGAATTTCGACTAAAATTAGAGAGGTATTTTATTTTGAGAGAAAGACTTCCATTCCCATATAAAAAATGTGCTCTCGAGCTTCAGTCTTGGAAAGTACAGAGTTGAAAAGGAAACAAAATTTGGAGAACCAAAATAGAGAAAAAATAATGCACCAAAACGAAATTACTCATCAAACTCTTGAAAATCGAGCCATTTTTTTACGATTTTCAAGAGTGGTTTTTTTTCTGAAATTTTTCAAAAAATTTTATGTCGGAACTGACAACTACACTTTGATTTTTTGTACGATTTTCATCAGTATAAATTATTCGTTTAGTAGCTTGAAAAAATTACAAACTTTTTTCAAAATTTCTGAGTATTTTTTGCAGCGGTGATATAAAATGTGTCAGTTAATATGCAATTGGCAACGCTGTTACAATTTTTTTTAATTTCCTTGGAAAGATTTTAAATGGCCCCAAAAAATTGACTCGATTTTGAAAAGTTCAAATGAGAAATTTGAATTGAATAAGGATAAAATAATCTTGGAATTCGTGTTCTGTAAATTTTTGACCTCGTTGGGGAAGTAGAAGGGGAAAACGTCTCAAAATTTTTAATCAGGTGAAAAAACAGACAAATTGTTTTCTGGGCATTTAAAAAGTGAAAAACTTGTACATCGAAAATGACTAAAAAAAAGTCCATTTCTGATATGAAGTCAATTTTTAGCTTCTTATTTTCTAATATTTAGTAAGATAATTTCAAAAATATGAAAATTTGTTTTCAAAAGTCAGTTTCTGACTTTCTGATATTAAGTTAATTTCGAAAATATAAAAATTTATATTTTTAAAAGTAAGATTGACTTTTTGATAGCAAGTTAATTTCGAAAATATTGAAATTTATGTTTTTAAGAGCCATGTTACTGAATTTCTGATATTTTTCCTGTCATTCTGACATTTCTGACTTTTATGCCTTTCTGACATTCAGTTAAATTCGAAAATTAAAAAAAAATTGTTTTTAAAAGTCAGCGTCTTGAAAATTTCGGATGACCCCCCCCCCCCCCCACTCGAGAGGAAAACCCACCATGTTCATTTTTGAGACATCCTCCTCTTGAAATAAACCATCTCGCCATTTTTGGTCAAAATCCAAAATAGTTTTTGTTCGATTCGTCCTTACGAGACTAAAATACCTGTATAACGATCTGGTTCCTCTAGTTTCAAATATTCAGCAATCTGTTTCGGCATCCTGGTGAATTTATTCTTGCCAATGAACTGCACGGTGCATTTTCCTTTCTGGTAATTAGTGAAGAAGCGATTCGAAGGCATATTCGGTGGCCTCAAGTTACGATATTGTTCAACGATCTCGAAATATCGATCGCAGATGGTGAAACATCGATGAGTATTGGTTCCTAAGTTGGGTATTTTCACCAGATAAACTCGACCATGTGTTTCAATTTGATCGAGACTCATGTCAACCAATTCGTCAGTCTTGCAGCCGCCAACCAATGAGAAAATCAGGGCAACCTGTAACAAAATAGCAAAAAATACGTCGATTAGAATAGGTACCTATCTATGTGATTAAATTTGTTTCAAATTTTCAGTAAAATGTTTACTTTGGTGGCAAGATATAAATGATCGGGAGCTTCTTCGATAAATTTATTCACTTGCTCATCAGTAAAGAGTTTCGGTTTGGGAGGATTATATCCTTGATTTTTGGATTTGATGAAATCTTTTAAATTCGTATAGTTGGAAATATCGAGTCCATGTTTTAAACTCAGCATAGCCCTTAGCATCGAATAGAAACTCCATAATGTTGCTGGTGACTTGGAAGATGCCAATTCTTTAAAAAATTCGAGTACCACGGTCTCCGTCAATGAAGGCTTCAGCTTCTCCGTTTGCCAATTTGTGAAGTTTTCATACACTTGAGCATATCTGTGCTTGGATTTTTCCGGCAATATGATGCTTTTATCTGTATCACCGTTGGCTCCTGCGCGAGGTACCTCGAAGACTTCTTCTTCGCTGTATTCTTCGCTCTCCATGATACAAGGTTTTAAATAATGCTCATTTAAACGCACGCGAATTACTTTAAGAATTGGTAAAAAACTGGACGCGAAATAGAACAACACGAAAAACTGTTCGAGTTTGCGAGCGATAGTATTCAACTATTCTGATAATACTTCCCCTCTCTAGTGATGAAAATGGAAGTTGAAAGTTGGCAACGTTGTTTACAACGCAAGAGGTGAAACGCGAGCAGTGACGGCGAGTAGGGAGATGGCAATTGTTGGTTATCGACTCGAAACGAAACGAACTGTTTTCTAGCACGAATAATGAAAAATACGAGAGTGGGATGCCAACTATTACATAACTAGTACATTTAGGTATTTTACTTGCTTTGGGCTCGAATCGTAAACGCGAACTACTTGGTTACTTTATTATCACTCGTGAAATGTTATCGTTAATTATTTATCTTTTACGAACCAAGAACGAATAAAGTTTACAAGTTGGATTCATAAATGAGTACGAAGTGCACGAAACAGAAAAACACAACGTACACTGTAACGCGTTCCTTCGGCACTAAAACAATGGTGGCCTGTTATTTTTATCTCTAGAGAGGAAAGCGAAAATCTAATGCGTTGGTAGCAGTGCTTGCGACGTATTATGAGTACACTTTGCGTCTCTAGGGAATGAAGGAGCACTATGCGCAAGCTCCTAATAATTTCTCGTTTTTAATCCGGCAAAGGAACGTGGGAAGGGAAGAGGGGGACTGGGTGGAAAGTTACGTTTTGTAATAGAAAAATGAAAATTTTCAGGATTGTGTACATTTTTTTAGGTAGTTAATTTAAAATTAATGGACAATTGAATCGAAAAGCTGAGTAGCTTAACTGCTTGGCAGTATTCAATTTCGTTGACTAATTGAAAATGAGCAATATTTTCTTTTTCGTGAAACAAAAAAGTCCATTTTTCGTTTTTATGATGAAATTTCTAATTTTTACATTAAATATAACTTTGATCCCACGAACTTAATGCAGAGATATGAAAAATTGAAGCTGAATTAATTTTGAAAATTCGTAAACTTTTTGCAAAATTTACAAGATCTAATTTTTTTTGTTACACAAAAAAAGTATGGATTTGATCTGGGATCTGGGTATTTCAAAATGTTGAGGATAAACGGAAGCGTCGAGTAAGTACCTGTTTGGCACAGGCATCATGGTCAGCTTTTTCTATCCAAAGTCATTTTTTTTGTTTTGTTTTTTCTACTAAAAAAAAAAAAAAAATGATATTTTTAGCTTGGGAAAAAATGAGCATATCACTAGCTCCTGAAGCAGTTTGATGTAAATGGGATCTCCATCATCTGAATCCAAAGTTATTCGAAGCTCAGATTTTTCATCCCCAATTTTTTTTAATTTCCTCGATTCTAAATTTTTTATAAACAATTTTGTTAAAATTTCTTCAGCAGTTCAAATTTCAATTTTTTCAAAATTTGGTCAATCTTGATTGTTTTATGTTTTTAATTTTTTTTCAGTCTCAATTATTAAGTTGGAAGCATTTTGGTTGAAAAATAAGGAAGTTGAAAAAAAACGTAGTTTAAAAATGAAAGTTGCAAAAATGTTGAGAAAAATTATATCAAAGAACATTTTTAGTGTGGAAAAAATCAAGCATTGACTCAATTTTATTACTTTTTTCCATTTTTGTATTTTTTAAAAAAAATTTTCAGCTCTTATTGTTTCAAATAATGCCATAATTTTAAAATTTTTCGTAATTTTTTTCAATTATTAGAAAGATATGAAGCATGGAATTGGAAAAGGGCCTAACTCCGATTCCCAAGGTACTTACACTTTTTTTAACTTCCAGTGCTATCACAGTCGGATTAAAAATATTCTAACTAGATATTCTGTATTTGGGATGAACACTCGAGTTTATTGAAGATCATTAAACATGCAATTGATGGCATTTGAACGAAAAAAAAGCAATTTACACCAGTTTGTGAAATTTGGGAGTTAGGCCCTTTTCCAATTCCATGCTTCAATATGTACATGAGATTTTTCCAATATTGAAAATAATTAATCAGTTCCAAATTCATATTTTCAAAGAAATTTTCAATTTCATGTTTTTCAAAATTTCTTCCAACTCCATAGGTAATTTGAAGAAACTTGAAAATATAAAATGAAAAAAATCCAAGTTTGGATCATTTTAGAAAAAATGTATATTGAAAACAATTTTATCAACTGACGAAAAAATTTTAAAATTGAGTACAGCCCTGAAAGGAAAACTAAACATTAAGAAAAAAAATGGAGAATTTGAAAAAATTTGAACTTGAATTGTTGAAATTCCTTCTGCTTCAATTGCGGAAAAGTAAAAAATATCGAAGTAGAGGGTCCATTTTCTAAATAACTGGAAAACGCGGAAACGTCGAGGAATTTTAGTAGCCTGAAAAAGTCGAAGAATGTCAGGATTTCCTCTGGAATTTTTTAAAAATCCAGAAAAAAAGATAAATACTGATTTTATTTCATGAATTTTCAAAAAATTTCAGTCTTGCCTCTCTCGAGTCAAATTGATAAACTTGTTGAAAACGTCTTTCAAGTACCTATTCAGTGTAGAGATTAGGATTCAAGTACCTATTCAATGTGGAGATTAAGAAATTTAAGGTCGAGTTAGTAGTGAATATTTATTTGAAAACTTTTTACCAAATTTTGAGGGTCAGTTAGAAATGAACGTTGCCATTTTCTTCGACTTGAATACTCATAGAATTTCCATTAATAAATTCATTTGAAGATTATGATTTGAGAAAAATTGACTAAAATAAATAAAATATAATTGGAAAATTGTGAAAATAGTGAGGGGTCGAAATTATGAAAAAAAAAAATGAAAAATTACACCGTTCTGGTATTTAAAAAATTTTCTCTTGTAAATCTGATGACAGAAGTTGGCGATATTGGTTCATAGGAAAATTAAAAATCCCATTTAAGGATCTGAAGATGGTTGAAAACTCCAAATGCGCTTTTGGTTCGAACTCATCAAATAGCAGGTAGTTGAAATCGATAAAATTTCATTGTAACGTGTTTCAAAATAAAATCGATTTTCTAAAAATTTATCAATTTTTTTTGAATTGTTGCATTAAATCACGCCAAAATTGCATTCGTTCGCCATTCAGCAATTCATCCTTTACTTCCAGCGTTTCATTTATTTTCAAGTAGCATGGGTTTTCAGGAAAAGAAGGTTTCCAGTTTACTTGAAGGTGGTCATTGTTAGGATTCCTGTACATATTGTCAAAAAGTCAACTTTAGGAAAAATCTGGTGCAGTAAATTAATTTCGGTATTGATCATTTTTTTACCCAGTTTTGGCAAATGTAGTTAGTAGATTTGTCATGGTATCTATCATTTTGCGTTCTTTCGGAGGTATATTAGTTCCGAGTCCAGTTCGTTGATTTTCAAAATAACACCAGTAAGAATAATCGGCAGCGTGGAAGGCTCCTGTACAGTTGGCATGGCAAAGCTTTGTTAATAGGATACAAATACCTGAGAGAGGTGGGAGAAGAGATGGGTACTGAGTTATTCATACCGTCCATTCGTACATCTAAATATTCTCCAGTTTCATTTCTCATCGAGATGAGGTTGCCATCGAATTCAAAATTATAGACATAAACGGGCGATGAGGGGTCTGATGAGACGACATTGATCAACGAATCGTAAAGGTCTGCTAAAGATGCGTCTGTTAATATCTGTAATGCATTTATTCTGGATTTTAATTTTAATTTTAATTTTTTTTTTGATAATTTAATTGATAGAAGATCTTACATCACATTTGGTTATTTCTGAAGCTGTATCAATTGATTTACCATTCGTGTAGTAATCTTCTACTTTCTTTTGTACCAATTTCAATTCATCTTCTGTTAAATCTACTCCCCAACCAGCTATATTTTGGGTGAGTATTTTTTGAAAATATTGAGAAAGAGGACGTTTCGATTTGTCTGAAAAAATAATTTCAAGAGTGCTCGATCGTGTTGTATCGTTAAATCTATAGTCAATTTAGGTTTCGATCCACAAAAAAAAAAAAAAATGCAGAGTACCAGGAAATTTTCTGAAGGATCAAATCCAAAAAATAAGATTATATGATAGTTTTTTGTAATAACTAACTAGATATTGCGAGACCCATGACGCCTTCCTTATTACAAAATCCGACCATCAATGGTACACGATTTGTGGAGGGAATAAGTTCTCTTGTTGGAAGAGGTAAGGGGGAATCTTTTCCTGGCGCATACATCGGCGTGAATGGCGAACATGGAAGTATTGGAAGTCCATTCCGGGATTTGATATCGTTCTAAATTTAAGAAAAATATTGATATACGTAAATTTTTCTTAAAATAATCCACCCGCATAGTTACTCACCAATCCATTCATTCTGTGAATTTTGGATAATACCAGGTACCGAATGTCAGTTTGTTTGAAAAAATTTAGTAGTTTTCGCGTATCTTCTTTTGTACCTTCGAAACCATTTCCATATGCGATTTCGTAAGCCAAATCTAAGTGGTCTCCGTAAGTTATGAGGGTTGGATTGAAAACGTATAAACCCATCATTATGGCTTTATGGTATAAACCTATCAAAAAAAAACATATTTTTATCTTTGGTAGACGGTTTTTGGCTGATTTTTTTTTACCTTTGGCCAATGGTGATATTAGTAGATCGTGGATAATAGCTGATCCGCTGCTGCTGCCTAGTAAAGTTACATTCTCAGGATCGCCGCCGAAAAAATGAATATTATTTTTGATCCATTTTAGACTCAGAATAATGTCCTTCAATGATTGATTCCCCGTGCAATTTTTCAAATTCAAATTTAAATGGCCTATGAAGCGGAATTATAATATTAATTTGATTTTGATTATAGCAAATTTCTCGAATCTATGTTGAACAGTTTTACTCAGAATTTTAAAATTTTCTCACCTAAAATATGTATTCTATATCCAATACAAACGTAAACAATGTCATGATTCATGACATATTTGGCAGATCCAAAGTAACTTGGATCTGGGGAACCGTGAAATAATCCTCCTGGGTGAATATTCACAATCACTGCTTTCAATTGATTGTCTTCTTTTGAAGGTATCTGAGAATTAAACACGGAGTAAGGTGTATAATGTACTTTTATGGATGATTAAATTGATATTAATGTAGATGAAATTTCAGTTGGTAGCACTGCTGAAATTAATTTTTATAGAAATTTCAACGTAAATTAACAGGTGTATTTTCAAATCATTATTTTCATTAAAAATTGACAGTTTTATTCGAAATTACATGCAATTAAGTACTTCAGATTATCCCAATTATCTGTAAAATACGGGTTTTACTGTAACTTACCAAATTCTCATTAATACGAATATGCCAATGATTTCTAAAAATCACAATATCCTTAAAAATCATTTTAATAAAATACTTACTCAAAATTACTGAGAATTACTATAATTACTCGGAATTATTGTAAATTCCTCAAAATTACTGTAATCATTCAGGATTACTGTTGATTGCTTAGTATTGCCGTAAATTACTCAGAATAATGTCGAATCACTAAGAATTACCGTAATTACTCAGAATAACGGTGATTTACCTTGAATTACCGTAATTACTCAGAATAATGGTAATTTACCTAGAATTGCCGTAATTACTCGAAATAACAGTAAATTACATAGAATTACTGTAATTACTCGAAATAACGGTAAATTACTTAGAATTACCGTAATTACCCGGAATAACGGTACATTACTTAGAATTACCGTAATTACCCGGAATAACGGTAAATTACTTAGAATTACCGTAATTACTCGGAAGAATGGTAAATTACTCAGAATTACCGTAATTACTCGGGAAGTACCGTAATTACTCAGGATTACAGTGAATTACTTAGTATTACCGTAATTGCTCGGAAATTACCGTAATTAGTCAAGGTTGCTATAAATCATTCAGAATTACCGTAATTACCCGTAATTACTCTTGATTACCGTAATTACTCGTAATTATGCATAATTACCATAATTCTTCGTAATTACTCATAATTCTTCGTAACTACTCATGATTACCGCAATTACTCATAATTACCGTAATTACCGTAATTACTCATAATTACCGTACATTACTCATAATTACCATAATTACTTAAAATTACTGTAATTACTCAGGGTTACTGTAAATTACTCCAAAGTACCACAAAATGAAAAAATTTCATGAAATTTGAGTAAGTCAGAATGTAAGTACATGGTTGTAATCCTGCCATGAAAATTTTCTGATGACCAAACAACATAAATTTTAGCATTTTAGACCTGATATCAGAATTTCCAAAAAAAAAATTATGCTTATTTGACAACTTGTTGCAATTTTCATCTAATTTTTTAGGAAGAGAGGGTGAGATGGAGGAGGAGAGTTGAATTATGCTCGTCATCATTTTTTCTTGCTACGTCATCAAAAAATCGTGGCTGAACACTACCCAAATAATGTTTTTTTTTTCAGAAAATGGCATAAACTGGCAAGAAAAATTGGAAAATGGGCACAATTTTAATTATTTTACTGCAAAATGGGAGAATTTTCTACATTTTTCTCTGTTCTTGTGTGTGTGTGTTTTTTTTTTAGGAAAACCCTGGTTCTTTTTGGGGATAATTCAAAGCAAAAAAATTGAATAAATACGGAACGAAAAATTTAGAAAACAGCTAGAATTGTTATACATTAGCAAAACCATAGTAGACTTAATGGAAAATGACGTCATTTTGGAGATCTTTGGGTTTTATTTTTGTTTGAATTGAATGAAGGGATCATTTTTTGAAAGGTCTCCCACTCAAAGTTGAGTCAAAATCCAGTTTTTTTTATCCACTTTTTTAAAAAAAATAATACCTTTGTTGTATGGATATTATTGTATAAACAATCTTCATCACCAGCTAACGATTTCGTTATGTATGAAAACTGTACACAGCCTTGTTTTTCGACGGTTGCATCTAGGACATTAGTCCAAGGTTTCACCTCGACGGGATCCTGTGGAAAAAATGAACACAAATGATTACAATGAATTTTTACCCAAATTTGTATTTTGATAGCAGTGTATTACTTTGAATCGAGCTTGGCCTGCTGTTGATTGTCCATAAGGAACTCCTAGAAACGAATAATATTCTGTGCCAGAATATTCACTTTTCGTTTTAAATCCGCGTATTCTGCCTTCTTTTACAGTTATTGTTACTTTTTGCGACATTTCACTCGGGTAAAGTTGGTTCAGGTTGACTAATAAGTATGCTGATGTACCTACAGTTCCCAATACTTGGCGGTATACACACTTACATTACGACGCACAATGGCGTAATTAAGAGACAGTTTTTTTGATAAAGAAAGCGCGTAAAATCGGTGAAATTATGTTTTACAAATAACAATGTTTTACTGTGTTTATTGTTTTGTGATAATTGTAGACAACAGTAAATTAGTCCCAAGGTTACCACCATGGCCAATTTTTAACGTCCCCTCTTCCGTTTCGAAATAAATTCAGGAATTTTATGAGATCTCATTAGCGTAATTTTTGTGTTACAAAATTATTCACTCGAAATATTATAAAAGTTTGGTTTTTGTTTTGGTTCAAAATGATTACAAAATTTGTAGTTTCTATACCCGGGCTACATTTTTGAAAAAAAAATGAGTTTACGAAAGACAATCGCCAAGTTTGACCGTTGATCGAAAACATTTTTCACAAGCAGATAGAGCATCAAAAATGACTCCTAGAGCCAAAATTTCTGTACCTCAATTTAACAGGAATAGAGTTATGGAAAGTTGATATCGAAAAATTGTCTGATTTATTTTTTAAAAAAAGAAAACAATAGGGGATGATTGTTTGATTTTCTCATTTTCTGTGTATTTAATAGAATAGGCAAAAAATCTTTCAACTCTGAAAGTCTTTTTTAATGTTCTATCCGCTGGTAAAAAATTTTCCACCGGTGCAACTGTGTAAAATTTGGAGTAGGTCCCATATTAGCTGAATTTTGAAGGTGAGAATGGTTAGCGACAGAGGTGGTTTTCCCAGGGAAGTTAGGGAAGTCAGACTTCCATTGATTTTTCAAAGATGGAGATTTTTTTAAAACCAGTTTTTTGGTAAAATGTGTCTAGAAAAATATACGAATTAAATTGAATTCCATGCGAAAACAAGGTAGCCTCTATACTTATTTTTGCCATAAAGTGGATTTCAAGTTAAATTTCTGAAGCTCAATTTTTTTCTATTCCGAATTTCTTAAATCACTTTAATTTTATTTTTTTTCAAAATTGCATCCATTTTCTATGTTTGAAATAGTAAAATCAATTTAACCCAAATTTTTTTCAACATATTTTTCCAATCTTATTTTTTCTTGTTTTTTTTTTTCTATTTCATATTCTAAAAAATTTCCAAGTACCAATTATTTAGTCGAAAGACAATTTTTTAAAACGTCGAAATTCAAAAAAAAAAGAGGAATATTTTGAGAAATTTCAAGAAAATATGAATCAATTTTTTTTTTAAATCCAAGTTGGAAAGATTTTTGAGAAAATATGAATTAATATTCGTTAAAAATGTTTCCAAATTCCAACTTGGATTTCTTCAATTTTTTAAATTTTTTTCCGTTTTTTTCAAATTCTCAAACATGTTTTTACCTCAGAGTAGGTAATTGAAATAAAATTCAGTACCTAATATAAATACAACCGTACAAGAGACTTGGTCTAATTCAATTTTTTTTTTTTTTGTAAATTTGTACTTAGAACGATTTTAAACTTCCTGACTTCCACAGATTTTCTCTTCCAAAATCGCCACTGGTTAGCGAGGCATAAGGATTGAGTAAGATGGTGAAATGTTTTCATGATTTTTCCGAGGTCTGGACACAACTTCTTATCACCCTTTTCCAACTTTAGGAAAAAATCCACTCACTTGCCTTGTTTTTTTTCTGAACCGTGCGTAGTGAAAAATGACTAAGTATCTAGATTGTTCGTGCAACAGGATGTGGTCATGCATCTCAACTCTCACGATGGAAATTTTTTAATTCAAGTCCGTGATATGCATTTTCCTATTTTCATCGTTTTCAACTGTTATAAAATTTTCTCGACATTTTTCATTCTTCCAAACTCTCAAATTTTTTTTCTAAAATTTATAACCTATTCCATCTCCTAATTTTTTTTGCCTAAGTATAATTTATTCTGAATCCCATTTTTTTCTAAACTATTCCGACTAAATTTTTTCAAAATTTGTTCCGACTCAAATTTTTAAAAAAATCCAACTCCAAATTTTTCTAACGATATGTTCATATTTTTCCAACTCAATGTTCTTTGATTTTTTTTAACTTGATCAGATTATTTTTTCAAAATTTTTATCAACACTCCAAATTTTTTCTAGCTTCAGTTTTTTTTTCGACAAAATCATTATCGACTTATCAACTCTCAGTTTTTTTCTAAACGTTTTTTCAACTCAATTTTGCTTTTAATTTGAGTTTACGAGTTTATTTTGTAAAAAAAAAAATTGAGTCGTAATAAATTTTAGGAAAAAATTGAGTCGTAATATTGGAAAAAAATTGAGTCGTTATAGGTAAATTTTAGAAAAAAATCGAGTCGTAATAAATTTTAGAAAAAAATGTGATTCGTAATAATTAATTTGAAAAAAAAATTGGGAATTGGAATAAATTTGTAGAAAAAAATTTGGGAGTTTGAAAAAATGAAAAATGTTGAGAAAATTTTATACCAGTTGAAAACGATGAAAGTACGAAAATACTTATCACTGACTTGAATAAAAAAATTTCCATCTGGAGAGTTGAGACTTGAGATAGACGAGCGAAACAAAAACACCGCACACTGTACCAGCGAACAATCTAGACAGTCGTCAGAAAAAAGGAAATTTTAATAAAGTATTTCACAGATAAAATTTGATGTAATGGAAATTGCCTATTAATACCTCCGAAGGATCTCCACATATTTCTGCACCACTGCTCATATCTCCCCTCCTCCCCCATGCGAAAATATATTTGAATCGATTACAGTTCGATTTATAAAAAAGCAAATAGCAATCAAACGAATGAAAACTGATTGAAATCAAGGCGATGGTGTTGAACAAACTCTTTCGAAGAACGCGCCCCTACGTTAAGAGTAATTTTCTCAACGATTTATCTTCATTTTTGTCGAGTAGATTAGGTTATCGCGAACGACTCCAGTTCAATTTGTCAGTTTTAATTAATTGGATTACACGTTTAATTTAAAATTTTTTTTTCTCTTTTTTTTTTGCTTTCATAGTTTTATGTTGGCCTCGTTAAGGTGTAATTTGTTGTATGGTCGGTTGTAGATTGTGGCTGCAGAAATGCGTCGTATAAATCAGAAACAGTCGATAAGAAGAAATCGAGGTATTTTGTATTTGGGCTTCGACGAAGCTATTATTTGTTTTATAACGTTTCGCATTTTCAACTTACCCGAATTCCGGACTGGTCGATTCGATTCGATCGAGTTTCAAGACTCCGGATCCTATTAACGTTTTCCTGTTACCAATTAACTCTTTGACGTTTGATGTAATTTCGTGCGGCTTGAATAATGTTCAAATCGTTCTAACCCTCAAAAGTTTTCATTTTTTTTTTAATTTTATAAATAAAAAAAAACTCGGGTAGAGTTTACTTTTGAAATGATAAAAGTTGAACGGTGCGAAGTGCTGGAAACTTTTAAACGATTGATGGATGGATATTTTTCAATAGACGTGGCTCGGATAGAAATACTGTACCTATTTCGTGGGGCGAAATTTTCGATAGTCGTGTTGGAAATTTTAGATTTATCGAGAATAGCTGGCGAGGGGAGAGGGGTATGAAGAAGATACGTGTATTAAGAAATTCCTCGATAACACGAGGGAACGAAGTTGTGACAGTTTACGTCCGAATGAATTTCATTTTTTTTTCTCGATCAAAAAGGCCGGAAATCTTTTTTAATATGAATGTGGATAGGTCTTCGTGATACGTTTTTAAAAAAAAAAAAATCAAGAAATGAAACTTTTAACAAGAGGTGTACTTTGGAAATGAATTGAACTTTTTAATAAATCATGATACTGATAAATGCTTTAACACAACTAAGCGAATTTTTTACTCAATTTTTAACAATTTATTTAAGAAGCTTTTTCACAACTCACCCTAAACTGAATATTAAAAAAAATTTCTAAATACCATACCGACGTCAAATTGGAATTCTTCAATAAATTTAATACACTCTTTTCCATTTCATGGGAGGTGTGACACATTTCACGTATTTTTCTATTTCGATATTACAAATAAAGCTGCCAAAAATTCTTCACAATGTTGAGAAAAAAGGCAAGATTATTGAAAGAGTCAGAGAAAGCCACGTTGCTCCGGAGTTGTATCGGAAAAGGAAAAAGCAAGGTTTAGAGCAACGAATCCATGTTTTTACGTTTCAGTAACGATTTTAAAACTTTTTTCCTTTTTTTTTTTGGTCGACGAAATGCCTTCCGATGATATAGTACAGAGCAAAGTCGGAGCTGGCTGGCAGCGGAGTCTTGTATGTTGTGAAACTTTTTTCTCAACGAGGTTTTTCGTGTTCATATCATTATTAAATCGAAAATGACGGAATAAAAAGCAGAATTCCGTGTATATTTTTTATTACGTTTCCTTGTGGGAGGGTGTTTCCATCGAAAAAAAGGAAAGGTGGAAAAAAATGAATTTATATGTTCGTAAAATTGGTTTTTCCGGGTGCCAAAAGGGAACGGAGAAAAGAATGAGAAATTTTCGAAATGGTTTGAAACGAATGTCCGGTGGAAGTTTGGATGAGTTTTGAATATAATGGTGTTCGGATCACCTGAAGGGGTGTTTTCGTCGAGAAGTGGTAGAGTGGGGTTGGTAAATTGTGGAATGAATGGAAAAAGGGAAGGTAAATGTCTGAAATTGGGCGAATTTCGAATTTTAATCGTTTTTATTTCTCGATTATTTTCGCTTTTTTACCACAAGTTGTAAAATCGTGAATAAAATTTTGCATTTGTAAGCTTGGATATAGAAACCATTCTTGAAGGTAAAAAAAAATCGGGTTTTGAGTTTACACTAATTTTGGACCTTTTTGGTGTTGAATCAAAGGAGAAAACACAACTCAGAAACCAATTTTTTACCCCTAAGAGTGGTTTTTACATTCTGGCTCACAAATTAATTTTTTTATCGAATAAAAATATTGTAAAGATTTAAGAAGAGTCTTTTAAAAAAATACCACATTTTACCCTGTTTATGGTCCAGAAGAGGCCATGACGAGAATCTGAGAATCTCAGACAGATACTAAATTAAAAAATCGTTTTGTGAATAAACTGTCATTTTTTTCCAAAAATTAATCCTTGTTTCTCAAAAAATTAGGAAAAGTTGAATTTTTAAATAAGCGAAAATGAAAGGTAAAAATAATTAAAAATTATTATGATATTTTGCTTATACCTACCGGGTGCTCGAATAATTTTGCCTCCTCCCCCCCCCCACTACTTTCTGAGTTGAAAATCGTAACGAATATAGGCAAATACAAATTATTGCTAACTTACGATTTTGAACACAAAAATTATCGGGGGGGGGGGAGCCAGAATTAATCGAGCACCTGGTAGGTAGATGGACGTTCAAAAAGTCTGTCGGTCATAAAAATCATAAAATTTGAAAAAAAAAGCCAGAAAGTAGCGATTTTTATGACAAATTCAGAAAATGTGCTAAATTTTCTCTTTTATTCGAGCTTGTTATCTGAGACTCGATTTTTTTGGATGAGTTGCGATCTGAAACAAAGGTCATGAAAATTCGAAAGTCGAAAAGAAATGTTATTTTTTCTATGTTTTTTCCTTTTTTTTTTTTTTTTTTTTGAAGAAATTTAAAGGCACTAGCTACGGAATTTACTTTGTATTTTGAACACCTGAAAAAAGATCCAAAATTTTTGGTCACCTCTTATAATTTTACATCAAATTTTTCAAAAATTTGTATGCCAATGTTGTCAATTAAATTTTGATTTTTGCAGTTTTCATAAAATTTCACTCAGCTGCACTGTTGAGAATATTAAAAGTTGGAATAAAAAAATATATTTTTTAATCTTTATAAATAAATTTTTCCAATTTAACGAATCAGCAGCTTTAGAAAACGGAAAAAAAAATTATAAAATGCAGAAAAAAGTTTCAAAATTTTTAGCAAGAAATGTCGTTGGTGAAAAAAATTACAAAAATTCAAAAAAATGTTGAGGAACCATAAGAATACCTAATCAAAATTGTGATTACAGTTCGAAATTTTTTTAATGTTTTAAAATTTTTGCAGGACGTTTACTTTCTGAGAAACCAGGAAAAGTCAGGAAATTTAGAGAGTTGGTAAAAGTCTAGAAAAGATTAGAAAATTTTGAAAGTTTCGGTGTAATTTTGTAAAAAAAAAAATCCATGAGAATGATTAATTATCCGAAATATGTTTTTATGCTCATTTTATCATAAATTTTCTGTCTGGCATTTGCTGACCTTTATTGAAATGTACCTTACATTTTTTTTGTCAGAAATAATTTCACTTTATCCTTGAAATCTTTTTTCATTTATAAAAAAAAGGTCATACTTACAAAAATGAAAATTCAGTCGTATACTAAAGTTATATTTTTCAGTCTGTGGGACACTTTGAAAATTTATTTAAATTTGATTTTTTTCGAAACTACTTTTGGATGCCTTGACCATTATAATACGTGACAGAATTTACCGCCCCCCCCCCCTCATCATTTGTCATAAATACCATGTGTAAAAAGTCTGGAAAGCTTGGAAAAATTAGTTTAGAAAAGCTGGTGAGGACAGAGAAAATAATTTCTGAAATATTGTAATATTGTGGGCATTCTTGTTTGAAAATTTCCCAAACGATAGTCAAATTATTTTTCCATTTTTGTATCATTTTTTCCTGAATTAATTTAATTAATATTTTTAAACAATTTTCATGATTTTTGATTTTACCAAAATTTTCAATAAAATTTGGGCATCTTTTTCTACAATTTCAATTTTTTACAATGAACATTGGCCACTTTTGAAAAATTTTCATTTTTTTTCGTCATTTTTTTCTCACTTTAAGACTCAAAAGGGTACTTTCCAATTTGTAAAAAAAATAAAATCATGATGTACTTTTATAAATTTTTCATTTCAAATGTATCTTTTCACGTTGAAATTTTTTTCATGCTTGCTTCAATCATCTCTTTCCTTTTTGATTGTGGAAAATGTTGAGAAAATTTTCTTCAAAAAAATTTACCCTTTTTTCTCGATCTCTCTTACCATATCCAGCTAATTAAATTGTCGATTTTTTGGCGCTTCAATTTCTGAAACGAGAACATTTTTACTCTGAAATTTGAGTTTTGAAAAATATGCCTGGAAATTTTGAATTGCGTGAAGTGCAAAAAAATTGTACATGCAGATGGATTCTGAAAGTCTTTTTATTTTTAATGAATTAAAATTTGGAGAAATCAATGAATTTGATATCTTTAAAATCGTCTCCTCAATAAGTGAAAGTAGGTATAACTTTTTTGTATTTTACGATCAACTTTTAGACATAAATTTATGCAGGTACTTACCTATCAAAGTCATTATAAAAAATTCCTCCTACCAATGACACCCAAAATTAATTTTTGAATATTTTTATAAAACGTAATTCATAAAATTCTCACTACGAACCCACCTGATTTGAAACAACCTAACTAGGTATCTCTTTGAATAAAATCCTGTGGGCGTCTAAACTAAAAATATAACCGTTATAAAATATATTTCCAGCCAACTCGAAAAATATTCTGGAGCCGGAGGGCTGCTCCTATACGACTACGGAATCCGACAACGAACGAAAAAAAAAGCCCTAAACATGGAAAAATAATCGATTATGTAATTTTTTGCGAATTTCCCTTACAACTTTTGACCTTAATTCGAAGAAAACAATCTCGGTAATTTGTTATTTCCGTTTTGTCTGAATTTCTTTTGGAACACGATGACAAAAATAATGGGGTAAAAATGAAGATGTATGTTAATCGATATTCTTGAAAACACATCTTTCTCACGGTACGATAAAACTGAGACAAACAGACGACAGGAAAAACAACGATGGAAAAGGGTACCGGTTTTTTTGATTTGTCTGCGGAGACATCGCTGAGGCTATTTATAGAACTAGGGATTTCTTTTTTGATGTATTGATGAAATGTTGACGTGAAGGAGAAAACGCCTACGAAAAAGTGCAAAGTAATGGTACATACGAGTGAATTGGAATTGATGAAATACGACGAATTGGAATAAAGGACGAGTGTTTATGCGAATGTAATCGATACAGCCGGATAAATTTTTAGTATTAGTCATTTATGCAAATGACGGTATATGTGACCTATTTTTTGAGGGGGTCGTGGGGTTTGAAATGGTGTAAAATTTTGCCACCGTGGTGGGTGTTTTGGGGAGATTAATTACGGTATGGTTGATGATTTTTGGGTGGATTAATTATATGAAATATAC
The DNA here is from genome assembly GCA_038380155.1 of Pseudococcus jackbeardsleyi. Lineage (NCBI taxonomy): Eukaryota > Metazoa > Arthropoda > Insecta > Hemiptera > Pseudococcidae > Pseudococcus > Pseudococcus jackbeardsleyi. The sequence continues at coordinate 38,532,984 of CM076241.1, forward strand.
GCATGATTGTTTTTGCCCAAAATGAGGTTTCGACGATCCAAGTTCCTATTTCAACTTGTATTTTTTCAGAGTTTTCAATTATAATTTTTCTTAGAAATTTGGATCCAATTTAAAATTTTTTTTTTCAATTGAAGTTTTTTTAAAAATTTTCTCAACTTTGATTTTTTTTAATTTTTTTTTTTCAGTTTCTTATTGACTCATTCCATGTCAACTTGAGTAAGTTTTGACCTTGTGGGGGGGAGGGGAAATTCCAAACATTTTTAAGATGACATTTTGCGACACCACAAATGAAAAACTTATAAAATTTTATATTTTCGAAATGAACTCAATGTCAGAAAATCAGAAAATTATAGATCGATACGTTTTTATTCAACGTTATTTTAGAAATTTAATTATCGGAAAGTCAGAGTGACAGGAAAAAATCAGAAATTCAGTAGCTGACTTTTAAAAACTTATAAATTTTCATATTTTTGGAATTACCTTGATATCAGAAAGTCAGAAGCTGACTCTTGAAAACTTACAAAGGAATTTTTATATTTTTAAAATAAATTTTTTAAATATCACTAAAAACCGATTTTTAAATTTTAAAAACAAATTTTTATGTTTTTGAAGTTAACTCAATATCAGAAGTCAGGATGAGAGGAAAAAACACTTCAATTTTTTTTACGGATCCCTCTCGATAGTCTAATGAAGTAATCTTCATGGGGGGGGGGGATCCTAGTTCAACTTTGAAGGCTCATATTTTGAGATTGATTAGGTCTAAGATAGATCTGTTGGCAAGGTTTTGTAGAAAATTGAATGGAGAGTTGAAATTGGTTACCAGATTTTGAAAAATTCAACGTTGAAATTATTTTATCATTGAAGCTCAACTTGAACGAAAGAAGCTGAAGGCTGCCATTGAAAAATCAAAAAAAATTACTCTGAGGAGAAGTTTTTTTGTGTTTTTGAATTGCAAAGTTGAAAAAAAAAATGTAGAAAAATTTTCAATTAAAAAATTTTGGGAATAAAAAATTTCAAAATAATTTTTAAAAAAATATTGAGTAAGAATTTTTTGAAAAATTGAGTAAGAATTTTTTAAAAAATTGAGTAAGAATTTTTAAAAAAATTGAGTAAGAATTTTTTGAAAAATTGAGTAAGAATTTTTTGAAAAATTGAGTAAGAATTTTTTGAAAAATTGAGTAAGAATTTTTCAGTCTGTTGACAAAAAATTTGAAGAAATCAGGGCATAGGAGTCGACTCCGAAGTCGAAGTCAAACTAACTCCAAATTGACTCCGAAGTCAAACGAAGTCAAGAGTCGAGGTCTGAAACTGACTCCAGAGTCAGGATTCGAGGTCTGTAATTGACTCCGGAGTCAAGCTGGAGTCAAGAGTCAACTTTTTTGCTGACTCCTATGCCCTGGAAGAAATTGAAGTAGATCCCTGCATTAAATTTTTTTTAGTTTTAAATATATTTTTGAATTTTTTTTTATTTTTACATACATTTTTGAAAAAAAATGATCTATTTAATTCAATTTTTTCTGCGATTTTAAAATGTTCCTCATTTTTTCACTTTTGTATTTCTAAAAAAAAAAAAATGTCAACTTCATGGTTTTAAAAATTTCTTCCAATTCAATAATTAGAGAATACTGAAAGCGAATAAGTTGAAATATTTCAAAATGAAGACAATTTCAAAGTAATTTTTCTGTACTTACTCTTGATTAAAGAAATTGAAAAAATGTTGAATTGAAATTTCTCAAATTTCGAATAAATTTTAGACTGATATGGTCGAAATCCCATTTTTGAAAATATCTAGTGGGAGTGGGACTTGGTAATGGAATTAGGCGATCCATGGTAACGAGATAGCTTTGGACAAGTTATTTGTACATTCGATCCTGATAACGAATGGAAATTTCGTGGTAAACACGTCTAGACTCTGTTGGCTGAAAAAAGTGTACGTTGCTTGAGGTATCAAACACGTTTGTTGACATTGATAAAAGCTTCTTTTCGCTGGGGGTGTTTTAAATTGCGAAATGATTACGTGGGAAAATTTTCACTCCTCTGATCCGGGTCGGTTTGGTACATAAAATGGTGAAAAATATTAAATTTTCATTTGGCGGGAAACTCGATCGTGGAAAAGTACCTGGACGCCAACGCATTCATTTTTTTAAAATTACGATCTATTCGAACGTGAGCTTTTTTAAAACGACGCTGTCTCATTCGTGATGAACGTTTTTTTTTTTTTTTTTTCAAATTTATAAATATTTAAGCCGTCTGTCTAGTCGGTATCGGTGTTTGGTTGACTGAAACGGTGGATAAACTAATACAATATTAACACGGTCTGACGGTGTAGCTTTTCCGCCCTCTAATACCCATATTCGCGGACCCTTTTTTTTTTTTGTAGCATATCTATAAGACGCCTTCGTGCCCTGATGTTTACACTAACGAGTTTTAACAATTAAATTACATTCTTTGATTTATTTGTAGTCACGTTAGCAAAACAACATCCTACGATGATCCGAGAACCGAGTGGGAAGAGGAGTTACACCCGAAGCCTCGCATCGTCGAATTGTATCGCGATCCAGAAGTAGGATTCGGATTTGTGGCGGGCAGCGAGAAGCCGGTCGTTGTTAGGTAATTATCTATTTAAATTATATTTTATCTGCGTCCGTTCGTTTATAATTTACGACCGAAGGTTTCGGTTCGCCAAAGTTGGAACTGATATGGGTGATGTATTTTCCATTATGGAAAAGTATGGGTTTAGGAGAGTATCGATTTTTTTTACTATCTTATGGTTTAAAGTGGAGTGTAATTTTTTAAAGAATTTATGGATGAAATGGTTACGTGGAAGTGGGTATATTGTGGAATGGACGGAATCGATGTAGATTTAAGATTTTTTTGAGATCGGCGAGTTAAATAGGATGTCCAATTTCTGGGAAACTTGAATAATTTGTAGGATTTTTCTTGAAATTATAAAATTTTGTGAATAAAGATTGGAATATTTTTGAATGTGATATTTTTTTTCAAAGTACCTACTTGGTTTAATTTTTGATGAAAATTTGATTTTTCTATCCATCGCATATGTAAGCCCAAGTTTACATATAAACCACCCTTAGAAGCCAAAAATTAGCTTTCGAGTTGAATTTTCTCCTAGATTTTACTCCTTTTTAAAGGCCCAAAATCAGTTTCAACTCAAAAACCAATTGGGGACTCGTAAAAGTGAGTTCTGTATGCAAGATTACATTATTTTAGAATGAAAAATTGAAAAGTAATCAAAAGATATTCCTAAATTTCTATACTACCATCTCTTGAGTTTGGTTTTTTTTTCTGGTGGAAATTTTCATTGATTTATTTCCTGACTGTGCTACAATTGAAAATGCTTCAATTTTGGAACTTTTTTTTTCAATTTCAAATTTTTCAATTGAAAATACAAATCTGTTTTCTTAATGAAACCCCCATCGACTTTTTAAAAATATTTAAAATACCTTCTGAAGTAAAAATTCCTTCTTTTTTCCGCTGTAATGTTTGAAACGTTTTTGGAAAAAGTCCCGAAAAATACATATAAAAATCAATAAAAATTACTGGCTTTTGCTTTGATTGCCTGCGAAATTTTGTAATTTTGTCGAACACATTGGCAAAGCATGTAGAAAACTTGAGGAGCCTGATTTGGAAAATCTAAAGAAGTCTGAAATAAAAATACTTTTGGATTATGAGTTTATTTACAAATTTTGGATTTTTAGAATTTTCCAGTGTTCATTTTCTGGAAAATCTGGAAAAATCAAAAAATTTTGTAATCTGGGAAATTTTAATTTTCTCTGGAATCAAAAATCCAAAATAAGGATAAATCACATGCGGTTTTTTGCTTATTTTGATTGAAATTTTTTTTGAAAATTTTCAAAAAAATTCCATTTGTGCTTTGCTTTTGCCAAATTATTACGTCTTTTGGCTGATTTTTTTTATTCGTCATTTTTTATTGGCCTTGATGTATAAAAAAAAATGATATCCAAATGCATGACCTTTTCATGATTTTTTCGATCATAATGTTAAAAAAAAGGAGAGAGGGAATAGAACCAAATTCAAGATTACTGAGCATTAATATTTTTCAAAAAAATGATCATTTTTAACCCCCTTCGTTGATTTTTTTAAAAATTGGTTCCAGCTGAAAATACTGCAGGGTAAAATTTGTAACATATGTCTATTTATTTTTTGAGGTTGGAAGGAAAGGAGTAGTGATGAAATCTCGAGAAATTTTTTAATTTTCAGACCAAAAAAAAAAACGAATTTTTATTTGCTTGATTTGATAGATACCTTAACATGAGACATAATTTTGTTGCATTTTTCAAAACGTTATAATTTGAAATTTTTTCTATAATTAATTTAAATTTTTGTGGTAAAAAAGAAGTTTAGTGGATTCAAAAATTTTCAAAAATAATTAAAATCTTCTTAGCTCAAAAAAGGGCATTTAAAAACCTCGTGAAAGTAGTAATTTTGAAAAAAAAATCTTATCTCATTCATTTTATATTATTTTTCTGCGAAATTCAAAATTTTAGGGTGCAAGTTGGACGTTGAAATATCAAGCGAAAGAATTACCCCTTTCCATGGTTCATAGAAATATCATATTTGAAAAAAATGCTAGAAAATTGGTCTGAAAAACCTGGAAAATTCAGAAAAAACCACCTCTCTATGAAACCACAATTTTTAGTTTACCAAAATTTTTCGTAGTATTAAGTACGTAATAACAAATAAGTAATTTTTTGAACTCAGAAAAACATAATTTTTCAGTGTAATTTTATGTTGAAAATTTCAAGAATTTGGTGACAAAAATTTCAAAAAATAATTTTGAACTTGAAAAATAGAAAATAGACGTTGAAAAAAAACGCTGTTAGGAAAAAATTGTAGACCTCGACGAAAAAATTTCCAAGTTTAAAAAATAATTGAGGAAAAATAAAATTTCGAACTTGAAAATAAAATAAGCTAACTGGAAAAAAAATCTAAAAACCGCTCATCAACTATAAAGAGTTGGAAAAAGAAAGATTCAGTCGTTCGCAGTGTATTTTCAAATTCATGCCTGAAGCCCATTCGTGTTTAGTCATTGATAATTTACATCAATTAAATCTGCAAAAAAATCAATTTTGGATTTTTTGAACGAAACCGATTTCATACCACTCCTTTTCGGAAAATCGTTCGAGTTGTGGAAAAAATCGCCCAATTTTCACAGAAGTATCTAGTTTATAAAAAAAAAATCACTTTTCGAATGGTTAGTTACCTAGTTGTTTAAATTATAAAAAAAATTTCATCATTTATGAAAAATCTTTCAAGTTTTGAAGGATCGTCTAAAATATTAGAAAAATGTTTCAGTTTTACTCTAATATGAAAATAATTGTACCTAATTGCGAGTAAGTTGAAAACGAGTTTTCTACAAATTTCTCCTATGTGAGCAAAAACTTTCCCTTCCCTCTTGGGTATGACGTATGAGCTTGTAAGAATTTTACTTGAAATGTTTCATGGTTTAGAAAATTTGAAATAAATTAATTCAAAAAATTTGGGAAACAAAATTAAGTAATTTTTAAAACTTTTTGTTCATGGTCAAAGAGCAAACGATCATCCGGGGATTGTGATTATTTTCCCATAAAACTCATTTTTTTCGATTTTTCATCGCTTAAACCGCTAGAAATATTGAAAAAATGGCATTCAGTCGTTCAAAATCAAATCAGTCATTTGAACGATTCTGTGAAACACCTTGAAAATTCATTTAAACTCTATGGTGTTTTTTTTCGTGAAAACCTTCTGATATGTTCCTTTGCCTAAATTTTATGTGATAGAATATTAAAAATTCTCCCCTTTGCCATATTTTAGAAGTAAGCATTAAAAATCTTCTGGAAAACTTGGAAAAACTGGTCTAAAACTATAATAAAAATGAAAAAATTAGTCTGGAAAGCTGGAAAAATCGAAAAAAAAAACAATATCTGAAATTTTGTAAACACCTTTTATGTAATTTCGGCAAAATCGACACTGCTATCTCCAGACTCGTAATTTTTTGTTTGCATCGATCCTTCTACCCAATATGATATCGCAAATTTACGTAAAAATTACAATTCGTATAATTGTCCCCTCAATTCGCACACAATCGTCATATTTCATCGCACCATGTTCGTACCTCGTGTTAACAGATAATACTTGGCGAAATGATGGAAAATAATTTCTCGCGTGACAGTCGCCTATAAAAATCCGCCCAATTTGCCAGCATCGGCTCAGGGCCCCCCTCTGGTCTTCCCGCACGATCTATCAGCCAGCTCAGCCAGCTGGTTATAAATTTTCGTACAATGTAAACAAGGCTATATAGCTTTTAAGGTCGCTTACTTTTTTTTTCTCTCGTTGCCGAGCATTTAAAAAAAAATATTTTCTTTCGATTTTTCGTATGAACGAGCAATCGGGTGTAAATATAGGTACATAGTATACTGAAGCGAAGTTAGAAAAACACGAAGGTGAATGCGCACGTTACAGTCGAATAATTTTTATTTACCGCTGGTGGCGAAATTCGATGAAAATTAAATACCGCGTAAGGAATTTTTTCAATGAGGTAATTTTTACGATTACTCGTGTGGCGATTCTGTATGAGCAAAGGTTTACTTACGAGATGTAGTATGTTGGCGAAGTTTGCCTGTTTCGAGACTATATAAGTTTTACGAACGAAGAAGCTTATTATTAGAAAGTATTGTGGATGGGAGAATAACACGTGGAATGATACGCGTGGGTAGTCTACGAAAATCGTCAAGTTCGATTTTTATTGGATGGAAATGTTACGTGCTGCAGAGTTATATGGCAGCATCCAATTGACACGAATAATTAGAATGAATACGGCGTTAGGCGCCTTGGGCCGCGTACCCGGTAATATCTTTCAATTAACGTGGCATTTTGTTGCAGATTTGTTACGGAAGGAGGCCCCAGCGATGGTAAATTACTACCGGGGGATCAGATACTAAAAATAAACGATGAAGAAGTTCAAGGTAGTCCGAGAGACCACGTCATACAGCTGGTTCGAAATTGCAAAGATTCGGTCAGACTGAGGGTGTGTCAGCCACCGTTGGATAATGTGAGTTTTCGTATTTGTGTTTTTTGGGTCATCAGTCTGGTTATTTGGGGGGGGGGGGGGGGTTGAATTCGATAAAATCTATAGCTTGTGTTTTTCGTAAGACAGTCAAACCTGAAACTCAGTTTCCAAAATTTCAAAATGCTGAAGTGCATTTCTCGATTTTTTGAAATTTCAGAATTTCAGAAATACATTTCAGCACTTGAAATTTTGGAAATGGATTTTTTTTATGATGTAATTTCAATTTATGACTATTTTGACTCGGAATTTTACCTTTGAGTTGGGATACCTTGCGTGTTACTACGAAAAAGTGGTAAAAAATCACTTTTTTTTGGTTTTGATTTTTTTTTATTATTTTGCCTCTAAATATTTGTTATGCATGACCACCTGGCCGAATTAATACAAAAATTTCCAGCCATGACATCTCCCCCCCCCCCAAAAAAAAAATCATTTTTTTGAAAATTTCAATGTGAAAAGAAATTGAGAAATTTTGAACCGAAAATTATCAAAAAATTCTCATTCATACTTATTAGCCAATAAGATGTATTATCTGTGAAAATTTCAAAATTTTCTACCCACCCCTTTCAGAGATATCGTGTGTTGAAATTTCGACATAAAAGAGGTTAGGTAGGGTGTCCTAATTTTTTGGGGATCTTTCTAGCCCATAAGTAACATTTTGGGTCAATTTTGACCAATTTTGGGTCAAGGTTCATTTTCGACCCCTATTATTAGGAAAGGCTCTTTTTCCTGAAGAATTTTTCCATTGCTGAACTTGCATCTTCTTAAAAAAAAATGATTTCTGTTTGATTGACGTCATAAAAATTTTGAGGGGAAAAATCGAGTTGAAAGAATATTGGAAAAAAATTTAGACGTGGAGAAATTCGTCAGGAAAAAATTCCATTCGTGAAAATTGTAAGAAAAACATTTTTTATGGCGTCAATCAAACAGAAATTATTCTTATTTTTAAAAAAGATGTAAGTTCAGCAATGGAAAAATTCTTCTGAAAAAAATCTCGTCAGCAAAATTGCTGTTGAAAAAAATATATGAGAAAAAAATTTGATCGTGGAAAAATTACGTTGAAAAAAATTGGTCGCGGAAAAATAACATCAAAAAAGTTTTATTTTAGTTGAGAAAATTGTGAGAAAAAATTATGCGTTTAAAAAGTTACAAGGAAAAAATTTGGTCAACCTCTTCAGAAAATTCTTTTTAAAAAATAACGTAAATAATTTGGACTTTGAAAAAAAAAAAAGGTCGATTCAGGGGTATGAGTAATTGAGTAGTGGCGTCATCAAGGTATTCGAGTTCCAGGGTTGACTGTCTTGTGTTTTTTTTTCGTGATTTCTGTTCATAATTCTCCTTACGAATTATCCACCCCCTTTTTTCGAAGCGTCGGTTACCCTATTAGGAGAGAGGTGAATGCTTCTGCTGAAAACCGTTTTTTTGCAAAATTTTTCTCAAATAAGCCTCCGAATTGAAAAATCATTAAAAAATCATGTTCTACGTGTCGTTTTATATTAAAAAGGTTCATTTTTTTTCAAAAACGCTCACTTTTTTGTACAAAAATTGAAAATATTTAATCTATTTTATTTTTAAGTTAAAATAATCGAAATGACAAAGCTTAAGGTACCTACCCGAAATTTTACCAGTGAAATGCAATTTTTTCACGCCCACTTATTTGGAAATTTCCAAAAATTTCACAGCCAAAATTTTAGCCCAAGGATTTCAAGTCGAATGGTAAACTTGAGAGGGAGGGGAGAAGTGATATTCAAAATTTCAAAAATGTTGATGTTTGGTGTCAGAGACAAAATAATGCGGTGTTAAGGTGAGTAATTTATCCCCTTCCCCACCCATCACCACTCATTTTTCTCAGCAAAATAGAAAATTTCGTTGTAAATCGACAAATTTTCTTTAATAAACGGAAAATTTTGTTAAAAATTGAAAAATGAAATGAATTGAAAAAATTTTATAGAAACTGAAAGAATTTTTGAAAATGTGCTGATTTAGAATAAAATTAGTCAGTTTTTTGAGATAATTTTCGGATTTAAGTACAACAGAATTTTATCACTTGTTCAGAAATTTTTTCATGAAGTTGCCAAAATTTTGATGCCAAACATACACAAAAAAGCCCCAAATGAGAAAAAAAAACGCGAAATTTGGTGGAAAAAAATACGTTGAAGAGCAGGAAATTTTTATTCCAAAGTTATGGATTTTTTTCAGACAGCAAACAAAAATCGAACTATTTAAGTACCTATTCTCTTTGGAAACCATAATTTTTTTATTATTTCATTTTTACCCATGTTTTGCTGGGGCATACCCAACGTTTAATTTGAAAATGGGGATTAAGGATTTCGCCTCCCTTCTTCAATACTGGGTAAAAAAGGGAAGATTTTTGATTTCATCTTGTAGATGCATTTTTCTTGAAACATTTTCGTCCTTCCAGCCCAGACAATTTAACATTTTCAAATGAAAAATAATTTGTCCTTCTCTTTTGAACTTGATAGTAATCCTTAATGGAATTTTCAAAAAAAACGGTTTTTTGGAGGGGTTGGGGTCGAGGTCAATAGGTAATATAATTTTTTAGAAGTTGAAAGAGTGGCTTGAAAAAATTCACGAATTTTTAGTTCTTTTTTTTTCAATTCGACTAGTTGACAAATTTCTTTTTTTTTTATAAAAAAAACATGAGTTGGATTTTTTTTGGTAATACATATTAATTGAAACAATTTATTTCCTCCCTCCCCTCCTCTCAAGATTTGTGTCCATTTCGTCCCTATTTGTCATCAAAGATTGGTTTTTTCGGTACCCCCAAATAAGGTTTTGAGATTGTTTTTTCCGAAAAATCAAAACGAGCTCTGGATGGGCAAAGGCGAAACTCAGAATTCTGATTTGCATTTTTTTGATTTAAAATGAATGATGGCTCGTTTCCCCCGCTCCCTCTCCGAGCCACCATTTATTTTGAATCAAAAATTCTGAGTTTTGCCTGTGCCCTTCCGGAGCTGATTTTGGATTTTCGAAAAAAAAAACAATCCCAGAACCAACCGTATTTGAGATGTCAAAAAATCTATTTTTTGAGACGAAACATGAAAATTTTCAAAATTTTGAATATTATCTCCACATTACCTCTCCCTTTTGCTCTTGAGGGTGATGGACGCTTCTGGGTGTAATACTCTTCAGTGAAACGTTGCATTATGAACAGAAAAAACGAAAAAAAATCAGCTAGAATTTTTTTTGTAGTTTGGTACTTTTTTCAATATCGATTCTAGATTCAACTTTTTTTGTATTTTTTGCTCAATTTCCATCCAGTCTGCTAGAAAATCAGCCTTATTAAGTTCAGCGAAGAAGGCCAAATTAAAAACAAACCCATCGAGGGTACGATTCGCCGAAGGTGTGGTCGTCAATGGATCTCCTCTTTATCCCGTGAGTTTCTCAATACCTTAGAAATTATAAAACAACCTCGTACGTATCTTGATGATTTTTTTATTTCGCAGATTTCGACGCCGTTCAGCGGAGGCGAATCGTGCGTGCCGCCGATGCCCAACGTGCTCAAAGTCTTCCTGGAAAATGGGCAAACGAAGTCTTTCAAATACGACAGTACGACCAAAGTGAAAGATGTCATCGCATCGTTAAAGCACAAGCTATGTATACAAAGAATACAACACTTTGCTCTAGTCCTCGAACAAGTTAAAAGTCTGAGACGAAATAAATTAACTTTATTGAATCCGGAACACACCATCGCCAGGGTGAGTGCCTATATTGATCGATTTTATCTTATTCGGAAGGTTGGCGGAGGTTCCTTTGGGTATTGAGAATAGTGAAAGGTACTTGGAAATTGGAATATTCGTTATTTATACGAGCCGAGGAATATACTCGGTTTTTTGGTTAAAAGACGAATTTCCTAGAACAAAATGAGATTACCCTGTATTGCGAAAACGTTTCCTTTGATCTGGAAAACATACGTAAGCTTTCTCTCGATAAATGACGCGAAGGGAACGAGATGAAGCATTAATCGAGCAAAATTTAACGCTGAAGGAAAATTAAATAAAAACATCGTTTTGATGTCGATTTTCGTGCAGTTAATATGATTTCGACGAGACGGCGAAATACCTATTAGAGCAAATGCCAAGCTGTAAAAAAGTATTTTACGCGAGTCGACGTTTGTATGGTGTGTATGTAATATTAAAGTATACAGGATTTAGGGAGTAATATTACCTCGTGTGTACGTACGTAGCATTTACTACCACACGTGGAAAAGTTAATATTATTTCGTTCTTGGAAATTGGTATTAATATTCGATGGCAAGTATTGTTTGCGTATAATAAGTTACTCAAACTCAAAAGATTGTAATTTCATTGAACGAAACGAGCAAGGCGTTCACTGTTGATGAATTTTGCTGTCGAGGAAGAAGTTTTCGTGTTTCGGATTGAATTGAATTGTAAAATTGAGCGATAATTGAGAAAGTGATGTTGAAAGTCGTCAAAGTTATTGTTGAGGAAATTCTTGTCAAATTTTTTTTTTTAAATAATGAAAAATATGAAATTGAAATGAAAAAATCAAAGAAGAAAATTTAAATTTAACAAAATAATGGTTGGAAATTTTTTAATAATGGATACAATTCTGAACAAAAATTAGAATTGAAGAAACTCAAAAAATACCTACTTTAGGGTTGAAAAAAAAATGAATTTATAGACTAAATTTGGACTTGGGTGGACGAAATTCCATTTTTGGAAAAAATGTCAAACTGACGAAAAAAGGTTTCAGCGGGAGAAAAATTCTATTTAAAACATATTGAAGAAAAAATTTCGATTCCATTGAAAATATTCAGGGGTATGGGTTTAATCACAATTTCTTTTTCAATGACCATTTTTTGAAAATTTGGCGATACTTTTTTTAGGGGAGGGGGTGTTTGTTGGGGGGCTGGTATAAAAATTTTGTGACACCTTGAAAAAATTTACTTCTCCGCCTCTGCAGCTACTCCCTTTACCCCCACCTCTAGTCCCTCCGCTGTCCCTTCCACAAGTGCCCTAACTCATCTACCGATCTCCCCTCATTCTGGTTACATCTCTTTTTCCATTTCTTCCCCTTCTGTGTCTCCTTCCCCCAACAGTCTAACTCCTCATTTTCTCCCCTTCTCCCTCCCTTTTTGCCTTCAATTTTCTGCTCTGCTCTCCCTTTCTCCCAAACAACTTGTTCTCTTCCACCGATTGCCATTCTCCTCATCCTCCAATCCCTCCATTTTCTCTTCTCCTATCCCAGATCCTCTTCCCTTCCGCCGTTTCTCCAGTCTCTTCCCTTTTTCTTTTTCTCTCCCCAATTTTTCCTTTCGTTTCTCCAATTCCTCCTTCCCCAATTTTTCTCCTCTTTCCTCAATTTTTTCTTTGTTCCTCAATTTTTTCAATCCTGTTTCGAATTTGCCCTTTCCAATTTTTTTCTCCTCTTTTCTTGATTTCCCCCCTCATTTTCCAATTTTTCCTCCCTTCTTCCAATTCTCCCTTCTCCAAAATGTTCCCCCATTTTCTTACCTCTTTCTCTAATTTTTCTTCCTCTTTCTCCAATTTCTCCTCCTCACTTTCCGATTTTCCTCCCATTCTTCCAATTCTTTCTTCTCCAAACTTTTTTCCCAATTTTCCTCCTTTTCCCCCATTTTCTCCTCATTTTTCAAATTTTTTCTCCTTTTTCCAGCCCTTTTCCAACTTTTCCTCTCATTTCCCAATTTTTCCTTCCCATTTTTCAATTTTTCTTCCCCCTTTCCAAATTTTCCCTCCCATTTGTTAATTTTTTTCTCCCCGTTCTCCAATTTTTTCTGCCTGATCTCCATTTTCCGTCATCTAAATATTTTTCTCTCTCTCTCTTTTTCTCTTTCCATTTTCCCTTGAGCTACAAAAACGAATAAATAATTCGTTTGTCTTGAAATTTTTGTTCTGAAATCATGGAATATTTTTCTAGCAAGAAACCTTTGAAAAATCAGTCTTGCTAAATAAACAGCATGGATTGAATTTTGTTTCATCTTCAGGATTTTTGAAGAAAGATTCCCCCCCCCCGCCATTCTGGTTCTGTAATTATGCATATTTATTGGAAAAGTGTAAAACGGAACCGTTTTTTCAAAATAATTTTATGAACTTCTCTTCCTTTCTGTACAAAAAATTTGAATATTTTGAAGCAGAAAAAAATATCCTTTCATATTTTTAAGGGGCGGCTTAATCATGGTTAAAAATCAAAATTGAAGTAAATGTTTTCTCTGTGAAAGTATTTTGCTTCAAAAGATCTGGAAAATCTGAAAAAGTCGAGAAAAATCATTTTTCAAGTAAAATGGCTGCCAAGTATGTAATTTTCATAAATATTTTTTGATTCAAAGAAGGGGTAGGTATTCATAATGATGTATTTTTTTTAGAAACCAAAAAAATAAGACGAAAAAACATGGGAAGAGCTCGGATTTCATTTTTTAATTTAGTACGAAGCCAGAAATTTAGAAATAACCAATTTTATGACTCAACTTTCTCTACTCGAAATGAACATTTTTTTTGATAAAAGGCTCTTTTCCAATTAAATTGATGAAATTGGGTCCCTACTTGATATCGATTTCCGAAAACCGAATTTCAAAAATTTTCAGCCGTTGTTGCTTCCCTCGTCCCTCTTTTCTGAGATATTTCAAAAATTTCTTCAATGTGTGAAAATTTCATTGAGCTTCTGAAAATTGAATTTTGCCTCTTTTTAAATGCTTAGACAATTATTAAAGTTTGGACGGATAGAATAATTGAATCTTATCAAGTTAGAGTCTCTATCATCATGAAATGATAAAGTCTAAAAAAAAAGTTATAGAACTTGGAAAAAAAATTAAAATTTTTAATACTAAATTCAAAGAGGTTTCGAAAAAATAAAAAATCTTATTAAAAATCGTAAAACTTTTTTTACCTTTTTTTTCAGTCTATATCCCATTCTGCGCCATGAATTTCAATTTATAAAATTTTTTAGACAATTTGGAACCTCCATAATAATTTTACCTTTTTTTTGTCGCTGATGCCTAAAATTTTATTAATTTGAATGTTACAGATCGCATCGAGGCCGGGTATCCACAACATGAGATGTCTTTTCCGAGTAGCTTTCGTTCCTCGAGACGCCTGCGATTTAGCTCAACAAGATTTAACAGCCTTTGAATACCTTTATTTACAGGTTAGTAGATTATCTGAGGGCAAAAAAAAGGATAAAAAACCTCGATACGTCAGTAGTCTTTCGATTCAACGTTGAAATGAATTTTTTCACTCGTCAGTTTCACCGATCCCAGAAACCTTTTTTTTCTTCGCCGAAACATTTTCGCAGCTTAAAAAAAAATTGAAAACGATACGAATACGTATAACCTTGATAACGGATTTATTTTTCAGTGTTGCAACGACGTGGTACACGAAAGATACGCTCCCGAATTGAAATACGATACAGCTTTGAGATTAGCAGCGTTGCATATACATCAGCATGCCATATCGAATAACATTCCATACAATAAAGTTACTGTCAAGTCTATCGAGTAAGCACCACTAGCAATAGTTTGTTGACAGATTATTGGTAATGTGAACCGATGCCTCTGTAACCATCGAATCCCGTTTCAGGAAAGAATTCGGGCTGGATAAATTCGTTCCTGTATCTTTGATGGAGTCGATGAAGAGAAGAGAGTTGCGAAAACTGCTGACGCATTTGTTGAAATTAAACCAAACTATTACCGGTACTACGCATAAAACGCTAACTAGTCTACAAGCCAAGCTATATTATTTAACTATCATATCAGAGTTACCAAGTTATGGAGCTAAATGTTTTTCTACCGGGATTAGGGTGAGTTTTTGGTGACCAGCTTTAAGATTATTTTGTGAAAATGAGATTTTGACCATTGAAGTCGAAATTTATTTCAAGTTCGAAAATTTTCAATTTCTTTGGCTCTATTTTTTAATCCAAAATTTTTTCAAACCTGATTTTTTTGAATTCCTGTTTTAAAAATTTCTGAAGATGTTTGAAAAAAACAATAAAGTTGACATTTTTTTAAAAATTCAAAGTTAAAAAAATTGAAAAAAATGGAATATGTGATAATTGAAAAAAATTGTGAAAATGTCGAGAAAATTTTAGTATTGACTTTTGAAAATTTTTTACCAACTCTATGAGTGATTGGAGGTAATTTTTAAAAAATCATAAAAATGAAATTGAAAAAAAATAGAAATAAAGAAATTGAAAATTTTTGAACTTGAATTAAATTTGAGCTTGGAGCTTGGATCGTTGAAATACCTTTTTTTTTTTTTTTTTTTTTTTACAAAAATGATTAAGAGCTACTTAGTACAATTATTGATGTGATTTGAAGATCTGATATAATGAATGGATTTCATGTTACAGGAATGCAATGCAGAAACTGTGATCTTAGTTAGTCCAAAATTAGGAATTAGTCAGATTAGTGGGATAAGAAATAGCGTGGTAAGTGAAGTACCTACTTGGAGATTTGAACTGGAAATTGGATAGAAAGTGTGTTTGAATTTTCTCTAAAATTGATTTTAAAAATATATAATTATATTGGAAAAGATCACAATCAAAATTAGTAATTACCTCTGTGAAAATGTGTCAAATTGTTCAAAGTGTTGAAAAATTTGTTACATTTTTCAAAAATTTATTGTTGAAAATGAGTAAAAGTTCTCCCCTCTCCCCATTTTCATTTAATTTCCGCATCCAATTTTGTGTCTTTACAAAGCTTGGAATTTTTAGTTGAATATCATGAATATTTTTGAAAAATTCATAAAATGAAAAAGTTTTTGAAGTTATGTCATTCATGTATTTTGACCCCCTCATATGATTCAATTTTTTTCGGTCACATTTTTAAAACGCTTTTATTGAGTGAAAAATGTTGAAAAACTCTCCATTTTTCGGTGATTCTTTTGCCAATCTGTGGGAAAGAAAATTGTTTTTTTGAAAAACAAAAAAAATCCCCACATCACTCCATTCTTGTTATTATTATTTTTTTTTTTGATTTTTCAGTTCATTTGTGAAAAAATTCCTTTGAAAATGTTGAAATTTTTGTTTTGATATGTATCATGTAAATTTTCTGAAATTTTAGGATGAAAATTTTCATAAAAATTTATTCGAAAGTTTTCAAGATTTATAAATTTGTATGAAATGATATGGTGAAATGTTTGAAAAATATTATCAAAATTCTTTAAAGTGTAAAAAAAAAATATCAATAAAATGCTATGAAATTGTATAAAAAACTTTGAAATTGATCAAACTCCGTCAAAAATGTGTAAGTAATTTTTCGAAAAAAAATTTTTCACAGTTTTAACAATACCTGCCAATTTTGATATTTTTGCTCAATTTTAACAATTTTTGAAATTTTTCAAACAGTTTTAATAATATTTCAGTAAGTTAACTGAATTTTATGATACATTGATTTTTTTTTCAATTTTTCTCATGACTGGAACCAGTTTTTGCAAAACTTGAAAAAAAAAATGGTACAATTCAAGTTATTTATAATTTTTTCCCCATTTCGAAACATTGAACGATTAAACATAAGTTGAAAATTCTGATACTAAATACTTACTTGAATTTTTTTTTCAAAAATATGTTTTAATATTATTTTTTCTTCGATTGATTAAATTATTTGTATAATTTCAATTTGTAGCCCTTGCCTATCGCTGATATCGAGCAGCTGGAAGGTGTAAGAGTGCAAATGAACGATCAAGTTACATGTTTGGTTACATTATACATACCATCGGTTATACAAAAAGTAAGTCTAATACGCAATTTCCTCCAGTGCTATGTATCCTATATCCATCTATAAGCCATTTAAAACGTATGTAGCACCTAATCTTGACTTAACCATCTTACCCGGTGGGCTTGTATTATGTTATATGGTCCTGGGAGGCTTAAAAGGCTCGAATTATGCGCTATAGAATATTATAATTAACCGGAGATTATTTATAGGAGATGAGTTTCACTATGGAGGATCGCGACGCCGAAGAATTCGTTTTAGTCATAGTCGGATATTATAGACTGCTCACCGAACGTGAATTGTACGTGGATTTGGAGAAAGATATCTGGAGTCAGGATTCAGGTTGATATTCTAATTTCTAATTTGGTGGAAATGTTTCGATTTTGATTGAATTGAGATTGTGGTTTCGTTGGTGGTTTCTGATACGTGGTTTTATTGTCCAAAAAAATTACAAATGAGAAAATTTTAAAATTAGGTATAATTTTGAACAAATTTTAGATTGAAATTAATACAATTTTGAAAAAATATTGGAATTAAGTAATAAGTTTTTAAAAAACTTCGACTTGGATTATTGAAATCACATTTTTGGAAAAAATTATGACCCCCTCCCCCCCCCCCCAAAAAAAAAGTTCATCTGGCAACATTGTTTTGTAATTAAATTTGTTTTAAAAAATAATTACTTTCAAAAATTTAGATAAATTCACTCGATGACTTGAAAAGTTGGATTTGTTCAGAGATGTAGAATTGAAGACTATCTCATTAAAACATAATATTTAAAATTTAAAAAAATTGGAACCGAAAATCACATCATTGAAATTTTGGCTGTGATTTGAATTTGAACGTTTGAAGTAAATTTATGAGTGGTGAGAAACCAATGTTATTTGTTCTCAGTAAAGAAAAAACAAAAAAAGAAAGGGAAGAGGGAATCAAGAGTGAGTAAAAATACATAAATAATTGAAGAGGACTGAGGAAAAACACCATGAAAAGCAATAATTGTGGAACCAGAAAAAATTAGTTTCGAGACCAAATCTAAAAAAACGGTTTTTTAAATCTTTTTCATTCAATTATTTTACAACGTCTTGAAATCATAATTTTAAAAAAATTACTGAGTTATAGGGCTGTTGAAACTGACGTCACAATTGAACTGGTGGGAAAATTTTGAATTTTTAAAGTTTTTTTTTTCTTGCTACAAATTTTATTATTTTCACAATTGTCATAAAACTTCATTTTTTTGGCAATAATTGATAAATTTATGAAAATTTTATATAAATACGCACGAAATGAATGATTTTTTTATTTTTCCCACCAGTTCCTTATCACATTTTTTGATAAGAATGACGTAGTTCAACAGCCCTATCTCCTACGTTCAATCTTTTTTAAATGAATTAATTTTTCGACCATTATAAATCTATTTTTAAAATATTCGTAAAAATTATCCAAGTTTTATTTTTTCCAATTTCATTTTTAAAAATCATCTTCAATTATCAAGTTGAAAAAAAAATTAATTTGAGAGGAAATTGGATAATTAGTGAAAAAAAATTGTGTTGAAAGGAATATTTTGGAAATGAAAATAAATTTTTAAAAAAATTGTAAAATTTTTGAAATGAAAAAGTTGTTTCTTTCAAAAAAATTTCCATTTCCAATTTTTCAAAATTTCTTTCAGCTTATCAAGTAAATAAGTAGTTGAAGAAAATCGTTTTTAAAAATGTATAAAATTTGAAAATGAAATGTTGCCATGAATTGCCATGAAAGTTGAAAAAAATTGAGATAATTTGAATTCAGAACATTTTTAGTGTTGAAAAAATTTTAAAATTAGATATGATATTGAAAAAAATAGAGCGGAAGAAATTCAAAAAATTGGAAACAATTGATAACTATTTTCAATATTATTTATGGTTCAATTTTTTTGCTATTTTTGACAAATTTTTGAAAAATTAAAAATAAAATGAAATCTGAAAATTTAAAAATTATGTTTTTTTTCGATTTGAATCTCCGGCCTTTATCCACTTTTTTACATTTTTCAGTTATTAAGAATATTTTAGGTACTTTATTAAAAACATAAAATTCAATTTTTTCAGGACTCGAAATCAAATTTTGAGGGTGTTAAACTTGAATATTTTTTGGTAAAAAGATTTCAAATCGTTTTCAATCAGGTGGAGAATGAGGGGGAAGGAGGTGGCCATTTTTGTTGACCTCGAATAAATAGCAATCTAGTTATAGAAATTTTTAAAAATAGAAAAATTGTCAAAAACCAATGTTACCAGTTGATTTTATTGAAAATTAATTTCCTTGAAATCAAACTCATCGCATTTTCTCACTCAAACGAAATTTTTTACATTAAAAATAATCATTCAATTCTTCACTTTCTGTTTTCAACAGCTCCGACATATCACGCTCGTCACACAGTGAATCCGGCACCCTGGAGTTACGTCAACGAATCCGAGTCCGAACCAGAAAAATATGCTGATTTCACCAATACCCCGAAATACTCCTGTTATCCTGATAATACTTGTAGTGTGAGTTTTTTTTTTTTGGCACATGCAGTTTTTCAAATGAAAATCTTACTCGTTTAATTGGGGAATAATTTCATTTTCAGGTTAAAGCGAACGGTAATGGAACTCTTCGTAAACCTAGTCATATTAAGTATCCTCAGACTGATAATCATAGAAATATGTGAGTACTTTTGGAACAGATTTTCGTCGCAATAAATTTCATTTTTCTGAACCAGGAATTGAAAGAAATTAATTTTCACTGATTTTGATTTTTTTTAGATTTAATACAATGATGACCGACCAAAACGGATACTTGGTTAGTAAAACGGCTCATAGCAGTACATCCCCAATAGATTTACAGAGTGTGATATCCATGGAAATATTGGAAAACGATATGAATTACGTTGACGTTCGAAATCAAGATGTAAGTCATCAAATAATAATCTATTGTTATTAAAAAAAAAAAAAAAACAGTTTGATGAAAATGTATTTTTTCTTTCAGGTGATAAAAAGAATAACAGAGTTACAAGAGATGGTAGAAAATTCGGAACAATATTTAACTCAACATCAAAGAGAATCCAGTGATTCGGATAACTCACATATATCATCTCTGGACTCAGATCCTTCAATTCCTCCTCCTGGACAGCTCAAACATAGCGATTCACTGACCTTATTGGCTCAGGTATGACGAAAATGTCAAATATATCTAATGTGACTTCTCAATTACGATAATCGAGCTCATTTTTGGTCCACAGAGCCATGCTAATGTGAACGAGAGACTGTACGAGGCTATGAAAGCATTACAATTGGCTGATTTGGAAAGTGATACAGATTCCATTAGTACGCCTTCGAATAGTCCTTCGCGTACGAGTAAGTTTTCTTTTATGATTTCAAGATGAGAATTGACGTAAAAGATGTTTGATTATTCACCTACATATTTAATTATTTTGTTTATTTCGCAGATCCGAATAGAAATCGAGATTCGAATTTGAGTTTTGGGCTGCATAGTCCGGATAATATGATTTCGAAGGAACAGCAAAATATGCAGGTGAGTGATTTTTATTAAAAAAATTGATACAGAAGGAATGTGAAAATGCTGTAGTGCCTTTAGTTTTGCAATCAGGAAAATTTTTGGTATTTTTTTGTAGAATTATTTAGATATCGTTTGTTTGTTGATTTTACATTGAAGAATTTTCAAAAATTGGGTATTGATTGGATTGATTTCTTAAGTAATATGATTTTTAAAATTTTTTCATTTTGCAGGATTGGTGGAGAAAAATGCAAGATGAAAATGACCCGTCAGGATTTCCAGAGCCTTGTTACTACGTCGAATCAGATTTCGTAGATTTGACGCTGCTTCCTCCACCACCTTTACCGGATTCAATCAAAGTGAGAAACTAGTCCTTCTCTCTAAATTTGCATATTTAAAAAAAAAATTGTACTTGATTTGAATTATTTTGATGTACAGGACGAAGATCGTCGACTGATCGAATCCAGAGCTCCACCTCCGCCTTCATTTTGTGATGAAAGTACCTTTTCTCCTTCGATTTCAGAGCAACTACGACATGACGAAATATTAGGTTCGTATTAACATCGACTTTGCTTCGTAAGAAATCTGTTTTTATTCAATTTTTAGACTAATTTGTATTTTTTTTTTCTAGATACTGCCTTGTCAAAAGTACTGAACAACGATAAAATATTAAGCTTAGATTTAGACTCGTTTTTGGCCACTATGACTGTACCTCCTCCTACACCCAATGCAGCTGTAACAAGTGAATTGACTTCGACTCAGATATCTTCGTTTATTATTCCACCTCCTCCGGCAAATCAAGTTAGTATTGTGAGGCGAATTTTTCAATTTATTGATATTATGTATTTGAAAATTGAAAAGCTGTTGTATGCTTTCGAACCTGAATTGCATCGGTGTCGTTTCATCTCGATTTGATTATTTTTTTGTCTTTAGTCACATTCCATTTCGTGGATAACTTTCATACTGAAATCCCTGTTCTAGGAATAGGGAAATGAGGGTGTCACCGACGAAACATTGAAACATTGGGAATGTGCGTGGAACCATTGAAAAATATTTTCTATGTAGAAAAAATTTATTGTTCTTTTACTATCTATGCACATTGTTAAGGTTCAAATTTTTTCAAAATTTTTCGAAATTTAAATATTTTTACTTTATTTTTTTGAATTAAGATTTTTTAAAAAATTTTCTCCAATTCCAAGTTCAATTTTTTCCACTTCCTGGTCCAAATTTTTCTTCAAGTTTAGAATTCATTCGCAGAATTTTTTCAAGGACTATTAATTATTAATTTTCGAGTGTAAAATTTGAAATGTTTGTAAATTGATTATATTTTCAATATTTTTTTCTTTTCTGAGTTCAATTTTTAAAGAATCTTTCTATTTTCAAGTTTAAATTTTCTCCATTTCCATTTCCAACTTTTTTTCAAGCTTGAAAATCAAATTTTCTTACAATTTTTTCAACGTCCAATGTTTCTCAACTGAAGTTCGAAATATTTTCACATCATTTTCTACGTTCAGTTTTCAAAAAAAATGTCTCCCCTTTCTAGTCCAAAATCGAAAAACTAAATTATTTTCAAAGGTCAATTCTTCATATACGTATGTATTTTGCAAATTTGATGTTTTCAATTTTTTTTAGATTTCGAATAATGTACTAATTTTTTCCTAAATTAAAATTATAATTTTTTTTTCGGATCTTAATTTTGAAACAAAAAAATCTTGAATAGGTCAACTACACTTAAGAAACAACATTCCAACACGAATATTTGAAAGTTCGCAATATTCAATTTTTCGTGAGGTCACACGCCTCTATTTTGGTCAAAATTCCAATAAAAAAATTGAAATCAAGTGTGACTTATCATTTGTTACGTTTTTTGAGACACTGAATTCAAATTTTACCCATTTCCGTTCCCCTGTGCGTTCTGTAGGTGCCAAAAAAATTGAAAAAATTTGACTTCTCGAGGTTCTTTATTAAATTTTATTTGAAAGTTCAAAAAAAGATCTTTGCTCTTTAAAACACCTGAATTTCGAGTTCGACATAAACCACAATAATTTCATTCGAATATTTCATTTTTGTACTTTTTCTAGTGAGTCAGTGTGACCATTGATGAGCTCCTGAAGGTAAAAAAATGAACTCATCTCATAATTTTTCTTTTAGAATTTTCAACTTGAAATCATCTCTTCCTTTGGTCTGTAGAAGGTCAATAAGATCCACAAAGCGGAGGGGGTGAAGGGAATAGAAGTTGAAAAAAAGAAGTTAAGTACGTTAAAAGATTGAGATTTTGACGTCAATTAGAATTTTATCAAAAAAATTAAATTTTATGTGGTAAATTTTTTAAAATTCGAAAACAAAAATTGACAAGAAACCCCCCTATAGATATTCATATTACAATTGGGCAAAATCTAAGCTCAATTAATTTTAGTTCGAGTCTTCAAAGCTTGATATTTTTTGCCCCTGTACTCCTACAAATTTTAAAATCCACAATTTACTCTTTCTTGTGTACTAAAAGTTGTCTATTTTTCAATTCCAGGCAAAGAATACCCTTCTAACGATGGAATTTGCTACGGAAAAATCATCCAAGTTACCGAACGGTCACGCGATCGTGGTCGACAAACTGGAATCATTGCAGCAAAACGCTGTCACTTCACCGATCAAGGAAACCGTTCAGATAAACGGTACGGATTCGACTTTGGCTGAAAACTCATTGAAAAACGATATGGAAAATTCTACCGCAACTTTGACCAATAAAAAGAAAACAGCGCCGCCGAAACTGCCACCGAGATCGGATTCGTTGAATTCGCTTACGAAACGACCTCTGCCTCCGACCCCAGCTCAGGTATGTAACATTGGTGATTTTTTCTATATTTTTTTCCTTTCAATAAAAAATGAAAATTTTAAAAAATCCATAGAATACTCCGCAAAATATCTATTTGGCTGAAAGCAAAGAAGCCATCGAAGAAGTTTTGAATTTAATCGAAGAACATAAAACCATCGTAGCAGAATGTGATACAGCTCAAGCTCACGGTGGCGGTTCGAACATCAATGAATTGAAGTTCCAAGTAATTAATGCGGTTTTTTGCCCATCTTTGGATGTCGTTTCAAATTTTCGGAACCGTGTATCTATTTTTTATTTTATTTTTTTGTAGGAAATCATTCAAGAACTGACAGCCGAAACAAAAACCCTCGTTTCGTCATCAAAATCACTAATACGTAGTTACATGGACCCATCTTCGTCGGATTTCAGTTTCAATTTGTCCAACTGCGTTAAACAATTGAAAACGTTGATAGAATTAAGCAGACGACTCGTAACCCATACGGCGTCACCTCTGCAAACCAGAAACTTGATATTAAAAGTACTCGATGTAATTAATTCGTTTCACGAATGCATAACGACTAAAAACGTCGAAACTGAGACCATAACGAAACACGCCGAAAATTTAGCTAATGTATTGGCAACGTTGTTGAGAAGTCTGAGAATATTCTCTCCTTGAAATTTCACAAGGCGTAAATTTGATCGCATTTTTGATGGTGTGTCTTTTTTTTTCTATTTCTATAGATTTTTTTTAGTTACCATTCCAGTGTACGATATTCGATGTATATTTTTTAACGGTTTAATATTTCGTACGGTTGACGTCATTCGTTGTATAATTTTCATTATACGTATTTTATTGTAAAAGTACCGCTTATGATACGAGCGACATTCCATGAACTCCTCAGATGCCGGAATGATGCTCCAAGTAGTTTGTCGCGAATTGGCGATTACGCTTTTTTTTTTTTTAAATTAACAACGTACTGTAATGCTTTTCAGTATGTTACATGTTAGATTGATTCCCCTGTCACCTTTTGTAAATTTTTCGACTACTTTGTATATTATTAGCGTTGTATATCCCTGAAAGTGTATCGTGTTTTGTTTTTTTGTTGCTTTGAATTATCTGTTGAAGAACGATTTTGTACGAATATTTGTCTAGAGTTTATTTCATCGAAATATGTTTATCGTAAATTTATTTTAGTTATTTGCTTCAAATACAGTAATTGTTTTTTTTTGCAATTTTAATTTTTTGGTGGGTGGAATATTGCACAACTGTCCCAAAAATTATCTTACGTAATAAAATTTCAGCAGTTTTGAGAAGCTTTCAGTACCTAATTTTTTGAACTAAAAATTCTGCCATTTTTGAGATCATTACTACGGATTTAATGGCAGGCTCGAAAATCGCATTTTTCAGGTGAAAATTGGCCATAACTCGACAACAAAGGCTCGAAACGGAAAACGGACACCGAATTCGGAATCAGCGACCTCGAATTAGTAAATTACCACTGCTATCTCGAAATTTTTGAAAATCGTCAAAAATCGAAAAAATGCATGAACTAACCCCTTTGGTGTTTTTTGGGCCAAAAAATTTTTTGCCCCCGATCGGCGCGCGAGGTGTCTAGAATGGGGTTTTCGGCCACGGCGAATTCAATGGCGTGGTCGGTGTGGCCTTATTTCGCATAGTTTCCGAGAAAATGGCCCTTTTTCAGGCCATTTTTGACCCGTTTCAAAAAGGTTTTTAGAAAGTCGCGAAAAATGTGTTTTCTTACTAATTCGAGGTCGCTGACCACGAATCTGACGTCCGTTTGCAGCGATAGCCTTTGCTTGGCCCGGAAACGGCATTTTTAGGGCGAAAATCGGCCATAACTCGACAACAAAGGCTCGAAACCGAAAACGGACACCGAATTCGGAATCAGCGCCCTCGAATTAGTAAATTACCACTGCTATCTCGAAATTTTTGAAAATCGCCAAAAATCGAAAAAAAGCATGAACTAACCCCTTTGGTGTTTTTTGAGCTAGAAAATTTTTTGCCCCCGATCGGCGCGCGAGGTGTCTAGAAGGGGGTTTTCGGCCACGGCGAATTCAATGGCGTGGTCGGTGTGGCCTTATTTCGCATAGTTTCCGAGAAAATGGGCCTTTTTCAGGCCATTTTTGACCCGTTTCAAAAAGGTTTTTAGAAAGTCGCGAAAAATGTGTTTTCTTACTAATTCGAGGTCGCTGACCACGAATCTGACGTCCGTTTGCAGCGATAGCCTTTGCTTGGCCCGGAAACGGCATTTTTAGGGCGAAAATCGGCCATAACTCGACAACAAAGGCTCGAAACCGAAAACGGACACCGAATTCGGAATCAGCGCCCTCGAATTAGTAAATTACCACTGCTATCTCGAAATTTTTGAAAATCATCAAAAATCGAAAAAAAGCATGAACTAACCCCTTTGTTGTTTTTTGGGCTAAAAAATTTTTTGCCCCCGATCGGCGCGCGAGGTGTCTAGAATGGGGTTTTCGGCCACGGCGAATTCAATGGCGTGGTCGGTGTGGCCTTATTTCGCATAGTTTCCGAGAAAATGGCCCTTTTTCAGGCCATTTTTGACCCGTTTCAAAAAGGTTTTTAGAAAGTCGCGAAAAATGTGTTTTCTTACTAATTCGAGGTCGCTGACCACGAATCTGACGTCCGTTTGCAGCGATAGCCTTTGCTTGGCCCGGAAACGGCATTTTTAGGGCGAAAATCGGCCATAACTCGACAACAAAGGCTCGAAACCGAAAACGGACACCGAATTCGGAATCAGCGCCCTCGAATTAGTAAATTACCACTGCTATCTCGAAATTTTTGAAAATCGCCAAAAATCGAAAAAAAGCATGAACTAACCCCTTTGGTGTTTTTTGGGCTAGAAAATTTTTTGCCCCCGATCGGCGCGCGAGGTGTCTAGAAGGGGGTTTTCGGCCACGGCGAATTCAATGGCGTGGTCGGTGTGGCCTTATTTCGCATAGTTTCCGAGAAAATGGGCCTTTTTCAGGCCATTTTTGACCCGTTTCAAAAAGGTTTTTAGAAAGTCGCGAAAAATGTGTTTTCTTACTAATTCGAGGTCGCTGACCACGAATCTGACGTCCGTTTGCAGCGATAGCCTTTGCTTGGCCCGGAAACGGCATTTTTAGGGCGAAAATCGGCCATAACTCGACAACAAAGGCTCGAAACCGAAAACGGACACCGAATTCGGAATCAGCGCCCTCGAATTAGTAAATTACCACTGCTATCTCGAAATTTTTGAAAATCATCAAAAATCGAAAAAAAGCATGAACTAACCCCTTTGGTGTTTTTTGGGCTAAAAAATTTTTTGCCCCCGATCGGCGCGCGAGGTGTCTAGAATGGGGTTTTCGGCCACGGCGAATTCAATGGCGTGGTCGGTGTGGCCTTATTTCGCATAGTTTCCGAGAAAATGGCCCTTTTTCAGGCCATTTTTGACCCGTTTCAAAAAGGTTTTTGGAAAGTCGCGAAAAATGTGTTTTCTTACTAATTCGAGGTCGCTGACCACGAATCTGACGTCCGTTTGCAGCGATAGCCTTTGCTTGGCCCGGAAACGGCATTTTTAGGGCGAAAATCGGCCATAACTCGACAACAAAGGCTCGAAACCGAAAACGGACACCGAATTCGGAATCAGCGCCCTCGAATTAGTAAATTACCACTCTAATCTCGAAATTTTTGAAAATCGCCAAAAATCGAAAAAAAGCATGAACTAACCCCTTTGGTGTTTTTTGGGCTAGAAAATTTTTTGCCCCCGATCGGCGCGCGAGGTGTCTAGAAGGGGGTTTTCGGCCACGGCGAATTCAATGGCGCGGTCGGTTTGGCCTCGTTTCGCTTCGTTTCCGAGAAAATGGGCCTTTTTCAGGCCATTTTTGACCCGTTTCAAAAAGGTTTTTAGAAAGTCGCGAAAAATGTGTTTTCTTACTAATTCGAGGTCGCTGACCACGAATCTGACGTCCGTTTGCAGCGATAGCCTTTGCTTGGCCCGGAAACGGCATTTTTAGGGCGAAAATCGGCCATAACTCGACAACAAAGGCTCGAAACCGAAAACGGACACCGAATTCGGAATCAGCGCCCTCGAATTAGTAAATTACCACTCTAATCTCGAAATTTTTGAAAATCGCCAAAAATCGAAAAAAAGCATGAACTAACCCCTTTGGTGTTTTTTGGGCTAGAAAATTTTTTGCCCCCGATCGGCGCGCGAGGTGTCTAGAAGGGGGTTTTCGGCCACGGCGAATTCAATGGCGCGGTCGGTTTGGCCTCGTTTCGCTTCGTTTCCGAGAAAATGGGCCTTTTTCAGGCCATTTTTGACCCGTTTCAAAAAGGTTTTTAGAAAGTCGCGAAAAATGTGTTTTCTTACTAATTCGAGGTCGCTGACCACGAATCTGACGTCCGTTTGCAGCGATAGCCTTTGCTTGGCCCGGAAACGGCATTTTTAGGGCGAAAATCGGCCATAACTCGACAACAAAGGCTCGAAACCGAAAACGGACACCGAATTCGGAATCAGCGACCTCGAATTAGTAAATTACCACTCTAATCTTGAAATTTTTGAAAATCATCAAAAATCGAAAAAATGCATGAACTAACCCCTTTGGTGTTTTTTGGGCCAAAAAATTTTTTGCCCCCGATCGGCGCGCGAGGTGTCTAGAATGGAGGTTTTCGGCCACGGCGAATTCAATGGCGTGGTCGGTGTGGCCTTATTTCGCATAGTTTCCGAGAAAATGGCCCTTTTTCAGGCCATTTTTGACCCGTTTCAAAA
Organism: Pseudococcus jackbeardsleyi; assembly: GCA_038380155.1. Lineage (NCBI taxonomy): Eukaryota > Metazoa > Arthropoda > Insecta > Hemiptera > Pseudococcidae > Pseudococcus > Pseudococcus jackbeardsleyi. Next base: position 38,560,880 of record CM076241.1, read on the forward strand.
AGGTTTTTAGAAAGTCGCGAAAAATGTGTTTTCTTACTAATTCGAGGTCGCTGACCACGAATCTGACGTCCGTTTGCAGCGATAGCCTTTGCTTGGCCCGGAAACGGCATTTTTAGGGCGAAAATCGGCCATAACTCGACAACAAAGGCTCGAAACCGAAAACGGACACCGAATTCGGAATCAGCGCCCTCGAATTAGTAAATTACCACTCTAATCTCGAAATTTTTGAAAATCGCCAAAAATCGAAAAAAAGCATGAACTAACCCCTTTGGTGTTTTTTGGGCCAAAAAATTTTTTATTCGGAATCAGCTAATTTTTTGCTCCCGATCATTCAAATTTTAATTATTTCAATTGCATACAGTTTCTCGCTGTATGTTCCAGTTTTCGAATGAAATAATTTAGTCCTATTTTTGAAGTTAGTCAGGATGCAAACAAAAATTAAATTTCAGTGTACAGATATTTCTTGATACCTGAGCTCGAATGCGTAACATTTTAAAGATTCAAAATTTCAACAACGATACAAAAAAGGCCGTAAAAGTGAACAAGAAGGTATATTTATTCAATACATTCCATCAATGGCAGTGTTGGCTTTCTTCGGAGGAGCTCTCCCATCAAACCAAAACAATTCCCTCATTTTCTTAGGCATTCTAGGAAAACTAGCATAAGTTGGAGCCGTCGACCTCGTATAATTTCTTCTTCTTTTTCTAGTCGTGGACTGAGTCGTAGTAGTCAACAGTACGTAATAATTTTCCGCATCAATGGATCCACTTTCATTATAAGCCATTCTGGTCTCATCTCCACAAACACTAATTCCAATATACTTGATCATGGTGGCCGGCGTATTGGTCAAAAAAGGCATCGCATACCTATACACGTGATCCAATGTCACCTCAGCAGTTGGATCCTCCGATAGACCAATAAAAAGAGCCATTATGGATTGAAAATTAATAGCAATAATGTACACAGGTTGATCAACCGAATCATCTGCAAAGAATTCAGTTCCAACGTAAATATTCTCCAATGACTTACGGGCATTGTAATAAATCAAAGCTTGATAATGGAGTAATTTCAAATCCTCCGTTAGGTTAAAACTTGAGCTACTCCGGTTGATTAAATTTTTCAAATAGGAATTAAAATCGTCGAGAATTTCATGGGTCACATATCCGGTTTCGAAAAGCCCTCTTAGGCTGTGCTTTTGGTCCCATTTATGTAAATCTGTTTTTTGAACCGTGAAGTCATAGAATTGTATCATGAAATTCTTCAAACCGTCTGATAATTCTTCATTGGGTAGTCTGTATAAATTATCTTGCTCAGTGTAGCTCAAATAACCATATTCGAAAAAAAATGAGAAAAAGATCCTGGGATCAAGATTTCGGGGATCTTTTCGGTAATGTTCAATTCGCCAAAATTCACTCAAATCTTCTACTCCGATACATGGCAGGAGTTCGATTTCGACCACCTTTAAGAATACGAATTGCAACATGAGCTCGTAAATTTGGTCATTTTTCAAGAAATCTACGAAGGGGGAGATTGAATGGCAGCTGAACCAAGGATTATACCACATGCAGTCCGCTTTGATATGTTCGGTCACTGAGTAAATATTTGTGATCATTCGGTTCGTATTTCGGATTAGGTATCCGGTATAATATTGAGGAATTCTGAGTCTATCGATGTAGGTCAGCTTGGGATGATATAGGAGGGTTCCAAAATCTTCATCGGAGATACCGTAGAACGGAGCGAAAATATGGTTCTCGAAGGCTTTATGATGCATAATCTCAGGCACTTTTTCATTTATCAAAGTAGCCATCGTATTGCTGACCCCTGTAATCAAAGCATAGGCCACATGGCATTCGTCGTCCAAAGGATGAAACATTCTATCCAACATGATAACCAATAAATCGATAATTTCGTACCCGATTCCTTTGCTGACGGCGCTATTAAAAGGGTAATCGAAATCGTCAATCAGCAAGATGACTTTTTTTTTGAAATGCTTGTGAAAAATTCGAGAAAACTCGTACAAGCTATTTTGCATATCGACGTAGGATAATTTTTTATCGAAAGCTTTTTTGATAAATTGAAAATTTTCAGCGTGACTTTGATTTTTCCTCATTAAAGTCGAGTCCAGCAAAACTTGATATTCTGCGATGCACCATTTTAAAATATGACTCATGCTGTCCATTCTTTCGTCTGATTCTCTCAGACCCATGAAAAATCCGACCATATTCAAATATAGAACTGGATACTCAGCTAGATGATCTTGAATTATGTCCGGACGTTGTTTGGAAATTTCCATGTGGTATGAAAATAGGTAATAGCTGGCGGTGTATTGTTTTTCCAAAGGTCTTCCTGTTCTGTTTAACTCCATGCTTGAAAATCTGTAGATCATATCGAGATTGATTGTTTTACCAAATCGGTGAGGAAAGGTGACAATATGAAATGGGTAAGTTTCAAAAAATCTTTCGAGCATCATGGTTTTATCGACAAATGTACCAGTGGCTGAGACGTTTTCGAAACCGATGATAGAATAGGATCGTTTCTGGTGGACGAACATTGGAGTTGTCTTTTGTGTGGTGACTCTTACTTCTTTACCGAAATCTGGAGTGGCCCATTCGCGTATTTGAGGAGGAATTTTGCGACGTCTTAGTTTTCGACGAGAACTTAGCACGGAAGTGATTAGAAGTAGGGTGTAGAATGAGATCCATAGTGATTTTGGGGTCATTTTGTAATCTGTTGAGGAAGTGGAGAAGGCGATGTTCTGAGGAAGGGATTTTTTTAGGTGAGGTGGGTTGGAAAAGATGACCCACGACAGCAGACATGTGGATTAGGGTACATTTTTTGGAGGATAGAAATTTTCATTTATTTACCTATCAAGTCGTTGGATCAGGTCATTGGTTTTAGCATTTGTTGATGAATTTTAATTGACAGACGAAGAATAGTATTTAAAAACTGTAACAGAAAACAAGATACAAATAGGAAGTTGAAAATTGATGATTGAATCGTAATCAGAAATTTAAATGATAATGTGGCTTGCTGATTACAAATTGATACCTAGTAAAGAATGTGTGTGATATGCTTTGAAAATTTACAATCTCATTTGGGATGCTTTAAAATTTACAAAATAAAGGGGGAAAAAATAGATATTCGTCATTAGGAGACCCATCAGATAATTTGGAAATTGGTATATTTCGATATTTAATTTTAAAATAAATTATTTCTTTGCAATTTGATCAGAGAAATTCGTTGTCACCGAGAAAATCGCAATTTCGTATCTAAAATGGCGAAAAACTCGTAAAATATTCATCAAAATGCAAAAATAACTACTCCATTGAATTCGCGACATCAAAAAACATACATTTTGATTTTTTAAACGATAAATAACGTTAAAATAATTAATTAAACTTCAAAAAATCGTATTTTCAACTCCGAATAAACATAGAAAATTCAAAAAAGGTTAAAAATTCGAAATTACCGTGTAATTATCTAATTGTTCAGTTTGTACGAAAATTACGGTAATTACGCGGTAATTTAGAAATTGTAAACTTGGGTCCAAATGAACATTTTCTTGTAGAGCTTCGGAAATATTCCGATAGATAGCGCCACGTATTTATCTAGAGTTGAAAATACGATTTTTCGAAGCCGTTTAATTAAAATTTACGAAAATTAATTATTTTAACGGAATTTAAACGTTGTTTGTTGTTCAAAATATCAAAATATATGTTTTTTGAGGCCAGGAATTCAATGGAATAGTTATTTTTGCGTTTGGATGAATATTTAACAAGTTATTTACGATTTTTAAGTCAGAATTACACTGTTTTTTATTCTAATTGAATGAGTAAGCCGAAAAAATGGTGTTTCTGTATTTCAGTGTCTTTTTCTTGGTGTTTTATGATCATTGCGAACTATTATCAATAATTTATTTGCTTAACAATTGTAAAATACCGGATAAGGATCTTTGGAAAATTTAAAACCGTAAATTTGAGATCGCAGATTACGAATTCGATGCCCATTTCGAGCGCCAGATTTTCATTTTGGATACAGCCAATTTTTACCTCAAACATGCTTTTGAAGGTGAAATTGTTTTCGATTAAAACAAATTCGAATTGGTATTTTTGAGGTGAAAATGAACGATTTCTTGAAAACAAATGTCCGGCGTCGAAAATCAACTCCGGATTCGAAAACAGCGATCTCGAATTATTCAAATTTGGCTTCTACGAAGTCCGAGGAGGATTTCCGAATTTTGAAAATGATACAATTGCCATTTCTGAAAAAAAACAATAACAGTAAATAAATACGATAATTTACTCATGATTTGAAAAACAAAATAAAAACAATTAAACAACAAAGACTAAAATATTCGTTACGAATTCATCATTCGTAAAGCGATTTCTTCATCTTCGGCTAGAGTTAATCCGGTATCAATATAATCTTCATCGTCTGATTCTTTTTGACGTTTCATCTTTTTTGATTTCTTTTTAGACTTGGCAGGTTTCAATTTTCTTTTCCTGAAATTCAAATTGGTTATAAATTGGATTACTGTTATGAAAATTACCATTATTATTAAATTTTTATCCCTTACTTTTTTGTTTCCTGTATCGACTCAGTCTCAGATTCATCTAATTCAGATTTTTCGTCGTCCGAATTGGCGTCAGAATCTTCATTTTGCTCACTTCGAATTTTATCGAAATCTGGTAACCAGGATAAATCTGGTTCGTAATCATCTTCACTGCCTGATTCTTTTTCTTCGGGTGCAGATTTCCTACGTCTTTCTTCTTTCAGTTTACGTCTTTCTTCTTTATGCTTTTGTTTGACCTTTTGCCGGAATAGCTCTTTGTCGTATTTGTCTTCTTCGCGGAGAACTTGCTGGGCAGTTGATATATCGATTCCAGCTTCGTTGGATTTTTCGTACTGTCTGGCTAAATCTGATATATATTCTTTACCTTTTTTCAATACCACCTGTCAGTAGTGAACAAAACATTAATATTTTTTAATTTTAAAAATAAGCAGAGTCGATCAGACTGAAAATAGCTTCCAACAAAAAAAATTTCAACGTTCTTAACCCCCCCCCCCCTCTCTCATAATTTCGAATCAATTTTTTCATTTTTCTAAATAATTGATGAAAAAGGACGAAATTAATTGTTTTAAATTACAAATTCAGCAACGGCGAAATGAAACATAGTTTTTTTCTGAATTTACTAACAATATTGATAATTCCTTTCTTCAATTAGATATTATTAATTTTTAATTAATTTCAAAAATTATCACTTTTTTCCAAAAAATTACTTTTTTAAATGAATTTTGAGTAGAAAAACCTTTCGCATCACTTCTTGTCAACCCTAATTACAGGGAATATTTACAATTCTGTATTTATTACGTACTTCTCCGCCTTCATCGAATACGATTTTCTTATTCGGTAAAATATTCTTTTTCAACATTTTCTTGGCCAATGCTGCTCGAGAAATGGGCTTCTTGGATTTTTTACTGGTAGTTAATTCTTCAGACTGGATCGGTTCGGTATCCAGTTCGTGGTCTTTACGTTTCAATACGATGAAGTCGTCGTTATCTTCGTTATCTACAAATGACAATTCGTTAGTTTGATCGAACCAAGATGAGCCATTAAATAGATTTACTCACCGTCGTAAAAATTGAAAGGAACATTTTTTTGGAAATTTTTATATTTCGGTGGTTCTTCGGATTTAGGTTTTGGAGCAAGTTTTTCTCGATCGTCTTCGCAAATTACGTCGTCATTTTCGGAGGCATTGTCGTTATTCATTTTATCGATCATTTGTTGCTCGTCATCTTGTTCTTTTTTCGCCTTATCGGCCTGCATTTTTTGACGTTTTTGTAGGAATCTGATACGAGGAGATATTGCTAGTCCTAAAGATCTGGAATAAATAAAGAAATTTTTAAAAACTTGAGTAAAGAAAATGAAAAGATGGTCAAATTTGTGCCATGAGTTCGTTGGTTTTGATCAATTTCATTTTGGCTTGTTTATGATGTCCAACTATGCGAAAATGAACAATATCTTCTAACCAAAGATTCGAAGTCATGAATAGACACCGGATTCAATATCAGGGACATCAATTAATCGTATTCCACTTCTATTTGTATGTTTAGTTTAGCTACATCTGAATTAAAAAATGAAATATTACTTGGAATAAGCATCTGTATCGAGAGCAGCGACGTCGAACACTTCTTTATCTTTCATTAAAAATACGGATTTGATATAAGCGACAAAAGCTCTCTGAGCTGATTCTTTAAGATTATTATCACGAGCCAAAAGAGCTTCTAAATTCCTTTGAATATTTTGAAGCTTTTTCATGTTTACTCTGCAATTTAAAAAAAAAACCTTTCGATTAAACGTAAAGCCAATTCCAAAATTTCAAAATGAAACAGCTAACTCACTGAATCTCATCAATAGGAATTTTTTTCTGTTCTAAACGTTCGAGCATTTTCATTTCAGAAGGTAACAGCACCAATAACGATTCTCCAGCTTTTTGGTAACGCGCCGTTCTACCGGCTCTGTGAATATATTCGGTAGCACTCTCAGGACAGTCTAATTGTACAACCCAATTTACAGCTGGAAAATCTGAAGAAACAAAATCAAGATTATCGATACGAATAAAATGAAATTTACGTTCATCTGTGTACAATATTGATGAAAAAATTATGTACCTAATCCTCGAGCAGCAATATCTGTAGCAAACAAAACGACGTGTTGTTTTTGACAGAAAGAATCGTAGATTGCCATACGTCTAGATTGATGTAAAGTACCGTACAAGGCTAATAAACTGACTCCAGGTCGTAGTCTGCAGAACACTTCGTACATGTATTTCACCTTAAATAAAGAAAAAATGAGGTTACAAAACTCAAATGTTAATCTGAACGTAATTCGAATTCGATTACTTACTTGTTTACAACTAGATAAAAATATAAGAATTTTTTGTGATTTGTGATTCTTAATAAAAGACCATAAAAAATTCAATTTGTCGCTTAGTTCACATTTCATATAACTCTGCACTAATCCGGAAGGGGTGCTGAATTTGGCATCTTCGTGGACAGAAATATAACGCGGATCTGATAAGCTTAATCGGGCCAAATCTTTGACAGATCTGTAATTCAAACAAACTATAATTTCTCGAACTTCGAAATTAAAAATAAATTCATTTAAAATGCATACTTGGTTTGAGTCGCAGAAAATAACAACGTTTGCCTTTCCTGCGGTAAATTATCTATTATATTATTCATAGTTTTTTCAAATCCCATATCTAGACATCGATCAGCTTCATCTAGTACTAAAATCTGCATCGTTGAGCAATCAAACAGAGGATTCTCGTCCATATGCTGAAGAAGACGGCCAGGAGTACAAATTACAATATTACATTGATCCATTCTTTTTCTTTCGAATTTCAGATCTTTGCCACCTATTACAACACATAAAATATGAATAAAATTCCAAACCACGTTCGAAATGAAAAAAAAAAAAACAAAAAAACAAATGCATTACCGATAATTAATCCGGCAGAGAAATCGTGAAATTCGCCAATTTTCTTCAAAGTTTCAAATATTTGATACGCTAATTCTCTGGTAGGAGTGATAACCAAGCCACCGACACCGTCGTATCGAGTCCATTTACTTCGATATAATTTTTCTAGCAACTAAAACACATAAGATTATTACATTCGATTTTCGTACGGAGTAAAAACACTAGTAACTTACCGGTATCAAAAAAGCCAAAGTTTTTCCACTGCCAGTTTTAGCAGCTCCTAGAACATCTTCTCCGCGAAGACTGTAAACGATACTATCTCTTTGGATTTCCGTCGGTTCGGTGAAGTTGTGCTTTTGTAAACCTTTCTGGGTTTTTTCCGACAGTGGCAGGTCACGGAAACGATGTACTTGTTCGATGTTGATCTACGATAGAAAAAATAAATGTAGATATACCTCAATAATAAGAATAAAAACTTGAAAAACATTCTCACCTCATCGTAGAGCTGTTCTAGTTGGGATATTTCATCGTCTTCTGAAAATACTTTTGACTTCTTCTTGAATATTTTTATCTTCTGTTTCTTGGTCATAGCGATTGACACAACCAAATTCAATGATCAAAATTCACTTTTAATTACCGCAATAATTAATTTAATTAACATTTTTCGTTAGAATTTAATCAGAAAACACATGATTTTTGTTTGGATTCAGGAAAAAAATTCCCACGCGTTGAAACGTGCGCGCGCATGTGCAACAATCAGTTTTGTTTATTGGCTTTGTGCTTGATTTATTTTTTTCATCTGTGAAATTTTTATTAAGTAGGTAAACAAAACAAAATTAAGTAGGTCAATTTTTTCATTTTTTTTAGTTGAAAAATTTTACTGACAGATGGTGGAAAACGGAAATTTTCAAAATTTTGCAACGATTCTATTTTTTCAATTGCTTCAAAAATGAAAATCATCAAATCAAATTCAAGAATTTCTCCTTTTTCCCCTCTTTTCTCGTAATGTTCAAATTCAAAAACACTTCATTAACAGACGCATCATTTTATTCATTTTTTTCACATCACTGAAAACTGAAATCAAAAATCAAATCAACAGAAAATTAAGAGAATTATCAAACCAACCCTTTGAATGAAACAACATCGATTCGTTGAAGAATATATTATCGTATACAAGCCATCAAAATACATAGTACGCGAACTATCAAGAAGCCTGTATATTAAACCACATAATTACAATAAACACTCTACACTTTTTTTTAAATATTTTTTATTTTAAAAACACTTAAACCTAAGTAGTTATAAATATTTTTTTAAACGATCGCAAAAGCAATAAACTTTTTAAATTAAACGTAAATAAAATATATATATTATTTATATAATATTTATAATTCACCTTAAACCATGACATTTTAAAATTAAGATGTTGGTTTAGAGAAAGAGAAATAGAGAGAAACAGAAAAAAAGATTCAATAAAACGGGCAAACAAAAAGAAAAATAAAATTAAATAAAATAAAAAGAAATAACGTTACATTTACGGGAAACGTTACAGTTTTCACGTAATATTACGTGCGAAAAGCGAATACATACTTTTTTTTACACATATAAAGCGCAGAGAAATACAGTAGTAGTAATATTTGTGGAAACGCGAAAAAACATTCAGCGTAAAAACAGAGAAATTGTAAACGTACAAATTATATAACTTAGTAAATTGTAAAAATTAAACTGCATAAACCTGGAAGCCAATCTTCTACGACAAATCTACGATGTTTTTTTTTTAATATCTTCGTTTTTAAAATTGTGGTTTTTCTTCTTCATAAATTCGATTTTGTAAATTTTTCTAACTCGATTAGTGATTCCATGATAAGGTCCAATTCGGGGGTTGAGATGCCTGCGTATTATTCGACGATTAGAATTGGAGAGATTGAAAATTCTATTTTCTTCGAGGAAAGGTAATGATGGATTAACTTACGTGATGCGGTTTGTCTTGATTGAGGGAAATATCCGATATACATAATCGACTCGGATCCCAGCCGGATTCCATTTTGAAGGAATCTGGATGCGCGACGTCGTGATTATAAGACTGCATCATAGGGCCAGACACAGCAGCAGCTGCGGCGGCTGCTGCGACCGCAGCTTGACCCATATTCATGTGAGGCATAAGAGGTGGCAACGATGTAGGTAATACGGGATTTTGCACCAGTCCGTTATAATTTAGATCGTTCTGTGTGAAAGAGAATGCAAAAAATATTACTATTGTGAAATAATTTGAACGAAAAATTATAAGCGAGTGGGAGGGAGAGGGGAATTCAATTCGAATGGACAGAAAAAAATATTTCCTAGATGTTTATTTTCAATGAATTGCCGCCGTAATTTAAAATAATCATAATACGACTTTCTACCCGAATCAATGAAATTAAACAGAAAATCTGCCAAAAAATTTAACACAAAAACTGAAAATTCAAATCACAGCAGTTCTAAAGAAGGTAAATTTTTTCAAAATTCGAATTCAGCACCCTCGAACGAAAATCGGAGGATCAGTAGCTGCCAAAAATAACTCAAAAAACACTCACTTGATACACATTACCGTCCATCACCGGAGGCCGGATATCATCCGGTACTTGGGGTATTCTCGAGTACGGGGCAGCGGCCGCCGGTACCCCCGGACTCGATTGTACGGCGGTAACCTGAGGCGGAGCGCTATTCCTGTACACTTGCGGATTCCACGATAATTTCTGATCCAAGATCCAGCTGTTGGGATCCTGTTCGATGGGCATCGATCGTTCGCGTTCAGTACGCCATGCTCTTTCGGTGCCGATCGGTTTCGGGGGTATTTTACGTTCCTCGTTGCGTAATCCGACGGCTGCGGCGGCTGCAGCCGCGACCAAATTCGGATTCGAGCTCGGACTCATGTTTAGAGCGTTATTGGTCAATGCTCCGGCGGCTCCGTTCTCCAGACCGGACAGCATGTCGTTATTTTGTTGTATGAGGCTGTTGAGCGTCGTAGGCGTAGTAAAATTGATCAGATCGTTCTGGTTGTAGTTCGTGTGTTGGGCAGCTGCAGCGGCGGCGGCGTTGATTAGCGACCATTGAGCGGCAGCTGAGTCGTTACGTTGCGATGTCTGTTGACCGTATTTGTTGATGGGGAAAGACATCATGTTAGAGTTGGCCATAACGGTGGCAGCTGGATGCTGAGATGAGATATAGTTGGCGGTCAGCGATTGCTGGTTGAACAGCGGTGGTGGCTGGTGCGTCGGCGGTAGTTGATTGGTCGGTATAGAGACAGTGGGCGGTTTGATGGTGGTGGAGAAATCCGGGGCTCGAGGATTGAGTCGCGACATACTAACGGTGGTGGTGACCTGCGGTTGAGAGTAGCTTAGCGAGTGGTACTGCGATAACAGGCTGGCAGCTGAGTCGTTACTGGTGCCTTGGACCATTTTTAGGGCTTGTTCTCGCGAAAACAAGGCTGCAGCTTTTTCACTGGCGGAGCTGGCTCCGGTGCTGGATCCTGCGCCGCCGTTATTGCCTCGGAATAGCGCTCGAGGTGTGAATGAAGATGTATGTGAGCTACCAACGCCACTGCCGTCGACCGAAGTCGGTACTGATGTTGGGCGAGCGATCGGTGCGGTGACAGGAGCGACCATTTGGTCGGCCATTGATGTGCTGTTGGTCGAGCAGCTAACGTAAGCCAGTGATGATCCGCCCGATGGTGATAGGGAGGTCACGTTCGATGGCGTTGAACGTATAGGTGGTGGAGGTTTTTGCAAATTTGGCGAACACATTGATGTGCCTCGATAGCCGGGTGCTTTGGAGGCGTCCACCTGTGAATCAAAAGAATATGTTCCAATATTAGTAATTTTCCGTCTTTGTTGCGATTAAATCGAACGATAAAACGGAGATTATGCCATGAAAATACATCAGAACTTGAAATATAAATTTTTGAGAATTCTGAGCACAGGAAATTTTTTGAGAAGCGCTGTCAAATTTTCGAGCATTCAAAAAAAATGGGACATTCAACCTCAAGAACTGATTGGGATTTCGCCAAAAATCAAAAAAAAATAAACCAATATTTTTGTTAAAAATTTTTGTAACGCTCAATGAGCACTTTTTGCCAGTCGAATTCATTTTTAAAAATTATCATGATAATTTTCGGGAAAAATCGAATTAAAAATCGCTCTACAGGTCATTGAACTATTCAATAAGGTCATTAACCTGAATAGGCGGTTCGGCGTCCAAGAATTTGGTATGCGAACTGGAACTGGCACCGGTGGAACTCGTAGATCCGGACGCCGTAACGACGCTGGCAAAATTCATTCCTTTCTGCCCACTACCATCGTCATCTCGACCCCACATCGACTGCTGTGTCACCTGCAAACACGAAAAAATGCTCAATACGGGTTCATTTCGACCTCCAATTCACCCAGACTCAAAATTCACCTTCGAGAACGTATCGTTAAACAACGAATACTCTGAAGCGGCGCTAACCGGAGACGGTTCGTCATTCGAAATCGTACCAATCTGCAGTTCGGACAATTTACCAGCCAAGCCGACCGGCGACACTGAGCTGGGCAACGGCGGAGGCGGATGCGACAATTGTTGCGAAATCTGCGCCGGTAACGGTGGTATCGTGGTCGGGTTGATGGTGGGCGGCGTCATCGTGGAAGACTGCGATTGAGACTGCATCGAGAACGGCGGCTTATTCGGCGTAGCCGAAATTGACGGCGGGGCTGATGCGATCGGCGGCGGCCGGATGAATATAGAAGTCGAAGTTGGCGGTGGTGGAGCAATCGGCGGCTTAATAGTTTCTTTCTCACGTATAGGAGTTGTCGTCGTAGCCGAAGGGGTCGTATCGTTGCTTACTTTGGCAGCGAACGTTTGCGATACTACGGTGGTGGTCGAGATGGGTGAAGCGGATACCGCTGATTTAGGAGGCGCTTTGTTAGTGGTCATCATTATAGCGCTGGTATACGACATGGTAGTTTTCGTGTTGCTCACTGGCACCGATGAATTTGAATTGGACGATGTTACTGTGGTCGTTGTAAGAGCCTGAGAACCCGCCGAGGCTTTTCTGTCGTCTATGGAGGTGAAAATAAGTCAAAAGTGAAAGATTAGTTGACAAGGTCCGAAATAATGATGGAAAAATTGTTGGAATTGTACTTACAAGAGGAATACGTTGTTGTGGTTATTTTAGTCGATGGTCGAGATACGTTTGTTGTATTTGTACGAACCGAAGTTGTCGTCGTAACAACCAAGCCAGCCGTTGTACCTAGATTGAAAAAATTAGAACATTTTGAACTCCATTTTTCCATTTTCAAAGTTAAATTTAATACTATTGATGCAAAGTAACACGATAAGCACGATAATAAATTCATTAGAAGTCTCGAATCGAAAATGATCTTGCACTGAAAATTTTTAATCTGAACTGATCATTCATTCGAAGTGAAACGGTAAAAATCAAATCTCAATAAATAATTTCAAGGACAGGAAACAACAAGGAGCTAAGACCCAACGTCAAAATAGGCAACTAAGTTATTTTTCCTCATTTATTCATTTTCCAAGTTCAAATGCAAATTTCCTCAAAATTTTTTCAATTTAAACATTTTCTTGAAACTCAATTTTTTTCAAATTTTTTACAAGAAAATTAAAGAAAATTGAACAAATTAAAATTCGTAATTTTCTTCGAAGTCTTTTCATCTTAGAACTAGAGTTTGTCGAGTTGCATTTTTTTTTTTTAGAAAATCCAAACTCGAAAAAAAAATGTTGAAAATGCGTAAATTAAAGAATTGATTGAGGAAACTGCAAATTTAAACGTAGGAACAATTCTGAAGCTAAAAAAAATACAGAAAAGTTTGAAAATTTGAAAACCCTCTTGATTCATAGCAGAGAAAATGGTCGAAATTCGAAATTGAAAAATCTTGAAAAAAATCGAAGCTGAAAATGTTGGGAACAGCTGAACGTTGGAAAAATCTTGAGATAATTTAAACCAGAAAAAAACAAAAATTAATAAAAAACAAGGATCTTGGAATTTTGAGGAAAAACGTGAAAATTGTATTTCATAAATTAGAGACTCCCTCATTTTTTTGGTGAAATAACATCATCATATTTTGATACCTAACTAGATAATCTTTCATCGTCAATTCGAGACCACAGCGCACTCAATTTTACCAATTTTCCACTCAAATACTCACTGGTAGAGGCGGCAACAGTCTTGGTAAAGGCAGGAGTCGCGCTGACCGAAGTAGCCACATGTTGAGCACTAGGTGTACTTTTGGTGACCGCTGTCGTCGTCGATACGGTGGCACTTTTACCTTTGGTACTCTGGGAAAACATTAAATAAACATTTAGAATTGAGAAAAAATCCGAATTCGAACTTCTTAGAGCATCTTCGAGAGAAAAACTTACTGTTTTAGCTGATTTGGGTAATATTTGCGTTATATCGACCTCTGGATCATCGATTAACGCCGAAATAAGAGTATGAGCTTGTTTGGTCGCTTCGATCGAACCCCTGTAAACGAGCAATTTATCGAATTAATCATAGAATCGATTTAGCTCTAAATTTTTACAACTAATTACGACAGAGAAAAGAAGAACAACACGATTTTCACCATTTCCGAAAATAAAATTAAAAAAGAACAGAAAATAGAAAAAGCATTGAAATAAAAAATAGCGAATTTTCAGAAAAAACTCAAAAAATAAGTTCCCACGCCCGTTTCAATATTCGCTGGAAAGCACCAGCGAAATAGATTTTTTTTTCAATAAAAATGCTAAAAACCAACGTAAAGAATCGTACTTAATGGTAATTATACGTTCTCCTTGGTTTTTGCCCTGTTTTTCGATTTCGATGTGAGCCCCGGTTGTCGTTCTGATTGCATTAATATTACAACCAGCTCGGCCGATAACGCGACTTATCGCTGACAATGGAACGGATACTTTCTTTATTCGGTACGTCGGACTCAGGCATCTGTAATTCATCACAAAAACGTATTTCGGTTCTCATCGTGGTATTATTTTGGGAAGGGGTTTTAATACGTAACCAAACCAAATTCATAATAAGCAAACACATGTATGGAAAAAAAACACACACAAAAGAAACGACGAATATTATACGTTATAGCTAAGAGATGGTTTTGTGAGGGGACTCACTTTCTGACCACCTCCTTCCATTCTTCTTCACTGTTGGCCGCTGTACTCCTTCTGGTGGTTTGTTTGGCATTAGTAGCTGTGAAATTTTTACCGTTGGTGGAACCGGGGGCGTTTTTCGGGGTTCCGATGCAGCTGGCATTGGATGTGGATCCGGATGCTACGATAATTGTACTATCTTCGTGATTGAAAACGCTGCAGAGGAAAAAATGATTTGAAAAATTAGTCGTAAGTTTGAGATGACGAACTGAGAGCAAAAAATACGACGAAGACGTACTTTTGTTTTTTCTTTTTACTCGAAACGTGTTGTTCGATGAGTTGATTTTCGTTGTCGTCCTTTTCGACAGACGACGAGGCAGAATTTTTTGCATGACTCGATTCGAATACTAATTTAACGTTGTCTTTTTTACTGGAGGATTTCTTATTGGACGAATCTTCGGTCAAAACAGCACCGTTTTTAGGATCCTCGGATTTCTTCGGTTTACCATTTTCGGCCGAAGTTGATTTCGAGGTAGTCGATTTAGTAGCCGGCACTGGTTCGACTTTCTTTGGTTCTTTTTTAGCAGTGGTAGGTTTATCTTTGACTTTTTCGGGCTACAAGACAGGAGAAATCATAAATTTATATTAAAAACGATTCTATCGTTGAAAAAACTTTCGAATTCTAAGTAAAAATCAAACAAGTTTTTCTTTACCTCTTTCGTAACGATCTTTTTCTCTTTGGATTTCTTCTTTTTCTTTTCCTCTTTTACATTTTTAACCGTTGTGGTTTCATTTTTACGTTTTTTGGCGCTACCTCGATCGGTACTAGAATTTTTATGGTCGTTACTACTGCAGCTTCCTAAGCTGTTAGCATCGATTCCGCTATCGGGTTCTTCTACTTCTAGATTCTTGATTCCGCTACGAGCGATCACCGCAGATTCTACTTTTTTATTCGCTCCTACAGAAAAAAATAATGGAATTAGTCCAATTTCATCTTTTTAGAAATAGTTCCAACGATGGCTCGTCGTTTTTACCTTTAACATCCTTTTTATCTTTCGAATTACTCGGTTGGTATTCTTCTTCGACGTCGACGTCGTCTTCGTCTTGTTTAGGTTCTTCACCGGACTCTTCGTTATTCTCGGTTTCGAGTTGTTTGCGTTTTTCGAATATTTTTTGCAGCTTTTTATTCTTCTTGCGTTCTTTTCGTCGAGCAGCGGCCATCTTTTTGAATTCTTCTCGAGTCTTTTCCAAGTCTAACTCTTCTAGTAAAATGGTAGCGAATTCGTTGGCTTTTTCCGCTTGCTCGTCTTTGGCTACGCGGATGATTTTCATGCATGCTTGACATTTATCTAGTAATTCCTACGAAAATACGTTGAAACGTCGAATTAGAGTTGGAAATAACACGACGAGGACGAAAGTGAAATTTTGGCATACTTTATCGTTAATAGTTGAAATATATCTGGTCATTTCTTGATCACTGGGGAACTGATTGACGCGATCAACCATCCACGTGACGGTTTTCACGTGACCTTTTCTGAACGCTGCCATCAGACATGACACCTAGAACGAATAAAAAACCAGATTGGTCAATTTGAACATAATAATTCATTAAAAAATGAGCGATTTGGATACCTTTCTGTTATCTTGGGAATCGATATCGGCTCGGACTTTAAATAAGAGTTCGACCACTTGCAGATGACCTCCGTTGGCAGCCAACCACATAGGAGAATTGCCTTTTTTGTTTTTCACTTCTACTTGAGCTCCTCTGCGATGGTAAAAAAAATCAGTATCATTAGGAGATAATTCGTCGACATATTTAACGTTGATTTTTCGCTAATACTTACTTATTGATAAGTAATTCGACAAATTTAACGTGTCCTTTATCAGAAGCGATAGTTAAAGCGGTATCTCTGGACGATGGAACAGGAGGAGCGTTCACATCGGCACCTTTTTCCAGTAGAACTCTACCCACGTCTACGTAGCCTCCGCTGGCCGCTTCCATTAATGGGGTGAGACCAGTCTGTTGAAAAAAATACACGAATGTGAGAATACAGAAACCAAATCGTGAAAAAATGATCGAAGAAAGTACAAAAATGATGCATTTACCTTGGCTCTATGTTCAACATTAGCTTTCCTTTCCAGAAGGAGCGACACGACTTCATGTCTGCCTTGAAAACATGCTAACGTTAGGGCTGTATTTCTATTGGTCTCTATTTGCGCGTTGATATCACTTCCCATGTCCAGTAATAGCTTCACAGCGGCTGGAAAATCAACGAAATCGATAAACAATTCCATTTTATAATTTTTTTCAACTTTCAACATACTGATAATTTTAGATGAACTTTGATCGTTCAAGAAAACACACCTGTATGGCCATTCATGGCTGCCAACATCAGCGGTGATATACCAAGCTTAGATCCAGTCCTTGAATTAATCTCAGCTCCGTGAGACAACAATAACTTGATAATATTGACGTATCCTCCGGATGCAGCCAGGCTCAACGGGGTGTAATCGGATACGTTTCGATGCTCCTTGTTCGCTCCTCGTCCCAGTAATAGATCGACCACCTAAAAATCATTTTTCAGGTATTTATTTTTCATTTATGTACAATTTTTCAAAATTAGCAATAAAAAATTCGAAAGTTTAGACTAATTTTCTTCAATTATGGAGAAAAAACACTCAACTCACCTCGTATCTACCACCGGAGCAAGCTAACGATAAAGGAGTATCTTTTGTCCGCTCAGATTGGGCTTCGATATCGGCGTTGTGATTTAATAACAAATCCACTACTTTTTCGTGACCGGCAGTCGCAGCTAATATCAACGGAGTGAATCCTTTCTTATCTCGATGTTCTGTTGGAAACAAAAAAAAGTTAGAATCGACGTTTTACAAAAAAAAAAAAAGAAAATAATTTACCTATATCAGCTCCTCTGCTTAATAGTAACTCGACCAGTTCTTCGTGACCTCCGGCACAAGCCAAAGTCAACGCCGTATCATGATTACTTTCAGTTTCAGAGTCGACATCCATGGAGAAATTTTGGTTATAAGCGACATTCGTCGAAGGTACTCCTGAAAAAATAGTTCAGATTTAATATTTATCTTGAAATAGGAAATGAAAAAATTCTTTAAAAATAAGATGATCCAAGGCATCGAACAGATTCAAGAATAAATTCACATTTTTCATTCGTTCAACTTCCTTTTTTCCTTCCCACATCTTAAAATTGAAAAAATTAGATGAAAAATTGAAAAATTTTCCACTCGTTTGCAATGATAAATCGAAAAAATGATTTTTAGGAAAAATTTCGACAAAAATTAGAGAATAATCCGATGAAACGATTTTAAAAGATTTCTATCTTCGAACAAATATAGAAATTTTTTAGACAAAATTTCGACAGAAATTGGAGAGCAATTTGATGGAACGTTTCAAAATAAGTATTCTAATTTTTTACAAAACTGGAAATGTACCCTCCATCGCTGATTTTCCTCCCAAAAAATATAAATTTTTGCTAATTGAGGGTACTGGTATTTTTCTTGAAAATTTCAGAATCGATAAAAAACGAAATCACATCGACATCGTTCGATTTAGTTCAATTTCAAGTGGATCATCAACTCTCAACAGCCACTTACTGGCATTATTTCCATCATCTTTCACATGGGCACCGGTATTAGGAGGAACTCTCGGATTAACCGTTCTCATCTTCTTGCCAATAGCCAGCTTGGTAAGAGCGCCAGCCGCATCATCGAACGGAAGTTTCTTCTTAATAGTGGCAACAGTCGTTTGGGTAGATGTCGCAGTATGGCTCACCGTAGAATCAGCTACACATTCTGTAATTCAAAGTTCAACTATTAATAATAACTCTCCTTGGAATTTGCTTTACTACCACGAAACTTACTGGTCACTGGGTTATGAGTCTGTTGCGCAGCAACAGCCGTACTCTGAGCAATAGCCTTCATCTCATTCAGATGCCGATGAAGTTCCTGTCTAGCTTGCGAATTCAACGACAACGATTCAGCGTTATTCTGCTGAGCGGCTTGCTGCTGCTTAGGAGGCTGCAGTTTTTGCATCTGTTGAAAATGATGCTGTTGCATTTGTTGCATTTGCTGTTTCTGTTGCTGTTGCAGAAGTTGTTTTTGCTGCTGCATTAACAACTGTTTCTGTTTCTGCTGCTGCTGTTGTTGTTGCTGCTGCTGTTGCAATTGCTGTTGTTGTTGCTTGAGCTGCGTCGTTTGCTGCTGCGTCGTCGCCAACACCACTGGTTTCTGGTTTTGCTTCGGTTTGGTCGTCGTCGCTGCGGCCGTCGATGCTTGGCAATGCGACGATTGTCCGGGCGTCGTCGAAGATGACGTTGATATCTGCTGCTGCGTTGTTACCGTCGTTACCGTACCGGATTGCGCGATTTGCTGAGGCGCCGATTGCGCCGCAGACGATGACGATGATTTGGTTTGTGGCGAGGACGGCAAATCGGATACCGGTTGCGTTGATGATGGCGCTTGTGGTAGTGGTTGGTTTAATTGCAGTTGCTGCTGCTGCTGGTCGGAAAAAGAATCGAGATTAGTACGAGAATAGCTGTAAATGAGACTCTTGAGAAATCATTTTCTCAATTTTTCACCTTTCTTTGACCTTAGAAATGAAAAAAAAACACAAAATTTTGTAAAAAAAAAATCAAAATCAAAAATTTTGAAAAAAATAAAAATTAAAAATAAAAAAATAAAAATTGAAAATTGAAAAAAAAAAACTAGATTAAAAATTTAAAAAAATATAAATCTAAAATTAAAAATAAAAAAAATTGAAAATTTTGAAAAAATTACTCAAAATCTGAAATGTGGAATTACTTTGCAAAATTTTCAAAATTTCCATATCTAAAACCTTCTTTCGATACAAAAAATTCAAAATGAAAAATTTTTTCAATAAAAAAGTTCCTATAGATCTCTGGAGGAATTTTCCCAGATCAAAAATCGTATCAAATCATCTTCTTCGAACGAAAACGTACCGTCATCGAGAATAATTGAATACAGGTTTGCTGATCGAACGTCAAATTGGCTAATCCAGTTTGATTACTATCCGATAGAGTTAGGTTATCGCTGGCAGCCGCATAGCTGAGCTTCTCCGTCGGCGATTTATCTCCACTATTTTTGACGGCTGCCTCAAGCAGCGTCGCACCGGCATGTTGATGCACATCGCACAGCCTTTTTTCCTCTATCGTAATGGTACTGTTCGTAGCATCCTCCAACGAAAACGCCTCCATGTTCTCGAGCAACTCAGCCTCGGCCGTTTTGATCTTACTAATATCCAGCACTTCGTCCTCCGAAATCGAGGCTAAAAAATGACACCTTTGCAAAGATTCTTGTATCATATCGCACGACATCATCTGTAAAATAAAATTTCATCGTAAAGTCAATTCTCTCAAATTTTTTCAACGAGTTACACATCTCTGGAGAAAATCAATCACCTGTTGCATAGCTCTCATCTCCTTTTCGATGGCTTTCTCTGCAAAATCCGGAAACGTTTTGGCGAAATTCGAATCCATCTGTTGTATCTGCGCCAGCAACTCTTGATGGTTGAATATATCCGCTAAATTGGGCGCATTCGTAGCCACCGTTATAGTTCCAGACCCGATGAGCTGAGGCTGCTGAGACGACTGCTGCAACAACTGCTGTTGCTGTTGTTGCTGCTGCTGATGCATTTCGATCTGCTGTTGGTTTTTTATCACCTGTGTCGAAAAATTTGGTTAAAATTTCGACTTGAAATCGAACCGTCTCGAGACTCGTCAAGCTACTACAATCTACGTCCACTGAACAGTCCGAAAAATATCACACGTCTTCTTCCTCGACATTATTTTCTCACGCTCCTCAATCGTGACTCTTCTTCAACTCGTTTCTTTTTGTCTGCACACTTCTTGTCTCTCTCGCCGGAACTTTTTCCTAAAAAAAAATTCTAATCTATTGCAACAACAAGAAACGATAGACTGTCACCTGTTGTTGCAACTGGGCGTTTATTTGAGCTAAATGTTTCAAATGAAGCGCTTGAGATTGTTGTTGTTGAATAGCCGCTTGATATACTGATGACTGCATCACCTGTTCTTCGTGATTCATCTGCCTGATATTTGCGGCTGCGGCTGCTGCTGCTGCGGCGGCCGCCGCCGCTGCTGCCGCAGCCGACGACGAAGACGATGACGACGGAGGCGACGAAAGCGGCGACGGTTGGAGCTGGTGCGGCGGCGTGTTTTGCGGTTGCTGCTGCGAAGGCGGTTGTTGCATTTGCTGCTGTTGCTGTTGCATTTGCTGATGCTGTAACTGTAACAAGTGCTGTTGCAGTTGAGCGTGGATGTTTTGCTTGCGCAGCATTTTGCCTTCTTTTTTCGTCGGCTTGGCTTTCGGTCGATCGCTTATCGCCGTCGACTGCACAAAGAACAGTGTGAATTCAGATTCGAGTTCGAAGAGTTGTGGTTATTTCAAAAGTTCTGAGTCAAAAGGTGGAGGAAAGGGTGGGAAAAATTCAAAAATTCCGAATTTTTGACGTTTAAAACAAAGTTTTAGTCGTTTCATTATTTTCAATTTCAATTTTACATTTTTCCAAGTTATTCATTTTTTTTTCTGAAAATTTTTTGATTTACATTTTCAAAAAATTGTTTCATTTTTCATTATTTTTCAAAAAATTTCCCAATTTTTAATTTTTTCAAGGAAATTTTCCAATTATTACCATTTAAAAAATTTTATTTCTTAATTTTTCTGGAAAACTTTTGTTTTTTTTTCTAATATTCAAAGTTATCTCGATAATTATTTTTCAATTTTATTTATTCCTCTAGAAAGTTATTTTCTGAACCAACATTTCCTCTCTTTTACTTTTTTTTTTTTTTTTTTTTTGGAAAAATCCGAATAAAAATTTGGAAAATTTTTTTAATCGATTTTCAAGAATTTCTTTCCTCAATTTGTTCGCGAAAGAATTCAGAATCAATTCGTTTGAATTCAGACTCAGAATCACGAACACAAATCGTCTCAATCGAGAACTCCGGTCAATTACCTGTAACACCTCCGAAATAGGAATAAGCGGCGGTGGCGGAGGTAAATTCGAGGCATCTCCATTTGACATACTGGTTGGCACATTAACGCTATTCATCGGCATAACCTGGTTACCAGTCGTACCCGTATTATTCGAGAACAGCGGCTCCACAGAACAAATGACAGCTAGAAAAGAAAGCGAAATTTAGCCATCCAATTTGAACTCATCTTGTCATCGAATCTGAACTCGACTCACTTCGACAGTTACTCGAATCTTTGTTACCATCACTGGATCCAGAAACTGGCACCATCGTACTTCCCATTCCGTTACCTTTCAACTCTTGTTCTACCCTCTACAATTAAAAAACAAAACAAGGATTAGCACATTCTCGGTATTTTTAAATCAGCTCAACGTTGCTTTAGAGCACGTACCTGTAACTCTTGGACAATAATTTGACTATGCAGCTCATCCTGAAACTGTTCGTCAAACTGCCACGTACTGTCCGTATGGGATTTAACCTGCTGCAGCGACTGATCCTTCTGAGATGTTACTTGGGTGGCCGGCGAAGGCGACGGTGACGGTTTCTGTTGCTGTTGTTGCAACTGCTGCTGCAGCTGTTGTTGCTGATGGAGTTGCTGCTGCAATTGTTGTTTCTGTTGCATTTGAAGGGTTTGCTGGCTCAGACGCGCTTCTTCCACCATCATCTTGACGCCTTTGGCCATGTCACCGCGATAATAGTCGATCTTTTTAGTCTCTTGCGAAGAAATATTCTAAACGAGAAAAAATCTTCGATTACTCGCGACAATCGAGTTGAAAATTATGAAAATCAAACAAAAGCGAGCGGTAATCGTGTTAATAGCGAATATGTGAGAAAGAAAAAAAAAACATACGAAATGAGTCAAATAATAAAATGAGTTTAAAAAATCATGCGAAGAACGTATTGATACGAATTAGCGAATGATTTTTAATGCATTTCAATTCGTTTCTCTTTTAATTAATTACATTGTAATTAAAAAATTTTAAAACGAGTTTTCGTTCGAAGGAGAGAATATCTTTGATACTGTTCAAGAATTTCTCCATCATTGTTCCCTGTGACAACAAAATAATACATTTTTTAATTTCCGGTTAGAAGCAAGCTTTGAAATCGTATGAAACAGAATTAAAGAATGAAACGAACTAAAGGAAACGATTTTCGTTTAGAAGCAAGCTAAAATTCGAACAATACATTCAAGCATGAAAAAAATTAGTAAAGTACGAAAAAAAGAGTTGAAGTAAAGCCATTGAAGAAGAAATAGTCAATTTGGGCAAAAGACGTCTATTGAAATCATCAGCCAATCAATTATCATCGATTAATTCTTCGAAAATTAATCCAAGAAAATTGGAAAAAATTATCAATAGATATCTCAGCCCATCATGCAGGTTCATTCCACACCAAAACGTACCTTCTTCGGTTCGACATTTGGAAATTTATCGGATATTCGAGGATCGACCAGACGTGGATCGCGAGATGATTTCCTAACGACGGTTTTTGACACAGCTGTGGCAATCTGTTTCACACCATTGGTGGTAACCTTTTGATTACCGTTATTGTTATTAACGCAGGTGATCGAATTACTAGTAGATCCCGAAACAACCATATTATTGCGAGTGGCTGAAAAAATGTTGCAAAAATTAGTACAAATGAGTCGCAGAATTCGATAATATTCGGCTTAGCTGTGGGAAATTTCACTTACCAGCAACAGTATTACTTTTTGGAGTATCCGACGAGACAGAATTTGGAACAGTACAGGTCTGCGTTGCTGTGGCTGTCGTTGATGTAGCACCCGCAGCCGAAGAAGTCGCCACAGTCATATTGTTCTCCATATTGGACCCGCATAAATCAGGATAATCCAACAGAAGCTGGACTACGTTCGTATGTCCACCTTTGGCTGCTTCTATCAGCATCGTCGAGTTATCCTGCGATCAAACGAAGGTAAATATTTGCCCAGAATTTCAGGTATTCGCAAAATATCGACGATTACCTTCAATTTATGAAACATATCCGCTCCAGCGTCGAGTAGAAACTGTACGATGGCGAAATGACCTCCGGCGCAGGCCAAAGATAACGGGGTATGGTCGTTGTTGGTGGTACGACGATTTATGTCGGCTTTCTTCGACACTAGGAACTGCACTGTGCATAAATGTCCGGCTCGGCAGGCTTTCATCAACGGTGTTCGTCCTCCTTCGGATTCGTGTTCCTGCAATTGAATCAAAATGAGTCAGGATTAGTTTCAAAATTGGAAAAAAATGTTTCTGTGGGGTCAAAGGTAATGGATGCTTACGAGATGCGCTCCGTATTGTAATAATAAATCAGCTACGTCGGTATGGCCATTTTCGCAGGCGTACGTAAGGGCAGTATCGGCAGTTTGAGTATGAGCATGAACATTAGCTCCGGCTTCCAACAGATACCTTCACAAACAGACCGGAAAAAATCAATAATCGAGACTCAACCAATACGAATCTTGGATCTCTTGGCTGCCTACCTCACAAGCTCCAGATGGCCTTCTTGCGCGGCTTCCATTAGTGGCGTCGAAGCTCCCAGCTCTAAATCGGCTCCTTGTTTGATTAGGTAATCAGCTACTTCGATGAAACCGCCGCAACACGCTAACGTCAGAGCAGTCTCTTGCGTTTCTTCGGTTTGAGCGTTGATACGAGCACCTTCGTGGCCAGAAGAGAAAATTAATACCAGAAATGAGATTTTATGATTTACGAGGGGATTTTTGTATCGAGTTGGGTACCTCTTTGGAGTAAAACCGCCACCATATCTTCGTGTCCTTCTCGAGCTGCTTCCATAAGAGGCGTATATCCTTCGTCGTTGACTTCTTCGATATTTGCTCCGCGTTCTATTAATAGGATGGCTAAATCTACGTGACCTCCGCATGCTGCTAAGGTTAAAGGTGATTCGAAACTATCCGTTGGCATATTGACCTTTCAACAAAAAAGCACAGATTGAAATTAAGTTGGTAATTATTGTTACAGCATTAATGATATGTACTTCCTCGAGTACTCCATCGTTCATCATGACAAATAATAAATTAATCAATTACGCCGGAAATCAAATTTTTTCAAGTTTGGTCAATTTTTTCAAATTTTTGAAAAACTGACAATTTTTAGTGAAATATTTACAATACCGAATTCAAAATTTCCCATTCAATGGATGGTTGACAATTTTTTCATTTAGAACTCGTCACTAAAAATCAAACTTTTCCATTTCCCTTACGACAGAATTTTTAATTAGAAAAAAAAATCAAGTTCGTGACTTTTTATAAAAATGAAAAAAAAAAATCTGAGAAAATAATTCAAAAATTTTTCACCGAAAAAATCATTCTGAATTTTCTTCCATTTCATCAACACCGAGAGCAACTGAACCTGAATTTTTCAGAACGATTTTTTGAGATTTTTTTTCCTTCATCCAATTTTTAAAATTTTAAAAACCATTTCGAAATTTTCCAAAAAATGATTTGAAAATTTATTTTTACAATTTTCAGTCTCCCCCCCCCCTAATTTTTCTCCCAATAAAATAATTCATATGATTTCTCAAATTTGATTTCCCATGATTGAAAAATTAATGAACCCTACGTACGATTTCCACCTCCAAAAAAAACAAATTTTTCAGATAGATGAGGGAAGGAGAAGGAATCCTCATTTTTTTTTTTAGATATTTGCAGTTTCGCAAAATTCAGAAAAAAAATCGCCGGAATTCAAGCACCTGGCAAAAAAGCTGTCAAAATTATCGCTTTTTTGTCATTTTTTTAATGAGCCACTTTTCGCCACCAATAAATAGACACGTATTTGTATAATAATACTCGTTGTTTGCGAGAACCACGCGCATTGTTATCTACCTAGCGGGTCTATTCACTTTTCAAACGTGTTTATCTTATCTACAAAACTGTACGAGTGCATTCGTTAGGTATTTTTTCAAAATAAAAATCCGCCAGAAAAAATTCGAACCAATGGGAAATTGAAGGCACAACACGACTAAAAAAAATTATTTTTCAAGAGGTGAGTTATTTTTGGATTTTATGAATTTTTTATTCCAGAACTGCCGATTTCAACATCATTCTCATTTTGAAAATTTAAACTCACTTGAGCACCGGAATCCAGCAGTAACTTTGCTACCTCGACATGGCCATCCATTGATGCTTCCATTAACGCTGTATGCATTTCATCAGTTTTATGTTCCTGTTTAAGCAAATAGAGTTGTATTAATTTATGTTCGAAATGAGGAGGTTTTTCTTTGAGAAGAATAAATTCTCTGTACTAACCTGGTCCGCTCCAGCTTGAAGGAGGAAATTGACCATTTCTAGATGGCCTTTATAACATGCTAACGTAAGGGCGGATTCTTTAAATTCATTAGAATGGGTATTGATACCGGCACCTTGCTCGAGTAACATCTAGAACATAAGCACAGAATTAGTTTTTTTGTTCAATTTTGATCATATTTTAAATACAGGGTGGCTCAAAAAAAATCGATGACAATAATTCATGATGAACAGAAATGAGATTTTAATGAAATTGATTTTTTTCAGGCGTTTTTCTTATTTTAATTTTGGCACTACAGTATACAGGGTGTCCAAAAATCACAGAAAAAATTTTGATGGAAGAATTCTAACGAAACGTTTTTCAGTAAATAAGATGAAAATTACAGATATTTTATAAGAAGGAATTTTTGCTATGCTGGGATCAACGTTAGTATTTCATCTTACAGGGTGTCCAAAAAAAATTAATTTTCAAGGAAAATCCAAATGAAATTTCAAATTCTGTGATAACGAAATGATAAATTTTGAAGTGATCTTTATCAATCTGAAATTTTAAACTTCAACACTACAATTTACAGGGTGTCCAAAAAAACCGCACAAAATGAATTTTCTCAATAAACTTCAAACAATAAAAGAAATTGTCTAATAAATTAATGCAAATGATTAACTTTGAAGAGAATTACGGCATTAGCCAAACAGTATACAGAATGTCCAAAAAATTCAAAAATGATTTTTTTTTTGTTGAAAAAAACGAACTATTTTTAGAATAAATTAATGAAAAGGAAAACGATACATTTTGAAAAAAATTTCATTGAACAGGGACTCTCAATTTGAAAACAAATCTCTACGGGGTGTCCAAAAATCAAACAATCAATTTTCTCAAAAAAATCAAACAAAATGAATATTTTCCTAAAAATTTCAATAGAAATGATATGAAACTTAATCTACAGGGTGTCTAAAAAATTCGAATAAAATTTCCAAAAAACTGATGAAAATCAAAGATTTTGAACTAGAGAGGATTTCCTCAAATTGAGATTTCTAGCTTTGAAATTTCAATATATACAGGGTGTTCAAAAAATCGAACAGTTTTCTCAAAAAATTTAAACACAAAGGTCTTTCTTCTAGAATATTGATAGAAAGATACATTTTCAAGGAATATTCAGCAATGGAGCTTTGATCTACAGGGTGTTCAAGAATTCCAACGAAAAGAATATTTTCCAAAAAATTGACGAAAATGATACATTTTGAGCTTGAAGGGATTTTCATGAAGCTTCAATTTTCAACTTCCATCATTACGATTCACAGGATGTCCAAAAAAAATTATCAAATGATTTTCTCGAAAATTTTGATGAAAGTGATGGATCTTGTAGAGTTTATTATGATGAGATTTTCAGCTTTGACACAACAAACTAAACTTCAATCGACAAAATCTAATAAGTTTTCTCGAGAAATTTGAACAGAGAGATACATTTTTAAGGAATCATTGCCAAATTGAATTTTCTAAAAATCGGTTTCCAAATTTCCCACGAGAATTGTAGTTGTGAATTTAGACGAATTGAAAAAACTACGACCAAAAAAAAAATATGAAATAAATCTCTCAATTCGATACGACACAACATTTTACCTATTTTTCATCAGAAAAAATTGATCAATTTTCAACTTTATACCACTTTTTTAAAACGATTTTCGTCATATTTCCAGTTCTAGAAAAAATAATATGTTTTCAGCAAGTTCTAGATGAATATTCCACGACAAATCATCTTCAAAACGACTCAATTTTAGATTTTCAAAAATGACATCATCTCAGAAAAAAAAAAGTTTTGTATTTTTTGAGCACCCTGTAGCACAACTCAAACTCTGCAACTCGATCTCAAGGAAATTCGTCGCAAAAAATTCATCTTTGATATTTCCTTGACTTTTTTGTTCATTTTGAAATTCCCAAAGTAGTACTCCGAAGATATCAGATCAATTTGCTTACTTTGGCAACTTCGACATGACCGGCGCTGGCAGCTTCCATCAAAGGTGTATGACCATTTTCATTATGATCTTCGACATTCGCATCTGCGTCCAATAGAACACGAACGGTTTGAACGTGTCCGCCGGCGCAGGCGTACATGAGTGGTGTATTACCTGCGCAATTGTAAAAAAAAATCATTATCGTTTCGGTTTTTCAATTTTGGCTCATACCAAGTCCAATCAACTCACCAGTAGCAGACTGTGCGTTTACATCCGCACCGTGAGCCAATAATAATCTAACAATATCTACATATCCAGCTGAAGCAGCTTCCATCAAAGGTGTACAGTCTCCCTTGGATCCTCTATCTTCGACGCTAGCATGCATTGCTAGTAATACCTGCCAAAAAAGTGAATAAATCTTTAGCTCGAAGAACGGATCCTGAAAATTCTGAATTTTTTCCAACCGAACCTGCGCTAATTCGTAATATCCGGCCGAACAAGCCAACGATAGTAAACTTTCGCCTTCTTCGGATGTTTCATTAACGCTAATGCCTTGTTTCAGCAGTTTCCTCACAGCTGTCACATTTCCTTGGGTGCATGCTTTGATCAAAGCCCTGCAAATCATCAAAATACTCTATCGTTAGCTTGGAGCAATTCAAATACCGCTACTTAATTGATAACTTATCATAATACAGGTACGATTGTTTTTATTTTCAGCGGTAGAAGAAGATTAAAACGTACGCGTGCTACCTCCGCCTGCTCTTCCCGAATTGTGGAAAAAACACCGTACACCCGCGTCGTCGTTGTTTTAGATGAAACGCAGCATGAAACTGGTTTACGGTGCGAGCGGCCGCGACCGCGCGTATATCAGAATAATTAAATTTGTGTAATATTAACCGGCTTCGCGTATCGAAAGCAGTGAAAAAAATATACGTAAACCAGTTCTCGACTCCTAATAATTTTCTCAGTAACCAAGTTACAAGCTCTTTTTCTTTTTACGCAGAAGCGCGTAAAACGATCGTTTTTTATCGATTTAACGGAATCAACGGTAACGTTTCGAAATGATTGGAAAATTCGAAGACGAATAACGTAATGTTCGAGGACGAAAAAGATATAAATCTGAGGAAATTGTCGCGATTTGAAATTTATTTCGAAAATGAGATTTTTCAATTTTTTGAGGGGAGAGGGTTAATGAGAAAAATTCATTTGGGAAAAATTGAGAACTCAGTCGTTAGGTCAAATATAGAGAGAAAAATTCACCAATTTTTAATCAAATTTGAACTCAAAATGGGATTCTGGCCATCATTCGAGAAAAAATTGATAGAAAATACCTTTTTCATGAACAATGCACCCGAGAACCCTCGTCTTTTCACTTGATACTAAAATATTTAACAATGGAATATCGATTACGAAGCCAAGTTTCAAAGCACCTTCCGATGATTTATCCCAAAAAAACCATCATTGAAAGAGAAATGGGAGTTGAATTTGAAAATTGACGATTTTTCTGAATTCAATCCCAAATAAAAGTTTTTCGAGGGTCAAAAATTCAACGACTCATTTGCTATAATAAGTAAGCAAAAAATTCTTAGAAATGAATCACCTACTGCGAAATGATAGAAAATAAAAGGGTTCAGAGTCCACTGACTAGAAAATCGGAGAATCGACCAATCATAATCCAATTATTTCAAAATTATCAAATTAGGAGAAATTTACAACAAGAATTAAAATCTCAATTGATACATAGCCCATTTTTTGGCAACTTTAATCCAAAAATTTTCAAAAATATTAAATATTTAAAAAATTGAAACACACTGTAATGAAGAAGAAGAAAGCAATAAAATTTTCAAAAAAAAATCAATTTCATAAGGCTCATTAAATTTTACACAAATTACGATAGTTTTTCCAAGATATAAAATTTTCTAAAATAAAAAGATAATCAATTTCATTTATTATTTTTTTAGAAAATTCAACCAAGACCGGGATGATAGCTCAAGACTCATGTCTAGACTTGAAAAATAACACAACAAAAGAACCTCATCTCTTCTCGCCCTGTCTCTTTTCTGGGACTTGACATCATTTTCAATGAAAAAAGATTATCAACAGATTTAAACAGGAAAAAAAAAGAAAATGAATTCGGCCAAGACTTCGTCAACAACCCCCTGAAAGACCACCCATGATGCTTTTGAATCTTTCTGTTTGGAATTTCAGGGATTCCAAACCTACTTTGATGCTCACTAATGCAATAAAAGGAGATATTGCACGTTGTCTTATCACAAAACATCACCACGTGTTTCTGGGAATTTTATAATGAATCTTTTAACTATGTTTACTTTTCATCGAGTTCACAAGAAGCAATTTTGAGATGAAATTTGCAGAATTATTAATTATTATGGATTAATATTTTGTATATTCGAACTATTTCGAACCATACACATCCAACGACTGGATGGGCTTGGCAGAATCGAAAAAAAAATAGTAAAAAAAATCAAATTTAGCGATTGAAAAACTGCAACTTTTTCTGATTTGTTTGGCTCAAAGGACGATTTGTTGTTTTTTTATTCAATTCAAAATAAAAATTTGCCCGAAAAATGAGCACTTAGGGAAAATATTCAACCGAAATTCAAATTTTATGAATTAACTGCAATTTATTTGGTACGAACAAGGAGAAGGGGGAAGGGGTTCTCACTCTAGTCTTTCAACTTGACCTCAAATTAAATCTCTGAGCTTTTTGTAAAAATTTCAAACGAAATGCTAATTTATCAAAAATGGAACGCAGGAATGAAATTTTAAAAATTTCAAAATTACGAAACTTCTGCCATGCTCAAAGAAATGAATGAAAATTTGATTCTTCTAACTTCATGAATTCTAGAAAACAATTTAAAAAACCAAAAAAAACACCTCAGATAGTCTGAAGGAGGAGGAGGGGAGTTGAATTTCGACCACGTGATTTTGAAATCAAAATCCGACCTACCTCAATAAATTTCCAACAAAAAATTCTACGAATTTCTCCTCAACCAATCGAAGATAAATTCCATTTCAAATTAAGTTTCTTATCACTACTGAATACTTCTCATTCACTCCAAATTTCCTAGCAATGATACAAAAATCGACCCCAATTTCTGGACAATTCCAGCTTCCATAACACCAATCGAAAGCTCACTAAACCAGTATTATTGTTTTGGCAGCACGAAAAAAAAAAGAAATATGTAAAATCTGTTGAACTTGTGTAACCGCGGGCATGTTCTTTGTAATGAATTAATTACACTGTACATTTATATGCTGCGCAATATTCGATTAGATAGGAAAAAATGGCGCCAAATTATTCAACACTGCAATGATTCGATTACTTTCGATGGAAATACCGAACTGAGTTTTCGCCTTCATTCCCAAATCTTTTTATTATTCACTCTCGGCACAGACCGAATAAATTTCGAGGAGACTGAATAAAAATATGTATTGTAATTTTTCCGCTGATTATTGAACTCTGTTTTTCTTCTTCTTTTCTAATGCAATAAATAATTCAAGGACGTGTGATAAGCCACAGAGAGAGAGAGGTAAGATTTTGATAAAATTTATACGTATTTGAAAAAAAGAAAATACGTTAAAAGCTCGTAGTCTTTTACGTTGCGAATCAAATTGGCGATATTTTTCAAATCGAATCATGGGATAACGTAAATCTCTCAAGTTCGTATGTTCTGTCAGTACTTGAAAAAACGACACGTGATTGTTCGATAACACGAGGAAAATATGGACAAGAACTTCAAGGAACTCTTCGAATTATTACTAAATCGTAGGGGAAAAGTCCAATATTAACCTTTTATTGGCTTGTCTGCTATCGCTCCTCATTCTGGTTAATGCTGCTGCTGCTTCGTCCAGTGCACAAGATACGCTGGAAGTTAAACGCCGCAACACTTCTGGATCTGCTAATTGTTTACCATCACCGGCTGTTAATTTATTAATACCTGAAACGAACGAAGAATAATCAACATCGAGTAGAAATTCACCTTAAGAATTGATAATTGTACAAGGTTAATGACCGGATTAAGTAACTATTTCCAATTTTCGAGCCATGTTTGTGAATAGTTCGATGATTTAAAGGACAGTCAATTTGGCTAGGTGTTTTTATCATAGATATTTTATTTTTGATTAAATTTCGAATTTGATTTCATGTAACGGTGTATTTTTGTAGGATAATTTTGCACAACTGTGAATTTTGACAGTTTCTTGTTATTATATCTTTTTTTCGTCATTCATAAATCAGTTTTCTTTTTCGGTAATAAATCAGAAAATAGATGAACGAATTTAGGTAAAGCCAGCTTCACCTTCGAATATTCGAAACAAAGAAACAAGAAAAACAACTCTGAAAGAGAGTATAAAACCCATAAACACCCGAAGCCTTTTACGGCTCGATGAAGTAATAAAAACTTGACTCAAATTTCATCGTGAAAGCTTCCATCGTAACTTTACCTGCTGCTTTCAGCAAAGATTGCAATCTAGCTTGAGTTTCAGGATCGACTGTTTTCTCACCGTCGTCAGCTAGGAGTAATTTTGAACTTAGCCGGGCCCTCGTCTCCTCTGGTAATTCATCGGCATCAATAATAAATGAATCAACCTGCAATGAAATAAACAAATTAACATCTTTATCACACTACGAATATTGATAAGGGTAAAAAAACGCTAAATCGGTCATATTGGTAATACTGAATAGCAAAACATGTGAAAATATCCAACGTGGTTTTCTCTACGAACAAGTCGGAAAGTATTATGCGGGGAATTGTACCAAAATAAAAGGTGACTGAAATTTTGCATAATGAGATTTATCAACGTGATATGGAAATGTCTATGCCAATACAGACACATAAACACGTCACAAACTTCATGCTGCTCTCTATTTTACCAATGACGTCCAACTTTCAACTCTGGCAACGTGAAACCGTGCTGGGTTCAGTGCTGAAATACAAATCGCTCATTTGGAGGTAGATATTTCATTTTACCCGAAGATTTAGTACCTTTATCGATAAAACGTGCCTTCTATCTTGTACAGCTAATCTAAAATTGAGTCATTTCTAGTGGTGAAAATGTTTTGATAAATTTGGATCGAATGACTTCACAAACAAGCGGAAAGCGAATAAAATGGAATTTCATCCATGAAACGATACAAAATATGATAAAATTTTCGGTCATCAGCGTCTCTTTAGGAACACTGCAATACACCAAGTTGGCACCTATCACTGGGATCCACTCACGCGTAACTCGACTTGCTAACACAATAGATACAAAAAACGTCAAAAACTAGTGAAAACTTATCAAAATATGCTATTTTGGATGGAACTTTATCAATTCGTGGCGATTCCCAGAGTGAAACTTGTTCGACGTAAGCTCACGACAAAGACATCTAATTAGCCGTACAAGGCGACCTACATTCGTAAAATTTCCAAAAAGTAAACTCGAACGGAAGGAATGAAGCGAATATACGGTAAAAGTTGAAAAAATGATTGATTTTAAGCGAGTTGATGAACCAAATTGTAGTTACTGACGAAACATTATGCTTAATATCGCGTGAAGCCGTAGGCCATGTCCCGAGTGTAAGAATGTGATTTCGCGTTAAGCAATTCTTTTACATACTTCGGAAATATCTTCGTCTCCGCTTCCCGAAGAATCGGTTAAATATTGAAATGAATCGGATAATCTATCTGGTGGTGTATCTGGAGGAGTACACGGTGGAGAACAAGGTGGGCTCCTCGGTGAACTGGGTGTCGACGAATTGCCTACTTTAGAACCATTATTAATTTCAGATTCTAATTTAATATCGGTTTCAGCGGTTGCAACATTCTGCATTTTTACATAAATCAAATAATCATAACATCACACTTAAAATCACACGTAAATAATATATTAATGCTATAAACAAATTACGACGTTATTCTGCGAAATATAATTGCGATTCATTAACAAATTAGCCATGTCTACGGTAAATTCTCCTACCACCAGTCTCGTCCAGATGCTTCCGCTTTATCAATTCAATATTCAAATGCGCTCTCTGCAGGAAAAATTGCCAAATATGGCAAGAATAAAATTTGGCTAGAGGTGCTCATGCCAAAAGTCCATTTAAATTGGACATTTTTAAAACTAATTTTTTTCACTAAAACTTTGCGAAAATGAATCAATTTCACTTTAATTCGATGTAATTTAAACTTGAAAAACATTTTAAATTCTCAAAATTTCTCAACTTGTTTGATAAAGGTAAAAAAAAAGTTTTTGAATAATTTTTTCATCCAAATTTTTATTTAAAAACATTTCGTCGCCATTTTGAAAAATTCTTATCAATCTGCAATTTATCATCTGTGCTGTGATTTAACCCGTTCAACCAATGTAATAACACCGCTCATAAATCACGTTTCAATTACAAAGTAAAAGTACGTGAAGTTCAATCATCGGAAACTGAATGGAAATTATTTTAAATTTTACTCTTTCCCAAAGCTTACCCCCACTTCACGTTCACACCAACTTCTGTACAATGCTAGGAAACTGATTAAAAATCGGTACATTTGAGCCAAACACAAATAAAATACCTACCAAAATGCATTTTTCAATTTCAATACACGTGCATTGTCGATTAAAAGTGAACTTCGTACTTATCTCAGCTCTGGTGTATTTAAATAATTCATTGCCTCTCGCCATGTGCCGCGTTACACCATTTACCATTTCCCAATACCAATAAATTTTCGTTCTACTTACGAAAACGTGAGCTGCGAGAAAGGTGTTTTCCTGTTTTCATATTCGCATGATTTCTGTGCTGTGCGAAAATTGAAACCACAGTACATGCTTGCTATTCATAATTTCCTTTACGTGGAATTTTTTCGTAGAATTTTTTCGAAGGTACAGTGATTCATACAAATACTATTTTTTTTAATGACACTGAGGGAAGATTTTAAATCTGTAATGAATCACTCGTTGTTTTTGACAGCAGCTATGTTATAAAGCAGTTCTAAACAACAAAATTCGAATAAGAATAATGCATTGTTGAGATAAAAGAGAAAAATATTAATGTTAGGTTTTTCAAATTTAATATTCTAAACGTATGTAAATGAAAATTGAAAATCTACGCCTTTTCCCCCTTAATTTGAGAATTTTTTACGAAAATGAGCGCCCGGCGAGGATGAAAGTAATAATTTCAAAATTAAAAAAAACGCAGAAAAAAATCATAGAAATAATATTTGAAATTGAATTTCGTTTTAAAATGACCGTTGACAATTATTAGACGAGTACGACACAACTGGAAACTGGCCTTTGTTAAAATAAATTAAACCAACGACGCGATTTTTTTTCAAATCGCATTATGATTTGATCGATGAACGTTAAAAACATATTAAAACTTTCCCTTCATAAATGCCACTCCTGGGATCAAAAAAATAAATAGAACATTTTATTCGCAAGTTGATCCCTTCAAACAAAAGGTTCGATATTAAATTCCAAACAGGAACAAGGTAACAATAAATCAAACTCTGAGATTACTTCAGGATGTAAAATTCCCATAAATCCAATTTTTCCTCCTTTATACAATATTTCAGCGCATCTATCTGGAAAAAATGTGGAATCTGTAAAAAAAAAAAAAAAAAAAGGTCAATATGAGATAATATTTGGTCATGAAAAGTAGAATTCATTTTCTTTGTTAAAATTAGGTATATATTTGCGCCTTCAATGTTTATCAAGCCGGAAAAAATTTCTCACCTTCTGTGCTTTTAATAGAGTACCCTTTCTCCACATCTCTAGGAACTTCCAAATATTGCATAATTTTATCCAGTAGTCCGTGAATAACCTCAAATCCGGATGTTTTACTATAATACACAGCGCAAAGACGTCTTTCATTTCGAGCACCAACACCTGAAAGAAACCAAGATCATGGTTATCAATATTCAATTGGAAATCAATTGCTGAACCAAATGATGGGTATTTTTGAAAAAATGGTACAAACCCGAATCAATTTTATACACGACGTCGGATACTTCAAATACTCGTATAGGTAAAGGTAGTTGTTTATTCGAAGATATGGTCTTCAATAAACCTGGTATCAGCGTTGTTCTGGCCACTTGGAATTCCAGTGTTTTAGGATTACTGACGTGTACTGCAGGCAATTTGTCGAGATCTTTCTTTAGTTTGGAACTAATATCGTCTCTAGAACACTACAATGAATAATTATATAATTGAAATCAAATTGAATAAAAATTCAAGAACGTGTTCTTTTCATAAAACTTGATTTGGAATGAACTATCAAAAATTTTAAAAAAAACTAACCAATGAGAAAGTCAAAGCTTCTGAGAACCCATTGAAAGCAACATGATATCTCAATTGCTCCGTAAGCCTATTCAAAGGAAACTATAACAAAAAAATCGAATTACAAAATCTTTTTCGAAGAGAAAATATTCAGATGCACCTTACTTGATTAGAAACTGTACTAGTAGCCGGTATGGTCTTGGGTATATTATTATATCCTATGCTAATGGCCACGTCTTCAATTATGTCACACGCGTGCAGAATATCGTGTCTGGATGGTGGTACTTTGACTTCCACACATTGATCCCCGCTTGATTGAGCATTCAAAGACATTTTATTCAACATGTCAACAACTTCGGGTTCAGTGCACCTGTAACGTAATGAATTTAGTCTTTGTTAATTACAAAATCAGTAAGAGACTAAGTAGAAATTTTGAAGTTGCATCAGCAAACAGACACGAAAACATCATGGTTTCATTGACGTTCTCCTAAGAATCTCTTGACACACTTTACAGCCAATCCCATCGTAAAATACACCTCTGTCTAAACGTTTCTGCTTACTTTCAGTTTACCGGTCAAAATAAAAATTTAGAAAAGAGAGCCTTTTCCAAATTCAATTCAAATCAACGATGCTTACTTAACACCCAGATAATTGTTGATTTTTTTCACGCTTAGTGTTTCTTTGCGGTATTTCAAGTGAGGAAACCATTCCGTTCCTTTGGTTGTCTTTACTTTACAAGCTTCCACTGTAAAGGGTTCCTTGCAGTATGTACTAAAGGCGCAAACCAACGTATCCAGTACTATGATTGCCTAAATAAAAAATTACACGTATTACGACAATAATAGACTTGAAAAAATACTCATTACATCATCGCTTACTTTAGTTAGATCTGTGGCTGTACATTCTATAAATATATTTTTCGTATTGATTTTAATTTTCGAGTGATAACCGTTGATGATCGGTGGCAAAGATAACACGACTCCTTCGCTATCAAGAACTACAGGGTATACCGGACTATTTTTAATGATAGGTACATACTGTTTCAATTGAGCATGACTCTGAAAAAAAAAAATCATGGATTAATTAACTTTTGCAGATAAATCTCAAACCTTCGACGTATTTTTTTTACCTCATAAATATCTATGAGTTCCGCAGCAGTATGCTCCGTATTCTGATTGAGAGCTCGGAAGTTAATTTCGTTCGGAGGTCTGGCATCGTAATAAATTGGAGGTTTGATGGTGTCCAAATCATGAGTACCAATAGCAACAAGCGTTCTTTTACGACAGATATTATGGTGCAATTTGTCTTGAAAATCAATGAAGCTATCGTAGCTTTCTTGGTTTAGAGTGACATTTCTCAATACTGCAGCTACCACGAAAGGTCTTATTTGTTTAGTCTGAAAAAAATTCACCAGTAAGACAAAAATCAAGTCATTAATAGGTAGAATTGCCTATTTCATGACACTTACATTTGGAGAATTATGGACAAGGATGCAATCATTTTCCTTTAAAATCCGTTTATATTCAGGCGCTGCTAACCTGTAAAAGTTGAAAAAACGTTTTCAAAAAAGTATTATACCAGATAAATGATGTATAATTAAGACACTAACTTTTTGAGGAATATCAGCAATGCCTTGCTCAAACCTTCCAAACAGAGCAAGTCATATCTGTTGGCAGGAATATCAATCTTGTAGATGATTTCTTCAACTTCTTTCTGCGAAGATGAATCTTTAGAAGGAACATTTTCAGTTACCTGATGAAATGCGTTCAATTATTAAAAAATCTAACGGATGACGTCATGTTTTTATGAGTTGTACTTACGATTTCATCCAATTCCAAACCAAAATCAAAGCATAAATCGCGGAATTCGTCGTCAGCTACAACAAATAGATTAAAATGAGTCAAAAACTGTACTAAACAATTATTATTCAATGGTTTTGGCAATAATTATGCGTTACAGATGTCACAAGATAAGAGAGAATACTCACAGTAAGTATGTCCCAATGCTTTAAATAACCGCTCTTTGTTTATGTTTAAAGTTGGCATTGTGAAGTTTTGTTCTCGTACAATTCGTCTTAATATATATTTGTTAATTAAATTGAATACTACATTCAACAATCATTGAAAAATAGAGAAAACTATCACTTTTTTCCGGTTATAGAATTTGAAAATTGAAACACAGGTGAAAATTGAAAAACACAACATGGCACCTCCTCCGTCCTCCCCATAATAAAATAAAAAAGTTTGTTATAGGCTATGTTATGTAAAATTTAGCCAACATCAATAACACAATGTTACCAAAATAAGAACAAATGAATTTCTAAAAACAATTTTTTTTTAATTTTTTAAAATCTAAAATACCATTTTTCTGCAAAAAATATCGCAATAATCAATTTTTTGTTACTTAAATCAATATTTTTAGTAGAATAAATTTTAATTTATCAAATACCATTCTGTTTAAGAAGAATTTTGTATAAAATTTAAAAAAATTAAAAAAAAAAATTTCAACTTCTTTGATTAGCAATTTTTATGTTCGAGATTGGTGTCATTGCAATAACATACGTGTAAAAAAATCCGGTTATAGGACGAGTAGCTCCATTGAGCCACTAACTTTTGGCTCCCTCACGGTTCGTCACGTTCGTTTCGTCGTTGTGGTGTTGTTTTTCTAGCTGTTATCAACGTTTCGTTTTCCCGGTCTCGTCTTATCGAATTTTAAAGTCGTTTTGTATAATTTTGTTCGTATTTTCGTATTTTTTGTCGTTCTCGTATAAATATTTCAAAATGTAAGTTGTTTTTTCATTTTTTTTTATTGTCGTCTTGAGTCGTTTTGTAACATTTTTTTGTTTCGTTTTTCAGGGTGTGTTGCTCTGAGTGCGGTCAAACGTTTTCGAAGAAGAGTAACTTGTATCGTCATGAGCGAAACAAACATAATGTCTCTCCCACACGACCCTCATTTGGTTGTGAATGTGGATTTCGTTGCGTCAATAAAAAGGTATTGAAATGTCATCTTCGTGTTAGCCACGGATTTAATGCAAAAAGTAAGTTTGTCTTGCTACGAAAACTATTTTGGTAACGTGTATAATTTTGTTCACTCTTCACTCATAGAGAATCGGTTGAAATGTCCTTTATGTGATGTCCGTTTTTCGAGTTATAAGCTGCTTGATGAACATGTCTCATCAATTCATAACTTACAAATAGAAGAAGAACTTTTTGTCTTTGAAAACAAAAATGGTAAGTTGGCTATAACGTCATTTTGTATTCTCGTATTCTATAATTCGTGATAATGTGGTTGTATTTTTCGTATTGTTGTAGAGTTCCAAGCTTGGAAATCAGATATCGAAAAAGAAAGTAAAACCCAGTATCGTGCTGAAAGAGGTTTACGTACCTTTAAAAATTATTTACAGCGTGAATACGTATGTCATCGTTCCTATGAACCTGTGTTGAAAAATACCGACCGTAAACGCGCATTGAGAAGTCTTGGGACAAATAAAGTAGGATTCGCGTGCCCATCACGAATGATTGTAAAATTCTTGAAGTCGAAAAATGTTGAAGTGAATTTTGTACGATGTCATGTTGGTCATTCTGTGGAAGTTATACGTACGTCGTTATCTACTGAACAACGCGCCGAAATCGCTGGTAAATACATCCATCAATTATTACTGAACATTATATTGTACTCAAGATTTGCAGAGAATGACCTGACTAATATGTGAATAAGTTATAGGGTTGCTACCCAGCTACCTCAGCGTCATTGACAACTTCATTACAAACACACGAAGTGGTGATACAATACCAAGCTACAGCTACAGTTTCATAAACTTGATTATTGTGTTGTTATTACATGTATTCTCAACTGTTCAAATTCAGTTGATACGTGATGAAATAAATTATGAATTGTTTTGTAACCTGTATAAGTTGACTAGGTATATTAGTAAAGTAGGTAGGTAGCTGAAATCTGATCGAGTTCTTGGAATTTGCAGCTAAAGTTAAAGACGGCGTCACTGTTCAACGTGTGTTAGATGATGTGAGAGACAACGCGGATCCCTACGATATTGATAGATTGCATTACCTTAAGAGAAAGGATATACATAATATCATTCGAGACTTTTCCATTGGTTATATGACACGTCTACATTCCGATGACAGCGTTAGTGTTGAAATGTTGGTTAGTAAATTATCTCAATTACCAGATACTCCTATCCTACACTACAATCCGAATGATCAAGAATTTTGTTTAATTTTTATGA
This sequence comes from Pseudococcus jackbeardsleyi, assembly GCA_038380155.1. Classification (NCBI taxonomy): domain Eukaryota; kingdom Metazoa; phylum Arthropoda; class Insecta; order Hemiptera; family Pseudococcidae; genus Pseudococcus; species Pseudococcus jackbeardsleyi. Next base: position 38,601,256 of record CM076241.1, read on the forward strand.
CTGAATTCCAAAGACACATGATCACTACTTTTCCGAATAAAATCTGTGTCGACGGCACTCACGGATTAAACGCATATAATTATCAATTATTGTCTATAGTGGTTATTGATGAGTATGGAAATGGCATTCCTGCAGCGTTTTGTTTTACCAAAAAAACCGATTATGCTGCTACACAACTGTTTTTTAATACAGTAAAAACTGCTGTTGGTTGCATCGAAGCATCTGTTTTCATGTCAGATGATGCGCCTCAATTATACCAAGCATGGGCAGCCACCATGAAAGAAACCAACCATCGATTACTGTGTTGGTGGCATGTCAACAAAAATTGGACTTCAAATCTGAATACCAAGATAAAAAACAATACTAAAAGACAGTTAGTCAAAAAAACTTTATATTCTCTAGCTCGATATACGAATGATCCTGCAGATTTTGAAACCGGTTTAATTCAATTTTTGAATGATTTGAGAAATGACCAGGAAACCTTTTCATTCTATGAATATTTTTTGACGTATTATGTCCCCAAGAAAACTGCGTGGGCATTCTGCTATCGTCAACATGTAGGATTAAACACGAATATGTTTGTGGAAAGTTTCCATAAAAGGCTTAAACATCAGTATTTAGAGGGGAAACGCTGCTCTCGGTTGGACAAAGCAATCAACGCTTTATTTAAATACATTAGAGATGCGATGTTCGAACGTATAATTAAAATTGCAACCAATAAACCTTCCGAAAAAGTTTTGAAAATTAGAGCTGCGCATACTAGGAGCCTATCGATTTCCAGTGATGATATTTCTCCAATAGGTACTGATCCAGAATCATGGAAAATTAAATCCCAAAAAGTTAAAGATATGAGTTATGAGGTAATTCGAATTACAGACGCGTGTCCAAACAGTAATATATGTGTTCTCCGATGTCCGGATTGCAAAATTTGCGTCCATATGTTTCAGTGTAGTTGTTTCGATAATGTTATTTACATGAATATTTGCAAACATATTCATAAAGTCGCCGAAAAAATTCAGGTAGTCGATAATGAACCTGTTGAAAACCATACTCGTGAAAAAGAGATTCATGAAACTATGGAAATGCTGGAAACTCTTCCACAGGAAACTTCGATTTCAAAAGTAGAAGGACTGAAGTCAAAATATCGAGTACTAATTGGTTTAACACAAGACGACATGTTGGAGGAAAATGTTGACTTCATCACTAAAAAATTAGACGAACTTCTAATTTATTATCGGACGAATGTGACGAAAGAAAAACCTATGAAAGAAAATTCGAATAAAAAAATAATCCCTCAGAGAGAGCAATGTAGGTGGAAACCACAACCACAGCCGAAGAAGCCTAGGAAACAAACCCTCTTTTACCTATCCCAAATGCAGCAGAGCAACGAAGTTGCTTGATGGCATTGAGTGGAGTAGAAGAAGTTGAATATATACACACCGAATTGGAATCGGAGCATACTTACGGACGTGAAAAACCAAATGAAAAAGAAAAACAGAATAATAAATAAATAAAAAGTTATAAACTAAGTACCATTTTACGAAACAACTTAACAGTAATGTATTGTAGCATAGTATTATAGCTGTTTTACGAAGTTATTTGAATTAAACGTAAAAAACTTGAACGTATCTAACATTTTATTCACATGAATTGAAATAATTGAGAAATAAAATTGAAAAACAGACATGACACACACATTTTTATGTTTAGCGCTTCACAACTACGAAAAAAACGTCAAAAAAAAACGAAAAAAACGCAGAAAACCAGAAATACACAAACGACAAGACGAGCACGAGAAAAAAAAATAAAAAACACAGTTTGAGAGCACGGATACAAACACGTGAAACGTGAGGGAGCCAAAAGTTAGTGGCTCAATGGAGCTACTCGTGGTAATAGGTTGTTTTTGATAAGTGAAAAAAGTGCTTCATTTCATTTCACTTTTTACTTTTTTCTTAGTTTTATAATTTAATTGCATGTATAATTATCCTATAAATGGAAACATCATTGAATAAGAGATCTCATTAATGTTAAGTTATGTGCTGAGTTGTTCTAGTTCAGAGTAAGGCACCTAATTCTAAAAAATGTATCGAAGTAGATTCACTGCTGCTGTAGCATTTTGTATTTTTTCATATCTATTATGTTACGTCGAATGTATTATGTTTCATTTACCTCCTAACGCTCAAAAATGTCTTCGAGAGGAATTACGAGAAAATGTTCTCATAACCGGAGAATATGATGTATCAGAAGCTCCCGGCCAGCGAGTCGACTATGTGGTAAGGATTCATATTCAATACTTCTGGAAATCCATTCTATTTCAAATAATAAAAACCGTGTTAATATATTTTCAGGTGACAGATTCGAAAGGACATATATTTTCGCAAAAAGATGAAATCAATAGAGGGAAATTTTCATTTGTTAGCGAAACCTATGACACTTTTGAAATTTGTTTCATCTCCAGAGTTCCGCACCGTGAGTATTGAATTCAACATTATAATTTGAAAGCCAGTGGGATTTATAGATTGAATAATCTAATACAATTATTTTTGTTGTAGAACAACGAAGCATATTTCATGAAGTATCTTTAAATGTTAAAACCGGAGTTGAGGCTAAGAGTTACGAAGGCGTAAGTTATTTTTTCAATGATTTGTTTATTTTACGCTTATAAACACTGGATAACGTAAATTCTATATTTAGTACAACGAAGCCGCTAAACTCAAACCGATGGAAATCGAATTGAAGCGTTTGGAAGACTTAGCCGAATCAGTTGTTCAAGATTTTGCTGATATGAAGAGAAGGGAAGAAGAAATGCGGGATACCAATGGTAAGATTAATTTTTCATCGAGCATCGATTTACGTTGTTCGTCTAGCAAACCAATTTATACGTGTTTTTTTCTCTTAATTGTAGAGTCCACTACCAACAGAGTGTTCTACTTGAGTATATTTAGTATCTTCATCTTATTGGCATTACCAACTTGGCAGATATTATACCTACGAAAGTATTTCAAGTCTAAAAAACTAATTGAATAATTATTAGCGTTGTTGATTTATATTTTACGTGTAAATTTTGTACAAAATGGTTTACATTTAAGGGTAAAACTCGATTTTAATTTTTTGCATTTCTTTGGAAGAAATTATTATAAAAATAAAATACGCTGTTTTGTTTTCAACCATCCGTTTCGTATTTTTTATGTTAAGAAATACTTGTCTAATTCGTGTGAATAGGTTTATTTAACCAGAGGGACAAAGTTCGTAAATAAATGTTATCTTCAGATATCGTATTTTTTCTACGACCGTTGAATCCTGCATTAACCTGCATACCTCGCAACCACCTTCGACCCGTCAGTTTGAACTTCCGGACAAACAATTATTAGACAAAAAATTACAACAGTTATGGTAATTTTTGTGTAACATTTATTCATTGATTAAGAATTCTCATTCAAAACCAATGTATTTATACAAACACAAGAATAAAGAATCAAATAGACTTATTTATATTCACATGAAATGAACAGATACTTGTTCAAAATGGAAAACATATTCTAAAAAAATTCACTTCATTGAAGTGCCGAATTATGTAGTGATTTGTTTCCAACTGTACACATAACAAATGCACAAGCAAAATTATTCTTAATAATTAAACTCAAACCAGCATGGAAGAAGTTGACGGTTTCTTGCCTGGCCAGGCTTCCTTCGCGTACTTTTTCTTCTTCGGTTCCAAATCAACTTTAGTGGATAATGGATTTTCTGGTGCTACTTTGAAATTATCGACTAAATCGACATCAGGTGCAGGATTTGGTAGAGGAAGACCTAATTTGGCAACAATTGAGGAAGAGTACGAAGAATCGGCCTTATTCGAGTGATCTTCGTCTTCGTTGAAATGCAGTCCTGGTATATCATAGTACAAATCGTGATGGTAATTCGACGGAAAATGGATACCTTTGCCAGGATTTTCTTTGAGTTTTTGTTGATAGTCGTTTTCATTGTCTTCAATGTACTGCCTCGGCCTTTTGGCAGGAATCACGGTAGTATGGACTAAATTACGGAATCTCCCGATAGTAGGATCAATATCTTCCGGATTTATGACCTCGTCTTCTTCGTTAAAAGTTACCGAATGCTTTTTTCGTTTCAATTCAGATCGTGGAAAATCTCTATCTGAAATTCCAATCAAAGTAATACGTCGATTCTGAGCGGTGTTATACTCGGTAATATTGTCCAACGCCAACTCATTTTCTAAATTGACATTATCGTCGTTATCATCGTCGTTTTCGAATTCTTCCATAATCGGTATATTAGGCATTTGTGGTCTGGCCCGAAGAACATAGACCCGAGTAGAATGGCCGAAATGAAATTGACTATCGACTGGTAATACAGTAGGTTTATGAGCTTCGATTTTCAGTTTACCGATAAATGTACCATGAGTACTGCCTAGATCAACTAGAAATCCTTTATCTAAAAATTTATGGTATACAAACGCAGCATGAACCCGAGAACAAGACTGGTGATCGATGGGAAAGTCACACATTTCTTGATTTCTTCCGAATAAGTAACACTTTTTCTGGTCCAGCATCAATTTCTGTACAAGTCTGTCACCTTTTAAAACATCTAAATGAAGACCGGTAGGAGGTTTTCCAGCCCAGCTGGGAATATCGTAGTGGTTTGCCATGTCGCGTTGTTATCAATTGAGTAAAAAGTATCTAAGGAAAAACAAATTATTTTGTCGTCAAAAAGCGGAATCAAAGGCTGATGAAGCCATCACAACACGGGCACTAAACATCGCCGAACTGTAAAAAAAAACTTTAAACATGAGGCATATAAAATACGAATTAATTATATTTTAGTATCAATCGCCCACTATTTTCAAAAACAATCTATTTCTTCAATTTTTATTCCACCGCACCACCACAGTAGCTAACTACCATCAAAACAAGGCGTCGCGGAGGTGGAAATTGAACCAATGGCGAACTTTGTTCAAAGAGTACCAATTGAAATTACGATATTTTTATCACCGCCGTGCTCACAGCCAATAGGAAACGTGTCCGGTGTTTACTTTTTTATCACATACATGCAACTCAATCTGCTTCGTTTTCCTAATTTTCCACAATTTTCCTTTTCAAATTTTAAACTTTCTTGTCTGATAACCATTTTACTTAATAGACTACTTGACGAGTTTTCACATTCATTTTGTACTGCATAAAGCTTCATTTTCCACTCTTGAAATGTTCAAAAGAAAGTTATCAGCCCTTGAATACGTTAATGCCGAATCGTTCAGTATTTCTGGTGAGTACTAGAATTCTTCTAAATTTGTGGTAATTTTCTCTTCTTTTTCAATCTTTCGTTCGACTTTTACAGATGAGAAGCAGTTTAGATCCGTAATTTTATGGCTAGAGGATCAAAAAATCAGGCATTATAAAATCGAAGACAGAGAAGGATTGCGTTTGATAAACTCTTCCAACTGGGAAGATAATTATAAGAAATTTTTAGTCGATGTTGGTTGTCCTTTTGTCAACGAAAAACGCCCTGAACAATTAGAGTGGTTGATATGTCACGCTATCAATTTTGAATATTCTGATAATGGTAAGACGTAAATTTATTTTTGTATCGTGTAATAGAATTCATTGATATTACTAATCACATATCATTTCAAATTTCCAGTCGATAAGTATAGTAAAATTACATCAGCTGATATACAAAAAAAGAAGACTGATGCACCAAAGATGATTTCGTCCAACCCGTTGGATAATTTAGATTGTAAGTATCTTTTCTTCCAGACTATTTTTCAAATTCATTTGTTATGAATGATACTTATTGTACTTTTAGTTGAAAGTGAAGAATTTAAAAAGGGAGTCAATTCATTGGCTTTGATGTTGAACGTAACATGTCATCCAGATCACTTAGTTACTCTGCAAGCTGTTAGCAAAGTAGTCTGTGAGAAATTGAATAGCGAGGCGTTGAAAAATCCTGATTTTGCGATTCCTAAGGTAAGTTTTTTCATTTCAATTTTTTTTCGTTTCCTGTTACTCGAAATAATTTACGAATTATTTGTATTTTTAGGGAAAACCTTTTCCATTCATGCAAGCTGATTTAGGATTCAATACGGGAGATAAAAATTTAATCGAAGCCGGTAAAATTCTCAGATTGATTTTCATTCAAGACGTGAGACGATTACAAACTCAAATAAACGAGTGTATTGTTGAAGTACAAAAAGTAACGGCTGATCCTAAAACCGATACCAAACTGGGAAAAGTTGGATTTTAAAACATTTCACGATATTTTGTATCCTCGTGATTGTAATAATCTCACGATTCTTTACAAAATAGTCAATACTGTACAATATTTTCAAATATTTATTTTATAAACAAGGTAGAGTAACGTTCTTACAATAAATTACATAATTACATTTTTTTTTTTACAAAAATCTGTCTCTTATTACTAAGTAAAGCTTTGGAAGATACTATGCTATCTCTTAAAATGAATATTGAGGCTCACACACAGACAGTTGACACGTGAATTAGAGACCAGTTGCATCAGTAAAAAATTGCATATAAAAGTACAAGAGCAAGACATAACAAGAAAAACATCTATAAAAATGATTGGTACATTAAGAAGTCGATATAAAACATTTTAAAACTTGACTGCTCCGATAACAATAGTTTCAAGACCATAATCAGCGAATTCCGTTTCTATTTTGTGGATCCAATGGAATATGAAATGGAGGTAGGTCCAATAGTCTGGCAGTTCCCAAGATAGCTAATCCTGAAATATAATTAGGTCCGGTTACTCAGGGAAACTTAGATGTGATTCTTATAGAATTTACCTGATGAAAATCCCATCATTCCTATTTTTCCAATTTTTTGAAAGTTACGAGCATTGTACGCGACATAGCAACCGGCACCAATCAGTCCTCCGCCGCTGATGAGTTTACAGGCGATGCAATCTCGAGGTCTTTGTTCAATCATGACCATATCGCTTCAATATATCAGTACAACATTAATAACTAATGACTATTTTATAATTTTATGAGATTTTACGAATAAATGATGAAACATCGAAATTTTGTTGAATGAAAATTGAAATCTGGGAGTTACCAGATTTGCGAATTGGCCAGGTTTGAACATGTTTGTTTTGATTTCTTTTTTTTAGCTTTTTATATGTACTGTTTTGCACAGAACTTTTTTTTATTAAAAAGCCCAAAATAGGTTGAAAAAACAAACCTACCAGCATTGGCAACGTTGTAAATTGAACTCCCGCCAAAATGACCGTTGTGATTATTTGTTTTTTTTTTTATCACTCATTAATTAATGTCGAATGTCGATTGAAACGCGTTCGGAAAATCAGAAACGAAACAAGTTCAATTTTAAAAGTTCTAAAGGAGAAATATGATTTGAAGTTGAAAGTTACATTACATCACTTATACTTTACGTTGAACGTTTATCAAGTTGTGACATCGTGCAACATTCACCATGGTTAAACGAGATGATATAATTGAGAACTTCGCTTTGATGAGTATCGATTTACCGGACGATGTCGTGGATAAATGTAAGTCCAGATATTTCGCATTATTCTAATAGCGTTATAGTATTCTGAATTCATTATTTTCATTCAGGTATAGAATTGTGTAAAATATATAGAATCGACGAATCAGACTTGTTTGATTCATGGACATCTTATGCATCCAAAAATGAATATGAAGATGGTGTTGCACCCACCGTAGATGCACTTGTTACCATGGAGAAGAAAGGATTTTTCAAGAAATCATACAAGGATACAAATTCGGAATATATTAGTCCGGTGAAATCTTACGAAGATCCTGATCTTGCTATCGTCGAAGAGTATCCTTTTCTGATGGGTTTGAACCATAATGTAACATAAACAGAATACCCTGTGATTTTCCTTAATAAAACCATGTAGTATTTTACCTCCGTCTCCAACTTCGGTCAATTCAAGTCCTGTAGTGCAGGTAAGACAATTTTCAATATCATAATTATAGTTCTCTATGAAGAATAGAATAATTCTCATTGGAAGTTGTGGTATTGAGTTTCATTTGATTCGATATGTTTGATTCATGATTGCATGTGTATCTTGTTATGTTGTCATATTTTAAATGTGTCGATATCAGATGAAATGGCTGTTGATTAAGCGTCCAAAAACATCCACTGTCCCGTTGTGTTGTCATGATTCGAGTATGTATTTCGTTTGCTTATTTTGATTTACTCGTCTTTTTAGAAAATGAAATGTAGTGTTGAATAATTGAACTTGATTACGAAGAACGATATCGTTTCATCGAAGAAAAGATCTCGCTTGTAACTCAAAAACTCTATGTTCCAGTTCGTTTTTACTCTTTCGTTTCAATTTTCTTATATGTGTATGACATTTTTTCTGAAACGAATCAAATTTGTAACTTGTCAGTGACTATCGCAGTGATTCGTAAACTACCAGTTCTCAGTTCAGTGTTCGAAATCGAAATTTATTTTCCGAAAAATGTTATGGTGGTATTAGAATTGTTCCGAATTCGTGGTTACTTATATTTAAATTTTATTCAAAACTGAAATTCATTTTCATTCATTCAGGTTTTTAAATCGCGTATTTTTATCGAATCATGAATGAAAGTCGTACTTGTTGAGGTGAACGCCATCGTTGAGTAATTTTTTTTCGTTGGCATTCCACCGATGAACCGCCCTCCTGGCTTTCAACTACTACGTGAAACTTGGCAACATGGTTTCCGGTCTACTGTAATCTTTTAAGCTACCGCGCTGCCGCCATCATTATCCAACCTCCTTTCAAATTGTAACTGTTTGTGTCGAAATTGTTTGTTCGAAATGTAATTTATAATTTAAGTTTAACGTATTTTATTCAAACATTTATGAAATAATTTCGATATTCGAGTTTAGTTTATAATAGCTGTAATAGTGATCGAATTCAATTCGCGCTATTTTCTCATTTTAGCGGCCATCTTATGTTTTTTTTTTATTTCTTTCGTTGATTTCTTTGATCATTTAGCAAATCCTTTGTTCAAGGCCAAGACGTCGCGTTACCAAGAAAATAATTATACGGGAACAGACGCGGTCGGAATTTTAACGTTTTCTCAATCTGTATCCTCTTACCGGTAATCTTACCGTAAATGATATTAGTAACGGAAATTGTAACGCGCATGTGATAAATTATACCAAAAGCAACAGGTGGCACATTTGTAAAATCTAATTTCGTGTTATTTCGCCATAAAATGTACTTTTTTCCAGACTATAATTCACCGATTACGCAGCACAGTTCATCGAGGTCAAGATATCCGCTCCGGTATCGAGTTCGTCCAAGTATCAATTATACCAAGCCTTCTATGCTGATGATTATAGTTGGTTGTGTTTCTGGTGCGCGTTGTTTAAATATGTGACTAGATCCACACTCAACTATGACACAGCGTACACTCGTCCGAACGTCAAGATTTTATGAACAATGAAATGCTAGTATCATTTGCATTTGATGAGCCAGGGTCTAGTGCTCGTTTTGTAAGTCGTCGTGACTAGATCCCTACTCGTCTAGAGCAATTGTGAAGGCATATATTAATCGCAGCCGCGTTCTTGGATGTATTTTCATAAGGAATTTCTGTTCTTAGGTTAAACCTAGAGATTCGATACCTAAAAATGTAACTCCGGCGGTAGTTGGATCGTTCTCTAAGTATGTATCCTGTTTTCTGCTTTGTCTATATGTATATTTATTACCACCCGAGTGTAATTTCCTCTTTTAGTGAACCCACCAATGATTTCAAATCTCGAAAGAATTCCGGTCACGTTGTTTGTAGTTATGGAAATGTCGGTTCTGTGACTTGGACAACTTCGGAAAGATATTCACCAATTGTAGTTTTCGGCGAAGAGTTCAGTCCGGTGGATTCCTCGGTTAGATATATGTTTTGTACGATGATGGATAAAATCCAACATTTGCATAAACAAGGCGAATCCATTTGTATGAAAATTATTGAGAATAATGACCTGAAAACTCCTTTAGAAACTCGTCAAATTACTATGGTATATTTCACACGTTCGAGTATAATTTCGTAAATTGATTTACCTACAGAAATTCGTTTCGTATTACAGGAAACTGCCACCTTCGCTGGTAGAATTTTGTGTGATGGTCGTGGTAAACTTAATCCCAGCTCGTTATTATTGGAAAGTTGTTTATATAGTATACGAGAAGATAAAGTAAAATTAGAAATTCATGATGCACCAGATTATTGCCTATTTCCTGGTCAAGTGATCGTTGTCGAGGGTAAAAATCCCGACGGTAAAAGAATCATTGCTGAGAAAATATATTCCGATGCGAATCCTGAATTGTATCCTGATTTCGAACCAAGCAAAAATTTGAAAGGTTCGATGGTTCATTTTTTTGAAACAAAAACATTCCATCGGCATTACCAATAATTATCCCTTTTCTTGTAGAACCTTTACAGATAGTCGTCGCTTGTGGTCCTTTTTTGCTCTCAAATGGATCATTTACACCTTTTAATGAATTGAAAAATTACGTCGTGAAAAATTTACCTCATGCGTTGATCTTAATTGGACCTTTTATCGATGCTCAAAATCCCAACATACTGCAATTCGGTCACGATAAGAAATTTGTCGAATGGTACGAGGCAGGTATCGATTCTCTAATGGATGATCTTGCTAAGTAAGATGTTGATTTTAATTGGTTTGAAAATAGCAATATGTTGATAATTGAAATTTCATCCTAGAGCCAAAGCACATACCAAAGTAATCGTCACGAGTTGCTGGAGAGAAAGCTCTTTACACGTGGTCTATCCAACACCACCAACTCCTGTACAATCTTTAAAACGCGAAAACTTATTGCTGGTACCTGATCCGAGCATCTTGGACATAGCTGGTTTTCATATTGGCGTCACTGCAACCGATATTTTACTTCATTTGAGCCCCGAAGAATTATGCCAGTAAGTAGTTGTCAATGCCAACTGAGCCCTAATTATGAAGTATTCCACTGATGAAATTTTTACAGCCCGAATACTTCTCAAAATGTTCCTCGTCTTTGCCGGATTGCTTCTCATTTATTAAAGCAACAGAGCTTCTATCCTTTGAAACCATCGCACGATGAAATGTCCATCGATGTCAAGTTGATGATCGATCATGCAGCGATACCGTTGAAACCTCATGTTTTAGTTTTACCATCAAATCTTAGAAGTTTTGTCAATGTATGTAACAGTTATTGAATATCGATGTAATTTGATTATATTACTAATTGATGTATTTACCTTCTCAGGTGGCTGACGATTGTGTAATAATTAATCCTGAACGGATCGCAAAAGGTGAATATGGCGGCTCGTTTGCAAGGATTCAAGTCAGACCCGCTGCCGAAGGCGAAAAATGGTCACCAGCTTCTCATATTTCGGCGCAAGTTGTCAAAATATGAAATGAATTTTATAAATGTTCCTTTATTTCAAATGTATTTCTTAAAAGTACGTATTTATTTCGTGATAATTTTAATTTTTTATATTAAATATATAATGGACAAAAAATGAATTTACAATTATTTCATTGACCAGATTGATCCTTTAGGGTACTCGTAATTTTCAAATACTTCGTCTTTGAATTGAACGCTGTAACCTGGTTCCTGTCGATCAAGAAGAAATTACGTAATGAGCGAAAAGCTTGGATAGGAATTAATATTTTCGTGATTGACGTACTTTCGGAGGCATGTAATTTCCATTTTTCATCACTATCTCGGTTGTAAAATGATCGTGCTCGTCGTCAACGTATTCGATAAACTGGCCTGGTTTAATGGTCTTAGATAAGCAAATGTAATCGAATAATTGTAAATGCTGCACCATTTCGCAAAGACCGACACCTCCGGCGTGAGGACAAACCATAACTATGGGGTATGGGCAAAAGATTCAAAATCAGAAATCAGATGATCAAAATATGAATAAAAAATAATAGCAAGGTATTACTATTGAGTTTTTTAGCCATAAAGTATACTGCTAGAATTTCATTGATTGATCCCAATCGACAGGAATCTATTTGGCAGTATTGTATCGCTCCGGATTGAAGGAATTGTTTGAAAATTACTCTGTTTGAGCCCATTTCTCCACAAGCGACGCCTATTCCTAATGACTTCAGGGCCTACAAAAAAGCAAAATAATTATTCTCTCAATTCTCAAATTCGTGAATGAAAAAATTCTCTGGTTGAGATGTACTTTGGAGATGGCAAGATGTCCTAGAATATCATCGGGCGAAGTTGGTTCTTCGATCCATAAGGGTTTGTAAGGAGCTAACTTTTTGACATAATCAATTGCTTCGTTGACATCCCACCTCTGATTGGCGTCGATCATCTGTGAATATTACGAAAAAATTAATCCAAACCAAGAAATCTGATTGCCTATTGCTGAAAATGATTCTCTACCATGTAGTTTTTGTTTCCAATAGTTTTTCGAACGATTCCACAACGACGATCGTCATCTGCTGCGTTGTCGCCTACTTTAATCTTGAACCCGGTGAAACCCATTGCAAGATATTTTTCGCATAAGCTTATCATTTTTTCATCCGAATATCCCAGCCAGCCTATTGAGGCAATAAAGTATTTGAAATTGAAAAATTTGCTTAATTTTGGTCAAAATTGATATCTCGAAGATTTACCTGCTTGAGTTGTATACGCAGGGTAACCATTAGTTTGAAGGTAATGTTCTCGTTCAGCTTTTCCTTTCTCATTCTGTTTCAATATGTCTATAGCGTCTTTTGGAGTAACAATTTCTGAACTGTTGATTTAAATGAGATTTTAGTTGTAATGTGTTTTTTGGTCAATATACAATGAAATAGGTATTTTACATGTATCGAAAATCAATGACTGAAACTAGTTCTTCCGGTTCCATATCCACTAATAGTTTCCAAACAGGTTTATCTTCAATTCGAGCCCAAAGATCCCACAGAGCGTTTACAATTGCTGCAGTGGCCAAGTGAATGACTCCTTTTTCTGGACCAAGCTGTCGGAAAAAATCACGTTAATTTGAAACTAGAATTTACACCAAAATATTAAATTTTAAGGCTTACCCATCTCAGTTGAGTTTCACTGGTCAATTTTCTCCAATACGAAGCGAAATTATTGAATATTGTATCATGATCTTGATTCAAGATGATATGGGATAGGGCATGAATGCAACTTATAACTAAAAAAATAGGTACCTAATTAATTAAAATTGCATATTCTTTGTAAATAATAGATAGGTAATTATTCAAATCGTTACTTACCTACTTCAGTTCCACGTCCTAAAGTAAAAGTCATTCCATACCCTTTGAAATTAGTATCTGTATTGATGATGACATAAGCACACGAATAATTAGGATCAGTATGCTGCAAATCAAGAAAACAAAAAAAAATTGAAAAAACTGTTTCAATAATATGAAAATTAAGAAATATGTAGGTACTTACCATGGCATCTGTTCCATGACCCTTCTGAGCTGTAGGAAACCGAACATCCTTTACATCTAAAGAAGTAATCTTCATGGTGGAAATTTTCTCCTTTTTTGAAATTTAACAAACTGTACACAGAAAGATTCTACTTCAAAATAACGATTTTACATGTATGAGGTAAATATTTATATTCGAAGATATCAGTAAAAAAAGTGGGAGGTGATCAGGAGAATAATTTCTACCAACCAAAAGAAAAAGATAATGAGGCGTGAAAGTGAACTCAAAAGTACGTATAAATATAGGTATATTAATTAAGCAACCAAAAATTTATTTTCCAACATTCGTTTTCGATATTTATGGAAGAAGCAGTAATTGTTTTCGTGCTGCATGGTTTATTTATCATTGAAATTGAAATGTAATAGATATCTAAAGTACAGTGGAAACGTTGACGTTGAGCTTATCAAAAAGAATGTTCAACACATACCCAACTCACCATAACTTGTTATATAATCTTTTTCGAGCAAACATGTTTTTAATATGATTAAATTTACGATTAGGTACTATTACGAATTCATTAACTTAAAAAAGGCATTTTCCATTACAGGTAGGTAAAAATAATCAGCTCAGGTGACGATGATAGAATCACGCGGAGGCGTGGACGTGGAGGTGAATTAGAAATGGAATTTATTTCTTTTTTTGCGATTACGAGCCAGTTTTTCTGAGATGGTTTTTAGTTGAAATGAGCTGATGTTATTCATTCGTAAACCGAGTCTTTGTAAAGTGTCATTCTTCGAGATGGCTTGAGCTATTTCATCGTCTTCTTTCTGTTACAAAAATAAAAATTAATTTTAAAATATTTTGAATTAATTTTTCCAAATTTTACGAGTACAGTTAATTCAGGTAGCCAGGTAGGTGCCTACCAAAGTTGAATTATTGAAGAAAAAAATTCTATCTGAATGGAATTTTTTAAAACTTGATTCAAAATTTTCCCAAAAAGGTCATCACTTTCAAAAATTTCCCAACTCAAACTGAATTTTTTAAATTAAAAATCCAAGTTTTTTGTTATCATTGTTACAGAGGTAAATTTTCCCCTCTTCTGTTTGGTCTTACCCTGGGTTCAAATAATTTTTAAAAAATTATTTTTTTGCGAAATAAATAAGTACTTACGACGTGTAAATGATTCACACTCAAATCAATTGATAAAATGTGATTATTTTCTGTAATCAAATGACATAAACTGTCGACTGTTCGGATACCTATTTCGCATCCTTCTAGAATTAAAATTTCTATGCTGCTGTGGCTCGAAATTGCTTCAAGAATAGCAATACCACCGTCGTCTAAAATAAAGTTCAGCCTCAGATTTAAAACTTTTAGAGAATTGAAATGTTCCAGCGAAGAAGCTAGGGATATTGCTCCACTGGGACCTGTTTAAAAATCAAAAAGGTTAGATTACCATCGATTTTGTTATTTTAGATAAAAAGCTTAAAAGCTTTTATCATGGATATCATATCAGATAAGTAGGTAAGTATTTCGTTTTTCTCCGATTTTCTAATTCCAAAATGAAAAATTATGATTGCATTTGACATTTCCGTAGATAATATTTCAAAATTTTGTCAGACTTGAGAAATCAAAAAATTTTAAAAATATTTTTCAAGCCTCTTCTAAAAATTATCAAATTTTTTCAAGTCTAAAATCTTTGAAAAAATTTCTCAAATTTTTTTGCTTCAAATTCAAATTGTTCCCAAGTTTTCAAAATCTAATAAAATGCCATCACATATGTCAGTCTCAGCGGTGAGTAAAATTTAAGCCTTTTTATGCGAAAAAAATAATTTTTTCAAGACTGACGAAATATCGATTTATAACACCTCAACGTAAATAAGTAAAAAAAATCCCCAAGTTTTTTTCGTGTTCAACTTTTTAATATCTATTTTTTTAATTTTTCCAAGTTGAAATTTTTCAAACAAATCCTCAGCCCAAAAATATCTATGTTTAAAAAGTTTGTTTTCAAATAATGCCTCACAGATTATATCATCAGCGAACGTAAAAATTTGGTGGCTAAAATTTAGGGTGTATTTTTTTAGATTTATTCGCAGCACTATAACATATCTATTATCTAAGATACATACATAAAAATTGAAGGTAATTTACCTATTTTATTGTTCACTAATGAAAGTTCTTCCAAAGAAGGTAATTTGGTTAAAACTTCATTCAGAATGGAAATACAGGTATCATCCAAGCCACAGGACATAAAATCGATAATTTTCAAATTTGATAATGTTTTCCAGTTTGATAGAATATGGCTCAATTTGGTCTGATTTAAATTACATTTATGCATCCTATTCGTTAAATCATTGAATATTCACACAAAAAAAAAAACCTATAAAAAATGATGCCAATCAGGAAATTACTTGAGAAGCTTGCCTTTTTTTTTTTCGAAAATTGAACGTGAAGTTGACACAAAAATTGCGTCTAGATTTTAAAAACAACAGTCAGCTTTTAAAGTTCAACTTGTTCAATTTAATAAAAAAAACGAAAAATACTTTTTCTAAACTCCTCAATTAAATTCCTTAAAATCAAATAGGAAATTTACCTGAAATTTTCAAGACAAGTGGTCCATTGTAAGCCCTTTCCTATATTTTCACAATCTTTTTCACTCAATTCGTACATTGTTCTTGAAAAATCGATGTCACAGCTTTTCACACCACAGGCAAAATCGAAATTCTGAGTTGAAAAAAAAAGATTAGAGATTTCTGCATGAGCAATATTCAAGTCCATGAAATAGACTTTACTTTCAAATTCGATAATGATGATAAAATGAATTCCATGTCGATATGAATCGCATCGTCATCATCTCGACAATCTTCTAAATCATTAATTTGTAATTGTTCAATGGTTAATGAAAATATAAAAGGTTTCAGAATCTCCAACAGTTCTTTAAATTCTACCATGTGAATGTTGCCAGGGTATGTATTTTCGATGTAGTTTTGTAAGAATTTCTCCATGTATAATATTTTCCACGAACCTTTGAATTGAGGCATAAAAAATCCCTGCGAAAATGCATTAAATATTTACTCAATTATTGAGAGATATTGAAATTGATTTTAACCACGCTTCAATATTACCAACGTCCAGTTATCATAGCATGCTCTTTCCCAATAAATACCTTCTGGAATAATAGCAGAAGACAAAGTAAGCGGTAGATTTGTCGGTATAATATGCATAAGTTTGGTTTTATTGATTTCCGATATAGAATCCGATTGGAAATAATCCGCGAACACTGCAACATAAATAATCAAATGATTCAATCGTTGAAGTAGGTCGGATTTTTGAAGAAAAAAAAACGAATAAATTTTCCATCACATTCAAAATGGGCTGCAATGCATTCCAAAGAAATATTTGCCAATGTTTTGGTATTCCTTGTCTTCCACGTGTAATCTTCAGCTTTCAATAATCTGTTGGCTTCATTCGAAATATTTTTCGCGATGCTGGAAGCTTCATATAACTTGAATACATTTTTATCGACAGAGTAATAATCTAACACGTTCATCTCGTAAACGATTAATATTTTATTCAAAAATTATAAAAAAGGTAATTTTGAAAAAAAAAACAGCCATCATTACTATAGCAACCGTAACATTATAAGAATCAGTCAGCGGAGAGAATCTGATAGGTTTGTTTGCCTTTCTGCAAAATGAATCCTTGAGTATTTAACGTGGAAAGAAATGAAGAAAAATTATCTACGTTAATATTGGCCAAAGCTGCAATATCCTTCATTTCGGAGACTGTGAACGTAGATCGAGATAATGATTCTGCTTTACGATGCATCATCGTTAGGAAACGCTTAGCCTGAGATTTGATAATTCAATCAGTATAGTACGAACAAGTATGAAAATCGTTCTCTTTAAATTAGAATATTCAGTTTACCTGATTTTTAGAACTCATTCCAGATCCATGCTGGGAACGTTGAAAATCCAACGTACCATTTTCATCGGAATACGTGTCTATCAGACTCCAATTTATCAGCTCGATGACTTCTTGAGCATCTGAGAGCGTTGCTTCTTCTCGTAATTCTAATTTTGCTCTGGCCTAGAATCATTTTCAAGTTATAAATTGAAACGAACCGAAAAATATATTTTTGTGAATTATTTCAACGAACTTGTGTTAATCTAACGAGTGAAAGTAGCTGACGAGTAGTGACCGGAGTCGAATCCATTGTGTGATGATTTTCTCTCATTTTTAAATAAAAATTCTGCAGTGCTTTTTTGGCATCCTCGGATAAGGTTGGAGCTGGAACATATTTTCTAGCATATGCTATGTATTTTCGTAACAGCTGCAGCGGAAGTAAGTCTAATTTTTCATTTTGGGCCATTTTGAGCCTTTCACTGAAAAAATAAACATCGAAAACTTTAGTCACAGATGAGTCACTTTTGATTTTGAATTCAATCCGTGGATAGTTTACCATAAGGGAATGTTTTCATTGGCTTGGCTATTTTGAGGTCGGGCTTCCGTGAATGTTTCATTTAAATCGACCGGAACACCCGAATGCATCTTCATGACGTGTTCGGATAAAAATGCATCTAAATACTGAAAAAAATTAATCATTAAATTTAAATAAAAATTCCTCCAACTGATTAGCAGTAAAAATATTCAGTTATTTACTTCATTCGGTTTATCGAGCAAAATGAACACCAAATCGAACCTCGATAGCAAGGCTTGGCCTAATTTCAAATTTTCCGATACAGTTTTTCCTTTATTATAATGACCACCGACCGGATTCGCCGCAGCCAACACCGTAGTTCGAGCAGGTAACATACAAATTACTCCTGCTTTGGCAATACTGACAGTTTGTTGTTCCATTACTTCTAAAAGTGCCTAAAAAATATTATTTTGGAGTTACATTGAAAATAAAAATGCATAAACTTTATTGAAATAGTAGTACTTGATGCTGAGAGGACATTTTATCGAATTCGTCAATACAGCAACATCCTTGATCAGCCAAAACTAAAGCTCCTGCTTCCAAAGAAAAATCACTTCCTTCACGAACCAGCGTAACAGTTAATCCGGACGATGTCGTGGTGTTTCCACAAACAAATACACCTATCAAGCATGGTTAATTGGTTATATGTAGTTGGTATCTTGAAGCCAAATTTGAACACTTGAAGTGTAAAATTACCTCGAGGAGCGACGACACTGCACGTCTGTAACATTTGAGATTTTCCTAAACCTGGATCCCCTACAACTAGGATGTGAATTTGACCTCTTGATTCCATAGATTCCATATTAGCACCGCCGAATAATGACAATAGAAGACCAGCTTTGACCATTTCGTGTCCGTAAATTGTTGGGCAGAGGGAATTGACTAGTAATTTCAAGAGATCTGGTTCAGAATGGATTTCCTAGAAAAAATAAAGGATCTTGATGAAATCGTAATGGTAATTTTAGAATAACTGGTGAATTTTAATTTAGGTACTTGAATGGCGTCGTAATCTCGTTGAGTGAATTGGACAGAAACTCCTGTTTCTTGATTCGGATTTCCGGCGGAATCTGTATTTTTATTATTGGTAACATTGACTACATCAATGTATAATGTAAACGTACTAGGACCTTTTGTTTTCTTGAAATTTTCCTCCGCACTGCGAACCTGGAAAAGGAATCATAGCAAAGAATATATATTTTTTTAAAAAATTCAATACATTTACAACGCACTTTTATTATTCCTGTAATCATAACAGTATCACCGGGCGTACAAGTACCTACGAGATCATCACTCAGTTCACATTCGATGGTTCGTGGAACGCGACCTCCTTCTCTCTACAACGAAATTTCATTATTTTTGGTTCATTTTAATTAAATAAAGTCAAACTTTTTCACGTACTTGATCATTAGGCACTAATTCCTGAACTTTGATACATTGCCAATCGTATGTCTGAGTGTAAGGTGAACCTCGTAAAGCTATGAACGTTCGACACCGGCATTCCTTCATTAAACATTTTGTCGCCTGAGTGAAAGTACCATCTGGCTGCCTGACGCATTGAATAGTGGAACATCCGTTGCACTTGAACGCCATCCATGAACATTGCAACTTCGCGTTACCAATTCGAATTATGGTACCTCGAATTGAGACCAGTTTTCCTGTAAAATGAAACTTTGAACATTAATACTTAATTTTCAGTGTTTCACAAAATAAAATAATCACAAACCATAAAAATTTGTTTTCAAATTCTTGAATTGAGTAATCGTATCGTAATTACTGATTCGTGCTTTGATAAGAGGAATATCTATACTCGTAGAAGGAGCATCAGCATCTTGCAGTGGAAGTGATTGTTCCTTTCTTGATTTCCAAACAACCTAAAAAACCAAACATATCGATTATTGCCAACAATTCGTAAATAAAAACAACTGAAATTAAATATTTACTTGATGCACAGCCAATCCCAGGCAATCCAACGTATTGGACGGATTATCGCACAAATCTTCTTTAAAAGAAGGCCATTTTTCTGCAAATTCTTCGCTCGCATAACAGGCTTTCAAATCAAAGACATAGGAACGTATTTCTTCGACTTCATCTACGTTGAATGATTCTTTAAGATTGATGATAAATTCTTCGGCAGCTTTAACTTTACGAACGATTTCAGGACTCGTTTTATAATCTATTCAAAGAATTTCAACTAAATAAAGATGACGTATAGTTTGATATTTATTATTGCTCATTTACCATCGTCAGGAAAATATAGTTTCCATCCAGAATAAGGTGAGCATTTATCTTTCGTGTGATCAAGAGGAACTGCTGAAGGCACTGATGAATTTTGAGTGGAAAATGATTCATTCGATGTAAACGTGAATGAACTTCTGTCGTTATTGGAACTAGTGTCGGTGCTATTTTTAGATGAATCATTGTTACTTGATGTATTACCTCGACCTCTTCGGGAGCCTAAAATATATAAATTTTAGTATTTTTTAATCGAATGTTCGCAGGATTCTAATTAATTACCTCTTCCTCGATAATTATTCTTGCCTCTGTACTGTCCTCGCCAGAAATTCTTCTTATAAGGACGTGATCTATCATTGCTCGACATATCGATTCAAGTAGAACTATTCACAAGACATAATATGATACTTGAACATTGAAAATAAACCCGAGTTGAAAATTTTTTCACTCGGACACCATTTTTTATCGGTATTCGGTAAATTATCAATTATCATCAAAAAATTCAAAATTGCCGGGAAAATGTACATGTGAAAATTCAGAAGATGCCAAATAATTTCCAATGTTGCCAAATTTCACTGTTTTCGTCATACAGCGCTCAACTTTTATTGCGGCCATTTTCAGTACTACGTTTTGAAAAATTTTTCACAGATGATAAGAATCGTAATGTTTTTTTCCGAATTTTCTGATGTGTGATCTTATCATTGGTGAAAATAGATACTGTTTATTATAAAATTTTAAAATAATTACGAATTATTTTTCATTTTTTAATGAATATGTGACCGTGTTTACTTCATTTCAGCACTCAAATTATTATTCTAGTAAGTTTTCATTTCCATTCTGTAATTACTTATCCGTCCGACGATTCCTTATCATCGAATATGGATACTCAGCGAAGTAGTTAACGAACCAAAAAAACGTAATTCGTGTCAAGTTTTTCATATCTCGAATGTAAATAATTATAAATAAAACGTTATAATATTGTTCGAGCTGTATCAAGTGCATTCTTACATCATTCCTAGTGATATCGTTTTAACACGTATGTTTCATTTGCGTTTGATTTTCCAGAATGTTTAGAAGAAGAAATATAATTTTACTGTTTTTATTTTTCTCGCTCGTATTTTGCGAGAAAAAAGACGAAGATGACTTGAATACCGAAGAATTAGTCCAGATTTATACCGAAGCCGACGAACCGATTGTGGAAATTGGACCCGATGTGATAAAAATCGTTCCGGCGCCGGATTTGTCCAAAGAAGAACCTCGATTCAAAGTCGAATCTCCGGATAAAGACGTTCAGGATGATTCGAAGATCAGACGTAAAATCAATTCGTTAGATACCGAGTTGGTTAAAATGTTTTACAAGAATTTGAAAGATAAGTACCCGCAATACACTACGAATAAAGAATACCAGAACATTTTACCCAAGTTTATCGACTCGAAACAAGAAGATGAAAAGACTGACGAGAATGACATACCTAATCAGAATAAAGAAGGTTTGTATTCAATTAGATAACTCCTACGAACTGGTATTCCAAATAATTAATCGCGGTTCTGTTTTGTTTTCATAATAGCCGAAGACATTTACAAAAAAGCCATCGAAATGTACAGAGAAGTCAGACCTCGTAAAATCGAAGGCCTTCAGGCTCTATTGAAAGCCAACGAGCTAGGCCACAAAAAAGCAAAAGCTCTAATCGCCTGGGAATATTTATTCGGCACTGAGTTACCTCAAAATATCACCTACGCTAAAGAAACCTTCGAAGAATTAGCCTCACTTGGAGTTTCCGAAGCTCATATGGGGTTAGGTTTCTTGTATTCGACTGGAATTGGTGTAAATGCTAGTCAACCCAGAGCATTGGTTCATTATACGTTTGCTGCGCTAAGTCAGAACCCTTGGGCTCAAATGGTGCTCGGATATAGGCACTGGAGCGGTGTAACTCTATCGTCAGATTGCGAAAGTGCTCTCAACTATTACCGGCTTGTCGCCAACAGAGGTATTTTGTAATTCTATCGATGGCATAATCGTGGGTTTCATTTTTAATAAATTGTTTTTTGGTTTTAGTCGCCAGTGAAGTTTCTCTTTCCGGCGGACCTGTAGTTCAAAGAATTCGATTACTAGAAGAAACAGAAAATCCGAGTTATAGTACTGGAATAATGGATAAAGATTTATTAGATTATTATCAAATGTTGGCTGACAAAGGAGACGTCCAAGCTCAAGTGGGTTTGGGTCAATTACACTACCAAGGTGGTCGAGGAGTCGAATTAGATTCTCAGAAGGCCTTGCATTATTTCATGAACGCAGCTGATGCAGGAAATCCAGTAGCTGTAGCTTTCTTAGGCAAAGTAATTTCAATAATACATATATTTTCATCCTCCAAAATGCTTTTTATTAATTCGAAAAATTTTTCAGATGTACCTCGAAGGAAACGAATACGTTAAACAAGATAACAAAACTGCTTTCGAATATTTCAAGAAAGCAGCCGACCTTGGAAACCCAGTAGGCCAAAGTGGGCTCGGTTTGATGTATTTGTACGGTCGAGGAGTGCCTAAAGATTACGAAAAGGCTTTGAATTTCTTCACATTGGCTGCCGATCAAGGCTGGGTCGATGGGCAATTGCATTTAGGCATTATGTATTTCGGTGGATTGGGTGTGAAACGTGATTACAAGCTGGCTAATAAATATTTCACTTTGGCTTCGCAAGCAGGCCACGTATTAGCATTTTATAATCTAGCTCAAATGCACGCAACTGGTACTGGGGTAATGAGATCGTGTCCAACGGCTGCGGAAGTGAGTAATCGGCCGATAAATTCGTTACATTTTTTTGATTTTTTTTTTTCTAAAAAATTATCATTTTTTCAGTTGTATAAAAATGTCGCTGAACGTGGTCGATGGAGTTCTCAGCTTATGGATGCTCATTATAATTACAAACGAGGTCGTGTGAACCAAGCATTCATTAAATACGCTTTATTAGCCGAAATGGGTTACGAAGTTGCTCAAAGTAACGCTGCTTTCCTGCTAGACAGAGGTAATGAAAAATAATGAGTTTGAATTTCCTCGCATCACAAAATTTTTAAATATCTAGAGCTAATTTGTGAAAAATTTGCTAATTTAAAGTACTTAGAAAATTATCAAAGAAATATCATTTTCGAAATTGACCCAAAAAATTGAAATATTTTCAGGTGAAGTCACTCTATGGCCTAAAGAATTCGATCAACAAGTCAGAGCATTGATGTATTGGAGTCGAGCTGCTGGTCAAGGTTATTCGGCTGCTCAAGTCAAACTGGGTGATTACTATTATTATGGACTGGGTACCAATGTCGACTATGAGACTGCTGCTATGCATTATAGAATTGCGTCCGATCACCAGCATAATGCCCAGGCTATGTTTAATTTAGGATATATGCACGAGCAAGGTCTCGGAATGGAGCAGGTTGGTTTACATCTGTCTCGATCATAATTCAAGTCGAGTAAAAAAATATTGTAACTGTGATTTATCATTCTAGGATATGTATCTTGCCAAAAGATGTTACGATTTAGCTGCTGAAACTAGTCCAGATGCAAAAATCCCCGTGGCATTAGCATTGATTAAGCTATCGTTATATTTTTCGTTCAAATATTTCAAAGAAGTGAGTAAAATCATTCGAACTGGCTGAATTTTTTTTGCAAATTCCAATATGTATTTTTTGACATTTTCAGAAACATTTATCAAATTGGTACATGCTGTTGAACGTTAATTACCTTTTAGGCGGATATTGGGATATTTATTTGATGGCCGTGCTATTATTCGCCCTGTTATGTATTTCATATCGTAGACTATTTCATTAAACAAGGGTCATACAAATTTTCATCGATCATTTGTAGATTTTTTTTTTGTTAAATATTCCGTTTTTTGTTTTTTTTTTTAACAAAAACATACCATGAGTGGCATTTTTAAAAAAAAATTATTAAAATTTTTAAAAATTGAAATTAATTTGAAATGTTGGGAGTATTTTATTATAATCGTGGTAACGAAGTTTACGATCAACGTCGTTTTGTTAACTCTCGAAGGCGAATTTTGTCCTTTTTAGTCATTTAAAATTTCACATAATTTTTTTTTCTAGTATTAAATTTGTTGTTTTTATGGATAAAGGAAATTTTTTAAAGATAAGAATACCTATTTATTCGAGAATCGTGAAATTTCTCTGTACGTATGTAAATAATGTAATTTTAATGCTTATTTTTTTGCCAAGTACTTGGAGCTGCTCTTCTCGAAGTCTCCGAAAATCTACTAGTAAAGTTACTCTACTAAGTGAGAATTAAATGTTATCTTTAAGCTTTGTGATATTGATGTACTTGTTTACTATATACGTCGTTTCCCTTCTTTCATTATCCTTTTCATGTATGTAATGTAATATGTCGGTATGTATTATGTTTGTATTTTTAAAAAACCAATTGTAAATATTTGTGATATTTTGTTGGCGCGTGTGTTAATAATAAAGCAGTTTTGAAAATATTCGCGAGTTTTTCTAAATCGCGTGAATGTCGAAATTGAGTGAAAACTGGATCAGTTTTGACATATGTCAAAATTTTGATGACTGTGCACGTAAAACAAATAACCTGTATGCGAACTGCCATTGCGGTGATGCTCGGATCGGTGAAAATGTTGTACTTGTGATTTGTGTGTAAATAGTAGACATGTTGAATTTTAAAATTCTGGTGTTTTGGATTTTAATTATACAGTGGAGTAAGTTTTGCGGAGGTGAAATGAAATAATCAAATTTATTGCATAATTTTAAAAGTGGATTTTTTCTGTGCAGATTTATGGCATTGTAAAAATTTTGAAAAGAAGAAGTATATTTCTTGGAGGGAGATTGATTATAATACAATTGCCCAAGTAATCAGAGATATTATTTTGGGATTACCTACTCAGCCTACTGCTTTATGTTTGGATTACAATGCAGGTAGATTAAAAAATTTGAAAAAAAAAACTGAATTTAATTTTAATTATTTCGCTGTCCATATACAGGTGATAATTTTCAAACCAATTTGACAAAAGTGTTGCATACTGCGGGGATCAAAACATCTTTATATGTTTTGTCAGGAGAAAAGGATATTGTAAATGTGAGTTTTTCTTCTCCTAATTTGTATACAAAACAAAGTTAATAAAAGAAACGGAAATTTGACATGTTTTATTTGATAGGTAAAAAAAGACATAAAAGTCTGGCTCACTCAATACAAAAGTGCCAGCTTTTTATTCCTATTGCGCAAAAACTTAATGGAAAAGGTTTTAATTGAGGTGAGGATAATTTTTATGTGATGTACATACGTAGATATACATTTTCAGTCCTATAATTACAGCGGTTTACTTATTTTTAATTTAAATTGACTGATAATGAACGCGACCGGGATATTAATTTTTTAATTTTGTCAGAGTTTAGATGAAGAAGATTGTCTTGAAATATGCCATCAATCGTAATTAATAAATTAGATAAATATCTCGTGGTGAATTTAATCATAAAAATTCGTCGGATTTCGGCGTAGTTTACTTTGATAAATTTATGTTTGGCAAATGCCTCAGACGTAAAATTCTGTCTCTGAAGAATCTCGATTCAAAAAATTAAGATATACTTATTCGAAAATCAGGGGTAATCGAGTTGCTTTTTTAAATTTTATTTGGACGAAAATTGGTGAGACTGGTTTACTTTGAATGAGAGGCTTACCAAAAAATTTGAGCTCCCAACTGAAAGAGTGGCAGAGCTAGGGGTTCAAAAAAAGGTAATTTAAAAAAACACGACTTTTTATAATTTTTGATGGAATTTTTCCTTTTTTTGAATTGTTTCCAAAATTTTAACTGAAAACTGACAAAAAGATTTTCAAAAAGAATTTTGTTTCATTTGATACCTACTCAATCGAAATAAAATTTTGCTCCAACCTAAAAAACAGTATCAGAAACATTGACAACCATTTCGATCAGTTCATATCTCCTTATCCCATTTTTCAGTGGTCTCTCCTTGAAAAGAACACTTTTAAAAATATTTTTTAAAAACCTATTGGGTACTTATTTAGTTAAAAAAAAAAAAAAAAAAAGGAAAATTATTCAAGTTTTACTATAGAGTCAACGTTTTGTTAGGTAATCTTATTAATTATATTAAGGTAGGTAGGTATTTTTTATTGCGGTTTCCTACACTTGAAAAAAGGAATATATTTCAATCTTATGGCATTTTTCAAAATTGTTGAATTGGTGATTCAAATTAATTTTTAGTGTTTTTTTTTCAGCCAATAATCTTACAATTTTAGTTTTCAAAATTTATTCTCACATTTTATAATTTAAATTAAGCCTCACCCTTCAAATCTAGTACTTAGTGTAACTACAACTACATATAAAAAATGGGTTGAAGGTGAAAACATTCCAATTACCCTCCTTTTATATTTTACAACGAGCTGTGCTAGAATATTTAAAATTTAATATTTCTCGGTTAAATGAAAATTTTTTGAGATCAATTGGCTAAAAATTGAAAGTGGTGAAAAGGATGCAAAAGATTACTACACTAAATAAATTTGAAAAAAATCACTAAACAATTTCTTTGCAATATTTAATTAAAGTTTTGAATTTCAGGAGCTTAAGATGGGGTTACATCAAAAAATTGGGGAGAAATTCGAATCCAAAACCTTTGAGAACAAAAAAATAATAGGCCAGAAAAAAGTTATTTTTAATCCTTTTTTGGTAGTGGGGGTGGAGGGGTTTGCTGTCCAACTTCTCTTTTGATCTTTCATGGTAAGAAAAAAATATCGATAAATTTCTTACAATAAAGGCAAGAATAAATCACATTCACAGTTGAGAGGAATTCTGAAAAAATGTTGAGAGCAATGTTAAAATGATTTTCTGCAGATTAATAAAACGATTCAAAAAAAGGAGACAAATGTCTCTCGGATCGCTTCGAAAACTTCAGAACGATTTACATCGATCCAAATAATCATATTCTTTGCAAAACAAATAGTTATACTTTTCTCATTTATAAATCAGTGAAAAAATTTATTGAAGCAATCTGTAAAAACGTTGTTGGAAATCAGTGAAAAAATTGCTGGAAATCAAAAAATGTTGTTAATTTTCACTATCCTGCAATTCTGAGACTACTTTTCAGTAATTTTTCATTGATTCAAAATAAGAGGGTGGTAAATATTTTTTAGCATTTTTTTTAAACCTAAAAAATTATTTGAGTTTTTAGACCCTTCCTTAATTCATCAAATTTTTGCCTGATCCATCAATATCTCTCATTTTGAATCAGTGAAAAATCATTGATAAATAGGTAGTTGGGATTGCTGCAAAGGAAAAATCAGCAAAATTATTTGGTTTTTAGCAAATTTTCGCTGGTTTTTCAGCAAATTTTATTGATTTTTCAAATAATTTCATTAATTTTCAGCAAATTTCCAAGATTTTACTAACTTTTCAGTGAATTTTTACTGATTTTCCAATAATTTTTTTTCACTGTGTATACTTTCAGTAAAATTTTTTTACTGATTAATTGGTGCTGTGCTGTAACTCTGAATATTTTCCAGTGATTTTCAATAATTTTTACTGAATTATAGAAAAATGGAACTCGGAAAATTGTCGTTCAGCGTTTGATTCGCCCTTTGTACCATTGATTGATTTATTTTATCTGAAAAAATAACCAATTTGTACGGGTAATTCATCTTATTGCACAAAACAGTCATTTTCCTGATTTATTTTAAAGCTCTCGAGTTGCTTACATTTATCTGATAATCGATCTCAAAAATGATGTACCTAGACCTACCTATCTAGATGATACACTTCGATAAATTCATAGGTAGGTATTTTTCGCTGTTATACTTCAATTGAATAATCAATTAGATAATTGATTCTGTTATGACGTCATATGGTTTATGGTTTTTCTATTTCATATTGATTGAAAAAATCAAAGAGATTATGCATGTACCATACCATGTACCTACAATAATTAATTTTTGATAACAAATTACGAATACTTACGCATTTTAACGGATCATTAAATTTTTCTGGAAGAACCGAAGTACGAGTCACGTGAAATCTTATTAAAATGCGTTCATTAATAAACAACAACACGATTTAGAATTAATTTCAAATTTAGAGCCTAAAAAATGGGTATCTAAAAATACCTACTTGAAACAAAATGATCAATTATCCCTACCAAATTTTAATACATAGAAAAATATCAGGCAGGATGAAGGTGGCGGCTAAAGTAGATAATTATAATGATTATTATTTTATTTTAGATAAATGAAAACAATCTAATTCACAGAAGCATAATTTATTTATTTTTCTGGATCAAAACCGACGTAACTGCAAATTTTCGAATCCATTTACATGAAACCATCAAAGTAACCGTCGTGACAAATCCTAGACCGGGATTGTAAGCTCCATTTCTCAATTTCCTATCGTTGAATTCTGGTAAAACTTAAATAGGTACCTGCAATGTAATTTATCACTTCAGTTATCAGATATACTATTCTCAAGCGAATTCAAAAGGCCATAAACAACTTTCTCTAGTGAATTGGTGGACCTTCAGAAGTGGAATATTTCGATACCCTCTTTTACCAGTATCTTCCAAAGTATACAGCTCATTCCATGGTAGAATTTTCGTTATACCTGTACTTCACGTAGGTCGTTACAGATTAATAATCAAACGTATCTACCTATCTATTTTTTGATAATATGCAAATTATTTTTAGAAACCGCCGTGGTTCTTCGTCAATTATCATAACGAAACGACTATCGAAGTAGAAGGAGGTCGTGATGATAAATTGATATCGTTCGTCGCCAGTAAATTAAATTTCAGGTATTTTACACGAATTGATATCATGATTGAGAATTTTTCAATCGTTAATTTATTTTTTCAGATGTGAGTATATTGATCCACCGGATAGGAATCAAGGATCTTCTGTCATCAATGGAACAATGCAAGGTGCTCTGGGTTTGGTGGCCAGTCGGGTAAGAAATTAGGGGTTTGGAGTGAGAGGAAGATTGGCAAAAATTTAATTTGGTGCATGTTTGTTGAGTAACAGGAGGCTGATTTTTTTATTGGTGATTTGACCGTAACATATGAACGGAGCCAAGCTGTTGAATTTTCTTTTTTAACGTTGGTTGATAGTGAATTATTTCTAACTCATAGTCCTGGGTTGTTGAATGAAGCTTTGGCACTCATCAGACCATTCCATTGGATCGTAAGAAATTTTTTTGAGTCTTATTGGGCTTTAGAATGGATTGAAAATTGAAATATCTAAAACTTCCTTATTTTGGAATTTTATGAAAGTTGGCGAGGCTTAAAACCAAAAAAATTTGGAACCTCCTAACCCAAAGGGAGGCGAAATTTGGAGACCTTAAAAAAGTTGATTTTGAAACTTTTGGGTAGTGCTGCCTGCTGAGAACCTCGAACAGTCGAACACCTCCTTCTCAGAAAATAGATTCAATTTGAAAACCATTTTCATCCACTTTGAAGCAAAATGAATTTAAAAAATTACAAATCGTGTTCTACAGTATGACACAAAAGTCTTGTCCACGAAAAACACTTCATGATATCTTGAAACTGAAAAGAGATATCAGGATGATTCAAACGGCAATATGTTCCTGGAGACAAGGACATTGAAGATTGATAGTCAAATTTTCAGTTCTACCTACAGGGTGTCCACAAATTGAGAAACCGGTTTTGGTTAAAAAATGGGGGTCTGGGTTTTTTATGGATTTGAAGTCTACACACTGAGACGATCAAAATGTGATAACTTTTTTTCAAAACCGGTTCGAAAATTTGCAACCAGTTGTCGAAAATACTCCAAAAATCGAGATTAGAAAAAATTTTCCAAATGAAATTTGTAGAGCTTTGTAAGCCAAACATTGTCAGTGAACTCATTTTTTGAAATTTAAACAACAAAAAAAGATATGAATTTTTTTAGGTTTTTAACAGCGAGGTGTTCAACATTCATTTGAAAAAAATTTTCATATCTTTTTCTGTTGTTGAAATTGTCAAGTTGCCGAGAGTGAACCGATTCAAAAAACGAGTTCACTGACCATGTTTGGCTTACAAAGCTCTACGAATTTCATTTGGAAAATTTTTTCTAATTTCGATTTTTGGGGTATTTTTGGCAACCGGTTGCAAAATATCGAACCGGTTTCGAAAAAAAATTATCACATTTTAATCGTCTCAGTGTGTAGACTTCAAATCCATAAAAAACCCAGACCCCCATTTTTTAACCAAAACCGGTTTCTCAATTTGTGGACACCCTGTAGGTAGAACTGAAAATTTGACTATCAATCTTCAATGTCCTTGTCTCCAGGAACATATTGCCGTTTGAATCATACCGATATCTCTTTTCAGTTTCGAGATATCATGAAGTGTTTTTCGTGGACAAGACTTTTGTGTCATACTGTATAAATTTCTGATAAAATCCAATCGATCACTTGAACTTCAAAATCAAGCTTTTTTGGTACATAATTAATTTAATATAATTTTTGATCTCAAGTTGTAAAAATCGAAATGCAATAGACAACTCTGCCATGAAAAATTATTCGAAAATTTTCATCAGATATTATTGTAGGGGGGGGGGGGCAAAAAAATATGGCTTGATTTTTAAATGTTCAAATGAATGATTTTGACTCTAGCAACAATTTTAAAAAATCCTAAAATTCCCGATCAGCACAATTTTAATCTTCTGACTGAGGGCGAAAATGAAAAATTCAAAAAATGAGTATTGAAACACATTTCATCCAAAATTCACTATTTTTCAATCAAATTTCAAGGTCACTGATTCAGGAAGACGTGGAAATCTGATACCTAACATTCTCTTCTACCTAAACCGAAAATTTTTCATAGGTATGGCCAGCTATACTCGTCACTCTACTGATATCTGGCCCGGCATTATTTCTTTTCGTAATGGCATCCAATTCGCAAAATCATATTCATACGAAAAAAACAAAAGTGTTTGGTGATTGTGTGTGGATCACGTGTACGATATTTCTTCAGCAAGGTAATAAAGCAAGATTCACTGGGAGCAGCATTTTCAACATTTTTCAAATTTTGATCGAATTTTACAAAAAATTGTGGTAAAATGGCATTAAAAACACGAGGTGATGTTTTGGGAATTTTTGATCAGCGTTCAATATTTCTTTTCTCTGGTAAAAATTCAAAAATTCGAAATTTTGATTTTTTTTCAATCATTTAAAATTTGTTCCGTCTAATTGATGAAAAAAATTCTTTTTTTGATCGGGGGAGGGATTAATAATTTTTTCCAGGTAATTCTTGGGAAAAGAAGTTTAAAAATAATAAAATATTGTTAAATCGATATTAAGGAGTTCATTTTCAGTCTATAATATTCGTAAGTACAATCTTTCCTTTTTTTGGTTATTTTCAAAAAATAACCATGAAAAAAACATCAAATTATAAAATAAATCACGTAAAAGTTACTTTGATCGAAATCATCTCCCTCCTGGGTGCAAAAAAAGTTCAAAATTTTTGAAAAATACTTATTTCCTCATATTTTTTTAAAAAACGGTCACAGGAGGTGATAGTTTATTACACTTTTTTTTTTCGAAGTTGAAAAGAGAACTCATAGGTACCTAGCTAGAAATTCGTGCTCGTGCCTCAAAAAATGTGATAAAATTTCAATTCTCGTTCAATTCTCCAAACCAGACCTCAAAATCTGTTGAAAAAATTTTGAAAAAAGAGAAAACGAATTTTTATTTCAAAAGTGGATTCATTCCTTCATTGTCTTCGCTCAAAAGTATATTATACTGGCACCCATTTTTCATTATTACCTACCTACCTTAACATAAATTCTTGATTTTTTTTTTGTTTTTTCAATTCACTAAAAAAATCAAAAAAAATTGGTGTTTTTTTTAATCTAAAAATATCGTATGTTTTTTAAATCAAAAAAACATGTTTTGAAAAACGTTTTTCTGAAATAATGATCGTATGAATGATTTTTATGGGTTAAAATGCATTATAATGTAATTCATTTTATTGAAATTGTATCAGAATTTTAAAAAAAATTTACCAATACCTATCAAAATTCGAAAAATGTTTTAAAAATGCAGCATTTTAAAATACGTAAGTAGGTAGATATTCATATCTTAATTTTTCATTTTCTGTTCAGCAATTCGTTTCAAATCGAATAACCAAAAAGTTCGTTTTATTTTCATATTATTCAGCCTGTCGTTGACTTATGTAATAGGAGACATGTACTCAGCAAATTTAACGTCTTTATTTGCCAGACCTTCTCGAGGTAAACAATTTGAAGTTGAATGATATCATCATTACAAATTGTATAAACGCTAAGTACAAATATGTACGCTACAATTTTGCAGAGCATTCGATTTCTACTCTTGAAGAACTAATAGAAGCTATGACTAATGATCAATATCAACTTCTTGTTGAAGAAAATAGTGCTTCTCATGCTAATTTGGAGGTAAGTCAAGTCTCTAGGTAGGTATAAATAAAATCGAACACCTGCGCATGAAAAAATAATCTGTTTAATTAATTCTCTAATCTATTCTTTTCACAGAATGGCACCGGAATGTATAAAGCAATATGGTCATTGATGACAAAACAAAAGAAATATTTTATCGAATCGACCGAAGCAGGAATGAATTTAATCAGGGATAGGAAAAAATACGCAATTATTGGCGGAAGAGAAACGTTTTATTACGATACCCATAGATTCGGTAGGTATGAATGTTTGAAATTCATACGTTTATACCACAATTCTTTTTCCTCTAGTACCCTCTAATTACTCATAGAATTTAACTAGGTGCGGAAAATTTCCACCTGAGTCAGAAACTAAGCACTCGATATTCAGCAATTGCGTTTCAAATCGGATGTCCCTACTTGGATATTTTTAATACGGTGTAAGATAAGAGGAATTTTACGAATTATAGCGATTACTTGTATGACGTATGACGGTACCAACCAGAGGCTTGACTGATAATTTTATACGTTTTCAGGCTTATGAGATTATTCGAAGGTGGTATTTATTCCAAAATAACCGAAGAAGAGTATCAAAAATTACGTCAGAAACAAGCCGGCGCCACGGATAACAAAATTGTCTCCGAAGGTGCGAATGAAATCGAGGAAAATGAAAATCGTTTGAAGGCGATGAGTATGAAGACTCTGCAGGGAGCTTTTTATATTCTGATTATTGGGTATATTTTATCTGGTGAGAAATGTTCATTTTGAATCGTACTGTCTCATTTTGAATCAATGAAAAATCATTGAAAAAGGTCAGAAATATATAGTACAGAAAAAAATCAGAAAAATTCTTTGATTTTCAGCGAATTTTAGATTATTTTTCAAAATAGGTACCTAATTTCGCTGAATTTTTACTGATTTTCACAGCATTTTTTTTTTTACTGTTTGCTTTCAGACAACTTTTTTTTACTGATTTATAAATGAGAAAGTATGTAAAGTTAGGTACTGAAATTATTCTCGAAGGCATTATAATTGAAAAATTTTCACAGTTGTGGCTTTTCTGATTGAAATCTACTGTGAAATAAAAAAACGTCGAGTTCGCAAGAAATTCATCATAAAATGGAATTTTATTCCGAGCATTGCCAATTGGGTATCTTACATTATTTCATCATCCAATCAAAAAACATATTTCCATCCTAATCAACCGTGACTGTGCCTTTTCCAATTAGTCAAAGAGTGGATATTTTTATTGAAAACGGTTCGTGTTGGTAATCAAATTTTTATCGTGATGTCTAGGAAAATGTTCTCGTTTGAAAACTAAATAGATAACTTGCCTCCTGCTGTGATGGAGCATGAAATCTATACCTATCAAAATATCTACAAATATTTAGGTATTGAGCCAAGTACCTATATGTATTTTGTATTTTATTTTTAAAATAAAATTCACAAAAATTTGAGATGTATTTTTTATTTATTTATTCATCTATTTTCAAATTCGCGAATTTTCAATGAAAAATTTATATTAAGTACGTGCATGACCTCAAGTCTAGGTATAATTCAAGTTATCTAATAGAGAAATCAGTTATGCTCAAATCAGTTAGCTAATGTCATTTGGTATCTAAGATTTTACGATATCACCCAGTGATAGGTACCCAATTTAAATTGTCGAGATAAGAAATGAACATAAGTGATCACGACTGTACTGATTCAAAATTAATTAATCGATAATCCATGTGCTGTAGTTTCCATTTACCAAAAATTAGTATCTATACATAATTTTTTCAGAATTTTCCCTTCACAAAAATATACGTTGGTCCTTTCTCCTGTTATGAAATTCTATATCACATATCACTCATCAGTCTATCAGTTTAGGGTACCTATCTATTTTTTTGATGGATCTAAAAAAAAATCAGCATCGACTCAAAAACCAATTTTTGACTTTTACGGTTGGTTTCAAAATTTATTTCTGTTGTTGCTTATTTTAAAAGAATTTTTCAGCCAGAAATATTTTACGATCGTCCCTAATTCTCATAGTCATAAGTCTTAATGCGAGGATGTTTGGGTTCTACACTTGATAAACAAATAAAAAATAATAATAATAAACAGGGTAATTTTAATTTTTTACTCTCTAATTTATCCTAAGAAGTATCTCTCTCATGATTTATGGTCTATCATAAATCATAATGCATATAACGAACCATTTCATGTATATTTCGACTGTATAAAACAATAGTGTACTTCAAAGTAGATTCTTTTTCAAACACTGCATTGTGCTGGAAATTCCATTATATTTGGTGTTAATAGAATTGCATAACTAGTTTGCCGTAAATCTTCGACCTTCCAGTCCTACCACCCATCTAGAACGAAGATCGCTCTCTGTGATTTGTGATCTCTCTACCCTGATGTGGACCATCTTTTTTACACTCTATTGCAATGAAAATTTTCAAAGACGATTTTTCGTTTGAAATTTTTCAAATCTCAGAATTTTTTACGAAAAAAAATGAAGAAACGACAAAAAAACGAATGCTCGATTTTTATTTTTATTTAGCCTGCCCAAAATACCACGTAAGTGTGAAATGTGAATAGATAGTAATTTTTTACGGTTATTTTACCAGAAAAAATGTTTGGCGTATTTCTCAAACAAGGTAGGTACTAGGTACTGAATAAACAACTTGAATTTTCAAGAAAATTGTGTGAATCAAAGTACAGTTGACAGCATTACATTCTGAAAAATTCTCGAAAAATGCTATCAAACATATTTCTAAATGAATAAAAAAAATTTGTTCTCGATTTTAAGTATCTATTTGTAGGTACCTAGTTCAAGGATGCAATTTAAATTCGATTGAAATCCATCCTAATTGTTCATATGTATGTAATATCTTCCACATAATATTATAAGTACCTACTCATTTTTGATTGAAAAAGGTCCTGAGATGACTTCGAAAGCATAAAAAATATATCAATTTTTAAAGGTTATTACGAAATTCTAGAGCCGAGTAGGTATGTTTTTTGGCATACAAAATTTTCTTTTGATATGACAATTATTCGATTATGAAAAAAAAAATTGTATAAAATGTTTCTTAGACTTAGACCGATACACCGTATCTTACTTAATTCCGAAATCTAATATTTTTAATATTTTTTCTTATTTCAGTAAGTATAAGTACTGTAAGTTTAGTAGTTACTATCTCAATTAAAAAATTTCTAAAATCGAATCTTGAACTCCATAAAGGTCAAAAATCAGTGAAATCAAAATGACGAAACGTTTCTGCACGTTTAAAATTATCTCATCGTCTGTAAATTTTGCTAAATTTTTTCGGCAATTTAACTCAGCAGTTGAATACTACAAAAAAAAATCATCAATGATGAAGTTACATTTTTCTATTCTCTGGCCCACATTCAAAATAGTATTATTTTTGCCAGTTTGTAAATATACGTAGTTATTTAAATAACTCGCAATAAATCCCCCTTCTCTTCACCCTGCGCTCTCCATGTGTTGTTTTCACGTTTGACGGAAGAAGGTTGGTAACCTTTGTTTTGTTTTTTTTATTATCATCTTATCAGTGAAGTGAACATCGTTGGCGTTAACGTAAAATTTCTTCATTCGTATTTGTTCTTAATTTTATTAAAATTCTAATCAATTTGTTCCATTTTTTCCCTCGATTGTCGGATAATTACATTGGTGAAACCGAGGTATATTCACTTTCACGTGTTAAGTATTGTTTCTTATACCTTTCACTAATCGAACTCGACAGCAAGTTCGTTATAAGGTCGTTTCATTACACCATTATGTGTATGATAGCTGACAGACTATCAATTTCGGCGAATTATGTGACGAGGTGATTGAAATGAAATCTATTTCCGATTCTCTAAGTGAGTACTATAATTTACTAATGTAATGAAAATCATGTTAAGTAGATTAATTTATCGTATCGGGTTGATAACATCATCGATAATAAACCCTATTTAAGACCAAATCATCATCACTCGGTCTTCATTTGGTTTTGATTCGTTTGTCTAATAATTCGTGTAACATGTTGCGTGTTTTAAGCGTTAACTTGCGAAAATGTCAATCTGTTTGTAATAATATCAATATGATTCAGAATAAAATTAAATTAAGAACTTTTCCTATTATGCCTTCTAAACGCAAGAGACAATTTAAGCGACATTATTGACTGTTGTTACAGAATTTTTAAACGTGTTTCATAAATATAATTGTGCGAATATGACGAATTTTATGAATAAGTATTTTCACAACGATAATCACAAGAAGCAAGCCATGAACGAGTGGAACCTCGCGAAACTTCTACACGCCAACAGCTTCAGCGACAACATTAACTATTCTTTCATCGTGCTCAATACGCCAATCCTGAATCCTGATTTATTACTTCCATTATGGAACAGGGGTAAGTTTTGAGATAATTTCTAACAAAAACCATATCTATTGTGATTCGTATTCTTTGGTGTTTAGCATCATTCAGAATGGCAGTAGATGGCGGAGGCAATCATTTATACTCGTTAATTCAACAACGAAAAGATGAAGATGTGGAGAATTTCACTCTACCTAATGTCATTTCGGGAGATTTCGATTCAGTGAAACCAAATGTTTTGGAATTTTATAGAAAAAACGATACCATTCTGGTACATACTCCTGATCAAAATAAAACTGATTTTTTTAAAGCTTTGGAAGTTTTGGTTTCCACTACAAAAGTACGTATAGTTTATTACACCTTCGAGTTGGTGAATTTTCTGTAGGTATTGAATCCTGCATACGAACTTTTTTTCATTTTTCAGAGCAACACAGTGATCGTATTTTGTGACAATGTCGGTAGATTTGACCACATAATGGCAAATTTGAACGTTTTATTCAAAGCTCAACAAGACGTCAGGATGGAAGACTTGAAAGTGCTAATTTTGGGTAATAAAAGCTTAACGTGGTTATTAAAACCCGGAGAACACATGATCTACGTACCCGAAGAGCTATGGAGTGAGAAAGCATACTGCAGTCTTATTCCAGTCGGCCGACCATGTAATCACGTTACCACATCTGGATTAAAATGGAATCTAAGTCAGTAATTATTTTATATTTAGGCTAATTTCGGAAAATTCTCATCTAACGCTGAATTATCTATTCTACAGATGATGGAGTGTTGGAGTTCGGTGGTATGGTCAGCACTAGCAATAAATTCGATACCACTACGAGCAAAAATGTAGTCTATGTAAATACAGATGAAAGTTTATTGTGGTCGATGACACTTTGAACGAGCTGACAAAGCTGAAAAGTTATCTTACCTGTGATATTTGTTGAGCGCAATTTTTATCAATGGATTTTCTCATGGAATAGTTACGTAAGATTTTGGTGTTCGTTTCAATAAAAAAAAGTTGTGATAGTGCAATATAAAAAAAGAAATTTTAAATTAGTCCGTGCAATAAAATTGTACCGAAATGCATTACATTTAAAAAATTGTATTGTTAATAGTTCCTTGTATAATTAAGTTGTGAATTTGTTTGAATTTTTGTAGTATTTATTATTGTCTTCTGAAATACGTTGTGAATAGAATATCGTTGCTGAAATACTTCTTTTATGATTTATTTCGAAATATTAGAATATAAAAACAATATGGGTATAATAAATAACATAACAAGTACATATTAGAAATGGTTCAAGACTTCTGCACTCTGATATTAAATTTACAAGCAGGTAAGGAATGAATTTCTGCTGATACGACGCAGTTGATTCCTAAATTTGCCAATGCTCCTCTGATCAATCCGCAGGTAAAAGTAACATACTAAAACATGGAAAATATCGTAAGATTTACAAGTACAAATTATCAAGCATTTCAATTTGAAAACTTACCAATGGGGCATGTTCTAAATATTGACTTCCAGAAGAAATTCGACTGAAAAATCTAAATTCGTTGTCCAACAGAACGTAAACACCTTGATGATTCGTTCGTAGATTATCAACCTGTCTTTTATAAATGGATGACCAAAAATCGGTGCAAAGGAATTTCAACATATCGAGTTCTTCTTTGAAGCGAGGCCAGTCTTTCGTTAATCTATAAAATTGACAATTTATCAGCAAAAATGAAGAATATTTATATAATCGATTAATCAATAATCATGTATCAATCAAGCTGTTAGAATCATAAAATAATCAAATAAATGGAATCCGATATTTTTTCTATATCATTGTTTGATTCTAAATCATCTACTTTAAAACTACTGGAAAACACTTTGAAAAAAGAACTACCTTTCGACAATTCGGTAACCGCATGAGTAACCAATGTATTCTAAATCTGAGACATCTTCTTTCTGCAACAAATACCAATAAATTTGAGAATGGTGGAATATCACATAGATTATAAAATTTTCATACAAATTATTTACCTCTTTTCCTTCCTTTTCGTTGAAGTAAGCAACGATTTCGTGATGGAGAAACTCAAATAATATGTCTTGGAGAGCCATCGCATTCATTACATGACCTATAAATGAGTTTAAAATGAGAGAATTACTAAAAGCGATTCCGTTTTTGGAAAAAGAAAATTTCAAAATAATTTTGTAATTTTCTTATCAGCATCCATTTTTCAAGTCAGCGATGTGTAAACAAAACACAAAACTGGATAATTTAAAAAAAAAAATGAAAAGTTACCTACTTATTTCACCTACTTGAAATTTCAACCAATCAGAGACAAGAGAATAAATTAAAATCGACGAATAAACCGATGATCCATCGATGTACAAAATCGATATAAAAATTTTGAATCATTTCGAGGGAAATTTTTTTTCAAAACAAAAAATGTGCCGTTTTTGATTAGAATAATCATAATTTCGAACTCGTTTTGAAGTATTTGAAGAATAAATTCCTCATCAGCACTCTTTGTAAGTTTTGTGCCATCAATTTACGTTAAATATTCATCAAAACAAGCTCATGTAAACATTGGTTTTAAATTTCAGAAAAAATTTGCCGCTAAAATAACCATCGCAATCGAAGTTCACTCATGAATGATGAATCGATATGAAAAAATTATCTAACAGGTAAAGGAAGAATCTAAAAAAAATTGTATCATCGCTAACTTAACAGTTCATTCAAACGTTTCAACGCTAGTATTTTCGCAGCGTAGGTATATAAATGACAATAATTGTTATTTATTCTCAGATCTTGTTCGTAAGGTAGCACGTTTCGTTGGTGCTGTTCGCCGTTCGTCATTTACGTTTTCGTGTTACGTTTGTGATTTATATTCCCATTTTATTTCAACCATGAACGGAGACCAAAAGCTGAGCAATGGACTAAACATACCCAACAAAATCACCGTCGTTTTGGGTGCCCAATGGGGCGACGAAGGCAAAGGCAAAGTGGTTGATATGCTGGGTAAAGATGTGGACATGGTTTGTCGATGCCAGGTAAAATTTTTCGCGATTTTTTATGCAAATTTTTTTCCAATTTTCATTCAATATGTGCACTTTTTCTCTAGGGTGGAAATAACGCTGGCCACACCGTAGTCGTTGACAATAATGAATATGACTTTCATTTACTGCCTAGTGGCATCATCAACCCTGGATGCAAATCTGTCATCGGTAAGTTGTCATTTATTCGACTCCTTTAACGTAAATCACTTGAGAGAGAGGTGTAAAATATATTTTGTTATCTGTTTATTGGGTATTATTTCGTTATCTGTGGTGAATTTTATTACTGATAAAAAATATACAAGTCCTTCGGTAACGAAATATGTGTTATTTGATTTTACAGGCAATGGTGTCGTTATCTATGTACCCGGTTTATTCGAAGAAATACAAAAAAACGAAGCTAAAGGGTTGAAAGGATGGAAAGACCGATTGTTGATTTCAGACAGAGCTCACTTAGTCTTCGATTTTCACCAAGTAATATTACATTACATAACATTCAAATCGATAGTATTCATTATATAATGCTGATTGAAAAATTTGTCTGTTCGAGTTTATACACGCGATACTAAAAATGTTATTTAATTATCGTCCTAGTTCTAATTTCTCATTCAAAATACCGAAATATTTGTCTCGTAAACAAATTTTACTCGAGTACCTGGCACAATTATTATGCTGAAGTTACGAAATATTTTTTATTACTCTTTTTCATGACATTGAATAGTTTGATTTTTTTTTCAACGTATCTTATGACGAATTTCCTAATATGAATTTTTGATGATGAATTTTCTCATCTCTAGAACTAGTTAGATCTAGATTACAAGAATGCAATTTTTCATCATTATTTGTCTTTTGTGGTAATTAACACAAGGTCGAGTTTTCAAGCATAAACAATAATTTAGCACCAGATTGGTCGTTTTTTATTTCATTGCGAATTTTGTGACATGCTTCGGAACGCATTCTTAACCGTTTAATCATCGGTCTCGAGAGTTCGATAAAATTATCATGGCATGTGCATCGAATTAAATCTTTTAAAAAGGAAAATCCCATATTTTTTTACTTGATATGGACTTGTACGTGAATGGGAAATAAGAATTTGCGATTTACTGGGAAAATAATGTAGTTTCTAACGACTACTTGGTCTTATCAATTAATGGTGCTTATTTTAAAATAATTGCATTTAAATCATGGAATTTCTTAGAACTGAAGTCCTTCCTGGTATCGATGAAGGTTAATGTAGAATTTCGTGTAGAATTACCATCATTAGTACACTACTGATATCAGTGATTAAAATATACTTATTTTATTTTACAGAAAGTCGACGGCTTGCAAGAATTAGAAAAAGGTAAAAAATCCCTCGGCACGACAAAAAAAGGTATCGGTCCAGCATATTCATCGAAAGCCAACCGGATAGGATTACGAGCTGCTGATTTAATCGGAGATTTCAATCAGTTCTCCGAAAAGTGAGTTTTTTTCACCTCTAAAAAGACCTGTTGTTGGAGCACCTACGCTAAAAAAATATTCTCCCATTAAGAAATCCGTTTAGTATTTGGCAATATATGAAAACAAATGAAAGTAAATATCTTGACGTATGCCAAACTATATAATAAACAATGCCAATTTCGTAAATAAAATCATATCGGTATAATTTTACTCAATCTGCCACAGGGTGGTTCTCATTTATAGATTTTCAGCTCGCGTTTTGGGAGGTCCAAATTTTAATAATTCGCGATATTCGAAAATTTTCATGTAATTGAGAAGCTCTTGAAAATGAAAATCTTGGCTGGCCGCCAGTAGTAGGAGGTGTTACGATATTAACACTTTTACCAAGCGCTGTACCGAGTATCGATGCACCAGCGTAAGTCTAAATTTAAGCAGCAGTAATTTTCACTCGTTACGTAAACGCAAATTTTTCAATGTTCAAAAGGTCGATAAAGCTTAATTTGTCTGAGGAAATATTTCGTATGATGAACTATGTGAAATGTTAACATCTTTTTTAATGGATTGATTTACAAATGCGTTTTTGATACGGTTATATCATTTTTTTTCGTGAGAGAATGGTGCCTTTTTAATAGATAATTACAACAGGTCAAGTAGTCGAAGTTTCGTTGATACTTGTACCATCTTATCTTTGAAAATTTATCTGCATCTGGGTGTTCATTGATTACTCTGGGTTTATATTTTTATTGCTGTTGCGAATAATTCGATGTTGAAATGGGATTTTTTTTTCATTAAAGTCGTACCAGAGGAATTTATTATTCTTTATGTATTTTCAAGATTGAGGTTATTCTGTAAGAATTCCCCGATTTTTCGTAATATTAATTTAACATGCGAGTTTTTTTTTATGAGGTTGGCGTATCGTGAGAAGAACTGAAAATAATGAATTTCATAATTTAAAATCTTCATGTCAAAAGATTATTAATTTTTATGAGTTGTTTGCTTGATCTAGAAAAATATTTAATGAAAAGATGAAGAAGAGGTTTCGAAATGTAGAATTTTTTGAAATGAGCCTTCCACGGGGTGTTCAAAAAATCTAAAAAAAAACACCGAAGGGTCGATCATTTTTGAAAACAGAAACAAAATGACGAATTTTTGAATCAAAAAATTCGGATTTCTAGACTTTTGAAAAAATGTTGTGTTTTTTTTTCAATTCATACTCTTGATTTTTTAGTCACTGCGTTTAGAAATTTGGAATATTATGAGCATAATCGTTAATTTTAACTCGATCGATAATATGAGCTCATGTTAAATTTCATTTAATTTGTCGATTATATTTAATGACTTTATCAGATTTGCGTTGAAATAAGTATTAATCACTTTAAAGTTCACTGAAACCCAAATGATATTTCGAGGCGTTTAACCAAAACATTTGTCCTCCATCAAAGATATTTAATCGAGAATTTGTCGATAGTAATTTTCCTCGTATGATCCCTCCTTCCCTTCCCCGTGTTCAATTTATAATTACGAATTAAATTTCTAGCATTTCTAATTTTGAATTTTTTTTTTGTTACAGGTATCAATCTCTCGTACAAATCCACACCCGAATGTTCCCTTCGTTAGAGATAAACGTAGAAGAAGAATTGAAAAAATACAAAGAATACGCCGATATCTTGAGGCCTCTGGTCGCCGAAACCGTATCGTATATCCATGACGAATTAAAGAATGGCAAACGTATATTAGTCGAAGGTGCCAATGCTGCCAT
This sequence comes from Pseudococcus jackbeardsleyi, assembly GCA_038380155.1. Taxonomy (NCBI): domain Eukaryota; kingdom Metazoa; phylum Arthropoda; class Insecta; order Hemiptera; family Pseudococcidae; genus Pseudococcus; species Pseudococcus jackbeardsleyi. Next base: position 38,644,401 of record CM076241.1, read on the forward strand.
GTTAGATATAGATTTCGGTAAATAATCCATTGTTGATTTGTTACATCTGCCAAAAATTTCTCAAGATTCGATCTTGGTACTAATTTTGTTAAAATTTTTCTCTAAAAAGGTACGTATCCTTACGTAACGTCGTCAAACTGCAGCGTAGGCGGTGTCTGTACAGGATTGGGAGTACCACCTCGTGCCATCGGCGAAGTTATCGGTGTCGTGAAAGCTTACACGACTCGAGTAGGCGACGGACCTTTTCCAACCGAACAAAGTAACGTAAGTAGCCAAAAAGAGCTATTGCAATGTAACTCGGACTTGTGTCGATAAACGAAATCGACTCTGCGTTAAATTGAACGAGAAACAGTAATTGCTCGATTACAAAGTTCGAATAGAACACTTCGTAAGGTCGTTTGTAGATTACTTAACACGATATCAATCTGTTGGCAGGAAATTGGCGATTTTTTGCAAAGTGTAGGTGGCGAAATTGGAGTGACGACGAAGCGAAAACGAAGATGCGGGTGGTTAGATATTCCTTTATTGAAATATACCTCGATGGTCAATGGATATGATAAGTAAGTTTTATCGAAGACTGGATTATACGAGTAGAAAAGATGAAAATTGAAATAATTGATTTTTTTGCCTTATTTCAGATTATGTGTTACGAAGCTGGATATCCTAGACGATTTAGAAGAAATCAAGTTAGGAGTAGTGTACAAATTAAATGGAGTACCGTTGTCGTATTTTCCGTCCAATGCTTCAGATTTAGCTAAAGTCGAAGTACGTTTATCTTGATTAGATCAAATTATCTTTTCAAATAGTTTCTTTTATTGCTGGGTTTCTCCTATCTTCAAAATCTCACTTATTTGATCAATAATTTTGATTCAGTAATTCGAAATATGATGCAAATAAGTGTCTCGAACGTATCATCAGAATCTGATTGCTTTCATCGTTCGATCTATATCTTATCAGATGATCTAGAAAATTCTCAAATTGACTTTTTCCGTGTAAAGTGATTTTTTGTTCCAATTTTCCTCGAAATCTGATTTGATTAAAATCTACGATTATGAATCTTATCATTTTGATCAATTTTAATCGAATTATTCTATGTACTTGTATTGAGTATTTTCCTCATCCTCGTGTACATAATTTAGATAATCTTAATTGATCAATTTTCCAACAAAGATTACTTTTTGTAATTTATAGTGAAATTGAATGTGAAAAAACAGATCTCCTTAAATCATGGTTATTCTGTTCAAAAAAAAAAAAAAGTTGAACGGAAAATTTTCATTCTTGTAGAAGAAATCGTTGAAATTTTGAACTTTTTTTTTAAATAGAAAAATTATCATCGAATCGAGAAATAATTTCACAATAATTTTGTGTTTTTTTACAGGTTGATTATATCACGTTACCAGGATGGAAAAGCAAAATCGAAAACGTCAGAGAATACGACGACTTACCAGAAAATGCCAAGAAATATATCAAAACGATAGAACAATACTTGGAAGTTCCAGGTATTTAACTTCCCTATTCGTGGTAATCGTTTTGTACCTTCTTCCGGAAGTTGAATTGGGAAAGATACGAAAATTATGTCTAAACCTTGGAACTATTCAGTCTATGTTTCACCCTGTACGCTCCTTATCTCCTCTTCTCTTCAGTCTTAAAATCTGACTGGGTTCGAAAAATTTATTTAAAAAAAAAAGTTGGAACATGTTACCTTGAGTAGCTTTACGGAACCTCTTTAGCATTCGGTTCCAATTTCAGTAAAATTTTGATTTTATATCAATAGTATGTGAAAAGAACATTGTCCACGTACAAACAAATTTCAAGCTGTCAAGGTAATTTTCAGATTTTTGGTAAATTTTTGAAGAATTAACACAGTGATTAGAAAACATCCAAAAGAAGTTCATACCATAACTTGGTTTCCTATTTACTATTGTCCTTTTCCTCCCCCTGTTCTTGAAACCACATGTCTCTGTCGTATACTTCTAGTCAGTTTTGAGCCTTCAATGAGAAATTTTCTCTGCAGTTTTCTTACTATTATTTCATAATCCATTTAAATGGTTATAAAAACGCGGAAATCCATTCGAATAGATGAAAATTTGACGCTGCGTATTTTAGGGTGATCTCCTTATCTCTTTAGTCTTTAATTAATCCACAATCCACAATTCTAGCTACTGAGTTCTCACGTGATTTTTTGAAGTAATTAATTGATTTTCTTCAGTTTAATCATTGACTAATAATTTTAGATTTTTAGATTTTGCAATTTTCATTTACATCAAAAAATGAATCGTGATTTCATTAGTTACAAGTGTGGATTATTCGTTTTGAAGACATTTGAATGAAATTTCAAAAACATTGATCATAAAAATAATCGATCTCTTTTTTGAAAAATCCAGATGGACTAAAACACTTGAAAAATAGTTCTGAGAGGAGGGGGTCGTGTTAGCGATGATTATACAAATTAAATTTTATTATTTGGACGACTGAGAATTGCGTTGTAAAGTTTTTCACATGTTTTCACACGTGTTACTTTTTCAAAAGTCGAAGCTTCATCAAAATTCTATGACCGAGAGGGGGGTGTATAATTTCTGTCAGTTTTAATCTAAAATTACTTGTGGCGTCTATTTTTCGGGGTTCTTAAAAATTACTCTTTTTTCGCAGTTTTTAAGTATTTGTTGAAATTGACAAAAAAAAATTGTTCAATCCTCGAATAATGTTGATTTGAAACAAAAAAACTGTTATTAATGAAAATCATTGACGTCGATTTTACGCAATTCTCTGAATCTAAAGAAATTATTGGACAGCTTTTTAATTTTGAAAAAGTGACTTGAAAGTTTTGGAACGGAAGAGGAAGGTAGTGATGAAATATCTTCTTTTATCAACATCATTTTAGCACAAAAATTTCGTAGATTTTTTTGCTGAATATCAAACATCAAAAAAATGATATTTTCTCTAGACTCTTACTATTAGTTTTGAAAAATAGGCTTCAATGGTATTTTTCTGATAGAAACCACTAACACAGAATGTTTTCAACGAAATGTCATTTTCCGATTTTCTCCTCAAAAATGAGAGAAAAACATGAAAAAGAAGTATATTTTCCGAAGACGTCCGTAAAATGGGCACAACTTGAAATTATTAGATACCAATGATATTTTGGGATAAAAACACGAATGAAATTTATGCCTATTTCAAGGTTTGGACATGACTTTTCTGCTATCCCATAATTCAACGTTACATAAAAAGGACAAAACGATAAAGTATCAGTTTTTTTATTCGATTTAAATAATTTTTTATTCTAGTGAAATGGATCGGCGTTGGCAAAGGCCGAGACTCGATAATCAAGATCAACTAAAATACCTACAAACTTTCAACAATTTTGTTAATGTTTCTTGCTGGCATTTTGTTATTTAATTTTTCGTTTTTTTATTATTTATTTCATAAATATGGTGCGAATCGTATTATGTATTCTGTATATACGCACAATCTATGAATCCATTTGAATTTTGTGTCAAGATTACTGAGTAATATGTAATTGTAATGTCAAGGTTTAAGAATGAATAATGTTCCGTATGTACATTTCATTTTTATGTGTTATTCATCATTTTCTAGATCACGATAAGTTCCAGAAACCAGAAAATACCATTTATGTTGTGCCAGTTGAAATTGTAACCATTGTTTGTATTTTGTGAAAACAATAAAGTTTCTTTTACGTTAAATTAAATTGTTTGCATTTCTTGCAATTTTTTGTTACTCTGAGCTTTAAAGTTTACGAGTATCAATTGAAATAATTTTAGTCTTGTGTCTTGATCAAGTGGAGTTATCAATTTTTCATAATTATTTTAATACGCGATAAAACATTGAAGAATGATTGAAAAATTCAAAAATTGAAAATTGAAATTTTTACAAAAATTTGAAAAATTATTTACGAAGATTGAATTTGAAATACGCATGCGCGAAATTCTAGTTTCAAAAAAAAGGGTAAAACGGTAAAAATAATGTTGGTAACACTGTTCGAAATCTACTTATCGGCTTTTCATCAAACATCATCTGAGTTTTTGATTAATTAATTAACGCGAGTAGGTTAAGATTAATTAATTAACAGTACGTTACAATCGAAATAAACTACTACATTTTATCTCCCATTCAAGCAGCTAATAACTTGATCAGAAGGTAAGCTATATTACGTAATCAATTAGATGAACTTGCCAATGAAAAATCGTATATTTTTAAATCAACCACAAAATTCATTTTCAACTCTTCTTTACGGAATTCATTTTTCAGTTCAGATATCGACGGTATTGCAAACACAATGGATTAATATGCGTTACAAAGTACGTTTGGCTATCGTTGTCTTGGTCGTTCAGGCGTTAGCAGCTGTATTCATATGGTCATGGCTCATAAACGGAGATATCACCGAACAACCTAGAGTACTGGCATTTGCTACGAGTAATTTGCGGAAATCAGAGCCCGTTAAAACGAAAGAAATCATCTTCAAAGAGATACCATGTAACATCAACGGTGAGTATAATATCTCCTGTCGTAAAGAATCCGACGAGATATATCTACCGTTTACTTTCATCAAAAAGTATTTCGAGGTGTACGGTAAAGTAGTGGAGAAAGACGGATCAGAAATATTCAACTGGTCTCACAGCTATGCGAATTATTACTCGTTAAAGAAAAAATACGACCCCAGAGGGGTTTTCACTCACTTCCAAAGCTACAAAGTCGAAGAGCGCGAACGCGTGAAATGTATCTCAGCTTCCGAAGGTGTTCCTTTATCAACCCAATGGGATCCAAAGGGGTATTATTATCCCACGCAGATCGCCCAGTTCGGTTTATCGCATTATAGCAAAGGGCTTCTAGAACCTGAGCCTGTGAAACGTGTGTTGGAAGATGCCGAAGATAATCAAGCTAATTGGATGGTTTCTCGTGTTTCTAGTATCAAAAGAGATAACGACGATGATTCAGATTCTCAAGTGTTGTGTTTCGAAACGGCGGAAAATAAACCGATAATTTTACACATTAATGATACTCTACCGATATTATCTTTTGATCTGAAATTAAATCCAGATGGCACGAATGAATTCGTTGTCGAAGTGAAAAATTTGGTAGAAAAGCAGACGTACGTTTTGCATTATGACTGCAGCGGTGAACATATCAGTATCACTGACGACGATATTTATTACGGTTTGATCTGTAATGGACATGAAAATTGGTACAGATTGAGTAGAGATATTTTCATCGATGTTCAGAAAGGCGTCATGTTAAAGACTAAAGTGAAACCGAAATTTCAAAGGTCGTCTTTGAAAATGTTTTCAATTCAATTAAGAGGCAAAGGTTGCATCGATAACGTAACCTTAGCGAGTAATAATCACATGACGCAATTCTACCTGACTGTAAATTGGTTACTCAAACATCAAGACGAAACAACCGGCGGATGGGTGAACCCAGTTACCCGGAAAATGGCCGGATCCCTAGTATTAAAGCCAGGTTGGTATTCGGCTATGGGTCAAGGTCATGGGTTATCTGTTCTGGCACGTGCCTACCATCTATCCGATAAAAACACTAAATATTTAGAAGCAGCTCGCAAAGCCTTAGGACCTTTCAAAGTCCTCAGCAAGAATCACGGGGTATTAGCTATGTACATGCACGAATTACACTGGTACGAAGAATACCCCACCGATCCACCTACGTTCGTCTTGAACGGATTCATATACTCGCTCATCGGATTATATGATTTTCATACGTTGGCTCCCGTTGATTATTCTCACGAACCTTATATGCTCTATGTCCAAGGAATGACTTCCTTGAAAAAATTACTCCTAGCTTTCGATACTGGCTCTGGTACGACGTATGATTTACGCCATATGAGCTTAGGTATCGCTCCTAAATTGGCCAGATGGGATTATCATGCCACTCATATCAATCAATTGCTCCTATTATCGACTATTGATAAAGATCCATTGTTTTCCAGTACCGCTAAAAGGTGGATAGGGTATATGAGTGGGAAACGGGCTTCGCATAATTAATTTCCTCCTCCATTGCCATCTAGTTGCCTCAGTATCGTTAGATTTTAGTATTGTTATCTAGTCATTTTTTTGTACTCTGTATCTTTGTATAGTGTATATAATGACTCACCCCAAATCTCTTTTCCTATCATTTTTTTTAGTATTATTTTAATGTTGTTTTTTATTAACATTGTACGGAGTCTTCGTGACGTATTATTTATACTTACCGGGTAGTTCAACTAAAATAAGTATCTTGTAAGTTTTTTTTTGATCTCTTCCTTTTGTGTACGTAATTCAAATCATGAGCGCGTACATTTCGTATTTTAATCGTTTATTAGACTTATAAGATAAGAAAAATGCGTGTATATCTGTGCAATGAGAATCATAGAACAAAATTACGTATTTGCGCCGAAGATGCTTCAAATCGCTGGTACGACAGCTGAAAAGAAAATGTTACCTTGTTACACACCATTATGTAATTATTTTTGTTATCATGGAAACTATCTTATTAAATAGCTACGTTTCATTTTAATTTTGCAGTCGAATTATTTTATGAATAATGGGAATTTACCTGGTGGCATGTTCACAACCGCTGATAGAATAATTTTTTCGTTGTTGGCTACTGCCAAATTTACAGCACTGTTCACGTTTAAGCTGCAGTTGATAAACGTTTCAACTCTATAAATGTAGTTCGGAGTTACGAATGGTATCTGAAATTTGTAAATTATTTGATTATTTCTTTTTTCCGCCAAGATCCGGAACAATGTGAAAAATTTCATTTACTGGATCATAAACTTACATTTATATAAGGTTTTTCAACCGTGTAAATGTCAGCGTCGTATAGAAATATCACCGAAATATCTTTTAAAGTCGTTTCCATGGACAGACTTTGCAATTGTATGAGAATTTTCAACCGTGGACCTAAACCCAATACCTAGAAAATTTTCAAAAAAATTAAAATATTCAATTTGATAGGTTGAGAATTAGGTATCTTCACTTTTAAAAAACATACTTGAGCTGTCAATTTCAAAGAATGGTCTCCAGACAGAGTAGAGTTTTGTAAAGCATTCAAGTAGGATTCATTTGTTAAAACTTTCATCCCTTGCCATGTTTTTTGAAACCAGGAATAAATTTCTGTTTAAAAAAAAAAAAAACTATTCGATAGAAATTTTAAGTTATCGTATAATAATCTCAGACCTCTCACCCTTTGATTGTTCTCTTTCTCGTAAAGTTTGCTCAACAAAAATACGAGTTTTCTTTGGTACCATTAATTTGATATTATGATGCATTGAACTTCCCAGCATAGCACATTTGTCACTGTTTCCAAAATGTGCAGTTCGTTTCAGTAATTTAATGGACAGTCCTCCTCCTATTGAAATTGAATTTCAATCAATGAATGAAATTATCGAATAATTGCGATCATTTTTTATACCTATCGTATTGAAAATGAAGGCTTGTTCTCCGAATCCATAAGGACCATAGATAGCAGCTTGTATGGGGTCTTCGACGTGCAATGTGTAGAGTAGCTCTGTGCCTTTGTAAATGTACACTACACCTTCTAATCTTTCTTTTTTCATTGCGTTGCAAGAAATGATGTAGGTTGATTCGGATAGATGAGGTGGCATCACCGATACAGCTGTTGGAATACCTTCAAGTAAAACCGACCATTCTTTGCTCCCCTGTGATATATAGAAGTTACCTATTAATTATCTCGAACCAATCTATATATAGTAATTGTGAATTAGATTTTTTGAAGTTCATACTTTTAGAGTGTAGCTTTGAAAAGTTCCATCCATATTGATTGTTACGAATCTGTTGTAATCTAGGACCAAATCAACGGGCAACGCAGATAAATTCGTTAAACATTTTATTTCCTCTATTCCTCGTTTTAATCTGTATACCTGACCATATCTTAGGCAAAGGATCATAAAATAGTCGACAGCGTAGATCCCTTGGACAGCTAGATGAGATGTGACTCCAGGAATCTACATATAAATCAAATCGTCTGTTAGATATGAGAAAACGGTGAATATTTTCATACTGACTTTTCGTTGCTCCACGACAGAATATGTCTCAGGATCGAGGACAAACAAATGAGATGATTCAGTAGTTACTATCAAACATTCCACTGGTTTGTCACCTTCTATTAATTTTGGAATTTTTGTCATATTCGTAATCGTAATCTGAAATTTAATTGAGAGGAAAAATTCAAAATCAAAAGCTGCTTATCAATTAAAATGACCAGCAAATCGAATAAATTCAAAACAAAGCATCAGCCAATCACAGACGCCGATTAAATAAGTCAATGACTTTTACAATTATAACGACCAATCAAATTTGAGAGTAAATTGAGTATGAAAAATTCGTAAATAAATCGTTGAAATTTTTCGGAAATGGATGTGTTGTACGTACTACTTGTATTTCTCTTAACATATTATTCGCCGAGATAGAATGAAATTTCTTGTAATTCGTGAATTTACGATCTCAATTATTAACAAATCGTTCGATTTTATCGCGTAGTTAAGCATAGTCACCTGTTTTTTGATTTGAATGTGGCCGGGCATCTTGAGAAAATTTTCTCTATCTTCCGGATTCATGGCTAATAACTTCTGCGACGGTGTACTGAGGTTTGAAAATCCATGTTCCATGCTCAACTCTTGCAATAGCTGTACCAACTGCATAGTGTCTGCTTTTTGTCTCCATATGTCAGTTTCAATACCGGTAAATTCCGTGTCTTCATTTTCAATCAGTGGTAAAGTAAATTTAAAGTACGGGCGAACGTTTCTATATACTAAAACTTGAGATCCGCATGCCACAGCGACGGCTAATACAAAATAATCGTAAAATAACGCATCTAATTAATAATTTCGCGATTGTGTGACATCTAGTTGTGTATAATTCAATTGTGGACTTGTAGAAGATTCGTACTTGAAACTGAAGCAATGGTGAGTAAATTCAAAAAATTTTCAATTTGATTTAGTTTAAAATACCTGGTATCCTTGGTTCGACCGAATCTGTATAAAATGTCACCGCAGCACATGGGATTTCTGGCAAAGTAGTCTCCGCATAAAGAGATGACCCTTTGAAGATCTACAATCAGAAACTACCTCATGAAGTTTCTGTTCTCAGATATAAATTAATTGCAAAACAACTACTAGTGATGTGCTAAATGTGCTGCTCATGTAAACGGATATTTTATACAGATGAGGAAAACACAAATAATCCAACGAAATGTGCACAAAAATTTATTCATATAAGCATGTTATTTAGTTATATAGAATTTAAATACACATTTGACACTTTTAAAATGATAGGATCCAGGGCGGAGGGGAGAGATTCCATTGGAATACGGGGTAGAAAAACCTAGATAGTTTTCACTACAATGTCACATCTAATCTGAACTTACTTTGAAGATTACAGAATAAAATTATTACGTAATCGAGAGAACGGTAGATAGAAAAAAATCAAAATTTTAAATCAGAAAAGTAATGAATTTTCTCGTCAACGTCGAAGAAGCGACTATTTCCATTAACATACGAGAATATCTGAATAAATTTAATTAATAATGATATTTACACTGACACGTCGCACTTCGTAACGCGAAAAGACCATATTAAAATAGATAATAAATCGTGATATCAATACGAAAGAAATTACGGAAGATAATCTAACGGGGATAATTTACGCTTCGGATTCGGTAGGCATAGCAGCATCGGCACCTTCTTCTCCTAATATAGGAACAATGGCATTTTCTTTCGGCATTAACGAATATTTCATAACAAAGGTGGTAAATCTTCTACACAGATATGTTTTATCTTCAAATTCATCGAATATAGTTCTATGGTGATAATAAGCATGTGAAAATATTCTATACACTCGTCGACAAACCGAGCCCAATTTGGTGACCGACGATTCCTTGATACTAATACGACTAGGAAAATATTTATTGCTATTCAACAAACAAGCGGCGCCGTCCAACGTGTGACGCGTATAATCAATGGCCGGACATTCTTTAGGCGCTTTATGAGCGGCACAGAGAAATATCCACTGTTCGGAGGCGGTCATTTGAACGCACGTTTCCGGGCTACATTCGTCTTGCAATCGTACAGCTAGACCGTGTAGTTCGAGACAAAACTGCCTCAGGTGTTCGTATTTCCATACTCCTTCGTCTTGAGATTCCGGAGGCATTAATATGGTATCGATATCGGCCGGGTTGTTGCGTATTAATTGCTGTATATACTGTTGCACAGCTAAAGTACTATCCATTTCTTCGAATTGTTCTTCGGGCCAATTGTAAAAATCTTTGGATTTCGTACCGGGTCTATTTCGTCTCATTATAGATTTTATATCGGCCATTTCACGCTAATTTCTGCGAATAATAATATGCGTTGTATACAATTACGTGAACTGAGGAATGGACTGGGAAAAGTAGTCGAAGCGTGTGACACACGGTGCACGTGAACAATTTAGTGCATTCTTACTTTGAGTTGTGGTTGGGATGATTTATAGTCTATACAGATTAGTTTGAATTCGGTGTTTGATTCCAAATCAGCTAAAGCTAAGCAATTGTTGTACGTATCGATCCCCTGGTTTGGTTCCCAATGTGCGTCGATCCAAGGATGGTTAAATTGCATATTATTCTATTTCTGTTCCGACAAATTCAAAGTAATCGTAGTGAGAAAAATTGATAATATTGAGTCAGATTGTATCGTAGAAAAAGTACTTACAGTTTGCAATTTCCTGTCCCAGACAAACATTACATACTTTAGCGAGTGCAGAGTGATCTGTGCACTTTACTTTGAATATTTAAAAGTATACCGCAACGCAATTAATTAATTATTTATTTATTAGGAAATTATTATTTGATGCAAAAGCAAAATCACTAATCTTTTTTTTACACCTAAGCTGAAGTTCAAGGTAAATTTTTCCAGGTCTTGTGTTTGTTGTTGTTTACGTTTAGTTTCATTATTCAACGCTAAGAGCGCTATTTACTTACCATACTTTTTGGTTTTTACATTCTAATTTCGTCGTTTTTCGTTAGAAACGCTAAATACCGTTTCAACGAACCAGGTTGTGTAGTATAACGAAAACTAAAAATGTTGTAATTTTATGGCAACATTGAATTATAATCACATCAAATTCAAAATCAAAACATGAGAAACCGCAAAAGAGCTCAAAGTTTTTGAATTTATGGCATTATTTTCATTAGAAGTTACTGAGTAAAGTGATATATTAATTATTATTTCGTTCATCGATTCACGATCTAACATGCTACAGGTTATTCCAAGTTGAAATCGAAATAATTCACAATGGGTAAGTGTTTTCATCAACAAATCATACCACACCGCATAATTATTCATCTGTTCATTCTCGTGCTTAATTTAGAAACAATCAATCGGGAATCTAATCGTATTAAAGAAGTTGGCAAGAAGAGAGTTCTCGACGATGCTACTCGAAATCGTAGACTGAGAAAAGCTCTAGAAGCTTTGGAAGTAGACAACTACCATGACGATCCTCATGCAGATTTGGGTATGATATTTTTCAGTAATCTAAATCCAATGCTAATATTTTCTCACCCCTCTTCGTATTATTTATTTCAGTTATGAGTAAAAAAGTTCCTAAATTTAGCGACTCATTTGAAACACGTAGTGGCCGAAAGAAAAAAGGCAAAGGACCTGATTACTACAAACAAAAGTACAAAATTTCCTTCATCGTTCATCTTTTCACTTGAGTTTTCTTGCTAATATTTTTCATATTCTAGATATCGTAAAACATTCCCCCAATTGTTGGAAGAAGAACGACACATGCATCCGGAACCTCCAAACTATGATTCGGCCGTAGCACCTCCGTCTAAATTTCCCCCTCGTCATTTCTGCGCAGTTTGCGGATTTTTCAGCTGTTATACATGTGTCTGCTGCGGCGCTAGATATTGCAGCGTTAAATGTTTAGGTGTACATATGGATACCAGATGTCAAAAATGGACAGCGTAATGAGATGTTGTGATACTTAATTTATATTTTCATATTGTACATAATTTTGTATAGTAAAATTGGTTTCGTTACAATAACAGGTATCTATTTATATTTACAAAATCCTACAAATATGGTGATTGCGCTCCATAGTGCGACACTTATCCAAGAAAATATGACACTGCTGAGTAAAATATTTCCAGTATTTATCCTGGTGGTACGTCGAGGGTAATAATACTGCGTCGTGTACGGATATCGAAGTATGGGATCAGGTTGCAGAAAATCCATGAAATCGTACATCGTCGAGCAAGAAAATCGATCCATCACTAAATCCGATAAATCTCCGCTGGCCTGTAAAAAAAATCAATCTTTATTATAGAATCCTGACATCAGAAGAACTCCACACCGTAGTTTCCTACTTTGAGCACTTTATTGACTATAGTTTTGTACTGATTGCACGTCTGCCAGTAACCTTCGGACAACGTGATGGCTTCGATGAACATCAACAACGTTATAATTCCAGCTATGATTTTAAGCAATAGCGGAAATCTTTGTTTATTTCTACACGCGAATCTGTAACATATTCACAGGCGTAGTAGCGACCTTGAATTTACGCGTGTATTGTTTATACATGCGAATGTCAACGGTGACGCGCGTACCTATTCTGTCCAATCGCTTCCTCCGACTGAGCCGTCCTATGGAGCGTATTTGGCTGCGAATTACGTATTTTAATGAGATAGAAAGCAGCTACGGCGAAACTGACGATGGTCAGGACCAACGAAGTATAGGTAACTGTTCTGCATCCTAGAGGAGTCCCTCCGACAAAAGTGCTACCTCTGATTTCACCGTATAATATACATTCACAGTTACCACTTCCTGTACAGGTGTTAAGGGTGTTACTCCAATAAGTCCAGGTGATGGCTACAGCCACACATGTTATCAGATTCAAGATACCGCTGATACCGCTCAATATAAGCACGTGCTTTTGACTGAACATCGTTCTAATTCGGTGGCTGAATCACATAGCTGATAATTCTGCGAAATAACACGGAAATTTTTTAAAATGGCGCCAAAATCCGTACTCAAGAGTCAAGATAACGTAACTTGGATCATGGAGGAAAAAATTCAGCTCGACTGATACCTATGTAAACATAAATAATCCCTACCTGCGAATTCACTCTCGATATCCCTTCTTAATTGATAAAGCTAGCTATAAAATCAACACGAAGGTGATTCATACGAGCGAGCGCGCGTAAAGAATAACTACGCCTAAGATTACTCACGATTCAACTGCTGCGCCTACTTTCGAGTCTATCTTCAAAGAAATAACCGGTTATTTCTCTCCGATATTCTATTCAACCGCGAGAAATATTTACTACGAAACGTTACCATCGAATACTCCGCACTCGAATTTTCAAAACTTTACCTAACGAACGCGACCGCAAACTTGAGACTATAAAATTGAACGAGGAAACACTTGCGAAGCGATTCGTATTTTGTAATTTACGATACGCATCGAAGAGGCGTATAATTTCATTGTTTACCTATCTTGGAGTACTCACGGGCGGAGTAATTAACATAGCACATGGCAGGTTCATGAATTCAACTGTAACAACCTTCGCGCCGCACGTTCGTTTATCGTTTCAGTAAAAATATGTCGACTCGTTCGCGCCAAAAATTAACGATTTTGACGCAGCAGCCGAAGATAATGTTTTTTCTTTTAATTTTTGCAGTACGTAAATACGATTAAACAATACAGTGCTAATTGCTACATATTTTACGAATACCATGTATTCTACTTGACACGCCAACTTGCCCTGTGGTTTATTTTTCCGCCTTTTGAACGATTAATTTTGTATGAAATCAATGCCTCCTATTATAGGCCATTACCTCACGTGCATTACCAACAGAGAGGAGGTTTCGGTCGCGTGAAGAAAAACGAAAGTGTTGGGTGACGTTTTGATATACGAGATTTAGGTCGTTGACTCGACTTCGACTTGTTTTTGTTTTTGTAGGTTGCTATACGAGGAGTCGAAATTACGAGAGTACGAGTTGAGCATACCTACGTTTCGGCTCGATCTCTCCCAGTCCAAGAATTAATAGTTTTTCTGCACGAAGCATGTTCACGAATATTTTTTTTCCATTAAGTTACACGCTAAACGTGTTTTTTCAAACTCGGTTTAGTTTTAATAATGTTGGTATGTAAATCGACATTGTTGCTCTTCTCGTCTCTTCTTCCTGTCAGCTCGCATTATTTCAAAGTTTTTTTTTTGTTTACTCGATATGCGAATTGTTTTGCTGACTGCGAAGGATCTTGGGTACCTATCTACTCTAGAGAGCTTGCTGTATGCAGAGTAGTACCAACTGCGTCGTATGTGTATGTGCAAATACCCAAATAAACAACAATCTGGACTTGGCGTGACCTACATAATATAAACATCATGTTGCCACGGGTGATTCAAGGTATAAGCTCGACTATGTACCTGTGGAAATTTTTTATGCATGGTATGTGTAGATGTAGTATGTACGTATATGAAAACGAACCAACGAGTCGACTATATAATTGAAAATTGCTTTTAAAATGATTATTTATGGATGATAAAGGTAGCTAAGGTACACGCGAATGGGTTCGGCAACTGACTGCGAGAAATGGATGAAGAGAAGGGTGTGAAATATCGATGATTGGAAGTAAATTGACCGATTATTGTGGAATATGGTGTAATAGGGGTTTTTGTAGGGTTCAGGAAGGTTTTGACTGAAAGTGATGGTAATTTATATTATGTTGGCAGGTGGTGTGATTAGAGCTTTGGTGTGGTTTTTTGGAGTGAGGAAGGTGAGTTTTGAGGAAGTGAATGGAAAGGAGAGGGTTTTAAATTTTTTATGAGAATTTTGGTAGGTATCAGAATATGGATTGCTAGGATACGTTAATTGATGTAATATAATTTATACGATTGAAATGTCTAATTTAGATATTTTTTACGAATTCGTTGAATTTTTGAGCATGTTAATTTTTTAATTGGTGGTTTCCAGTTTTTTTTTATCTCGAGTTAACAAATGCAATCTCAAGTACGTTTTTTTTTTTTTTTGGAAAAAATAAAAATGAAAAGCTCTGGTGTAGACGATCAAAATTTTAATTTCATTCGATTTATCTTAGCAGAAGAAGAGGCGATGGGGTGCCTTGAATTTTTTCAGAGGGTAAGCAAAAGCAGGGCATGGGCACTTCCTGTCATCAGTGAAGAGTTACCTACCCAGTTGTGCGGTGATCGGGGGGGGGGGCGCTTGACCATCCTAAAGTTGTAAAAAGTTGGGAAAGTGGGAAAAGTTGCAAAGAATTAAGATTCTCTACTTTTCCCCAACTTGTACTACATTTTTCCAAGTTTGTATTTGGGAAAGTTGAGAAAATGCGAAAATTTCAAAATATTACAAAAAAATTTTCACCAGTAACTTTCCTCTTTTTATTTTCAAAATAGTATGAATCTTCTTTCTTGTTTAATTCAGACAATTGAATATTTTTAAATGAAATAAAATTGACCTATTCATTTATCAGGGGACTTCGTGACAATCTTGAATGGAATTTTCATAACTTTTTTGATTTTTTTGAAAGGAGAGGAGCTCTTCGAGGAACGTCGTTGTTATGGAAGTCAAAAGGTAGAATTTCTCGCTCGAACTCGAAAAATTTACAAACATTTTTAAAATGATGCATTTCCATTCCAGATAACTGAATATTTTGAAACGGAAAAAATCTGTCCTTTTTTAGCGAGAGACTTGGTGGCGATCTCGAATAGAATTTTAAAAAATTGTTCGATTTTTTTCAAGAGGGTGGCGGTCCCTGAAGAATTAAAGTTTTTTTAGAAGTCAAAAAAGTGGCTCAAAAAGCCCGAATTTTTGTTTTAAATTTTCAATACGCATTGGTCGAAATTTTTTTATTTTTTAATAAGTATGAAACAGTAAATTTTTCCCTTTTTTAAAAATAATATTATATAGTAGTAATGGGGTTGGTATAGGACACTTAACCCTATGAGGTGGTATAGGATATTTTTAAACCTATGGTGTGGTACTGTGGTATAGGACACTTTTTTTTTTTTGCAGTGATGTATTATAGGACATTAGCTAAGAGCCTTTGAATTATTTGAAATTTGTTGATTGATGTGTAGATTTGGGTAGTGTTATTTTTTAGTATTCGTGGTTAAAAATTTTAAGCAAAGATGGCGAGGCTGGATGAGTCGAAATATTTTTCCAAGTTCTGTTATAGGACACTTGCTAACAGCCTTTGAATTAGGTATTTGAAAATTGTTGATTGAGGTGTAGATTTGGGTATTTTATTTTTTGTTGTGTGGAAAAATATCGGTATCTTGAGAAAAAAGTTGAAGTTGTTATACATACCAGTTATGGAACAAACAATCATCATCACAACATGAAATTTGAACTAAAACCGTGACTCGCTTTTATCCTTCATTTCTCTAATTCTCTCACTTAAAAAACAAGCCACAGCTGTCATAAGATAAGGGCTAGAATATTATCATTCATTTCTCAGAATTATAATTCTCTCTTAAAAACAAGCCGCGGATGTCATAAGATAACAGCTAGAATATCATACTTATCAACATCCAACGACTGACCATTGTAGTTACCCACAAACAGTTTTTTTTTTTTTTTTTTTTAAAAAAAACCTAGGAAGAAATGTCAATTCAGATTTATCGGATGGAGTGGATAATATTTGAAAGTAAACGTGATTTTAAAAAAAATCCATAATGGAAATACAAATTTCAAATAATTTGAAGCTATAATACACCTCATCTCATCATACCCAAATCTACATTTCAATCAAAAATTTTCAAATAATTCAAAGGCTGTTAGCAAGTGTCCTATAACAGAACTTGAAAAATATTTTGACTCATCCAGCCTTGCTATCGCTGCTTAAAATTTTTAATCACGAATACTAAAAAAATAACATTACCCAAATCTACACATCAATCAACAAATTTAAAATAATTCAAAGGCTCTTACCAAATGTCCTATAACACATCACTCCAAAAAAAAAAAAAAGTCCCATAACACATCGCCCCTGATTAAAAATGTCTCCTATACCACATCGCATGTTTAAAAAGTGTCCTATACCACATCATAGGTTTAAAAGTGTCCTACACCACCCCCATTGCTACTAATATTGATTGAT
Organism: Pseudococcus jackbeardsleyi; assembly: GCA_038380155.1. Lineage (NCBI taxonomy): Eukaryota > Metazoa > Arthropoda > Insecta > Hemiptera > Pseudococcidae > Pseudococcus > Pseudococcus jackbeardsleyi. Next base: position 38,661,542 of record CM076241.1, read on the forward strand.
GATTTTTTTTCATTTTCATCTCCAAGATTTTTGATCAAGTTTCGCCCTTGAAGTTTTATTTTTTCAACTCAGTTTTTTTTTCAAAATTTTTTCAACGCAAATTGTTTTTTAAACTTTTTCTACTTAATTTTTTTCAAAAATTTTTAAAATTCAGATTCCTCAACTCAATTTTACTCTCCAATATTTTTGTCTTGCATTGAATAAAAAAATTCATTTTCATACACTACGAATTTTCTTGGTAAAAGATTTTTAAAAATTCAAATTTTGTAAATTTTTTAAAAAAATTGTAAATTAATACGTCAAAACCAATCTTTACTGAATTTGAAAAAATTTGAAAAAACGGGAAAATTTGTAAAATGAAGCTGAAAAATCTTATGAAAATTAGTTGTAAATTTTAATAGTTGGGAGTTTTTCAGAAAATCAAGTTTGTAAGATTTAGAATGCATCCCCTCCCCTCCTTTGATTCTGGATACTGATACTTCTCGTAACAGAAAACCAGTCCCTTGACAATGAAATTTTACTTTTTCATTAGTTTGTACCAATTTTATTTTTAATTTCACGTCTCGTTCTTATTTCTCGAATTTTTGAATTCTACAATTCAATCCCACATCCAAAAAATGTTCTCTGTTTGATTTGAGACATTATGTAGATTTTATAATGTATACACAGAAATATCATTTGTGAAATTGAAGAAAGTTTTTCAGCATTGTTATCATATTAACGAAAGATTATGATGTAACACGATTTATGAATTGAAGAAGCATTGAAATAACGTCTCTTGGGAGTTGGATTTTATAATGCTGTTGATTTATTACTATAGGCATAATTTTCAATTGGAAGGTGTAATTATGTAACACGAGAATTATAGGTCAATTGAAGAATGTGATGATGGTTTTTTTTTTTGGAATGATTTTCTGTTACGCTTATCAAGTATAATTAATAATTGCGTTCGTAGAATATAAAAGAAGGCAGTACCGACTGCTGAGCATACAAAATGAATGTCAATAGCGAATTTGCAAGTCGTATTAAGTAAGTTGTTTTGACAAAAAAAAATGATGAAGTATGGATAATTTTTATTTCAATTACCTATTCGATTTTTAATTACGTGTGAACCTTCAAACGTCATTTTTTTAAATTAATTTTTCAAAAAACACCACCCCTCCCCCTCCATGTTTATATCTTCCTCATAATTTATCAGATCGATGCGTAAAATTTATATTTATGACAAAATGATATAAATTTTATACCAATGTACAATGGAAGGTTCACCACCTCAAAGTAAAATTCTGAACCTAAACAGAAAAAATGAGAGTAAGTATTCCATAAAAAAATCCTTATTCAAAATTTCAATTTCTCGAATTTTGGTGAATTTTTGAAATTCCAAATTATGTACCTATACCTCAAAGCCCTGCAAATATATTGACATTTCATCTAGGTACTTAACGAAAAAAGCTGAAATTTGGTCTGTATTCCCTTTTCGATCTGTCAAATCGATTGGAAGTGGTTTCAAGACTTTTTGCAGTCACCAAAAAAATTTGAAATTTTTCAGCACTGGAGAAAAACGAAAAGCCCCGAAATTTCAGAGTTCAAATTCACATTTTGAAGTGTGAAATTTTTTTGAAGAAAAATTTAATAGTATGCCAAATACTCGCTAATTGAAGTGAAAAATTGAATTTTGGTAGATATAGAAGATACCTTATTTTCGATCTCCCTGATTGGTTGAAAGTGGTTTCAACTGGTTTCTGAGTCTAAGAAATTGCTGATTTTTATGGATTTTTCTCTATAGTACATACCATTTTTATGGGCCTTTCTCCAGTGCTGAGAAATTCCAAAATTTTCTGATGGCTCCAAAACGTCTTGAAACCAGTTCCAATCAATTTGGCAGATCAAAAATAGGGTACATATACCAAATTTCAGCTTTTTTCGTTGATTAGATTGAATTTTCATACTTTGCAGGGCTATAAAATAATTTCGAATTTTCAAAAATTCGCCAAAATTCGAAAAATGATCTTCAACTTCTGGAATTTTGAATACGGGACTATTTCAAGATATACTTCTGATTTATTTGTTGTTTGGGTTCAAAATTTTACTTTTGAGCAGGAATACCTCTTTTGCTAGGAGAGGTAAGAGAGGAGGACTGATTTTTGAAAAAATCAAATCTCATCAAATCTACCCAATTTTATGTCTTTCTTTTCAATTTCTACTCGACTGCCCATAATAAATCTCGATCGATTTCTCTTCACCCCTCCCCCTCCATAAACAATAATATTTCGTTTCACAGTCTATTGATGATTAACCTGCTGTTGAATTTTAAAAACACGTGCATGTGTTTTATAATGTTCATCGAGGTACTAAAACACAAACTTTTTTTTTCAACCATAAAAATTCAATGCTTACATGTAACTACGCCTCAAACATAATTTTTTTCAACAAATGATATGTCAACAAATTATAATCATATCGACACGACGATATTTACCTACACTACCCATGATGATGAGATAGCTAAACTCGCGACTGGTACTAAAAAACAAACTGCTACGAAAAGAGCTCTTTTGTAATTAACGAGTGTTAAAAATGACTCGAGTTGGCTTCGTTCATGTCGAGCAATTGTGTATAGACCTTCGAATTTTGAATGTCTACAATTCACTAGGATTTTTCTTATTTTCAAACTGTTCCATGAACGATTACTTTGGCCTCAGTAATTAATCATGGCACAGGTACCTACCAATAGACGTTTGGTATTTTCCAAATCGAGCGTACAATTAAATCAACGTTGAATGCAAATACAACTACTTATATTTTAAAATTTATACCTACCCATTGGTTGGAAATATGTACCTAGCTCAAAACACGTTCATGAAAAACGAAAGAGAGAAAAAAATCGTCACCTGGATACAACAAATGTACTACTCGCGGTAGCGCGTCGAAACCGATCGACGAATGCAACGGAAATATGAATTTTAGTTATGTTTGGCTTTTTCAGAATTACACCGGCGGAATATAATAGCTCGTTAGGAGCTTTTGTCAAAATAAAATATTAACAAAGAGAAAGTAGGAAGAGTAAAACATTAACATATCGATTTTCATGCTAAATAAGTTAGAAGGGGGTTTATTTGTGGTTCAGTATGCTACTAAGGTGTTCTAACTTTTAACACACGTAAACATAAAATATTCATAAGTTCTAAAGTGAAAACACTTTACTGGTAAAATTACGCTTCGTACGTATCACAAGTCTAATTTGATTCGTGGATTAACTTAAATCGTATGAGATACTCTTAAAATAGGTAACAATGGTAGTTAGATGGGGGAGAGGAAGTCGAATTGGACCTTAATGATTAGGATGAACAGAAGAGAGATCATAAAAATCCTAAATATTAATTTTTAGCTTCCAATATTACTTTTTGATTTTTTTTTTAAATAACTAAATGGACACAATAATTTAAAAAAAAAATAAATCAAGTATGATTCAACATAGCAAGCTGAAAAATAGAAATTTTTAGGTTATTTGTGCATTGTGCCTTCTCAAAAATAGTTTATAAAATACTTCCAAATATTTTCAGTCTTTATTATAAATTGGAAAATGTTTCAATCAAAAAAAGAAAATTTCAAAAAAATGCCTATAATTAAAAAATTCTAAAGAGCAAGAGACAATTTTTTTTAAATACTCCAAAATCCAATTCGACTTATTTTCTTACCTATTATTTAAAAAAAAAAAAAGCTCGAAGATCATAAATGCAAAAATAAAACTGATTCAGTCTACTCTATCACAACAGTGTAAGTACAAAAAACAACCCCTAGAGTGATTACACGTACAACATTTCAGCAGATTTTGCGGTGTATTCGATTAATTTACCATTACCACCGAACGATTTAGCACAATTGTTAGAGACAACGACTCCACCTCCAGCTTTAGATCTATGATCCAATTCCATAAAGAAAGATCTTGATTTAGATTTCTTGGACACGTCGCTAGATTTCCTCTCCCCGAAATTGAAATTTTCGCTACGTTTCGAATCCAACGACGACGAAGGTGACAAAGCTGACAATTGCTGGAGTTTTTCGTCCATAATTCGAAATTGCCATTTCCACGAAACGTTGTAGAGGAAAGGACGATGATCGAAGCGGTTATCGTCGGGGCTGTAGAACTCGGCGTGGTAGCTCGGTGTCAAGACTGTCATTTTGTGACGATTTATGGCGTAACAGCGGAAGAAATGCTTCACTTTTTCGGCTACTTCTTGAGGGGTATGAGAAGGAGCCCATAAAGGTACGAGCTTTGTGAACATTGAGTATGGGCCGCAATTCTGCTGCTTGCGGAGACGACCGAAGATATTGAGTTCGTCATAAGTCATTCCTAGAACAGAAAAAAATCATTAGTAGAATTTTCAATTGTGTTTATATAAATTCAAATTCAAAATTATTAGAAAATTCTAAAAGAAAGATTTTCCTTTTTCCATCGAGCTTGGGGTAAAAAAAATAATTTCATTTTTCCAGTTCTTCGTCCCTTTCTTTTCATGTATAAAAAATAAGAAATCGATTTTACTTCCTCATATAAAATTCAAGAGAGTGACAACTGACAGGTTTGACTGAAAGTTCCATATTTATTGAAATATTCCAGTTTTTACGAAATTGGGCGGAAAAGAGAGATAATGAGCATAGGGTTCTATATAATTTCTAATTTAGGTCATGATAAGTTACAACAGTTCTCTTTTTTCCTCATATTTTCTATAAATACAATTTTCGACCCTTCATACATGAAATATGTATTTCTGATCAATAAAAGGAAAAGAAAAACAAAATCGAAAATAAGAAATAATTTTTACCCATATCTTGCTCATCAGTTTGAACCAGACGACCTTCTTGCAAAGGTTCCAATTCAGCAGTCGGCACAGCATCCAAAATATCCTCCAAAGCATCCAAATTAAAACGTTCTTTAGCATAGGCCAGGAATAGTTTCAAATCAGTCTTGGAAATACTCCCAATAGGATTAATATCTGCGCTAGAACAATCATATTTGGTAAAATAGCCTCTCAACGCCTCGTCTACGTTTCCAGAGCCAAGAACCAGGAGTCCTCCGGGTCTACCTCGAACCCACAACATTAATTGTGCGAATAAGTACGACAGAACCATTCGAAGTCTAGCTTGGATGTTCTGCAGAGCTAAAGATTCCCTGGCAGATCCTCCATGGACAGCGAATCGTGGCACTTTGCCTGTAAAACACAAGTAGAAGTAATTTCCACCAAATCACAATTTGAGAAAAAAAAGAAAATAATCAATACCTGTGATTGTAGTGAATATGGCCATAATAGCGGTCACCGCTGTATCAATAGTAATACCCATATGGTAACTGCCGATCTGTCCGGCCAGTCTTTCAGCTCTTTTACGAGTCTCCTTGGAAGAATTCTCCGTTCCCATGTAACAAGTGATGAATAATCTGCCACACAACTCGCGAGGATCTTCAGGAGTATACTCCGAATCGCATACAACTCTTCGTATTGTCGATTTTACATTTTCATCGTTCTCTCGGCAAGATTGTACGATCAGGTTGGACAACGAGTAAACAATACAGGCCGTACTGGAAGAATCAACTCCACCACTGAGAGGTAAAAAGAAACCACCTTGACCGGATCTTCTCAAATAGTCCCACAGCCAACAAGCAGGACCTAAGGCTATTTCTTCCTCGGGTGTATGATAATTCCATTTTATAGGCTTGGTCTGTGGCAGGATGAAAGTAGAATTGGAAGATAGAGCGAAATCGTTGACGAAAATACGAGCATAGTTCATATTATTATTCGATAATGTGCATCTGGTACGAATAACGTTATTACGGTAGCTTCGAATTTCTTCCAAATCAACAGTGGCACAGACAACTTCGACATCTTTCAAAGAAAATTGAGCGCTGCGGTTGAGAAATTCGCCATTCAAAGCGATACACGAGTTCCCTTGGAAATATGTACGAGCTCCATCGCCTCCTCTCAAGTTACTGTACAGATAACATCCTCCTGATTTCACAGTGGCTGATTTTATCAACTCGACGGTTACGTTAGCTTTACGTAATTCCGTATACGATCCTGAACTATTGACGATGATTTCTACTCCATCGATACCCAATGAAATATGAGTACTCTGGGGAGCCCACAGCTCTTCGCAGATTTCAAACCCAATGCATGTATCTTTGGTGGCAATAACAGCATCGCCGAATGGCACAGTTGATTGTCCGGTACATTCTTGAATCATACGAGGTAAATAATGGTCCTCGACTTCGCCCACTCTTCTCCACGGACAGAACCAGCGTGATTCACGATAGTTACCGCCATCACACATCAACAATTTAGGACGTATCAAGAGGATTTTATGGTTTAGAAACACAATCCTACAATTGTAAATTAGGTTTTTATGCATTACTGGCATACCAACGTCGATCATGATACCTTCACAGCTGGCGTCAGTCAATAGTTCGAGGAGGACTTCCCATGAATGTAGTAACGTGTCACTTTCGAAGAAATGGTCTTCGCAGCTGTAGCCACATATTTCGAGTTCTGGCCCGCTTCTATACGTTGCACCGGATTTCTTAGCTTCCTCTATGCTTTGTAATATTCTGCGATGATTTCCGTCGAAATCTAGCGCCCATTGATTCAACGTACAAGCTGCTAAGATCGCTTTACGCCCCATCGCTGTTTTGGATCACTTTCAGATTGTTCTGAAACAGAAATTACCTCCGGGTTACAATTCACATAACGGAATTACAGCTGATCTATTAATATTCTCGGACTCGTACCGAAGAGTTTTTTTAAATTATTGGTAAGACATGAAACACGACAAGAGAAAACACATGCGATAAAAAAATGTTTATTAAATTTGAATAGATACTTTTTAGAATACAGCTCGCGTTACGATACAGAATAAAACTTATTCGGCTGGATATTGAATAGTGATTATTTTGAAATCTTTATCAGGAGCAACCATTATTTCGTGTTTCTTCGATTTGACTCGTAGGAAAGTAAGATCGTTCGTCGGATCCAAATCTCTAACCACACTTCGTGCTTTATCAGCTAAATGACTAACTAATCCAGCGTACTGTACTGTTGTCGTGTTATCCATTGTAGTTTTAATCGGAATGCCTTCGCTGGTCACCACAATCGTCCCGGCTACTCCTTTGTACGATTGGATTCTTTTCATAATTTCATCTACCTCGTTCGACATGATTAAACGATTAGTTTATAATTACCTCGGATTAATTAAACTATCACAATAACATTTCAACGATGAATACTGGATTTTGATTGAAAATCGACTGAATATTTCTTGTTGACTGGTTACTTGGTTACAGAGTAATTAAAATTATGACTGATGAGTAAAATCGTCGGAATTCGATTTATGTTTTTTTTTGCAAAACAAAAAAAGATAAAAAAATTCATTTCATAGAATGTAATTTAATAGATAGGTTTGTTTACATTTTTCTCAAAATTTCAGGTAGGTACCTATTAATTTCCATCGATCAGATTATCTGATTGGTTGAAGACATGAAAAACGTGATATAATTGGTTCAAATGATTACCTTCTTAAAATGTAGCAAATAAGTAGGTATAAAAAGTTTTTGTTGTTTGTTGTCTTTTCTGTTGTTTTTGTTGTAATTAGGTCGATGATGTTTGATGTGAAAAAAGTTCATTGATCAAAAAATTTCTGTCAATTTTTTTGATGATTCACCCAATTTTGATGTTGAAACCATGCTTTAATTAATCTGATCCAAACACAGTTATTAGTTTCAAGAATTAGTCTAATACTGAATTTGTCTGTCGTCTCAGTAACCATATAAACTTCACCGGAAACTTCAAATTGAAGCACCCAACAAGTTTATGAGCTTTCACATATTGACAACGATAACTGATAACAAACTGCATAAACGTTGATTATGCATCAAATTGTGGTTCAAAATTGGAATTTTTTTATTAATTTATTGTAGTCTGGTACTATCGTATTGTTATCCCTATTCTATTTACCTCAAATCGAGCTAAATTAACTCTTGCACAACGCAGATGGTTCATTAAAGTGTGTTATTTTATCTGAAATTTTTCGCGAACATGTCCGATAATTCATCTGAGCATTCAGTCATTAAAGAAAACTGCACCGATATCAACGCTAAATTCTCAAGATTAGCGTCCGAGTACTCAAAAGTAATTCAATACTGTCTAATAATGCATGGATTATTGTTTCGCTTCCATATTTTATCATCGTCACATATGTGCATCATATTTCATCCAAACGGTAAATTTTCATTGTTTGTTGAAGATTCGAGCCCAAAATGCAGTTCTAAAGAAGGCCATTATAGAAGAACAATCTAAAAATGTGGAACTCAACGAAAAACTCAAAGGTAAAGATCAGATTATCAGGAAATCGGACCAAGAAATGGAATCGTTGAATTTTAGAAATTCACAATTAACTCGTAGAATTACTGTTCTTCAAGAAGAGATCGAATCTATTCTGGTAATAAATATTTAATAGTGTTCGTTGATCGAGATTCGATTATCGGAATTATTTAGCTTATTTATTCTTTGATTGCAGAAAAGTGGCAAGAAGAAATCTAAAAATGCGTCCGATACTCCAAATGGTGTTTTCTATGATACTGTTATAGACGAAGAATTGAAAAAAACTATGATTGAGAATGCTAAACTTCTTTCTCAAGTAAAAAGACACCTGCTTTTTAATATCTCTAACACAACAAGTGTTTGTAACACGTTTTCAATACTTTTACAGTTGAATGATAAAGATGAAAAACATCAAGAAGAAGTATCGAATTATAAAACAGAAATATACGCTTTAAATCACGAATTAGAACAAAGTAATTTGAAATTCAAACAATTACTTTCGGATCATCAGGTATTTTGGTACATACATTTACGGGTTGAGTTTTTGTATCTTGTTTTAATTCTGATTAAATTTTTTTGCAGACAACTGTTGAACAGTTGAAAAAGGAGCAACAAGAATACAAACGAGATTACGTAAATAAAATGAATAAATTGAAAGAAACAGAAATAGAATTATCTACTTTGAAAAATGCTCATAAATCGTACGTGAGTGAAGTTGCTCCAAAATTAGAAGCTGTCTCGGAAATGATATCTAAAAGAATTCCTTTCTTAGATGAAGGTATATAATTTTACCTTCATCGTATTCACTGTTTTTATGCATAAATAATTCCCTAATTTGTCCATTTCATTCTTACAGAGCACGCAGCCTTAAATAAATTAAATGTGCGGTGTTCGACGAATTTCCACGAAGAAAATGTACAGATTGAATCTTTACAGAATTACTTCGCGGCATTATTGTTAACTTTTTATAATATCATTCATAACGTTACCTTGGAATTAAAACAACTGGTAATACAGAGAGAAAATGTTGCTACAATGAGTTATTTTTAAAATCTCATTACGCAGATTGTATATTTATTCGAATTTTATTTATTTATTTCGTTGTTTATTTTAGGGTTTTGAAGAATTGAAAATTTATATAAAGACACTTCTCAAAGAAGATGATGGTGTGCTGTTGAATGAAAAATTAAACGCATGTTACCAATTATTAAAAAATATCGGGTAAATATAAATACAAATGGAAGAGTGTTATAAATGGATCATTCATTCAAACTCTTTATTTCAGGTTGGATTGTAATATCCCCGAAAGTATGGAATACTCGGTTCACCAATTTATGAAAAGCTTTTTAGATTTATCGTCGTCGATTTACTCATCGTACATGAATAAAAACAAAACCAAATCAGCTGGGTTGGTTGATTACTCGAATGACGTTTCTATTAAAAATTGTTTGCAAACTTTTCAAAAAAAGAAAACCGGTCAGTATTATTTTTTCCTGTGTTCATTACAATTGCATCAAATAAAATAAATAATAATATTTCAATATATTTCAGAACTTATTGAAAAAATCATGAATATGCCAAATTCTCAACAAACCTTGATTAAAGAAGAATTTGAAAATTTGGACGTAGCCATTAATAATGTAATTTTCTTTCACAGTAGAATTCCAAACCCCTTTTGCAAGTTTTCAAAATTATATTTTTTTATTGCAGTTGATTGTAGAAATTGATGGTGTGGAACAGAAACGTGTTCAGCTGAGTAATCAAAAACTTGCCGATACTTACCAATTTAAAAAACGTGCAACGGATTATTTGAGATCGCTAAAAAAAGTAATCAAGATCGAAATCAAATATGTAGTTTCTTGTCTTTTAATTTATAATCATCTTGCATTTGAAATTCAGGACAAAATCGAGAGGATTCCTTATCATGAGGGTATCGATAACAAGCAAAAATTACAAGAATATATTATGCTTAATAATGCATTAGCAGACGAAATTCATACCTTGGAGAAAACAATCATCGATTTAGAAAAGGAGAAGGTCGATTTACAGAGCCAATTTAGTATTAACCTCATTAAACGATTTAACGAAGTAAGTGAATATTTTCCGTTCTTTTTTGAGGAGGTGGAATAGTTGGAATATTTTAGGCATACCAACCTCGATGAAATTTTTTATACTTATAATTCTGTATTGTTATAATTGAAAATGGCTGTGATTCTTCATTCAATCTTTTTGTATTACGAAGATCTTTCAATTTTGAAAATAAATGAAGAATTTGTTCGTCTCTGCAAGTTTTTTTCCAACTGTTTTTCAATCAAAGTTGAAACATTTTTCTAAATATTCTTTTGTTTATTTATTTTCATTTTTTTCTAGGATAGTAAAGTATCAACGAATGTAGATCTCAGCTCATCAGAAATCATATCTGAAGAAGTAAATATTATTTTTTCGACATGATGTCAAAGTATATCCATTTATTATTTTTTAATCGCCTGTTTATTTCAGATCGGTGAAATAAAACTTCCATACAACATTCCCGAAGAAATTCTTGCCAGAGAAGAAGAAATTAAACACCATTTAAATGAAAAAATCAACGATTTAATTGTAATGAAGCAAGAAGCAACTAGTAAAGCTCGAATGTTCATGTTTGAGGTAATTATATCAAATGAGTAGAGTTAAAAATATTGAATTTAGTCAAAACCTAATTTCTTTCAGTGTCGAGTTCTTCAAAGAAGGCTTGAAAATTGTATAGTAGAGAAACAATTAATGGAAAACAAATATTTGAAATTCAACAAAACGACCCTCGAATTGCAAGAGGAATTATCCACTATCAGTCAAAACTACGAAGGCCAATTAAGCATGATGTCTGAGCATTTAGCCAACGTTAATGAAAAATTAGCCTCGCAAACCGAAGAAATAGATAATCTACGTTATCAAATCAGCAATAAGGTAATTTCTCGCCATTAATTTCCTTTCGATAAAAAAAAAATATATAAATAAATAATGCATTTGTTTTTATTTTCATTTCAGTCGAAAAAAACTAAACAGAAATGAAGTTTAGAAAAAAATAGATAAGACTGCATTTATTATGAAATATTGTACGTACATCGTGTGTCTATCTGAACCATTTAGACAGCGTATTTACCATACCCTTATTATTTATTTGTATTATTTCGGTTTGTAACCGATTAAGATCTGCTAATATTCGTAATTTATTCATCAAATTAATTATTCGTCGAAGTATTTTAAACATTTGCTAGTCAGTTAGGTAATTCACATGGCATTCAATATTTTTCCAACGCCATCGATTATTTCGAACTTGGTACGTATGTTACATTCGTATATAAATATTACGAATTTTTTCAAATCCGTGTTTCATTTCTACGGATCAATTGTTATATGATTTTAATTGCTTTACAACGTGAAACGTATTAATTCCAAATCAGTATTTAATATTTGATTCGTTTGTAATGTTTTTTTAATGCTCATCGTACGTGCGAAATTTAGATATTAATTATAACACGTAATTAATGAACTTTCATCGCGTAGTCGGATCCCATCGTTTTTTAAAAAAATATTTTAAAGCAACTTCACTTTTTTTACGAGTACCTACTGTGTTTTATTTTATAAAATTGCCCACCTTCGTCAAAACATTACGCAAGTAAATTTTTTCATCACCCCAAATAATACGCACTCGAGTCCGGATTTCGAAATGCTATTTGCATTTACTTATGGATGAATTTTAAATAAATTTATTATTATTTGAATGTGAAGACTATTTTTATTTTTGTTTCATGATTTTTAGAAACGAAATGGGTATACCGATGTGTTTTTTTTTCAATACAACTTTTTACGTTACAATGTATTATCGAAACTATTGTTTTTATTATTTTATTACTGTTATCGCAATGTTATTTCGGCAATGATATCTTAATCTAAATATACCTATGAACTAATTTATTGTTTTTTAATTCCAGATGGTTTCAGTAGGTAATATGAGAACCTACGAATCAGCGATTTAAAAAAATGCCCAACTGGCAGCCCTGCAGTAATTGATATTCAGGTTGTTCATAAGCTTGAGCTTTTGATGTAAATGCTGTTCGAAAATTGAAATGAAAATGATCAATTTTTTGGTGTATCGAGCAAATGCCTACAATGATGCCAGGCTGTAGTTTTTGACTTCTTTATTCAGTATCTACCTATCTGAACTTGAGTACCCCTTAATACCTTTCGAATAATTCCCATAATTTCATAAAAATTTTCGTTTATTTGGCTCCTAGTGATGATCGATGAAAATGAAAATTTTTTGAATTACTGTGCGTGAGTTTGAATGATAAATATCAAAAAAAATGAATTCGAGGGAAAAACTAGACATAAAATATAAAATTTGATGCAAAAAATGTTCAAACTTGAGAGTACTACAACGAAAAATTCAAAAAAATGGTCGATATAATTCAAGCTTTCAAGTTTGATCGACTTTTTGTTTAAAGCTTTTGAGATAGGTCCTGTGTATGTACGAAAAAATAATCGAAAAGAATGGAAAAGTGTTTGTGACCTGATCCGAAATCTTACCAAAGGCATCTCTATCTTTACCTATATTCAAAAAACTACAATTAAAATTTCATTCATTTTCGAATAAAAAATTACGACAATTGACAATTTTTTCAAAGCTCAACTTGCAACTTTTTCAACCCTCGTTATCAACTCTTTTTTTATCTGTGTTTCTGCAACCCTGAAAACAATCGACTGCAGCGCTGCGAAAACTTTTAATGGGTTAAATTTATTATTGGCGTTTCTGAAAAAAATTTTCAGAGCATAATGTCTCTTGAGTGTAATCTTATTAACCCAAAATCTGTAGTTTTTTAATTTTATATTACAAATATGTGGTATAATTCGCGTATATCCGTTGTGAAATCCGTTCTCGTAAATCACCGTTGGTGTTTAATGTAATCGATTGGCGTATCGTGCAAATACCAATGTTCACTGGCACTTTGAAGATTAAATTATGTGAAGCTTGCGGTTTAAGACCTACAGATTACCAGAAAAGGCACAATGTAACATTTGGCAAATTAGAAGATCAACCGATTGATCCATATGTGACGATCGACGTCGACGAACAACACTTGCATCGATCGACCACCAAGCAGAAAACCAACGATCCTGTGTGGAATGAATCATTTGTGCAGGAAGTACATAATGCTAGTTACTTAGAACTGACCGTATTTCACGATGCTGCGATACCACCCGACGATTTCGTCGCCAATTGTACCATAACTTTTGATGACCTGCTTCAAAAAGAAAAAGAGACGCCAGATTTTTGGGTATGTTGATGTAGGGTTTACATTGAACATATGTATCGGTAAGGTTAAGCCAATGTAACACTTTGAGCCCTCAAATTAGCTTTTTTAGCGGATAATTTCTGTGTCTTTACGTATCTAATGCTGTTTTGATGTGTTTTTTTTTCGTAGGTTAATTTAGAACCTCAAGGGAAACTGCATTTAAAAATCGAACTAAAATGGAACTCAGCGGGTAAGTTTGATTTTTATATTCATCTGTTATTTCGATCTGTGGTTAATCATTTTACGTGTTGTAGAGCAAGTATCCAATCAGAAGCCCCAAGAATTCAAAGAACGCCAAGGCTTCAATCGTCGCCGAGGGGCTATGAGAAGACGAGTACATCAATTCAACGGACACAAATTTATGGCCACATTTTTGAGACAACCTACGTTTTGTTCACATTGCCGAGAATTCATCTGGTACTTTTCATCATTCGGTATCAAATTAAATAGAAATTTTGAATCTGATACTAATAACGTTGATTTTGTATCTTTACAGGGGTCTTGGAAAACAGGGTTATCAGTGTCAAGGTAATCTATTTTAGTGTAACTGTGACGCTCGGTCGTTCGGTATGTTTTTAATTGAAAACTAATTGCTTGTTTTGTTTTCTTGATTACAGTATGTACGTGTGTGGTACATAAGAGATGCCATAGATCTGTTTTGACCAAATGTCCTGGAATGAAAGATGAGGTAATGCTATTTTTAAACTTTTTATTCGAATCAATTCGAGCGAGATATTAATGGTTTATTTTCATCTATACAGCAGGTTGATAATAAATCGCAACGGTTTAGTGTCAACGTACCACATCGATTTGTCGTCCATAGTTATAAACGGTTTACGTTTTGCGATCATTGCGGTTCATTGCTGTATGGCCTTATTAGACAAGGATTACAATGCGAAGGTTAGTTGTTAATCGGGACTGTGTTTAATTTCATATTTTTAATCGTGTACTAATTATTGGTATTTTTGATTTATGTAGTTTGCAATATGAATGTGCATAAACGATGCCAGAAAAACGTAGCGAACAATTGCGGTATAAACACCAGACATTTGGCTGAACTTTTAGATGAAATAGGAATTTCACCTAGTCCTGGAACTAAGGTAAATTTAACTCGAAAAAAAAATAATAAAATTTGATACATTTTCAGAAAATTTTAATTTATTTTAATATTATTTTTGAAAAAAAAATAGGGATCAAGCAGCGTTGGAGGCCCACCATCAAATTTACAGAGCAGCACATCTCCGTTGGCATCCGACGAAAACACTTCACTATTTGATCAAAGAAGAGTGACAGACGACGATAGGCAAGCGGACAGCTCAGAAAGAGGTATTTCCGTTGTAACGTCGATTATAATAATTCATGTATTTACATCTGTATTAATTTGAAATTTCCGTTGTGTTTATCAGTGAATCGTAGCGGATCCAATGGCGGCGACCGTAAACTAGGCGTTGAGGATTTTCATTTTATCAAAGTACTTGGCAAGGGAAGTTTCGGTAAAGTTATGTTGGCTGAGAAGAAAGGAACTGACGAAGTGTATGCCATAAAAGTAACCTTCGTTCTGATTTCTCTAAAATTTGGTTATCTGTGAGATGGTTTTGGTAATTTAAATGATTTTTTTTATTAGGTTTTGAAAAAAGATATCATTATTCAAGACGATGATGTCGACTGTACCATGACTGAAAAGAGAATATTAGCTCTGGCCGCCAAGCATCCTTTCCTCACTGCCTTGCATTCCGCCTTCCAAACTAAGGAACGTTTGTTTTTCGTTATGGAATATGTGAACGGAGGCGATCTTATGTTTCAAATTCAAAGAGCTCGTAAATTCGATGAACCGAGAGCCAGATTTTACGCGGCTGAGGTTACGTTAGCGTTGCAATTCTTACACAGACATGGTGTCATTTACAGGTGAACAAAAAATCCAGCTTAAAATCGTCGATCTTTTTTCTGTTTTTTTGGGGTTACTTTTTTTTTCAATTATACTTCGATTTATAATTTCCATTATTGTTTTTTGCAGAGATTTAAAGCTGGATAATATTCTATTGGACAACGAAGGACATTGTAAATTGGCAGATTTCGGTATGTGTAAGGAAGGTATCATCGACGGCGTGACTACCAGCACATTTTGTGGCACCCCTGATTACATCGCCCCTGAAGTAATTTTACTTTTACGTTTTACCAATCCGCTGTATTTTCAACTCGCCTCCAAAATATTTTAATAATTTTGATGTTTGATTTTCAAAGATATTACAAGAATTGGATTACGGAGCTAGTGTAGATTGGTGGGCATTAGGAGTGCTTATGTACGAAATGATGGCAGGCCAGCCGCCCTTTGAAGCTGATAACGAAGATGATCTGTTCGAGTCGATTCTACATGACGATGTGCTCTATCCTGTCTGGCTGAGTAAAGAAGCCGTTTCCATTTTGAAAGGCGTAAGTGTTCTGGACAGGAATTAAATTTTGAAATTCGATGATTGTTTTTTAATGATGACTTGTTGTTTGTAGTTTATGACCAAAAATCCTAGCAAACGATTGGGTTCGGTCGCATCGCATGGAATGGAGAATGCTATTCGGTCTCATGCCTTCTTCCGCGATATCGATTGGGATGCGTTGGAAGCTCGTAAAATCAAACCGCCATTTAAACCGAAAATCGTTAGTATTTTATTCATTTTCATTTTTTTGTGTGCGTATTATGTTGAAATTAGACTTTTGCCAATGTCCGATGTTTACTTCAACGAGCAAATAACTTGTTTTTCTAGATTGAACAAAAAAAACAAAACAAATGAAATGTTGCACAGTACTAAAAAATCGATTAATTTTCTTTCCAAATTTTGAAAAAATCCAACACAACAAATATACTGAGCTTGAAGTTTAAAATTGGTTTTTCACATCTCGAGAGAACGTCTCATTTTTTGATAGGAAAAATTTTAGGATAAAATATGATCAACTTTTAATCCTTTATTGGGTTTGTTTCGAACTTTTTTTCTAATCGTGATTTCTCGTCCTGACGTACGTCGAAGGATTTTTTTCGGGGTCTCAAAATTTTATCCATAAAATTCAAATGATTTAAATTTCCTTGAAAAAACGTGTTGCTTTAACCTTTGATAATCTAATTTTTCAAAACCTTTGACCTCACAACCCTGGAGAATTCATTTTGAAAAAAAATGTAGGTATAGCGTTTCCCCCCTTCATATGAAAAGCAATAAAAATTTAAAACAACTGAAAACAAGAGGACTGAAGAGACTGTATTTGAGCAATTTAGAAAACTGTTAGAAAAAATCATGACTTGATTTGTGTGTGTGTGTGTTTTTTTTTTACAAAGTTGTGGATATTTTTCAAAATATTGCAAACTTTTTTCTGGAGAATAATTTTTATGGCTGCCGACTATGTCACATTGAAAATACTCGAATTACGACGTTCTTTTTAATCAAAACTTTTTGAAATATTCGAATAACCTGAAACTAAAATGAACTTTTTTATTGTAAAATTTCCCCTGGCGCAGAATCCCCCGCCCTCCTCACAGGAGAAGTATCCCATCCAGGAGTAAAAGTTTAGGCCGAACCAAAATCAAAAGTTCATCATTGCAGAATTCCATTTACCTACGAAATTTCAAGCGTTAATGTTCATTTCTCGAATTATGGAAAATTTTTGAAAATTCAAAAGTATTCCATCGATTTGTAAAATGAGAAAATCAGATGTAAACAATAAGAAAAAAACTGAAATTCCATACCTACCCTATTTTGACCTCCCGAATCGATTGGAAATGGCTTCGAGACGTTTTGGAGCCTCCAAAATATGTTGGAATTCCTCAACACTAAAGAAAATTCCATTAAAAGTTCTGCCCAAATTACGAATTTTTAAAAAGTGCCTCAATCAATGAAATAGGTCATCGTTATGGGTAATATACGATTTGAGGTGCTAAAATTCATATATGGACCTTTTTCATGGGTCTTTCTTTAGTGAAGAAATTTTAAAATTTTCTGGAGGTTCTTAAACATTTCGAAATCCTTCCGATTGGTCTGGAATGTCGAAAATGGGGTGTACACCAAATTCAAACTTTTTTCATTTGGTTTCATTCGTCTCAAATTTTTGCTTGGTTTCTGGTTGAAATTTACTTAAGGCTCCCCCCTCCCCTTCCATTAGATTCTACGTCTTATAATTTTATTTCAATTTCATTTTCCAAAGATCTTGTTTTAATCATACTTTTTTCATTTCAGAAAAACAAAAAAGACGCGTTGAATTTCGACGCCGAATTCACCAAAGAGGAACCAGTTCTGACACCAATCTCGGTCGACGTTGTCAAATCGATTAATCAAGAAGAATTCCGCGGCTTCTCATTCGTCAATACGGACTACAATCCGTCGAAATTCAGTAATTTCGCTGCCTAATCTAGTATCTCCGTTTGGAATTTGGATCAAAAAAAAAAGAACAGACAGTGACGCAGTATCGTTACATTTCGAAAATTAAGAACAAAACATCCCCTCCCTAAATCTAATTTCATTTTCGCCCATTTGTAGTGATTAGCTTCGTGGCTTCGGTCCAAATAGAATATTTTTTTTAGTTATGAATGAAAAAGTAACAAAAATATCTCATAGCGTAGGATTTTATTTGCCCTAGAAAGAAAATTATCATCGATAACGCCGCCATCTGCGAGGAAAATTACACGATACCTTCGTGGAAAAGTATGATTTTTCAACGCATTAGAGTTTTCAAGATGATATTTTTTTTACGTATAATTCATTTTAGTTCCAGTGCCTTGCTTGTGTATTAATTTCGTATATTTATATAGTTTGGAAGCGCCAATGAACGAATTTTCAAAGAAAAAAACCCCATTTTATAAGTCGACGGCCGTATTCGCGTTAATGTTATTTTATCCTGTTCCCTTCCCCCCTTATCTCTTCCCTTGTCCGCTGCATTTTCTTCGAGGATAAATAACTGAAACATCACGTTGTATGACTATGAATTTCTAGGACGTCACATTTCGTTTATAATTAGTTAATCGACGAAAATTTAAGCTTAAGGATTAGTAATCGCGATTCGTTTGACGAATTTATATATTTTTTTGGTATTTTTTTTCCTTTTGTTTTCTCGCGTTTCCATCTTTTTGAAGTTAACTCGACAGTATTATTTTCTTTGCTTTCTATGCTTTCAATGTATTTTTTTCTATTATTATTTTTAACGCCATGTATCAAAAGAAACGTATTGAGTGCATTTACAAAAAAATCTCATCAACGACGAATGATGCTTCTCATTAGCAACATCATCCGTTAGTTTGGCTTTTATCTTATAATTGTTTTTCGCTTTTTATTTCGTTTAATGTGTCCTTTTTTTTCGTTTTTATTCTATTTTTAATGTTTAACTCTTACCTAGTCTCGTTAGTTTTTATATATTCCAATTGTGTAATTTTAACAGTTTTTTTTCTAGTGTTAAGATTATTAGGCCAATCGAGATGATTTTCGCATTTATCAAAACGAGAGAACTTGAGTGGTTTGTCCAAAAAAAACAACTCGAAACGAATTAGCACAAAAGGGATAGTCGCGCGCTCTTTTCAATATCCAGGACGTTTCGTTCGTTCCGTCCATCATATCGCACAATTGTGTTATTTAACGTGTTTTACTGCTATTTATTGTATCGTAGGTGTGTGATGGAGTGTGCAAATTAGCAGAATGTATTTATTGGACAAGGTGTGTTTGGGCCGGAGGCGCGGATAAATTATTATGTAAATATGTATGTAATTTTTATCTTCTTCGTTTTATTTTTTGTTTTTGTTTTTGTTTTTTGGTTTTTCGACTGAAACGCACACAAAATTATTCCAAGATACGAGAAGGTATCGTTAAATGTCTTTTAATTTTACCAGAAAAAAATTTTACTTGAAAAGATGCACTTATTAGTACAAAATGAAAAAGTTCAAATTAGACCAATTTTAGTTAGGTAATTTTTCATTTGTTTCGCGTCGCGCGTCGCTTTTATCGTATTTTAATTACCTAAGTCGATGTTTTAAGCAATGTCTGGTCGATACGAGTGAACAAATGTTGTGATTTTTTCCTCCCTTCCTAAGCGTCATCCCTGTATGAATTGTTTATTATATTTTCGTTTTTACGTCATTCCTCGTGAATGGACGAATTCGCGCAATTGGCTAATAATCGGTCTGTGTTTTCCTCTTTTTTTCTCTCTCTCTCAATTAACGGACTCTCGAGGTCAAGTACCATACCATAATCGCTTTTATTTGTTAATTAGTTGAGTTTTTGTTTGTGTTTTATTATGATTTTCGTATCAGTTTTTTCGTTTGTTTGTATTTAATACTCATGTATGTTTTAATGTTTTAATTTCTCCGTGTTTCGTTGGTTTTTTTTTTTTTTTTAGTTTCGTTTGTTGTAATTATTGTTCGTGTGATTTGTACTGGCGTCCGGGTGGTAGCGCTGGAATTGGTGGGTGAGTTGAGAACGGGTGCTGGAGGTGGTTATTTTCAAATTGGAATGGAGTTATTGATTGGTTGGTGATGTGAATTGTGTAGGGTGATTTCGGAATGATCTTGGGTCTATTTCGAAGAGAAATTTATCGGTATTGGTATGATTTTGATTAGTTGTTTTGAAGTTTTTCAAAGTCAGTTATTCGATTGATTTTTTTCTCTAAAATTCTGGAGTTGATCGTTTGTAATCGATTTGTCAATTTTGCAGTTTTTTACGAAGGGCTGTACCTATAAAAATTGTTTAGAATTGATTTATCGATTTTTCAAAATTTATTGGCGTTTTCCACAATCAATATAAAATCGATGTATCGATTTTTTTCAATCGATATATCGATTCTTCGTGAATGGTGAATTAACGTTTGATATCCGGTCGATCAGTGGCGTCGGAAAGTGGGGTGCAGGTGGTGCATTGCACCACCCCAAAATTTTGACGGGGGTGCAAAGTATCATTTGCACCACCCCAAATTACACCAGAGAAGAATTTTCAAAGCACTAAAACAATGAAAAAATGTCTTTTTTGGGCATTAAATTTCAAAATTTTTAAAAACTTTGCCCTCGCTTCGCTCGGGAATTAATAAAATCGCAATCATGTAAACTATTAAGCAAAAGTGCGAAAAAAGGTAAATTTTTGCCTACCGCCCCGAAAATTCTTCTCCTTTTCCAAGTCTTTGTACTCATTTTGCACCCACCCAAAAAAAAAGCTTCCGACGCCACTGCGGTCGATCGATTTAAAAAATTCAAATATCGATTTTTTATACTAAATTATCGATTTTTGACAATCGATTCGGTCGTTCGATTTTTCATGTTCGATATCGAGTTTCAACTGTAGACAGGTCGATTTTTCTCATCATCAATGATGAATTGATAAATCGATTATGATCGATAGATCGAGATTTGACGCTTGATAGATCGACTTTTTATGTTCATCATTTCGATTTTTCATGATTGATGTGTTGATTTTTAGACAAATTTATTTATATGTACTTACAATCAAATAATCAATTAATAACTACCAACGAATCAATTTTTCATCATCGATGGATACATTGATTTTTTTGAGCAACGATTGATAGATTTTTTATGATCATTGTGACCTGGTGTCAAAAAATATTTTTTCGTTTTTTTGATTTTTACCTAAATCCAAAAAAAAAAAATGAAAACGGAAAAATATTTTGACTAATTTCCGAAGCCAAAACTATCCAAAAATGGTATGAAAGATTGTAAATTTTTTCATAACAATTTCAAATTTCTGCTTGGAGTATGGTTTGGAACCGTTTTTGGAGCATGACAGGTGTTTTATAATGGTCTTCGAACCAATTTTTTTTTTCATTTTTTGTTGAAATTTTTCAAATTCATATTGAATTTAATTTGAAACCAACAATTTTTCTTTCAAAAATCCAATAATTTTTCCTCATTTTTGGAACTGTTTTGAGGATCTGAGCGATTAGTTGATTTTTGGATGGCTATGAAATCAATTTTTTAAAATCGATTACCCAAACAATTTTTCACCATTGATGGGTCGATTCTTCATCAAAATTATGTCGCTCTATAGGTTTCACGATCGATGTATCAATTTTATCGGTGATGGATTTTCCATCTTTTTCTTTCAGATTAATCGATTTTTCGACAATCGATTGATCGACGTTGATGGACTGTTTGATTATCGATGTATCGAGTTTTGATGAATTAATTTTTGATAATCGATGTGTAGTTTCTAGATGATCGATGTGTCGATTTCGATTTTCACTGAACATTGTATCGATTTTTTGGTAATCGATATATTGATTTTTTGATGATAAATGCATCGATTTTTTGATAATCGATATATTGATTTTTTGATGATAGATGCATCGATTTTTTGATAATCGATATATTGATTTTTTGATGATAGATGTATCGATTTTTGATAACCGATGTATAGATTTCTAATAATCGATGTATCGATTCCTGATGATCGATGAATCGATTTTTTTATCAAGGAATCAATCATTCAAATTTCGATTTTTTGTATCGATAAATCAATTTTTTGGGTCTCTAAATTTTTTGCAGTCGAAACACCGAATTTTTCAAAAACGAAATCTCATATAATTTTGCTGGAAAGTTACCAGAGAAAAAAGAAATTGACAGATCGATTGTAAGATGTGTGTAACTGACAGATGTCCTGGTCTGCCAAATCATCTGAAAGTTTCTACTTCGTTATCCATCTCAGGTCTCGAATCCGAAATTCTATCGTCTGCCAAATCATCTGAAAGTTTCTACTTCGTTACCCATCTCAGGTCTCGAATCCGAAATCCTATCTCCGAATACCTCAATATCAATCGACAGTGAATAAATTGCCTACATATCTCTTCGAAGGACCCTGAACATTTCAGAATCACCCTGTATAATACCATTGAACGCACAAAGTGATAAAAAAGCCACCTCTAGTATTCCATTACCGATGCCTCCAGACAATTACATAATAAAAATAAAAAATGAGTCAATGATAACGATCTCGTTTGCAGATGCAAAAAATAAACATAAACGCAGAACTATAACTTTCGTATCTAGGATAATTAATTAATTATATAGAGAGAGTATTAAATTATGCTAAGACATGACAACGATTGGAAAACATAAATTATATTAAGGATAAGACAGTGTGCGATTTACTAGATGTAGCCTATATCTTGTAGAGGTTTTTTATTCGTGGTATCGCGACAAATATTTCCTCTAATTAGATCGTAGTCGCGTTGGTCGTTTGATTAAGGTGTATTTTTTCTGAAAAAAAAAAAAAAACACGATGGAATTACCACCGGATTTTTTAAATTGGTCTATCGGTTTATTTTTATTTTGATAAAATACCTCGACAATTATTACAATTCCTATATTTTTTTTGTTTTTTCAAAATCGATTTCCTAAGTAAACTCGCGCAAATGATGGAAAAAATTTGAGAAAATTTCCTCTTTTAACGAACTTATTAACGGCAATTAACAGTTTATTGAAAAACCATATTTTCCATTTCCTATTCGAACCGATGTGATATGCAGTATGCAAGGTCCTATTATTTACCTACGAAATAGATGCGAATCGTTTGTAATTTCCTATTTACACGTACAAATTGTGAACCTCGCAGTTGACGAAAAACTAACGATATTCTCGCGCAAAGTATAGATAACTTATTCAATGGGATGTATAATTTCATTTTTTTTTTTTTTTTTGGTCTCGTTACCACATTCTCGTAACTCGTTATTCTATCAAATACTCCCGTTACCAGGTTTTGTTACCTCTTGTAAAACATTATGGCATGTGTTTCAAAATAGAAAATTTATAAAGCACAGCAACGTTATTTAAAGCACACGAGAGAATCTTGCGCAAAGAGTGGTTAATTACTCGTATTTTCATAGACAGTATTAAACCGTACAATATTAGAAATCTTGCCGATTAGTATTAACGAGAACATTTTTAAGAACAAATTATTTATTAAGATTAATTATAAAGAAAAATTTGTCTCGCATTTATGGGTTTATTATGTTTATTGGCAAATTTCATGAGTTCGTTTGAATCGCATTTTTTGTTTATGTTTTCTCTTTATTTATTTTTGATTTTTGTTTCGTTTTAATGTATTTATTTCGATTGTTATAGCGTTATTTATATTGGTTCGTATGTAAAAGTACCTAATACTAAAAATGCATCACGTATTTTACCATCAAGTTCCAATGATGTAGTATTTGTGTAATTATGTCGTCGAATTCGTGATATAAAATTTTCTATTATGAAAAAAAAAGCTGTTATTTTTCTAATCGAAAAGATAACGAAGATATTGAGTTAACGAATATACATACGCATACTATATTATATAATTCTAGTCCTAACGTACATACAATGTAACTTTTTTTTTTTTTGAGGATTTGTTAACGTATATTGAATGTTACCTTGATATTCGTAATAGCTTGAAAAAATTTGATTGTTGAAGTGTATTGCTCTAAATTTTAAGTTTACATGTAGATTTTACCATATGGCGCACCCCCATGATCAGAGTTTTATTCGCGTTTTTATTATGAATTTTAGTAACGATTCTCGAATCGAATCGAGTGCTCGGAACTCGATTAGAACGCGAATGAAAGTGCTTGAATTTATACATTTTTTGTTTTTGGTTTTGTTTTTTGTTTGTTTGTTTTTTTCGTTGATACTAGTGATTGTATTTTTAAAAAAGTGAATTCCATGATACTGGTATGACCGTAGTACACCGATTATTTATGTAATAAACTTCTTCTTTAATAAAGAATGTGTTGTAAACGCTTTACATATCGGTGTTTGATTATTTATCGTGAAATTCGCCGAATAAAAAAAGTGGAACTAGAATTGTGGTTAGGTAAAGAAACAAAAAAAGTAAAAAGAAATTTTTTTAAACCAGTCAGTGATTATGGCCTTTTTTTATAAAGCTAGACGAATTGAGGAATTGACAAAAAATATGCATGGATTGGAAAAAATTGAACAAAATTCAAATTCTGCATGAATGTCAGTGGTTTTATGCCAATGTGATGGAATTTGAATTCAACTCGTGGTTTTTCAACTAGTTCAACAGTTTTGAAATAAATCAGTAATGATTTTCAAACTGGTTTTCTTGGAGTTTTAACCAATCTAAAACAGTTTTTAAACTTGCATAATTTATTTTAAACCGGTTTAATGGTTCTCGAACCAGTTTAATGGTTTTTGAACCAGTTTAATAATCAGGGTTTAAACTGGAAACTGGTTTCATGGTTTTGGAACCGGTTTAATAGGTACTTTTAAAACTAGTTTAATGGTTTTCAACTGGTTGGATGGTTTTTTCAATTAGTTTGATGGTGTTGAAATTGATTCAATGGTTTTAAAACTGGTTTGTTGGTCCTTAAACCAGCCAAAATACATATATGACTCTTACTTTCAGCCAATATAACGGTTTCTTAACCACCTGATAATATTTTAAAACCGGTTTTATCAGTTTTAAAAAGTTTTATGGTTTTAAATTGGTTTTTTGTGACATTCAAACCAATTTAATGGATTTTAAACAACTTTACAAATAATAATTCTTAATCAGCAGGTATGGTTTTAAAACTGCTTTATATGTAGTTTTGAGCTGACTCGCCAGATCTTGAAATAATTTTTATGTGAACTGATTTAGTTGTTTTGAATCACATTTTTTTGGATTTGAACCGGTTTTATGGATTTTGAACCAGTTTCCTGGTTTCAAACTAGTTTACTGGTAATTTGAGCTAGTAATATTTTGTTGTTCTAAGCTTGTTCAATTTATTTACAGTTTTTAAACTACTTTTAATGGGTTTTCACGACTTTTCTGGTTTTTAAACAGCTTATGATTTTTATTGACCAACTTCGTGAATTTCGAACCAGGTACTCAATGTTTTACATTATTTTATTGGTTTGTAATCTACTGCTTTTAACCGGTTTATGATCCCTAAATCAGATTTATGGTTTTAAAACCAGTTTTATGATGTTTAAATACCGTCTTTAATAGTTCTGAAGTAGGTACATAAGTAATTCAACAGTTTTGAACCGGTGTAATATAATTTAATTATTAATTATTAATTAAATTATTGTGAACCAGTTTTATAGTTTTCTGTTTCAGGATATGATTTTGAACTAGTTCAATGGTTTTGAACCAGCTATCTAAAATTTTTTAGGCACATTTCAGAAAAGAATATGAATGTAATTTTTTTTTTTGAGATGTGATATTATCATATTGGGTTTGATTATTGGATATTTTGAAGTTTTCTCTCTAATCTAGAACGATTTCTTCTTTTTATTTTAACAATGGATATGTGCTGAAAAAAGTGTTTCTACATAAGAATTTTCAGTACTAGACCTGGTAATAACATCATATCATCTGCTGAAAGTATGACTTTAAGAACATGAATGCATGAGTACCTAACTACCTATTCAATTTCATTCGATTTGGAAAAAAAAAAAATTACTCACCTACTAAAGCAAATAAATGTTTGGCTTACGTACATATTGTATCAATTAACGAGGGTGCTCGTTGGTAAAATTGTATTTTTATTCATAGAAACGAAGTTACAGAAAACGTTAATAAAGTTGCATACCTTATTCGCCGTAAATTTTAACTCGAGATCAAAAGGTTACCTAACCTTCGACTCGAAGGCGCCATTTCGAGAAAGAAATCAATCTTCGCCTTTTTTTTTTCAAATTCGCTTAGGAATTTTACTAGCGAAAGGTAACTCATTTTTTGCAACTCGAAATTCTTTTCAACACTTTCGACAGTATCTCTTACGAGAACTCTCGATAGTAATTTCCAACGTTAATCCTAACTAAAGATGGTTCATATGTGCGTAGTTAGAAAGTACCTACTCATTACTTGGGCCATTTAAACCAGTAAATTTGAAGAAGAAAATGAAATCCGACGAATTATTACTTTGACCCTTTTACGTACAGTTTTTGTAATACTTTTGATATGGGATACGTACTCACGCGTACTTGTTCGTGTTAAGCAAATAATGTACCTATTTACATTCTATTTGTTATCGATTAGTCGTTCGAATCTTTATATTAGTACACCTAAGCGTATGCAACTGCCGAGTTTCAGCATTTGTTTTATTCACCGTGCTACAGCTACTATCGGTATTTTTTCAATTCATCTTTCATTGATGGTTGAAATACGCTTTCAATACAATGCCGTTTACATAAATATTCATGTCAGAATTTCAAACGTAATACCTTTGTCCTTAAGCGTCTATGAAGAATTGGAATTTTTTCTCCGTTTGTTATGCCAATAACTCGGCGACCATTTGAATATTATAAGCAGGGGCACCCAACAGCCATCACATTAGCAAATCGCAAATCGAATAAGTACAATGAAACACAAAACCTTTTAAACTCGAATTGAAAAAAAATAAAAAGTTCTCAACAAGTCGTAAAAAAATATCACAAGGTCGAATCGAACTAATCACCTAAAAGTTTTTAATAAAAGATCGCCGCATCCTTTTTTATTTTTCACGCAAGCGGCACCTACTCAAAGGTTTATAGATTTTTTTCAGTCGCAGCCATGATAGCTCTAACCTTTAGATCTATAGGTAGGTACCTACTACCTACTTACGGTTATTTCAGTTCAGGACTTTTTTTTAATGTCTCGTTTTGTTTCATAATAGGTATACGTACACGTACTATCGTTTATGTCGCATTCCTGAACGAGACTATTAACTGCGATGGTTAGTATGAGATTGAAAATTACGAATATTAGTATAGAATTAGATACATGCAAAATTTCATCAAGTGAGAAGGAATTTAATACGAAAATTTTCTAATTATAGTGCATCGATGATCGGTTTCTTGTTTATTATGATTTAGCCACATTCTACTTGGACTGGATACTAACATTTATTCATCTATACCTACCTAGTTTGAGTTTGAAAGAAAAAACCATTCGCGTGATGGTCACGATTTTGCTTTGTATGCGAAATTACGAATCCTCTTTTATCCGTTAAGTTGATGCGAGCATTTTCAGTCAGAGCTTTGAAAGGTCAACTCTGTTGGGATCAAAATTTTTTTCGTTATTTTCTTAGTATTATTTTTATCAAATTTTCCAGTATTGCTTTCATTTTTTTAATTGATGAAAAGTCGAAAACCGTGACAGCTGCTCATTTTTCAATAAAAATTGAGCATTAATGAAAAATTTTAAATTTTATCTGTCAATCTCAATTGTTTCCTTCGTATAAGGGACTTACATTAAAATAATGAACAAAGGATTATTGATTATTTTTTATTGATCGCGTAATTTAATAAAAAATTAATTTCCACATGCTAAATTTTCATTTTTTAATATTATTAATTCATGTTTGAATTAGACTATAAAAAGAAATTTACCGAATTTACGTAATATCTTTCTTAATAAAGTTAATTATCCTCATTAATTAAATGATTAATGGATAATAAAAAAAAATGATTTAAAAAAAAAATTAAAAAATGCAAAGAACGACTGAACGAAACTACCCTTCATAATTACAATTTTTTAGTCCAATCATCGAATAGAAAATCGATTAATCGAAATTCCAAAATTGTGATTGGAGGAAGGAGTGATGAGCGCTTGAGCAGGGTTTCGATTGGTCTTCAATTATTTCGGGTCAATTTTTTTCTGGTAAGGAAGCCATGTTTTTTTGTTCGTTGAATCCTATGAATGAATCCGTTTATTCGTTTTCTGTAAGGTGTTTTGTGTTTTACTTTTAATTTTCGTTTCATTTTCTTCTTTTGTTAAAAATAATGTGAATGTGCCTTAGTTAAATTAATTACGAACATTACCTACAATTATTATCATGAAAGAATGCATTCAGATTTAGATGCAATGGTGAGTCGTCTAGTGGAGAAGAGTATGGTTCATTCTGGTTATGTTGTAATTGTCAGCGAATTTGTTGCCGAAGTTATGTTTTCGAATTTGAATTTCCAACAGCAACAGATCGTTTCAGTTCGTTTAATCATCGTTTTAATGCGTAATATATCATCCATTTCTAGTGCCTGACACCTGATTATCGGTAACAATCATATCAACGCAGATTATCTAGTTTGAAGTTGAACTATCTTATCTTCTACTCAGTTCGAATGGAAGCATCGCATCGCAGACATACAGAAAACTCATCAAAACAGGTCAGTATCATTTTCATTTCAATACAAGCACCTGCATTTCAATATCTTATTGTATTCATTTTCCCCCTACAAATAGAATTATCAAATGAACCCAGACATATTTCCACGTTTTGAAATTAAATCAAACCCGGCACAAATTATAGAGCATCATTGAAGCAAACCCGCCGGATCTTATCACCGGTTTACATTAATCGTACGCGACGATTAATTGTAAGCGATAACATTACCACGGATGGGAAATGATGTGACTATCGTATTAATCATTTCATAAAGGCATTTTTTTTGCAACATTCGTTCTATCTCTGTGGAAAATCTCGAATGAATTTCTTTTAGGTACTGGTGCTTTTCCTCCATGTTTTATCTGTCTCTTCTATCGACTAATTTGAGGCGATACGTGTACGTGTGCCAATTTATACTAAATTAACATCGAAGCTTATAGAAAATGGGCAATGTTTGTGACATATTCCTCATGAAGTCTTATTTCAAATCGTCCTCCTAATGATTCTTCATGATTCATCGCATCTGCTACGTTAATTTTATTCACGAAACTCGCTAATGATTTTAAATCTGACAGAATGTGAAGCCAGTTTACGTTCATATTTGTATACGTACGTGTTCAGAAGTTCACACATTATCCGTGTGTAATTTTCGAGTTAATTTGTCTCATTGATCCTACACACTTTGGCGCCTTCACGCCTCGTTGCTGAACGTCTCCAAATAAAGACAATAACGTCTATTTAACCAAATGCCAAAAAAAGAGCCGGTTTACTAATACGATGCACTATACCTGAACGTGCATTCCGAAATTTACAATTCATTTATTTTTCAAACTCATTAACGCGAGCTAAATCCGTTGCACATGGAGCTCGTAAGTGGTAAGATTCCGGTGTCATATCTGTACGATGAAGGTATGCCATTGTAGCGGAACCATAATCGTAAACGCTACAACTATTGTTACTTTAACGTGGGAATTTTCAGACTAGCTTGCGATGATTTATTAATTTTTTTCTTTTTCGGTAAGGAAATCGAATTATGCCGAAATAGTAATTACCTACGTTATGTAATTGGCAGCTTCATTATCGTATTCGTATCATCTTGGAAGTTTTTCTTTTATAACTGGAAAAGACGGAATATTCTGTAAATTATTTTTATGTGAAACTTTCTTATTAGAAAATTATCTGATTAGAATGGTTGTGTTTTTTCAGATGTTGCTGGTTCAGTTTTGCCAACGTCCAATTTAAAATTACTGCTCGCAGAAGTGGATCAATGTGATTCCGAATATTGGAATTAAGTATACGGTTTGATTATTACCATGGGTAATAAAATCTCACGATGATGTTTTAATCAAATCGTCGTTCTCCATCTGTACAGAATTAATGTTGATCGATTCACATCGAAGTAGTGATTAATTTGCGAATCCGGTGTCGAAATGGTGCTCCTGCTTCGTTGAAAATAGAAAATACGCGATATTTGCTGAATTCTTTTCACGTCTTACTGATACACGGTAATTAATGATCGTGCACCGTTGCTGAAGTCTTCTCCGACGTAAAGTTTACCATCGAGTAAGAAATTTCGAGACACATCGTGGCCAAGCCGAATGATTATTTTAGTATTCGAAAAAGAACCCTTTTGAACGATAATTTTCTCACACTTTCAGATTCGCTACCAGTAAAATTAGTACCACTGTACAGAATTTTATTACTAATTACATCAATCTTGATTTCTTAATCGAAGAGCTACTCCGATGGAATATTTTTTAGCTTTCTTTGTAACGTAAGTATCTACCAACGTTCATTTTGAACATTAATAACGCAACTCTAGGTACGAATAAGTTGAAATACGCTCATTAAAACAGCTAGACGTAAATATGCGTACAGAATGAAGAAGCGAAGGACTATACGCGATAATCACCGAGTCGTTTGTCAATGGTTGGTGAAAAATATGGATACCCCGGGTATCTCCATCTCGTCGGGGTGAACCAACGGCGACGTTTAAAAACAATTAATGACTTATATACGCGGCGCTACTTTTAATATTTTTTATGTCCGGCGAGTCGGAACGCGGTCGAGTGTGACTCCACAGAGGTGCGTAATATCAATTTCAGTTTCTCGGGGTAAAAAAAAAGTGCGCGAGTACAGCGCAAACACCCGCGGACATTACATTTCTACACGTGGAAAGATAAAAACCGGTTTCGTATTTACCGACGAAATCGAGCAATACATTAATATCTTCGCTTAAATCCATTTACCAGTCTACGTAGGTTCTAGCATGATTGTCCATTTCCAACCAGATGCCCAAATAAATGAAAAAGCTACAGCAGGGTAAGCATACTGATAGACTCCTTGAATCAAAATTTCGATTTTTTGGAAGTAAGAACTTACAACTGAAAATTGTGTTTCAGTAATTCAGTATGCATATTTTCGATTTATTATTATTATAAGATTGAGAGAGAAGGGAAGGGGTTTAAAAATAGTTTCGAACTTGAAATTCTAGTTTTTAATTTTGAAAGTTTTCATTCAATTTTTTATTTAAGAAAATTTTTTTGAATCTGATTCCCTCTTCAAATGTACCCTTTTTACAATTTTCTCTACTTTCCCAATTCTTTATTGAGTACAATGGTTCCTGTCTACTTTCTATTTTCAAAAAAAATACGAGTTAAAAGATTACTTGAAAAAATATGAGGTCACTTGACAAAAATTAACGTGCTGACTTTTCAAGTTATAACTTTCTCAAATTACCCATTCACAAAATTTAGTGATTTACTTAGATTACGGTATTTTACCCAATTATAATTTACCTACCAAGTTTTCCTCAAAAAAAAAATTCACTTCAATTTTGATTTGTTCTTTATCTTAAAATTGATCAAAATTTGTATTTTACCAGTGTTAGGTAGCTGTTTTGATTTGTAATTACCATTCTCATTGTACTTACACTTCGCAGTAATTTACCTGAATTTACCAGAATTATCGTGATTTTAGTAATTTATCAATTTATGCATAAAAAATTTAAAAAACTTTTCAAAATGTTTGTGTTTTCAAAAAAATTACTCTGAACTCTGAATGACTATTTTTTACCATTTTTATTCGATTTACCGTAAGTACGGTAATTTATTTACTCATTTTTTTATGAAAAATAGAAAGAAATCAACCAAAATTTCTGTAATTTACTGTCTATATCGCTGTAAATGTGATAATTAATGGTAATTTACCAGAAATAAATGGTAAGTAATTCACCAAGAAAAATGGTAATTGATTGGTAAAAATGGTAATTAATTAATGGGTAATTTACAGGTAAAAATTGTAATCAACTGGTAAAAATGGGTAATGGTGATTGGTAAAAATAGGTGAAATTGGTAATTTACCGTTACCGATAATCATGGTAATTCGCTGGTAAAAATGGTAATAATGTAAAATTTGAGGAAAATCATGGTAATTCCCAATTTTTTCATCATTTTGCTGTGTAAATCGATATCATCTCTGAATAATATTCAACAAACACCCTCAAAAAATCAAAATTTCGAGTATGGAGGGAAATCAGCATTCTTGACTTGACCTTCATGGTAGATAAGCCTTTTAGTTCGCATTCTAGTTTTTGCAAGACTTGATACATCTTACGAATCGAAATATTACCTTAGAAGAATTTAATTTGCTATTCATTAGTCTTGGAAAACCATCAACCATCGAATATTTACGATAGAAAACATTGGAATTCAGTTTGCGAAATTATTCACATCAGGTAAATTATTTATCCATATTTTAACGCATTAAAATTTTTTCTTTTTTCAGCCAGTCCATTAAATCACACAATCGAAGACTCGACCAATTCCACCGACTCCTGCTTGACCACCTTACTCTTCCGGCCAATAAATCGCCTCCACCGTGGTCCCGAGCCCTACAACCAAATTATTTTCACACGTACGTATATTTAAAACCAAAGCGCATTCTATCACCTAAATCACGGTCGCATTTACATAATATTATACGCACGCCAGATGCATTCGGCCAAAAAATCACATCAACAGGTGATGAAGCGTAGCCGCAATATTATCAAGTCACTCAGCACCCGACACCCAATATGTAAATATCGGACAATGTGGACTCGAGCAAGGAAAAAAATTGTGTAAGTACGCTACTGGAACTATATACAGATAAAAAGAGGCATTCAATCTTCTAAAAAATGTGAACCATCCTGAAATAGTACATCCATCCGTGTTTCATACCCCCTCCAAAATGCCATCGGTAAAAACCAGTTTATCCTCTGTCTCTTGGTAGCATTGTTGAAACCGGCTAAGCATTTCGATTTTCAGATGTGTTTCGGTTTTTCGCCCGATAACGCGTATGTAGTTCGTATTTTACTATATTGCAATTTATCCAACTTATTTACATGTGTTTTTTTTAATCGTATTACAATCGGTGATAAATATTGATTCGGGTTTATCGTTTTTTTGCTATTTGAAAAGGTTTCCTAATTCACCGTTTACATATAATTCGTCGTCAGAATTACATATTCGCGTTCGGTTCTCCTTTTTTTTTCGTGGTCTTAGAGCTTTGTTTTTTTTTTTTTGTTTCTCAGCACGAAAAACATAATTACATTTTTATTTAACGTAATTCTTTACGTTTTTGT
The DNA here is from genome assembly GCA_038380155.1 of Pseudococcus jackbeardsleyi. Taxonomy (NCBI): domain Eukaryota; kingdom Metazoa; phylum Arthropoda; class Insecta; order Hemiptera; family Pseudococcidae; genus Pseudococcus; species Pseudococcus jackbeardsleyi. The sequence continues at coordinate 38,694,961 of CM076241.1, forward strand.
TTTTAGTTCGTTGGTTGGTTTTTTTCGTGCATTGTGGTGAATGTTGTGGTGGATAGTATACGTTATCTGTGGTGTTTTATATGTTTTTACCTTCGACTACGGATTTACGAATGTGGATGTGTCTCCAGTTCCGCCGAAACTATTAAGGTTGGTTTTTTCATCGATTTTATGACCGTTGCTGTATGTTTGGTAAATATTTTAGTATTATCGGAGGTATAAATATGTTTTTGATTGATTTTGTGATCGATAATCGATCATTGAACGTAAAATTGATCATATCGATTGAAAAATTATCCCAAAGTTGTGTTAAATTCACCGGAAAAGAGTCAAGTTTGGTTTTCGATTACGAAACGATCACCGGAGGTACTGATTATGATTAATTTTGAATATATCGAGTTCGTATTTCATTTTATTCGAATCCACGATACCATTTAGAATGGAAATTCAGTATTCGGAAGTACAAATCTAGTTAAAATTTTAAAATACTAATTGGAATCGAAAGTATGGGATAATTTTAATTCTGCTATTGTTTATTTTTTTCTTAATTTATTCTGAGATTTCGTTTTTGCATATGACAGTTGATGGCTGATGCCTAATTCGTTTGTTAATTTACTTTTCTATTCTTCATTCGGTTTGAATTCGATAGCAAAAAGTGAAATACTCTCAAAATAGTGAAAATTTCATTACATAAGTAACAATAACTATTGTACCTCTGAGTGCTCTTTCCAAAGGTGAAATATTTGTAAACGTTTATTATTCTAACGGTGATAAAACTTGTGCATCCATATGTCATAAGTGCTGAACTTGTATGTACCTTGTTCGATTCAGTTTACTAAAGCCTTACAATTCTGGTGCAAAGTGTTCGAGGTACGAGGCAAGGATGCAATATGAAATTTGATAGTCTAGTACCGCGTGTGAATAACATTTCCACCTTGCGTATGTAATTCTCGGGCTAAAATTTCGTCCGAGGTGATTGTGATTTATCGTATTATAGATTGATAGAGTTACGTTACCTACGTCGTTGGTAGGTCTAAGTTGGATATTTGTATTGGGCGAGAATTTACGAAGATACGGTTAGAGATGCTAAATTAATTCGAGGTTTTTTCCAGATTTTGAATTCGAATGTACGAGTATGAAGATTTATGTGATCGATGATGTTGGATGTTGTAGAGGTTTCGAGCCCCTTTGCTATTTGGTTAAGTTAGGTGTAAAAAAATGGGTACTGCGATTCTCACGCGTGATTGTACAGATTCGTTTTAATGGGCTCGTACCTAGTCCCTTTACCGGTGGAACGTGTCAATTTTAACACTAGGTTTTTTTTTGTATGGGTCTAGAAAAGGGGTTCGAGTATGAGGGGAATTATTCTAAGGAATATTAAGTGCTTCAAGTTGTAGTATGGAAGAGTATTAGAGAAAAGGTTGCAAACTTTGTCAGGGTATGGACATTGTTATTATAATATGGTTAGATTGAGAAGGTATCATTGGTCTTGAGAGGGTATTTTCTGAATGTTTTGGATTCAGTTTTTTGTTGATTAATTTTTACTTTTATCGTTTGGGAGAATATATTGCAATGATGGTTGTATTAATCGATAAAATTGTGTCGTTCAGTTTCATATTTTTCTGAGTTTCTGATCCTTGTCGCAAAAATTATTTGTGATTTTTTTTTTTCTAAAATGATCATAAAACTAAGTCTCATGATAATTCAACAGTTTTCTTTTTCATTTGATCACTTCAAAGAATTATTCATTTTTTTCTGTTCTCGAAAATTTTCAATATTTTTTTCGATTTTCTCTATAATAGTTCTTTTTTTTTCCTGAAAGGTAAAAATGATAATATAAAATATACAAAGGAAAGGCTAATCGAGCCAGAAGACACCTTAAGTAAATCTTTTTTTTTTTTAGAACTGAATTAGAATTTAGAGAATTGAAATTGCTTATTCAAAGAGGCACGTATTGAAAGAAGTCCTAACAACAAATTGTTAGTGTAAAATATAAAATTACGTAGACAAGTGTTGAAAATTGGTGAAGAATCGTCTCAATTTTTTAAGAACCTACTATTCAAATTCGCAATCCTGAAAATTCTTCAGAATTTTCTTTTTATGAAATTCCCATATTTTTGTTTTTTGTAAGATTTGAGGGCAGAACGAAAATAAAAAATATTTAAATTCTAATAAAGACCTTGGAAAGTTTTAAAATGCAAAAAAAAATGTTAGAATTGAAAAAACTTGGCTTTAGAACATTCGATTGAGAAAAAATGTTTTATCAAAGAATTGAAAATATAAGAAAATTAATCAAAGCAGAAAAATAATTGAATATATGTGCTGAAAAAATGTAATAAAATTTAAAAGCCAGTTCGAAAAAGGAAAAAGAAGTTGGAAATAAACCACTGAAAATGGACTGAAAGAAAGAAAAAATTACAAAATTCTGCTTCGAAAAAAAAGAGATTTATGTGGAAAGAAAAAAAAGTTTGAAATTCGAAAATGAAAAGCTTCAAAATTGTGAATTTTGAAAAATAAAATTTTAAATGAAAAAAAAAACATGAAATCAAATCATCTTTGAATGTAAATTTTTCCATCTGGTATTTTTTTCCCATCAAAAACATTTTTCATATCTCCATTATTTTTGAAGATTATTTTCTTATTGTCTGATATTCCAACGATGTAATTTTTCAACATTTCGGACGACTTTACCAAATTTATGGAATCAAAGCTATTCTTTGAAGAAAAATTATCGTCATTCAACTCAATTTTTTGAGTTTGATTTGGAAAAATTTTAAAATTATAGAAAAAATTTCAAAATTATGACTCGTGATTATTAATGGATGATTTTTTTAAAAATCAAAACGTCGGATCACTTTTCAAAAATATTGAAAGTCAAAAGTTGAAAATGTTTTTTTTTTTGAAATTCGACTTTGAATGAAAAATTGAAAAGGCAGACTACATAAATTAAAATTCTAAATTTTTTTGATTTAAAAACATGAAATGTTCAAAAGAAATTTTGTGAAAAGATTTTGAATAACTTCCGAAAAATTTTTCCTAATTCAGAAAACTTTTCAGAAAAATGCGGTTGGCCTTGAAATTTTTTAATTTGCTCCCCCCCACCACTGGGAGCTAGAATACATCGTTAATATTTGAAAATTGAAAAATAACAACAATATTTGATCATTTTTAGTTCAATCTTTAACTAAGAGGTTAAGCTGATCTTTCAAAGTTGAAAATTTTCACTCAGAGGTACAGATTTTTTTTCAAAAACTGAAAATCATATTTGTTTAAGTTTGTTCGTATAAATTTCAATTCAAGAGTTCATAGTAATTTTTTTTGCAAAAATTATTTATTTATTTATTCTGGGGGGGGGGGGGTGTGACTCATTTTTTGAAACAAAATTGTTAATATTTTAATCTCTCTCAACTTGAATCGTCATTAGTTTTTAAAAATCGAAAAATAAGAATTTGAAGTCCCTCAAAATTATACAGATGAAAAAATGATATTAATACGATTCCAGATTCAATTGAGCGTATTTTTTAAATTGAAGATTTTGTTTGATAAGCAATCATAAGTGGTCAAAATGCCTTCAAGTTTGTCCTGTTATTAGAAAGTTGTACCAAAATTTTCTTTTCAATATTAAAAAGTAATTCCATGTTCATTTTGAAATGGAAATTTTAAAAATTGGTATTTTTCAAGTTCTTTTTTCAAAACAAACTTACTTATTGATATATTTTTTTGAAATTTTTTTTTTAATAAATTGAGAGAATTTCGCACGACTTGATTAATTTTTCTCCAACTATTTTTACCAATAAATTAACCCAAGTTATGAATTAATTATTGATGAAAACGATCACCCTTCTGAATGGTGCAACTTTCATATCTATTCGAAAAAATCCCCTCAACCTAATCCGCACTAAAATATTCAAATTAAACAATCGCTGTTATTAATACAGACACATTATTATTCGAAATAAATTGAAAACACGCTATGAAAAAAAAGAATGTATTCCAACCTAAAATTGATATCTCATATAAATTACTCACTCTACCATTCCGAATCTATTTAATCTTCGACATCGCACGCCGCAATCCCACTACGCCCATTTCGCAAACACCAATTTTTCAATATCACAGACTCGTTTGAATACTCACCTCGAGAATTCCACCTTGTTGCTAAAAAAATTTCGCCATCGCGTCTTAATAAATTTCAAAATTCCAATGACCAGAAATGCCGTTAATCTCGAGCAATTGGCCGGACATCGGACAACCGGGTTAATATAGTTAATACCTTTAAAAATGTAATGCAGCCGATGAAAAATTAATGGTACTGCTCGGTGCGGCATCGACGCCTGTACCGCCGAAAATAATAATTTATTCACCGGTATATACAAAAATGTAGGTTTATACTTATTAGATATATGCTGAGATATCACGGGGAGAGGAGGGAGACGAGTAAAAAATTAATTTTTATAAGCATAAATAGCTACATATATGTATATTCGAGAGCGTTAATAAATCAACAAACGCACGAGGAAACGTTTAAATTCTCCGCAATATACACTCATGAAGTTATATCAACAGGTGTTTTTGTGTAAATTCCCATTAATATGTAAATGTCGTCTCGCAGTTTTTTTCCCCTGCCTGTTTGCCTTCTTCATTGAACTGGTGATGAGAGAAGACTACTATGGAGTGAATTAAAAAGTATCCTGAATGTGTGAGAGTATTTATGCCTATGTATAGTAAACGAGTGTGCTCTGCTTGAGCCTTCTTCGTCCATCTGTACAGAGTGGCAGACGAGACACACGCATCGTTACCGAGAATTTTTAAAACAACACCGTCGACGACCGCGGAGAAATACGAATCGGTATTAAAAGGAGTAGTTCCGTATAAAGGTTTAAGACCTTTTGTTGAAAGAGGTAGATTTTTACAGGAAACGTCGTCCAGAATCGGTTTTTGGTGTGAAAGAATTTCTAAAGGACTTTGTACCAACGTGTGGAACGTTTACTCCTTTTTTTCTCTCTCTCTCATTTCACCACCTTGAAGATTTCTTTTTTTTTTCACCAAACCAACGGTGCTTTTTCAGTTACTTTTATGATATTTTACTTCGCTGTAGTTCTTACTTTTTATCGCTATTTAACCCTAAGAAGATCATTTTTTAAACTGGCGTTTTCTCGACTACCTCCTGGTTACCGTTATGAAACCAGAAGAAAATCAACCAAAGCCACTATAACGAATTCGACTCGAATAGGTGGAGTAGTTCGTAGAATGGGGATCATTTTTTTTCCACCGATGGTCCGTTCGTATGAGTTTGTGGGATATCTCTCCGTTCTACAATACTACCCAGGTATATGATTAACCTTATATGAAATTTTTTCCACTATTAGTCGCGGGCCTTCTCTTATAATAGTACTTGGTGGTGTATTTGTGTGCATGTAAGCGTATGAATTGATATGGTACGCATAAGCGCCGAAACTAGTTCGATGGATGGTGCGATGCCATGATGTGGCGATTAAACAACGCGAAACCCTAAAGGCTTCGGGTTTATAAATGGCTCGGCTCGATGTGAGTTTACCGGCTAATTAATTAAAATGTGTTTTTATACGCTTCGAGAAGCGAATCGCGTAGGATGAGGCATTATTATGGTTTTGTTGACGAAAGTGATTAGACCGAATTGTGGCGTGGAATGTGGATCGACGGAACTCGAGGGAAGGGGGTTGATCGGTGGGGAGTGCCGGGTTGATTGAGTGATGAGTAGGTGATTCGATTCGGTGTAGTTTGGCCAAGTTTTTCCATCTAATTGGTAGTTTGAAGATTTTTTCTGATATTCTGATGTTTTTTCCTCGGGTTTTGTTTTCAAAGAATTGATGAGGTGAGATGATTCAATGGATCAAGGTTTTGAAAAGAGGCAGGAAATTCTCCCGAAATTTTTACGTGGAATGATGAATTTTGTTCGAAATCTTTGCCTCTGATTTGTGGGAGGATGAGATTTTTGAAGAAAGCATGTTTTGAAAATTTCAGGGATAAAATTTCGGCTGCTATAATAATTTATTTTTTCAATTTTAAAGAATTATAAATTTATTATTTTTGACCAGAAAAATTTTTTTAATACAAATTTTTCTAGAAAACTTGATAAAAATCAGACCTTTGCTCAATTCTCTCATTTCAAAACAGTGAAAAATCATTGAAGAAAGGCAGAATCGCAACACTGGAAAAATGAGTAAAATTCTTTGATTTTCAGCGAATTTCCCTTAATTTTTAAAAAAAAATCATTAATTTTTCAGCGAATTACAGATATTTTACTAGTGAATTTTCACAGATTTTCTAGCAATTTTTTTTCGCTGTTTGTCTTGTTGATTCTTTTTCGATGATTTATTGCTGTGCTACAATTCTGACTGATTTCCTGTGACTTAATTATTTTCACTGATTTTTTTGATAATTTCCACCAATTTATGATAATTTTCAATAATTTTTAGTAATTTTCGCTAATTTTTGATAATTTTTAATGATTTTTGATAATTTTTATTGATTTTTTTTTGACGATTTTCGCCAATTTATGATAATTTTTATTTGTTTTTGATAGTTTTCTTTGATTTTTAATGGCTTTTACTGATTTTTGATAATTTTTACTGATTTGTAAATTAGGGGAAACATTTACTTTTTAATGAAACGGAATTTAATTATTTCCAGTCGTTATGCTGCCTCTAGTAAGATTTTCATTTCTTTTACATATTACATCTGTAAATTTATTTGGGCAGCTAGAAATCGAGTTTTCATCTCATTTTGATTTTTTCCGTGTAATAGAAAATTTCTATGAAAGGATTGGAAGACAAGATTGAAAAAAATAGCTCAATTCAGCGTTTTTTAAATTTGTTATTTAAATGGTCAAATAGCCGGATGAATTGAATGAAAGTAATGAAATATTGTCAGATGTTGACGTAACGATGTTTGAGAAGTAGCTTTAAAAATTTGAGAATTACTCTCAGAATTGCATGAGTGAAGTGTTTTTTTATTTTTATCCCTTAGACAAATCAGACATATGGTATGAAGCGAAAGAATAAATTGAAAAAAATTTACAAATTTTTTGACATCATTTTCAGTGTAAGTAAATCACAAAAATTTGGTTGAACTTTGAAAATTAAAAAATGTCAATTTTATTTTTGCTGCAAAATGTTTTTCCTTTTTCTGAAGATTTTTGATGATTTTATTGAATTTGAGAATCTGAATGTGTTCACAAATGAATTTAATTTGAGTTTGTAAACAGGACATTATGTCCATCGATTTTTCATTTTTCTCTTTCTGATTGGATTTTTTAAAAAATAGAGAAGGAAATTTAAATTACTTCGAATTGAAAAATTTTGTCGAAAGTTGGAACCTGATTTTGAAATCCGATTGCTTCAATTTCAAACCTTAGAAAATTTCTGGAAGCTATGATTTTTTTTTTATAAAGTTTTGAAAGATGTACATATGTTTCGAGTTCTAGAAATTCTCCCGATTCAACAATTTCTGTTCCCTCCTCTCCCCCTTTTCCCTAGATGATTGAAACTTTGGTTGTCCAAATTTTGAAATCCATTATTATTATTTCTTATGTTATCTTATGAGAACCTGTAATGGAGTAGGTAAGGAGGGAGAGGATTAGAGAATTAGCTGGCTGCCTCAAAAAATAACAAAATTCTTCGTTAGCTAAAATAATGAAGTTCAAGTTGGAAAATTTTAACTGAAGTATTTGATAAAATTTGAAAAAATATTGCATGGTTTACCTGGGCCAGAAATTTCCTATTTTACCCCTCTCTTCCCATATTTGGATTTCGGTGGGGTGAACTTTGAAATCCTTGACGTATTTATGAGACTGGATATGCCCAAAATGGAAGAGGAAGAAGATTATTGAGCCGAAAAAATTTACATCCAAGTCGAGGATTTTCAATCTTGTAAATTTCGAAAAATTTGAAAACATTAGGTATTTGTTTCGTTTATGTGATTTCAAAATTGAAGTGACAACAAAAACATGCACTTAAAAAAAAATTTATAATGGTTAAAAAAAAATAAAACTTTTGATATTATTAATTTATGAGTACTCTTGATGTCTGTATCTTTGGTTAATTTTTGTCAATTTTTTAATCGTCTTCAGATTTTGAGAATTGTTTTTTTCTTCTCTCTCTCTCTCCCCCCCTCTCGATCAAAAAAATGAAAAATTGAAAAAAAATCTGTAAAAAAGAATTCGACTGTACAATTTTTATTTATTTTTTTCTTATACCTTAGAATATTTTTAAAAAGTCATACATTGATGTTTATGTTTAGTTATCTATAATGAAAAAAATATTTACATTATTTTTCGAGTTTGTTCAAATTCGAAAAAAAATTTGATTTGAGCAGCTTTGAGAAAAAAAAGTTAAATCCAAGCATATGGAAAAAATTTCTCTAATACTAATTAATTAAAATACCTACGTTGCCCCTACAATTTCAAATTCGATATCATTATGATCTCCTAGATAAATCCCCAAAATCCTATTCTGTCTGCCTTCAACGGCCACGAAATCTTCACCATTGTCAGCCTTAGCTTCCTTCAAAATAGCTTCCAAAATCTCCTTATTTTTCACGCAATACAAATGCAGCACATCTTGCTTATCATTTAGCACCATCACGTCAACACTCTTGGTCTCGGTTACATTGGTCAAAGCTGCAGATTCGTCAACCGATACCAGTCGGGTGGTAGTCAATGGATACCGAAGTCTGGCAGCACAGAGCAGCATCGTTTGAAAACTCAATCGATTCGCATCTGGCAATCTATCGACGATTTTTTTCACCTCGTTGTCCAATTGTTCCAAAATATCCTTGGGATACGCAACTTCTTCCAATAATTTGCCAAAAAGATTACAGATTGGCTCCAAATTGAGATTATGAGATTGGTAGAACAAATGTATACAATTAATAATTTCAAATTCGGCGTCTAAATTGGCAATATGGTATCTGTTCGGTTCGGTTTTGGGATCTTTTCGAGTCAGATATCCGTGTTCGATGAAAAATCTAAAATACAACGTGCCCTGATCCGTTTGAAAAGGATTTTCATTATTTTTGAGATCTTTTAGCAGAGCTAGCTCTCTAATTGTGAACGTATCCTCAATCTGGAGACGTAAACTTTTACGTAAGATTAGATTATAGAGCATACCTCGAATCGCCGGAGCACTCAGGTAGAAATTAAAATTCTTCATCGAATCAGTCTGTTGCCAATAATTTCGATAATTCGGTTTACCAGTTTTGGACCTTTCTCGAAGATATTTCAGCACTGAAAAAATATTGTAGATTTTTTCAGGGGTCTCAGATTCTGGATCTTGGCAATAATACCCGTTGTAGTAAAGATCGAGCTTTTTACGTTCCTCATCTGGAATTTTCTGAGCACTCGACAATTGATCCAGCTCACCAGACGTCAATCCGAAAAAAGGCACATACGAAGATTTTTCAAGGAATCCAGGAGCTTTAATTATGGTCTCCTGGGCAGCAATTTTGGCAAACGAACTGGAGGTTCCAGTCACCACAACGTGATGGGAAATAAAAGGCCCATATCTCATACCCATGAAAAGAATATCATTGATGAATTTGGTCACATTGGCTGCCTCGAAGATATCATGACGACTCGCCTCTTGCATCGGCATATCAAACGAATCAATCAATATGAACGGCTCTTTACCAAAATGATCGAAAATACATCTGGATAAATCTTGCAGAGCATCGATCATATCACCATCGCTAATCTCACCGCTGATCAATCGACCTATACCTTCGTATTGCAATTGCCTCACAACAATATCCGAATCGTTCGTCTTCTCGTATTTTTTCTTCGCATGCAGCGCATACAACCAACCGTATTTTCTAGCCGTTCTTTGCAAAACTGCCTTCAAATATCGTTTTTGCTCCTGCAAAGAACCTCCTCGAATTTCGGTAAAGTTCACCATCAGCACCGGATATTCGCCCATATGCTGCGAGACGAATTCCTTATTCCGAGATATCTTCAAATCGAGCTTAGTATCGGTAAATAACTGATAATTCGTCGTCCTTGTTTTATTTATAATCTCTCCGGATGTCGAATTTACGGGCAATTCGACAAACCGCCTGATCATATCGATTATCGTCGATTTGCCGAATTTACGAGGAGCTGTGAATATATGAAACGTGTGATTGGTCGCATTGGTGATCAGCAAGGGAAGCAGATCTGTTTTATCCACGAAATTCGGCAGCTTCGAAAGAGCTCTGAAATCGCTGACGTAATCGATCGGATCGAATTGAACGGTACTTTGAGCTTTTATAAGCCATAGTTGCCATAGAACTAGCAAACAGTTCAGCTTCATTGTGAGAGAATTTCCAATGACTAGATGAATGATGAAATGTTCAAGATTACGGGTTAGGTGAACATGATGAGTGTTACTTTGGTCTTATGACGATAAATTTAAATTCTCCGGCAGATTTTACTGGTGTTTAATGAGTTGGAATGTTTTCGTTCATTATTGTGGCAGTTCGTTGATGACGGTTTAGTGATTTGAATGTGTCTTCGGTGACCTGCAAAATATTTCAATGTGGAGTTGACTATGGACAGATAATATTGCACGTTTTGCTATTTTTTAATTGAATTTTCGTTTTTGTTGGGCAAAAATTGTAGTCGATTGGAGGTAGTAAAAGCATACGCTGAATGATTTAGTAGGTGTAATTACATTGTGTGGGTACATTTCGAGAGAAATGGATACGATTTTTGAATTATTTGCTTCTTTTGCCTTTTTTACGATGAAATATTGCTGGATGTTAGTGGAAGTCGGAAGTCATTTTCAGATAGGTTTTGTGCTGGTCATTTCTGATTTATTGAAATGAAAAATTCATCTACAGTTTGGAAAATTTATTCCTTATAATTTTCAATTTTTCTTTGAAACGTTGCAATGATGGTTGAATTTTATGCTGAACTTTTTTTAAAAAATAGTGGGAAATATGATTGATGACATTTTTTGAATTTTGAAATTTTGTTGTGATTTTCATGCAGAATTTTTCCAAAATTAATGAAATTGCATCCAATATTTGTAAGTACATATTTTTTTCAAAAATTCGATCCAAATTATCTAAATAATATAGTAGAAAAATGGTTCTCTTGTTTTTGTAAATTTGGTGGAAATTAGGTAAAAATCAATGAAATTTTAAACAAACAGGCTAAAATTGAATTAAAATTACTAAAAAATTGTAATTGCTTTTGAAATTATGAATTGGATTTTTTTTGAGAATTTGTATGAGGTGCTCCGAAATTAATTATATATTAATAAAACTAATAAATATTTCAGAAAAATTTTAAAATGAGATAAAAATAGTTCAAAACGAAAAAAATTATTGAAGTTCAAAGTGAATTGGTAAAATTTCGTCGAAAGATGCGTAAATTGTTGCCCAATTTGCTTGAGAAAAGTGAAAAAAGATCTTTGAATTATAGTGTTGAAAATGTAATTTTTTTAGTTGGTATTTCAACAAAGTTTTTTCAAATTCAGAGTAATTTTAATATAGTTTCAGAATAATTAAAGAGACTTTTGAACACTTTGGAAGAAAATTCAACAGTTTTTTGATGTTTTCAACAAGTTTTGTCAACTCTTACACAGCTTCATAAAAATTGTTAGATTTTGTGCTTTTTTCAAACAATTTTAACTACCTACTTATTATACGTATTTCAATCATTTTCATGAAATTTCGAGTATTTTTTACATTATTAAAATTTTTTATCGTAATTTGAACCATTTTTATAATATTCAAAAATTTTATTTGTGAATTCAACTTTCAAGATAATACGTATGCAGAAATTGCAGATGCACATCTTGAGCAGATTTACTAATATTTTCAGAATAATTCCGACAATTTTTATTTAAATATCAGCAGTTTTGGTGTTTTTTCAATATTTCCATCGAGAACGGATCAGAATTGTTTTTTTTTTTTTGGGGGGGGGGGGGGTAGCGATAATTTTTGAACTGAAAATTTTTGTTCTGAATTTCAATTTTCAACCGATATCATTTTTAAAAAATTTTGACACTGAATTAATTTTTTCTCAATCAACTAATCAAATATTGTCATTATTGGGTATTGGAGGTTCTCCCTTTGCCCCTTCCTACTCCCCTGTTCGTTTTAGTTTTTTTTGAACATTTCTTCAAAAATGTGAAAAAATTTCTGATTTTCGAGATGTTCTCTGTTTTAGGATTTTCAGCATCGTATACTCTTCTGAGGTATATTTTACAGAAGTAGATTTTTGATTTTTTTTTTCATCAAAATGGAAATTAATTTCCTAAAAATCATGAAAATTTGATGTATTTGAGTCTGGATTGTGTTGAGATTGCTTATTGTTCACTTTGAATAAATTTTTGGTTCATGTTTTTTAAATTATGTAATTCTTCAGCATGGAATTTATTCCCCTCTTTTCCTTCTTCAAAATATTTTTCATTATTTCAAATAATTTGATAATTTTTTTAAAATAATCTTGATATTAAAAAAAAATTATCATTTTGTTTGATTTGAATATAAATTGAATGAAGAAAAATTAAGGTGGTGAAGAGAGGGAGGATGGGTGTTGAGAGAGCGGATTTGTATTTTTAGTCAGAAAAAAAGGTTTATAAGTCGAAAAATTTTCAAAATTTATGACCTTTCGACAATTTTTGTTTTGGGTTCAGAAATCAAAAAAGTGATCTTTGAATCAGAAAAATCTGAGAATTTGGCTTACATTTTGGTTGAAAATAATATTTTTTTTGATCTGAAAATTTCTTCAAATCAGAATAAAAAAAGATGAAAAAAATAACAGATTTCAATGTGTTTAAAAATGGACTAAAATTATTGAAAAAAATTTTTGAACACTCACGTTACCTATCTCCAATTTGCCAAGATTATTGATACCGCACATACGACTTCGAGACCCGCCAGTGGAAAACTGATGGTACCATACGATTAGATTTAATATGTACAATTTTCATATCCGTTTCATTAAAGCAATAATCGCGATGATAAAACGTATTCGGGTCATAAAATGTTTATAGTATCTCTCATTAATGGGAAAATTTTTCAGTTTCGAGATTCAAGCAAGTCGATGGATTATCGGCATTTGTTTGACAACGTAGACCATCATTTCCCATATTTTTGCGTTCATTTCCTCTGAATCAACTTTTTCAACAGATACGTGAATCGAAGAGAATTACGAATCGAAAAAAAAAACTGGATAATTCGGATGTTCAAACAGTGAATCGGTAAAGAAAAGAATGAAAAACCACACCTCGCGAAGAGATATCTTATCGAGAAGTTATATTATGTATACAACCAATTAATGCGGATCCGGGAGCTTTCGAAATCCAAAACAGTATGTAAATCGTCGTAGGAGAGTAAAACCGTTCTTATCGTTGAATATCTTTCAAAATAATATAAGAATCAAGATTCGCACACAAATATTTAATGATCATAACAGAAAGGAAAACTAAAGAAAAGAACGTACAATGACTTTGTTCGAATCTGAAAATCATTAACGCGAAATTCACCTACACTGTCGAGCTACAGATTTGTGAAGGTGAGACGCCGAGGAGAGTCAAGCAATGTGAACGATTCAACAGGCTGATGAGTTAAACGATATAGATAAGATGTAAAAGAAGGAAACGTTATCGGTTAAAATTAATCAATTAACGTCTTCGAAACGAGTTTCTTTTCCCTTGGTCGGATTTCGAGTTCGAATCGACGTATAAAATTCCACAAATCGGACAATATTACTCGGCTAATGATTGTCTATCTTTGTCTCCGGCCAATGCGAATCTGCCTATGAGAGACGAGCTGCGAGATGGGTTTTCGAATATGCCTCGATTGTACCCAACGAGCGATTTGCTTCGCAGGTTCGAATTACCATACAATTTGTTGGAAGAGTGCCGAAGCGTTGTTAATTTTACGCGAGCTGGAGTCTCTGGGTCGTCGTGTGGTGGATACCACCTAATCATTTGGTTAATTGGATTTTCGTATATCGTGATGAGATCGTTGTCGAGTAATGAGTTGGATGCGGCCCGGAATGTAAAATATTCCGGGCTGTCGTACGTTGATTTTGCCATCGCCGCCGTGGTTTCCAATCTCGAATCTTCCACCATGAGTTATGTGGTTTTTCTGTGTCGACGTCGCGGCCCCGATAGATCCTTTTTCTATAAATGCGCGCGCCGATATGGATATTTTCTCAACTGGTTCGAATATTATTCGGCGAGGTGCATTGAATCTATCTAAAAATATCATTAATCACGGCTACCCCGCGCCAAACACCATTCAAACTCGTTTGATTGTTTCCTATCGTAACTATGTATCGTGTAGGGTAACTCAGGATATGTTTAACCCTTTATAGATTTGATTGAATTGCGCGTACGTCTTCGTATATAATACCGAATTCTAAATAAGAGTTTGGAAAATAAAGTATGTAATAATATTCTATCGTCTACGCATATAATCAACTCTTTTCGTATTCTCTATCCATCTATATAATACCAGTAGAGGAGATAAAAAACACTCTAATAGCATAGGTCTATTTCTCCAGCCTCATACACGTAGCTAGGAAATCCGAACAACGTTGTAAAAGTACAGTTCCTTTCAACACGAACGCACCTATGTATCAGGTAAACACCAAACGAGAACGCATCTTTTACACGGCTATCGATACACGGACGATTGTTTCATCCTAATTTTTTCCAAACCATCGTTATACCCTATTTCTATCCTCTGTTTAAGAATAAAATTAGCCAGATGCACGAAAAACTAAAACAACCAGAGAACTGGAAGGAAAAAAAAAAAGGTAACCTGAAATCGAACTTGGATCCTTGTAAGATGATCTCGTTATTTGAATTTTCTCCAGTCTTCGGTCTACCATCGGTTGTGTTCTTTTGGCGGGGAGTGTACTCTAAAAGCATTTTTAACCTGGTTTTTAGGCGAGGGTGTTTTACGATCTACTTTTATCGGCCAAAATCATCGTGAACCTTTATCAATGCTTGTTTTTACCGAGGTTCACGTCTACCTGTATGTGTATTGTATGCAGGGTATAGTTTATTAACGTAGATAGTGAGGTTACGTAATACAAACGTATGCTGGGAAAGAGGGTGTAGTTTGTGGGGTGTTTGAGATGGAATGGAGAAATTTTCATGTGAGATATCTTTGTTGTTTTGGTCGAGGAATTCGGTGATTATTTTTGGGGTGAATTCGAGTTCAAGTTGGGAAGTTGGATTTTTGTGGAGTTTTTTTTACTGATAATTATTTTTTTGGTAGTAAATTCTTCTCTGATACGATTTTAAAAATACGATAAGTACAGAAAATGAATGTAAATCATGTAAAATAATAATGTAAAACAAAAAATTGATTAATGTGAAAATCATCAAAATCAGACTGATTTGATTCGTAGAGAAGTGAATTGAAATGTCATCATTCACAAAAAAAATGGAATTTTCTAATTGAAAAGTTTATTAGGATTTTTTTGGGGGAGGGGCGAGGGGGAAGTTTTCTAGAACTATGGTGATTGAAGTACCTAGTAAAAATTATCGAAAATCATTGGAAAATAGTCAGTCAGAAGAGCAGCGTAGTGATAAATCAGTGTGAAAAATTACTGTAATTTCCTGAAATTACCGAAATTTACCGCAAATTACCGTAATTTACCACAAATTACCAAAATTTACCGCAAATTACCGTAATTTACCACAAATTACCGAAATTTACCGCAAATTAACGTAATTTACCACAAATTACCGATATTTACCTCAAATTACCGTAATTTACCACAAATTACCGATATTTACCTTAAATTACCGTAATTTACCTTAAGTTACTGTAATTTACTTTGAATTACCGTAATTTACTACAAATTACCGTAATTTACTTGGAATTACTTTTTTTTGTTGGTAATTTACGAGAATTGTATCATGATCAGTTCACACAATTTATCTAAAATTACTTGGAATTATGAAATTGAGTACTTTCCTTTACATTTTTTTCACTTTTACATACCTCAATTACCACATTTACTGTAATTTACGAGTGAAAATACCCTATGGATTTGATAATTTTTTGTCACAGTGATCAAAATTCAAGCATGAATTTATTTATCCTTTACCGTTTGCAGGTATTGCATTTTAATCACATCATCAGCATTGGTAAAATAATGTAATTTCGGAAAATTATCCTTCAAAATTACCATTTGTACGAGAATGTACGTGCTTTACAATAGGTATTTACAGTAATTTACCCTAAAAAATAAAAATGCCATAATTCTAGTAGATTTTTAATTTTTCATCAGTGAACAGAAATGACTAAAATAAGCATTTTTGTTCCGAGAAATTACCCAAATTTAATTATTGTATTTTTATTCAATTACGGTAATTTCAAATTTGCTCAAAATGTCAATGATTTACTAAGCTTTCAGTGAATAAAATTAATGAAATTACTATGTATTCAAAAATTTCCTGCGGTAATTACCATTCTTACCGTAATTTACCGTATTTGTAGCGGTTCATCACAAAATATCGTATTCTATCCTAATAATAGAGCAATTTTTTGACATTAAACTGCAAATTTACCAAAAAATTACCGTTCCTGATGTGGGTTATGTACTCAGTTTGCAGTATTTACTATTTAGATTCTAATAATTATACTGCAGTTTTCGTGATTTGGGGATGTCTTTAAACAAAATTTACCACAATTTCTGTTAGTTATGCATTGTACAAATTACCAGTCGTAATTACTGTAATTACCGTAATTCTTCGAAGTATTATTATTTTAATAATTCATCATTTTTCAACAGTGAAAAAATTGATTAAAATTACTCGAACGTACCGTTTGGTTTGCATTGAGGTAAATCGTCGTAATTACCGGTAATTTTCCAGTAAAAAATAATAAAATACGGTACTTTTCCGGTATAATGGTAATAAATGGTAAAAATTTGGTAATTTTCCGGTAAAAATGGTGATAAATGGTAAAAATGCTGTAATTTTTCGATAAAATGGTAATCAATGGTAAAAATGCGGTAATTTTCCGATAAAATGGTAATAAATGGTAAAAATGTGGTAATTTTCCGGTAAAAATGGTAATAGATGGTAAAAATGCGGTAATTTTCCGGTAAAAATGGTAATAAATGGTGAAAATGCGGTAATTCTTCGGTAAAAATGGTAATTACTGGTAAAATACGGTAATTTGTGAAATATGTATTGTACCTAATTTTCCAAATTTTATTACTATTACTGCCTAATTTTAAAAATCGATTCATGTTCTTGGATGATTTTTTCATTCTTTTATGAACTGTTTCTTTCTTCAACCAATTCGTAAAAATTCGCATGATCCTATGTTCACCATAGATATTTAGTGGCTGAATTCATTCTAAAGCCAACTCCATCCAATTTCAAATTGGTCGGCACTCTTGTACTTGGCAAACGACTACAGTCTTCATTCCAAATCGGAAAAGTTCGTTTTTCATCTGTCCATCGATCCGAATAACACTGCTTCCAGACCGAAACATCACGTAGTGGTTATTGCTATTTGGTGGTCAGGTATATGGATATGGGTAAACACCAAATGACGTGTATTATAGACTTAGTATTTATACACTTTCGGTACATTATCCTCCTCGTATTCTTATTCTGTACACAAACCGTATCATTCGTCGTCCACTCAATATAATAATTTTATTTGCTCGTTCAAGCCGCGTTAATTCGTTCTCTTCGGAGGGACGCGCATAGGCACGATTTATTGGTGAAATTGGGCGATTGTTATTGGCGTACTCGTACCAAGAGTACGTTCCATCCCGAGATGAAGTTGTAACCTGTACGCTTCGCTGGGTTCTTTTTAATGCTCGTTTTAGCGTGTAATTAAAATGTCTGGCTACGAGCAGTATTGTGGAAAAAAATAGTAGAAAAGGATGTGAACAACGACTGGCTCCGCAACTAAGAAGAAAATACCCATCTGCATATCGCCATCGACCAGGACGGCCAAGACAGAGAAAGAATTCGCCGCAGCGTCCTTGGCAAACGCAGCTTGTGACCTAGAGTCCGAAGATGGATAAATATTGGAATATTACGTTTCAGCGTTGTTTTTTCGCCTTTCGTATTGGCTAATTTCTTGGCTGTCGTCTGAGTT
Organism: Pseudococcus jackbeardsleyi; assembly: GCA_038380155.1. Classification (NCBI taxonomy): domain Eukaryota; kingdom Metazoa; phylum Arthropoda; class Insecta; order Hemiptera; family Pseudococcidae; genus Pseudococcus; species Pseudococcus jackbeardsleyi. The sequence goes on from CM076241.1 coordinate 38,713,069, forward strand.
AATTCGTATCGATTTTGTAAGGTATCGAATTACACACCGGACACGATAATTTGGTCGACTCTGGAGCGGACTCGGAGTCGGGCCCTCCTCGAAGAATAAGACCTTTTCACCTGTCCGATGATTTATTGCGACGCTTATGTCTCGAGAAAGTTACACCGGTGTCGTTAGCGGTGCGATTCGTGATGCGGATTTTTTTCATTTCGGCGATGCCTCGCGCCGTGTGGGAATTTCATTGCGAACGATACGGTCCGCGAAGTCCGACGGTGAAAGTTGATACATATTTGGAGTATATTGCGGTAATTATCGCCGGATCGGGGGGTTTTAATTAATCACTCGATGGACGCACGTATCGCTGATAGAAAAGGAAATTGAAATAGTCTAGATGATTTATAGGATACAGCTCAGGGTCGATATGAGGAAGGTTTCGTGTGTATTTACGATAAACATTAAACCCAAGCTTATTGTATACCTACGACGACGGTTTATTAGGTTAATTGGTTGTCCGCGCCGATCTTAATTAGATAATTGTTACGATTACCTACGTGTAATGTTTGTCAATGCTGCATATTTATGTACGTACGGGCAAATAAAGGTGAAAAATATTGTTTATGAGACGCCAACGTTTTGTAACATGGTTTACCATCGAACCATAAGACCAATGGACCAGGTAGCCGAACGCGTACCGCAGATTTGTCATAAGTGTCGCCTGAAGCGATTGTTGCACTTAGCCAACGAGCATATTGCGTAAAAATTATTTATATTTATTTTTTTCGTACCGAATTACGTAATGAATTTTAATGCACGAGAAACAAAACGATTCCAGAACGTATGTAGAACCGGCGATTTTATTTTTCATTTTGCTAATCTTCGCTAATTTTGCTTTTTTTGGAAGGTTGAGAGAAAGGTAAATGTTGGAAGTGGGTAGATGGAATATGGAGATTTGTACGACTTACCAGTTCATTCTGGGCTACATAGATTTGTCCTTTAGATTTAGATTTGACCGACTGATGAAGATGAAGTTGGCAGGTGGCCTTTTTAATGATGTTGGGATCGATTCAGAAAAAAAAACTGCAGCAGAAGACGATTAAACGTGTAATAATTTGTTGATCTAATTTATACGAGGTTTTAATTATAAAACGAAGAAAAAAAAACTCTACGAACTCGATCCGAATTATGGTCAATCGGATGAAAATTTTGCACCTCGTTTATGCTAATTAAAATATTAACCCGGAGAGAGCAATCAAAAGTTGAACTATTAATACAATGTTCGTTGGTCTCTCAGACCAACGAATACGCCGTAAGAAAAGCTATAAAAATTATTACGGGTACACGAAAAAAAATACTCGTCGGGTATACCCGACTCGCATCAATTCTCTACTAAAACACACATAATCGCCCGCAATAAATGCAATTAATTCGTCGGTTCGGTGAGACGGGTGGACGTGTAAGGGAGCAAAGAAGGTGGAAATGAGGAGAATTTAATAACAGGAAACGAATATCTACATAAATGAAACTGGTTTTCGAATTCCATATTTGAATTATTTTACGAGTTTTGGAATTTATTTTATAATATCGAAACGCACTGGGGTAATTGAATTAATGCGTTGGGTATTATTTTAAGGCAGTTTTAATATCGTGATTCTATTCGCAGTCGTTGCTCCGGCGTGGTTTTTTTTTGCGTGATTTGTGGTATGCGCGAGATGTCGTTTTTTATACGTCGTTAGAGTCTACAAAGTGCTGCGGAGATTTTAACGCGTGGTTTTGAAAAGATCTGAATGGAAGAGTAAGCTGGGTGGATTTGAGATGAGGCAAAGTTTGAAGTTGGAAAATGGATCGATTGGAAATTTTCATATCCTGTTGAGATTCGAAGTCGAGCTATGGGCGAGGTGTTTTTAGCTGATGATTGTTTGTTTAGTGCGTGATCCCCAATTCGATCCAGTTTATGACTGATCGGTCATAAGTGCATTTGATTCAAGGTTGATCTTAAATTACGTTTTATTGGCCCGAAGACTTTTCAAGTGGCAGAAAATAGAGTTAATTGAAATGATATGATATATGATCTGCTATTTTAATTGAATTTTGTACTATTTTGCCCTACCTTAAGTTTTATTGATCGGTATACTTTTTATTTCTTCCTCAACCTGAAGGTCCGAAATTGTCAAATCTGTCCGATACTGATAAGGATCATTTGTCTTGTGGAGGGTCGAATACTCGGAATAGATTAGCGATCATTTGATCGACTCTTTTTTATTTTTCGAGTGAGGTCGATTTTAATTTCATTGCTGAAAATTTTGAGCTAATACAAGCTCGAGGAAAAGAAAGCTTGAAAAGTATGGGTCTCCTAAAAATTTTCAAAGGCCAATTTCTCCCTCTCTCCGGCCTTCCAACCGTATTTTTCGTAATATTTTTCTATCTTGGCATTTTTTTTTAGAGAGAGGAATAAGCACAATGCATTTATGCACTTCACATGACCTAACGAGGGAGCAATCACAACTAGAAGTAAAATTTTGAGCTGAAATGAACATAAATAGAAAGTACATCATGAAAAAATTCCGCATAGATGCCAAAGTTGATTTATTGAATTTTCGAAAATTTTTGAAGTTTCAAAATTATTTCATTGCCTGTAAAATACCAAAATTTGACCTAATCAACAAAAAAAAAACACCAAAAAAAAAACCCTGAAATTTTGTGTGTACCATTTATTTTTGACCTATCTTACCAATAATGGGTAATCCACGATAATGGAAAGGGTGCTATTCTCTCATTTTGAGCCAATGAAAAATTACTGGTAAATAGTCAGAATTGAAGTACTTACTGAAAAAATCAGCAAAAATCTTTCATTTTCATCATTTTTGTTAATTTTTTTGTACAATTTCACTGTATTTTCTACTAAATGCAGAAATATTACTGACTTACCAGTGATTTTATCAATTTTGAAAAAAATGGCACTTAGACGGTTTCAACATTAGGAGGAGGGGGGGGGGGGGTGTCGAAATGGTCTTTTTCTTGTGACAGTGTTGTCATTTGTGACAATCACCATTTTTTTGCTTTTTGATAACAACACTGAAATTTTTGTGACAACAATTTTTGATATTTTTGTATCTTTTCTGACAACTTTTGACGTTTTTGGTGTCATTTCTGATTACTTTTGATGTCATTTCTGACAACTTTTGACATGTTTGGTGTTACCTTTGACCTTTGGCTACTTGTGACATTTTTTTTCTGTTTTTGGGTCACTTGTGACAACTTTGACATTTTTATGTCTTTTATGACAACTTTTGATACCTATTTCTTCTTACTTTTTGCATATTTTGACAATTTTGTGTCACTTTTTGCAACTTCTAAAATCTTTGTGTTTTCGTCTATATTTTTTAAATTTTTATATCAGTTCTGATAACTTTTTCTGACAACTTCCGAGATTTTTCTGTGTTTTGTTCCCTTTTTTTTGAATTAGTACTGTTTCTTGGTACAGTTTTGTCACTTGTGACAGCTTTGACATTTTTGCACCTCTTACGACATTTTAAAATTTTTTGTGGTTTTATGATAACATGTGATATTTTTGTGTCACTTGTGACAACTTTTGGCATTTTGTTATAATATTTTGTGTTGTTTGTGACAAATTGTGACTTTTTTTCTGGTTTTGCGATTTTTGTGATAATTGTTTTGTTTTTATAATGTTTTTTGCCACTTATGACATTTTTGACACTTCTAACAAATTGAAGCATTTTTTGTCACATGTAGCGATTTCGATATCTGAGATTTTTAAAAATTAATTTTTTAAAGAAAATTATTGATTAATTTTCCAAAAAATTTATTATTTTTTAAATAGATTTTTAATGTCCTTAAGATGTGAGATTAAGTTCATTAAGATTTAAATTTCTTTGAATTTTTTGGGGAAAATATGTATTCGATTTTTTTTACTATGCATGCACTTTTCTGCTCTCTCATTTATAGATCAGTGAAAATTATCAATCAGTGAATTTCACTGATTTTTCCTGTGCTGCAATTCTGACTTTCAATGGCTTTTCACTGATTCAGAATGAGTGAAAATGGTCCTTTTGGGCTCCTATTTTTTAGTTGGCTCGTTGGGATCCCCTCAGAGTTGATAAATTGAAAATTGAATCTTTTTTCTGGGAGAGCCCTTGAAACAACATAAATTTTCCTGATTACATCACATAACTAATTGGTGTTTTGACGTTCAAAAGTATCAAAAGATCTCAAAAGACTTTCTTTGCTCGTAATACATTTTCCCTCTAGGGTCCCAATTTGCTCTGCACTGCCCTGTTCTCTAATGTTATTCGTTGAAAGTTTTTCAATTTTCAGCTCCCCCTCTCCTCTAAATTTTGACCAAATTTAGTACATCTTAATCCACAGAAACGAAAAAACCAAATCTGAAAATTTATTTACCCGATAAAAACTAATCTCTCCGGCCTAACAAAACCCAGTCACAACACCAACTCAACCAGTACCCATCAAACAACAGTTCAAAATGCAGAAACCGATCTATCAGCAGAATACGTCAGTCAATAGGAACGAAGCTCATTATCCTCCAGATACGAATGCGTTCGACAAGAATTCAGTAAATTCGCCCATCTCAATCGGATTCTATTGTCTCTAAGAGGATTTTCGTTTTAAATGTGACGAACGGTTATTACCTCCGTGCGTTTTTTTTATTCTTCTGTTCTTCTAAAGTCTCTCTAAACGTGTTTACGCGAATAAACCGGTTCTTTCGATCAACTACCCAGAGTAAAGGTAAAAAAGAAAGAACTGGTTGGAGCAAAAAATGAAATAAATCTGGAAAAAAAAATTCATAATATATGCAATTCGAGCTATGATTTAATAAGATTTCTTCCTGTCGGTTAATTGTTTTTTTTTCGGCGTGTATAAAACCGTAGAGACCCGTACGTCGCGTATTCTTTCGCGTGTTATTACCACTTAATACCTCTTTTATAGTAAGCTTGAGAATTTGATACTCAAGAGGAAAGTTCGCGGCGGCGTGTATTTGGCGGATGGTTTGCGTCGTGGTAGTGGTGTGGAGTGGACATGGACACGATAGTGCGTGTGTAATTGGATGACATCACGTGTTAGATACGGCTGGCTCTTTGGCTCGCATCTTAACGCGTCCACTTGGCTGCTTGTTTTTTTGATGATGGCATCCATTGTCCCAGAGCGGCCAAGAATATTATCGTGATATATCTAGCGTTATGTATGTTTATAAAATAAAGGTTGGAAATAACAACGTGTACTGGATGTCAGATTTGTTGTTGTTTTGGGTATACGACGTACGTACGTAATACGTGATGAGGTGGATGTGGCAGGGGAAGAGAAGAGTTTCCAAAAAGATCCAGTTTTATGCTCTATCCACGTTCTTATACCAGTTAAAAGAAGGAAATGGGTTCAATTTTTTAGGTATTTTGGGTAAAATTGTTGCGCATGAGATCAGAGTTCAGTTTAAAAACATTTTACAGATAAATTAGTGCTTCAAAATTTCATATGCCTCGAAAATGCTTGAAATGGCACGAAAAATTGTTTTCAAATGTTGTGAAATTGTTTCTGAACAATTTCTCGTGTTTTTAATTATTTTTTTTGGCAGATTCTTAAAAATCTAAAAAATTTTATTTTCTAGCAAAAATGTACCCACTGCCCAGTATTTTTGAAATAAATGTATAGTTTTTTTAAAAAATCAAAATTGGCGAAACTTGAATCCCAATCTGGTACCTATCGATTTATTTTCATTAATTCAGGAGTCTTCAACAAGATTTCAAATTATCTCCAGCATTTTTAAATCTTTTGTAGAGAGCTTTAAAATCAAAATTTAGGAATTGGATTTTAGTCTTCATTGAGAGTAGGTAGTTTATTGTTGTCGCAATTTCAAAAAGGACATCTTAAGTATATTTTTCGACAAATCGGTTTATTGAAAATGATCAAATTTGATTGGTTGGATGAGGATTCTATCCTCCTCTCCCAAATTTTACAATTTCAGGCCATTTTAAAATCTTCAGCGTGTTTTGATTTTCTCCAAAATTTCTGAATTGTCTTCGAGAAGCGGTAACAATCAGCCTCAAAACTGAACCATTGAAATACTCTAATTTTATGAAAAATCAATTGTTCATAACCGTCCATAATTCAAAATGTCTCACTTTTTAGTTCATCAATATTGATGTGACAGATAATTCAATGTTCGAAGTAAAAAATTCTCTGAATAAAGAATTTTCAACCTTTTGTCCTTTCAGTACATTGCCAACCACAGTTCGAATTTATCAATAGGTAATTCCAAATTTTTAATAAACCAAATGTTTTTAATTCGATTTTTTAAACTTTTGAAGTGTTGATTTCAATCAGATTAGAATCCAGATTATTTCATTTTTTTTTCGCAAATCAACAACTATTCAATTTTACCTATTTTCGTAGTTTTTTTTAAAGGTAATCTCGATTAAAATTCAAAAATATCGATTTTGGAAAACCCGATGATTTGATGCTTACAAAAACTGAAGTAAAATCAACTTAATTTTTCAAAGCATCAACAGAATTCAATTAGTTTTACTTTTTTTTTTTTTTTTTTAGAAACATCCATTTATATTTTAAATAAATAATTCAATTTTTATAGATTGAACACACAAGTTTTAGATTTTTTTTTCAGAATTATGTAAGATACACCTGAAGAAATATCAACAATTTTTCATAATTTGAAGCATTCAGTGATATTTCAGGGTAGTCTTGTGGGGGAGGGGAAGGGGGGGAGGAGGAAGACTGATGGAAATCCCAACTCGAATTCATGAAATTCCCAACTTGAAATGAATACATTTTGAAATACCAAGAAAATTTTATGAAGAATGAGTGAAAGGGAACTTTTTTTGGCGTTCTCGTCTCAAATAATGCATAGAAGTATTTTCCGGAGAACAGACAAAAAGGAACCTTCTTTAACACTGTTACTACTTAAAATAGTTTTTTTTGAATAATATGATTTTGTTCATGCCCGAGCGAAACTTCGAAACTAACAAGTGAAAATTTTATTGATTTCCAATTTGGAATAATTATAAATTTTCAATCGGGGAAATGACTAATTCCCAACTGCCCAATTTTCCCAACTGATGTGTTGAATTGTTCAATTTTTTCTAGTCATAAGTGAAAAATTTCCTGGGAGGAAGAAGCTCTCCCCCCCTCGTTCGGTACGTTTTCTAATATTTTTTCATTATTTTGTCAACTTTTTCGATTATTTTGTTCCAAATGTGACTGGCTCGGAAGAAAGACGGATAGTGTCCGAAATTTTTTTTTTACTTTTAGAAAAAGCATCCTATGAAAAAATACTTGAATTAAAAAAATCGATTTTTGGACACTTGACCGTATTTTTTCCGAGTTGGTCACATATGTTTGTGTGGCCCTGTCCGAAAGATGGGACCTTGTGTAGAGAAAAAAAATGTCTTTATTTTTATGTGTTTGATCCAGATTTTGTGTCATTTGGACCAAAAACTTGAAATATGAGACATCGATTTTTTAAAAATAAGGTCTTTTCTTTCCGGCAGGGTCAGATATACATCTAAAATAGCATTTTCGATCAAAAATTGTAAAACCTTTCATTGGCCTTTGGAAGGTTTGAAAATTCAAAAATGTTGCCTATAATAACAAAATTTGGATGATAGACCCTTGACAGCTCATATTTTATCAATTATCATGATTGAAAACTTTTTTCATTTTTCAGAGTAGTTTCAAAATTTTCAGTTTTTTTTTTCATTACAACACTAATTTCTCCCCTCTTATCATCGAGGTTTTGAAAAATTGATACCCAGCGACTGTTTTCATTCAAGTCAAAATTTCATTGGGCTCGAAAAATGACATTTTTTTTCTGATAATTTGAAATTTTTTATTCAATTATTTCAGAATTTTTACGTTTGTGCCAAAATTGAAAAAATTTTTTTTTCAAGGGTGTGATTTTTATGCTAGAAGGAGGACGAGAAGTGCAAGTTTATAAATCATCTCGTCAAAAGACGTTGGCAAAAAATTGTAAATTTCATTTCATGCACTTTCTGCAGGCTGCAATTCGATTATGCCTCGTGCTTGTTATGAAGCAGATAGCCTCATGATGAATCGATGTGGTATTCCAACGATGACATTGCTCGTATTCGTTTCATCTAACTAGGTGAAAATTGCCCATCCGAGGGGTTTCATTCGAGAGAGAGTAAAGGTCGAAGAAATGCCCGCAGAAGGTCGATTACACATTCGAGAAAGACACCGAAGGAATCGAGACCGTGCAGAAGAGAGATGCAGTCCGTACGGAAGATATATCGACGACTAATGCGCGGTTACGTATCATATACAGATATGTACCATATGAAAGTGTAGTGCATCGCATAGCTCCGGCGGACTGCTTATGTATTTAGCCGTGTATAGCATTATTTCAATATAATTATTTATAGTTTTCGCCACCAGCGCCACTTTGTTGGGCAGACTGGACTGCGAAGACCCCCTGTGGTATACTCATGGTCGTAGTCCTAAACAAGGCCATTCGTATGTTATTTCTTCTTCAGCTCTTTTCTGCGTTTTTTTTTCTCTCTTTCTGTTATTGACCACACTATATCCGCGCGCATTTACATATATAACGTTTCTGTCATAAAAAAACACGTTTATAACTGTATCCGCGTGTGTTGTGTACGCGTTTACTATATGGCGGCGTAGCGCGTTGCTGCGTTGTTCCTGCGCCCGTCCGAAGCGTTGCATATCCAACGATATTATTTTGATTAATAAATTAGCTGCTGCGGTAGGATCAGACTTGGTATGGGCATCATCTGCAATGAAATTGTCTCGTTTCAATGAAAAATAAGCTCGAGATCTAGATGAGTAATTTCATATTGACGCTGGTCACCTAAGAAAATGTTGAGGTATTGCGAATCGATCAATTGGCTGGATGGCTGGAATTGTTTTTCCATCTGCTGGTTCATTGGCGACGTGATTAACCGTGCCCAATTGGATTAAAAATTGAAGTATTTATTCGGCAGTCTGCGGTGCACCGATGGGTGAAGGTTGTCAGATTCATACGAGAGCACGTGCCTTCGGACTATGTGACGATGATACGGTAGCGAATTTCCGGACCCGGTGCCGGTGGCAAAGGTGCACCGTGGTAGCTTAATTCGCGTGACGAGAATTACACTTTCGTGATCGTCTGTAATTTTTTCTCATTATTTATTGGTAGCTGTTGGTGGTGGCGCGCGTATATTGGTGATCACTGATCAGTGCTGGAGGAGTGGAGGTGTCGATGCCGCCCGGTGTCTCTGAAGAGTACCATGGTGGATTCGGGATTCGAGCTGGATGTGGTATTCGTAGAGGGAGGTATTCGAGTGTCGTGTCGATGTCGCCTTTGGAATGTGGTGCAAATTCATCGAGGTAGTCGGAGCTTCGAGGATGGTTCTTGGGTTTGAGATTTGAATCGAGTTGAGAAATTACAATTGGAAATAATTTGTGATTGGAATTTCACATTTTAATCTAGCTGGATATGGCTTGCAAAGTTTGATAGAAAATTTGACGTTAGATTCTGCAACCGCTTCCGGAATCTCCTAAATTATCTCGTTGAAATGTCAAGTAGAAGGAATTTTATGGCGGGTTTTACGACTTCATCAACTCTAGTAGTGATTCCATTGAATTAGGTTGCCGCTGAAGTGATTCGAAGGCATTAATCACCTATCGCTCCTCCCTTCGGACCTCCTACCTGGACTAGAGAAGTTGAAATTTTTTCATCAGTAAGCAATCTAATTTTAGAAGTGGATTGATCTTTTTTTTCTCAAAATTTTTGAATATCACGTAAATCTGGTTTAGAACATCAAGAAAATTATTGAAATCTTACATCTTGAAAATTTCTCAAAATGGAATAAAAATTGACTGTTCTATTCATCATCAAACAAAATGCCAATCAAAATTATCTGTAACAAATTTTTGAATATTTCAATTGGAGTTTTCCAAATTTTTGATACAAAATTGATACTCTCTTTCCAACCAAATGATATTTTTAATTATTTGAAAAAATAATCAAAATATTGAGAAATTTTTTATTTTTGTATGCAAATGTATTTTGACTTTTGACAGTCAGTCAATTCTGATTTAATTTTATGACTTTTGCACTACTTTCCATTTTTCATGATTTGAATTTGTATGTCCTTAATTTTCGCTTCGTCAATTTTTCTATGCACAGTTGCAGAGATTCTTGCATGATTTTTCCAATACCCAGAAAGTCAAAAAATGAAAATGTGGACTTCTCTCTCTATAGCGTTCAATAATTTTGAATTCGGACTTCACATCCTTCTTTTTCGCGACAGAAAGAACTTCTGTTTTCAGCGAATTTTTATCCATATTTTTGGATTTTTTTTTTGTTGACAACTTTTCGATGCTTTAGACCTGTGAATCTTCTTGGTCTGAAATAATGTTGAAAAAGCCTGTTGATGAAAAAAAATCGAGAAATTTAGTATTTTTGATTCAAATACTTTTAGAACTCTTCAAATGACTCATCCTGTTTAATTAAATTGATGAATTTTTTGAGGTTTTTTTAGGTAATCAATTTCATTATTTTTTTTGTCTTTTATTTCATTCTCGTGATTTTTTTTTAATCTACAAATTTTCAAAACTACGGTTTTTTCATTTTTTTTGTTTAATTTGGCAATTCTTGGCAAAAATTTATTGATACTATATTTTTGATTTGGACATTACTTTTTCTTACGATCTTACAATTTTGACATGAATGTGTAATTTGGAGAAAGATATCGGGCAGAAAATGAAAGTCATGCCAAACTGTAACCTTTTTGAAATGTATTTTATAAGACGCCGTCAAACTTACAAAAAAAATCATCATCAATTTAATTTATATAATATATATTTTCAATACCATCTGTGTCTTCGTCTTAGAAAATGAGAAGGGGGAGGGAGAAGAAAAATTTTCAAAAACTGTTTTCTTATGTTTCTATACTAACAAGAAGTTATAAAAAAGTAAGTTTGGAGGCTAAATCTAGTTCATTTGTGCCTTGATTATGCCTCAGCGAAAGTTGTAAATTTTTTTTCGTCGACAATTATTTTGATAGAAAATTTTACCAAAAATTCGATCAAGATTGTTTGAGGACAAATATCATGCCACCAGCCATCTTTGCCTTACAAAAAAAGTTTTCAAACCCCCAAACAATATGGAAATCTTGATTTCATTTCTTTTATTTCAGGTGTACCCTGAAAGTCTGTGAAAAATTTGGAAAAATCGACAAGGAAACCTATTGTACTCTTTTTCGAGTATCCAAAAAGTAGCTTCATCACACAAAAATGTTTCCAGTTTTGATGAAAAGAAGGAAATCAAATTTTCTAAAATCCTGAGGTTTGAGGCGCTTGGGAGCATGAGACGAAACTCAAATCAACTTTTTCAAATTTTGTTACAATTTCTTCTCAAAAAATTTAGATTTTTCTGGATTTTTTCATCATGTTTTGTAATTTTTTAAATTCAGAAACATCCGAAAATTACATTTTTATAGCCAAGAATCAGAAGACTTCGCTTATCAAGAATTTTTTTGAACTTTTTTCTTTCATTTTTTGCAATTTTAATAATTCTTTGGGAATTTTCATGATATTCATCAAAACCAAAAGTTGTTGTCTTTTTGTATCTTCTACTGGTGTATAATTTAAAAAATATATTTTTCTCATTGCTATAATTTTTTTACAATTGACAAAGAGAGAAATGAAGATTCAATTCTGAAATTGATCCAAGTCTTAGAATAAAAATTTTTCAGTAATCTGCTCGAGTACCACCCCCCCCCCCCCCATCGATCTATCGATTCTGTTTTTTCGGTTCTATAGCATTACAGCATCCATATATTTTTTATTCGTTAATTTTACTTTTTACGTAATAATTTCCATCTCCACTCATTCGAAAATTCGATACCTAATCTTCCTTTTTTATTCATGTTCACAGATATCCAAATGCTGGTAAAAAGCAAACACGATAAAAAAATGAAGATTAGCAATTGATCAGAGGACGACGCGACGCTGTGGTGACAAACACTGCAGGATGAGAAAGAAAAGTAGTAGCATAGCGGCTGGTTCCGCTACAAATCGCGACAGGAGTCGAAATACAATGTTCCTTTTGCTACTACTCATGAACGCAGCCACCACCGCGGTAAAGGGCGAATTTACCCGCGATTTGAAAATTTCCGAAGGCGCTGCAATCGGTACGCAGATCGGATTCATTGAAGATGGTACTTCTAGCGAAGGAGGACCTCCCTATTTGATCATATCTGTTCCTGGAGTATCGGCAGATACCGTCCCGGTCGATACGGATTTGGATATTGATCAGAAAACTGGCGAGATTAAGACGAAGGTGGCGTTAGATCGAGAGAAAATATCCACCTATTATTTCGTTGCCATTTCTCAACATGGTCCTCAGATCAGAGTCAATGTGCATGTGATTGATGAAAACGATAACGCTCCAACGTTCCCATCTCCGGTGATGAACATCGAGTTCCCGGAGAACACTCCGAGAGATGTGAAACGTACCTTGAATCCAGCCAAGGATCTGGATATTGGCAATTATAACACGCAGAAGTATAATATTGTCTCTGGGAACGTAAATAATGCTTTCAGATTATCGTACCATCGAGAAAAAGACGGCGTTTTGTATCTAGATTTGCAAATTAACGGGGCCCTCGATTGCGAAACCATTCCATCTTATACGTTGGTCATCGAAGCCTTGGACGGCGGAGTACCTCCTCTCAAAGGCAACATGACAGTGAATATTTTAATCCAAGACGTCAACGATAATCAACCAGTTTTCAATCAAACTCGATATTTCGGCGTCGTCCCGGAAAATGCCACCGTCGGTACGAGTATCCTTCAGGTACACGCCACCGATGCAGATTCCGGCGACAATGGAGCCGTCGAGTACGCCATCAATCGTCGCCAAAGCGACAAAGACTCGTTCTTCAATATCGATCCAATCAGCGGACTTATTACCGTCAATAAACCGCTAGATTTTGAAACCAAAGAAGTACACGAGCTGGTCGTGGTGGCCAAAGATCGCGGACTCCAACCCTTAGAGACAACCGCCTTCATCTCGATCAAGGTGACCGATGTGAACGATAACCAGCCATCGATCAATTTGATTTTCCTCAGCGACGATGCAACGCCCAAGATCTCCGAAGGAGCCGAACCTGGCGAATTCGTCGCCAGGATCTCGGTCAACGATCCAGATTCTAAGAACGAATATTCGAATGTCAATGTGACATTGAACGGAGGCAATGGTCATTTCGGATTGACCAAACAAGACAGCATTATTTATCTGGTTATTGTATCGTTGCCCATTGACAGAGAGATGCAGTCCAATTACACCCTTGGAGTAGTGGCCACTGATCAAGGCTCGCCTCCTTTGCACGCTTTTACTACTTTCAACCTTCAAGTAACCGATGTGAATGATAATGCTCCTGAATTCGCGCAATCCCAATATTACGCCAATGTGGTCGAGATCGCTGAACCGGGTACGTCTGTGTTCCAAATCCTGGCCACTGATAAAGACGAAGGGGCTAATAGCGAGATAAGGTATTCGTTGATTGAGACTGCCTATAATAGACCGTCTTGGTTCGAGATCGATTCGAAAACTGGCCTCATTACAACCAAAACGCACGTCGACTGTGATACCGAAGCTACGCCGAAATTGATTGTGGTCGCTGCTGATAAAGGAAATCCGTCGTTGTCTTCATCTGCTACTGTTCTAGTCACTATTCACGATGTCAACGATAACGAGCCTATTTTTACGCAGACTTTTTACAACGTTACCATTCCCGAGGATAAGCCCAAAGGATCCTGCGTGCTTAAGGTGAGTTTTTAAATCTTTTTAAATTTGAAATGGGTAATTATGGTGGCGGGAATGGATGAAATGGGTTCGTTATCAAATTCGATTTTTTTTCGTATTTTATCTGGATTTCAAGGTTTTTTATTGCTGGAATCGTTGAAAATGTTGAAAATCGAATCTATTCATGAGAGAGTGAGAGTGGATGAATGTTTTGAATGGAGATGAATTTGAATTTTGAAAAGTTTAACCAGGTATGAATTTCTATTTCGTATCTCTTACTTTGAAATATTACTTTCATAGACTAAGATTCATTTCGAAAGATCTTGAAAGCAATTTTACATTGAAGATGTAAAATTATCTAAATGTTTACAAAATGCGTTCTTTCCTTCTTTCTGAAGAGGAACTCGATGAAATATCTTTAGGTGAAATTTTTTATGGGCTTCAAATTATTCAAAATCAATAATAATTGATTTGATTTTAAAGTAATATTGAATTTTCAGTTTTTGGATTTGAAAATTGAAGGAGTTTTTTGAGTTGTGGTGGAAATCGAAATCTATGATTCTCTATCGTGGTGCTAATTTCTGCCAGAGCCAGTTTTGAGGGAGGGGGGGGGGGTGATTAGGATGGCAAATCTCACAAATCTGTTCAAGCCATTATTCATTTGGAAATTAGGTCAATTTTTGTTCAGAAATGAGGCAGAATTTATTCAAATTCGATGGCATAATTTTGAAAAGAATGTTTTATGCAAATAACGATCACTAAACAATTTCAAAGACTTAGTACAAATTAATAGGTCTTCGCGATTTTCTACAGGTGTATTAGGAAATTCGAAAAATTTTGGGAAGACTGCTAGTCAAAAATTTCACGAAGTGAGAATAACCTTGATTTTTCAAATTTTTTCACATACATTCACAGGAGAATTTACATTGGTTGATAATTTCTTTGACCAAATACATATGTAGGCCTATTAAAAAATTCGAGTAAAATTGAAATATTGATTGGTGAGTTCAAGTCCTGAAAAAATTTCGTCGACGGATTTCGAAAGAATAATTTTTCAAAATTGTCACATATCAAGACATTATTTTTTTAAATTAACGTGTAAAAAATCAAATTTTCATGTTATTGATCAATGAGTCGTTCTCGCAACCGATTCTATCAATTAATGAGTCGTTCGTGAACGATTCACTTAATTTATTAGTTGTTCGTGAACGATTCACTCAATTTATTAGTCGTTCGTGAACGATGCACTCAATTAGTCGTTTGTGAACGATTCACTCAATGAGCCGTTCGCGAAAGATTCGATCAATTTATGAGTCGTTCGTGAGAGATTCACTCAATTTATTAGTCGTTCGTGAACGATTCACTCAATGAGTCGTTCGCGAAAGATTCGATCAATTTATGAGTCGTTCGTGAACGATTCACTCAATTTATTGGTCGTTTGTGAACGATTCACTCAATGAGCCGTTCGCGAAAGATTCGATCAATTTATGAGTCGTTCGTGAGAGATTCACTCAATTTATTAGTCGTTCGTGAACGATTCACTCAATTAATTAGTCGTTTGTGAACGATTCACTCAATGAGTCGTTCGTGAACGATTCGATTTACGTATTTATGAGTTTGCGAACGATTCGAAAAGTTCTAGAATGATAACCATTTGAGGTCACTCGATACGACTAAAAAGCTTCGCGAATGATTTGATCAATTACGAAAATATTTGGTGATAAACGATTTAACCAGGCGAAAGATTTGATTATTGATACTCGTAGATGTGAAGCAAGAAGTTGGAAAAGGGTCTAACTCACCTGTAAAACGTTTGTGAACGATTCAATTTCAATTAAACCAAAATTTATCAATAGAGTTCAAAAACTGAAACTTGATCTAGTTTTTTTTTTTAAATTTGAAATGCAAAATAAATAAAATTGCTGGAAAATTGGAAAAAATTCACTAAAATGCCATGCAGAGTGAAATATCTGAAATTCGTTGGAAGACCAAAGAATTTCGCTGATTTTTCACGAATTGCAATTCCGACTTTTTCCATTGGCTTTTCATTGATTTGTAATGAGATTTGCAGTTATTTTTTATAGAAAATTATTATCATTGAATTCTAGGTAGGACCTGAAAACCCCTGTTCTAAATCAACTCAACCTGAAATAAATCCGAACGATTCGAAATTTAGTCCAACGCATCTCCTTCTTATGGCCAATCACAGGCCAAAATTAGCATCACATTTTACACACCAAAACCTCGAATTCTTCAAATAAATTACTCCAGTCCAACCCTCTCATCGAAATCTGGCAGACCACCTCGGCTACTAACGGTAATCCACCGGAAGGAACGAAAGAAAAGTAAAACACCGCACGATCGAAAATTACACCAGATTTTCAATATTTTTTGTGAATGAGCGATACGAAAGATTCTACAATATAATATTTGCGATAGATGATTTATACGTTATATTTCGGTCTAGGTTTACGATATACGCGTAATGGGCAATGCTCTCTAATCGATCTGAAAATCGTGCCCGTTTAAGGCGAGCTCGCAAACGTGCTAACCGAATTAAATAACGATTAAGGTCATACGAGGACGAGAAGCTGCATTATAGCAAATGTGGTGGTATGCGGTTTACAAAACAGAGTATACAAATATCCGTCGAATCGTATACATTTATACATATCGCATACCTGAACCTATATATACCCAAGTAGACTATAAAAATCGCCATAAAGCAGGAGAGAAGATCGCGAACGGTTTGGATATGGTATAAAGGTTGTTGACTGCGTTAATATCGTCTTCGATTAATTATATAATACAAGCTGGAATAGAGACAATATGAATGTATGAAGAGCTACGGGATACCAGAGGTACGAACAGTAGGGGGTTTTAAAGGATAAGTCCTGTCGTGTTGCTCAGTAACACTTCTATTCATCTTGTTCACGCTCTCTGCCAGTCAGATGCACACTGCAAGCGAGAAGAATTTTTTGGTCCGCGTGTGTAATTCTCGGGCTTTTCGTCGCGCGTAGGTACCAACTACCTCGCCTTTCATAGTGGTTTTTTTTCCTCTCGCTCTCTGGCCGCGGAACGCTCGTCGATAGACGTTTAATGGATTATTTGTTAAATTCATTAGAGATATAGCCGAAGACCGTCGGATATTGGTGAATATGGGTATACGATTCATGTACGTCGGAATATCGTAGTAATGAAGACCACCCGGGTACCGTTAAAAGTGTCAAAACATCCATTCTCAAAAACCTGGCTCGTTTCCCCCCTTTTTTTCCCGATCACCTTCCGTTTTGTGAACTAAGTACACAGGACTACCTGAAATGTTTGTTCGATTTGGCCATTTCTGATTATAAATTCATCGGCTGCCGGTGTTTTCAAAAAGAATGATACTGGTTGGGTATTTTGAAATTGTATCTAATTGAGATAGCTATTTTTATGGTTTTATTGCCATCGGTCAGTTCTAAGGTAAAGATTCCGTTCGAAAAAGGGAACAGAGGTTCGCGTAGGATGAAAAAAAAAAAAGGATTCGAGCGAGTTAGGAATAAAATCAAGTATACTCTAATCACAAAAGGTACATGAAAGCTTTTAACACGTGTAGTTCAGTACAAGAAGGCGGTACGAGGTCAAAGAAATTGTAAATTTGGGACATCTCAGATACCTATACACCTATCTATACCATCTTTTTGGTAAGATATCCTAAGAAGACACACAACACCAATGTGAGGACCTTACCCATACGCAAATTCGTACTATCCTAAATCATAACGGAAATACCGTTCGAAGCGGTGAGCCAAGGTATCGATAAAGGCTTCGAAGAATGACCGAGGCTCGTAAAAGTTCTAGAATAAAAAATATGATATTGAATAATATAAAATAACTTTTTAACATCGGTGCGATAGAATTTACGATCGGGTAATGATGGCGTTGGCGCGCGCGCTCGCGCGTCCGGGCCATACGAGATCCCGCGGCAGCGCGGCGGCGTCGTTAAAACATTGTAAAACTATTTGGCCCCATCGCGCCCCGGCGTACAGAAAAAGTCCATCTGAGAAGGTTGGTTGATCGATGATGGTGGAATGTCAGAACGCCACGGAGAGATTTTTTACGAGGAGGAGATAATTTTTTTAAGTAATTCGTCGAAATAAATAAAAAAAACTAAGATGATTTTACGAGCTCTACGGGCCCGGCTTGGATATCACTTGCGGTTTTATTAGCAGGTCTTGGAGAGTTTTTCGGTAATAAAAATAAAAAAGAACGAAAAATAAGGCTGCGAACGGTGCCGGCGAAATGTGGACGCAAATTTCTGGTTTTTTTGGGATGAAAAAAAAATTCTTCAATGAATGGGTAAAATTGTCTGAAATTGGATGATCGTTGGAATATAATAATCAATGAAATTTGTTAATGAAAAAGAACCAAGATGAGGTGAAGAGAAGGGTAGGGTATTGAATTATGTATTCCTTCGCAAGAAATTAATAAAAATTCTTGATTTATGGAATTCGGGTTATCGAAGAAATGAAATGAAAATCTAATTAAATCTATTAGAATTTTTCAAGCAAAACATTTTGCTCAATCTTTATTTTTTGTGGATTGAAAAAATCGCATAGATGAACTCATAAAAACATAGAATTCGGAGACATTTTTAAATGTTGCTGATTTACGCCTTTTGACCAGTTCTAGATAGGGTAAGAATTCAAATTCAACGAAGAAATAAAAACACGAAAAGATTTTTCAGGGTAAGAATGAACGGACAAATTAGAAAGATAAAACACCTGTATACCTACTTGGATTTTGAAAAAAAGGAAAAAGTTTTTTCAAAATTTGAACCACCCAACCCATACACATAGAATGCAGCAGAATAAACTGACACTTCAAATCCTATATATATATATGGATGGTACTATCATTGCGAGACCCGCTTTGCAAAAAGAGATGATACAGGCACTGTCAGGCCCGAATTTTCAAAAATGGGCATAAATGAAGGGTCAGGTATCAAGGCCGATGTGTGTAGCGGAAAAAATAGCCGAAAATGAGACGAATCTCGCTGCGCAAGCGCCATGCCGCTAGCTCAATTCGTATTCGAATGGCGCATGGCCAAAGTTTTCATGTGTTGTTGTGTGCAGAGAGGCGAGGTAATTTGTATATAAAGATATGCAAATGACACTACGAGGCCCGAAAAAAAAATTCGCCTACGGCCTCCTGAGTAGGCATACATCATGAAAAACCACTTAACATGGCATGACGTTGCGAGACCCGATTTCGGGTCTCGCAGTGTAAAATCGGGCCTCGTAGTGATAGCACCATTTCCAAAACGGGTCTCGCAGTGTTTTGCTATGCCTGTATATATATTTTTCAAATGAAGAATCATAGCCGGCGTTTACAGCGTAGCGTGTGTAGCAAATGCTACACATCGGAGAACTCGTGTGTAGCAACGCTACACATCGGAAAATAGCGGGGTTCGAACCTCCTCCCCCTCCATCCCATGAGGTCAAAAATTTACGTGAAAAAAGGCCTTTTTAAGACATTAAAAATCAAATTTTCTCTAAGCTTCGCCCTCGCTTCGCTCGGGCATAAAGGAAATCTCAGTTTTTAAATTATTTGCAATGATTATGCGAGAAAGGATCCCTCTTAGTATTCTAAATCTCCAGTCCATACCTACTTTACACCTTCCCAAAGAAAGCTTCTGACACTGTTGCTTGAAGTTTCTGTTATTATTTTCGTTTTGTGAGGTCCAAATGATTAGTTTGAAAGTTGCTTGTTCCAAAATCACACCTTCATCGAAGTTTTTTCTCTAAAACTAAAAATTTCTCAAAAAGGGGGGGGCTAAGGGGATAAAAATCTCCCAAATTTCCTTAAGCTCGGAAAAAAGATTTTTTTATTGAAAAGGTGAATTTTTTTGGTTTTTCAAACAGAATTTTTTCAAAAAATTTCCGCCCTCGCTTCGCTCGGGCAATATTTTAATTTTTTTTATATTAAAAATTGATAAACTTTGACCAATGTTCGAGGCAAAAATCACCGATTCCTCAATAAATTACCACTTCGTCAGAAAAAATTAATAATTTTTGACTGAAAGGTCAGTAAAAAAAAAAAAAAAAAAATGAGGTAAAGTTTCCTCTGAAAGCTCTCATCCTGACTTCTGATACTAAGTTAATTTCAAAAATATAATTTTTTTTAAATTTAACCCTGCATTTTAACTCCCATGTCTTAATATTGGCCGGAGGGGACGGAGCAGAAAAAACCCTGCAATTTGACACCCATGTTGTAATATTGGCCTGGGCTGAGAAATTTTTTGTTTGCTACACATCGGAGAAATTTACTTCGCCGGCTCTGTGAAGAATATCATTCTTTCTCATGTTTTAAATAAGTGAAAATCACTTGAAAACAGTCAGAATTGAAGCACAGCAATAAATCAATGAAAATCCATTGCAGGGCCAGTAAAACCTCTGAGATTTGCTGAAAAATCAGTGAAATTCTATGGAAAAATGAGTGATTTTTGTCTCAAACATTTTTCTTCATTAATAAAGTTCGAGATGAAAAGAACGACTTATAAATTGATCGAATCGTTTCCGATCGACTTTTAAATTGTTTGAATTGTCACGATCGACTTGAAAATTGATGGCATAGTTCATGAACGATTCGATTGATAATAAGAGTCATCATTCGTGACTTATTCCTTATTCCATCAAGTATAATCCTTTTTAGAATGGTTTCATCAAATATAAGTCGTTCGCGAATGATTTGATCATTGATTACGCATGGTGTTTACCGGACATGAAAATAGCATGCGTAAATTTTCAACATTTTCCTCTCAATTTTTAAATTGGAGAACTGCTTTTAAATAATTTTTCAACTTCATTTTTTTTATAAGAAAATTTTCACTCGCTACTCTCGGGCAGGGCTTAACTAACCCAAAATTCAAATCATAAAAGGCCAAAATTTAAATCAAAAAATTGAAAATAATCTGTCAAATAGTGTCCAAATTAAAAAGAATTTATGTACAGTAATTCATTGTGATTGGAACATTTATTATAATTTATCTTAATTACTGAAATATTCATGGTAATTTACCGTAATTACAGAAATATTTACGGTAATTTACCGTAATTACAGAAATATTTACGGTAATTTACCGCAATGATTGAAATATTTCCAGTAATTTACCGTAATTACCGAAATATTTACGGTGGTTTACCATAATGATCGAAATATTTTCGGTAATTTACCGTAATGATTGAAATATTCACGGTAATTTACCGTAATTACCGAAATATTTAGGTAATTAATCACAATCATTGAAATATTTACGGTAATTTACCGCAATTATTGTAATATACAGTAATTTACCGTAATTACCGAAATATTTTCGGTAATTTACCGTAATTATTGAAGTATTTACGGTAATTCATCGCAATCATTGTAAAATTACGGTAATTAACCGTAATAATTGAAATATTTACCGTAATTTACCAAGAAAATGGCATGAATTTTTATTTTCTCAGTACTTACAGTAAACACCATGTTCTGTTTGGAATTGACAGTTGACACAAGTTGTTGAAAATTTTTCTACAAAATGATTCATTTTTGATTATGAGTATGATCAGTGTAAACTTATTTACGGGACTTTCCATTCAAGTTGGAGGGAAATGTTCGGTGAACCACTAAATTCAGAGATTTGAGATCTCCAAATATTCAGTAAAGAAAAATTTTGTAATTTGTCTTACATTCATGAAATCTCCCAAATTCAGCTGTGATAAAAGGATGATAAAGGGGGCCTGAATTACTGCAGTTGACAACCAAAAGTTACCCCAGAGGCAACCACTATATGTATGAAGATTGAATACAAAGATGCTGACCGAGATGTCGAATATCTGCACATATCGAAAGTGAAACAAAAAACGAGGTAGATTCAAAGCCTGTGCGTTTACAGCAGACATGAAGTACTCACAGTACCTAGACCTACGTATACCAATAGGTAGATGTATCGCGAAGCAATGGCAAATGTCGTGGTCGTGTTTGTTGCTAATTACTCGGAGTAAATATAGAGCGAAGGCGGATGACGGTGTATGAAAAACGTGTGTCTCGATATGATGCTGTGGTCATAGGATACTTGTATCAATCAACCGGTTTGCCATACTATACAGTGTGGTGTGTTTACGTCACGGAAACTGTGCTAATGAAGTATCATCTGTGTGTAAGTATATGTATCTCTCGGTACTCGATGCTCTCCATCTTCGTCTGCGGTCGTCGTCCAATATATGTGCGTCTTCGTCCGATATACATGTACATGCATTACACAGGTACAGAGAAAAAGACAGCTAAGTGAAGAAACAGATGCAATGGCTATTCCGTTCACCTTCTCTGGTACGTTTGGTTACGCGATCATAATACTGATAATCTGATTAAAAAGAGTAACCTCGCATTCCGTGTATGTTTGGATTACAACTTGGATGTATGTATTACTCCGACCGCGCCGTCGCCTTTCGCCTTGTCGATGTACCACTCTCGATGGATGATGCTGATTTAGAGGAAAAGCTAAAAAGAAGAGGAGAGGAAGACTCTTGTTGGGTATTTTTTTAAATACTCGAGCCTTCTCGCCAATCGAATGGCCCCGATTTAAACACGATTCACGATGTAAGAGTTAAAGAGCTATAGGTATTTGCGCTCGACGCGTTAATTAAATCGCGCTCTCTGGGTGACCTATACCAGTAAATGTCCGAGCATCGATCTGGATCGTGTGCTTATTTTCACTGTACACCGAGGTATCATTTTTTCCTCCCTCTTCGTCTTCCTCTCTTTTGAACTCCGATGCTGCCTCAGCTTCTGCGCTGTTTTCTAATTAATGGTGAATTTTTTCATACCGATGATGGTGAATTTACTTAAACCGGCGATAATGCGCCTTCCAGGCTAATGATAATAAAATTATTCGTTCGTTAGAGTTCTCGGTACTTCTGTGTAGACTTATGTTATTAATTCGAAAGATGGAAAATGGCGTTGCCGAGCGTCGTCAGCGCCAACCCGAACCGTAATAGGACGCGGAATGATAAAAGAAATTAAAAGCTGGTTCCGAACGTAGAAAATTACTACTTGGTTGATGAGGTTTTTTTTTCTAGTCGTATTCTTATGCTGTGGCGTGCGGATTACGCTGCCATGCTGGTGCTATCGCCGAAGTAGTTACACGATGCACTGAACTCGTATCGGAAGATTGGTGCTGGAAGAGTTGCAGGATCGTTTAGAGCAAATGGTACGAACGTCGACGGTTAATTGAACTTGGGAGAGTATTTTCGGTATTCGTCGACCGATGTGATTGTCAGGTTGGCGGTGTGCGATGGGAAATGTGAAATGAGATGGATCAGTATGATGAAAATAACTAAAGTGAGGAGTTTCGTGTGTGCGAAGGGTGATTTTTGGTGAAATTTGGATTTATGTGAGAAGATCAATTGATAATGTGAAATTTTGGAAAAAGGGAAACCAATCGATGAATCGGTAATTCATTTGAAATTCAGATTTTTTGACTTTCCTTTCCTTCATTAGCTTCTGTGGTAGATGGAAAATTCTCGCACGATTTTCCAAACTGCTGTATTTTTTAAGGAGGAAATTTGAAATAATTTTTTCATTTTTGAAAAGAAATTTTTATGATTTTATTTTCGAAGAATTTTTAGAAAACTTCAATGCGAGAGATCTGGAATCTGCAATTTTCAAAAAAATACTTTTTTTCCATTTTTTCAATTTTTTTTCAAAATTTTTGCTACATTAACCAGTTCAGATCTATCTCAAAATTTGTATGCGGGATTTTTCAGAATTCGTTTTTCTATTTTTTCGAAATGTGTCTTTTTTCTAAAATTACTTATCATATTTTTTGTGCGATATGAAGGGATTATGGAAATTTTTTCGGTTGTTTTGGGAAATTTTTCCTTATTTTGCTTCAGCTTTGAAGATACAATTTGAAAACCTATTTCTTGAAAAAATGAAAAAAATCGTCATTTTTCAGAATGTCCAACGATTCTGAAAGCTCTGATTTTCGCTTGAAGATCCTAATTTCCCAAAAGTTCTGTGAAAGGTCTGCATTTTACATATTTAGGTTAGAAGTGCAGATTTTTGAAAATTTTATATTCTTTAAATTTTTTCGTTCTGTTTCATTCTAATTTTCCAATATGATTCTTCACTTGCTTTCAACTAATTCAATGAGGAAGTTTTTTTTTTGCATCGATTGGTCACTCATTTTGTGGTGTATTTTTTGATAGTGAAAAAGAGGGATAATCTTTATTTCTAAAGAGTTTTATAAAAGGAATTGCAAAAGCCTTACTTTTTAGTTTTGAAATTTTTATGCACCCTGTTTCCTCACACCTGATCTGAAATTGAGTAATTTTTTGAAAGGGGAGGGAGGGAGGGCGGAAGGGGATCCTGAAAATTTTCTGAAATATTAGAAAACAGGGAATAAAAAGATACCGCCAGAAAAAATCAGTTGAAATACTACGAAACCAAAAAGGCGAAGAAATCAAAAAACAGGTTCCTTTATTCTCTTTTTTTTTGGTGGGAGGGAGGGAGGGAGGGAGGGAGGGGGTGGTGTTGAAAATCTTTTTTCAACTGGTTAGTCATTCATACAAATTTTTTCAATCATTCGTTACAGATCAGTAAAAAAATTCATTTTGAATATTTTTCATCCTATGATGAACAGGAATCTGAAGTGAATTTTGAATTTTTTCATTTTATTATGTCTTTCTTACCTAGCACACTCAAATTTCAAAAATTTTTGTATAAAACTAAATTTTTAGAATTGGTAAAATTGATCATGTTTACCTGCTAAATGCTGATATTAGAATTAACTTCGTTTTTAAATCGATCATCATTCCCGATCGAGAGAATTGCAATTTCTATTGTTTCGGCTCATGTGAAAATTTTTCTTAGAATTGGAACCGTCATTTCAGTCTCTTACAATGATTAATTTTGAAGGAAGGGGAGGAGGAGGAAAAAATATCAAGAAAACTCCATGCATTTCAATTTTTGAAATTTTGTTAGTGGCAAACCGTGAAATGAAAAACAAGAACTTCCAAAAATAGCAAGAGGAATTTTACTTTCGTAGTAAGTGAACCTTAAAATTGATTTTACTGCAAAACGCAAGAATTTTCAACATTTTTCGTCATTCCTTGAATTTTTTCAATAAAAAGAAAGCTCTTTTTAGGATAAATTTTAATGTGACTGAAAAAATACAGAAATTAGCAGTAATTTTCATTTTTCAGATTCATTAGACATTTTGTGATCCTATTTTTCAGAGTTGAGCAAAATTTAGGATAAAAAGATTTCAAATCTGACATCCAAAATTCTTGAAACAATGGATTTCAATCTTAAAATCTTCTGTATGATAGGATTCAAAATCCAAATTTCAATTCCAAAAACCGAAATCTGGGTAAAGACAATAAGAAAATAGATAATTGTTTGAAAGTATGTAATTTTATTATGAGAAAATTTACATTTTTTTATGAACCTTGGAACTATGAAAAATATTGTTTCTCGTTTTGTCTTCAATCCAAAATCCATTATGAGAGTGGATTAAAGTCTGAGAAGGATTTAAATCCTTCCCCACCTAATCATGTTATTTTTACTACTTCTTTCGGCTTCAATTTCCATCCTATGTTCTTCAAGATCAGATCTCCAATGTTCGAAAATCCTCCGCTAAATTAATCCCATAAAAAGGCATTTATTCTATATCAATATGATTACCAATGATACTCGTTTCTGCTGCCCGTTCTCCTAACCAGATCGAAAACAACGTTTTAGAAATCGATTAGTCTCGTCTGCTTCGGTCTGCGGGCATTAGATCGTTCGATGGACGCCCTGTATCATCGATCAAAATGAAAATGAACGTTGATAATACACGGTGAAAAACCGTGTTGCGGATTTCTTAAGTCTGTGCGAGACAACCCAAGACCAAACGAGGTGCACAGTCGTCTATATACGTTAACAAAACGTACATACGAGTACGTGAAGATCAAGTATGAAATAGTTAGACGACGCAAAAAAAAAAAAAATACCAAAGAAGACGAGTACTCTTACACACGTGAAATTCAGTCACCGCGAATATAACAAGTTATAGTATTTCATACGATGTAACCGATACTGCAGCCAGTATGTTGTGGTACTTTCCGCTATGCTGCGATGATAAAAAAAGTTCACTTTATCCGCAAACACATGTCGTCGGTGGGATTTAAAAACCGCATTATGCAGCATTTACGACACCTTCGATAGTCGTATCGGTGTTGCGGATGGGATGGCGTACGTTGTCTGTGGGTTTTCTGTCCACATTGGCGATGGTGTCTGCGAAAGTCTTCTCGCACCGATGGGGGAGGTTCGTCCAGATATTTTCGCACCGGAATTGCGGCCCAATAAGTTTACACGGCGACGATCTTACTAATTCGCATCGTTTATGAAAATTTTCGGCAATGGAGGCGGCGGCCGGGGTCGATTGTGCAGTATTTTACGTGCCATCGGAATACAGGAATGCGGCGTGGTACGCCGGAGAACTCGAGGAACTCGTGTATATGGAATTACGCTTACGAGGAGGTTCTTGGTCGTAGTATTATGGTAAATTTGGCAACTACGCGGCGTTAAATAGCCCCAGGCTGTCCGAAGTATGTATAAGGTAGTTGTTAATGGGAGCTCTCACAAACGCAAAGTGGTCTGCGTCTAGCTTTGCATTAATACGCGGCAATAGATTGAATAACGTTCTGCACACGCGTTAGATTCTTTCCATCTTTGTCTATTTTCAACTCTGCCGGCATCTTCTGTCTTTTTTTATATCGCTAATATGCGTGCTGGAATGCTTACAGTTATGGCCATCGTTTCTTTTTCTCCTTCGATTGCAGTTGGTCAATCGGCTGAGGCAGGGGTTGACTTCCTTCCGTACACAGAAGATCATTTGCAGCATTCTGATTTATGAATCGGTGAAAATTATCAAAAACCATTGGAAAAAACAAAACTGCTACACAAAATTGTACTGAAAGAAAACCAACAGTGAAAAAATTGCTAGGAAGCTAGCGAAAATTCACTAAAAAATCAGTTAAATATCTTAAGATAGGAAACTGGTAATTTTTTGAAAAATCAGTGAAATTCCTTGAAAAAATCAGTGAACTTCTTTATTGAAAAGTTGATGAAATTCCTTGGAAGAAATCAGTGAAATCCCTTGGAAAAATCAGTGAAACTCTTTGGAAAGATGAG
The DNA here is from genome assembly GCA_038380155.1 of Pseudococcus jackbeardsleyi. Lineage (NCBI taxonomy): Eukaryota > Metazoa > Arthropoda > Insecta > Hemiptera > Pseudococcidae > Pseudococcus > Pseudococcus jackbeardsleyi. The sequence goes on from CM076241.1 coordinate 38,740,079, forward strand.
CGAACTTCCTTGAAAAATCGATGAGATTCCCTGAACAAAAATCAGTGAAATTCCTTGGAAAAAATGGTAAAATTCCCATTGGAAAGGAAAAATCAGTGAAATACCCTGAGCAAAAATCAGTGAAATTCCTTGGAGAAATGATTAAAACTCCTTGAAAAATCCGTGAATTCTTCCTTGGTGAAATTCCTTGCAAAAAATCAGTGAAATCCCTTGGAAAAATCAAAATTCCTTGGAAAAATTAGTGTAATTCCCTGGAAAAATCAGTGAAATTCCTTGAAAAAATCAGTGAAACTCTTTGGAAAAATGAGCAAACTTCTATGAAAAATCGGCGAAATTCCCTGAATAAAAAATCAGTGAAAAATCTTTGGAAAAATTGGTGAAATTCCATGGAAAAATTGATGAACTTCCTTTGAAAAATCAGTGATATTCCTTGGAAAAATTATTAAAACTCCTTGAAAAATCAGTGAAATTCATTGGAAAAATCAGTAAATTCTTCCTTGGTGAAATTCCTTGGAAAAATTAGTGAAATTCTCTGAAAAGTGAAATTCCTTGAAAAAAATCAGTGAAAAATCTTTGGAAAAATTGATGAACTTCCTTTGAAAAATCAGTGATATTCCTTGGAAAAATGATTAAAACTCCTTGAAAAATCAGTGAATTCTTCCTTGGTGAAATTCCTTGGAAAAATTAGTGAAATTCCCTTGAAAAATCAATGAAACTCTTTGGAATCGGTGAAATTCCCTGAATAACAAATCAGTGAAAAATCTTTGGAAAAATTGGTGAAATTCTCTGGAAAACTTGATGAACTTCCTCGAAAAAATCAGTGAAATTCCTTGGAAAATTTGTATGAACTTCTTTGGGAATATGATTCAATTTCAAATTCCTTGGAAAATCAGTAAAAAATTTTGAAAAATCACAAAAATACTGAAAATCAGAGAATTGTTTACCTACTAATTTTATTCCCTGGCTACATTTCTGGCTTTTCAGCAGTGTTTTTTCACTGATTCAAAATGTGAGAACAGAATGTTCATAGAAGATGAAATCTAATGGATCAGCAATCTGGTGGTCTCCACTTACACAAATTTTATAAGAGTTGTTGTGTAAGAAGTACCTGGGTTTAATTTTATCCACGTAAGAGTCTCCTATTGTTTGAAGATTCGCGGCACGCCGGTATCTGGTATTCAAAGAACCACGAGAAGGTAAACAGTAATTAAAATTAAGACCGCGAAACGTATAACTGCATAACTTATAACCAGTGAAAGTTTTACCTGCACTTTTCGGCGTCATAGTCGGTATCTCGACGAATTATTCATGAGGTTAAGGTCGCGTCTCATATAATCGTAATCGAGACCATTCGTTTTGAGAATCGGCGATTCCGAATCTCTCGCTGCACGCCGGTAAATTTGGTGAAGATCTCCGGACAACCGTAATACATCGTAAACCATATAAGAGAGTTTGATTTGAAAAGTAATTCGATATATTATAATGGCATAAATTGATATTCGTCCATTTGACCTTGTCGGTTAAAATAGGCGTTAGCCGGGGTATAACCGGTCGCCGTATATTCTGGATGATTTTATCCTGTACGCGTATCTTGCAGATGTTTTATTCTGGACGCGATTGTCGTCGTCGTTTGAGCAATTTTAATTATCCGTTGTGGCGTGCTATATCGAACGATTAAGATGTATGATGTGGTGATTCGCCTTTTTATCGAATCGGTGTAGGTTTTTTATGTTTGTTTTTTTGCTTCTTCCTCTTTGCATTGGTTAATTGGAAGGCTGGTGATTGGATTGTGTGGTTAGGAAATGGATTAGATGTCTTGATTTCAGAGTAGTTTTATCGAGATACATGTGTTTGTGATTGGGTGGTTTGGCTTTGCTGGATGCTGGGTAAAGAGAGTGAGAGTTGTAATGGTTTTATGGGGATTTTGAAGGGTCTCAAGTGGAGTGGTATTTGGTGAAGTTACTCTTGTTTGCAGAATTTTGTGAGGGAAGTGGGGACAAGGTTTAGGTTACTGATGGAAATCGCTCCAAATATGTATTCTGGAAATGAAAAACGTAGATTTCGACACCTCAGCCAAAAAATTTCTTTTTTTGTCTCATCTTTGGCTTCTTACCTTAAAACCTATGCGGTCTATTTTGTGTGTGTGTGGGCGATTGTGACCCATTCGTCACCCCATGGAATCCTTTTGGATTTTTTGAGGAAAAATAAGCCCGGAAATGAACTCGGAAATCGAAAACATGAACATTTTAATGCCTCACTTCAATCTATTAGGATTTTTTCACTTTTTGGGTCCCTATTGGTGTTTTGGTGCTGGAATTTTCTCAGAATTTGAAAAAGATTTTACAGAATCAGTGAAAAAAATCTCTGGAAAATCAGTGAAAATCGCTGAAAAGTCGGTAAAATTGATAATGAATTTTCCTGGGGTTTCCTGTGCTCCAGCTCTAACTGTTCATCAGTGACTTTTCACTGATTCAGAATGAGAGAATACTGAATCCAGAATTTAAAATTTAAAATTTTTTTGAGATTTTAGGATTTGAGATTTTTTGAAAAATTTCTTTAATTTCGAAATACTTTGGGATTTTTTTTCAAAATTTCTTGATTTTGAAATTTTCTCCAAATTCCAAATTTAAAAATTTTCTTGATTTCAGAATTTGATTTTTTTTATTTAAGAAATTGAAAATTTTCCTGAATTTGAAATTTCCTAGAATTTTTTCAGAAAAGAATTTTTTCATTCTTACGCGTACATTCGGATTTTCCCAAAAAATTTCTGTGTTCAGTCCATGAAATTTTTCCAAGTTTTTTGGATTTTGAATTATAAATTTCTCAGCATTTACATTAGCGGATTTCTCTGGAAATTTGCACAATTTCCATGCAAAAAACGACTACGATTTGTCTGTATCTCTTCGTCTTTTTATTGGCTCCTTCTGTGAATGTGAGAATTTTTCATTTATGTTTTCAGTTTAATGCTATTCAAATTACATTTCCCTTTAAATAATTTAATAAAACTTGGAAATTTGACCAGTTTTGAAAAATTCTAAATATGGATATCTTCTGTTGAATAATATAGCCCCCAAAATAATGAGATTTTTTCATGTTTCCCGTAAAAAATAACATGGTGTTTGTTTGCTGACACAAAAAAAAAAAAAAAAAAACAAGAAAATACAGAAAATAGCTAAAGTTTTGATGATTTTGTTTCAAAATGAAGAATTTTCAACATTTTTTCGCAATCTTAAGCTTTTTAATGAAAGAATAAAAAAATTCTTTTTTGGGCGAATTCAAAACGAGAAAAATGGTTCAAAAATGGCAAAAAATCTAGAGATTGGCAAGAATTTTCAGTATTTAGATCCAGTAAAAACTATGAAATGAAGAATAGTTTTAGCTCGAAAATACTTCTTGTCAATTTGTACCTGTCTCAATAACCTCCTCCCCTTCCTCTTCCTCGTGTCTCGTCTCTTTTTATCATAATCATACCAAACAAACATTTAAAAATTTCTTTTATATATCTCGACTTTCTAATTTTTTCCCCCATATTTCTCCTAAAATGATATTTTTATTTTACTTGAAATATGCTCTGGTAAAAATGAGATGTGTTAGTCTAGATTTATGAGCCATCCCGAGGGGTCAAAATTTGGTTTTCGAGTTGACTCTGATTTTTTGGGTCTTTCAGAAAAAATAGAATCAAGGGGGAACCTAAGCAAGGTAGATAGACAATGAAATAGGTACGAGTGGTTTCAAGGCGGATGCAAATTCATTGAGATTATTTCATTTCTATGTTCATTTGGATGATTTTTTCTGCCAATTTAATCAGCCGCATGATTCCCACCCTCAATCCATAACTCTTTCGCGAATTAATAATCGACTAAATTTTATTTTTAAATTCTATAAAAGCTTTGTCATTTCATTTGACACCTCTCTAACTTCGAGTACCTATTTAGCTGTTTCTTATCAAATCTCTCATCCCTTTCAAGATCTGTATTAGCAACAAAAGGTCATTTTTGCCTGCCCAGTGCTCTTTTGACATTACAAGAAATTATAGCCTCTTGAATTCCTATTGATGGACATTTACCATCCCCCATCATTTTAAACCGACATCATGAAGAGGTTGGAGTCGATAGGTCAGGTATTCCTGCAATTCGAAAGATTGCAATCGTCGATGTGACGAACCCAGACGATTCGAGTGCATCGAGGAAAATTCAGGGAAGACAAATGAGCATTATTTAGGTATTGGTGCCTACTTCGTCATATAACAGTTCATGTTGTGTTAATTCACACGTGTTGGACATGGTTTTCGTCGTGTCATCTCGCAGACCATGTGTACTTATTTTATAAACCAGACTTTTTACGTCAAAATACCCAAACATATTGCCGAGATTTATTGAAAGATGAACACCAGCAGTGAAAAAAAAAAATTGAAATTTTATAAAATCTAGAGATGTAATTAATGTTGAATGCAGGAATATTTACGAGATATTCAGGTCCATCTTCATTGTTCCTATATTTCGATTTATTGTTTAATATTCAAAGAATAGGCACTGGACTTGAACCCAGATCTATACTCATACAGTGTATAAAAAATGATGTGTGAAGAAGTATTCCATCTACGTATCCAGACGTACGTACATTTTTATCCCAAAGAGCCAGAGACGCTCACATGAACAGATATTATCTCATTGCGCAGGCGTGAAACCGTTTCAAAGAAATGCATCAGCAGTTACCATAGCGTTGTTTATTATCTGATGATGCGTTGTTGTTATTGCTGACATATCCATTGTCAACCCAGCACAGAGGTGTTGGCCGGCTAGATTTTTTTCCAATACACAAAGATACGATTATCTCAGCGTCTGTAGTCATTTGGGAAAGAACGTAGTCGAAAATGGACCAAATTTCAGCCAATTTACTCTCCCAGACCGAGTCCAATTCGTAAAAAACCCGGCGGGGGCAGGGTGTTGATGTTTTTTTTTTGTTCCCATAAACGTCAAAGCGAAAAGATCTAACGTTGTAAATTATAATTTGACATTTGAACTGATAAATACATTCACGAAATATGATGAATAGCATTTAACGAGTTCGATAAAAGGTGAGCCTGAGCATGTAAAACGAGCATAGGCAGAGGGCTGGTGGTGAGAACAAGACGTTATAGTTGAATAATTTTTTTCGGCGAAAGTTATAGTGTATTGTGAAGATAGCCACGGTCGTTGATATTATCGCAGGCGTGCTTTGGAAACATGTATCACGCGAAGAGGAGAGAAAAAAAGGGTTAACCTTAATATCGGAACGTAATTTAAAAATTAATTAAACTGGATATATCACACGATTTAAAAATACAGATATGGCAATATGTGCGTATACTACGAATACCACATAGGTATATGAGGCACTATAATATACACTGTACAAGTTCCAGAGACGAGGAGTAAGAAAGGGGCAAAAGTTGCGCGTAAAAAAAATTATATGAAACCGGTTTCCTAAAATGCGGGTAATGTTGTGAAGTGAACTGCGAATGAAATTACTGTAAAGAATGGAGTGTAACATCCTTTAAATTCCCATTCCGGCTGAATGGGAGCTGCTCTGTGGATATACTTCGTCAGCGCCGTCTCTTTCTCGCGTTTTTTTTCTCGTCTGTCTCTCTCGGTCACTCATACTCGATAAAGTACCTCGTAAGGTTCGTAGTACGAGCCAAATATTTTACTAGCTGCGAGCGAAATTCACATTTCATTGCGAAGTGAGATTGAGATTGTGAAGTTGTATTTTAATGTTATGATTAATCAGAAGCCGAAGAAAAAAATGTTGATTGCTGCACCGACGCGAAAGACATGACATTGAGTTATAGCGTTTTGCGCGAACGAGATTACGTGAATTATGCGATCTCCTCGCGAACTGAATAGATCGACCGGGTGAACTGATTAGGTAATGCGGAGGTGATTTTGTAGATGGGTAGGATAAGATCATTGCGAGATTTAATTCGGAATGGGTTTGTTTTTCTTATGGGTAGGGTGTTTTTACGGAGTAGAATCGTTTAATTTTTTCAAGTCAGGATGCTGCTTTATCCTTCTTATTCTTTCCGATTGTCTAGTTCCAAAAAATTGAGAAAAGTGTTCTGTGACAGAAATGTGTTTTAAATAATCTCTTTAGCGACCTTCTCATGTGGAAATTAGTAAAAATTGTCAAAAATCACTGGAAAACAGTTGCAGCCCAGTGATAAATCAGTGAAAAAAATTGCTGGAAAATCGGAGAAAATTCATTGAAAAATCAGTGAAATCTTTAAAATTTGCTTAAAAATCGCCAAAAATTCGCTGAAGTCCAAGAATATTCCTGATTCCAGATCTGTTACAATTTTGACTTGACTATTCATCAGTGACTTTTCTTTGGTATGAAGTGAGAGTATATTCAGTTCTAAGCCTGAAAAATTTCAAAAATAATTTTTAGTATGTAAAACACAGAGTGTTCCAAAAATTATAAAACCTGGTTTCGCTCAAAAAATTTGAGTAAATTTCATTGATGATATGAACTTATTTTATCTATTGGTATAATTTTAACAGATTGAAATTGAAACCGGTTTTATAAGTTCTGAACCAGTCGTTGAAAATTCCTCTAAATAATATTAGAATTGAAAATTTTTCTTTGAAGGAAAAAGGTTGAAAATCATGAAAATATAATGTTTGAAAAATATTGGTATCAATTTTCAAAATTATGGAACAAATATTTTTTGAGACCTGAAATTTTGAACTCTTCTGTGATTTTTGTCAGGGTTGGAAAAAAAAACCCTATCTTTTACTGAAAAATTTCATTGGTTTTAAAAGAGCCTTTTAAATTTCAGTTCTTTGTTCTTGTTTTAGAATTTCATATTTTTACCCCTTTCACTTCCTCCTATGTTCTGTTTATTAAAATGAAAAAGTGAATACAATGTCAATTAAATTTTGTATCATGTTTGGAAATGTGATGCAAGTTTCATTAAAATTGAGTAAAAATTTTGAAATAAAAATAGTGAAATAGTACAAGAAAATGTAAAATTTTTTCAAAATTTGAAAGAAAAACTTGAAATTTTTATTAAAATAATCAAATGTATTCAGAGGGTGATGAACAATCAACAAAATTGTATTGAAAATTTCGTAAGTTTTCGAAAATCAGCTGTTACTGGTCCGAGATGTGAGAATGAAAATCACGCGAAAATAACAAAAATTGATGGAAGTTCATTGATAATATGACCGCTCAAGCTCGAAGTATGCAAAATGTGGTGAAAGATATTAAAATTTCTATAAAACTTGTTGAAAAATACTCAAATCTTATTGAAAAAGCGACGGATGGATCGTTCAAAACAGCTGAATTAGTTAAAATATCTATACTTACTTATTTGAAAAAATACTATCAAATTTTGAAACAAAAGCTGAAGTTTTAGAGAAATTTTTTGAAAAGAATTCAGAAGTAGATGCATTAATAAAATTTGATTCTTACATTTTCCATTTCAACACTTTCTAAAAATCTCTTCGTGGTGAAGGAAAGAGTTGAAAACTTTTCGAATCGTGACTTCAAGGAGAAATTTTCCAATAAATCAATTATGAAGACGACTAATAATTCAATTTTTTACCAAGGCTGGGTGAAATAAGGATAAGAGAATAGGAGTGTTGATATTTTTCAAAAATAAGCAGTTTCTCGTAATTTCTCATTGTAAAGATTTTTATGTTGAACTCAAAAATCTAAAAAAATTTTGAAAGTGAAATGAAAATTGTTCGAAGAACCAAAAAAGTCATGTTGCAGTTCTACAAAAATCCCGTAAAAATATCATGAAAAAAATCATGAAATTTTATCGAAAATGTGTAAATTTTTAAAATGTTACTCGTAATATTAGATGGTGTAAGAAACTTATTTTTGTACTTGGTGTCTTTTGGCTAGAAAACCAAAAAAAAAAAAAAGAAAGGAACAGAAAAGAAAAAAAACAGCAAAGAAAATCAGGAAATCGCAAAATTATTGTAATTTGATTACAAAAAGCCAGCAGTTTGAACATTTCTATCTTTTTAAAATTTTTAATGATGGAATACGAAAGTTTTTTTGAGAAGTAGGAGAAAGAGGGGATTCTGTGTAAGAAATATTGCATAAAAATGGCTAGAAAATCCAGAAAATACAAAAAAAAAAATCATTCGTTGTATTTCAACCGCTTTTTTGCCACATTTTGTGTTATTTTGCCCGGTGGGGAGGGGGGAATTTTTCAAGACATTTGAAACATTTTTTGGCGCAAATTTTAGAATTTTGATGTCAAGAACAATTCTATTTTTTAGGGATTTTTCATAGGTACTGTTTGAATGATTTTTACTCAATCATTTGCCTTTTTAAAATAATTCTTTACAGTTTCGTACTTTTTTTTTCAAACTGAAAATTAATTATTGCATCTCAGTTTTTTAATTTTCAAGAACGATTTTCCTATATTTTTTTTTTAAATTTCCACGACCAAGGGAGAATTGATCAAGCACTTCGTCGTATCTTGATCGTAAATTGAACAAAAAAATGAGACCATCTTACATCAACGTAACAGAAATAAATCCTAAAACAGGTTAATGCTCTATTACGTTGCATTGTGTTGTTCTCATCTTACACAATGCTATAGAAAGTATAATGTTATGTGTTGGAAGAACGTGAGTATGTTGAATACTGAAAAAAAAAAGGAAGAAAAAAGATGAGTAAGCGAACTAACGATTCCACTGGACGACATAAAGATGCTGCTGTGCGAGAGAGCAAACAGCACCTAGCTACCTAGTACCTCTAGTCTTCTACCTAGATAGACGTACGAAGAAGGAAAAAAAAAATCAGAAATGATGCTATGTAAACCTTAGGTGTAGTAAGGGTAGTAAAGAAACAGTAGCCGCTACCAATGAGACCCCGGAGCATTTTATAAAACTTCTCTGTCTTCATTTAATTCATGTGGCAGCTTATTTAGTAAGCTGTTTCTTTTCATTCGGATATTTTAGTATTCGTGTTTACGGTATAATTTTCATTCCTTTTAGGTAATTTTTTTCCTCTTAATAGGATAATCGTATTTTTTTTTACTCCCTTTGCCTATATTCCTCATTCTTCACCATACTCGTGTTTTCTTCGAAGTATACCTACCTATTAGAATTTTTTTCTTCGAGCTTGGAATTTCGTTAGACTCTTTTCATGTTGGAATTGTGTTTTTGTAATTGAATAGGCATATTCGCGACGTTGCATTGGCATATTGGAGAAAAATCAAAGATTGCTGGAGCTTCTTTATTTTTTATTATTAATTCGCTTTTTACCTAGATCGTCATTGTTCTTCGAATCCGAATGTTTTTAATGCCGAGTATTTTTTTTTCTATTTCTACAAATGAAAATGATCTTGAAAATATATTAGCATATTAAATCGCAGACGACAACGATCGGCATAAAATAAAAAGAATGAATAACCAGCTCTGGGCTGCGTGCTGCAGAGACACCGGACAAAGACGGAGAGACTGGACGGTGCTGCGTAGACCAGGAACATTGCAGATACATACACCGAAGAGGAGACGCACAGACAGCGTGAGAGTGAGAAAGAGAGAGCCAATGCAGATAGACAGAGAAAGCTTAGAACGTGTAGCCAACCGAGCTATTGGACATGTCCAAGCAATGGGTAGTGGGTATCGAGTACTACTACAACTTGGCATTTTTTTTTCCACCGTGACATTCTTTTTGAGCAGAGTGTGGCGCGCGTTATTTCCATACACCTTGGACAGGGCCCAGTGCCAGCGGTGCGGCGGTTCACCTGTTTCGTAGTGCGGGTGTGTCACCGCGGACCGTTTGTTTGCCCATGAGAGAGGTATTATTGGGTCGTCTAAAAACACGTATTACGATTTCGGCTATTTTATAGACTGCGCCGGACAGAGACAGAGATAAAGGTGGATAATCGCGCACAGGTACAGGAATTTCTATCGATACGGTTGGCTTGACTGGGGTATAATCGGCGGCGACAATATATTGCCTGTTGTCCGGAGTATACGGCGCGCCGTGTATGTGATTGCCCCGGGCTATAGATTCATTGCTGCGAGAGAGAGGCTCCGAGTAAAGTGCATTCTAATTGCATAGTATTTTTGCATAAAACGGAAGCGATGTCGTTGTCGTATTCTTTTAAAAGACGGAGTTATTGCCGAAGCGTACGCTCAAGTGCTCCTTTGTGTTACTATTCGCTATAAACCGATCCTCATCGAACAAATTTACAGCGCCGATGTCGAATACCCCTTTCCAAGTCCCTACTGTCACAGGATCTTGCGAAATGTCATCGGTATCGAGATATACAAACGATGGAGTCAGGGGGCAGGGTCGTTCAACTGTGTTGGAAATTTTTCTATATATTTTCAATAAGGTTACCGAGTAGATAGATCTAGGTATTCGAGAGTTTGATATTTGCAGGGTGATCAATTGGTGACTTTTTTCAACCAGAAAGTCACAAAAAATCAATTTTTTTAGAATTTTAGTAACAAAAAATGACTGAAATTGCGAAACAAAAAGTTCGGAAAAAAATGAAAATTTCAATTTTAAACGAGCTGTTTTGCAAAATTTTCTGATCTCGCTCTGTTCGAGCACGAAATTATTTTTGAAGTGTTTGTTTTAATAATAATCCTTGGAATTCTTAATAGTTTTTTGAACCACACTATTTCCATTTTTTTGTATTTTTTTTTTTTTTTGAAAAATGGTTTAGAAACTTATGAAAATTTGATGAGATTTTTAATTTTTGAGTGATTTTAGTTTATGCGAGTACAATTTTTTTTTTTTTCAAATAGTAAAACTCTGAAAAAATTGCTCAATTTTTAAAAGTTTTCTCAAAATTTGATTTTCGAGTGGATTTTTTATAAAATATTTCAAAACTTATTTGAAAAATTTTTTAAAAATAATTATTGAAATGTTGGGAAAATATTCAAGTTTTTAATTAAAGTCCAAGTTTTAGATGAAAATTTTTAGGTTTCCTTTTAGAAAATATCGTCAATGTTTTGGAAAAATGTTCCTGTCTTGATGGTCCAGTTTTCAGTAAATTGTCGTAGTTTTAAAAAATTCTTCAATTTTCGGACGGTTGTCCAGTTCTTGGAAAATTCTACTCTTTAAGAAAAGACTGTTTTTTCCAAGTTTTGAAAAATTTTTTAAGTTGGAAAAACATTTTAAGTTTTGGAAAGTGGGTATAATCTAATGTTTGGAAAATCATGCAATTTCCAAAAAATTGTTTCGAGTTTGGAAATTTTTTAATTTTTTGAAAATTTATTCTTTAAAAATTTGACTTTTTTAAAGAAACCATACCTACTTTTTTATGAAATCATGAAATTATTTGAAAACTATTCTAGTTTTAAAAAACTCATTTTTAGAAAAAATTTTGAATTGAGAAAATTTTTTAACGAGATGTCTAAGTACCTTCTAAAAATCTAGAAAATTCAGAAGATACTGAGGAATTTTGTAAAAATTCAGAATTTTTGAATTTGAAAAAATCTTACTTTCGACGAAAAAAGAGTACTTTACATTTTTTTTACTCACGTCCAGAAATGACTTGTAGAATTTTTGGAAAAAGTTCATTATTCATTTTCGATTCTCCATTGTTCAAGCCATTAAAAAAATTCTTAAAAATGACCTGAATAATTTCTTCGAAAACTCAATACTTATTGAACTAGAAATTCAGTCATGCCAAAGTTATGCTTCTCAGTTTTACAATTCTGCAATACGCCTTAATAATTTATTATCAATTTTTTTTTTTTTGGAAATGAACGAATTTCTTCAACTATTCACATTCACACGTGATAGAATTTATTCCTCTTCGCCTGGTTTCACTAATATCGTGTGTAAAAAGTCTGGAAAATCTGAAAAAAAGTCTGAGAAATGTAAAATCAGGGAGAATTATTTCTGACGTTTAGTGAGCACCCTGTTCAATTTTTTGGCAAAATTAGACAACTAAGGTAATATATTTTATATTTCAGGTTTTTTTTGGTGGGAGGAGGGGAGGAGGAGGAGGAGGAGGAGGAAGAGGAGAATATTAAGGAATAATAGGATTGTATTCTGAAAATTACAAACCATTGAAAAATGGATGATTTCGTTTTTAAAAATTTAGAATTTTCCAAGGGAGGAAAACCACTTTTTCTCTTTAGTACTAATTAAAATGTTGACGAAGATGAAGGAAATTTCAGATTTTGCGTTGTTTTTTTTTACAAAGTAATTGGCTTTCGTTCGGCTCAGGATCGATTAATGAATAAATGGATCGTCCTCAGAGTAGTAGAATGACCCCCCCCCTCCTCCAATTCAGATGATGAAATATATTCTGGAAAACGTGGAAATCAGAAAAAAAATATGTTTTGAAAAACCAGATTGATCACGAACACAATTTTCTATAATTTTTCGATTTTTTGTGTATGATTATGAATTTGAATTTTTTGTAATTGAAAAAAAGATTCACGGGAGAGTAAGAAAAATGCAAGAGTTCTTGGGTTTTAATTTCAGAAATTCCGAATTCTAAAGAGGATTTTTTCAACACTTTGATCCCGATTTTTGGTATAATTAGGTCACTAAAATCACATTTTTTGTAAACCACTTGAATTAGACTCGCTGTATCTGTTCGGTTGACGAAAAATACGACCAACGACCCGACGACGACGGTGACGCTATATTTAAATATTAGATAATCGATAATGCTAGACGGTTTGTCTGTATGTCTTTGTATACACCGCAGGCGGAAAACCACCTCATATGCCGGCTAATTCATTAACTTAATGGCAATTTCCTTGAACTCGTAAGATATCTCGACTGTTGTAAAAAAAAAATAGCTGCAGACGATTTACTAATTATACTTTTTTTCCCTCTCCTCCCTCATTCGGTTCAGTCTGCGTTTCGTTTATTCCGAAAGATAGGTTGTTTAATGATGGCGAATTTTCTCATCGGTTATTATAATTATTTGAAAATGAACAACAAACGTAGCCGTACGTATGAAAAATCCTTCAGACATGGTCGTGGTATCGGTTTCTCTTGGCTAGCTTTGCAGACTACGTATTATGGTATGCGATGGCGCTCATTAAGCATATTTGAATGTTCGGTGGTCTGCGGCTGGCTGGGTACCGCAGAGAGGAGACGTTCGAGTACATGATCGATGATGCAGAGCGTAGGTACCTAACTTCTAACTCGATCGAATATAGATTTTCTTCCTGGTAATCGATCTTTATTCGGTGACGGTCGTCTGCGCAGAAACTATGTTAAATTAGATAATGAGTAATCTGTTTTTTTTTCTGGACCGGTTGAGTGTGTTGAGTCTGAAGATTGTTGGGTCGTCGCTGAGTAAACAACAAGTGGTCGTGTGGTGGGTTATTTTTAGAGATGGTTCGAGGTTGAATAAATGCAGAAATTTAGAGAAAAAGGGGTTAATGATTCGAAATATTGAACTGTGTGTAGGATGTTTTCAAAAATTGGAATAAAAGTACGTGTTTTGATTGGAAATCAGGTGGTCGGTAAATTAAGCATTAAATTAGCTCAAAAAAATATGAAATAACTACCTCAATATGAAAATTTCCGAAACTCTTGCAAACGCCAATAAAATTCAAATAAACGAACTATAAAATTCGGGTACCAATATTAATAACTAGAATCATTAGAAATGAACCACGGTATCTATAGTTCTACGTGGCCTGAAACTATAAAAAAATATCGATCGACGTAGTCAAAGGAATTTCCGTAAACCGTATTCCAAGATTTGATGGTGGTATTACATCGACTCGAAAAAATAATAAAAACATAACCGGCAATCGTTGCTGGCGATTTGTTATGTACTTCGGAAGGACGATGATGAAACTCGTTAAGAACAAGAGTTTGAAAAAAAAGGAGAGGAAAGGAAATATCGTTAGCTTCCAATCGAGAACGTATAAATATTTGTATATTATGCGGTCTGGACTCATGCACTGGTATGAAACAAAAACAAGAGTTGCGCCAGGTAGGCTTATGAAAGAGGAAACTCTGGAAGACACACCTTCGTAGTACCCTAATTTTGCCGACGGTGATTTGATGCACGATTTGGCCTTTTTGGGGCCGAACAAATGATCGTGGTTTGTGGTAGTTCGGTGTGGATTTTGGATAATTAATGTGGGTCTGAATTAGTCTGTGATGTTTTTCGACTTTGTAATCGTAATAAAAACAGCTGGGCAAGAGTTGAGGGAAGGTGGAGAACAAAGGCTGAGAGGTAGCATTATTTTCCTATTTTTCAATTAATATAAATAGGTATCCTATCACAATGATTCTAAAATCTGAATTGTGTGCTTAAGTATTGCTTTTGTTAGAGGAAGTGCTCTTTTGAGTTCTGAAATTCGAGAGATTTGATATTGAAAAAAGTTTTCGTTTTAGAAAACTGATGAAGATTTTAGTCTTTGATAATCAACGTGATTTTTGAAATTAAAATGTTGGTTATGCTTTGATGAAAGTTTTTGATTTGTGACTTTCAACGATTTTTGTACTTATTTTGAAACTGAAATTAGGTATTAGATAGATAGAAAAATTGATGTGTTGAAAATTACGATTTTTTTGATGGGGAAAAAATTTGATAGTAACCTAATGAAAATTCATAAAAATTTTGAAGTCATGTATAGGTCAAAATTTTGAGTTTGAAAGTGATAGTTCGATTTTTGGAATTGATTTAAATTTTAAAAATGGTCTTTTGAAGTTTTGATTATTAAAATTTATTAATATTTCGATTGTTGAATCATTACATATTTTTTAGTAATTCTTTGATATCTTCATGCGAGATATTGATTAGAATTTTGAGTTGAGACTTGAGACTAATTGATCCTTTCATGTTGAAAATTTTTAGATGTTGGGATTTGATTGATTGTTGAGTTTTTGAATTGATTAATATTTTGATTCGATTTGAAGAATGATATTGATGAAAATATTGAGTTTTAAAATTGATTGATTTTTCTAATAGGTAATCTTTGATTTTTAAAATTGGTTGTAATGTGATTTTTAGTTTTGACTGATATTTTAATTTTCAATACTGATGGTTTCTAAAGTTGAAAAATGTTTAATATTTGAAGTTATTGGGGAATTCTAATATTTATCGAAATTAACGTTCGTTCACAATTTTGATTTACATAAATTGAAGAGGTTCATTTTCAGGTTCGATTTCAAGTTTTATTTTTGTGAATTTGGTGAAAAATTTCAAGTTTCAAATTATGACCCTGTAATTATTGTGCACCTGTTTGAAATTGATGAATTTTCGGTAGAAATGATTTTTTTTTTGGTTTTTGAACCTGAAATGACATTTTGCTTGATTTTATTGAAAAAAATTTCATAAAATGATAATTTCTTCAAAAATTTTGAAGTTTGTGGGGGGAGGGGGGGGGTGACTGACGTCATTTTTAAGAATTTGTATAATTAAACTCCAAGAATGTGGAAATTTGTTCTTTCCAGGAATAGAAATTCAAAAACTGCTGGTTTGCATTTTTTTGAGAATATTCTTATTATTTACATGATTTAAAATTTGGAGCAAAATGATCTGAATATTTCAGGAACGGAAACAATCAGAGTGGTTGATTTTCGTTTACCCTAAATTTTAAGGTTTACCGAAATATTTGAAAAAAAATGACGGGAAATTGGATAAAATATCATTTTTTTTTCTTTAATTCCAACTACCTTCCTCACAAAATTTTCCAATAACATTCAGGCTGACTTTCAAGCCAAACTTTCAACCAACTTTCCCATTTTAAGTACATAAAAATTAAGCAGAAATGAAAAATTTTTCCCTTCTAAATCAATGAAAAGTCACTGTAGAGTAGTCAGAATTGCAGCCGGCATAGGAAAAGTGAGAAAAATTCATTCTTCAGCTAAATTCATAACTTACTGACTTTTCAGTGAATTTTCACTAATTTTTTAAGTGATTTTTTCATTGATTTATTTTTAGAAAGAAATTCACAATTCTCTGATTTTTCTCCAGTGCTGCAATTCTGACTGTTTCTTGGTGATTTTCGATAATTTTCACTGATTTATAATTGAGAGAGTTCCCTTGGAATTATGATGAATTAGAAATTTGGAAAATAGAGCTGTGGAATCTCAGTTGTGCTTTTTTTTTTTTTTGATGGTAAATGGGACATTCTTATTATAAAATGAACGAATTGAAGCGCTGGAAATTTTTTCGATGAGTTCATCTTGGAATAATTTTGAAAACTTGAGTGTAAATGCAGCTGAAGTAGTTGAATAAATATCTTGCTAAATTACTTCATGTTTATGTATTTTGCTTAGTATAATAATTTATCAACAATTTTTTCTTCGGTGGTTAAAATTTGAACGAGTTAGACCTTCTGAACATTTTCTGTGACGAATCCAATTCCAATTTACAAGCTTTTGACGATCAATTCGAAAATCTGAAATTTCAAAACAGATTATTTCAAAATCACTTGTTTGATACGAATACGAATGTCAGAATCTGCTAAATGTGTCTTTTGTTTCCCCAACTCATATTTTCATACATCTTCATATTACATACCTGTGCCGAGGCGATCAGCCGGTAAAACTTTGGTCGACTGGTGGACACGAAACCGGTCCATCGAACACGATACAAGGCGCGAATTGTGCGCGCGTTCGAGGCGCTATGCATAGCGTGCCCGGTACCCGGTTGCCGGGAGTTTGGTTGGGCTTCGGACGACGTGCGCGAACATGGACATGGACGTTCCAAGAGTGGAAACTTAATTAGTTTTTATAGATTTCGTGATGATATTATACAGTATGTGTGTACCTACCTATACAGTTGGCAAACGCAGGCGAGCCAGTCGATCTGTACGAAGAAAAAAATAGATTTTGAGTAGTGGGCGAGTTGAAACGTAGATATTTGTAGGAGGTCGGCCGCAGCTCGCGTAAAAAATAATTATTTGGTGACAACGAACCGTATATTCGAAAACGAGCGACGGCAAGGTGAAGACGAGGGGGTTACATCGCGAATTTTTCATCCACGTAAATGTAAAATTTATAAGACCCATCGGTCGTGGCCAATTTATGGTTATGTTCGGTCTAGAAGGTGATGACGGACGACGACTCGATATGTACACAAGAGGGCACCTCGACGCGTACCAGGGCCAAGGCATCGGTACCGGCACCACGCGCTCTATACAAAAAAGTGTGAATATTACACAGCGATATGTCCGCGTTTGTAAAATGTGATGACACATCAAGTTACCCCGCTGAGGGCAGAATTCTATTGTTGCGCGGCGCGGACCGCTTTCCCGAGCACAGCGTGTTCCCCCCTCGTTTTCGAAATGGTATTCGTGTTACTTAGCGGGAGGCCGCGCTATATTTACCCGTGGGCTATTATGTGGCCCCTTGAAAAAAAAAATACGGAATTAAATACGAATTTGTATAAAGGCGTTCGCCGTGTTTTTACACTTGAATCTTCCCGGCTAGATCATTTTGACAGGTTTATTCGTCGTTGCCCCCTCCTCCTGATCTTGGTGGTTATAATAATTCGTGGTCGTCGTCGTCTCTCGTTCTATTTCCATCACGACAATCGTCTACACTTTGCGTCCGTGCAATATGTACTCATGCCATAAACTTTGGTGGTGCACTGCGAAGTACCATACTTGATAAAGTACATAGACATCGTTGTTTTCCGGTATATATGCCTAGTTAAAATATATATACGTAATATACTGAACCGGTTATAATATAAATATGGAATTGATGTGAAACAGTTCTGTGGTGGACTGTTTGAGGTAAAGGTTACTTACTTAGGAGTCGATGGGGCGGCGGTTCAAACATTACCATATTTAATGATGTTCCAAGTCGTATTGGATTAATGATTGTGACGAGATTGCGCGCACTCGTATGGCATATCTGGCTGCACATTTGCACGCGTATCGTTCGAGGGTACGAGTAAATGATTAGGTGCATAGGTGAGACATTAGCTTTTATAACGATTCCAGGAGATTGAGATGGCTTTGTCGATGCTGCTACAGCTGCAACCTGTGAATGTGTGCTGCTTTTATACAGAGTATGTAGATGAAGGATATTGACTGATTTGTACTTTGGTAATCTGTATTGTATTATTTGTATTTAAAGTTGAAAAATTTTTAGAACAAAAATATTCATTTTTCCAATTTTTAAAATTCAATTTTTGGGAAGTTTCAACATGATTTAAAGCCATTGACTAGTTCAAAATCGTTGAATTGATTTGAACTCGTTGAATTCGTTCAAAAATATTGAACTGGTTCAAATCAGTCGATCTGCTTATTTGAAAATGGTCAAACCGGTTCAAAACCATTGAGTGGGTCCAAAGGTCTAATTAGTTTATTACCTTGAAACTAGTTCAGAATCACTGTACTCGTTCAAACCATCAGTATGATTTAAAAATTACTTAACTGGTTCAAAAACATCACACTGGCTCGAAGAAATCAAACTGGTTCAATATGAGTGGATTGCTTAAAAAGTATCAAACTGGTTCAGAATGAATGAGTTGGTTCAAAAACATCAAACTGGTTCAGAGTATCAAATCGGTTCTAAAACTTCAAACATGGTTCATAATGGGTGAATTGGTTTAAAAGTACCTACCATGGCTTAAAGACATCTAAAATATTGAACTGGTTTAAAAACATCAAACTGGTTGCAAAATAGTGAACTGGTTTAAAAACATCAAACTGGTTTCAAAGTGACGAACTGGTTCAGAAACACCAAGCTGGTTCAAAATGAGTTGAATGGTTTAAAAGTACCTATCTATCTTGCTGAAAGACATCAAAAGTTTTAAACTGGTTCAAAATGATTGAATTGTTTTAAAAGTATCAATTTGGTTCAAAGACAATCGAAGTGGTTCAAAAGAATTTAACTGGTTTAAAAGTATCAAACGGATTCAAAAACATTACACTGATTCAGTACCATCAAAATAGGTTCAGAATGAGTGAATTGGTTAAAAAGTATCAAACTGATTCAGAATAAATGAGTTGATTCAAAAGTATCAAACTAAACTGGTTCAAAGTATCAACTGGGATCAAAAACATCTAATGGGTTCAGATTCAGAATGAGTGAATTGGTTTAAAAGTACTTACCATGGCTTAAAGACATCTAAAATATTGAACTGGTTTAAAAACATCAAACTAGTTTCAAAATATTGAACTGGTTTCAAAACATCAAACTGGTTTTAAAATAATGAACTTGTTCAAAAACACCAAGCTGGTTCAGAATGATTCAATTGGTTCAAAAGTACCTCCTACTTGCTGAAAGACATCAAAAGTTTCAAACTGGTTCAAAATGAGTGAATTGTTTTTAATCAATCTGGTTCAAAAGCTTCAAACTTGTTCAAAATATCGAATAAGTTCAAAAATACATATCTACTCAGTACTCAACTGGTTCAAATTGAGAAAACTGGTTCAAAAGTATCAACAATTGACTTGAAATTATTGATGGGATAGATATTGATTAATAAATATATTTGAAACCATTGAACTGATTGGAAATCAATGAATCAGTGAACTGGTTCATAGGTCCTACGTGAGTCGAAAACGATAAAACTGGTTAAAATCATTAAATTGGTGCAAAATCATCAAAAAATCTAGCTCAAAATCTTTGAACCAGTTCAAATCTACTGACTTTGTTCACCTATCTGAACTGGTTCAAACCTATCTAAACTGGTTCAAATCTATCCGAAATGGTTCGAACCTATCCGAATTGGTTCAAACCTATCTAAACTGGTTCAAATCTATCCGAACTGGTTCGAACCTATCCGAACTGGTTCAAATCTATCCGAATTGGTTCAAACCTATCTGAACTGGTGCAAACCCATTGAATTGGATTTTAAATCATCAAACAACCTAGTTGAAAATTTTTAAACCGGTTTAAATCCATGGAACTGGTTCGAACCGTTGAACCATTCTTTACAGTTGTTTTTATTTCACAACTCTATCGTATTTTCATTTCTTGTGATTTCTGTCATTAGTTCAAATGATTGTACAGTTTTGAAGTTTGAATTGTTAAGAATTTTCGGAAACTGGTTCGATATTATCAAACCAGTTCCCAAGATATTCTCATTTCTTTGATATCGCTTCAATTTGTTGTCAAATCTTTTAAATGAAAATTGGTTTCATAATTTTTTGAACAATCTATGAATTGTGCCAAAAGTTTTGGAATAGTATTCGAAGCTTTTCTCATGGAAAACTTTGCATTTTTTTTTCGACAATGAAACCCACTTAGTTGTCAGAAAGTGGAGTATTAATGGATAGTCATTTTTGAAAAAAAAATTCTGCTGCTTCAAATGCGACTGTGATACCTATGTAAACGTATTAGGTCTAGGTAGGTAGCTAGGTACATGCCACAGGTGACAAAAAAAAGAGTAAGTAGCAATAAAATGAACCCCAGGTACACGGTAGTTTTTATGCATATAATATCTATATACATCGTACGCGTAATATTTCATTGCTCGCTCTCGTAGGATATGGAATAATCGACGAATATTTAATTGGACGCGAGAAATGGCTGGTTCGAAAATAAAAAGAGACAACCAATCGAAACAAAAAAGAACTTGAAGTTATGTATACTCTATACTATGTCGGATGTAAACCGTTTACAGTCGCGGTGAAAGAGAGGCCAGAGGGGCAAGAAAAAAGACAAGTACATCGTACGTACATAGCCAGAGGAGGGATACAGCGAGGTAGACCCGGCGTACTATACGAAACAATCATTATTTCATCGAACCAGAATCGCATTTTATCGAAAATTAAAATCAAAATTGTAAAACAAGGAATCTAAAATGAGGAAGCCAGTTTGGGCATCGATTCTTGTTTTGCATTTCGTTTAGTCGCGCAATCAGCGTACGACATGTCACGATATATCGTCTCGCTGAACATCGTACATAAATCAGACTGAATATCTGGTTTTAAATTTTACTTGAAAACAGTGTTCTCATCGTTAAAAATTACTTCTTTCTGTTGGGACGGTCGCGTTGTTGTTTTTTCTCCTTATTTTTTTGCCTACCTTCGGTTTACGTACTTGGTGTACGTTGCTGTGCCGATCTCGGACGTCCTCCGCGTCCTCCTCTGTCAATTGTAACCGTGTGTGCGGATACTTTGGTGCATCTAGTGTATTTTGTAGGTACTTGTAGTCGAGTTGCGTTTTAACGTTTTTTCGTGGATTTGGTCGAAGACCTGTGTACCTTTCGTATCTGTGCATATTATGCACAAGTGTGTCGTTTATGTACTTTTTGTGCCATGCCCAAGTAGTTACGTGGATGTCGTCGTTGTCTTTGCTCTTGCATAGTCAAAGTGGGCAATTAAAGAGGTTAAATTGTACGGCGAACGGGTGCTGAATGCTGAGGTGGTGCGGAGGCGAGCTCGATGCCGGTGCTTGGTTTTAATAGGGAAGCATTTTATCTCGTAATTGGAGGTTGACGTTGGGTTTTGGTGCATGGCTTGGTTTAACTGTAAGAATAACAAGGGAGTGGACGGGTGAGGGTTTCTTCGATCGCAGTGCCGTGGGTATTGGAGATTTTTGTCGTTAAAGAGGTAATTAAATTGAGCTGGGCTGATGAAGGAGGAAATGAATGACGGAGATGTCGAAATTCGAGAGAATTTTGTCAGGTTCAATTGTCTACAATCTGATGGTCATGAAAACCAGGGGAAAAGTCATGTACTTTTCAAAAAGTGCAGTGCTGTTTTTGACGAAAATGTAGAAAAAGGAGGGAGGTATAAAAATGTATCTGTCTTTAGTAAGATAATTTTTTAAAAAAAACACGAACTTAGATTTTAGTCAAATTCTGTATGGCATCTTGGAAAAAGAAATCCAAGCTTCCCCTTGGATAAAGTATTTCCTGTAGGAAACTCTTGAAATCATTAGTTTTCTCCTTCTCTGCCTAGTTGAAAAAAAAGTGATGAATTTTTCGGGTCGAATTGAATGACAGAGTGACCTTATTAAATGAAATTTTGAGAAATTGTATTGAAAAATTGAAGGAAACTTGGGGGGGGGGGATGTGAGGTTATGAAATATTTTATTATTATCAGATTTCGAACGATTTATGAACACTTGATAACAAAATAAATTGAATTTGAAAATGAATATTGTTCAAATTCAAAAACATTTGAAATTTTTGGACGTAAGTATAAAAAAAAATTGAGAAATATGCTTAAAAAATAATTTAAATGCACTTGATTCATAATTTAACTCGAATTTTTAGATTTTTGAGTAAGATTTTTTGAAGTTTGATGGAAATATTCGCTTACCTACTTTATGATATACTTATTTAAAAACATTTTGTAATAAGCAAATGATCAAATGATGACAAATCAACTAATAGATATTTATGTTTTTTTTTTGTTTCAGGTGAGTCACAATTTTTTCAACAAGAATATCTGTTTACTGGTAAAATGACGTGAAGTGAGTAAGTTTTTTTTTGTAATTGATTAAAAAGTGTGGGGAACTGATTGACGAACTGGGGACATGATGACAATTCTTCAGTGAAGTGAGAGTTGCGGTTTCTATCACTTCTGACGATAGCTTCGAATGAGGTTTTTACGAGATCTGATTCCTAACTCTTGCATTTCCGTTAGTTTTTTTTAAATGTAGGTATGCCCTAAAAATTGAAAATTTTATTCAAAGTGGTGAATTTTGCCCAAATATCGTCATGAATCAAGCAAGTAATAATAATAATAATGAATGAATGAATGAATGAATGAATGATTTATTTACGTGCCAAAAAACCTATACGCATAAGCGTGAGCGGCAGGCACGGATTATTATTATTACAAAAACGAACTTAAACATTAAAACATTGAAAGTCGAACGAAACAGAAAATAGAAAATAGGCGATAAAAAAGAGAAAGAAAAGAATGATAGACAGAGAGAAAGCAAGAAAAGAAGTGAGAGAGAATATGAGAAGAGGTAGGTTAATTAAACTTAAGAAAATGAAAATAGAAACAAAAAATAAGAAACAAAAACATAATAAAGTAAGCAAACATAAAAAGGGATGGTAAGGGGGATGGGGTACTGGGTAGCTTGTTCATATCATAGAGTTTGGGCTTGAATCAAATGTTTTATCAGGGCAATTCTAAATGACTTTAAAGAAGGTTTTAGTTTTAGTTCTTCTGGTAAGTTGTTGTATAGATTTGGGCCTATATATCCACACTGTCGTCTAGAGTGGACTTTGTACCAGTCTGGGAGCAAAGCAGTATAAGTATTTGCTGTACGCGTTTTTCCATATTTTCTTTCAATCTTAAATTTTTCCGGATTTTTCTTCATATATAGTAGAGTATTCAATTTAGCTAAATTTTCAACATTTAATAAATTTAATTCATCAAATAAATTTTTGGTTGAGGTCCTAGATTTTGCTCCTACAATGTTTCTAATTGCCAATTTTTGTAAAACAATGATGCCAGAGAGATGGTCTTTTGCCATATGGCCCCAGACTGATATACCAAAAGTTAATAGGGATTCAAGAAGTGCTTTATAGATAATTCTCAGATGATACTTTTGAAAAAATTGTTTCAGATAATACAATAAATATCCGACTTTTGAAATTTTATTTTTCAAATATAAGGCGTGTTCACACCATGTTAATTTTTGGTCCAAAAAAATTCCCAAATATTTAAATTTTTCAACTTGCTCAATATATGGACATTCACATAATGTATTACAACTAGGTGAGGAGTGAATTTTGATGCTATTTCTCAGACTTATGATGTGTTTGTAGCCAAATACCATAATTTTTGTTTTTTGGGCATTTAATTGTAATTTGTTAAAGTAGTACCAATGTGTAATTTTTTCAAGGTCAAGATTTAAATTTCTAAGCAAGATTTCCCTATTTACAGCACTGTGCACAATCGCCATATCGTCAGCAAAACAAAAGATTCTACCCAGTACCTCCATATCACACAAATCATTAACATATATAAGGAATAAAATTGGTCCCAGGACACTACCTTGCGGGACACCGCACTTAATTTTGATATCACCACTTCTGGTATCCTCTATTTTTACTCTTCTAACTCTATTTGTTAGGTAAGAATTTAGCCAATCTAGAAATTTTCCACGAAAACCACATTTTTCCAACTTATCCAACAATATTTTATGATTAACAGTGTCGAAGGCTTTGGAGATATCCATAAAAGTAGTCGAGACAATTTGTTGAGAGTCCAAGTGGCCTGCAATGTCGGAGACATAATCGTTAAGTGCATTTTCAATACCTTGTTTTGGTAGGAAACCAAATTGATGGGTACTAAAGAAGTTTTGCTTATTTAGAAAATTTGTAATACCTTCTTTAATAATGCATTCAAATATTTTGGAAATTGAAGATAATATTGAAATAGGCCTGTAGTTTTTAACGTCAGACTTATCCCCCTGTTTGTAAACAGGTACTACTTCCGCTATTTTTAAAGCATCTGGAAATATACCATGACTTAGAGATAAATTAAACAAAAAGGTCAGAGGAGTAATTAAGAATTTTTTGAACTTTTTAAAGATATCAATTGGCAAATTATCTGCCCCTGAGCTCTTTTTATTTTTTATTCTACAGATTGCTTCACAAACGTCTTCTTGCAATATTTCTTTAACAAAAAAGGAATTGAGAATCTGCCTGGTTGAGGTTACTGGTGTAACATTTTCGGTAAAAGAGTTTTCAATTGTCTCAGTCAATTCAGTAAAGTATTCATTAAATTTGTTTGCAATTTCATCTTTATTACTTTCAACATTTAACAACGTTCCATCCACATCAATTTTTTGTATAGTTTCAGTTTGATTTCCTCCTCTCGTTTCATTTATGAGTTTCCAATACTTTTTTGTATCCTTTTTAAATGCATTTAAGATATTATTATAGTACTCTTTTTTGTTTTCTCGCGCTACTTTTTGTACAGTTTTTGAAATTTCTTTAAAATTATTTTTCAAAGTACTATCACTTGGGTTCTTCTTTAGTTCGATGTAAAGTTTTTCCTTTTCTTGTGATAAGTTAATAAGTTCCGGAGAGGCCCATGGACTTCTTTTTCTTCTATTCCTAGGGATCTTTTTGGTATAAGTGGCGTCGAGTTTCAGTTTTGTTATAGTTTTAATAAAGTTTTTGAAAGCAATGTTAACATCTTTTTCCTCATACACCTCTGTCCATTTTTCATTTTCAAATAATTGTCCAAGCTTTTCCTCATTCACTTCAAATTTGTAAGTTTTTTGATTGTTTCTTTTCATCGTGGAGTTAAGCCAGGATATATTTGTTAAGATACCTTGATGGTCTGTAAAAGATGCGTTTATGAGTTCACTATTTATTAATAGTGGATTATTTTTGTTATTTGTTCCTTTTACCATTACATGATCAATACAGGAATTTTTGGTTAAACCAAAGCGAGTTGGCTCATTCATGTAGCTTTTATATCCATGTAGTTGTAGAAAACTCTTGTATTCGATACTTTGTGGATCAAGAATATCAATATTCATATCCCCAGTTAATATTACATCACCTTTACAACCTCCAAGCATGTTTCCCAATTCTGGTATGAATTTACTACTATTTATATTACAGTACCTATAGATTCCAATTATTTCAACATTTTTTCCTTCTTTTGTATTGTTTTGAATTTCACATTTTATGGCCCCAAAAGTTGATTCAGAAATTTCAGTTACATCACAAGCCAAATTCCTACTTACATACATTACTACTCCTCCAGATCTTTTATTTTCCCTTTCCTGGGTATACATATTAAAATCTCTAATGAGATATCGGTTTGCCTCATTTTTGGATATCCAAGTTTCTGTTAAAGTCAAAACATCAAATTTTGTTTTCAAATTATCCAAAAGAATCAACAGTTGATCAAAATTTTGTCTCAAAGATCGAACATTCAGAGTTAGGATTTTTAGAACCATACTAATTATCAGAAGAAACACAGTAACTAGATCTGGGTGTAACAAGGAAGCACCAAAATAATACTCTAACAAAAAAGATACAAGATACAAGATATGGTAAATAGATAATACAAAGTAGCAATATCAAAAAATATAAGTTAATCCAAAGGCTTTACTAAACTTCGAAGTTTAGAAATCGAGGTGATCTTTATTGCTGGAGATCGGTCGTCTTTACGGATAAAAATATTACAGTCTTTGGTCCAAACAAACTTGTATCCTTCCTTCTTCATCTTTAAGGCTTCCTTGAATAGCTCGGCGTTTTCAGTAGTAAGGTGCTCATTGATATAGATTCTTTGATTTGTTTTTGAGGTGAGAGACTTCCTCTTCGCTGCTTGGTAGAGTTGATCTTTCTTCCATCTGTTTACCAATTTGACGACAATTTGCCTAGGGATCTGTTTATTCCTTGATGGGAGGCGATGGCAAGCTGAGATGTCACCACCACCAAGTCCAACATCCAATTCCTTGGCCAAATCAAGTACTTTTTCAAAAACATCTTCTCCATTTTCTTCTTCAACTCCGCTAATGATTAAGTTATCTTTTCTGGTATATTGGGGTAGATTCTTCAGCTTATCCAACTCGTTCTGTTGATCCTTATTCTCAATCATCAAGCCATTCACTCGTTGTTTCAGGTCATGGTTCTCAGTTTCTAGACTGCTCACCTTTGTTGATAAATCATTGATGCTTTTAGTTAATGGTTCCAAGTATTTCATAGCAAAATCTTGAAAAGATTTCTCAATAGCCGCTCCAACATGCTTTTCGATCGCTTTTTCCACGGTTTTTTCTATAGATTCTTCCTCGACGTCAGAGTCTTTATCATTCTTCTTTAAATCCCTGCACAATTTACAATTCCATTCCTGGCGTCGCTGAATGGTCATCCGTTTCCATGTTCCTTGCGCCACTCCACTACAGTTGAAATGTAGCTCACTTTTGCAAGTACCACACGTAGCATAATCACCATCAGCAGGTAGGGAGTCCTTACAAGTGATAAGGCCGCACTTCTTCATCATAACAATCTTCCAAAGTGAAAAAGAGCAACCGGAACAGAACTCCAAAACGACAAAAAGGCAAAACGGCAAAGACAATAATCTGCCTTATCAGTGAAAGATCAGTCAAAAAGGTACTACTGTGTAACACCCACTTAGGCACAATTCTTATCAAAGCACACTTCTTTGAAAGTTAAACTTTTAAGTTTTTAATGATTAAAAGGTTACCTCAAGGTTTATTATTACATTATCGCGGATCTCAAGCACTAACTGAGACAAACAAAATCAACAATTTTCTCAAATACACGTTTTGAACTATCTAAAATCCTCCCTTTATCAGGAGCAAACACAAGACACGTCCGACTACTTCAATAATAATAATAATAATAATAATGAATGAATGAATGAATGAAAGTATATTTTACGCGCCCAACCCTATACGCAGGTGCGTGAGCGGGAGGCGCGGATTATTAAAATTATTTTATAAAGTAGGAATAGGTAATAGTATTTTTTAAACGGAAGGTAGGTACATAATAATAGTAACACTAATAATAATAATTTTGGATTTGAAAGTATAAGAAAAAAATAGAAAAAAAATAGAATAGAATAGAATAGAAAAAATAAAAAATAAAAAAATAAAAATGAGAAACAAAGGAAGCAACACAACAGCACAAGAGAGAACAAAGATACAATAATGTGATAAAAACAAAGTAAAAATAGTAAAAAAAAAAGCTTATGAGGGAAATGTTGATTTCAATTTCAATTTCAATTTCCATAAATTTAAGGTGAAAATTTAGCTTTTATCCATGGGGGGGGGGGTGAAAAACGGATTATTTTTGGCTATCCAAAAGGAATTTTTTCAAAGATTTTTTAAAGGTGGTAGAACTAGGTTTTAATTTTATTTCTTCTGGTAAAGTATTATATAAAAGGGGTCCCTTATAACCACATTGCATTCTTGAATGTACTTTATACCAATCTGGTAGTAGGGCTGTCAGGGTACAAGCATTCCGAGTTTTCCCCCCTTTCCTAGAGATTTTAAATTTATGTTTATTTTTTTCAACATACACCAAAGTTTGTAATTTTGTTAAATTTTCCACTGTTAGTACATTTAATTCTGAAAACAAATTTTTTGTAGCTGCATTCGACTCCATCCCACAGATATTTCTAATTGCCAACTTTTGTAAAACTGCAATACTGCTTATATGATCTTTTGCACAATTTCCCCAAACTGTTATTGCAAAGGCCAGAATAATAATAATAATAATAATAATAATAATAATAAAGAAAAGAAAGAAAGAAAAAAATCACGATTTTTTGTTTTTACCCATTTAATTTTTTTCTAAGTTTTCATTTTTCAAGGAGATTTTGATATTTAAAATTTTTTAGATACATCTTTAGGTGAAAAACGCCAAAACGGAATTTTTTTGAAAATTGGAAACGTTGCTCTGTTCAAAACAAACTGCATATTTGTATTGAATTGCATAATGGATTCAAAAAATTTTAGATTCAAATTATTAAAAAATGCAAATTTCAAAAATAATATCAAGTTCAAGAAAAAATCCCATCTAAAAATTAAAATTTGGAAAATCTGAAAATTTTTGATGTGGAAATTTAATAATTTTAGTATCATTGAACCGAAGTAAGGCCTGTAAATCCATTTTTCTGAACTTTTTTTTTGGTCTTTTCTTTTCTTTTCTCATTCCATTTTATCTAAATCATTTAAACTCTTCTTATGATCAAAATTATTATAAAAATTTCCCAAAATTCCACAATATCTCATTTCGAATCAGTGAAAAGTCGCTGAAAAAAGTCAGAATTGCAGCCCTGGGAAAATCTGCTAAATCCTTTGATCTGTTGATTTTAGCTGATTTTTCTGAGAATTTCGTATAATTTTTTCTCCAACTTTTCAGTGAATTTTCTATGATTTTTCCGCAATTTTTTTCACTGTTTTATTTTATTGAAAATTTTTTCGTTGCATGATTTATTACGATGCTGCAATTCTGACTGCTTTCCACTAATTTTCAATAAAATTTTCACCGATTTATAAATGGGAGAGCACTGAGAGTAGGTACTAGGTACCCACCAATGTAATTCATGTTTTTTTGAGGGGTGGTTACATGTTTTTTAATTTTTTCCCTGATATTTAAATCCGGTACGAGTATGTATTTTTAATTTACGATTTTGATGATTTTGGAAGTTACTTTTGGAGCAAAAATGAAAAATATTTTCTTGATCAAAATTTAAATTCAACAATAAGGAGAACTTGACTCAGTTTTTTCAATTTGTGATATTAAATTTTAGTAATTTCTTTCAAAGAAAACTGTATCAATTTTTTTCATTTCAATCAAACTTTTTCAGTTGAAAACGTCATTCTGACAAAAAGAAAGGCAACCCGTTTAATTTTATACTTCTCATCATCCTTTACAATTTTACTGTTCATCATCAATCTCTATTGAATTGAATAATTTTTTTTTGATTTTTATTAAGTTTCTCTGATACTCGGTGAAATTCAGTGATATTTCATCATCTATACTTATTCCGATGACATTTTACGCAATTTTTATGACTTATTTTTTTTAAAAAATTTTACTCCAATTTTTGGCATCAATTAATATTAATGATCTAAGCGATTTTTCTCGTGATTTATAATGACGAAAAATGAGAAATGGATTGAAAATAGATATTTTCCAGACCTACGAAAATCGGTTGACCCAGGAAGGGCATAAATACCCGAAAAATACCCGACTTTCGTTCGAAACACATGCACGTGTGAAATTTGCTATGCGAAAGGATACACAAAGACCTACGAAACAGTCTATTATTCACGTCGGTAGACTATACGAGTACATAACCACATACGTACGTGTATTTGTACATAAAAAGATACAGATACCATCTAGATTTAGTACGTTTTACATACGCATACTTATATTATAAAATAACTTACATAAAAATATCCCAGAATAAAAAAAAAAAACAGAGAGAGAAAAATCGAGCCGAAAAAATACCTACTCGACCCGGCGATAAAAGAACGATCACCGAGAGAATTCGAACCTTTGGCAGCAGAAAACATCGCTGTACGTTGGGATCGGTTTGTCGATAGAAATCGCGTCCAGTCGCAGCAGTCGGTGCAATTGTAATTTCAATTGTTTAAAAACGATTCAGAATACACGACGAAGAGACGAGCGGGGAAAAAAATTCGAATATTGCCGAGATAATTGAGTATATACAGATAGTTATCCTTGCAATAAGTCGAAACATACATTAACAATTGTATTTCGCCGAGATTTAAATTGAACGAAGGGTCGGGGGGATGTATGTGTCATGTGCAAAGATTGCGGATTTAAATTCAAGCCAAGTTTAAATTAAGCGGTTTTTTTGTTACTGGCGGTCTGGATATGGAAAAAAAGTATCTATTAGAGATAAATCTACGTTATTTAAGTATTCCCCCAATTTCCTCGGATTCTCTCGTAGGGTTGTTTTGTTGTTATCGTTTTCATCGATACGTTTCGCGGTATAGCTTATTAACCAAATGAAGGCAACATTGTCAGTATTGTTGGATTTATACTCGTGTCAGAAATTTAAAAAAACTGGCCACATTTTACCTACTGAAGGCAGTCGGGCCTTAATTGAATAGCCAAATTGTATAGTCGCGTTCCATGTTTTTATCCTCCGGTTGGACTTTTGAATGGTTTCGTTGAAATGTTTTATTGCCGGTGTGTTTCGATGTCGAGTTTTTTTCCTCCATTTTCGTGTCTCTTTCAATGAGGTGTTTTTTTTCGGTAAAATATCCTGTAATCGAGGTTTTCTTTTTTTTAAGAGATTTTTTTCCTTGGTTGAAAGGTATTGTGTAGACGGAGGTATTGTTGGTTAAAGATGTACCTTTTTTTTGCCCGACATTATGAAATTGGCCGGTTATAAATTCACTCTACATTTGCAACAGGCTTATTTCCGTCGTAAATGTCAGTATTTTGAAAGTTAAGTACGCGGATATAACGTTGGTACTGTAAAAGTTTTTTTTTTCCTTCTCTTCTTCCTCTATTTAACGATACAAAAAGACTGAGTTCTTGACTTTACGACGGCTTCCCGCCGATCTTTATGTATTTATTATTCAGTTTGTTATGTTGGTATAAGAGAACGCGTTAATCACGCCGTTTGTCGAAATTATCGCGCTCTTTTGTCGAGAGGAAAAAAATGAAAGAAATGAGGTAAAATTGCGTATGCATTTGTTGAGATGATTATAGGGCTCTTTATGAGTGATTTTTTTGCATCAAGGTGGTTTTTTTCGGCAAATGAGGATGATTTTCGAAGCACGTACTGGGTGGGTTTTAACGGTATGACTTTTATTGGACATTAAATCGATGTAATATGGCAACCGGACTTCTCTGGAGTTTTCTGGTTTTATGCACACATCAAAAGAATGAATTCTTTGCTTATTGCAGGGTTTCTCGTTGAAGTGTATTTTCAATTTTAACCATTTGGTGGACTTTTTTTTTTGGCGACAAAACACGTTGATTAACGATCCGAACTAATAGGTAGTCTTGTTATGGTGATGAGAGGAAATTTTTCGCTATTCAGTTGGCTCGTGATAGCGTGACGATGACGGTTTCTCTGTCATGTCTAGGTGTAGTTGTACATACGTCTGTGTATTATTCTATCCGTTTTGAAAAGAAAAAAAAACGAATTACATATTTTTGAGCGAGAGACTTTGTATCAGGCGGCTGGTGCGTGTTGAATAAACACGGTGCCGGGCGGAGAGTGATTTTGCGGCGAGCTGGTTTTTTCTGTATCCTTTATAACTATAGATATTTTTTTACCATTTTAACATGCGGAATACACGACGTGTTTGGCATATGCATGATGGAAGCTTCTATTTCTCGTAGAGGTTTTCTAAGCGCGAGCTCGGTCTACGACCTAGCCAATGGTAATTGGAATGATGTTGAAGGGGTGCGTGGTTGATTTGCTCTTGCTCTTGGTGTTTGAAGAGGTCGTCCGAATAGCTTGAGGCGAAAATTGGTGCATTGAGACGGTATTACTGATTTTGGCGTTTGGTGTGATTTTTTTCTCGTTGAGGGATATGTATTTCGTGTCAAAATTGTCGATGAAATCTCTCAATTGACAAAAATTCATTTTGATGGATACTTGAGATCGAGACTGGTTGGAAAAAGGATCTGCAAAGTGTTTAACAAATTCTGCAATCAACAAAGAGGTATGAGAATGAAAAAAAAAAAATAAAAAGCTAAAAAATTTTGTATTTCCTATTGGAAATTGATTTTTTTCGATATAATTTTTCATTTTCAGAATTGTTCTAAGTTTTCATTTTTTTTCATTTTTTTTTCATGTTATTCATTTCTATTGCATTAGTAAATTTTTATGGAAAAGAATTGGAGTAAGTCTGTAAATCATCAAGACGATTTCAATTTTCTGTTAAGACAGTTGGGGGTCATGTATTACCTAATACTTTACAAAAATCTTGAAAAGTTTCTGGAATAGTCCTGCATTTCAATTTGTAATACCTACCGAAGATTTTATAAAAATCCTGAAAAGTTTCTGCGCAAGTTCTGCATTTTTGATTTTAAAATTTTGTGGAACCTTTCGCTCAAGAAAAGGAAGACAGCTTGAAAAATTACTTCAATTCAAGACATGGTAAAAAAAAAAACAAAGGCGAAGAATTTTGTTTTGAAAAATCATGTAAATGGCTTCAGATTTTCTGGAAACCTTGAAATCTAAACTGCTTTACGTCTTTCTGTCAGTCAAGCACATTTCAGCTTCCTCCAATTTCTGGAAATATAGCCGTAGGCTCCAAAAATATAAGATATGTTTTGAAAGAAAAAACTGTGTTTTTCTCTTCAAATTATCCTTGTTTTAAGGACTCAAGTCAGGACTTGAAAATTGGAGAGGCTAGAATTGTATATGGATTAAGCTCAACTGAAAATTGTACCAAAGTATAGAAAACTTATCAGATTCGGAGACTTTTCAGTCTCCCGGGAAGATGCATTTTCAAAAATTATTTCAAAATGGTTTTCTACGATGACCAGTAGTTGAATAAATAATTATTCATAATTTTTACTTGGAAATTTGGAATTTTATAGAGCTTGTAGGAATAACAAGGAATTTGGAGAGTAAAAATTACAAAACCTGAATTTTCTCCTGGGAAAAAATTTTGAAAATAGAATTTTTTCCATTCTTACTTTGAAAATAATATGTACCTATTCTCTTATTTCGAACTAGTGAAAAGTCAGAATTGCAGCACAGGAACAATCACCAAAATTATTTGATTTTCAGTGAATTTTAGATATTTTACAGACTTCAGTAAATTTTTACTGATTTTCCAGTAATTTTTTTCTCTATTTGATATTAGTGAACAGTATTCCACTAATTTATTACCGTGCTGCAATTCTGACTGTTTTTAGGGATTTTCGATAATTTTCACAGATTTTTGAAATTTTAAATTCATAACTTTTTTCTCAAAATTCTTGTAGTTCTGAAAATGGAAAAACTGTTGAACATTGCTTGCACTTAGCTCGAAAATTGTATTTTCATAAAGAATTCATTGTTTCTGAAATTGTGAAAAAATGTCAACTTGTACTTAGAATTTCTCCTCATTAATTTCTCATAAATTTTTCGTTGCACTTACTTACCTATTTTGAGATTATTTCAATTTTTTGAGATTTTGAAATTTTTTGGGAGAAGGGATGGGGAGATTGGAAAATTCTCGTCAAAGGTTGTACATACATTTAGATTCGAAATTTTTTTTCACATTTTGTTTTCCAATTGAGCTTTTTGAAAAAGAAATGGAAATAAAAAACAGCCTTCCTTATGTCATTCGATGAAAACGTTCATCAATACATTTTTTTAAGTGAAATTATTCCATCAGCTACTGGTTTGAAATCACTGAACTGGTTTCAAAAGCTTATTTATTTTAATTCATGCTTCGATAATGGCTATACATTTCATACACTGTCACTGTCGTGGTAGAAATTTTATTACTATGTTCTTCTTCCACTTTTTACTGTCCTGAGAAAGATAAAAGTTCGTATATTGATAGGAAATTTGAGGTAGTGCAAGACTCAGAAATCCAGAAGAATTTTTGGTTTTTCTGGGGGGAGAGGGGGCACAGAGTAGAATTTTTCGCACTTTTGTCTCAGATGGAGCAAAGTTTTGAAAAAATTGAATATTTATTTGATACTCCAAAAAAATTCATTTTTTAATTATACTTTTATGATTTGAAAATCCTACTCTCTCATTTATAAATCAGTGAAAATTATCGGATATCACTGAAAAACAGTCAGAATTGCAGCACAGGAGAAAATCAGTGAAAAAATTATCACTGGAAACGAATCAATGAGAAACATTACTGAAAAATCCGTAAAATTTTTGAATTCTGCAGAAAAGTGAAAATCATTGAAAAATTAGTGAAAACCTTTGATAAATCAGTGAAAATCTTTGAAAAACCGGTGAATTTTGCTGTTTCCTGTGCTGCAATTTCGACTGTTCATCAGTGACTTTTTACTGATTCAGAATGTGAGAGTACTTTGGTGGTGGAGGGGGAGGAGGAGTACCTTGCATCTTTTGTATCCCATTTTCTAACGCTTTTGATTCTAACTAGCAGTGACTTTTCATTGATTTAAAAAATGAGAGAGTTGATGAAAATTTGTTTGATGAGAATTTAATTTTACGATTTTTGGAATAACTTTTGAAATTTTCAATTTTGATGCTCGTTGCTGGACTTCGTTCTATTGAATCATCTGCACTTTTTCTGATTACCTAGTATTTTGAATTGATGAGTATTGATTTCCATTTGATCGTAGATTATTTTTCGAAATGTAGAACTACCTTTTGAAGTAGAATCTCTACGTCCACCTTTGACAACCATTTTTTCGAACCCTTCCCAAAAGACGTGAAGGAGCTGAGAGGAAAATCACAGATACGCCACCGAGCAGCATTGTATGTCTTTCATAGCCACCGGTATCTGCATTCAATAGCCGGTAGAAAAAATCTCGCTGTCGTCTCGGCAAGTCTTCTTCATCTCCTTGGAAACGTCCATTTCAACAGAGAAATTGGTATAGCTGCATTCGAATGATACTCGTCGTATTATGTATATTAATCAATCGTCCAGCAGCAGCCTTGACTCCGCTATCTGTATTCGTGTTTCATTACATCGTCTAATTAAATACACAGATGCAGGCTCACTTTAGTCTACATTATAACTCTCTGGTAAACGCATAAATACAGAAGGAAGGTAAAAAAAAATTAATGATATGCGCCATTATATTATACCATGGTATACATACGAGATGCGTATAACTTTATATCTAAGGCTATTCGAAACAAACCATCAGAGCTACTGTTGGATGGGTTATGTACAGAGCGTCGAGTGGACGCTGTGCATGAGGTTCTACAGCGGCTCACGCGCCCGTTTGTGTACAGGTCCAACAATGCATCCGCCATCGGCGTATACCTCGATACCTCGAAACAGAGAAACCGATCCACACCATAAAACCTTTGGCCATACGTATCGTGTAATTAACGACGACATACTATACCAAACCAGAGAGAGGCTACGAACCACGCAGGGAGACCGGTAGCCAAAGGCGTGGATCTACACGAAAAAAAAAATAGCTGAATACTAATCAATATTATAAAATACATAATCACGTTCGATAGGAAAATAATATATGTCACACGATTACTGTCAACATAAATGACACGACGACTAGCAAGCTGCCGATGCTGGATTCTGGACCAGGACGGAATCGCGACCGGTGCGGTGTACGCGCGAAATACCATTCACGTTACATCTCCTTACGTGCGAACTGTTGTTAGTTTTGAATACATTTGAAAAAAATTTTTTCCAAAGCTGTGGCTAGATTATCAAGAGACAGTGGATACGAGAAGAGTTGAACATACTATACGATACGCACGCGGCGGAGAAGACGCGGTGCCCGCCCGAAGACCACGAAACCGGTTATCGTGTTTCTTTTTTATCACATTTCGTTTGAAATCGATAGCTGGTTTACGTGGGTAAATTGCGGAATCATTTTTAATTAAAATTTGAAGTACGTTTGAAAAGCTACGTTCCAGAACGGGTGGTCCAACGGTGGTCGTGGTTCAATGTACAACCTATGTTAGCGTTTGATACGAGCTGGACACGATGCCCAGGCCAAGATCTGGGTCCTGGTCCTCCCTCGGTGATCAGCGATCGGATTCGCGTATGGGTTCGAATTTGATGGCGATTTGGCGATGATCTCGGATGTAGAGTCGTAGCAGAAATTCTGAATTGGACGTGCATTAAGGTATCTGTTCTTCAAGGCAGAATTTGGCTGAATTTCTCTGATTTTTAGGGGAAATTTTTCTGATTTGTAATTTGTAGTAGATTTACTAACAGATTGGTGATTTTTAGTGGAACTGTCGGTGATTTTTCATCTAGAAATTAGTAATGAGTTATTTATTTTTGATTGAGAAATCACCGATTTTTAATGGAAAAATCACTGATTTTGAATATTAAAGAAATTAGTGAAAATCACTAACTTCTTTGGTGTGAAAATCACGAGTTTTTAAATTAAGAAGCTTTATTTTTTGTGATAAGTCACTGACTTTTAATGGAGAAATCACCGTTTTTTTGATTGAAAAATCACTGATTTTATTATTGAATAATCACTGATTTTTTGATTGAAAAAATCAAATCACCGTTTTTTTGATTGAAAAAATCAAATCACTGATTTTTTGATTAAAAAAATCAAATCACTGATTTTTTGATTGAAAAAATCAAATCACTGATTTTTTGATTGAAAAAATCAAATCACTGATTTTTTGATTGAAAAAAATGATATCACTGATTTTTTAATTGAAAAAATCAAATCACTGATTTTTTAATTGAAAAAATCAAATCACTGATTTTCTGATTGAAAAAAATGAAAAAATCAAATCACTGATTTTTGATTGAAAAAATCAAATCCCTGATTTTTTGATTGAAAAAATCAAATCACTGATTTTTTGATTGAAAAAAATCAAATCACTGATTTTTTGATTGAAAAAAAGAAATCACTGATTTTTTGATTGAAAAAAAATGAAATCACTGATTTTTTTTGATTGAAGAAATCAAATCACTGATTTTTTTGATTGAAGAAATCAAATCACTGATTTTTTTGATTGAAAATCACTGATTTTTAATTGAGAAATCGCTGATTTTTTTGATTGAAAAATCACTGATTTTTTTGATTGAAAAATCACTGATTTTTTTGATTGAAAAATCACTGATTTTTTATTGAGTATCGTTAATTTGAGATTGAGAAATCTTTTTAAAAAATTTAGTGGAAAATCAATAACATTTTTTGAAGTGGAAAATCACTGATTTTTTAAATTGAGAATCATTATTCTTTTGTAATATGTCACTGATTTTTGATTGAGACATTACTGATTTTCAATTGCAAAATTGTCTATTTTAAAAAATTAGTGATGATCACCAGTGTTTTGTAGTGAGAAATCACTGATTTTTTAAAATTGAGAATCACTATTTTTTGCAATGGGTCACTGAATTTTGATTGAAAAATCATAGATTTTTTTCGAGAAACCCTCGTTTTTTTTTCAAATTGAAAAATTACCAATTTTATTTTTTTGATTGAAAAATCCTTAGTTTTTTGGCCAAAATTGAGTAATTTTTAATTGAAAAGCGAGTAATTTTTGGATCAAAAAGAGAGTAATTTTTATCGAAAAATCAGCAAGTTGTTATTGTTACCAAAAAACGTGGGTGGTTTTGGAAAAAAATTGAGGATTTTTGACCGATAAGTAAGTGGTTCTTCACTGAATTGGCAGGGACTTTTGACTAAAAAAATAAATGATTTTCGACCGAAAAGTAAGTGATTTTTGGTCGATTAATTGAATCTGTGATTTTTGACTGAAAAAGTCAGCAACCTTTGATCTAAATCAACGATTTTTGAGTAAAAAGTGAGTAATTTTGGACCAAAAAGTGGAGGATTTTTGGCCAAAAATTGAGTGATTTTGGACTACAAGTGGTTTGTGATCAAAAAGTAGAGAATTTTTAATCGAAAATTAAGTGATTTTTGAAATGAAATGGTTTTTTATTAAATATACCGATGGGTAGTGATTGAAAAGTTGGCGATTTTAAATCAGATATCAGTGATTTTTAACCGAGAATTGTGTAACTATGATTTTCTATTAAAACACCGATGGGTAGTGATAGAAAAGTTGATGATTTTCAATGAAAAGGTGAATTTGACTTTGAAGTATATGATTTTTGACCCAAGAAGTGATTTTTGAGTATGTAATGATTTTTTGGCCAAAAAAAGGGTGATTTTTGACCAAGAAGAGAGTAATTTTTGATCGATTTTTGACTGAAATGGGAGTGATTTTCGATGGAAAAATTTTTGGGTGGTGATTAAGAAGTCTGTGATTTTGACCAAAAATTGAATGCTTTTTGACTGTAAAGTGAGTGAGTTTTGACCAAAAAGCAGTGGCGCATGGCGTAGGAAAGTGGGGTACAAGGGGTACATTGTCCCCCCCCAAAATCCGGACGGGGTACAAAGTATCATTTGTACCCCCTCCCCCCCCAAAAAAAACGTATGAGATAAACTTTTCAAAGCATTAAAATGTGGGAAAAAATGATTTTTTGGGCAATAAAAACTCAATTTTTTCAAAGCTTCGCCCTCGCTTCGCTCGGGTATGTACAAAATTACAATTATATGAATTATTTGAGACGACAGAGCCCAAAAATGCTTCTTTTTGCCCCCTCCTCTGGAAATCCTTCCGGTATTTGAAGTCTTGGTACTCATTTTGTACCCTTCCAAAAAAAAAGCTTCCTACGCCACTGCCAAAAAGTGAGGGGTTTTTGATTGAAAAAACAGTGATTTTTGACTGAAAAGTGCATAATTTTTTGATCAAAAAGTGAATGATTTTTTGATCGAATTTCAGTGATTTTCAGTTGGAAAGTGTGTATTTTTGACTGTATAAATTATAATTTTTGACTGAAAAATCTGCAAGTTTTGATTAAAAAGTGATTGATTTTTGACTACTAAGTGAGTGATTTTTGACTGATCAATGATTGATTTTTGACTAAAAAATTGGCAATTTTGGACCGAAAAGTCAATAATATTTGTTGCCTGAAAATTCACAAATTTTCTGTAACGTTCTTTTTACTAATTCAGAAGGACAAAATTTCACCAAATTTGACTAATTCATGGTTCAGAATTTAATTTTACAAAAAATTATCCTCAACAGTCTGCACATCACATCCACACTTTCGTCGTACAACATTGTGCAAAGAATCGTATTCGTATGTGGCACAACAAAGATGAGAAAAACCAGCCACTACAACGTGATCCTTATCGCTATATAAAACTTATACTATGCCGCAGAAAGATATAAGAAAAGTCGAGAGATTCGCTCGATTGGCGGTATACACCACAGCGACTCTTCAGCGACACACCAAATGGACACAGCGAGATGGCGATGGCGGCTACGTATACAAATCGTATCTACTTAGCTTCTCGCCATCCAAGAACACATTCGACTCTGAAGTTTCTGTTTCCCCTTCTTTATACTACGATCATGACACCGCGAAGTCCAACTTATCTATGAATACTTTTCCAACACAGTACGTACAGATTGTGCGTGTGCTTTTTTTTTTCTTTCGCTGCCGTTGCTGTGGAGAAAAAGAGCTAAAGATCAGCGCGCCGCCGCCCGCATACCTAATGCAATATCGCATAAATATTATCCTATAACCGATACATAGGTAAACCTGTGGTAACCGTTTAGTAAAATCGAAGTGAGCGGAAAAGGGTATTCGAGGAAGTAATATTGTAATACGCATTCCGACATAGAACACAAATACGGTCGCGTATAGTATACGTACTTTTATTTATCGATGCTTGAGATATATTTGCATTAGATTCAGCTCGTACAAAGCGGCTGTTTGGTACGAATGCGCCATTGTGAGCTAATGGGCAAGCAATCGGATGCGAAATTGTGGATTGCCAAGTGTAGTTGGATTTTTTGCGTATAGATCCTTCAAAGGTTGAAAGTAAACTGAAAATCGGAAAACGATCGATAGAAAAAGAATATCCTCTGACGTAAGATAGATTGAGTCTGAGTTTGTTTGGGTTTTTTGCTCACAAAGTTTTACTTGTCTTATGCTTTGATTTTTGAACTAATCCAGTCAGAACTGTCAGAAGCAGTGGCGTCGGAAGCTTTTGGCTGCAAAATGAGTATACAGAAATTTGATAAACGAGGAATTTTGGGGTGAAGGTAAAGAAAAAATTGGCTACCTATTTAATTTAATGCCCCAAAAAAAACAATTTCGTTGATGTCCGAGCGAGTTCGAAACTTTCATAAAATTGGTGTCTAAAAAGACATTTTTTTTACAAAAATTCTTAACCTGGGGGGGGGGGGGGTTCAGACCCCCATTTCGTGGCTACATCTCCTGGTGAGAAGTAATTCAGTTTTTAAAAAAATCTTTTGCGTATGATTCAGTCGAATTTCGTGATTTTTTTTGAAACAAAATCAGTCATCAAACGATTGATCAATTTTCTTATTGAACCACTAACAAAAAATGACCTTTGATTTTTTTTTGCAAAATTGACATTTCTAGTGACTACTCTCATCAGGTTATTTTTGGTCACTTTCCTTGAAAATTTATTTTTTGATTTTATCCCTTTGAAAAATAATTTTTCATTCGCGTATTTTACAAAAAGTCAATTTTAAAATTATTTTTTTCAAAAATTACATTTTTAAATCGTTTCTAAATCACTTTTGTCACTTTACGAAAAAAAACAAACTCTAATCTGATTTTGTCAGTTTCTTTTCAAAAGTCACTTCTGTCTTATTCTCACAAATGCGCCATTTTTGTCAATTTTTCTCGAAAGTCATTTTTTTCTCACAAAAGTCAATTTTGCCTATATTTTTGCAAATTTGTCACATTTTTTTACAAATTCTTCGACATTGGTCACCATTTTTTTTTTTTTTTGAAAAAGTGAATCTGATTAGCAATACTTTTGCCATATCTATGTACAATTATTATTGTCATTATCTTAGTTTGATCACCTTTGCTCACAAGTCATTTTTGATTTTTTCTGATGAAAAACACTTTTTGCCACTACTTCAGCAATCAGTCAGTTTCGTTATCTACTATTTACAAATCCATTTTTTACCATGGTTTCTTTTGAAAAAAATCACTGATGATACTCTTTTTCAAAAATGTCACTTTTGCTTCCAATTTTTGAAAAACATTTTTTTTCGCTTGTTTCACAAATTTTTCCAAATTGAATACGTTTAAATAGGCATATTGAATTGAATTTCGTTGAAAATAAATTCGATTTATTTTCATAATTTTTCAGATTACAACCGAAATTTTTCGACCAATTTTTCAATTTTTTTTAAAATCGAATTTATGTCGCTACCTGTTGATTTTTTTCAAAATTTGTTGATTTTTTTCCGTCTATGTTTGAAATTTTATCGAATTAATGGATTTTTAAAACTATGGTTGAACTAAGTATATTAATTTTTTGGGAGCTTTGATATTTTCGAGGCTTTTATTCAGCTTGACATTTGTTTTTTAGAAAATTCAGACCCAAAGTGAACGTTCCTCTGCGCTAATTTTCACTGAAAACGAATCCGTGAGAAAAATCACCGAAAAATCAATGAAAATTCACTGATACATCAGTAAAATCTTTAAATTTTGCTGAAAAATCACTGAAAATCTTTGAAAAATTAGTGAAAACCGTTGAAAAATCAGTGAAAATCGTTGAAAAATCATTGAAAACCTTTGAAAAATAAGTGAAAATCATTGAAAAATCAGTGAATTTCCCTGATTTTTCCTGTGCTGCAATTTCGACTGTTCATCGGTGACTTTTTGTTGATTCAGAATGAGAGAGTAGCTTTATAAGGGAAAAATCCTAAATCAAGACAAAATTTTGAGTCCAAACAAAATTGAATTAGAAATACATTACAAAAGAACATTTGGCACATACCCTACTTTTGATTTCTCAAATTGACTTGAAGCGATTTCGACACGTTTCAGAGTTCCCAGAAAATTTTTGAATTTTCCAGCAGCGGAGAAAAGTCCACTCTCTCTTTCATAAATCAGTGAAAATTATAGAAAATCACTGAGAAACTAACCGAAAACAAATCAGTGAAAATTTACTAAAAACTTGGTAAAATTTCTATAATTTGGCTGAAAATCAGTGAAAATTTGCTAAAAATCAACGAATTTTGCTGGGGGGTTTCTGTGCTGCAATTCTGACTGTTCATCAGTGACTTTCACTGATTCAAAATATGAGAGCAAAAAAATGGTCCATATGAATTTCAGTGTCTGTAATCGCGGATTTTCAATATTGGTGATCTCTTTGATCAACTAAAGCAGAATTTTCCGACATTCGGAACTTTTGATTTCAAATTCATATTCTTTGGCTGATAATTTTCTTCAAAAAAAATCGATTTTTTACAAAAAATTATAAATTTGAAATTAAAGATGGGAAATTTTGAAAAATTGTGCCTTTATCGAATAAATAGGTTACTAATATTATGCTTACCCGCAATTACTTATTCAGTGCTGAAGTTTCATAGAACATTTTAGTAAGTTTTTTTTCCTGCATTAAGTATATTGATTTGATCAAATTTTTATATTTTGCAAGGCGAAGGATGAGCTCTCTTATTTCGAATCAACGAAAAATCACTAATAAGGCTGGAATAACGTCTCAGGGATAATCAAATAATTTTTTGGAATTTCGGTTAATTTTTGCTGATTTTTTGAAAGAATTTTACTGATTTTTCAATAATTTTTCACACTGCTTGCTTTCAATGATTTTTTTTCATTGATTTATAAAAATGAAAGAGAGGTCAAGTTTTGAAATTTCAAAAATTTTCCAAAATTTGAAAAAAATGAACTTCTGCATTTAAAATTTTGGATGTGGGGATCTTTTATGACGTACCACTTTGAATTATTTTCGTTTTAGCTCGAAATTTTCTCTCCGGTTGGGATACCTCTCTTATTGGAATCATGTAATCCCGAATTCCTTCCAAATATATACAAAATGACCATCAATTTTCTATCCCTATTCAACATATGGGATTTATCTCTTACGTCGATGCCGCGCTCTCCTGATCCATGGCTATAATCCATTCAAGCACTTTGGCACATCCAGTCGCGGAATATTCTTCGAATCGTTTCTCGTCTCGAGCATTATACCATTATCATTTTACAAAACGACAACAAAACGCCACACTTTAGAATGCACTCGGCTCCGAGAAGCATGCAGAAAGAGCGAGACGCTGCTATGAGCCGCAGAGCCATAGAGAAAGATGCACCAAAGGGAAAAAAGAAAATGGCGAACGGTATTCGTTTTGTTGCGCTAATCGCAAATACCATTCCAGCTGTTTATAATATATGTACGGTATATCTTATAGACAATAGCTAATTTATTTATTGTATATCCCGCAAAGTAGCCGATATATTCGCCTATCGGTTCGGTTTTAATTATCTTTAATAACGATGTATGCGAGCCGATAAGCAGATAAGTTTAAACCGAGTATTTTGTATGTAACCTTTTTCACTATGCTGCGGATGCTGCGTCCCTCTTTCAGCATCCTTGTACGTAGAGCTTCTTTACGTGTCACGTTGGCTGGTTAGGTTTTTTCTTTTCAACTTTTTATCTAGATGCACTTTTCTTCTTCCATGTGTGCCTTAGTCGAAGTATCTTCGATTCCGGGACGAAATTTACCTACTTATACCTACGTACGAGTAATTTTCTGGCTCATGTCCATTATTCGAATATACAAGCGCATCTTCGCGTATCAATCGGATGCCAGAGAAGGGCCATAGAGGAAATCTGGCTGGATGAAGAGAGAAACAAAACTGTTGAGTAAATAAATAAAAAGGACGTATAACAAAGTAGTTTAGAGGACGACGAGTATCGGATGCGGGAACGCGTTGCATTTTCAGTAGTTCGATTGCGCGACGATAGCATCTAATTCATCAATAAAAAAGGATGAAAAATATATTCCGACTTCTTCCATATACACGTTTAATACCTTGTACTATGTGTAGGTCTTTCATACTGGTACGTCTCTTATGTCTTGTCCGGCGATTTTACTCGTACACTTCTCCAGATTTACTCCTCCGGCTCCCCTTATTCGTTTGACCAACTCGCGTGTTTCCAGAGTAAATTAAACTTGCTCGAGTTACCTCATTACCGTCCCAATTCTAATTAACGAATTACCGCCGCGTTGCGTCCTCCAGGTTGCGGTTTTAATATTGCTTTTTTCTTGTTCGGTTCGCGGTGGTAACGCGAGTGACGCGGAGCGGCAGGCCGAAGAGGGATAACCGATTTTAATAATAATTAAAATAGGTAAAGGAGGAAAAGAGTAGGAAAAAATACACTGCGAGATTGCTCTCTCAGCGTTATTTATGGTTTTTGGGCGTGGTATTGGCTAGGGCTTATTTATTCCGACGGCTTCCAGTGCTAGCTTTAGCGGTTCTCTATTACATTATTAAGTTTGAGAGAAAAGACCTGGGTGTAGTACTCCTTCTCGCTGTATAAGTATACGGAGCTCTGTCGATGGCCCCCGCCACCCGACGTCCCTTCTAATATCGCGTTTTTCACTCGTTTCTGTATCGATATACCGTGTGTGCTGAGCCAAGTATTGTTTTTTCATTCTATTATCGTTCATATTCGAAAAACCGAACGGAGGAATGGACTCGTCAACCACATTGGTACTGTGCTGGTGCACGCAATCGTCCGCGGCGTTGGATGTTTATAGACCTATCTGTTTTAAAAGTAGCGGTTAACGGGAAGCATTTTTTCTCGGCGTTTGCATCAATCGTCGGTCGTCAATGGCAGGCTATAACCGTGGCTGTAAAAAAGAGCTGGGAGTGGGAAGGGTACGACATAAAACAGACTGTTGATTGTGAGGGAGTGAGGTGCGAATAATTGGCTGACGAGTTCTGCTGAAAAGGGTTCGCGAAAAAATTGGAATAAGAAAGTCATTTTTCG
This sequence comes from Pseudococcus jackbeardsleyi, assembly GCA_038380155.1. NCBI lineage: Eukaryota > Metazoa > Arthropoda > Insecta > Hemiptera > Pseudococcidae > Pseudococcus > Pseudococcus jackbeardsleyi. Next base: position 38,784,909 of record CM076241.1, read on the forward strand.
AAAAATATACACGAGGAAAAAAAAGACAGAAATTAGTGACGAATTTCGATTCAAAAATGTCGTTTTGTTTTAAATTTTAAATCGCCGAATTTGCCTCAAAATTAAACTAAGTATATATTTTAGAAAAATTTAAATTTTCGTGAAAAAATGACGTCATGATCGATGTTGAGAGAAGATATCGTTGAAAATTTGACATATGTCACGTAAAACACGATTAAATTGAAATCATGAAAAATAAGACGTAAAATTAGCTCAATATTGAAGCAGTTGTCGCATTTTTGTACTAAAAATGAGATTAATGTATTGAAATTATTCGAGTAAGTAATGAGAAGATTTGAAAATTGTCAAGCATTATAATGAAAAATTCATTACGAAATTGTTCTTAAAAATGGGTTCAAAAAACATGCAAATTATCCAAATGTTCTACAAAGTGTCGAATGTTTATTGAAGTTGTTAATTGAGAACGTAAACATTTTTGAATAATGTTTTTATGGCATAGAATGCCATGAGAATAGATTTGTTTTTATAATGTCATGTACACCAATTAGGCTACTGGCGTGAAAATGGTTAAAAATATCGTGAAAGTATTGCAAACAATTTCGAAACTGTTCATTGAAAATGTGGCGAAGTTTGTTGAAAATTTGATGAAATTGAGGAAGAAGCTGTGCTTAACTGCTTATAATGTCGTAGAAATTATTCAAAAGTTTTGCAAACTTTGGTTGAATTATCATTGAAAATTGTTACAAAAAAAAAGTGTACTTAATGAAAAAAAATACCTATCAAAATATCTAACCATCAAACTGGTCAAAGTAATTGGAGCTTTGGTACTCAAAGGTCGATTTTTTTTCAAAAATTGAAAGAAATACCAATTTTCTTTCATCTTTGATAAATAAATTAAAAATTTTCAGTATTTGTTTGAATTTGTTCGTAAAAACTTCAGTTTAGACACTTATTGTGATTTCTTTTGAGTGTTATATTTATTTTCTTTATTGTTTTTCTAATAAATATAATTTTTTTTTTGGGAGGGGATGGGAGGTCCATAAGAAAGCAATGTAAATCATATGTTGAAGTCTAAGCCTATATAGCCTTTTGTTCCGCAAATTTTGTTAGACAGTTTGCCCGTGTACTTACTTGATGCTCATAGATACAATATATGTTTCAAACTTATGATTTTCATTTTAAAAAATTAGGTAGCAGAATTTTTGCAACCTCATACAAATTTTGAAAAATTTACAGAAGAAACGACCTAATTTTTTATCTCTGAAGATGTTCTATAGACATCTTATCTATTTGGTCACCTCTTTTTTTATTAAAGGTCACTTTTGGCCTCTCTTTTGTCAAAATGTCACTTTTAGTCATTTTTTCCATTAAAAGTTACTTTGGTCGTTCTGAAATCAAAATTTAACTTTAGGTCACTTTATTAAATAAAAATTCCACTTTTGATCATTTTCCCCATTGAAAGCATGAAAGCAACTTTTGGTCTTTTTTTCAAATGTCACATTGGTCACTTTTCCCCTCAAAGTCACTTTCAGTCATTTTTTCTATTGATTTCATTCTTGGTCACTTTTGCTTATCCTTTTTTTAATCGAAATGCCATTTTTGGTCACTTTTTAATCGTATTTCACTTGGTCATTTATAAAATTGAAAGTCACTTTTGGTCATTTTTTAAATTGAAAGTCACTTTTAGTTACTTTTTAAATATAAATTCACTTTTGGTCACTTTTTCGATTATTAGTCAATTTTGGACACTTTTACTTCAAAAGTCACTTTTATCATCACCTTTAAAGTCAAAAACCTTTGAAGGTCACTAACTCCTTTTTTAGAGTCCCTTTTAGTCACTTTTCCATCAAAAGTCATTTTTATCATCACGTTTGAAGTCAAAAACCTTTGAAGGTCACTAACTCCTTTTAAAGTCCCTTTTAGTCACTTTTTAAATTTAAAGTCACTTTCCAATATTAGTTTTTTTTTGGCTACTTTTTCCATTACTAGTCATTTTTGGTCACTTTTCCATTAAAAGTCACTTTTATCATCACGTTTGAAGTCAAAAAACCTCTCAAGGTTACTTACTCCTTTAAAAGTCACTCATGGTCTTTTTTCTATTACTATGGCTACCTTTGGTCATTTCCCCCATTAAAATTCACTTTTGGTCAAGTTGTTTTTAATCGCACTTTTTTAATCAACGGGCCACTTTTCCCCCGAAGCGAAGTCTCTTTAATTGAATTGCCAAATTTTTAAGTTTTTTCGCAAAAATTTTCGCCTTTATTTTTCTCAGACTCAACATAATTTATTTCAGCGAAATATTGCTGTTTTTACCCTTTATCAATTTTTCATTCATCGGGACAAGCCAAAAAGACTGCAAAGGCTTGCTTGGAATTCATAAATTTTAATCCTGGGTTGGTTTTTTTGAAGGGGGAGGGGGAGGGGAGGCAATGAATTCTAAAGAAATTTTCAAGTTAGGAAAAACTCGGAATTCTTATTTGCATGATTCGTATGTTCAAGTTTTTAGGAGGGGGGGGGGGGAATTCGGAATTTTTAGAATTGAATTCGTGTTGTTTTTTTGATTGAAAAAAAAAAAAACAAATGAAAATGTCGTCAAAAAATTGGTAGTTTTTGAAAAAAACAAATGTGGAACGCCGCACATTTCGAACCATGCTACGTAATTTTGGGTTGTAAGATCTTCATACGAAATGCCCTCCCCCTTCTTCTCCTCCTCCCGGGTTTCATGTATATCTTATGTCGTCTGGAATATTTCGGGTCATTTTTTGATAACTCTTAATTATTGAGTTCTTTTTTTGGTCAATTTTCACTTCTTAGAGTTATTTACATTTTTTTTTTTGGAAAATTTTGACAATGCCTGCCAAAGCAATTACTCATGCGTAAAAATTTCCACTTCTTCGGAAACAATGTACATGGAAAAAATTTCCTACTCTGGATGGAGATTTTTTTGTCCATTTAATGGAAAAGGGTGTTCGCACGGTATGTTGTTATTTTAATGGATTTCCATATAGGTGCTGCCAGAGCGTTTACTCGGCTCGTTCCTCGTTCCAGTGCACCGTATAAGACGTATATTTACGTTGAACATGGATATATACCTACTTAACAACGACGTGCGAGATTACAGTTATGTAAACAAATTAAAAAAGTTAACACTTTATCTACAGGTAATTACAAAGGTGTAAAAATCATATTTACACGGCGTATGCTATGCTTCGAGTCTCTCATGTGAACGTAATTGCGTGACTTTTTTAGACGCTCGTACTCATATTCGTATTAATATATAATTGCGATCGTACTACTCGTACCGTATAAATGCATACTTATACGTTGAATAAACCATACCTATAGAGGTCTATACTTTATACCTACTCGTATAAAGTATACATATGGTATTGTGCAGATTTATACATATTTAGAGGTATACGACCCAACCTTATAAGCTTTATCGTCGATTCGATGATTTATAATCGGTAATATAAAATCGATAAATCGAGTAAAATGAATTTCGCCATTACGATTGCGGTCATAGCTCGCGTTTTGCTTTGATATGTATGCAGCTTGTTTGCAGTATAATTATGATGGTGAGAAATGGGTATGGTGACGATGACTCGACCAGTGCTCACTGCCTGGTTTTTTTCCTTCTCTTCTTTTTCAAAGGGCAGACGACGAGGTGACTAATACCAGCGTAATATTTTTTTTTATCATTGAAATAAAAATTTTGCAAGTCGAGAACCATCATGGCAGCGTTTTTTCGTCATAACACCTCGCCCCGTAGACGAGTTTTTTGGTCGGCCGTCGATGGTCGGCCAACTCGTAAAAATAAGTTTTAACACGTTCGACTGTTAATTTACTTTGTTTTGTCTACGGTAATGATGTCATAAACACGTACAATAATGGGTTTTAATTTAACGTATTGCCAACTCGCAGCACCAGCGCACAGACTATGGGGGTCGCAACGTCCGTCCAGGCAGCTTAATCGAATCCATAACTCACTTTCGGAACAGTCGTGGCTAGGACGGCGACAAAAAAAAATTTTATTGATGCGAATAACTCGCCATTGTGTCAGATAGTTACCCATATAGAAGATGTGAGAAATTGCAAGGGCATGTTATGAGATAATCATCGATTTACTATCGTATAAATTAATCAAAAACTGCGTGTAACATGAGTAATATTTGAGCTATGTCGGATATTTTCTGCTCCAATGGGGTATTTTTTTCCATCTCCGTATGTCCCAAGACTACGTTGCGGGTTAAAGGCAAATCATGCGCATGAATAAATTGAGAAAGATGCAGCTCCGAAGAGAAAAATACGCCCGAATGAAAAAGTTAACGTCGTTTGATCGATTATTCTTCGCAATTGTCATTTGCTCGATGTCTAGAATACGTTGTGTCGGTTTCCTCGAGGTTATTTCTCGCGTTTCTCGACGTATTTCGTACTCTACTTGATGATTTATTTTAATAATTAAAGGGTTTTCCGAGCTCGTAACCTATCGACACGATAATTTCATTTATTTTTGATCTCTTTGTTGAAGAAAAAAACATTTCGGAAATGAAATTCGTTTAGAATTAAACTCGTAATCAAACGTTGCGTGGTGTTTCGGTGTTGAACCAGAGAGGATTTTTGGTTTCGTGAGGGTGTGTGTAGTGCATAAAGTTATTCTTATTTGTGAACGTAATTTGGGCCGTTTTTTTCCTTTTTTTATTATTATTTTGTACACCGCTGATTATATTTCCAGTTTTGAGAATAATTTAGTAAATTATAGTAATTACTTTAAACTACCGGTGGAGAAGAAAATATACCTGCGTCTAATTATTTTTTCAGTTTCTTTCCATCTTGCTCCGAATACTTTGCAGTTGGTCTTGGAATGCGAACGACGTCGCGTCCGTGTTTCGGTTTCGCTTTTTATGTGATTTTTTTGAGGTGGAATGGGTCCAGGTGATAGATTGAGGAGTGGGGGGTTTGGAGGAGGAGGGAAATTGGGGTTTTTGGCGAATTGATTTGTTTTGAATGTTTTGGTGGAAAATGAAGAAGGTAGACAGGAGGTGTAAAGTACTCTGGGGTGAATTAATGATGTGAAGGAAATTGGATTTGAAGTCGGAATTGAATTTTATTCAGTACCCATGAAAAGGGTGTGTGTGGCTGTGTTGGTCAGTTTCTTTTTTTGAAAGTTCGGTTGACCATTTTTTTCCTTGGCGCGTCTGTTCAATTCTTGACTTTTTGAAAAAGATTTTGACGATTTATCCTCCAGTGAGGAAAATCATCCATTCATAGAAAATTATCCAAGAACCACTGGAAAAATATCGCATTTCTATGGATATTTGTGTCCCTTTCCCTAACAATGTCCCACTTTGTCGATCCTAGTTTCGGAGATACAGGCGTTTTTCTGAAGTTGGGTTGAAAATGTCGATTTTGGGATTTTTATCGTTTCTTATAGAGTCAATCCTGCTCTTTCGAATGCCGCAAACCGTTTTTAATTCCGACCTTCCGTTTACGAACTATGAGTGAATACCACGACTGAGAAAATGAAAAAAAGTGAAGGCGAGACTAAAGTTCAGGCAAGGAAAAGAAAAACATCGAAAACTGCCCCTTCCACCCCTCCCGCACCCCTCGTAAAACCCGTCGAAATGAGTAATTCACTACTTATACTTATTATATTCTGTTGTACTTCACATTAAAGGGATTACTTTTGTTGTGAGTTCATTTTTTCAATGAAAAAAAGTTGCAAAACTTTAAACGCGTTTTTCTCAAAACTTTGTTTTTCGATACCTCAACTTCAAATGGCCATAACTCCGAGGGTTTTGGACCCAGGAGGCTGAGGGAGGTCTTATTCGATGGGGAATTTTGTCTACTATAGCGTACTGGTCTTAACTCCATACCGACAATGTGGGACCTTGTTAGGGAAAGGGACACATTTGTCGAATGTTCAAAAACGGTCAATTTTAATCTTTCTAGTTCCTAATATGATTTTTGAAATATTTTTGCTGAAAAAAATATTCCATTCAAGTATTACCAGCTAAAATATTGACGATTTTTTTGTTTTTTTGTTTCAGGTGAGTTACAAATTTCCATCAATAAAAAACATGAGAAGTAGTAATAATGAGTGAGTAATTTTCAACGATTTTTGAAAATAAAAAAATCAATTTTAATAATCACTAAGTAATTGAAGTTAAGATCATCAGTCTAGTCGCCTGGATTAAGTTCCCTACAAAAAGTTTCTTGATGGAGGTTGCCGTAAGCAGGGTGAAATCTGAAATTATTGAAAGTATATACATTGAAATTAGCAGTTCTAACCGTCTGGAATCGTTAACTATGAAATTCGCGTACATTAGGTTTAAGAAGAAGATGACGTTTGAATTTGGTTTCTGAATGAAATTTCTTACCCACATGAAGGAGTCTGTTGTGATTGTGAAGTTCTGGAATCATTTTCCATCGGTTATTATCTTCATCAACGCAAAGATTGCCAAGAGGTTCAAAAATTCCGGACAATCGATAAACAAAATTATACCAATATGATAAAATGGAAGAATTTTTCAAAAAAATCGATTCCTTATTTTCAAAAAAAAAATTGGCCGATTTCCAAAAAATTGAATAAATTTTTTGTATAGAAAATTCTGAAAAATCGTTCAAACATTGAATAATTGATGAAAATGATTAAAGTTATGAAATTTTGGCTTTGCAGGTCTATTGTCAAACGATCAGTTATCAGAATATTTCACATTGAAATGTTCAAAAATCGGGCTATCGTTTGACAATTTTTCTAAATTTGGAAAGACTGAAGGAGTTGAAAATGATGAATTTTTCTTTGCACTCAAATTTTTCAAAAATTTTGCCTTTGCTGATTCAACAAAATTGATAGGGGAAGTGAACGAAAAAAGACTTTGATGAATTCTCCATCTTATGGTTTTTAACTGCTCAAGTTAATTTTTCGATTTTTGACAAATTTATGAAATTTGAATTTTTGTACAATGATCTGCAGCAAAATTTTAGAAGTGTAAAAAATTGAAAACTCTAATATCAATTTTTTATTAAATCAACTTTAGCATCAGTAATTTTTATTGACAACGTGCTATGAATTTCAAAATTGATTGTTAGTATCATAACTCGATTTCAAGATTTTGGACCAAAACCAAAATAGTTACTAGTTTTTTTCAAATTCTTAGACTGTGGAAGAGAAAAAAAATTAGAAAACAGTGACAAAAAAAGTACATACTTATCTATAGTTTTTTGATCAAATTTTTGGATCCAAAACAGTGATCAATTTTTTATGAGTTTTCTTGATCCTATAAATTTAAAAAAGTACATACCTATCTATACTTTTTCGATCAAATTTTTGGATCCAAAACGGTGATCAATTTTTTATGAGTTTTCTTGATCCTATAAATTTAAAAAAGTATATACCTATCTATACTTTTTCGATCAAATTTTTGGATCCAAAACAGTGATCAATTTTTTGTGAGTTTTCTTGATCCTATAAATTTTGAGAAAATTTTGAATATTTTTCTTTAATTATTTAAAAATACAAAATGTTTGGATTTCTAAAATTGTTTAAAATTAAAAAATTGAAAACTTTGTTCAATTTTTTCAACTTTTACAGTTTTTTTGTACTTGAACTGTAAAAATTTTGATTTTCTCAAATTCGGAGTTGTTCAAAATTATAAATGTCTGAAATTTTCAAATTGTTTAAAATAATTCAATATTTTGTGCTTTTAAAAATTTTCTAAATTTTTAAATTTTTTTGAACTTTCAGAGACTTGAGGATCAAGATTTCAAAACCCTCAAATTTATTGATTTTGTGAAAAAAATCCATAATATTTCAATTTCTACATTTATATTCTTCTTTTTTTCAATGTCATATTTTTAAAAATTATAGAAGTGGTAAAATTCTCAATTTTTTGAGTTTGAACTTCTTGAATTTTTTCCATTTTTCATGGTACCTCTAACTATTGGATTTTTTTCGAATACTTACTACTGCTTTGCAACATGATTGTGTTGAATGGAAGAATATTGAAATTTTTGAATAAAATTTTCACGATGCTGATTTTTCTCAGCAGGTATCTAATATTGATTTTCTCCTCGAATCTTCATAGATATTAACTTTTTTAGGATTGGAGAATTAACTCATTCAATCACAATTTTCTCACCAAAATTTCAACCTTTGAAAATCATTAAAAATAGGAACACAAATAATCCAACACTTTCAATCCTTCGATCTTTAAAATTTTCTATTTCATCACGTAAAATTTCAATTTTACAAGTTCATCAAAAATCTAATAATCAACTCTGGTTGATGAAAATTGCTAGATGTGATGGGGAGGGGGGGGGGTGGGGGGTAAACATAATGTGAATTTTCATGCTATCTATTTATTAAATTTTAGTTAAATTCAAAGACTCCGAATTTAAAGGATTTCCATCCCTTGCCTAAATATACAATTAAATTTTATGTATTTTGCGATTAAAAATCGCAATATTCCGTAATTAATGAACATTTTTTTGAAACATAGCTGATTATTGTATTTTTTATCTTTTATTTATTTTAATTTATACAAACGAGATTGCCATCTAATTTGCATATTAAATACGAAGAAAATTTAACGATAATTTAAAATGAATTCCCACTACTCTTAAAATTGGGAAAAACTACCAAATTTTCAAATTCGGCCTGAAATTCCCTCCATTTCGAGTACCCACTCGAAGGGTCTCCGGCTCAACCTCCAAACACAATTTGCCATACTCAAACATCCGCAAGAATTCTCGCGCTTGCGAGATTAATGAATTGGCAATCTGGTTATGTGATAAAGAGAACGCGAGTTTATACGGGCGAGCGAAATTAATGACTTGTTTTGTGTCTAAAATCGAATTACGGAGGAATTCACGAAACCGGGTACCGCGTCTCCTACGATTCGTACGTGCGATAACGGAGGGAATTTATAGTTATGTATTTTTTTCCGTAACTGCGAATAATTAATCTTTATTGAATCGACTCCGCACCGATGGCTTTTGGCGGATCAATCAATCTCCATATAAAAATGGCGGCTCGATGGAATTTTACGGTAGCAGGTTGCATTTTCACTGTTGCCCATGGTCACCGTGTGGTCGGCAAGGGGAAGATGGTCATTAGCATGATGGAAGATGCACTAGAATTGAACGTAGCAATTACAAAAGCCATGGAAGAGTCCATTTTGGTTACCAGACCAATAAAATGATTGGTATTTGGAAAAGGTAGCGGACACGTGGTCATTAATGACAGCTTCTTCATCGGTTCGTTATATGTGAAAACGTCCTTCGAACACGCTACCAATGTTGAAACAGATACCGAAAATTATGACGAGTTTTGAGTAATTAAAATTATTCTTTTGTGGGGTTATTCTTCGTGCTATGAACGAGTCCTTCGGTTTGAGAGGCTGGTTTCTTGGAAGAAGATCGAAAGGACATGGTTATTAATTTCAATTAACTAACGCGATGTAAGTGTAGTTTTTTTTTTGCAACGAAGATCGAAGGGATTCTGTGAGGCTGCGGTCTGTACTTGGATTCTTATCGGTTTTTATGCATATTTTATGTGACGTAGGTCTACGTACATAACGTCGTGTAAATCCACCATTCAACCTGATCCAGTGTTCTGTGGTGGATTTTAATTGATGCATTATGTCATGCTATATACATATCCGTAAATATAATATTAATTGCCAGATACTTATATGAGAGTCGAATGTAATCAAGATGTTGGGTTTTATTATTTGATTAATGATATAATTGGTCGAACATACGTATTTGCTCCTTTTTCTATCCGCGAACGTTGGAAGGCAAGGATTAAGGCTCAAAATACGAGAAAAATTTTCTCCAAAGGTTGGATTATTTTTTTATTTGATGGTCAGCTCGTCGTGCAATAACGACGCGTCTTGGAAATGATTTTATTATCGGGCAGAGTTAATTTTAATGGCGAGTCATTTCGCCCTCTTTAATGATGTCTGATTTTTTTCAAACTCTTTTACCTTCTTCGAAGCACACAAAGAGTACTGGAATCAAAGCGTAATAAAAAATCACTCATTAAAAATGCACTCGGTGCCCAGATGGGCTAAATTTCGCAGCTCGTCTGGAAATTTTTTCGGATTCCGGACGATTGCGGATGACAAGTTCATCGGCCATGGCGCGAGAAAATCTCTGGGTCGTATTTTTATCACACATAGTTGGTCGGTTAATTGCCTCAATAAAGATGCTCGCGGTAATAGAGAGGTATTTATGATAGTACGAAAAAAAAATTTTACGACGTGGATTCAACATGGCTGCGAAGCAATGATCGAATACCGGGGTTAATTAAAATTATACCGAGATGATTCGAGAGTATGAAAAATGGTAATTATTGGGACTCTTCGATGGATGTACGTTGTACGGTGTCGTTGTTTGTTTTTTTTCCTGTGGAGGGAGGGGGTGCCACTTGAAGATTATACGAGGTAGGTTGAGGATTAAAATAAATTACTGTAATACGAAGGCTTTTAAACGACTGCGGCGTAATTAACGTTGATAAATATGCTGTCTAAATACTAACTTCTGATGCTCTCGCTATTGCACCGTTTTTTTTCTTTGGTTAACACGTACGCAGCGTAGCGAACTTGTCAAATGATTTTTAAACGTGCGTCGAGTGATAAAGAAAATATGAAAAACCCGGATTCCGGACGCCAATGTGTGGAAGGTAAATGCCCACTAGAGTGGTCGAATTTTTTTTCCTGCGGTTTTAAGTGAAGATTGGAAAAAGGCAGGGAAGGTGGTGGAAACGAGTTGTGAATAATTGGAAATTAATTCAAACGATAATTATACCATTAGGGAACAATTAAAAAAGAAATTGAAGCAGGATGATTAATTTTGCCTGAAGTGTGATTAATTTGGCGAAATGATGACTTCGCTGTTGGGTTGAGAAGTGTGAGTATTTCAAAAGGGAAAAATTATCTGAAAAATTGCAGCTTTCAAGTGTTTGGTTGAAAATTTGACGAAAATGAATTTTTTTGTTGTAAGATCGATAAAAAAAATATCTATGTAAAGTTGGTTGATATTTTCAATGGTTTTGGGCAATTTTCTTGTCCTTGAATTATTGATGAAATTTTTCTTGAATTTTCATACATCTTGGTCCTTTTTTCGATTATTTCGCCGCAAATTTTGTTGTGAAATGACGACTGAAATTTTTATCGTTTACACGAATATGTAGTGTTTGGTCCTTCTTTTTATACCCATCTTTGGAAAGAATCAGTTTTAAATTTTTCCCATTATAAATTTTTCAAAGAAATGATATAAAATCAGCTTTTATTTTAAACGATTAAATTTTTTTAGAGGTTTTGTTTCTTTTATTTGGGTACAATCTCACCCTAATAAGCTTACGGCATAAGGGATGAATATAAGGAGTTGGTAAAGTAATAAACTAGCCTCACCATGTGGATTGTGGCACATTAAAAAAAAAAAAAAAAAAAAAATTTGGGTACAATGACATTGTGGCTGAAATCGAATTATCAAAATTTAAAATATAAAGTCTTAAACAGAATTTTTCAATTTTTCAACTCCAAGATGAATGATTAAAAAATCCAACCCTTAATGAAAAGAACAAGATGTCCTCCCTACTGTGCCTGTCACTCATTTCGACCTCGAAGATGTCTAAAAGCAATGAAGGACATTGAAATTTTTTGCCAAATTCGAATTTCAAATCAAAGATATAAAATCACCATTTTAAATAATATAGTAATTTTACTGGCAAACTTGAAACAAAAATATCATTGAAAAATTTTCCTAAGTGAATGCGGATACCTACGAAAAATTAAGAGTTGAAGTGGAATTTTCAAGGGAGAATCTGAAAATTGATAATTTCCTACTTCATTTTTGTTGAGTCTTTTCCTTTCTTTTGACTCAGAATTCAATTTCTCTATCATTTTTTTTTTTTTTTTTTTTTTTGAAAAAATCATTGTTTTTGCGATGGTAAATTTTGCTTGCCAAGAATGCTACCTACGCGGGTAATTTTGGTGGCGATTGATAAGGAAAGTCTTTTTATTCGTTCCCTTGTTCAATTGTATTCTTGTGCATTCATATTTTCAAAAATTGGTAAAAAATAAAAATTTCGAAGTGATTATTCAAGAAGTAGATTTCGGATTTTTATTTTTTGACTCAATTTTTTCAAATTTTCGTACTGAATTTGTTCGTTTTCGTTTTTTATTGTCGTGATTTCTGTACTTATTTATTAGTTGTGTTTTTTTTTTTTTTTTTGAAAAATGATTCATGATTTTTTAACTAGAAAACTGAATGTGCCAATGCTTATTTCTGCAGAAATGGAGTTTTGATATTTTGAATGTAATACCTACTCAATTTCTTTTAGCTAAAAAGGTGGAAAATTCAAAATTTGAGTTGAATTTTGAACCGAAAGATTGGGACGGTTTCTTAGTTGATAAAACATAAATTTTTATTGAAAAAATCGGAAATTTTCTTCGCGGATTTAAAAAGTTCTGGTTTGTGGTGTTTTTTTTTTTTTCATATGATTTTATTATTTTGGTAAAGTATGACTTAAAGTTATTTTTTGAATGTTATCTAAAAGTGTGTGGTGGCTACTCTCTTAATTTGAATCAGTCAAAAATTCCTAAATTGACTGATGAAATAAAGAAAATCAAGTCACTGATAATCAGTCAAATTTCACTGATTCCCCAGTTAATCAGCGTCATTTTACTGCCTATCAGTGAGAAATTACTGATTTAAGTAGTGAATTTTGATTGTTGAATCAGTAAAAATTAGTTGACTGATTGAAATCAGTGAATTTTCATTACTGAATCAGTAAATTTTTTCATCTACTTCTTTAGCATTGAAGTTTTTGTTCTGTGATACTCTATTTCTTCGTTTATCTGGAAAAAAATTCCAAAGATTTTTTTTTTTGTAATTTCGTAAGTTTGGAAAATCTTTGAAAAAGTTGAAAATTTTAGTGCATAAAAATGTGATGGGTGGAGAGGGTTTGGCTTGAGTGGAGATTTCACTTCTACTTCCGCACTAAAATGTTGAAAAAATGATGAAATTCAATTTTTTGAGCCATTTTTGGCAAAACAATTTTACTTTTACTCTACTCGTGAGAAAATAAATTCAAATATTCCTTTCAAAAAGTGTGAAGGAAAAATTTTGATTCTTAGAAATTTGTAGAATCATCCCTTCTTGCCTGGATTATGGATCCGGAGACAGGGGTCAAACTGGGTTACTTTTTAAGTAACTTGGTCACTTTTTTCGAGTTTGGTTACTAAAAGTTACTTTTTCCTTTCAGAGGTTACTATTGGTTACTATTTTCAAAATTTTTCCTCATTGGAAAAGTCGGCAAATTTTTCAGATAATGAACCATTACAAAACGAACTATTAAATTTTTCAAATCTGGCACACCTGCCTCCCCTTAAAACCTAAAATATCAATTAAAATGAAGAAATTCTAGTTTTAAATGAATTTTTCTTCAAAAAAATTTTCGCCCTCGCTTCGCTCGGGCTCAGTAAAATTATATAGTTATTTTTTTAAATAATATTACGCGATTCAAACTTTTTTCCTTTTCAGCCCAGAAAATTCAATATTTACTAGTGAAAAAATCAATTCTTTTCGTGTACTTATAAAAATCAAAAGAATTTTTAAAAGTATTCAACTTTTTGGAAGAAGTTTTGGTTTTTTCCCTAGAGATATTGGTCGCAAACTTTTTTATATTCACCCCAAGGTTTTTGTCCATGTTTTGAGGAGAACTTTGAGTTCGGCAAATTTGTGGACCCCCCCCCCCTCCCAAACCAAAAGTAAAGTTTCGCGTCTGGTATTTAAAAATTGTAATTTAGTTTTGAAGTGCTGGAAAAAGTAGAATAATGAAAATGATTCTTCCAAACGTGCAAAAACTTTCAAATCTTCAAAAATTTCCAAAAATTCAATATTTTCTAAAATTGCTGAAATTTGCAGAAAAAAACAAAATAAATTTTTCGGTTTTACACCCCCTTCCCTCCCGATTCCACTGAAACTCCTAAAAATTAAGGATTTTGAGGTTACTTTTTGGTTACTTTTTTCATGAAAAATGGTTACTCAAGTTACTTTTTTTTTTCAAAATTTGAGTTTGAGGCTTGTTCTCCGAAAATTTGAATAATTTGAAGTAGAGAAAATATCACACCACTTCCTCTCTTCTCTATTTGATAAAAGATATTATCATGATATTTACTCTTTATGTATGGTAATCTCTCATTTGAAATCAGTGAAAAGTCACTGAAAAAAATCCAGAATATTGCAACACAGGAAAAATCAATAATTCTTCAATTTTTGGAGAATTATCGCTGAATTTTCAAAGAATTTCAGATATTTTACTGATTTTTCAGTGAATTTTCTCGGATTTATTACGATACTGCAATTTTTACTGTTCCCAGTAATTTTTGAGAATTTTCACTGATTTATAAATATAAGTGTAGAAAAATTTGGTGATTCTGAAAAATTCGAAGAAAATTATTCTTTAAAGAAATAGCAACAATGCAGATGAAAATTAGTTTCGAATAAGACGAAAAATACCTATACGTTCATTTTTCTGATGTTAAATTTTGAATTTAATAATTCGTGTGAAATAATTTCATAATTTATTAAGTTATTTATTCTTGAATTCTTTTGACCACGTTTGACATCAGTATATAGTTTTCTAATTTTTTAATTTTTTGAGCTACATTTCTACGTATCTGCTAAATTTAGATGCATAAATTGATCATGAATGCAGAATTCAGATTTTGTTTTTTTCGAATGAAAACAGAAAAAATGTAATTACGACTTCAAATTCCGTTTGCTATCTATTTTCAGCATCTAAATTCTCCACAGGCTCATATCCAAAATCAAACAAAAATTTCTAATCAATTTCCAATACTTAGCCCTCATATCGTTACAGTTCAGATTTATCATCCATTCAGACTCCATCAGAAATCTTGGCAATTTCTCTAAAATAAATTTCAGTTTTGTTCTACTTTCGCAATGAAATGGGTACAATAAATTCAAGCACACCATCCAGCAACAGTTCGAGGACTTGGCTATGATACTCGTATCACAATTATTGAGAACGCGTATTAGCGTAAACATTTCCTTTTACAACAAAGCCGGGCATTCTTGTCTGAAAAATTGTTACGTTGAATTTGCAATTCTCTTTCTTTTTCTCTCTTTGTGTTGAGTCGACCGGTACAGTGAAGGTTTCGAAACGCCACTAGAATAAGTAATTTTTTCCACAAAATCTGGTCACAATGGCCATAGAACTTGATTCATATTGGTATCATCAGCGAACAGTTATGCGATGGATTAGTCATACTTTCAAACATATGACTGACTGGCCAAAAAAAAAAAAAAAATGGAGAAATAATTTTGAAAAGTCGAATATATGGATATAGGGGAGTAACACAGAATTATAGTTGAAGAGTATAGAGCTATGTAATCGAATCGACCACGTTCAGTGTACCCATACATCAAGATTGCGCGTATATTGGCGCGGCCACGCGCGAATAAATTAATCGAAAAAATTTAATGAAATTTTTTAATTTACGACATGGCGGAGGTGAACGGGAACACGCGGGCAACGGGTGCAACACACCGATACGATGGACGAAAAAAAAAGAGAAGGAAAAAAAATTGCATTCAATTTAATCTGCTGTACGAGAATGCACCACACGTACATGGCGTAGAAGCTAAAATCCATTTTACCGTTAGTAATCTACACGGTTAACCAGAAAATACTACTCTGCCTATCTTCGCCATATCTCGTATACCTAAATTAAAGATAACAGAATAAGATACTGCCGTTGCGCGCCTTTCTTCAGCATTAAACCGGGTACTGGCATTAAGGGGGCACAACCGATCGCTGCAGAATCGAAAATGAGTACGCAAAGAGGAGCGCGGTGGGCCGGGTAGATGAGCCCAGAGTTTTGTAATTACTTTTTACGATCAATAAAGTGGTTATTTTTACAATTGCTTGAGATCAAGTGGGGCGAACGTACGATCTAAACTTTCTGTGGTGTAATTATTGAGTTCCTTCGGCCAAGAGTATTTCGAAGTCATCACGCTATTGCCGAGGTCAGGAATGATCTTCAGCGTTTTATGTGTAGCCAACTTTGCCTCATGTAGGGTATTGCGTACTCTGGATGCGAAAATACCTCAGACTGGGACGAGTAATTTTATTTCCCCTGTTTTTTTTCAACTCTGAGGATCTTTTTTGTAGGATCGTAGAGAAGTTTTTTTCTAAGATGTACCGTAATGGTATCGTGATCACGAGAGTGGACTTTTCACGAACGTGGGTTGGGTATGAGGCGGATTTTACAAAGGGTTTGCTGAGGTTATTGTCGTAATTTGAAAAATTCTAGGTCAGGGTGCGCTGATGTGAGAAAATTAAGTGTTATGAGTAGTTTAGCTGGTGAAGTACCTACTTATAATGAGATCACAGACGTGCGAGCTGTTCTATGTTCGGTTCTTGGTGAAGAGAAAGGCGAGGCGTGGTATTTTGGTCTTTTTGCTCAATTTTTACGTCTTCCGGTTCAGTTTGAAGTGATATTTGGGTATCTTTTAGTAAAAAAAAATCTAAAATTGGCTAGAATTTTACCAAAAAAAAAAACAAGAACTAAAAAACAGAAAGTCACGAAAAATTGTGATCTATTTGTTGTTTTTCTTGAATTTTTTCATCCTGAAGGATTAATCTTTTACAGCTCGAAAAATTGAGAGATTATTTAAAAAGTAGAATTTTCCAGTGGTAGGAATTTTCAAAGTCTTACCGTAGAGCTTCAATCTATCAGAACCTTAAAATCGTTCAAACTCATCAATTTTAATGGAACTCGCTGAATTTTTTTCAAATCGATCAGTTGAAAATTGGATTTCAATAATTTTACTGAATTATTGGAAAAAGAGAATTTGCCGAAGTATTTTAACTCGCTGAACACGAACCTAACACCAAATTTTCAATTTTCCCTTATTTTTCTGCAAAAAAGCTCAAAATTTGAAAAATTGAACTATTGAACGCTTGCCAATTTCTTTTTACGTTCGAGTTATATGTAAAGGAGTAATTAAATCTGCTGAAGATGGATCACATGAGACAATAGGTCGCAGTTTTGTTTTATAATTCGAATGTACTTAATCTAAATTTTCTTAAAAATTCGTCAAATCAGTGATCCACCAATCAGAAATGAAAAGAATTTCGAACATCAAAATGACGACTCGGGATCGAAAAAACTTCAAGGACGAGCCAGTCGGATACTTCGAAAAAATATTTCGATGATTTCAGTTTTCGACTTTTCGTGCGCTTATCGTTGATTTAACCTTGTTTTCAGGTATGTTTTTCCTATAAAAAATTATTTCGAGCCCTAGAGATTTTTGCCTTTCTGAAAAATTTGTACCATCCCCCCCCCCTTGAAAAATTGAAAAAAAGGACATGATAAGAGCTGGAATCCTGTCAGAGGCAAAAATCAATTTGAGAAATATATTTCTATTAAAAAATTTACGAAGAAAATTCAATTCTGAAACCTTGAAACAAATGTTGTTCTCATGTTGAATTTTAAAAAATTTGTTAAAAATTGAGAAATTGATATTGGCAGCTGAAAATTTAATAGAAATGTTTTCATACTACTTCAATATAATGAAAACTTGAAAAAAAAATACCCCTGATGTAAGAACTGTACACCAATAAATTTTTCATTCCGTATTTTCTCCCCTTTCTGAGGTGTTGATTTGTCTCAAAAATTCATTCATTTGCTCCAAGGAGAGGGAAAAGAGAGCGATGATGAAAAAAATTGTAACACGAGTATATTTGTGAGAATTTATTCAAATTTCCCATTCATATTCCTTTTTATTTTTTCTGGTTTTAAAAATTCAAAAAATTGCTCTATAAAAATTTTGAAGAGTACGTGGCTAAATTTTCGTCATATCTTCAAGCCAGCTGAATGCTGTTTTTCAGCAATTAAGTTTAAGCAGCATTTCTGAAAAAAAAAAAAATCAAAAATGAAAAAAATCGTTTTTTCGTGGTTTTAGTAATCTCTCAAGATTGAAATTTTCGAAATTATGCAAAGATTTGAAGAAAACACCCGGAAATCTTCGAAATAAATTTTTCAAGTTTAATTTGCCTTTTTAAATTTTTTCCACTAAACGTTCAATTTGAATTTTTCAATGTAGACTTACAAGTACAAGTGATGTAGACCTCATAAATTCTAGAAAAATTGATTTTCAAGTTGAAAAAAATTATGAAGAGTGATGGAAAATGACGTTCTTTTCTTCAATGAATTATAGGAATTCACATTCCACGCTGTAATCATTTTCATCTGGACTCGAGAAAATTGAAAAAATCTACTCTTTCTAATTTTATGACCCAAGGACTCTATTTTTGAAAATTCCCATAACTTGTAAGAAGAATACGATTTAGGTACTTGAATGATGAGATTATTTTTTTATTTCATCATCCCCTTCAATTATGCGGAATTTTTGTCTCAAAATTTTCATCTTGAGGAAATTGTGTTTGATTGAAAAGTTACAAGATTCAAAAGCTAATTTTTTTTCAAACAATTTTCTGAAATTGAAATTTGTTTTTGATTTTGAAACTTGAACGAAAGAATTTTGAAAAAAAAAATCAAACCTTTATGTTTGGCTTTGAGTAGATGGCAACTCTTCTCATTTTTAAATTGGTGAGAATAATCAAAAATCACAGGAAAACAGTCAGAAATGCTGCACAGTAAAATGAATCATTGAAAAAATTCTCTAAAAGCAACCATAGTGAAAAAATTTCTGAAAAATCAGCGAAAATTCACTAAAAAGTATGTAAAATATTTGAAATTCGCTGAAAATCAAATAATTTTGGTGGATTTTTCCTGTCCTCCAATTCCGATTTTTTTTTAAAAGTGACTTTTCACTAATTCGAAAATTTGAAATAACTTAAAATAGTACCTAATGTATCAATTTTTCATGCCCTATGGATTTATTTTATCGGTTCAGCATACGGTACGATTTGATTCCTCCTAACCTCGATTGGTAAATTTCCTTAAAATTATTCTCTATTTCTTTCATTTTTATTTCTATGCAAATGCAACTCGTAACTTTTTCAATAACATCAGAATTTTGGGTCGAAAAAATATTTTTTGCTGTGGAAAACTTCCAGAGATTGAGTCGAATCGACTTACGATCCGAATCATCTGATCATCAATTCATAATCAACTCGTATTACAAATTCACGATCATAAAGCACATCTTGGCCCGAAACTGGCATCAATTCGAGCGTAAAAAAATCCATAGAATAGTTCGATTCTGCATCGAGATACTCAATTTATCCACTCGGCGATAATTTCGATCAGGGGTCAAACTGGGTTACTTTTTAAGTAACTTGGTCACTTTTTTCGAGTTTGGTTACTAAAAGTTACTTTTTCCTTTTAGAGGTTACTATTGGTTACTATTTTCAAAATTTTTCCTCATTGGAAAAGTCGGCAAATTTTTCAGACAATGAACCATTACAAAACGAACTATTAAATTTTTCAAATCTGGCACACCTGCCTCCCCTTAAAACCTAAAATACCAATTAAAATGAAGAAATTCTAGTTTTAAATGAATTTTTCTTCAAAAAAATTTTCGCCCTCGCTTCGCTCGGGCTCAGTAACTTTATATAGTTATTTTTTAAAATAATATTATGCGATTCAAACTTTCTTCCTTTTGAGCCCAGAAAATTCAATATTTGGTAGTGAAAAAATCAATTCTTTTCGTGTACTTATAAAAATCAAAAGAATTTTTAAAAGTATTCAACTTTTTGGAAGAAGTTTTGGTTTTTTTCCTAGAGATATTGGTCGCAAACTTTTTTATATTCACCCCAAGGTTTTTGTTCATGTTTTGAGGAGAACTTTGAGTTCGGCAAATTTGTGAACCCCCTCCTCCCAAACCAAAAGTAAAGTTTCGCGTCTGGTATTTAAAAATTGTAATTTATTTTTGAAGTGCTGGAAAAAGTAGAATAATGAAAATGATTCTTCCAAACGTGCAAAAACTTTCAAATCTTCAAAAATTTCCAAAAATTCAATATTTTCTAAAATTGCTGAAATTTGCAAAAAAAAACAAAATAAATTTTTGGGTTTTACTCCCCCTTCCCTCCCGATTCCACTGAAACTCCTAAAAATTAAGGATTTTGAGGTTACTTTTTGGTTACTTTTTTCATAAAAAATGGTTACTAAAGTTACTTTTTTTTTTTTCAAAATTTGAGTTTGAGGCTTGTTCGATAAAAATCAGCCCGCGTGAATTTTCCATCGGCTCGGAAAATATCCGTGTGGTTTGCTGGTCAACACTTTGGCACATAATTGGCGACCAATCGAATACTCCGCGATTTACATTATGTGTATTGGGTTTTCGTTTGACGGGCCAGCATCCCTGCCTTTGCCGCCCTCCCGTCACTATTATTTATACCAACAACCGATGGGCGAACTGAACGCTGGATAAAGAAACACAACGACGACCGAAGCGTTGAGAGACATACGCAGACAGAATAGAAAGGGAATGTGTGCCCGTGTAATAGGTAAAATAACGTGTCGTGTGTTATCAGATAATTATAGCTAATGGATTACGAATGTGTATTGTAAATCGTGTAAATTAAACTCGTTCTTTGACAGAAATTTTCTACATAAACGCGGATACATTCGAGTTTTTTTTTTTTTTTTGTCAATGGGTTAACCATGTGTGGAGAATCGAAGGAGGTTTTTTCGTCGTCTATGGAAATAAACAACCGATAAATGAATAAATTTTCTCAATGGGTATTATAATACGAGATTTTTTTGTTTTTCGGATTCGATTATTATCGTCGCGTCAATAAATATAGACTCGGGTATGTACCTAGACCTACGTACGTGTTGGTAAAAAAAAAGTGCAGTTTGAAGAACGAGCGGAGAATTTTTACGGTCGTACAAGTTGCAGAATGTTGTATTAGGTATAAATGTAGTATCTGTTGGACGATGATTGAGTAAAATGACTGTAATTACGAGAGTACCTGCAGATTATTCTTGTGGTATTAGGCAAAGAAGAGGGAAAAAAATGAAATTGGACGAGATTGTATGTGCGAAGCATCTGCATAGCCTATTTTCTCGTTCGAGTTCGGGCTCTGAAATGTTCTCGTTCGATTGGTTGATTTTTTTCGCGCGAAGTCTAAATGGCGCAAATATTATAAAAATGGAATCACCGGCAATTATCGAGATAGACTTACGAATAATTCTAGCACGATGTACCTACGTAATTATACGTAAATCTAGGTATAAGACGAATAGGAATGTCGAGTATTAAAATAGTCTGCTGCTCGGTCGAGGTGTTCGGGAGAAAATTCACCGTATGGGCAGAGGATGCAGTTGGCAAGACAGGCCCTCTCTGTAAACGCAGCTAGACGCGATAATCTGGTTTACTGATCTGTCATTTTGGTGTACGATTTTCGTCCGCGCGCTGGATTTTCTATGGCGAATTTGCACACATTACGTACGATAACCCGAAGCGTTGGAGATGGGTACTCGCAATGTGCAAATCTTCGCAGTACTGTACCGATCATATATGGTATCTTGGGTTTTGATCGGGCGCTGCTGCCGTCGTCTCGGCAGCATCATTGGCATTCCGGGTACCTTACCTATGCAGAATGTATAAAGGTTCCCAACCCACATGTACATGCGCGCGCGAATATATACGACAAAAATTTCAAGATAATATTTTATTAGAAATTTGTGTGCTCGTATCATAAAATCGCGTACGAAATCGTAATTTTTCTTATTAGATGCGATTTCGTGATTTGTTCGAGTATGTAAATTTTTATTAGAGGTGAGGGCGCGGACGCGGGTCTTGGTCGCCGGCCCCGGATAGACGTCGTAATTGACCCAGGTTTTCGCGCTGGCCACATATTGGCCGCTGAATGTGAGATGCGATTATTTATGAATACGATAAATAATTGCATCGGGTTTTTTGTTTGTTTTTATACGGTGTAAGTACGTATGGTGTGGAATATATTTGGGTTTTATTTTACCTGATGTGTTTTGAAGATGTGTTGAGAGGGTTTGTTTGGAGAGGTGATGAGAAAAGTGTGAAGAGATGAGGAGGGGGATGTGTGATGGAGTTTTACCAAATTTGATCCATTTTACGGATTATTTGCTAGAGTTTTTGAATTTTTTTATCGGTTTGAATTTTTTTTAGATACATCTTTGAATAGGATGGACGACGGTGATAGTCTAAATTAGTGGCAAAAATTTTGAGGAATCGTGTCTGGAAAAGCTGAGATTGAAGTGTTTGATGAGATGATGGCGAAAAATAAAAGTCGAAAGCAATAATAATGTCATTTTGACAACAAGATTGAATGAAAAAAAAAAAAAACAATACCTAATCTTGGATTTTTTCAATTTTTGTCTTACATAGGTAAGGTATTTTTTAAAATTGAAAATCATTGTACAAAATTTCAGATCCCTCTGACTTGAGGAAATTGACTGGTAGGTATCCAAAATAGGGTCATTTCAAAAAATCGAAAAATTGAGATTATTTGAGATTTTCATCTCTCTTCCTTCCCTTTTTATACCACCAGATTTAGTCATTAAAAAAAATTGTTTAAAAATTCGAACCTTTCAGTGCAATTGCTTCTTTAGCAATCGTTAAAAAATTTGCAGATTTTTATTTTTCAACAATAATTTCGAAACGATTTTTGTAATTTTGCATGAGAATGAAGTTTTTTATACAAAAAATATTCAACTGTTCATGTTGTAAAATGGAGAATTTTCTACCAGAATTAGTTATTGCATTTTGAATTTTGTTTTACCTTGTTCGGAAATTTTAAAAAACTATTTCTAATTCCTAAATTTTCAAAAAAAAAACAAAAAAAAAAACGATCCGTAACCGAACGAAATTTAGTTTGAGAAGGGAACGAAATTCAATTTGAGAAGGGAACGAAAAAATCTTTGAAATTTTGGCTTAAGATTAGATTTTCTTGTTTTTTTCCATAGGTACTTGAAACAAAAATTTCAAGCAAAAGGACCATACGAAAATTTTGCCATTATTGCCATTCAAAGACCAGAAAAAATTGAAATTGTTATTATTTTGAGGGTAAATTGTCCCTTCTGTCCCGAATGGCCTTGGCGTGAGCTAAGTATGATTTTGGAATTTTGATAAAGTTCAATGATCTTACATTCTGTGAAAACAATCTCAGTAATTTGAGTTGATGTTTCGTTTTTTAAGAGGTTTTCTCTGTAACTGACTTCAGAGATAGGAGAAGAATGCCAAGTCGAAATTCGCTGTGGATTCGAAAATAGCTTCATGATAAAACTCTTTCTTTGGCAGATTGAATTTTTAGAATACCATATTTCTCCGTGAAAGCTCAAAAAAATGATTTTTTATCATAGGTACGTATACGTACAAGATGTGTATTGGTTGGTGAGAAAAACGAGATAAATCAGAAAATTTTTTTCTTTAGTAGCAAAAAAGTCAGAAAACAAGAATTTTAATAACTTTACTGCGAAAACCAGAATTTTCAACATTTTGCTTTTTATTGACTTTTCTCATCAAAGGATAAAAAAGAGATACTTTTTTTGTGGAAATTCGAAATAACAAAGTAGGTAAAGAGAAAAAAAATCCAGGATATAATCAGAATGTTCATTTTTCTGATCGAGAGTAAGAGATCAATAATTTTCTCTCGTTCGTTCGCTCTAAATTTTGGAGAACTTTTTTATACGTTGGGGAAAATGTTGACCCTCTCCTTTCCCTCCCACAAATCTGGTTACATCTAAACCAGAAGCAAAAATTCATCTAAAAAATGTTGAAAACTTAGAAATTTTGATCGAAGATGAAAACTTTTCAGAAAGAGACTTGAGAGTAGTTTGATATTTTTTTACTACCTATGAGTTGTCGAAGTTTAGATGGTTGAATAAAATAATAAATCAGAGAGAATTTCATGAGTAGGAAATTTTCAATTTTTTGCTCTCATCCTTCCTCAAAAAATGCAACTTTGATCATTTTCTGCTCAACTTCTTAAATTTTAACATAACCTAATTCATTTGAGCTTTCGAGGTTTTTAGATGAAAAATTCGAAAAAATAAATCAAGAAGGAAAATGAAAAAAACAGCAGAATAAAAGTTTTAGAATTTGATGGTTTGAAGAGAAGAATTAAATTTTAACCCCCCTTACACTCGATACTTTTAATATTTGTTATTTTTTGGCCATCTACTCTCTCGTTTTGAATCGGTGAAAAATCACAGATGAGAGTGGTCAGAATTGAAACACAGGCATAAAATTGGTACAATTCTGTGATTTTCAACGAATTTTCCAATAAATTTTTACTGATTTTCCGATGGATTTTCCATCATTTTTCACATATTTTCCAGCCTATTTTCATTGATTTTTCTCAATATTTCCCCTGATTGTTCAGCAGCGAATTTTCACTGGTTTTCTAATTGTTTTTCACTGATTTCCCGTCTGTTTTTTTTTACTGATTTCCCGTCTGTTTTTTTTACTGATTTCCCGTCTTGTTTTTTACTGATTTTCCGTCTGTTTTTCACTTATTTTCCCGTAAATTTTCATTGACTTTCCAGCATGTTTTATTAATTTTCCAGCGTTTTTGCACTGATTTTCTAGCGAATTTTCACTGGTTTAGCATGTTTTCTTTGATTTTCAACATGTTTTCACTGATTTTCCAAAAAATTTTCACTGATTTTCTTGTGAATTTCTATGAATTTTCAAAAATTTTTCGGTGAATTTTCGCTCTTTTCCTAGCATGTTTTCACTGATTTTTCAGTGAATTTTCACTCATTTTCCAGGAATTTTTTCACTGTTTGCTTTTAGTGAAATTTCTTTTATCGATTTCTTATATTGGTCTTGAAATTGCAGTTTTTAGCATTTTTGAAATTTAAATTCGATTTTCCCAATTTTCTCCCCTGAGGAAAGCTTTTTGCAAGAAATTTTGATGATTTTTATGGTATTTTATTGCAAAATGTATTATGTAGGTTGGAATATGAACAGTTTTGAGATTTCATCCTTTTTTTCTAGTTTTATCATTTCTTTAGCATCTCTCCTTTCCCCTCCAAAAAATCTAGAACCAATGCAAATTATTCTGCCACATATTATAAAATGGCTGGGAAAAAGATTTCCGCTAAAACGTCAGCATTTTTTATTCATCGCAACATCGCACACAAATACAATGTGTCGAATGTCGACTACGTAACGTTCTTCGCCCGGTCGAAGGTATTTTACCTTAGTTTTGGTCGTATTCGGCATGCTCGGCGTACCGGTCGAGGCATAATGTGTGAGTACGATTACGTATATAGTATAAAAATGGTATAGAGCGAGTGAGAAGGAAAGATGGACAGCGAGGGAGAGAGGCTGGTTCAACGATCCACGCGTTTTTAAAAATATTATAATGAAGCGCTTATCGTAATTGTGATCTGACGAAACTGGTCTCTGTGGTGGAAGAGTGCCCATCAAAAATTCCTATTTTTAGTAGTTTTTATATATATTTAAGAAATCGAAGTCGTATCGATTGGCTTTCTGACAATTTAATACTTTCTCGGCTTTAAATAACGTTTAATTTATCAAACGCCGTTCTCGAGCTGTGGCCATCGGACTCGGACGTCCGCGCGGACCATTCGTGTCTCTGGCGAGTTAATCGTGGACGTTTTGAATTTTTGTGTGAAGGAAAATGAAGAAAAAATATCGATTCGATGGGTTACACCGGGGTATATAAATGAACCATCGAATACAGGCGATTATTAATTTAGTATTAGCCGAGAATCGAGCGACGAACCAGAGAATTTCCAAATGTAAACCAAACTATGCTGGGTATGCATGTACCCATTGGTACCTACGTTGTATACAAAATGAAATATTTTCACCTATATATACCGGTTCATACTAGTTTAACACGTATCTACCGAATTTGTGTATATCTTGTGGTAGTACGTGTGTGTAATAGTCGTAAAAATGCCTATGTACCCGACTTAGCAGGCGTATCGACTTCGAGTCGATATTTTTTCTCCTCTCGAGTTCTCGAGCGCGAAATTTTATACTCGTACTGGATGCGCGAGCTATACGGTGGTGTCGAAAAATAAGAAAAAAAAATACATAATCTATCTTGAGCACGTCACGCGCGTCATCCTTCGAAAAACCGAACGATAAAACCAGTTACAGATTAATCTAGACATAATGAAGAGAGCGTTATCGTAAAATCACCAATACCCCATTCGGTGTCCAATAAAAGAAATGCAATTAACCCAAATGCCAATTAATTCGAGACTCTTTGAATTAACTATATACTCGGATACGTGCGCGAGTAAAGCGCGAACTGGTCACGGCGAGGGGCTGGGGACGAACCACGGATGTAATTATTTTTAAATTTATTGCAATAGCTGATTTTTGGTCGAGATAAATCGGCGCTATACGAAATACGTAGCCGAGCTTTATCAATTTATCTGGCTATCTTTCTCGCTCCCTATGGCCGCGTTGAGCCAGAGATGCAGAAATGGAGCACCTTTGGGGTATTTGTACGACGCGTCGGGAAGCCGGACGATTAACAAAACGACGATTAAGTTATTACGACCGTGATTGGATTCTTATCGCGAAGATACGACTGGATTTGGTGGCGATTGAGCTACTTTTTGGTCGCGCAAGTTTTCCAGTACTTTGAAGCTTTTTAATGTAAGGTATTTTTAAGATAATGGTTTTATATGAAGGTGTTCTAATTTGATTTTTTCTCGGGTTTGTTGCAGGTGAGTTTGACGAAGCTGGATTACGTTTTAGGGAATGATTTCGAGGTGGTGGTATGTGTTTGATTTTTTTTTTGCTACGATTTGAGTAATATTTTGAGTCCTTTTTTGGACTGGGAACAATAATATGAATTTTACATATTTGAAAAAAAGTGAGATGAGGAAATGTATTATATTGAACAAGTTTGAAAATTTTGAGATGTTTTTTAATGTTTTTGAAGAGTAAATCGAACGACCATAATCAGCAAATTGGTGAACTGAACATTCCTTGTTCCTGAGATTAAAATAATGGTTTCTCAAACTTTAGTAATTAATCATTTTTTCTATCAAAAGTCACTTTTGGTGACATTTTCCATCGAAAGTCATTTTTTGGTGACTTTTTCCATCAATTCACTTTTGGCCACCTTTTCCAACGAAAGTCATTCTACCAAAATGTTAATTTTGGTCATTTTTTCCCATCAGATCACCTTTGGCCAATTTTTCCAACAATAGTCATTCCATCAAAAATGTCACTTTCTGCATCAAAAGTCACTTTTGCCCACTTTTTCCCCAAGTCATGTTTTGATTTCTTTTTTCAAAATTGAAAAATAAAAATTCAAGGAATTTCAATGGTATGGAAAAGTTAGGAAAAAATAAAATTGAAATTTTTTCTTGAATTTTTTAAAAGTCCAAAAAAAGTATAAATCGCACACATTTCAACCCATGCTTCTAAACAATTTCGGGTAGAGTACTTCACGCAACACCCCCCCCCCCCCATCAATGCTTTACGAATATCATTTGGAAAAAGGTCTAGAAAACTTAAAAATTCGAGAAAAATTTCCGCTTTTTTCACTTCTAAACGTCACTAGTCACATTTTTGTGTGTGGGGGGATGAGAGGAAATTTGGTTCTAAAATGATCAACATTCGAGTTTTTTAAACTTTGTTTTTCAGAAAATTTTACTGTTTTTCGTGTGAATTGTAGTAGTTTGAAACTCTCTGAAAGATGTGTCACAAAATTTCTAAATTTGAAATCAAAACCTTTTCTGGATTAGGATTTTGAATCATTTCAGAGACAGTTGTTGAGGTCCCCAATCTCTAATTCTGATAATAATGTATTTTGTGCCAGTTTTTCTGTTTGAAATTTCTTTTCCTCGCTGAGATCTATTCAATTTCTTTTTCAAGATCCATGTGACATTTTATGAACCAGCTCAACACATTAATATACCTAGGTATATAGTCAGAAATTAATTCAGAATTGCAGCACAATAATCCACCAGTGAAAGAATTTCACTGAAAGCAAAAAAACGAAAAAATTTCGGAAAATCAGTAAAAAATTCACTGAAAATCAGAAATTTTGCTGATTTTTTTTGTACTGAAATCCAGACTTTTTTCCATCGACCTTTCGCAGATCCGAAATCAGAGACTTACCTATTTCAAAAGTGAGGTGGTGATAACGTTGTGTTTTTGACTCCAAAATATTACATTTTTTTATTAAAAATTGATTTGAGAATGTTCATGTTATGATGCTCAGGGTTGTCCAAATCATGTTTTTAACATTGATTAATGTCTTTATTCTGCGGATCGATTTATGAAACATGCAATTAATATTGGAAAACCAAATTTTCAGATCTTTAACTGAAAAAAATTCTAATTCATCTCCAAACCAATTTCATTATAATTTGATAAAATGAAAATTTTTGCTTCAAAACAAAAGTACTCAATTTTTGTTCTATGTAATGGCAGATTTATTAAAAGTCTGAATAAATCAGAGAATTTTTGAAATTAATTTTTTAATTTGAGTATTCTTGGCTTTTGAATGTCTTATTGTCCGATAATAGATCTCAGTATCAGAGTAAGGTTTGTGAATGACTTGGCCTCACCCCACTCACTGCAACTGCCTACAACCTGATGTCGTCTCCTGTTGAACGAATAATGAGTGAAATTGGAGTTATTCGGCTCCCAAGTCTTGACGTCATCGTACCATCACAAATGCAAAATACCAATTGGGGATCGTCGAAAAAATTGACATTGATTCTTATGTGAGCTCCACCGTTTTTTCAATTTTGATGTTGAATTTTTCATTTTTTGAATAATTATCTTGCTAAGTCAAGTCCTTAAGTTAGCCAAAATTGTTAAAATAAAACAAATTCAACGTGTCAGAAATAATAATAAAAAAAAATTGGAAAAACTACCGAACTTCCATCAGAACCAATGTTAATTTTTCGTCAATCCCCTTTTTGAAAAAGTAAATAAACTGATGATATGCATTTCACACTTGGCAGCCAAATACTCAGGATTTATCTGCGGTAATTCTTTTTACATAAATTTTGAAAATTGTGAATAAATTGACCAAGTTTCTGGAACTCTACCAATTGAAATTTGCGAAATTTTTCAGAAAAAAAATCATTATTTATAATCGCATTTTCGAAAAAAACCAACATTTTTTATAGGTAGTGAAATCATAAAAATGAAAATTTTTCCAAAATGTGACCATTTGTGTTCGAAAAAATCCTTCTCCAAGTTTAGATCCAATGTTCATAACCAGAATACTGATGATTTTGGTTTTGAAACCTTAAATTGCAGGTTTTAGTATTTTAAACAAGTTTTCCTTCAATTTTCACTTCATTTTTGTCCATAATTCACGTCAAAAGCCGTATTCGTTCAATAGGTAATATGGATATTCTCTCCATTAAGATCGACCTTGTAATTCGAAATTCGTTTGCTCATGCCAGAGAGCAATAAAAATTGAAAGACGTTAGCAAGTTTTAAGAGCATAAGGTATCCGCACCTGCACATACTGCACTATAAACTTAATAGCAACTCTTCCAAGATGTACTGTGAATACAAATGTAAGAAAATGAGAGGAGGAAGAGATAAATCGACGTTTACAAAATTACACGTAGTTGAATTTTCTATCGGTCCAGTCTAAAGAAATACGTAAAAAATGTTTCACTTTTTATGATCTCGTATTTTTCGCTCGAGTATTACTACTTTTTAAATGTACAGAATCCGTGTTATAAATTTGCCAAATGAGAGGGAAAAAATGAAAATGAGCTTGCAAAAAACAAAATTATATGGACCTGGGTGCAGGTACTTGATAATTATATGATTTGAAATGTGCGAGGAACTGAAAATAGTTCATAAAATTATGTTTCTTAGGGCAGTATGGAGTGGAGATAATTTAGTTCTTGCCCCAAAACTTTTTTCGAGCTGTGTTTGGCTTTTCGCACATCTCAAATGGCAAGAGTCTGTCGAGTTGATCCTTCAAAATATTTTCAATCAACGAAATCAATAATTGGTTTTGTGAGTTGATACGGATTTTGAGATCTTCAGAAAAAGTAGTTTCAAGGGGAAACCTCACTCAAAAACCAATTTTTTACCCCTAAGGATTATTTCTGCATCCAAGCTCACATACGGAAGAAAAATTGAAAAAATGAAGATTCAACATGGAAAAATGTCCTCACGGCACAAAACTTGCCTCGTAAGCATATTTTTTCGATAGGGCACCCTACCGGCAACCTTTTTCAACATCCATCAGGTTTGCAGGGACACCGAAGAAAAAAATGTCTCGACTCGAATGCAGACGATCAAGGCGGTATGCGGTCTCCGGAGCGGACGTCGATTTATCGTATAATTTAAATAATTGACGCGCGCGGGGTACAGCGTGTTTTTTTTCGTGGCTCGAAAGCTGCGGAGGGGAAACAGGCGTAACCGCGAGGAACGCGATTGGTTTGAATGATGCGCTTTTTTCCATTTTGATTGGCGGCCATTCGTCACGTGTATGTAAGAACCCGAACGCGTAATGAGAGACGCCGTGTACTCCGCAAGAGTACACCGGTGCGGGCAACGGCCCGGCCGGGGGACCGGTTACAATTGCTTTGATGTACGGTCGTCGTAATGGCAATGAGACAGGTAAATAGGCAGCTTGTTACACATTGGCAAACGACGAACTCGTATATTCGTATAGTATGTGGATTAAATACCCCACTAAAATTCATACCATATAAATATGTATTCTTTCCTATTCCTCTCGTCACCCTCCTTTCCTACGCGCGGATCCACACGTGTATCTGGTTGCACTTCACATCATACATGCGCGTTCTTCGCTTAGTATAGGTAATTTTTAGCGTCGTATAACTCGATTAACGAGTCTCGACGGTCGAACCAGTTACCGCGCTGCCGACGTCCGACGTCCCTTTTTATGCTGACTAACGAGCGTGTGTATGATTTTTCGCGAGAAGGGATTGGACCGTGGAGTAGGAATGGGCAGATGGCGAAAATCAGCCAATCAATGAGCATCGCGGATGTCGGAGGTTTTAATTAAGACTTACCAGTCAGCTTGCTGCCTATGTCTGTGAAGCGAGCTCAATTCTGATCCGGTTGTAGGTGGAGCAGGGAAGGGTTGAATCGTTGGTGGGAAAATTCATTCAGTGTTTCGACGAGGAATATATTTCGTGTGAGAAAATATCATATCTGCGATGAAAACTTTGGTAATTAATTTTTTCGATGCAATTTTTGGATAAGGAACGTCTGAAGAATTGAGTGAAATTGATTATCTTTGGATTTGGAGCATGAATCTAGTGGATGGGCTGAAGAGATGGTTTAAACTTTTCTAGTGATCAAAAAATTGATTTTTCAGTATGAAAATTGGTAAAGCGATGATTATTTTGATTTAAGTGGATTGAACATCAGTTCGAGTCATAAAAGTGTGAAAAA
This sequence comes from Pseudococcus jackbeardsleyi, assembly GCA_038380155.1. Classification (NCBI taxonomy): domain Eukaryota; kingdom Metazoa; phylum Arthropoda; class Insecta; order Hemiptera; family Pseudococcidae; genus Pseudococcus; species Pseudococcus jackbeardsleyi. Next base: position 38,816,307 of record CM076241.1, read on the forward strand.
ATTGATTCGAATTAAAATTTTTAAAATTTTTGTTCTTCATAGAGTTTAATTTGGTTCACTCTTATAAAGACTCTCTGGCTTCTCTGGAATTGAAATGAACCAAATTTCAAATAGTGAAATCGAGAATTTCAGAAATCAGAGATGAAAAATTCACAAAACTTCTTCTATTGTGAAAATTGGTTGATTTTTTTAAATTTAAAATAGCACCATGAATATTGAACCCTCTTATTCCTACCTTACGTGGTTCATTCTAAATTTTTGAATCTGCGAAGAATTACTGAACTTCCCTACTGCTGTACGAGAAAAATGAAGAAATTTTTTACGAATTTTTTTTTTCAAAAAAACAATAAATTAGTGTTACCAATTTCTGCTATTTTCATTGATTTTTATCCATTTTTTTTAGTGATTTTTTTCTTTCCACTTTTTGGTAACATTTTCCTTTTTTGTGCTTTTTTTCAGTTTTTGGTAATTTTCTCCCCTTCCTGAATTTTTATATAAATTTTCAATTGTTTTCGCTGTATTATTTTTTTGTTTTTCATTAGTTTTCATCATTTTTACTGATTTTTATCACTTTTACCTGATTTTTCTTTACTCGCTTTTTCATTTTCACCAATTTTCTACAACTTTTCGCTGATTTTGTAGTTTTTTGTCAATTTTAGGATTTTTCCACCAAATTTAGTAATTTTTTTTCACTGATTTTAGTGATTTTTACTGATTCTAGGGATTTTTTTCTCTCATTTCCAGTGATTTTGTTATTAGTTTTTGTGTTTTTGGGAATTTTTCTACTGATTTTTTCATAGTTATAATTTTTCATTTTCTATAATTTTCAAATTGGGGTTTCCGATGAATTTGACCGATCGATGAATTATGTGAATTTTTAGTGAAAACTAATTTTTTGCCATTTGTTTTACATTGATGTACTATTCAGCAGAAAATACGAGGAGAAGTTAACCTGTTCAGCTTTTCCCTTTCTTTTTTAAATTTAATTGAATCTGAGAATGATGATTCTTCGAAAACCAAACGAAAGAGGCAAGGAAGAAAATTGACAAAATTCTTTTAAAGACAATAGAAAATTTTTGTATTGTCATTTTTTAATCATGAGACAGATGTCAAGAAAAAAATTCTGGACGAAATACCAACACTGCATTAATGCGATTATAATGTGGCATTGAAAAATTTTCCACTATATTTAGTCCCACGTCTGGCTTCATTTTGAAGATGTGGAAAATAGGAATTTAATGAAACAGGTGCTTGTAGGTTTTGGACTTATTTGATGGATAATTTGTTCGTTTTTGATTTTGAGCGATGTAACGTAATTATTAGGATTCTCGATTGACTGCCTATTTTACGTGAATTGTTGGCAGTTTTATTCTACCTATTTTTGTAGTGATTTTTAGAAAATATTTCTCCTGAGATTTTATTCAAATGACGAAAATAAGCATGTAAGTAGATAGAGATTGAAAATTTTGAAATATTGATGTATTTTCCTCTAGGGATGAAAAGAAAAAAAAAATGAATGAAAACTTACTTTAAATTTTCATTTGAAATAAAATTTTGTCAGTTCTTCAATTTATTATTTCAACTTTTCGTAAAGGTGGAGTTGGGAGGAGGAGTGGCGAGTAGACATTTCACTCTCTTATTAAAAATCAGTGAAAAATTGCTGAAAAAAGTCTGAATTGCAGCGTTGTAAGAATCAGCAGCATTCTTTGATTTTCAGCGAATTTTTGCTGATTTTTCAAAGAATTTCGATTTTCTACTGACTGGTGAATTTCTGCTGATTTTTCAGCAATGTTTTCCATTGTTTGCGTTCAGTAAATTTTTTCCACTGATTCATTACTGTGCTGCAATTCGGACTGTTTTCCAATGATTTTCAATAATTTTCATTGATTTACAAATGAGAAAGCATCTAAGGTCCTGAAAAAAATCAGAAGTTGAACAAAAGTTCTGCTTTCGATTCATTTGGAAAATTTCCTCCTAAACCATTCCAAGTCGAAATTGGTACTTTTTTGCGGACCAGAAATCCAAATTTTGAAAACTTGGACTCTCTCATCCCTAAAAAAATCATTTTCCGGAAAAATATGAATTTTTCTTTCTAATTAAAAATTTGATCGATTGAATTGAACCTAAAAAAAATCGAACACAGCTTTTTAATGACTTACATAATTCAATTTTTTTCACCCGATTTTCAAAAAAAATCTCACCCGTGTACAAGTACGCAACAAATTCCGCTTGCTAATTCATACAAACATGTGTACGTCGAGTCGATCACCCGCTCCCTCCGCTCCTGCTCATCATTTATCGTAAACGAACAAGATCTGTGGAATCGATTATGAAACCGTTCACGTTTTACATCACACACGCGGTAATCATTTAGCTATTTATAGGCATTTATGGCCTTAGGCCTTTTTGCAGCATATCTTAAGACATACGAGGAGCGGGCGCGTTTCGAAAATTGATTTTTTAGTTCAGCTGATTGTGTGGTGGGATGCCGATGTATTCGAGATGACGATAGTATTAGAAATTAATTCCTCTGGATAGAATATGATCGAACGTTTATCATAGTAAAAGGACTTTGCCGCTGAGTAGAGACTTGGCAAAAAAAAAATCCATTACCTAAAGTCAAGTGTCGATGTCGGCTCATTACGTAAAAATGAAGAAAAAATCGAGTACTATGTGGGACTTGGATTGTTGGGTACCTGTTGATGTTCGTGATGTTCGCAGAACGTATAGTATGAAAAATCGTTTTTAATACGATACCCCGGTGATGAATTCAAACTGACGCGGTTTCTCATCGTTCACCTTTTTAATGTATCGTCTGGAAGAAAATCCCCTCAGCGGGGGTACCTTCCTATTGCTGTATTGCTTCGGGTTGTGAAGAATTAAATTGTTGGTACAACGGGGTTAATTCAGGAGTTCCTAAGCTTTCACGATGGTCCAGAAATGGACCTAGTAGCTGAAAAATATTCAGTCCGGAGATCGTAATTTTTTTCTGGAAAAATACCGAAGAAAGCTTTTGAATGGAATGACATATGGATTTCGAATACATCGAAAAACGTTGAAATGGAATACCCAAGTCCTATTTGTTATTCTATTGACTCTATTAAATAGATATACGAACCACTGATGCGATGGCGATGGTGTATCCGCGTGTAAAGCCGTCGGCAATTAAAAGATCCTCTCTGGTCCTTTTTTCTCTTTTCTATACTCTTCGGTTGTCTATACAAAGAAATCCATTATATAGGTTTATTTTATACCTATACGATATTCTCGAGGTCTTGACGTTTCGTGGTCAAAAAGAGATGATCGCGTATTACAGTACAAAGTCCAGGACCATCGGAGTCTTACTGTCGGCCTTACGGGTTGTTTAATTAGGGAGCGGAATGATTGCGTGTTCTCGTAATGATACGTTTAGTGTCAACTTCTTTTTGCCTCTTTCTGATCTCTCATCTGCCGCGTATTTATTGCCATGCTATGGGGTTGCCCTATGTGTGGAGTAATTTCCGCTATAGACGTGAAGACAGACCTCCATATTTCCGGATTCGGTCTATTTTTTTTTAATTATTCGTATACCGAATAACGTCGTCGCTTCTTTGGGTTTCATTGTCTATTACGATTCTGGAAGCTCTTTGTGTCTGATAGCGGAGTACAAAAAAACCTTTTTTCTGCTCTATTCTTCGAGCTGGTAAAATACAAACACCTCGAATCAATACGACAATTGTGTGCGATTAATACGAGGAAAAAAAAGAGGAGCTCTTTATAAACTTCTATACCAACCTGAACAGCAGAACGTGCGAATAAAACGATTAAAACGTGTCAACGGACAGGAAATCTAATATAATCGCCGTTGATGTTTATTTCTTATAGCCAAAGGGGGAACTGTATTGCGTAAAGATTTTTTTTTTTCATAATTCAATGATGCTAGTTCATAGATTCCCCGTATCGGTGTTATGGGCTTTCTACGTTCACTATTCTCTGTATACAGGTAACAGATGTGGCTGTCAGTGATTGAAACATCCGAAGGAGTTGCTTAAAAATCACCCTTCGGAAAAATCGTTTTAATAACTTCTCGTATCTCATCGATGTAGTTTGTAACATGGAGGAATACATTGGAGGTATTTTTTTTCTTTTAATGAAAAATCTCCCAGGGGCGGGTATAGCACGTTGAAAGCCGCTCGCCGGAATCGTACGGATCCAGGCTATTGTAATTAGCGAACCCGCACCCTTTTTTTTTATCGAAAGAGGTGATGAAGTATGTGCGGTTTGTTTCATTTCGCGAGTAGTTTGTTACTGTGGCTGGATTGGTGTGTTGGTAAGTAGTTGGTAGAGAAGAGGTTTTTGTGAAGAATATTGTAACGAGTGTGGTGTTCTTCCACCCTCTTCTTTTCAATGCACTTTTGCGATGGAAAAAGTGAATGATAATTTTTTATTTTTCTTTGAAAGTAGAAAATTAATTTAGAACGAGGAAAGTTGAAATGATTCCCAAAAATTGAACAAGAGGAGGTTGTTAAAAAGGAGAAATTTTCCAACTAATTGTGGAAAAATTGGAATTTTTGGAGTCATTGTTCTGTGAAGAGGCAGATAATTTTCCCTTTGATTTGTATGAATTATATTTTCAACAAATCGAAAAAAAAAAACTAAATTTATTTTATAAATGAGAGAATAAAAATTTTGTTTTGTTATTCGTTCGACTGAAGGAAGGGATAAAAAAAAATGTAAGTAGACAACAAAATCGTCTTGAGATGAAAAAAAAAAAAATTGAAGAAGCTCGTGGTCATCCCTTTTGGGAAAATCGGGACTGGAAAAATCATTTGAAAAAAAATCTGGACTAAAAGTCATTGAAAAAATCAAAATGAAAAAGTCCATAGAAAGCACTAGAAAAGTTGCGGAAAAATCAAGGAATTTTGACATTTCAGCTCCAAGACAGTAGAAGTTTTTGAATAGATAACAGCTAGAGCGCGTATGGAAGATCAGATTGTCCATTTCATCTCTGAAAACCACAAATTTTTAGGGTTTTGCCTCCTCTTCAGAAACCAGGCTGAAATGTTGGGAAAATGACGAAGTTTTAGTTTATGAACGTCTTTCGTTGAAATTTTTTCTCGCGTGAAAAGTGTGAAAATTGAAAATTTAATTCTTGAGTAATTTTAATGAATATCTATCCCTCTTTTCTGTTCCAAACATTTTAATTTTCAAAGGCAGACACTCCTCCCACCACCATCTTGTAAGGGTCTAAATCCTAGTTGAATGAGAAGTGCTTTCTGTATTTGTATTAGTTTATTAGGTAAATTTATTGTTCAGAGATCTGGAAAATATGAAAAAATGGATTTGGATAACCTTGAAAGTTCAAGGGAAAACAGTTTTGAAAAGTTGTATCATTTCTTTACAATTGTACTGAAGTTATATAACTTCGAAATCTTGAGATTATTCGTCTATTTAAAGAAAATAAAAAAAGAATAGATTTGTAAAAATCAAGCCAGTTCAATTTTTCTGAGGGTGTATTTGATTGGTAGGGTGATCTCGATGATGAGGAGGAGAAGGAGGAAGAGGGGGAATTCGCCGAAAATCCTACAATCCTAAAAGTTGTTTGAAATTTTCAGATAATTATTGCTAATTTTTTTTTATGAGAGTCTATACACTCCTTTAAAAAAATTCATATTGTTGTTTTTCAAATTTTTTCACGTATAGGTATCCAATTCTTTTAATATTCACCAACCATCGAATTTTCCGAACAATATTTTCAAGGTTGAAGTTGCATTGGAGGAGAGGGAGATCAGAAATGTTCAACTGAAATTTTTTTTCAATTTTTTCTACTCAAAATACTTATTGTTTTCACAACTCTCCAAGAAAGAGCCGTCATTTTGAAGGTTTTTTAATTTGATACAATGTAACTACTCTCTTAATTTTAATCAGTCAAAAATGACTGATTAAAATCGACAAAATCAAGTTACTGTAGGAATCAGTAAAAAATACGATTCAATCAGTAAATTTTCACTACTGAATTAGTAAAAATAAAATTTCACTGCTTCAATCGTTAATTAATTACTGATTCAATCAGTGAAATTTTTTTTACTGGTTCAATAATGAATATTCACTGATTTGAATCAGTAAATTTTTGCTGATTTCAATCAGTTAACTAATTTTCACTGATTCAACAATCAAAATTCACTATTTGAATCGGTAATTTTTCACTGATTGGCAGTAAAATGACGCTGATTAACTGGGGAATCAGTGGAATTTGACTGATTATCAGTGACTTGATTTTCTCGATTTAATCAGTCAATTTAGGCATTTTTGACTGATTCAAATTAAGAGAGTACAATTTTTGTATCACAGAAAAAACTAAAGAAGACCAGGTTGATCATTCCCTTGATCTAAATTTTAAATTTTCTTAAAATTTGTCAAGAGACCTCTTTTTTGTTTTTCTTCTTCTCCAAACAGATCAGTTTTAACCTTGAGACTGTTACAAAAAATCTTAAATTACATTAGGTATGTTTTGAACTCCGAATTTTATTTGAACTCACGATTTTATACTAGCTTTGCTAATGAAGTCCAAAGATAATTTTTTATCTCAAATCTCTTCTGAATTTGGTCTATGCCCCTTTAATTTTTACATTCTAGCAACGCCTTCGGCAAAATTCCACATTTTCTTTGAAAAATTCTCAAAATATCCAGCCATTTTCTGTGCAGTAGTCATGCACTCGAATATCCAAAACCGTTGAATGATTCATACACGTTTTAAAAATTGCATCGCATTTCGCCCAGCATACCTTCATCCGTGCAATTATACCCTACCATAACATGCAACCTGTAGTTTTGGAATTGCATTTCGCCAACGGCTACAGCAATGAAACAGAGGGAAAAAACCTCCGCGGATAAGTTCACTAACTCTCCGACAATGTAACCGAAAATTAGCGAAAAAAAAAAATCAACCAAATCTACAAACATAATCAACCATCCAAGGTTATTCCGCCAAATGGCAATAATCAAACTATAGATTCTGGTAAAATGAGAGAAAAAAGCGAGAAAATACGACCAGTGCGGAGAAGAGAAGCAGGCAAAATGATAATCTCCTTTGGAAACTTCTTCAATAAAACGTATGATTTGCGAACTGTTAATTTATATACTGCGTATACGCGGTACATGAAAAAAGAAAGAGATTCGAACCAATACGACGAACTCGAGTAAAACATAATAATCAGATTTTACTTATCTGCCCAGCGTGGCGGATTTCGCCAGAAGAAAAGTTAGTGGTTTTTTTCCTTCGGTTTTACAGTGGTTCTCGTTTCGCTATAGAACGTAACAGTATAGACCTTTGGCGAGGCAATTACGTGCCTGTGAGACACAGTTGTCGTGAGTATTTTGACCTGATAGTGGAAGTTTTCTTTTATCTGCCAATTCGGTGTACCAGAGAGTTTCGTTATGTAATTGTTCGGCCAAAAAAACATTTATTATTTGAACACGTAGTCGGTTTGGGATAATAAGGATCTGTATGGCACCGGTGCCTTCTTTTTTTGGGGCACTAAAGATAACGCAGATGACAAAAGAAATCGAGAAAAGAGAATTGAATGCTGTCTGCGTTTTGTAAGCAGATAGGCCTTTAGATATAAGGCAAGGTTAGTGACATCTTTTTTTGTTTTGTTTGTCATCCCTTAAACAAACGATTGCGGGACAGGTTGAATGCACCAGGGTTTGTGTAGAAATCAATTTTTGAACGATTTACAATCGTTGTATAAAGAGATGCAGGATGGTGTTGTAAAAACGTCCGCTTTTTAGCCATCTCGGTGTCGTAAATTATTCACCTTAAGGAGACGAAAGTCCGCAAGCATACCTGACTTCGATTCATCCAGAATAGACCTTTTTTTTTTTTCAGTCGAGATCTTGGTGATGGTGAAATTGGCGAAGGTACACGCGGCATACTCAGAGAGCTCGGTTAAAGGGTGAATTCACCGATGGCTCTGCCCATCTCAGTCGTAAAAATGAAACGTTAAAAATACCGACCCGAGTACAAAGCATGGGCCGGTAAAAAGAAAAAAAAAACGAATTAATAGGAAACATGATGAAGCAGAATGTGCTTTCTCGGACTGGTAGTGAGTGCGTTGTTGTTCGCTCATGTTAATTGATGAGTACACCTAGATGAGAAATTCGCTTTGTGTACGATTTGTTTTCTTGTTGTATGATGTCGGAGGAGGAATTCCCAAATTCTCAGCTAGAGTTGAGTAGGTTTTGTTGATGGTTGTCTTCATTATAGACTCTGTAGGTGAATTGATTCATGGCCTCGATTCATTTGGCTCAATTGAAATCAATTCTTTCGCATAGGAGAAAATTTTTTCACCTCGCAGATGAAATTCCGAACAGCATCGGCCCTATACGAATTTGTCTCTGGTAAGGATAATTTATCGCGCGTGTGGATCCAAACGCCACCATACGTCTGTTCTTTTATTCTTGGAAACTGATTTGTTTGAAAATAAAATACGTAATTTACTGGTAAAATGGGTAGAGAGATGCGCGTATGTGTGTCGTTGAGGGCTCAATTTATCCTTAATGTATTCCGTTCTCGCCAGCTACTGCAGTTACAAATAATTCAGAAGCAAGCTGAACGCAGCGTGTGATCCATTAAACGGACAGATATAGACAATTTTACGGTAATTGATATACGAATATATTATGACAGGTTCACGACTCTGTAATACCTTTTTTCCTTCGCTCGTCTCATTCGTAATACCTTGCCACCGTAGGTACATTCGTATCTCAAGTTGGTATTGCAGACCGTAGGAGAGAATTTCCGCGACGCGAAATTAATTTCGCTGTGTTTTTTTTTTATTCGCCGAATAAATCATACTCGAAGATGTTTACTAGTCGTTCCGAATCAGTCAAAGCCATTAATCTTTGGAATTTCACTGGACACAGCGAGAGTGGAGTTTTTTAAATAGAAAAAAACCACCTTTAGCTTTTATCTCGTCTATTAATCTTGTCGACTTGCACCTTATAGGAGACTGGGTGAAGTGTGAGCTGGACTTTATTTATATCTAAAATGTATCGACTTGGATTTTCAAATAAATGAAGGTAATTTTTATTTAATTTGAGGTTGGAAAAATTACCAGACCGGATAAGAAAGAGGAATTTGAATGATAGAAATTGTAGGTACTTGTTGGAATTGTTACATGTGTTAAGGTTTTGGGAGCGAATTGAGGGTGTATGTCTGGCCTGGCGTCCAAAGTCTAATGTCCTTCGTCGGTCTTGTGTCCGTTGGCCTTTACAGGTGGTCGCAATTTATATAGTCGGCTGGTCTTTTGTTGGATCACCCTTCGGAGGCGGAGGATTCGACGTTATAAAGAAATCGCGTTACTTTTTCCCTTCGCTATTATATTCTGTGGAGTGAATACGCGCCGAAGGATACCGACTATGTAGCGCCAGGCCATATAGGTATCAAAGACGCCGTATAGTCCTGTTCGTTTTGGAATATTGGTGAGAAGTTTTGGTGTCTTGGAAACGAAGCTGGACAGGACGAGAAGAGATAAATAATAACGCGGCTTGTCGTCGCCGTAATGCTTGAAATTAATGTAATACTATTGTTTAAAATAATGTGGTATGACGGTCTCAATGAGAGACCAGCGATGAGCGACACATTTGCGGGTATGTGGCGTTGCGTTGCTTTTACCTACATTGCAAGCGTATGGGCGGGGTTTGATGCGTCGCTGCTGGTGTAATGTTGAAGTGTCGCGTTTCCCCTCGTCCCTCCGGCCATTGGCGTTGCGTTGTCGCGTTAGCGATGTTTCAAGGGGTATGTTGACGCATGAAAACGTTGCAAGTATAAAGAGACATAGCGAATTAGCAATGTTGATGTATGAATTATTATCAGCGGTGTTTCCGCCACATTGTTGAAGGATTATTATTATTGCAGTATTGTATGGTGAATAATTGTTGCTCTAGGTGACAACATAGTCTTTGGAAAATTGGTTTAAGATATGAATAGTGTAGGTACTTATCTGCGCTATCGCATATTTCTGACATTTCATACGTATGTACTTGAATTTGGTAAACTGAGTAGGATGCCTGTAAGGATCACGACAATTCCAATATTAAATCACGCCCGAGAAGTCGAGAGTTGAAACAGATCACGAATTCAAATTGGCCACACGTAGTAGCCACCTTGAGTCCTCGAATTCGTTTACGTATTTTGTAAAATACGAGATGTGTGTTTCGAATGCGTGGCTGTGGTTTTTTTTTCATTTTAGCTTGTTTTGAAAACTGGTCACGAAAAAGTTGATGGAAGGATTTCGGATTTGTGTGTGGAATATTTGAAAAGTATGAATTTGAGTTTAGGTTGAGATTTTTCATTAGTTTGGCCCACATAGCTAAACCTAATTATGGAGATGTGGTGAACTGATGAATGGGTTTTCGAGGTTATGGAACAAAATTGATCAAATTAGTGATGATATATGCTCTACTGGTCCATAACAATGAACCAAAATGACAACTGTGTTTCCAAAATATCTTCAGCCAGGTTGACAAAAAAAAAGTTGCATAACATTGAATGTCGGACTCTCCTGAGTTGAAATTCAACTGCAGCAATTTTATTTTGAGCTTTAAAACAATGAAATTGACACAATTTGGCTCATGCTATTTTGGACGGACAATACCTTACTGCTGTACTTTCAAAGGATAAAATTATCCACTTCAAATTTTGCACCAATGTTTTAAATATTAATGGAAAATACCAATTTTTTTCATTTCTAACCCTTTAATGTTGATGGTTAAAAAATCGTGTGTACTATTTTGAATTATTTTTACCCCCCCCCCCCCCAAAAAAAAACAGGGGAGTAGGCACATGCAATCAACCTCCCCATAAAAAATTGTTGGTGTAATTTTTCAAATTATTATAAATTTCAACTGACGAGTCTAATGAACTTCAAAAATTGGTAGCCATTATTTTACTGAATATGTTTCAGTAAGCAGACAACGTGTATTCTCTCAGTTATCTTAATTAGCCAAATTGAGTAAGTATGTAAGCTTCGCATGTATTTTCATCGAAAATTAAATCACTGGTCAATGAAAATCAAATTATTGGGTGGTAGTGCATGGCTAAAGAAATGCCAAATTTGATTCAATAATTGGAATAAATTTTAATTCAGAATTTCACTGATTCAAATTCTTGAACTGCTCCTGATTTTATTTATTCAAATTGAGGTTGATTTGAGTATTGGATCTCATTCTGGATCAGTGAAAAATCACTGATGAACCTTCATCGGCAAAATTATTTGATTTTTCTGTTACTTAATCAGTGATTTTTGTTATGCAAAAGCGCTCCCAGAAATCAATTAAAAGAGGGGCTGAGAATTTGAAAATAATGGGGAAGGGGTCAAATTTCAAATTAAGTCATTTATCGCTGACCTTTCAGTCGAAAATCATCAATTTTTTGGACAGACTGGGAATTTTCTGAGAAATTGGTAATTTTTGATACTTAGAAAAATCAGTCAAAATCAGAAATTATGAAGGTTTAAAAACTGCCCGAGTGAAGCGAGGGCGAATTTTTTTTTAAAAGTATACTTTGAAGAGCAAAAAATGCACTTTTTTCACATTTTTGTAGCAAAAATTCTTCTTTGAGCTTATAAGAGAGGGCTTGAGCCCCTTAAGCCCTCCCCTTTGGGTGCGCCTATGTTGTTATATTTGTAATGACAAGAGACAACAGAGTATGAACATAATCAGCAGGGTGGTGAAAAAAAAAACAAATTGGATGCTCATTCTCCATAAGGATTTCTCTACAATTTTACTTGTTATGCCAGCCTGAATATTGAAACCACCCTTGAAAGTCAATTTGTTTTAGAGTTGACTTTGATTTTGAACTTGAGAAAGAGAAGAATCAAGGGGAACCTTAACTCAAAACCCGATTTTTGATCCCTTAGGGTGTTCGTTTTTTTTTTTATCCAGGCTCGCTTACAGAGTTACAGATGAAATTATATTTCTGATCTTGGAGCTGAGAACTATTCTACTTCCAATTATTTATTGTCAACATAGCCGGCGTCTTCCGTGTAGCGGGTGTAGCGCTCGCTACACCCGGCAAGATCCAGGTGTAGCGTCGCTACACCCGGGAAAATGAAAAAAACACCGCAATCAGGAGCGTAGCTATGTGAAAAATGTCTGTTTTGGACATTGAAAAATCCTATTTTTTCATGACTTCGCCCTCGCTTCGCTCGGGCATGAATAAAATCATAATTAGATATATGGACTATGTAACGTGCACCCCCAAAAATACTTTGATTGTTGTCTTTCACCCATTTTGCACCCCCCTCCCCACCACCAAAAACTACTGGTTCTGACCCCTCCCTTTCAGAGGTTTCTGGCTACGCCATTGAAAAGTTTCAATTTTACATTTTCACGAAAATAACATTTTCTATGACATGACATATAAATTTGTGAGTGTTTTTTTTTTCGCTACACCCGGGAAAAATTTAAGTCGCCGGCTCTGATTGTCAAAATACCCTGCTGGTGGGAGGAGAAGGGAGGTTTCATTATGGTACTAGTTTGGGAAATCAGAAATGGGTCTATAGTTTGTTTGTTTTTTTCAGACGATTTTCGGTCATTTCTTTGATTTTGAAAATTGAAATACATTAAATGTTCCTTTTAGAAACACATTTTTCTCATTTTTTATGAAGTCTAGATTTGTTTCAAGTCAATTTTTCAGTCTAATCAAAAATTTAAGGAAAGGTAGTAATTAACACGTATGTATTTCATCAAATTTTCAATTTTACCATTTCACTCCGCATGAAATGCTCTTATAAATTTGAATTTAATTTGACACACTGAAGAAAAAGGTGAATTTTTTGGTACCTTACTTCAAATTTTGAATCGAGCTTTGTGTTCAAAAAAATCATGTGCGAGACAAAAATTAATAAAAAATAAAGTCCTACGGTTCCATATTGGTTAAATTTAAATTTAAAAAAAAAACACCCGTCCAATCGAACCTTTGTACCTATTTTTAGTTATTTGAAGTCTACGAAATTCAATTTTTTTGTTCATGAAAGGTCTAGGAGACTTTATGAATCTCATTTCCAGAAAAAAAGGACTTCGAACATTTTAGAAAAATAATCTCAAAAATCATTTTTGAAAATAGTATCGGACGAAATTTGAAGCAGAAATTTTTCTTGTTTGATTACAATTTAAAATAAATTATTAAGGGATAAAAATCAATAAAAAAAATTCACGAAGCTCATGTTAATCCATCGATAATACAAACATACACGTAAAGAATTAATTTTCTACAGTAATTAGATTCGCTTTGGTATCAATTAACAACTTATAAGCATACAAATAGACGACTGATATCTATTGATCAGCCCATACACATTACACTCACACACAGATCATCCATTACACATACCTAAACGTTTCGAATATACTTATAATATTTCTAAATACGTGAAAATTACGTAGGAAGGTGATGCACTTAACGCGTTCAGCAGCGCGCAGGCACCACGGTTATCCTCCGCAAATTTTTCCATTCTACATTCTTGTACAGTGATAATATAATTTTATAGTAGGTATACTCATACTCGAACACTGGTGCTATAGAGACTACGTACAAACTGGAGAGTGGAGAGGTACTGGAACGCACAGCTGAAGAGTTGTATCGACTATCATCGAATCCCAATGATTATTATCTTCCCTTCTCCCTTATTGCTTCATCTTGTTCTGCGTATGATACTACTTAAGATGTTCTACCTATATGACATCATAATTAGAATCAATTTTCTTGTTCATTTGCGGTCGGTATGAGAGAAATACGAGTTAATCGAAAGAGACAGATTAGTAGTTTGTAGACACTTCGAGTTTTTTCTGCAGCCAGATTCGAGACAGCAGAATGTCAACGAATTTGGTGGGATTTTTTGGCAGTTTTATGGAAATTCTATTGTCCGGGTATAATTAAGGTAACAATGTGTACAAGATTCATGGAACAATGGTTTCGTGTCGAGTTATTACATTCCCAATACGAGGTATCATTCGCATGGCATCATTTTTCTCATCTAATAGAGAAAAAAATTCGGTGGAAATTCACTCCGGCCATTATCTGGTCTCTAATGATAATTAAGGCGAGTAATTCGTCAGCATTTTGAACTTAAGATGAGGTGAGGATAATGTACAATTATCTTGATCATGAGAGATTCTCAAAACGACCCGAAAATGAAGAAAACTCGAATTTGCCAACATTTGTCATTCTAGATCTTCGAATGACGGTGATGATAAGTCGATGGCATGGGTAGGAGGGCAAAATGTCTACGTCGATGCATTAATAAAACCCAAACGTATATTTAGAGTCGGCCAATGTACCATATTTTTCCATCTGCGTTCATCTTTACCTTTGAACAGGTATCTTCGGTTCAATTGTGGTGGGATGGCGAATGGGGAAGATGAAAAAAAAAAGTACTTAAGAAGTAATGAACGGTCTGATGAGGTTTTTTTTCGGGAATATAAAAATATAATTGTGAAAAACGCTGGAAGCGTTTCGTGGTGCGTGGAAAAAGCGAGAACGGCGACGGAAGCGCGCCGGTAAGTCAGCGGCGGCAAATGTCATTGCGTGGAAACGAGTTGGAATTTAAGTTTTTGTAGTATATATAGACTCTGGTCGATGTGTATGGGTCGTCGTCTGCCTATATTGTAGATACACTGGTACACACTGACAAAACACCAAGAAGAGTCGAAGACTGTCTATGGAAGAGGAGCAAGGTACGCGTATACACAGATATGGAGACGAGATAGATGGAGAAGCAGAGGACCTAGGCTCGAAATGATTGAATCCGCTTCTTGCTATAGTAACGCGGTCTTGGTTAGTAACCTACAATTAGGCGAAGAAGTGGCCTTGCATCACATTCTGAACCAACACCGCATAATAACCACCTTTCTTCCACGACGCGCATAGAACTTTGATTACAGTTCTACTTCCACTCGTCCCCTGTTCATTATATTCTATTATAATTCCTCTTCTTTTTACCTCTCTCTTCGTTACTCTTTCGTTGTGCGTTTTCCTTTCCTCGTTCCCTGGCGCGGATATTACTCTGGGTACCGGATAATACCTATTTTTATGAGGTTTTTTCTACGAAACGGACCGATGATGCGGTGGGATCGCGAATACGGATTTATTTGATTTGGAATTTCGGAAGACGAGCGGAGAAGTTGGAGATTATGATAGCGGTGTCACTGTCCAGTGAGTTTGTTGATGAAAAATGCATCAATTTTTGAGATTGTAAAGACCGAAGAGAGAAACTTTTACCGGATTCCTTTTCAACTTACTGAAGAGATCAAGTCGAGGTGGTGAGGTATTCTGGAAATTATGTGTTGAAATTTAGGTGTTCCAATTTGTGCAGGTGGTTATGATTGTATTGCATGAATCTAACAAACCTAAATTAGTGTTCTCTTATTTATAAATCAGTGAAAATTATTGAAAATCACTGGGAAACAGACAGAATTACAGCACAGGAGAAAATCAGTAAGAAAAATCAGTGAAAATTCATTGGAAAGTTATTGAAATTCGTGAATTCGGCTGAAAAATCATTGAAAATTCGGCGAAAATCAGTGAATTTTGTTGGTTTTTCTGTGCTGCAATTCTTTCGGTTCATCAGTGACTTTTCACTGATTCAGAATGAGAGAGTGAAAATTCGCTAAAATCGCTGCTCTCTCATTTCAAATCAGTGAAAAGTCATTGAAAAATGCCAGAATTGCAACGCAGGAAAAATCAGAAAAATTGATTGATTTTCAATGGATTTCCGGTGATTTTTCAAGAATTTCACTAATTTTTCCGCTGAATTCATAAATTTCAATGACTTATTAGTGAATTTTCACTGATTTATTTCTGTGTGGAAAATCTGAATATTTTTTTTGGTGATTTTTGATAATTTCGACTGATGTATTGAAATGAGAGTGGTAAGCAGTCAGAATTGTGGCACAGTAATGAATTAAAAAGTAATAAGTGGAAACATGTTTTGTTGAAAAATTAGTGAAAATTCTCTGGAAAGTCAGTAAAATATCTGAAATTTTCTGAAAAATCAGTAGAATTCCAATTCTTTGAAAAATGAGCGGAAATCCATTCTGAGAATCTGAGAATTTCGTTCATTTTTTCTGTACTGCGATTCTGTTCGATTTTTCACTAATTTCAAAGTATAGAAACATTCTTTAAGGGCCAAAAATAGATTTTTGAGTTGTGGTTCCTTCTTGATTCTACTCCTTCTGAAAGATCCAAAATCAGTGTCAACTCAAAAAGCAGTTTTTGATCCCCTAAGGATGGTCTCTATATATCCCAGGCTCACGCTTTCATTCATCGTATTTTAGTTTTGTTTTTTTTAAATTACTGCAAGGAAAAATATTATCAAACCTCTTGCACTTTAGTGAAAATCTATCCATCCAATAATCCACCTCAATTTTTTATCGGCTATTCAAAAAAATCATCAAGAACATATGTAAAAATCAGTATTAACCGCTAAAAATTTTGATAGTCTACTTTCGAGTGATCCAAGTATAGTAAAATTTGAGCTCACTCATTCCAAATCAGTGAAAAAAAATTCTCACAAACTATCAGAAATACCATTTCAAATGACAATAAAATTAACTGAATTCTAAGAACTTTCACTGGTTTTTAGTTTTCAATTTCATTGATGTCTAATGGTTTATACTGATTTTTTTTTAGCAATTTTCACTATTTTCCAATATTTTTCACTTTTTTAGTGAATCTACATATTTTTTGGTGATTTATAGTGACTTTCAGTGATTTTCACTTACTTTAATGGAGTTTATTTTTGCAGTGGGTTTCACTCATTTATTGAGGTTCCAGTTTTCAGTGATTTTACTGATTGTGATTTTCACTCATTTTTAATGGTTTTTACATTTTTAGTGATTCTACTGATTTTTTTAAAGACACTTTTACTGATAGTTCAATGATTTTTCTGATTGATGTCTAATGACATTTTCATTGATTTTAGGTACAACGATTTTTTCCCCTTCAAAATCGTTTTGGCAAAAATTTTCAATGATTGCTCTTTATGCAACAATTTCAACTATTGATTACCGATTTTAGTGAAAATTTTCGAAAATCACTGAGGAACAGTCAGAATTGTAGCACAGGAAAAAATCAGTGAAAAAAATCACTGAAAATTCACTGACAAAATGGTAAAATTTTTGAAATTCGTTAATAAATCAGTGAAATTTTATAAAAAATGAGTGAAAATCTTCGAAAAATTGGTTAAAGTAGTTGAAAAAGCAGTGAAAATCTTTGTAAATCAGTGAAAAATTTTGTAATATCAGTGAAAATTTTTGAAAAAAAAAGAGTAAAAATCTTTGAAAAATCAGTGAAATTTTTTGAAAAATGAATGAAATTTTTTGAAAAATTGGCGAAAGTAGCTGAAAAAGCAGTAAAAATCATTGTAAATCAGTGGTGAAAAATTTTGTAATATCAGTGAAATTTTTTGAAAAATGAGTAAAAATCTTTGAAAAAGCAGTGAAAATTTTTGAAAATCCAATGAAAATTTGCTGAAAATCAGTGAATCTTGCTGTTTTTTTCTGTACTACGATTTTGACAGTATATCAATGACTTTTCACCGGTTCAAAATGAGAGAGTAGATTTATGATCAAAAACATTTTTTGAAGATAAATTTTTGGGAAAGGTTCAATTCTTGAAATATTTGGATCAAAATCGTATTTTTATCATAATTTTTAGTCACTTTTCCTCACGATGTCTTCGTCAATATAAAACTTTCCTTACAATTTCGTTGAAACTCACTCCTTCTCAAACTCTTTTTTCAATTCACATGTAAAATCATCGAAAAAAAAATTTATCGACAATTATGCACATCTTTCTCGTACACAAAACAAGTGGCAAATGACCTTTTTCCGCAGCTTACACTACGTGACGAGTCTAACGAACACACACCCATTAAATTACTAATCTCGAGAGGTATCCGATTAGTAGGCAATGTACGAAGACTCGCGATATCATCTATGCTTGTATAACAATCGGAAGTTATTAATTAAAAACAATAATTCTCGGTCCAACGATGTATCGAACAATACAGCTCGACTCGTCCAATCACAAACACGCACCACCTATCGATATCGCTTTAATGAACATTGATTAATATCACCTAACGGGCGACTGCGGTGCGGGGCATGGTACGGTGAGAGGACGATCGAGGGGTATATACGATATTCTTCATCTTCTAATGTATATAAGATAGATAATACCTTATTTAAATCTTTCCGCATTATGCTGGCGCGATAGCTCCATACAACGTGTATCGATTACCAGAAAAAAAAGCTTTTACGAGGAATGCCATCGTCGACATAATATAACAACGCATTGTCGCGTAAATCGTTTACCCTTTCAACCTCCAGAACCGATCATTAATTATATCGCAGTATGCATGTTGAACGAGCTCTCGCGGGCTCAGTCTCCAAAATCGTGAACCTGTTCACCATATCCTAGCGAATAGGCCATAGAGACGTAAAAAAAAAAGGAAACCTCTCCCACATGACATTAGCGGTTAATATCATTTCCAAAACGCAGACTCGCAGAGTTACCATTATCTCTGGCAATGATGGCCCGCGTACGCCACCACAACCACCATCATCATCATCGCTGCACCAAACCACAGAAAAAAAAAACTCCCTTAAAATATACACACAAATCGTAATTATTAGTCGGCGGCGCATCTTTCTCTCGGGTTCATCCGCCGCCACCATCGTCCCGTCGTCGTGTTCGTCGCACTCGGACCACGTATAATCATCGACAATGGTATATTCTTGCTCGCCAAAGCACCAGCGCCGAGGTTACAATCCTAATTTCATACCATCATATCGACAGATGAACCGACTTACTGCGCTCTATTTGTCATTAGTCTCGACTAAGGGCCCATTAAAAAAGATAATTTTCTCGGCGTTGTCTTTTCCTCCTGGAACCTCCTGCCCGTCGTTGGTTCTTCTGTCTGGTGCTGTGGAGGTTTTGAGCATCCTTTTTCTATTTCTTTCTCGAGGTATTCTTTTTCTCACGTGATGATTAAACGTAAAAGATTTCAGACAAAAGATAACCAGTAATTGTGACCAATTCGATGAGAATTTCGGTAATGTCTTGGTATTGTTGGTTAACGAGATCCAACTACGAAGTCTTGGAGCTGAAAATTGTCCGGAAATTAGGATATTATAGTTGTGGTTTTTGCATTTCCGAGAATAAAATGATGGTGTTGGAAAACATAATTTTCGACGGTGAGAATTGGAATCCAGAAAAAAGGACAAGAGTTGGAAATGATTCCGTTATCTCATAGTTCATAACTTGGCAATTTTTTTCGCAATGGAATAATCTTAGCGACAAAAAACTGAAATGATATCACATCAATTTCGGTTTTGTTGGTTTCAGTGATCAAATTATAGATCTTTTTCTAATTTTTTTGCTATGACAATGAAAATTATTGAACATGAAAACACGAAAGCTGCAGAGTTATCAAAATTGACCATATCTAAAAAATTCTTTGCTTGTAGAATAAAATACTCAAAAAATTGAAAAAGAGTGAAAATTTTGAAAAGAAATGAGTGAACTGAAATTAGCACAACAAGGAAGGCTGTAAAAATTGAAAATCTCCGGGTCAGTAAGAAGTTCCCCCAGAGAATCCATAACAAAATGATACAATCACAATGAACCAGATTTTTGTAAGAAATCAACAGCATCTTCCGCAGAAATTTTAAAAAAAGAAAATCAAGTTTCTTTCATCTATTTTTCTCCAATTCTGATTATTTGGTTTAGTGAAAATCATCGATTTTTTCAGATAGTTGATTTAATAAATTTTCAATTGATTTTCAATTGATTTTTATTGAATTTTACTCATTTTACTCACGGATTTTAATCTTTTCGTAAATTTTAGTCATTTTGCAGTAATTTTACTATTATATTCATTTCAATTTTCAATGAATTTGATCTGATGATTTCTTGATTTTTGAATAAAGTTTACTGATTTTTTTTTTAGACTGTTTCACTATTTTTTTATTTTCTGTGAATATTCTATTTCTATGTTTTTCCCCTTTTTTAAATCATGCCGTTGATTTTTCAATTTTGTAAAAATTTTACTAATATAATTGCATCTTGATTTGGTTGAAATTTCACTCATGATTCATTTTTGGAAATTTTTGATTCTTCCAATTTTAAAATGTCGATTTTTAATTTCTAGTAAACTATTCATTTTCAATTTCTAGTAAATTTGACTGATTTTCAATTTCTAGTAAATTTCACTGATTTTCAATTTTTTGTAAATATCATTAATTTCTAGTATTCTAGTGTCTGTTTCTAGAAAACTTCACTGACTTTTAATTTCTAGTAAATTTTACTTCTCTTTCATTTATAAATCAGTGAAAACTATCAAAAATCACTGCGAAACAGTCAGAATTGCAGCACAGGAGAAAATCAAATCAGCGAGAAAAATCACTGGAAATCAGTGAAAAATCGGTGAAAATTCACCGCAAATAATTTAAAATTTGTGAATTTTGGTGAATAATCAGTGATTTTTTTCGAAAAATCAGTGAAACCCTTTGAAATGTCAGTGAATTGTTGCTGAGTTTTTCGGTGATACAATTCTGACTGTTCATCAGTAATTTTTCACTGATTCAGAGTATGAGGGTGATTTTCAATTTCTAGTTACTTAATTTCACTAATTTTTTGTATATTCACCAACTTCTAGAAAATTTTCCAAATTGTAGTAAATTTCACTGATTTTTTGTGAATGTTTCTAGTTTTGATTATCTAATGAATTTCACTGAATTTAAATTGTTGTAAATTTCACTGATTTCGAATTTTTAGTAAATTTTACTGATAAATTAGTCAGAAGGAATCCTCAATTCTTCTGGATTCATCATTTTTGTCACAAGGTTCCTTTTGCTTGATGAAGTGTGAGTTCCCAGGGTTCCTCCCACCTTTGAAAAAAAAATTCCAAACCAGTCCATACGCGTTTTTGTTCCATTCTAAATAAATTTACCGTATAGCTGACTGAATGGCGATGGCGATGGCGGCTCAATTGGCGAATTTTTGTTGCTCGCGTCTGCAATTCTTCGTCTTGGTCGTCTTGGTCGTCGCCGTCGCATGAATATTCAGATTCTCTCGATTATTCGCCGACTCAGTACGAATGGCCGAAACAACGTTACGTAGACCGGCTCAGCTTATGAAATTCCAATCAAGATAAGATTTTTCAGTTATGCTGGTAATTTGTGTCTTAATTATGAAAATTTATCGTAGCCGAAAGTTTATACTGCAGCCTGGGTATCGGCGCTCTGCGCCGGCGAGTAGGTAGTTCGGCGACCGCAGCTCAAGAGACCACAACCTTTCTGGAGGATGAACGGCTCTAATCAAAAATACATCAACACTTTTGTAAATAAATTGTAACCGTTGATGTGGATACGGTTTGAATAGAACGAGGGGCAGAAGGGGGGGGGGCAAAAACGTAACTTCGCGCCGCACCGCGGTCGCATTCCGTTTGCAACGCATGTCGGAATAAATTTCCAAAACCATATCAACATCCGGTTTTTCGTGGTTGCTTCGCCATAGCGCGATTTATCGCTCGACAAAAGCGCGATGCTCAAGTTGGCAGCTAACGTGATTGCGGGGTGCGATAGTGGGAATTTTTTTTACCAAGTTGGGTTTCGAATGGGATATCGATTCGTACTAGATTTACGATGCTGCAAGCGACATTAGCGTTGCAAATTATTCTCGTAAATAGTTGGAACGCTTAGATGAGCCAAGAATTCGAAGGATTCGTGTGAAATTACCCGATTCATTGCGGAATTTTCGCCTATTAGGTTGTCCCGGCAGTCAGACATTGTAGAAAAATCGCTTCGATGGATTATCTGGAGTGATTATCGAATGATATGTCAAAGTATACGATTTCGTATTAATATTATACCAGATTCGGGTACGAGAAGGTGAATTTTTAGCAATTTTTCGAGTATGGGATTTTTTCTGCAAATTTTTGTAATTAGATGTTAGATCTGGAATATTTGAACGGTAAAGTGGCGAATTGGAGTGAGCAGTCGGCGCCTTTTTTTTACGTTTCGTGAATGTTTGACCTTATTTTGAATAGTGCTAATAAGGGGATTTTTTGGTGACTGCTTATGATTGGAACGGAATTTCGATTTTTGGAAGAGTATGTATTGAAATCATCGTAGCCAAAATTCAAACTATAAAAATTAAAAAACTTGACTTTGAGCCAATTTTTGAAAATTCAAAAATTTTTGTTTTCAGTTTCAGAAAAAAATTAATTTTTTTGAAAACAATATTTTTTTCCTCAAACTTGATAACATTCAGATTCCTACCAAGTATTGACCTCTCAAACCCAAATTTAACTATTTCCTGATATTTTGGAACTCTCAACCAAAAGTGGATAGAATTTGATTTCAGCTGCATTAGTTTGATTAGGTATGTTCTGGAGAAATTGGAAGAAATGGAAATATTAAGTTGTAGGCTCAACGCTCATTAATAACTGGAAATGGTCGAATTCGGGTTTAGGAGGTCGATGTTTACCAAGTAAAATTCCAAATTTTTTTCATCATTATTTTTAATCATTTTTGAAAACTTAGATTTTAGAATTTTCTAAAATTCGTCATAAATCGAAACACAAACTTGAGAAACTGAAAATTTAGCCACGTGATTTCAACTTTCAAGATGTGTTCTTTACAAAAATTGAGGTTTTTTTTACACAATTTTTCGAAAAATTTTCGCCTTTGCTTCGCTTGGGCTACAAAAATGATTTCTTCTGACGTTTTGTTTTGTTAAAAAACACTCATATTTAGGAATTTTTCTAGAAATATCCCATCTTTTTACTCAAATTTGAAAGTTTTGTTGAAAATTCTTTTTTTTGAACCCCCTCCCTTTTCACTACCCTTACCTCAATGGAAAAACAGTCCGAAAAACTCAAAAAAGCATACAAAATTTTGGAAAAAATCGTATCCCTGGTCAGTGAAGAAAGTAATCGAGAGATTGTTAATAATTTTAGAACATCATTCTGCTCTCTCATTTATAAATCAGTGAAAATTATCAAAAAAGGTTGAAAAATCGTAAGAATTGTCGCACAGTAATTCAGTTCAAAAAATTCATTGAAAAATGTGCAGAAAATGGGTGAAAATTTATCGAAATAACAGTAAAATATCGAAAATCCTTTGCAAAATTGGTAAATATTTTTAAAAAATTACTAAGTACTTAATTGGTGAAATTTTTCAGAAAATCCGTGAAATTTTTTGGAAAAATCCGCGACATTTTTGGGGAAATCAGCAAATTTTTTGAGAAATTGGTGAATTTTTCTAGAAAAATCAGTATAATTTTCAAAAAACGAAATTTTTGTAAAAATTAGTGAACCTTTTGGAAACAATCAGTGAATGTTTTTAAAAAATTAGTGAAATTTTTTGAAAAATTTGTAAAAATTGGTTGAAAATTAGAATGTAAAAGTAGCTGATTTCTCCTGTCCTGCAATTCTGACTTTTTCGCTGATTCGAAATGGGAGAGACGAGAGAATACCTATCTTGGTAATCCTGATTACAGAAAGTTGTTTCAAAATAGTGTTTTTTTTTGATTTTTTTCATCGTTCGAACACCTACGTGGCATCTATACTGGCTAAAAAAACAATAAAATTTAGAAAATATAATTGAATTTAATGATCACTACAAGCAAGAATTTTCAATGTTTTTCCCTTGAATTTTTCCAACCAAAGGATCAAAAGAGAGACCTTTTTTTCGATAATTTCAAGCAAGAGAAAATATATGAAAATAGCCAGAAAAATCCAGGAAATATCAAGAATTTTCATTTTTCAGATCCAATAGACACCATGATTTGAAAAAATCCAAAAAATTGACATGAAAAGTTCAATCCTTTCTAAAAACTTTGAAAAGTCATTTTAAAATGGGAATTTAGTCATGATTTCAGTTCTTGGCAGAAACCGACTTTCACAATTCTCAACAATTTTCTAGAATTTGAAGCAAAATTTTTGATTTTTCTGGAATTTTCAAACTTTTTTAGAATTTTTAAAAGGTACGAAAATCGTTTCAAATTTTTGACGGAAATCGAATTTTATAGTTTCCAACAATCTTCTAGAATTTCCTGCAAAATTTTTGATTTTTCTATACTCTTTAGACTTCGAGAAAATTTATTTTTCTTTAGGTCATTGGCAACTGGCAAGCACCTCAATTTCAGTTCCAAATACAGTGCAGATCTCTGCTACTCCACTGCATACAAATATGAGGGTCACCGAAGCAACAATCCGCGATCTACGTACTTCCTCATGCCCGCAACCTTGTCTCCCTCTCGCTGATACCAGATCCCCATTGCCCAGCTGCACATGCTCATACGTCGCTGCCCACCATCAATATTCCAGTATATCGTAGGCCATACGCATACATATAAACTGGATGCACTTTACAAGTGCCTACTATACTTGGCCATACGAACTCTTACACACAGCACCGGCTACCTTAAGGGCGATTCATACATTGTGTTTAGGAAATACTCGTCGTCGACGTACACGCATCTACATACATAATCTCTCTGCTGCATGGTCAGGACGAATATGAGAGAAGGCCGTAGACTCGAAAACCGCACACATTTGATTATTTTATTAACATTGTTCTTCCCTCACCTCTACTTTTTCTCTTCGCCATGCAGACCCGAGGCATATCAATCATTCGCCGCGCTATATTTATGAGGTGTGTACATTGCACGATACACCGCAAAGACCCTCACCGGATAAACATTGGCATTTATACGACCAGCAGATATCGACAAGTTTTTAGTACCTTTTTTAGCGTCTATTCCAGGAATAGCATGCCTAAGTTTTTCTAAATACATCAAAATTCCGAATGGATTTTGGTGAAAGCCGAAGAGGATCTTTGAAGAAAAATGAGTAAATTTTTCTCATCACTAAATCACAGTCACGATCATTAATATAGGTACCTAGACCTAGGCTACCATTAATGTTTCAATTTAAATTCCAGCCCAGCTCGACGCATCATCTCTGTATTGTCTGTTTTTTGTCAAATACAAAACCCTGTTTCGCTGACTCCGCTCATTAATTCTCTTAATAGTGTACAGCGTTGGTACTTGTGTTTTGAACACCCCAGACCTCCGCCTTTCCCGACGTCCGGCCGAATAAAGAAAAAATATTCTCGATAAACAAACGACGCGACGACGGCGTTTATTTCGGACGATTTGACGCGTAGAAATGAATAATAGTCGCCCGAAATGCTGATAAAAATATATTGGAAATTAAGCAAAGAGAGAAAAACTAACTCGGGTGACATAATAAGTCCATTACGCGAACGTGAGATAATGTTAGACGTTTTCGGATGGGTTTTTCGACTACGTACCATAGCTGTAGAGTGATCCGGAATAGATATGGGTGTTGTGGATAACGAGACTGGTCTTTCTTTTTCCATGCATATGTATGGTGTTATTATTAATGAGTGTACTCAGATGTACACGAATTTCAACCCGATTTGTCACGCTGGTACTGTTTCGGGGTGAGTCTGAGGGCATTCGGAGGATATAATG
The DNA here is from genome assembly GCA_038380155.1 of Pseudococcus jackbeardsleyi. Taxonomy (NCBI): domain Eukaryota; kingdom Metazoa; phylum Arthropoda; class Insecta; order Hemiptera; family Pseudococcidae; genus Pseudococcus; species Pseudococcus jackbeardsleyi. The sequence continues at coordinate 38,841,856 of CM076241.1, forward strand.
TAACTATTTCGAAATTATAGAAACCAGAATTTCAATGTAACAATTAATTCGATCGGGTTGTTTGGTTCGCCGGGCAAGTTCAATCGATCGGATGATTTTTTGGAGGTGTTTGAAATGTGTTTCATTTATCAGGTAAACAAAAAACGCGTAGAGGTGTTAATTGAATTGTACTTAAGCTTGGATTGGGGTTCGATTTATCAAAGTTTCTGTAAGGATGGGAAAAAATTACACACCTTGAAAGGAAATGAAGTTAGAAAGTTGGAAAACATTTTAAATGAACGAAATAACTTATTTTTGGAAGATTGTTCGTGGACAAGGGAAACAACTTGATTTCAAATCCAAATGTATCGTTTGGTAAAAGAATTCTAGATTGTTTATGGAAACTAAAAAATTAAAAATATTTGTTTTAGATGGAAAAACTTTTATTTTGGAACGGACGATGGAAAAAACTTCATTTTAAATTTCGATAAAAAATTATCAATGAATGATCAACGTGATCGATTTTCCTAAAAATGATCAACATACTTAAACAATTTTCCGAAAAATGTTCCAAATAAACAATTTTCCTAAATAAAAAATCAACAAAATGATCATTTTTCCAAAAAAATCGTCAATGTAATCAATTTTTTTAAAAAATGTTCAATTACAATTAATTTTTCAAATAAATCCATAAGTTATTTCAAAAAATGATTACATGATTAGGTCAATATTTCAAATTATGATTTACGTAATCAGATCAATATTTTGAAAAAGTGATCAATATGATCAATTTTCCAAAAAATGATCAATATGATTAATTTTTTCAAAAAATGATCAATATGATCAATTTTTTCAAAAAATGATCAATATGATCAATTTTTTCAAAAAATGATCAATATGATCAATTTTTTCAAAAAATGATCAATATGATCAATTTTTTCAAAAAATGATCAATTGAGAAATTTTTCAAAAAATGATCAATACGATCAATTCTTTAAAAAATCATCAATGTCATCAGTTTTTCAAAAAAGTGATCAATATGATCAATTTTTCAAAAAATGATCAATATGATCAATTTTTTCAAAAAATGATCAATATGATCAATTTTTTCAAAAAATGATCAATATGATCAATTTTTTCAAAAAATGATCAATATGATCAATTTTTTCAAAAAATGATCAATATGATCAATTTTTCAAAAAATGATCAATATGATCAATTTTTCAAAAAATGATCCAATATGATCAATTTTTCAAAAAATGATTACATGATTAGGTCAATATTTCAAATTATGATTAACGTAATCAGATCAATATTTTGAAAAAGTGATCAATATGATCAATTTTTCAAAACAAGATCCATATTTCAAACAATAATTACCTGATTAGGTCAATATTTCAAATTATAATTAACGTAATCAGATCAATATTTCGAAAAAGTGATCAATTTTCCAAAAAATGATCAAAATGATCAATTTTTTAAAAAAATGATCATTACGATCAATATTTTAAAATAGTGATCAACTTTTCAAAAAATGATCAGTATGACCAATTTTCTGAAAAAATGATCAATATGATCAATTTTCCAAGAAATGATCAATATGATCAATGTTTCAAAAAAGTTATAAACTTTCCAAAAAATTATCAAAATGAACAATTTTTCTGAATAAAAAATAATTAACAAAATGATCAATTTTCCAAAAAAAATCAATTCAAAAAAAATGGTTGATATTTTTAAAAATCATCAAAATGCTTAGGTCTAGGTCAATATTTCAAATTATGATTAACGTGATCAGATCAATATTTCAGAAAAAATGATCAATATGATCGATTTTCCAAAAATTGGTCGACATATTTTCCAAAAAATGATCAATATTTCAAAAATTTAATCAATATGATCAATGATTTTTTTTTTGAAAATATGATCAGATTTTTAAAAAATTATCAATTTTTTTAAAGAAATTCAATCAATTTTTCAGGAAAATGATCAATTATTCAAAAAAATTGAACAATTTTTCGAATTGTTCGTCAGTTTTTCAGAAACTGTGAATGTCCCAATAAAAAAATTGAACATTTAAAAAAAAAAAAATTGGACGAGTTTCGAGAAATTTGAGATTTGTCAATTATAAAGAAATTACCTGTTTTGCCGCATTAATTCAACTCCAGCTTTATCAATATTTCAATTTTGAAGGCTGATAACTTTTTCGAATAATATTTTCTGATAAAACAACTCTGAATAATTCGTATGTATTAATGATCCTACTAAACCAAAATTGTTCCTAACAGACACGTTCTTCAATTCACTAAATTGGAAAAAACATTGATTTTTTACCATTTATTTTTTTCTAATGATAGATTAAAAACCAAGTTCACTCCAAAATGAATCACTTTCAGGTACAAAGAATCAATTCGATTAATTTTTCGAATGATTAACCATCGTTATATTTATCATTTCCGTTCATTGGAGTAATTTTCATGTATTAAAAAAATGAGTCAGAAGGTGAAGTAAAATTATGTGATGTGGAATGAAAAAGGAAACCACAATACGTGATTTATCGAAACCACGTACGAATAAAATGATAATTTCAACTTTAATAAGCTAGTAGGACTTCATTATTATAACCATTGTTTTCAATACTTAATACAATATACTACTAATGCATTCAATACAGTTGCTATGTGGAAAAGGAAATAATTTTCAGCCATATTGAAATTAAAGATAGAATACTTATTTTATTTTATTTATGTCGAAAGTGCACCGTATTAGTACGACCTTTAAAACAGATCCATAATTTTTACCGGATTGTTCACCATCACGTATGGCGAATGACAAATATCGTGCAGATACACGGATACTATGATCGACATATCGTCGATGTAGGTTGATCTAAAAATAGACACACATTTACGTATGTGCTTACCATATACCTAATATGTTCAAGTACTCCTCGTGATCTATTCGCTTAAATCACTGATTCTGCAATAAGATGGATTGAATATGATAGTTCAATGTGTATGGTAACAAGGTGTACTTCAATTTCACTTATTGTTTCAACTTCCAAGATACATAAACCAGGTGAAAAGAAACCAGAGAAATTATACCTTTGTAAGTGCCCATGCCCATGCCCTGCTTCAGAATATAGGCAATTCGCTCGACAACAATGATTTTATTTATATTCTTCCGGTCTTGTACGTACGATTTGTGTACGTGTCGTCGGTTCATGAACGTGAAATCGAGATCAATTACGTATGTTCATTTTTATACTTTTCACGTTGCATGGTGAGTTGTATGTGCGTTGGCTAAAATAAGCCATACAGGATCGAGTTGTATAGCGCGTCGTTTGATTTATGCCATACGGCGACTCGATCATTTCTTAATTAGTACCTGAACGTTGTTAATTGATGTGTATCTGTATAAAAACTAAAAGTAGAAGAGGTGGAAAAAATCATCGGAAGGAGGGCCGAAGTGGAGGGAAAATGTGGTTGTTTGCTTTGCCAGTGGAGACGAAATGAGAAATATTTGTGATTCCTTTCAAGTAGTAGAAATGACTTGATTTTTTCAAAAAAAAATCTAAAATTTTTGAATTTTAAACATTTTTTTAAAAAATATTTCCAGATTCAAATTTTTTCAAATTTTTTTCTGTTTGAATTTTTTCAAAATTTTCAAATTCCAAAATTGTTTGAAACTTGATTATTTTTCTTGTTCTCATTCTAGATGAAAAAATAGTATCAAAAGAAATGAAAACAGATTTATTATCCTTTTTTTTGATCATGACGACTTTTCATAATGAAATGTGAGATCGTCGAATTGAAAAAAATTTTAAGGTTGAATAAATTTAGAAAAAATGCATTATTTAGAAAAAATTAAACGTAAAAAAAGTATTAGAAAATTGAAAAAAATTGAACTTGATTTTTTTCAATTCTAAAAATTGAGAACATGGAAAAAAAGGAGAAAATTTAAAATAAGCAATTGAATCATTTTGGCAATAAAATATTTTAATTTGCTCGTCGTGGGCAATCATATTGGTGTAATCCAAAGTATCGAGTTTTGAACAATTCCTAGAAGGTGGGAAGAGGCAGAGAGGGATCTGCTTATAAAAATAAGCTGTGTAATTAATACGTCGAATCCTCGAATCGTGATCATGTGTATAGTTCAATGCCTCCGGATGATACGAAGTTTTTCCAAAATATTGGTTAATTTAAGCAGCCATATAAAAAAATAGGCAGTTGATCGTTTACTACTGCTTTTTTTTCTGTATTTAATTCATTTTATTTCCATGACGACTCGGTTGTATTAATAATTTTATTTTTATTTGTTTTGTCAAACAGGTTTCAGCTTCTGATTCGGATTGCGGTGTTAATGCGATGGTTAACTACACGTTACTAGATGGTCCTTCGAAGAATAATCCGTTTTACGTCAAGTCCATCTCGGGTGATATATGTATCGCTTCCGAATTAGATTACGAGACGAAAAATGTGTACGAGTTCTTGGTCATCGCTACGGATAGAGGTAAGCTTAAGTGGTGTTTTCGTAATTATACGTACGACGAATAACGAGCCGGAGTGTTGGTGAATGGTGAAGGCGCGATGATTAGATCGTGATGAACTTGTCAATGAGAGATTTTTCTAACGTGTTCAGGGTCGTTCAACTTGACGCGTGGATTTATTGGAATTTGAAATTCGATATAGGTAAGGGAAGGAGGATTCGAAATTGTATCCAGAGTTTATTTTGGTTTCGGTTGATAATGAATTTAATTATATGGCAACGTAGGTGGGTAACTGGGAGTTTCCTCAGAGTGTTTTAATCCTTCCTTATACGTAGGTCTTCTTCCTGGTTATTTCTACCTACTAGATTCGTGATTAAAAATCGGAAAACATTGTCAATTTGAAGTTTTTAGTTGTGAGAAAAAAAATTAAATTCCAAGGGTAGCAAAGATGGATAATTTATTCGAAAAAAATGAATATATTTCAAAATAAAAATTCACTCTTTTTACTCGCTGTCAAGTTTATGGCGAGTCTGGAGCGAAAAATTAATTTTAAAATTGAAAATTTTATAATTTTTTGGTACAATTGAATTGTTAATGAATGAATTAACTTCCTCCTTCCCTCCCCAAGTATGCCAAATGTAAATTGAAAACTTGAAATACTTTCTCACTTTTAGCCACTTGAAAAATGAAGAGCTAAAAATAACGCGAGTTGTAAGTATCGGAATTTCCTCGCTGGAATTGTAAGTATTTCGACGCTCATGCAGATGTATAATTTTTCAAAGTTTGGGGTATTGACTGAAATTTGAGCACTCATTTTTGATTTTTGGATTAATAAATATCTATCTGAATAAAAATCAAAGCCTCTCAAAACTTAAATTTTGACATCTAATTCACATTTTTGAAATTTTGGTCCATGTTTTTTTTTTTTCATTTAGTGCTCAATTTCGATTTTTTTGAAAATCAATCATTATAATTTGAATCAGCGTCTCTAATAACATTTATTTTGATGTCTATTATAATTTTTCGGGCTCTTTTTAAAAAACTTTTTGATGGGTGTAGCTTTTCGAAATATTTCAATAGAAATGCAAATTTTGAAAAAATGGATTGAAAGTAGCTTCATGCGTTGAGATGGAATTTGATGCTGCTCTTGAAGATGTGGAATCTTTTAAATCATCGAGCGACCATTTTAGAAATCAGCTTTTTGTGTTCATCCAATTTCAATCCATAATCGTTTTAAAAAATCTATCATCAAAATGAGTTGAAAATTGAAATTTTGATTTTTGAAAATTTATGATTTTTTTCTAGTGGTACATAACCATGCCCCCCCCCCAAAAAAAAATGAAAATTGTGTTTTGTTTTCAAATTACCTATGACAACTGGTCGAAAAATGAATTATTGTTCAACGTGAAATTTTTTCAACTGGCTTCATAGGACAAAATCTCAATAGATGAAGGGGTTTGTGCTGAAAATGAACACCAGATTTGCATTCTGTTCCTGAATTACCTAGTCGAAAAAGGTTCTTTTATCAATTTTTATTTAGTTTAGGTAAGCAAAAGCCGAAAACCGATCAGCCATTTTTTTTTTTTTTCAAAAAATAAAAACGGTCAATTTTTGGTGTGAGAATTTCTGAATTTAGTTTTGGAATATTGAAAACAGATCTCAACAGAATTATTTTTCGGGAAAAATATTATGGAATAGAGCGAGGCGTTTAAAGGTCAAGCTAAGTCGAACTTTTCACCAAAATGCCAGGTTAGTTATGCAAAGTCGAAGAGTATAAAAATGTAATTTTTGTTTTTTTAAACAAAATTTTTCACAATGTTACAGAAAATATCTCCTGTTTTTTTTTCTGAAAAATTCTATCAAAAAGTTGTGTTTTTTTTTGGTTACTTAAATTAAATTTGTAAATTTTGATATTTCTTGTTGAAAACATGTCAAGAAGCTGATTGTGGATTTTAAAAAATTATATTTTCTCCTGTAGGTAGTCTAGGCACCTACTACCTACGTGTTTCAAAGTTTGTAAAACTGAAAAATTGAATTTCGAAGTATTGGCTGAGATGTGATGGTCAGTTGTGTTTGAAAATCAATCTGACGACCTTTCCCCTCCTTCTCCGCTCCCTCCGGAAAATTAAAAAAAATCAATTCAGATGTCTCAACCAAGATAAAAGACTTAGATTTTTATTTTTTAATTTTCTATTTTCATTTTGAGGAAAAAAATATAGTTAATTGGGTTTCTACTTCAAAGATCAAACTTGAATGATTTCAGAGCAGCGATCAAACTTAAATGATTTCAGAGCAGCGAAGAAACACCTTTCTCCTTTCCCCTCTAGGCTTGGAAAAACAGGAAGATGAAGAAAAATTCTAAATTTTTTCAGCCCATACCCAACATATAAAATTATTTTACCATCCACACTATAAAGAAATAAGGAATAGGGGCAATCTTCCGTGTATTCATATAAAATCCAAACTGCTCGGAAAGACTACATACCACACGGTATAATCAGCAATGACCCAGTAGCAAAGGTACCTAGATACACGTACATTTTGTACACGCATATACAGGTAGACATTACGCCAAGATCGAATAGATCTGATTATATAGGTCGGGGTGCTGTTTCGAATTGTCCTTATGTCATATCTCGTATTCGAATCGCGCCCGAGAAACGCTACGCGACCTTTTCGTCGTCCATATTCGCGCGATTATAATCTTCCCCGAAATCGAAACGGTCGCATTCTGGTATCAGCAGAGTGGGTGAGGCTGGGCAGGGTGCGAGACGAGTTATTCGCGTATTATGTATTTTGTATCCGGAAAAATACATTTGATCCAAACACATACTAAATTCTGAAACACTGCGGATATTTTCTTATCCTCTCTGGTCTCTGTTTTTCTCACTGCGATGACACATAAAACAGATCTGGTCGCATATTTTCCAAGAACGAGACTATTTAGTCGATGGTTCGCATCGGACGAAAAAATTTCATCGAGTATCAATTAATCTTTTCGAATAGTTTTGTGGAACGTTGTTTGGGACCAAGCTCGAATTTTTTTCTCGCCATTTGTGCCAAAAATTGATCTTTTTTTTGGGCGAAAACCATCGCAGCAGTATGGATGCTATTAATCAAGCTAGTTTGGAATGCCCGGTCTGCTCAGACGATAGGACATCGGATCTTCGAGTCCGTTTACCTAATTCGTGCCAGAAAAATCATCCAGGGTAGCTCGATTCGACGATTCGAATTAAAAGATCGTCGAGGAGACTTGTGCGCAATTAGGTGGTTTGGCGATGGCAAGGATCTCGTTCGAGTACTTCTGTCTGCCCGTGCATGGTGCCCCTGTGAATCCTACGCAGTCTTGGACGGCAATTCGCGCGCATATAAGGTTTGTGTCTATGTCGTTTGCTTCATGACTTGGTTCGTTTTATAGTTTATCGTCCGATGCGAAGACTTATTACCTGTTTTTGTCACTTCCTACATACGTATTCGTACAACGTACATTAATTTCGTTGGTACTCGCGCCTTCGTTGCGAAATACAATTGATTAAACGAACCTAAGCAGCGAAGTGAGCTCTGAAAGTTGCCATTTTCCAAAAAAAAAAAAAAAAGGGTCTCTGAGATGGAATATTGAGAAGTAATGGGCTCGTGAGCTTTAGACAAAGTATATCGTATATAAACCAGACCACCCAAGTTGTCAGTCGAGAGTTACCAATGACTTGATCTTCGAGACTACACAGTTGAATGTGGATCGATTTTCAAATTTATTGTGAGGGTAATTTTTTGCTGAATTTTACTATGAAGCCAAATTAGCCCAATAAGAGAATACCTAACTGTGTCTACCGGGCATGATGATAATTTAAAAACATGAAAATGGCATGCATTTTGATCATTTACCATAAAAAAACATGAATTTTCAACATTTTCCTTTCGATTTCTAAATTGAAGAATTTCTTTAAAATCATTTTTCAACTTCATTTTTTTATTTAAAAATTTCTGCTCTCTCTTCTCTCGGACAGGGCTTGAATATCAATCAGGATCCGAATAAAAAAGACCGAAATTCGAATCAAACGGCAGGCAAATAGAAATAAGTCAAAAAACGACGGCTCAGATTCAAATAAGAAAGATCAAAATTTAAATCAAAATGAAAATGATCTGGCAAATGATGTCAAAATTGGAATATTTACAATAATTTACCATAATTACTGAAATATTTATGGTCGTTTTCCGTAATTATCAAAATATTTGCCATAATTTACCGTAATTATTGAAATATTTACGATAATTTACAGGCATTATTAGAGTATTTACGGTAATTTACCATAATTACCGAAATATGTACGATAATTTACCGTAATTACTGAAATATTTTCGTTAATTTACCATAATTACTGAAATATTCTCGTTAATTTACCATAATTACTGAAATATTCACGGTAATTTACCGTAATTACCGAAATATTCACGGTAATTTACCGTAATTACAGAAATATTCACGGTAATTTACCGTAATTACTAAAATATGCACGGTAATTTACCGTAATCACTGAAATATGCACGGTAATTTACCGTAATTACTGAAATACGCACGGTAATTTACCGTAATTACTGAAATATTCGCGGTAATTTACCATAATTATACTTTTTTTTTACAACATGATGTCTATCGAGCATAAAAATCGTGAAAAACATGAAAATAGCATGAATTTTCATTTTGTCAACCCAGTAGTCGCCACGGAGAAGCTTCTATGGGAAAAAATGAAAGATTTAAGAATGTGATACATGTATAAGAGTTCTATTCGAAAATTTAGAATAAATAAATCAATTTTTGAAATGATTGTGGTGAAAGGTACACCCAAACGGCCCAAAAGAGTTTATTACATGGATTTATATGACGAAAAAGAGTTTATTTCTGGAACGAGTAATGGGTTCGTGTTGGTCTGGCGATGATAAACAATTAGCTGCTCGAAAATGTACCTCTTTATGGATTTTTTGTTGCTTATGTTTGAAAATTACTAGAATATCAGCATCGGCAGCCCGTATCTCGGCTTCTAAACAAAATAGTATAATGTACATAGGTATACGCAGATAGGTTGAAGTGAAAAAAAAGAATGAGAGATAGGAGAGGTGTAGTCACTGTAGTCTAATGGAAGATTAAAGCAGCGCGGAATTTTTAAACAAATGATAGAAGTAGCATTGGCGATGGTGAGGCTATTACGTTCATCCAATCCATTTTAAAAAAACGGGCTTAAATTATTTACCGGGTAATTTTTCATGAGCCGAAGTCGTGTTGTGTTTTTTCTTTTGGGTGAATTTATCTAGGAAATTAAATTACCATTTTTCATTTGTTAGTATATGAAATACGAGTAAATATGTGAGTATGTGTGCCTATAATGTACCTACTGTTGGCGTATAGTATGCCCGTGTATCGCTATGTGGACGTCATAGAGACGACAGGGGTGATGGTATGTGTGTATGTAGCTTTTTTTCTCGGTGTGGTTTCAATCGGTTGTGTATTATAGAAATATGCTCCTTGGCGTAAACTGGTTTTTATCATATTTCGTAAAGGCGACACTCATTAATTAGAATATGTCACATTGTGGCTTGTGAATTTGTGCTCGGCTTTTTATGGGCGATAAGAGCACCTTCGGGGCCCTGTTGTCCGATATATTTTGCCAATTTGTTATTTATCGAGAATATCGCTTCGACATGATTATTTTGCAGAACATGTCTGGCGTATTAAGAGATTCCGGTGCTGGATGCCCCCCTTTTTCATGGTGGGTGAAAGTGCGTGGATTTTAGGATTGAGGTTTAGGAGTGGAGGAGGGGTTTTGTTGGGTCGATGGGGGTTTTTGAGATAAAGTGAATGGTTTCAATGCATTTTTTTAAAAAAATTTTCAACAGATTGGAGAAAGGGGGTTACGAAGAGCAAATCATTTAACTGATATGAAGTAGACAAAAATTATGCTACTGACTTCAAGTTCGACAAAAAATTATTTTTCATGAAAAATTAATTAAATTAGAATTAAATAATTACCCAATTTGGTAGTTAGTGATTTAATTGATTTTCAAATTGAAATAAAATTGGAATTGAAATTTTTTTTAGCGTGGAGCGTTAGTTATTTTATAGATCTAAAAAAAAAAAATGAAATCGATAGTCGATTTTGAGAATTTTCTTTCAATTTTTTTCTCAAATGATCGTATCTTCAAATTTATGAAAAATTATCCAAAAAGTCAAACGTAAAATTAGATGTTTAATTTTATCAGCTCCTCAAAGATAAGACGATTCTAAAACATTCCCATGAAATTTTGTTTGTCTCCTTGAACGGCGGTTAAGATAGGCAAATCTGCCCCAGAGCTGAAATTTAAAACTAATCCTCGGAATTTGGTTCTTAGGGTCTGAAAACCACCTGGTAACATTTTCGGCTCCCTATCCTTCTCCTAGCTCGAGTTATGGAGCAAAACGTTACTTTTTTCAGCCTTTCCATTAAAATTTTTCATCTCCGAGAGTTTTCAACCAAATTTTTTCAAATATTCGTGAGTTATGCACTATACTGCGGGGTATTGGTGGGTGGTTTAAAAAAATAATTTTGATGATTTTTTTCTAACCCAAAATCGCATTTTAAGACTTGAAATCAAGTTTTCTACGTGATGTTTCAGAGGTGCAATTTTGAAAAAAATATATTTCATGTATCTAGTCCATATCTGCAACGTAATATTTTTTTCAGAATTTTTTAAGTGGTAGAAGATCTTGAAAAAATGCGAAAAACCACTTTATCGGAACGTTTTTCACGAATAAAAATGGTCATTTTTGGCCGAAAAATTTTTTTGGGTAATAATATCCTAAAATATGTATTTTTAGTTTCAAGTTCAAAAAATCTAATCTCAGGGCATATTTGAAAATTTAATCCAAAAATCGATACTCTGAATCCAAAAATCGAATCTAAAAATCGATCAATCGATCAAAATCTAAAATGCAATTTTATAATCTAATCTAGAAATTGATTTTCAAAACTTCAAAAATCGATTTTCTAACTAAATCCAAAAATCTATTTCAGTAAGTAATCGATTTTTACGTAGATTTCAGTTTTCAAAATTTGATCGAATCGGAATTCGATTATCGATTTCAAAAATCGAACTAGTCGAAACTTGATGAAAAATAATTCGACTTTGGAAATTACTGGAAATTGATTAAGAAATCCAATTGAACTTTTGATTATCGATATCAGTTATCGATTTTTCATATCGATTGATTTTTTTCAATTCGAGGTTGATACTAGCGATACCATGTTTTTGATCGAATTGGAACTCGATGAAAAATAATTCAACTTTGGAAATTGGAAATTGATTAAGAAATCGAATTCAACTTTTGAATATCAACTTTTGAATATCGATATCAGTTATCAATTTTTCATATCGATTGATTTTTTTCCAATTCGACAAAAAATGATCCAGTTTTGATTTTCAGATGAAATAAAATTCAGAAAATATTTTGATTCTCTTATAAAACTAAAACTAATCAATTTCAAATATCGATTTATCATTTTTAACATAGGTGAAAAATGATCTGATTCCAATTCTTTGAATCAATTAAAATTCAAAAAAACATAATCGATTTTTCGTACCTACCTATTTCAACCGTCAATTTTTCGTACAGAATTTCAGTTATCAATTTTTCATTGGCAAATTGAAATGATCAATTATCGAAAAAAATCAATCAAGAAATGATTTTTTAGTGCAAATTTCGTTTCTTTTCTTTTACTTTTCGTTCAGTAGACTCAATTTTCAGGAAATTTTGGCCCCTGGTATGAAAATTTTTCATTTTTGATTACTACATTTTTCTCGAATTTTCTCATCTCAATCCAAATAAACCTTCGGAAATGGAAACAATCTTTTACTGATGCATAATTGCTGAAACGAGAATATTCGTACAAGTTTTCGTTGTTTTTTAAATTACCTCGGTTACGAATAACTTGTAAAAACAACGGCAACATTGATTCGATCTGAACTTCTGGGTCCTGGTCTTACTCCGGCCAGCATCTCTCTCCCTCTGCTTACCAAGCCAGTATTTCTGTTTCACTCGCGGGGAACCAAAGAGTAATCGGATTGTTTGGTATGGTTGCGCGTTGTGTATAAGCAATAGCTCGCTGGAATCTGTCGCTCGCGCGTCCCAAACCCCATAAATCAGCTCGAGTTGACAGGTCTGGAATCTAGTTGTGGCCGCCGCTCGCATCTCCTTGCCCATCGTCGTACTGTGCAGCAGCGTTCGGACGATGGTTGTATTACTATATTCCAGATCTTGATCACCATCTGCGGACTCTTTCGTTGCATTTTTTTTTTCAGCTTTTTTGCCTCTCTCCTCAGGTTGTTGTGTTTGCTCGGTCGTCGCTTATATACGTAATACTCGTATGTAGAAGTAGCGTACGTTTCTGTAATCGTAAGTACCTCTAGAATACGTTTGGTGAACGAGGTACACCTATCTCGATTCGCTATTCTGTTCCCTAGATTTATACGAAACATATCGTAGATAACACCTTATTGTAGACTTGGAGGGATGATCGGATCGGCCGATTTGATAGGAATTTTCGCCGATAAGGGTGCACAGGTGCGCTAGACGAGGCGAAACAGCTCCCATTCATGAGTCTGGCAGTGATTAGCACGCCACGGCTACCAGTCTCTGCGCTCGCGCGGCTTAAGAGTTATGATTTATGTGCGTTCGCGGCTCGAACACAGAACGTCGTATAGCGACATCCACCGAAACGTCTTTGATAATATCGTTAATATGTTGACATATGTTAATGGCTCATGTGTAACTCGTTAAGATGTTGCAGTTGGCATAAAACGCTCGAAATCCTTTATTCCGCACCTTTTTTTCGTTGCCTCTCTGTCTCTCATCGCGCAGTCTCCTAGGCTGGAAATATTACGCTAGAATGAAGCGGCTACCTTTAATCAATGGCGACCAACTCGTATGCTAATTAATCGCCTTTACCGGTGTTGCGACCGGCACGCGAAATGCGATTTTCAATGGAGATGTTATTTATAATAACAGAGTATCGGAGTCTCGGAGGATTAAGAAATCTGTATAGTGGTGTTATGGATGAAGGATGATGTGTCGGTTTTGGCGCGAAAATGTTTCCTGGTGTGGATTTGTCGAGTGAGCTGCTTTGGATCATTTGTAGGCTGAGTGAGTGCTCCGAAGTGGCCAGATTTTGAAGATATGGAAGTGTAGATTCGATGTTTGGTACCCAAGTTGTTAAACATGTGACATCGGAGGCAATTAATTGGAAAAAAACGGGAAATGGTGACCAAATGGCGTGTTATTTCGTAATAGGTCGATCAAGTTGCTTGATCTTGCTGAAGGAATGATCTTGTGTGAACGAATTATGATGATTTTTATTCTTTCTTTCTGTTTTTGAAAGAACTGATTAAAATTTTAATTTTCTAAACAGTTGTCACACTTTTTGAAAAATTCTTCAATTTATTGAAAACTCGTCAAACTTTTTCAAGTTTTTGGATAAATATTGATCATTTTTTTAAAATATTGATTACATTCATAATTTTTCTGAAAAATATGTTGATCATTTTTTAAAATATTGATCATATCATAGGCCAGCCAGCTAACATATTTTGGCAACAACGGCCAAGAGGCTGAATTGAAATGGGTTTTTATGGGAGTTCTGCGATTTTTCACTTCTATCTTTTCGTATTAAGCAATTTACTAAAACTTTTATTTTTGAAGAGAATTGAATTGTATCTTTTTTATGATACATTGACTTTTGGATTTCCCTTCATCATGAGTGTACAAAAATTGATCATATTGATTATTTTTTGAAAAATTGATCATATTGATTATTTTTTGAAAAATTGATCATATTGATTATTTTTTGAAAAAAATTAGTCATATTGATCATTTTTTAGATAATTGGTCAATGGTCACATTGATCAATTTTCAATCATAGTGATCATTTTTTAAGAAATTGATCATATGAATTATTTTTTGAAAAATTCATCATAATTGATTATTTTTTGAAAGAATTGATCATAGTGATCATTTTAAAAAAAATTGATCATTTTGATTATTTATTGAAAAAATTGATCATTTTAATTATTTTTTGAAAAATTGATCATTTTGATTATTTTTTGAAAAGATTGATCATTTTGATTATTTTTTGAAAAGATTGATCATTTTGATTATTTTTTGAAAAGATTGATCATTTTGATCATTTTTTGAAAAGATTGATCATTTTGATCATTTTTTGAAAAGATAGATCATTTTGATCATTTTTTGAAAACCTGATCATTCTGATTCTTTTTGGAGGGGAGAGGTGGAATTGATCATGTTAATTATTTTTTTAAAAATTGATCATTTCGATTATTTTTCGAAAAAAATTAGTCATATTGATCATTTTTTAGATAGTTGGTCATATTGATCAATTTTCAATCATAGTGATCTTTTTTTAAAAATTGATCATTTTGATTATTTTTTGAAAAGATTGATCATTTTGATCATTTTTTGAAAAGATTGATCATTTTGATCATTTTTTGAAAAGATTGATCATTTTGATCATTTTTTGAAAAGATTGATCATTTTGATCATTTTTTGAAAAGATTGATCATTTTGATCATTTTTTGAAAAGATTGATCATTTTGATCATTTTTTGAAAAGATTGATCATTTTGATCATTTTTTGAAAAGATTGATCATTTTGATCATTTTTTGAAAAGATTGATCATTTTGATCATTTTTTGAAAAGATTGATCATTTTGATCATTTTTTGAAAAAATTGATCATTTTTATCATTTTTTGAAAAAATTGATCATTCTGATTCTTTTTGGAGGGGAGAGGTGGAATTGATCATATTGATTATTTTTAAAAAAATTGATCATTTTGATTATTTTTCGAAAAAAATTAGTCATATTGATCATTTTTTAGATAGTTGGTCATATTGATCAATTTTCAATCATATAGTGATCATTTTTTAAAAAATTGATCATTTTGATCATTTTTTAAAAAAATCGATCATTTTGATTATTTTTTGAAAAAAAATTGATCATTTTGATCATTTTTTGGAAACTTAATCATTTTGATTTTTTGTGGGGGGAGGGGTGGAATTTCATATTGATCATTTTCTGTAGGAAATTGCTCATATTAATCATTTTTGTGGGAAATTGGACATATTGATGATTTTTGTGGAAAATTCATCATATGGATCATTTTTTTAAAAAATTGATCATGTTGATCCTTTTTTTGGAAAATTATTGATCATTTTTTGAAGAAGTCATCTTATTTTGTGGTAAATTATCCAATCATTGGAAAAGTTGAGTATTTTTTTGGAAAATTGTTTCCCGCAACCTTTTCGAACCGTGGAAAGTTGATTGGTTCTTTAAATATTGATGATTTTTTTTTTTTTTTTAAATTCGATTGTTTTGAAGAATAATTCTACTTTGTGAAGTTGGGCATTCTCTTTCGGAAATTCCATTGTTATTATTTAAATTGAACATTTTTTTGGATGTTAGATCTTTTTTGTGGTAATTTGTTCAATTAGTAGGAAAATTGATTGATTTTTTAGATCATACGTGTATTTGCATTGAATCTAATATCCGACAATTTTGTGTTTCCTTTTTTTCGCAGGTGGCTTGAGCGCAACATCAGCCATTAAAATCACCATCACCGACGTCAACGACAACGAGCCCGTATTCTCGCCCCGCGAATACCGTATCAATTTTCGCGACGATGTGTCGAGTAACACCGCGATCGCGTTGATCAAAGCGTCCGATGCGGACTCCGGTCATTTCGGTACCGTTTCCTATCGTTTTTCGAGCGGCAACGACGATAATTTGTTTCGCGTCGATCGTAATACCGGAGAGTTGTTTGTGGTGCGATCGAAATCGTTGTCCTATAATCGTCAATACGTCATGAATATCTCGGCTACAGATGGCGCTGGCAGTAAATGCGCCCAAGACGCGCAGGCTTTCATTAGTGTCGCGAACCCGGTGCAGTTCGAACGTGCGAGGTATGAGTTCCACGTGCAGGAAGATGTGGCGGTGAATACGGTGCTCGGAAGCGTCAAGATCAATGCGTTTTTTAAAGGTAAGCAAAAATACAATTTTTTTATTTGTTGGATTATAATATGTAGATATTGGTTCTGGAAATAGAAAGTTTTTGTGAACAAGAGTTCAAAACTCAAAAGGAGAAATGGCAAACTGAAGGAAAGTGAAAGGATTTGATGATTGTAGAATAAGAAGAGAAAATTTTTTCAAAAAACCTGACCTTTGGAATCATATTGAGAATTTGAGAAAAGGACTTGAAAATTTTCGAATTATTTAGTACAAAATTTAAAAGAATTTCAACTTGAGAATATTTTCTCAAGTAATGGAAAAAATTTTGAGAAAATATCAAGGAAAATGAAAAAAATTCCGAGTATATAAATAAATAGGGAAATCTTCGTAGCGTTCGCGTCCTTCCATCAGATCACAATGCCACTTCGGCGACTGATCGAGATCGCGCAATCACACCCTATACCCACACACATTTCCTTAATGATGTCGGTTGTCGTGATTATGAAAATAAAGACGTATCCATCGCACACGATTTTTCCGCGATAAAAAAAAAGAACGAAGGAAAGACCAGTAAAAGAATCCGAGAAGAAAAAAAAGCAGACCTGCATCCAGCTTACATTACGTTTTTATTTAGTAATCTGCGTTACCGTGAGAGATACGCCGCTGCAGATATTTATGCAGTTTCGTGAAAAATACACAACGGCGATACGTTTCTACTTTACGAGACCCATTTAACGTATTCACAATCGTGATTTCGTGTTTGATTGTGTTGCACAGCAGAAGGAGTATAAAAAAGGGGGAAAATTCAGACCTCGATTATGGACGATATTTTACACTTAGGACGCGACGACGACGCGGTCGCGTATCCATAAACTTATCGTATCATTTCCGCTTCTACTTCTTCGGCGAATAGGAATCCAGAATTGGAAAGTTGAGTAAATTTGAAGGCTGCAATAACGGTGAAATTTTATCGTGGCGTATATCTGATTAGTATTGGCGAGAGCTTTCTTGGCCTTTGACCGTGTGCTGTGGGTTTCAACATGTGCTACCTATCAATGCCACGGTGCCTGGATGAATGGTTGAGTGGTGTTTGGAAGTGCTAAGAGTGTGTTTTGTTGGGTTTGTCTTGAATCAAATTTTCGAATTTTGGACGTCTAATCTCTCGAGGGGGTTTATTCTTCTGTGATAAATGTTGGACCCTTGAATTGATCAGGAGCCATGTGCTGGGCTCACATGAGATCAAGATGCAAAACAAGTTGAAACAGCGGAAATTTTTTTGGTAAAAACAATACAGAATTTCCTATTCTAAGAAATGGTTAAAATGTATTATTAGAAGCTTCTCTCTGTAGAACTCCTCTGAAGATGATTACTCGGGTCGGAAGTTGTTTGTAAAAATCAAAATTGAGTTGCATTTTCATGTTTTAGAAAAATATTTTGAAATTTGAAATTTTGTATTTCTTTCCTGAAGGAGATGTTTTCAGTGTAGGAAAAGCGGAATTATTTGGTTTCTGTTTGATGGGAAAACGAAAGAATTCAGAATGAGAAGAGAACAATTTTTCAAAAATCTGGCCTTGGAAATTATATTTAGAATTTGAGAAAAGAACTTGACAATTTTTGAATTATTTAGTAGAAAATTTGAAAGAATTCCAACTTGAGAATATTTTCTCAGGTAGGGTAATGGAAAAAATTTTAAGAAAGATTCTCAAAATAGTTTTAATTTTCGATTTCCATTTCCCCAGGTATTTTTCAACTTAAAATTTTTCATCTGAAATAATTTTTCACCACCTCTGAAATTTTTTCCCTCAATTTTTTTTTATTTTAACTGTGGTATTTTTTATTTTTTACTTCTAGAAATTTTCTCTCAAAAATAAATCTTATGTCGATTTTTTTGCCCTCGAAATTATTTCTCGAAGTTCAATTTTTACACCTTTTGAATTTTTTTCTCAAAATTCTATTTTTCCCCCTCAAAATTCTATTTTTTCCCCTCAAAATCTCATTTTTCCCTCTCAAAATTCTATTTTTCCCTCAAAATTCCATTTTTTTAGGTCAGCTGAAATGTTTTTTCTAAGAATATTTTCTATCTCTGAAATTTTTATGATAAAAAAATTGAAAAATTTGGATTGAAAAATATTTTAAGAAACTTGATGAAAATCAAAAAAATTTTTTTAAAAAGTTGATGGTGGAGAAAATTTATTAGAGTAGCTGAAAAAAATTGTTCAAGTAGATGACTATTTTTAGCTTATCAAGGTTCAGTGAATGGCTCATATCTGATGTAAAGGGCTAAGATTTTGAGAATTTTAGTTCTAGAGGAAAATATACCATCCCAAGGGTACAAGACACCCAAAATTCGAAAAAAAATTACTCTAAACATCGGTAATGCTGTGATCACAAATGAAGAGCTGGGGCTGTATTTTCGATAGCTTTGTTGCTATAGAAAAATACAATTATACCGAGATTTTTCTCATTACATCAATAGCAACGGTTGATTGGATACCGCAGCTTGTAAAAGGTATACGATATAGCCGATTTAAGTCGAGGTTTGTACTGCATGGAACGGAATGCAGGCTCCACGATGAATAATTGTTGCTCGGCTACCATATTACGTGCTTTGGTATGACGTTAATTGCAATATAAGCGCGCCTATGCCTATGAGAGAGCATAAAGCCGCATCTATTGTATTTAGAAGTCGATTACCAAACAGTAGCATGGTTTACTTGAAAGCTCTCCTTTAACAATAGCTTATATGCTAAATATCTCGCTAACTGCGTTCTCTCAACCTACGGAATATATCGAAGAATGTCTACTGGATGGAAAAAAAAAGTGCAGCCACGACCACGTGTAACCTTTTTCGTAATACACCCAGAGAAGAAACAATCGAATGAAAAACGAGCCGGCAAAAAGGCTTTTGGAAAGGGTTATAGGAAGAGGTACCTGTAGGAGAGAAAAGTTCATCGATGATTACCA
Organism: Pseudococcus jackbeardsleyi; assembly: GCA_038380155.1. Taxonomy (NCBI): domain Eukaryota; kingdom Metazoa; phylum Arthropoda; class Insecta; order Hemiptera; family Pseudococcidae; genus Pseudococcus; species Pseudococcus jackbeardsleyi. Next base: position 38,861,329 of record CM076241.1, read on the forward strand.
GGAGGGGAGGGGGCGATCATTTTGAAAAAAAATGCTGCGATTATTAACAAGGTCTCTCGTTATCAGGACGTCGAGGTCGTCGCACACGAAAAGAGCCAGAATCACGAGAGGAAGGATGAGGAGTCAAGGTATCATGTTCAAAAACGATACAAGCAGGGTGTCGCGCAAGAAAAGCAGCTCGAACCGGGTCCGGGGTACTTCGTAGGTCTAGGTACATATACGCATACGGTATGTGTATGCAAATCCGTATGGGCGCAACGTGCACGCTTCTTTCTAATGAGTTGCGAGGTGCATGTAGTAGCGTTCTAAAAGCGTGTATCTTGCAAACTGATTAACCGCCTCTACTTGTCTTCCCATTCGAGCTTAATCATCGTTAACAGTCTAGTGAAATCTTATTTGCATAATCGTTTATCCTTTTCACATTCCCGTTATTGTCAAGCCAAGCTTTGTACCTGTGTATACGGCCACATTGTGTACCGTGCACCATGCACCGTACCACATCGCGTCCCATACCCGGTAATGCTACGGCCAAGTGGAGGAGCAAAAATCGTACGTAGATAACGAGAATTATTATAAGGAACAAGACGCTGTGTGCGGTGTAATATATCGAGGTTTAGAGTGATCTCGAAGTGACTATGTTTTGGAATTTTGAGATTGATTGGGAAATTCGAAGGTGCATTTTTTGGGGGAAAAATGGTGTATTTTGATGTCTTGATCATTCAGAAGTGGTATGAGGTGATCGAAGAAAAAGATCCCGGGGTTTCCCCCTTTTTTTTTTTGAATCTTCATTAAAAATATCATTGCACGTTGGATGCAAATTATGAGAATGACCTAGAGAAAGGATTTTATAAAGAGGAGGTATCTATTTTGTTTTGAATTTTCTTGAAAAATAATTGCATTTTGGTTGGAAATTATGCAGATCTACAAATTATGAGCTAAATTTTCAAAATTTCTCATCTATTTCTTTAATTTTAGACTTTGAAATATGCATTGAAATTGAACAATAATTGAAACATGTAAAACTTGCATCTACTGATTTTCAGCTGTCACGAGCCAATTTTTGGATTTTCGTGCTTGATACTGTGAAAACGGTTACCTTCCCTTTTTTTGAAATTTTCACAAAATTTATAATCATTTTCATGGAAAATTTCAAAAAAAAAATTGAATTTCCAAAAATTTTCAAATGTTTCAATTTTTACTCTCCAATTTGAACGAAAATTGAATGTGGTAAATCAATTTTATTGAGGTTTGTCTTATCAATTTTCAAATGCTAAACGTTAATTTTTGGAATTATCCAAATTTTTTTTTGACGATTATTCTTAGATTTTACCAACTGAGCCCCAAATGAAATCAAAATTCCATTTCTATACCCTGAGAAACATTAAATTAACCGGCGTGTCTTAACAGGTCCTTCCGGTCTTTCCGAGGTCCTTATATTGAGCAAAAAGTCCTTCCCATTTTTAAATTTTGAGATTCACCCGCCAAAAGCTAAAATAAATCACCAATATTTGAAATGTCACTAGTGACAACTTTGTGTAAGACGATGAAAGATGATATGAGTGCTTGAAAAAAGTTCAGCTTTTGAATGCTCTTTTCTCCAAAAATTTTCGCCCTCGCTTCGATCGGGCTCAGTAAATTTACACAACTTTATTTTTAAAATGATGGCATGAAACTTCTTCCTTTCCCAGCCTAGACAATTGATATTTTGAAGTGAAAAGGTTGTCTTTCTTATTTATCGAAAGGCTCGTAACAATCTCGATTGCAATTGAAGAAATTTTTAAATTTTGGATGCCTTTTTTTTTCAAAAATTTTCCTCTCGCTTTGCTTAGGTTCAGTAATTTTTTTTTTCGAAATTATGCTAAAAACTCTCCTCTTCCATCTTAATTAATGAAATATTTTGAAACAGAAAAAATTTATCATCCTAAATGAGTATTGGGGTTTGAGATTTTGTTAGACACCCTGATGGTATTTATTTTCCAAAATTTGTTTGAGTTATCGATTTTTGATTTTTTTTTTTGAGAGAAAGGGGTACAATTTTCATTTTGAAAAGGTCGTGCTGAAGGTCCTTCCAAGGTCCTTCCCATGGATTTTCGAAATTTGTTAGACACCCTGTTAAAGAAAAATCAATCAGGATTATCGAACATTTTTTGAATTTTTGTAAATCTAAGGAGCTGAGAGAGGGTGTATAATTTAAAAATGAAGTTGAAATTCCAACTTCACAAACTTCAAAATATTACACGTAACATGCCATTGTAATTTTTTAAAAAATTCTGTCCAAAACTTGAAGATTGATAGCTTCAGGAAGATCGCATCAAAAAGCATATGTTTCAAAAAATTTTCTGTAGTGGTTCGTTATAAAATTTTCTTAATTTTTTGAAAGCTCCAAAATTAATATTTTCTGAATGATCGACAAGTTTAAAAAAGTTGAAAATGTGACGTTTTCCTTGATTCTTCGAAAATCGAAAAATTAATCTTCAGATTTGAAAGGGAAATAATGCTTTCTCAAGCTGGTTTTTCTTTCTCCGGGTACCGTAGTTTTTCTAGAGTATTGATTCTTTTGTTTACTAATTCTTAGGAAAACTTACCAAATTTTAGGGAAATTTATCAATTTTTCAGATATTTACCTATTTTTTTTTACGAATTGCGTTGCACAGCTCATTAAATTTAGGAATCCCATCGGAAATCTGAAAATAACTCTTAAAGATCTACTCTCTCATTTCGAATGGTGAAAAGTTACTGAAAAAAACTCAGAATTGTAGCCAGGGCTGCGAGAATGAAAAAAAAAAAAAAAACAAAGAAAAAAGAACCAAAAATTGGAAAAAAGAAAATAGGAACGAGAATAACCTCAAGAGTTTGAGAGAACAAGAAACGCGAAGAAGAATGAGAACGATCAAAAAAAATTTAAAATCTCAATGAACGAACAAAAACCCAAGAAAACCAGAAATTCAAAGAACAAAAACAAAATCGAGAAAAACCAGAAAAGAACGAGCACAAGAACAAGATCGAAAAAATCATCGTTCTTGCAGCCCTGATTGCAATTCGTGAAAAATCATCGAAATTCTCGATTTTTGCTGATTTTTTTTATGGAATTTCACTGTTTTTCCATTGATTTTCGATAATTTTCCCTGATTAATAAATGGGAAGGTAGGCATATTTTGCAATGAACTCCGAGCTAAAGCTATTGTAACGAATATATTTCTCCATATTTAAAAAAATAGCACTGAACAATAAAACTGCACCCATAATATACCTATCGAACGTCTCAGTATCCATAACCAATGTAATTTTCACTCTCAATCTCTCTCGAACACATATTTCATAAATACTATGTATTTTCTCGAAGTAAAGTGTGTTTACGTTTTTTACACATAAAATGTATACCTATTAGCTTCCGGATGCCTAATAGAAGTTCAGTCCACATTTTACATAGATTCTCAAACCTAGAATCCTACGAGAAGAAATGTATCGAATAAGCACTGATCCAGCCACCACAATTCCAATCTAAAGATTAGACATTAATTCCCATACAAAAAGGCATTTTTCCTTTCTTAGCGAATTAGATTAATATTATATAAATACTCATAGCATTATGAATAAAAGCTCAGTTTTTGATTAAGGTTCTACTGAGTAAACCTGTAAAGTGAATAAAGTTTTGAAAGTTCATTATTGTGACAATTTATTCATCACAATTTGGCGCCCGAACAAAAATAGTGTTTTCTTTAAGAAAAACCAGTGATTTTTTTTTAAATTTTGTAATTTGAAGTTTTCTTCCACATTTTTCAAAGGTATGTTTAATTATATTACAAAAACGCTGCATGCTTTATATTGCTTTTTTACTACTATTCTGCTTGGCATCATATTATGAACTCACAAAACCCTTTTTCTAAAATTAAAAACTTTTTTTCCGAAAAGAAATCTACATCATCCGAAGAATCAATTCCCCTTGTTAGTAAATTTAAACCTGGAAGGTTAATTTTTGAGACTGAAAAAGAAGAAAGAGATTTTTATAATTATAAAAAATTAAACAATACATATCCCAACAAAAAACCAGAAGGTATAACCGTTTATAAAACGAAACCTTTGATATATGAGGTCCCAAAAATCGAATTCAGATTTCCCTCCGAATGAGTGATTCTGAAGAACAAATAAATTCTGAAAATTCTGAAGAAGATTCTCAAAAAACTGAAGAAACCCTTTCAACTGACAATACTGAAAATCCCCCTGAAACTGAAAATCCCCCTGAAACTGAAAATCCCCTTGAAGCTGACCCTCTAGACACTGAAACCTCAATTAAGACCCCTTCACCTAAACCTTCTCCAAAAAGAATTTTAATTCCCAAATTAGATTCTCATTCAGTTGGTTACGTTTCCAATCTAACCTCAGCTGAAGCCAAATTTATAGCGAAAAAATTGGGATTAGATTTGAAAAAATCAGCAGGTCTTGAAAAATTGAGAAGCATTCTTAGAGAATTCGTGAACAAAAGTACAGAAAATAATATCAGAACTAAAAAAATTTATTCCTTTTTATTGACTCATCAATTATCCCCTAATCAAACACCTAATCAAACAGTAGAAACTCAAACAATTAAAATGACCACCACTAAAGAAAAAGTTTTTGATCCTGAAAAATTTTCTGGAATAAATAATGACCTATATAAATTTTTAGAAAATTTTGAACTTTGCTCAGTTGCTAATAACTGGACGGATGAAACGCAGGCAAAAGTGTTTCCTATGTACTTAACTGATCTTGCACTTGAAGTATATAGAAATATCCCGGATAAAAAATCTAAATATTCTGAATTTAAACCTCAATTTTTACAAGCTTTCAATGAAAGTGCTCAAAAAGAAATTAATGAAACAAAATTATTAACTAGATTACAAAAAGATGATGAAAATATACTTCAATACCTCACTGATATTTTAAATTTGTGCAAAAGCATAAATCCAGGAATGCCTGAATCCGAAAAATGCAAGCATATCCTTAAAGGATTAAAATCAGAAGTACATTCAGCCATCTCTCTCTTTGAAAACGATACCATTGAAAAAGTCAGAAAAAATTTACAAAAATATGAGTGTTCTCAAAATCTAATGAATTATAGAAAAGATCAGGATAAAGAATCACGCCTTAAAAAAGTTGAAAATGAATTATTTTTATTGAAAAATCCAATCGAAAAAGTGACTGAATCTTTAAAGCAACTCCATGTGCAACCAAATAATCAGAATAGAACATATGCCTCAGTATCTAACTACATTCCAAGAAGACCAATACCACTTATGAATCGCCCAATTTTTCCAGCTTATTATAGACGCCCACCCTCGCAATTTTCTCAATATTCAACAAGAACTCCATTTCATTTTCAATCCCCTTTTCGTCCTTCACGACCCCAACCCATGTTCTTTAACCCAAAATATCGTTTTGGAGCTAGTGCATATCCGACAAATAGAGTAGTGCCATTTCGAAGATTCAATTCATCCCCAAATATTAATACCTCACAACAAAATAGGTCTGACTCAAAGACTTATCAAAACAGACCAAAATTATTTTGTGAATATTGTAAAAAACCAGGTCACGTACGTGACAGCTGTAGAAATGAAAAAAAAAAACGTCAATAAACTCTAAAAATATAAATACACTATATCTCTACCTAAACGAATTTCGAAAAACAGAATTTATAGATAAGCCAAATAAATATTCAAATTTTAAATATTTTGAGGATGAGATAAATATTCAATTTATTAAAAATTATCTTGACAAAAAATTCGAAGCTATAAAACCACCTCTTTATGTAGATGATATCCTCATCAAACCACCCTCAAATATTTCTCCAGTGAGAAAAAATATTCAACAAAATCCCATTCAAATCAGTAATCTTGAAATAGGCGTATTATTTGACAATAAAATTTGGTCAGCTGTGATAGATACTGGTAGCAACATTTCCTTAATTTCGGATAAAATATTTAATAACTATGATGAATTAGAGGAATCTGATCTGAATGTTTTTGCAGCAAATGATTCAAAAATTAAAATTCTAGGAAAAACGAATTTTTCATTCATAGTAGAAAATCTTAATTTTACAACAACAATTTATGTTGCGGAAAATCTTACGACCAACATCATTCTTGGAATCAATTTTTTTCTTGAAAATGCAGCAATTTTAAATTTTGATAAAAATATCATTTCTCTTGGACACTTTCCAAATAAAATTGTGATAAAAATGGATCATGAATGGCTATCAAAAATATCTAAACAATCACCTCTTTCGCTTATACATAACCAACTAATTGCCACTGACAACATAACTATACCTCCTAGACAGAATCAAATTTTCAATTTAAAAATTTCAGTAAAATTGTCAGAACTCGACTTTTTTCATAAAATACATTTTTAAACACATCTGGAACAAAAATTATAAACCATGAAATTGATGGCAATTCATTAAAATTGTCAATTCAAAATTATACCCATATACCACAACAAATTCATAAAAATCAAAATATTGGCTCATTTCTTCCAAAAATAAAAAAAGTCATCAAAGAAAATTCAGAAAAAATTTATGAAGTATGCACCAATAATGACGAATTATATGATTCTGAAAATAATAAAATTCAAATTTCCCCTCATCTCAATTCAGAAAATCGAAAATCTGCGATCTCTCTTTTAAGAAAATATCTACATCTATTTACAACCGACCCTACAAAAATTGAAAAAGCTAATGTCCCCGAATATACTTTAAGAGTCAAAGACCACACTCCAGTTGTTTCAAGAGGCTATAAATTATCCCCTATTGAACGCCGTGAAATAAATCGACTAATTAAGCTCATGATAAAAAATAAAATTTTGGAACGTTCTACTTCTCACTACTGCTCCCCAGCATTTCTACTTAAAAAGCATGATGGTACATATCGTTTCCTTTGCAATTTTCAAAAAGTTAATGAAAAATTATACCCCGATCATAATTCAGTACCACTAATTAATAATCTTATCATGTCAATGGAAGGTTCTAATTTTTTCTCTCTCCTTGATTGTAATTCCGGTTTTCATCAAATCCCTTTGGCAAAAGAGAGTCGATATTTAACAGCAATTATTGTGGATAACCAACTATATCAATTCACTCGATTACCTCAAGGATTAAGCCTATCACCCGCCGCGTTCTGCAAAACAATTTATATTGAATTCCAAGACATGCTATATGAAATTTTGGTCATTTACATGGATGACATGTGCACCTTTGGGAAAGATTTTCAAACAGCATTGAAAAATTTAGAAAAAATACTTCAACGTCTGGATTCTTTAAATTTCCGACTGAAAACTACCAAATGCAAATTTTTCTATCCAGAAATTAATCTTTTAGGATACAAAATCAATGGCACAACAATCCAGCCCATTGATAAAAACATTGAGGCTATCAAAAAAATTAAAAGGCCAGAAACAGTTACTCAATTACGACAATTTTTGGGAATGTGTTCTCATTACCGGAAATTCATTCAAAATTTTTCCAAAATGACAAGCTGCCTCACAGATCTGACGAAAGGAAATCCTGCCAAGAAAGACAAAATATCATGGAATAAAAATCATAATGAAGTATTCACCAATCTCAAAAAAATTCTCACAACTGCACCAATTTTGGCAATATATAATGAATCAAGAGAAACTATTGTTGAGACAGATGCCTCTGAAATTGCAATTGGAGGCGTTATCTCACAAAGAAATGAAATAACTCAAAAAATCCACCCAATAGCTTATTTTAGTCGAAAACTCCAACCAAGACAGAAGAAATTGTGCACCTACGATCTTGAACTTACAGCTTTGGTTGAAACAATACTATATTTCCGAGAATATCTATTTGGAAAACATTTCATTGTTTACACTGATCATGCACCCTTAACATACTACAGAAATATGAAAGAACCAAATTCTAGAATGGCAAGAATGATACTGAAATTATCCGAATTTGACTTTGAAATCAAACATAAAAAAGGAAAAAATAATGTAGTTCCAGATTTTTTAAGCAGAATTGAAATAAATACATTAACATTCAATGAAAAATTTTCCGAAGAACAGTTAAAGGATGAATTTTGTAAAAATTTGATTTCAATATTGAAAAATGACTTCAAAAAAATTCCTAAAGCTGAACTTTCACGATTAAAAAAAATCAGCAGACGTTACATTTTATCCGGTGAAGGTATCCTACAATTAAAGCATCCTAGACAAAATTTAACAATTATACCTTCCCATTTGACACAAAAAATTATTGCAGCTTATCATGACAAAGCAATTGGCGGAGGACATTTCGGAATTCGGAAAACAATTGAAAAACTCCAAAATAAATTTCATTGGTCCACATTAAACAAGGACGTGGAAAAGTATTTAAAATCATGCCATGAGTGTCAAATTAGAAAAAGAAAGCCAGGAAAAATTCCAGGTCTTTTGAAACCTATAAAATTAACTGAATGTGAACTTTTATCCCATTTCGTAATCGACTTTGTTGGCCCGATATCACCAAGTGATGGAAATGAATACATCCTAGTCGGTACTTGCAAAGCTACAAAATTTGCCTTTGCAAAGCCAACAAATGCCGCAAATGCCGTAAATGTCATCGAATTTATGTATGACATAATATGTCGTTTTGGTTGTCCAATGAAAATATCATGTGATAATGGAAAACATTTCAAAAATAAGAAGTTCAAAAAATTTTGTGAAGAAATTGGAATTGACCTTAAATTTAGCACCTTTTATAGCAGCCAAAGTCAAGGTGCCTGTGAAAAAATGAATCACACCCTTTGCAAAACATTGGCATATTATATTGATGAAGAAAAAACCAATTGGTCAAAACTTGTCAAATTCATTACTTTTACCTATAACATTACTCCTATCTCCAATTTCCATAAATTATCCCCATACTTTCTCATTTATGGTAAACATCCTAACCTACCTATTGACAATCAGTTAAAAATAAATTGCCCACCAAAAGAAAGAATGGAAGAACTTGAACAACTTTCAAAAATTCGAAAAATGGTACCAAAATTAATTTTACAACATCAAAAAATCAATAAAAAATATTATGATAAAAATCATAAAGAAGTAAATTTCAAAATTGGCGAGATAGCTCTACTTCAAAACCCTCTGAAAGGAAAATTTACCCCTATGTATATAGGACCAGTTAAAATACTGTACAAATTTTCTCCTTTGAATTACGAGGTTGAATATCAAAGAAAACAAAAGACAAAACGTGAGATCGTTCACGTCAGACGCCTTGCAAAATATATAAGTAGAGATAAATAAATTTGAAAAAAAAATTTAAGTTCTCACTCCTATGAAAATTTCCGCGGGCCCAGGTAAATTTATTTCCTTAAAAACGAAACATAGGAGCTGATCGATTTTTTTTTTTTTTTTTTCAAATAATAAAACAACTCCGACCACATGAAGAATTATTTCTCTCTCCAGATAAGAAAACTAAGTAATAAACGCATGGCCGTGCATTCCTTCTAACCTATTGATAGGTAAGAATTATGATTCTTGTTTTGAAAAACATAAAACAAAACAAACACAATGCGACATAGGTAAATAAACATAACCTTCGCCTCTAACCCACTAACCAAATAACATAAAGATCGGCATTTGAAACGAGGTGAAACTTTTTTTTTACAGATGATTCCGAATAGTTATGTTCAGATTTTTGACCCAATAGCCCCGCCAGATCTATCTGCGACATTATCAGAAATTGCAAAAGAGCAAATAATACGCCATGTCAGCTACTATTTACATCGCCGAAGTGAAATAGTTGTTTACTACGATAATTACGATTCATGGGATTTTAAATCAAATGATGAGATGACGGGATACAAAATACCATTTATTAATATAGAAGGTGACAATGTCCATAAACTCATTGCCACCTATAATAAAATGTTTTATTTCATAGGCATTCAGGCTTATACCTGTTTCATTAGAGTACCTACCAAACCTTCTCACTTTGAGGTCCTCATCTCCTCAGAAGATATCATACCAAGTTATTTAATAACAGAAACCACTGTTTAAATCAATTACCTTTAGAACAAATTCTCAAATTTTAACCCAAAATTATCCTTCAAAAATTCCTTTAGAACAAATTCTCAAATTTTGACCCAAAATTATTCTTCAAAAATTATCATTATTTCCATTTTTTTTCCTCTCAATTTTTTTTTTTTTTGAAATTCTTATAAGATCAAAATACTTTGCAACTATAAAATGAAGTCAAAAAAAAACCAAAATGAATCATTGGCGGTACAATTGTTCAGATTTCTCACTGACATTAGAAAATTTCAAACAAACGTATTTTAATACAAAAAATGTAATCAAAAAATTAATAAGATCATGCAAGTATGTACAAAATTACAAAACATTAAAATTTTACAAATATAAAAATATGAAAAATTGAAACAATCAATACTCTGTAAATACAACAATTATTCCGATTTGCTTGCCTCTTTTCCGCCTTTTTTCTGTTTTTTTTCCGGCATCTGCAAAAATTTATTTTCCTCATTAACAAATATAGTAATAAAAAAAAAAGGGGAACAAAAAAAATGAAAAAAAAAGGGGAAGAAAGAAACATACCGCATAAGACGTACGTTGAGGCATAAATAATTGCCCTACTTCATATGAAGGACGTTTTTCAATGAATAGTTTCCTTAAAGCAAGGTATGCTTCATGCGAAAATGGAAACATTGTTGGGAATCGAGAATGCACCTCAATTCCTTCTGCAGAAATCTCCCCTCCTTGGTTAACGACCTTTAGGACATGTTCCAGGTCATCCTAAACAAAAAAAAACATAAATGTAAATTACCTTTGTGAAAAAAAAAAACAACAACCAACCATAGGATCAAAATTTTTAACGGATACATACCCTCATCCTCCAGAAATTTGCATTATAATACCAACATCTCGGCGACTTGCAAGGGAAACTGAAGCATGAGCTTCTGTCGTAAAAAAGCGCATGCTTCGATTCGTGAGTTTTTAGTACTATCCGTTTCGGATTTGCCGGATCCCGAACCTTATGTTTGTTGATATAAGTCTGTACGTTAACCTTTCTTGCAAAAAACTGAAAAAAAACAAAAAAAATCAAAAAAATGAAGAAAAACATTTTTCAAACCATTTTTGATTTGTATAATTGCATTTTCAAACTTACCGAAATTTTTTGTGCTTTTCCACTGCACTTCTTTCCACTCTCCATCACTTCGAGTACTGGAGGCCCATCATTGGACTTCTCAGTCTCCTTTTCAGGTAATCCTTCATTTGACCCAACCTACACAAAAAAATCAATAAATTAATTCATTAATTATCAATTATCAAGGAATTTTTTTTAAATTTAAATAAAAAAAATCAAGCATTCAAAATATTTTTTTTCACCTTATCTTGCCAAAATGAACACCCAGGCTCTGACAACTCTGGTAATTCCTTATTTTGAGATGTTTCGATATTTTCTGATGTTTCACAATTTTTTTCCAGATTTTGTGTGTCTGCTTCTAACTCCTGAATGATTACTGGTTCCGATGCTTCACTTCGAATTCTTTGAAATTCGTCATAATAAAATCCTGGTGTCACAGGTTCTATGTTCCGAATTAGTTCATCAATCCCTTCGAGACCTTTAAATAAAATTCAAAAAAATTAGAATAACAAAAAATATATCAAAAATGAGGAAATTTAAATAAAAAAAAGAAAAACCCTCACCAAGAATGAAAAAATATAAGGGAGAACACCTTTCTTTGCAAAAAAAAACCAAGCCCAAAATACAATCGCCTTTTTTATGAACTATTCAACAAATAAATCAATATCAAATTTTTTTTTAAAAAAAAAATAATAAATTCTCCATGCAATTCTTCAATTTTTAATGCACCTTTTGAATTATTAACACATCTTCCATATTTTTTTAAAAAAAAAAAATTTTATAGAATTTTAGACATTTTTATTTCTTAAAAATTCAATTTTAAATTTTTTCAACGAATTGAGAAACGTTCAATAACATTTTTATATTCGAGTGCTTGAATTAACAAGTGTGAAATCCCATTTTTCGATCTTAAAATTCTTAAGAACTAGACATTATGTAGATTTTTTCTTCCACTAGAAATTGGGTGACTTTTCTCGATTGAAAGTGTCCATCCTTTAAATTTTCTTTGAGAATTTTGCAGCTTAAAATTATATTTAAAAATTTTCAAAATTTCTACAAGTTTGAAAAATTTTTGTGAATTTTTTTTAGATTGGCATGAAAATTTTAAATACAACGTTCAAATTTTTCATTTTTTTTTTAAAAAAAAACAGGTAACCACTTTCGACTTTTTAAAACTACACTTCAAAAAAAATTACAAAAAAAAAGATGCAAACTTACCATTCAGCAACTCCTCTACTTCTTTCATTTCGTCCATTGTTTATTTAATTTTTCGGCAATTTTTTTTCCACAATACAACAAAAAAAAACACCACACAGCACAAAATATTCAATTAGTCGGAAATACACAAAAAAAAACACGAATATTTATTGTAAAGAACAAATTGAACTCTTCTTTTGCAAGAGTTAGAAAATAACTAAAACACTCGAAGTTCTCAGCTTCGCTTCTTGGTCAAAAAATTTACCACTCAAACCCCCATTTCCCTGCAAAAAAATTATTATTTACGTAAACATCACGCACACATCATTTTTTTTCTCTCTCTTTTCATACCATTTTTCTTTCTCTCTTGCTTCTTTTGCTTTCTTACTCTAATAAGTATAGGCAATTCTCACTGGCTCCAGCTACTAATTACTCCCTGATAAGAAAAATACGAAACGTACCCAGACTCCAGAATTACTAACATACTGGAATATTTCACCTGGAGCTTGAAATACTGGACTAAGTATCACATTTTGTTTCAATAAGTTCCATAAAATACCATTATTAATTCAACACCAAACTTTACAGATGGTTCAATTATTTGAAATTTCAATCCAAGCTAAGCAAAGTGTGATTACATATATTGACGTTTACCTACATGAAAGACACCCCATCCTTGTATTCTGTGCAAGTAGATTAAGATGGGATGAATCAAAAGTAGCCATTGCTCCAATTGGCCCATTTCGAAGAGGAGAAAATGATAATTTGACAATAGTGCATTCTTTTTTCAAAAAAATGTTTGCAATTTTACAAATGGAAGCATACGTATACTTTCAATCAATATCTTATTCAAATAGCTACTATGACATTGTAATCTCTTCCCAACCAATAGTTGATATCGATCAATTAATTATTTCAAACTAAAATTTTTTTTCCCTCTCCCAAAATTAAAATTTTCAAACCACCCTTTTTTTTGTCACCATTTTTCCTTTTTTTAACCTCTTATTTTAATTACGAAAAAATTATTTATTTTACCTATATTTTAATTAAATATTGCATATTTCGTTTTGAGTGCATTCTAGTCAATTATAATTAAGCAAAACAATATTTTATCTTGCCTAGATATTCATTAATTATTAGCTAATTAGAAATACGTAAATTTTTAACCCTAGTCATAATTCTCAAATTTTCGTTTTTATTTTTCAGAATGTTGAATCTACTACTTATCACCCTTCTTTTCCCTTTGAGTACCCCTGAATTACTTTCAATAGAAATCACTCCTGGATCATATCTTTATGAGATAGAGAATGTGATAATTTACGAAAAATCACTACCTTATAAATTTTTGGTAAACTATACATTTCCCACTTTCGAATCAGTAACCATACAAAAACTTTTTTGTGAGAATAATGATCTCGAATGTAAATTTACTGAGAATTACTATAATTCACTTTTGACCCTAAACTCTTTTTTGAATTCCCAACTTCATGATACCTATTTCGATTCAAATTTACTAAAAGAAAACCCTACTCAACATAAACGTTCCGTTGGAACATTTATTGGAGATTTTTTAAGTTTTTGCTGTGATATTGTCACTCAAACAAATTTGTACCCCCTCTATTCAAATGATAAAGAAATTGAACAAAATTATAATCAGTTAAAAGAATCATTAATTGAAACTCATTCAGACATTTTTAATTTATCTACTGAATTAAAATCATTTTCAAAATTAATACATCGAAATATTCAGACGCTTGCAAAAACCATGGATAACCTTTCCCTAACTCTTGATTTTTATACCACTTCATTTATCAGAAATAAATACACATATCCGATATTGCTTTCAATTCTCCACAAAACATTTTACAATAATCTCTTTACATCGATCATACAACATTGCAAAGAACATAAATTACCCTCTTCTCTTCTCCCTCCAAAACAATTAAAATTCTATCTTCAAAATCTTGAAAAAAATCTCAAAAAATTTGGATACACCTTGGCAATACCAAAATCGCAAATCATTGATTATTATACTCACAGTATAACACACTGTCAAATTTCCAGAACACAAATTTTTCTAGAAATTCGTATTCCGTTGATCAAATTACATTCTTCCTGGAAATTGTACAAATATATTCCCACTTATTTTCGAAATAAAAATGAACTCTGTATCTTGAATACAGATCAAATGCTAATTGCTTATGATAAAAATGAACAAAATATTAGAGAAATTTCAGGTCCGGCATTGTCAAAATGCAATCTGGACACAAATTTATGTTTCATTGATTATTTTAATATCGGATATGAATCACCTGAATGTGCAAAAAGTTTAATAATAGGCAAATCAACCGCAGAGTTGAACACAGTTTGTAATTACAAATGTGAACCCAGACATTTCCATACCATAATCAAAAAAATTAAAAATAATTTATACGTAATTTCAAACCCACAGCCAACTTTATTTTTGAAAAATTCTACAGATCAAAAATTAACCCCTTTGGAAATAAATTATAATTTTTCCGGGGCAATAAAAATTCAACTCCCTTGTGAAATTCAGCTTATCTCAAAATCTAATGAAGAAACTACAATTTTAATTCCTGAAGAATTCCCATGTTCAAAAAATCTTGAAAATTTTATTCAAATTATAAGAATTATTCCCCTTCAATGGACTAAATTCGAAACTGGAAAAATCGAATTCAATATTCACAATCCATTAAAATTTAGAAATTTATCTAAAATTCTTGATGATGATTGGAAAGATAGAACTCCTCATTTTGATATTAAACAAAGTAATAAAGATTTTTCGGAGAAATTGAAAAACATGACATTAGAATTTCTTCCCACCTCTCTTTATGGAAATACATATTTTAGTGATATTATTTTTTCCACATGGTTGAGCATACTCAGCTTTATGAATCTTTTATGTTTTTCACTGTTAATTAAAATATTATTTAAGAAGGCATCATCTATTTCTTAAAATGAATTTATCTACTTAAGTTGTTTAACTTTTACGAATTATAAAGTGAGGACACTTTATTTGAAGAAAGGGTACAATTGTAACGAATATATTTCTCCATATTTAAAAAAATAGCACTGAACAATAAAACTGCACCCATAATATACCTATCGAACGTCTCAGTATCCATAACCAATGTAATTTTCACTCTCAATCTCTCTCGAACACATATTTCATAAATACTATGTATTTTCTCGAAGTAAAGTGTGTTTACGTTTTTTACACATAAAATGTATACCTATTAGCTTCCGGATGCCTAATAGAAGTTCAGTCCACATTTTACATAGATTCTCAAACCTAGAATCCTACGAGAAGAAATGTATCGAATAAGCACTGATCCAGCCACCACAATTCCAATCTAAAGATTAGACATTAATTCCCATACAAAAAGGCATTTTTCCTTTCTTAGCGAATTAGATTAATATTATATAAATACTCATAGCATTATGAATAAAAGCTCAGTTTTTGATTAAGGTTCTACTGAGTAAACCTGTAAAGTGAATAAAGTTTTGAAAGTTCATTATTGTGACAATTTATTCATCACACTATTCAGTTCTCGATTGTACTTCAGATTGACACTTTTCCACCAGTCTCTGATGAGCTCACCTCCCTGCACCATCCTTCAACTTCAAATTCGCTTCCTGATCGTATACTTTGGGACACCTCATCCCTATCCACCTAACCTGGCTTCTACGATAAATAAAAATCTACGCTTATCTGCGGAAAAATTCCAACCATTCGAGCATCGCCGAACGCTACCGTACATTTACCGGTTCGTCGCCACAACACGACACCGCAGTCCGCAATACGGTCACGATGCCGGCACGAATTGGTCGCCGAAGAGTATAACAGAAAGCGCACCAGCGACCAGCGAAGAGATACGTGGACGTACGTACAGCACAATCGAAAGAAGAAATACTTGATTGTTAATAAATCGAGGGTGAATTAACTGCGCACATCGATATCTAGGTACCCGGTATACCCGCCGAGGACAAAAGCGGGGGTTGAGAGTATTATTACCATACAAACGGAGAAATATAAAATAAAAAAGACAAATACTACGGAGGAATGTTGCATCTGAGAGACACACACGGACATGGACACTCGTAATAGTATTGAAAGAATAAACGACGCGACGCGCCGCGCCGCCTCAGCTTTATAGTATCTCTATGCAAAGGTATATCTGCCTTATAATAGTGAAGTGGACCGGGAGTATGGAAGAATTTCCTCATCTCTCTATGTCGCTTTTTCTTTCTCGCATAGTGTTATTAATTACCTAGATATGTAATCGATGCTCCGTGTAAACAGTATATATTTACATTGAAATCCGTTTCAATAAAACGGCGATAAAATAAAGTCCTTGGTATGCGGTATTAGGTATACGTATATGTGATCTGCCTCTATAGTGGCCAGCGAGATACTATAGAAGAGGAGAGGAAAAAAATCATATCCTAGCATCACACAGTACCCAGATGTAATCAGACGCAATTGCTCGTATCTACGGTCATCTTTACCTTATTTTCTCTTTTAATGTGTGCTTTTTGCTAGAACGCAGCTGTGTACCCTACTAAGATGAACTTGAATGTGGCCGACTAATTCGACCAATTAATTGTAATCGTTGATTTTTTTTAGTGGAATAGTTCGATTATCGGGTGTTCTGGCAAAAGTAGAAAGAAATTTTTAGAAAAGAAGAGCCCTGGTAAATTGATTTTATGATTTGATCAAGTTTAGATCTAGAGTCTCGAATTTGTCGGATATGAAAATCGAGGTTTCGAAGAAGTCCAAGGTTTCAGACTTCAGAGTTGTATAGAGACACATTTTTAGATTTTTCCGTTCACTCACGCCCAGCAAAAGAATGAGCAGTGGCGGCGCGTGAATTTTTCGGGTTGTAATCGTAATTTGTTGGAGACTTGACCATAAGATCAAAATATTTGAAATTTTTTGATGCTATAGAATGGGTCAAATTTAATCGTCTTATCAACAAAAAAAATGTAATAAAAGCATCATTAAAATTCATTTTTTGAGTTTAGGGTGAAAAATGTTAAGGCCATATTCATAGAGGATGTTTTTTCATATTTCTTAGTAAAGTAATGGGAAGCCTTAGATAAAAATTTTTCATTCGAATTAAACAATGAGATTTTCAAAAATCGATTTACAAACTTTCTATTCAAAAATTCCAAGAATTGGCCTGAAAATTCATTATTTATCCAAGGAACATTCTTTATCATTCACCTAAGAATTTGGTCCTGAAAAGTGCTTTAGAACGCCGTCTCTACGATTCGAATTCATGAATAATCGCTCACAGTAGCGATTACACTACTCTCAATTTGAGGTCATAAAATCACTTTTTTAGTTTTAATTTGTAAGATCAAAATTTTAAAGTAAAAAATATTTTATTCATTTATTTTAAATGATAGCAAAGGACTGAAATAGTCCTAAAAAAAAGTCAAAATAAATTGTAACAAAAATCCTGGCGTGTTATTTTCAATCAAAAGCCCTACACATGTAATCGTTTTCTGTAGCGATTACAAACGTGCGGTACGAAATGTGCCGAACGTCAGACGAAAATGCCCGAGCATGGGTTGTGAACGGGTTTCTTGTAATCGTTCTGAAACGCGATTACAAGAAGGGTACAGATTTTTCATTTTTCTTTTTCTTTTTTTTTCAATACAGATGATCGACATTTCTAATAATAAACAAGATTTAAAAACTTTTTTTCCCGATTTTTCAAGTGTAATCGGCGATTACAGCGATTACATTGACGCGCCGCCACTGAGAATGAGAATTTATAAAGTAAATGTGCATGATGATGTACCTAAGGAGTCAAAAAAATTTAAAATTTGGTTGGAATGCCGAGATTGGAAAAAATGTGATTTCTTAAGCAATGTTGAGTGAAAATGCTCTGGAAACCACAAGTACATCAAGCGATAAGTTCTGGAAAATCACAGCGAAACATGAGTTTTCTGGAAATCACAGGATATCACTGGGTATTTTCTGGAAATCACAGGGATATCATGGGACAATTTCTAGAAATCGCAAAGATATTCCTGGATGATTTCTCAAAATCACGGGGATATTATCAAGCAAATTCTGGAAATCACGGGGCATTTTTCTAGAAATCACAGGGATATCACTGAGCAAGTTCTGGAAAATCACAGGGATATCACAAAAAAAATTCTGGAAATCACGGCGTATCACAGGGCATTTTCTGGAAATCACAGCGTATCACAGGATGTTTTCTGGAAATCATAAAGCATCACAGGGTGTTTTCTGGATATCACAAGGATATCATGGGACAATGTCTAGAAATCACAAAGATATACCTGGATGATTTCTCAAAATCACTGGGATATTACAAGCAAGTTATGAAAATCACGGGGTATCCCAAGGCGTTTTCTAGAAATCACAGGGATATCACTGTTCGCTGAGCAAGTTTTGGTGCTTTTGGAAAATCACAATGATAGGTATTATAAAACAATTTCTGGAAATCACAAATCATTTTCTGGAAGTCATGAGAAATCACAGGATCAGCGATGAGAATCTGGAGTCGGAATCTGGAACTGAAATTTGAATAAAAAACTGGAACTAAAATTGAAAAACTGGAACTGGAACTGGAATTGGAACTGGAACTTGAAATGATGAGAACTGAAATATGAAAACTGAATTTTTTTTTCAAAAATTTCAAGGTTCTGTCAACAATTTTCCAAATGGAGTAGAAAACAGAAAAAATTCAAAATTTTGAAAATTTGACGCGAAGAAGTAAAAAATTTATATGCACAATATTCAATGTAAATTTTTTTACTAAAAGTTGAAAAACAAAGAACGACCTCAAACTAACCATTACAATTTAATAATTTTTATTTAGAAAAGTGAATGAAAATTCAGTCCAATTAAAAACATCCTCTCACACATTCTTCAAATTGCAATTTTTTTTCAGAAATCTTTTGTATTGAGTTTGAATATATGAAAAATAAAAAAATTGAAGGAAAAGAACAACAAAGCTCAAGTTTTGCAGAAAATTTTGGATTTTTTTCATCACTCAAAATCAAAATTTTAAAAAAATGGAATTTTGGAACTGGAACTGAAAACTGGAACTAGAAAAAATTGTGAACTGGAGCTGGAATTGGAACTGGAAATTGAAAATTTTGAGAACTGAAACTATAATATCATTTTAGTTTTCCATCACTGCACAGGATGTTTTCTGGAAATTATAAAATATCACCGGGTGTTTTCTAGAAATCACAGGAATATCACATAACAATTTCTGGAAATCTCAAAGCAAGTTCTGGAAATCATGGAATATTACATGGTGTTTTCTGGAAATTCTGGGGCATCACAGAGTGTTTTCTGGAATTCATTGAGATATCTTTGGAAATTATTTGGATGTAAAGGTCAAATTCTGTAAATCATGAGGCGCTTTCTGGAAATCACAGGGTAATTTCTCGAAATCATGGGCTATCACGGGACAATTTTTGGAAATCGCAAAGATCACTGAGTGATTTCTAGGAATCACTTTCACTTCATTGCTGTATATGTACGTACTTATGTGAATTTTGAGGCTTTGAGTTGGGTAATTTAATCTGCTGAGCTTATTTCACGTTCTTTGTTCATTTCGGTCGTTGGAAAAATACGACAAGAAATACTAATGAGGGGAGAAGGAGGAAAAGGACCGAGAGAGAAAAATGTGCTGCCCGTGAAAATTCGTGGAAAGGCCTGTATACTTTTTCATTTTTTCTGACCTCAGGCTAATAGCTTTCGGTGGCTCTACGAAGCAATCAACTATTCTGAAATGTCTTCGAGAAATAGAATAAGGCAAGGAAGGAGGTACTCAACTATAACGAAATTTACATTCGTACTATAACTTCGATTTGTCACGTTTGGTCGTGCTTCACTCGGTTGATCGGGATTTACGGGAGGTCTCCGGGCTCCGAGTCGAAACGATACGGGAGAGAAAAAAGGTAGAAAAATAACGCGCTCTGGTATATGAAGTTAATCTGATAAATAACCGATCATGCGCAATAATACGCCAACTAAACAGGTATTTAAAAGGCACGACTATTTTTCCAATTTAATTAAACCAGTATATCTTTCTCTTTCTGGTACATTGCTGTATTCCTGGTACATACGAATCAATGGCCAACGATGCTCGTATTACAACGTAGAGTAGGTATATCGCGCGCCTGGTCACCAATTTTACTTCATTAACGTGGTTTATATGGTTATGAGGCAGTGGTCGTAATGTAAATCATGATTCGAGCAGAATAGAAGAAAGGAAACTGGAGCGTAATTAACAGAATGAGAATTATTCGCAAGAATTTCGAGGTTTTACGTTGCTGAATATGACCTAAATAAACTGATTTTTGGTCTGTTAAAAGCAGGGCCGGCGAGAAGAAATGCGGGCCCGGTACAAGCCTTTTGTGGGCCCCCTTTTTCTTCAGTCTATTTTTTCATTTCTCAAATAAACTTGAGCAATGATCTGAACTCTGAAGTGACATTTGGAAACAAGAAAGAAGGATTTTTCCATTTTTTAGATCACATCAAAATCGAATGAGAATTTTAAAAACAGAAAATATAAGTATTACAGCCCGAGCGAAACGAGGGCGAAAATTTTTGGTAAAATTTTGAAAAAACTAAAATTTTAGCTATAGGAGGTGATTTTTTTGCTCATTTTTCACGTTATTTCAAAACAGTAATTTTTCAAGGAGCTTTCAGTTAAAATTATTGATTTTTTTTTGACAAATGATGTAATTGAAAAAAAGATTTTTGACTGAAAAGTCAGTGAAAAGTCATAAATGTTCAAAATAATGATTAAAATATCTACTGCCCGAGCGAAGCGAGGGTGAAAATTTTTCAAAATAACTGCTTTTGTACACTTTTGTAGGTGGTTGAAAAATCTCCTTCAAAAGGCCCACATGCGAGCCCCTTAAAAAAGCGTGCCCCTTCAAAAATGGCGGGCCCGGTACAAATGTACCCCCTGTACTCTCTTATTTATAAATCAGTGAAAATTATCGAATATCACTAAAAAACAGTCAGAATTGCAACACAGGTTTTTCACTGCAAAATCGAATGATAATTCACTGAAAAATCAATAAAATTTTTGAATTTTGCTGAAAAATCAGTGAAAACTTTTAAATTTTGCTGAAAAATTAGTGAAAACTTTTGAAAAATCAGTGAATTTTGCTGTTATTTCCTGTGCTGCAATTTCGACTGTTCATCAGTGACTTTTCATTGATTCAGAATGAGAAAGTCCCCTCCCCTCCTCTCGCCGGGCCTGCTTATAAGGAGTAAAATCAAGGGAAAATCCAAACCTAAAAATCAATTTTTGACTCCACTCTCTAAACTTGAATCAGTCAAAATTCACTGATTAATAAGACAAAAGTATGCAACTGAAGAAATCAGTGAAAATTTTACCGATTTAATCAGTGAATTTTCATTTTTGAATCGGTAAAATTTTAATTTACTGATCGAATCAGTAATGATTTTAATTTACTGATTGAGTCAGTAATTAATCACTGATTGAATCAGTAAATTTTAATTTTTACTGATTCATTTCAGTAGTTGAAAAAAGATTACTGATTCAAAAATGAAAATTCACTAATTGAATCAGTAATTTTTTACTGATTGACAGTCAAATTTCACTGATTAATAGTTGCACACTTTTCGCTGTTTAATCAGTGAATTTTCAGTTTTTTGACTGATTCAGATTTAGAGAGTAGAGAGTCGGCCAATGATATAGAATGTGAGGCTGGGTACTCTCTAAATCTGAATCAGTCAAAAAACTGAAAATTCACTGATTAAACAGCGAAAAGTGTGCAACTATTAATCAGTGAAATTTGACTGTCAATCAGTGAAAAATTACTGATTCAATTAGTGAATTTTCATTTTTGAATCAGTAATCTTTTTTCAATTACTGAAATGAATCAGTAAAAATCAAAATTTACCAATTCAATCAGTAAATTGAAATTTTTACTGATTCGATCAGTAAATTACAATTTTTACCGATTCAAAAATGAAAATTCACTGATTGAATCGGTAAAATTTTCACTGATTTCTTTAGTTGCACACTTTTGTCTTATTAATCAGTGAATTTTGACTGATTCAAGTTTAGAGAGTATAGAAACCACCATGCTCTCTAAATCTGAATCAGTCAAAAAACTGAAAATTCACTGATTAAACAGCGAAAAGTGTGCTACTGTTGATCAGTGAAAAATGACTGATTTAATTAGTGAATTTTCATTTTTGAATCAGTAATTTTTTTTTAACTAAGTACTGAAATGAATCAGTACAAATTTGAATTTACTGATTCAATCAGTGAATAATTACTGATTCAATCAGTGAATAATTACTGATTCAATCAATGAATAATTACTGATTCAATCAGTGAATAATTACTGATTCAATCAGTGAATAATTACTGATTCAATCAGTGAATAATTACTGATTCAATCAGTGAATAATTACTGATTCAATCAGTGAATAATTACTGATTCAATCATGATTAATTACTGATTCAATCAGTAAATTAAAATCATTACCGATTCGATCAGTGAATTAAAATTTTACCGATTCAAAAATGAAAATTCACTGATTCAAATTTAGAAAGTACTGAAATAATACATTACTCAATTTTTTCATTGAATTTCGCCCCTTTCCATTTTCTTTCAAATTCTCAGCCCCTCCGTCACATAATTTTTGAATACTGCGGAGGTATAGGGGAGAATTTTTGAAAAATATTGGCGACTGTCGCTCAGCCCAATTCAGAAAATGATTTTCCACAGAAAAGTAGATAGGGGGAGGGATCTTAGCGGCAGGTCTCGATTTGTGTGCGATGTGTACCCACTGTAAGTAAACATCAGACATTAGTAAAGAATAACAACTGCATTTTCAGAGTATTAAGACATTGTGATGAGTTATAATGACCACAGGATGGGGCAAAGGTGCAGGGGGCGACATACGCGTATTACGTTCATCGGTCTTCGGGTACCATTAGAGGTGTTTTTTTCTTCTTCTTCGTACGTTTTATAAACGCAGGTGTAATTTAGGTGTGCCTCGGTTCTGTCGAATTTAATGATTATCGTGTAAATGTGTAGAAAAAGACTATGCTTTCACGGTGCCTAGATATCAAAACGAAACGATGGCGAAAGACAGAGAGGCAAATACGACCTAGCAGGCTCGAAAGGAAACAGAATATTAAAATATGTACGGCATTTCGACATTCTTTACCTTAATGTTGTATCATTTACTCAATATTTGATCTGTCGGCTCTTTGCTGTTGGCTTCTCTGTACGTATCTGCAAAGCTGCCATTGTTTCATTGTATGTACGATTATACCCGAGCGCCTGTGTACCTCGGATGCGCGTTTTTAAATTAGTATTAGAAGAGATGGGGAGATGAGGAGGCTTTGCATACACGCAGCCAACGATGACCCTCCGAAGAGCACGGTCATTTCTGTGTACCTAGACTTACCTATATCTCAGTGCATTAATATCTGAAAGCTACCGACTGTACGAATTAATGACTGGATTTTTTTTTTCGGTTTTGTTCACACAGGCGAAGATCAAGTGGTCAAGTATTTCATCCATAGCGGCGATCCGGGCGGATGGTTTGGGCTGGATCCATTCAGCGGACTCCTGAAAACGGCTTCTTTTTTAGATTACGAAAAATTCGCCTCGGTTTTGCTGAACATTCAAGCGATCTATGGAAATACACCGTCGACGACTTATACGCAGGTGAGCGATCGATGAAGGGAAATCAATAGCTGCGAGTCGTAGACGCGGTAATTTGATGTTTGGATGGCGTAACTCGATGTCGGAATGTTTTAAATATGATGAACTGGTTTTTCATCATCGTCTACATATTCGTATCATTGTGTTTGGTCGTCGTTCTGAGGGGAATACTTTAGAAGGATGCTGGTTGCGTGACGACGTCCACTTTTCAAAATTAAGGTTATGAGTAGGTATATACTTTGGTGTCGAATTCGTAGAATTTTGTTCGAAATTGACCAAACGATCGATAATTACGAGGTACAGGTACGTAAATAGAATTGCGAGCCGTCGATGTCGCCTGTGTGCTCGATTCGACATCACACACGTCTTCGGGCTGAATTGTAAAGTAGAAGCTTGCCCAGGACTTGGAGTATAATATCATTTGTGGGCTCGGACCGTCGTCCGGCCTTGGACGTAATGATAATAATGGTGGATGACGATTAGAATTTTTTTTCATCTTGGATAGACAAATTTACGGAGAAGAATATGAAGAATGAATGAAAGGGGCGAGTACAGACGGTTTAAATGATGTCTACCAGTGTAGGAAATTTTTACTCGGGTGAACGTGAAATAATTTTAATGAGTGTTTTATAATGTGGTATTGAGAGATGAAATTGAAAAAAAATCGAGTTTGGTACTTAATTGAAGTATTTGAAAACGATTTCGTGAATTTTTATTGGAATTATGATGACGATAATTATTGTTTCGAAGAAGTGTGCAGATGGAACAGGCAAGGCAATAAGGTCATAAAAATTCTTCAATGCTTTTTACCTACCGCTGAAAAAATGACCAGGAAAAGTCTGGAATTTTTCGTGCAAAATATTTGAAAGCCTTTGATTCGAAAAGGAATGTCTTTTCGACTCCGGGTCTTCATTATTTTTGATTTTAAAATGAAAGTTTCAGTCCAAGGTGTTATTAGAAATTGAAATTGAATAGAATGAATGTTTTTGAAACTAAATTTCCATTTTATTTTGGTAGGTAATGATTTTGCATAAGGGAGGGGGGGGGGCGCGTCGAAGTGCAATTTTTTTTAACTCCAAACAAAAATGTTTCCCAAAAAAATCATCGATTGCAAAAATTTCCTTGTTTATTATTCAGATTTTTCGACTAAACAGGCAATTTTTTGGAATTATCGCATTTTAATTTTTTCGTGTTTTTTTGTTGAAAATTTTTAGCCTTCTATTTTTTTTTGGAAAATAAAATGACTGAGGTAGAAAATACCAAACCTTTTGATCATGAGTACGACCTTTGAATTTTTCGATTCAAAGTTTTCTCAGTCTTTGTGACTTGATTCAAATTTTCTCCAATTTTACGAGGTGTTCAATAGTTTAGCGAAGTAAAATTGGCCAATATGAGTCAAGCTTTTGATAAAGAGGCCAAGGCAGTCTGCAAAGTCATGGTTTTTGTCTCAAATGTCAAACATTTTTCAAAGATTGAAAAAAATTCCTTTCATACTGAATAAATAATTGAAATAAGAAAAAAAAGCTCACTGATTTTTTGGAATCGTATTGGTGTGAATTTGTTTATAAAAATTTAAAAAGAGCTTTTTGTGATTTTTATAAAATTATTGTTTGAAGTTTTTCATTTTTTTAGAGGAGGAGGCATAAAAAAAGCCTTAAAAGGCATGCAAATTGCAAAAAGGTAAAACAAAGTTGAATTTTTTGCTAAACAAATTTTGTGAGACATGTAAAGAAATGTAATTTTTTTGTAAATTTTTGGCCTAAAAGTAGGTACCAATTTTTTTTACCATAATCATGATTTTTTTTTTTAAGAAAACGAGCATTCCCCCTCCCTCAAGGATGTGTATCGAGTACCTACCTATTTGTAGTATTAGTTGAAAAAAAAGTTAATCGAGTTTTTCAGAATTCAAGGAAGAATTTTTTTTCATCAATTTCAAGGTAGAGAGATAGGGAAAGGAAATAAGGATGAAAAAAGTCAGGAAAAATGAAAAATTCTCATCAAAAAATCAAAAAGTTTTGTCATCAACTTACATTTGATGTTTTTCATTGAAAATTGTTACCTATAAGAAAATGTACCTAATTTGTCCTGCAGAGGGAAAGGGAAAAAACAGACGTATTTTTGTGTTAATTTTTTTTTTAAGAAGAAATAGTCGTATATTCTTGAGATTTGCAAAAATAAATTATTCAAAAGAGTTGTGATATGCAGTGGAAGTAAATTGAAATTGAAATAATAACTTTTAAAATTTTGCTAAAAAAATGAATTTGAAAGTTTTAAAGTTCGATTTTGAAAAATTAAACAAAAAATGAAAATCTATAAATATTTTGGAGATCGAATGTCGAAGGGAAAAAATTACATATTGAATTTGAAAACGATATGGTCAATTTTTTTTATTTCGTTGGGTGGGAGGGGGGTGATTGAAATCCTGAATGAAGAATCTATGGTAGGAAATTTTTTTGTCAAATATTGCTGAAAATCAATATTGAACAGAGTTTGTTTTTGATGGGAGGGAGGGGAGGGGGGAGATTCAAAAAGAAAACTTTGGTTTGAGGTTTGAGCCAAAGATTCGCGAATTTAAAAAAATGATAAATTGTCATAAAAACCACCCTTTGAAAGATGTCTTATTTATTTCTGTAATTTTCCATGTTCACAATTTTCATTTCAACCCCTCTAATTTCCCCATCTATTTCGCAGGTGATCGTTAGGCTGGAAGACGTGAACGACAACGCTCCGGAATTCGACTCGAATCCGATCCGCTTATCGGTGCCGGAGAACGCAGTAGTCGGCGCGCCGTTGTTCGCCGCCTACGCTCGTGATCGAGATTCGGGCGCCCAAGGCTCCGTTCGTTATTTCCTCTCATCCGGCGGCAGCTCTGGTTCTGGCTCGGCACCGTCATCAAGCGCCGAAACAGGCTTCTTCGCCATCGATCCGGTAGCCGGATTGTTATCGCTGACTTCGCCTTTGGATTACGAAACCAGCCAAAGACACACGCTAGTGATAACCGCCTCGGACGAGGGCGAACCGCAGCTACAAACCAATCTCACCGTTTTCCTCGAGGTGCAAGATGTGAACGATAATTTTCCGGTGTTCGAGCAAACGGAATACTCGATTGTGGTATCCGAATCGTTACCTAGTCATTCGCAGGTGAGTTGACCGTCATCGTCAGCGCATGCTAAAGACCCTTTCTTCGCATTCGAACCAAGGTCCGGGGAATTAGGGGTTTCTTCGTGGCTCTCTTTTACCTACCAGAGATATGCTTTTTACGATGTGAGGAGAATGTGGTATTTTTGATTTCTGTCGTTTCGGTAACGCCTTCTAAAGCGTACCTGGTCTACCCGACTTATTCACGCTTTTTAATTGCTTAATAGCGTTGCTAACGAGAATCTAATTTCCTTTTAGTGTACTATACGTCGGTCTAGGTTCGCTATGGCAATGCCATAGCGTTATAAGTATCCGTACAGGTATCTCCCCGGGACCCCGGTGCTCCGGTTGTGTGTCTATGGCGTTCTACTACGGAGCTCTGTACCCATAGATGATTAACTTTACGAGGAATGCGTCAGGACTATTTAACCAATTCGTAATGTATACGATATGGACTCGTTTTATAAGCCTACGTCGCGTCGTCGTTTCAAAGTCACGAAGTATAAATTTTTTGTGTAGCAAATGGATGTTAAGGTGGGGACATTTTGCAAGGTGTATGAAAATTTTTAATGGAAGGATGTGAGAGATTAGGGGGAGAGGGAAATTGTATAAATTCTTCGTCTCAGTAAAACGAGTTTCATTTTTGTAATATCGATTCGTGCATCATTTTCAGAAAAGATTTTTTCCAAAAAAAAAAGTCGTAGCAGGGCAAAATTTTTGTTGTTTTGGGAGACATGCGTGGCATTTTGGCAGACCAAAGTTTGAATCAAACAGCCTAGATATTAAACCAAAGACGATGACTCAGATTCAAATAAGAATGGATGTCAAAATTAGAATATTTACAATAATTTACCGTAATTACTGTTTACGGTAATTTACCGTAATTACTGAAATGTTTACGGTAATTTACCGTAATTACTGAACTGTTTACGATAATTTACCGTAATTACTGAAATGTTTACGGTAATTTACCATAATTACTGAAATGTTTACGGTAATTTACCGTAATTACTGAAATGTTTACGGTAATTACTGAAATGTTCACGGTAATTTACCGTAATACTGGAATATTTACGATAATTTACCGTAATTTCTGAAACATTTACAGCAATTTGCCGTAATTACTGGAATATTTACGGTAATACATCATAATTACTGAAATTTTTACGGTAATATACCGTAATTACTGACATATTTACGAAAATTTGCAGTAATTATTGAAATATTTACGGTAATTTACCGTAATTATCAGAAATTTTACTATTACATTGTATCTACCCAACATGAAAATTATGAAATTCGCATTCTCAATCCAGTAGACACCATGCCTTCCTTAAATTTTTCAAAATTTGCATCGTAATATGTAGTTTAAAAAGAATAGATGTTCTGAGAAAGGCAATTGGAAGGTTCTTTTTTTTTTCATTTTGATGAAATGAAAATTTTTCAAAAGTGAAAATTCTACAGCTCTTATACCTGAAATTCGAAAAATGAATCGATTCTGTGAAAACCGAAAGAAGATTTCTTAAAAATTTGGTTGATTTTGATGATTGTTTAGTAAAATTCTCCAGCAGTAAAAAATGACATTCTCAATTTTTTCTTTGTTTGATTTTCCAGTTTTTCATATTATTTTTTGTGTATCCAATTTCGCTTGTTTTTTTATTCATCCATGTAAAATTGTAATTTTACCGGTTGGAGAGGATAAAGGGTAATTTCTCCGTCTGGTTTCTGTCTATCGCCTGGAAAAATATTTGAAAAGGGACTGTGGAGACGTCGTATTAAAAGTACATACTTACTTTAGGAAACACTTTTTTAAAGCATTTTCGTACTTGGTATTTCGATAGCTTGAATTTTATTTTCTATTAATTCTTTCCAATAGTTTTTTTGCTCTATTCTAATAAAAATAATCCGTTGCCCAGATCAGAGCTGCAAGGAGGAAGGCCCACTTTGAGAAAATTTTTGAAATTGGAGCCGGAGGCACCCAAGACCCCCCCCCCGCTACAACGGTCTCTCCTTTGAATTTTGCTTTGTGTACGTTGATGATGGTGGCAAGAATCTGTAGGAAAAAGGCTTCTCCAGGTGATTTTTTCAGAGTCAAAGGTCCTTTTATAAATATTCTAGACCGGAACCGGAGCCCAGGGGATTTTTAATTTAAAAAATATTGGACTGCAGCCGGAGGTATCACTTTCTTCTCCGAATCTCGGCTAAAAATTTGATTTTTCTCAATGCCAGAAGTCCCTTCTAAAAAATCTAAAAAATAATTACACATTTTGACAATTGAGGGGCTTAGTTCCAAAACTCACTTTTGCCACAAAAATCATTTTCGTTTTTATTGCGGATTCGGATACAGTTTCTCACGCTCTACAACCCTACAGTCTCCGTTTTCACGTTATTGCCTCGATTCCGCGATAATCCGCGATCGAAAAGTGACTTCAGTTCCAAAACTCACTTTTGCCATTGGCAAAAGTGAGTTTTGATGCCAACTGTTTTTAAATGTATTTCTAACCGGCAAAAACGAATGATATTATGAAGAGAAAAAAGCCGCAATGAAAGCGCTAGATTCAGAGATTAGTGATGCGGTCCGTAGAAAGGGACCTAGGAGATTTTTTTTTTCTTTCTTTCTTTGACGATTTCCGTACTGGACTGTGTTCAAAAAAAGGGGGGAAAAAACCTCTTAGGTCCCTTTCTACAAAACGTATCACTACTACCTTTGGGGTAAAAACTTGTTCGTAGGTCATGAAAACAAATTTTAAACGTCGTAATGTAATGAAAATTTGCAAAAATCATGAGTTGGAATCAAAACTCACTTTTGCCATATGCAATTGTAACTTTAAAGCACAATGGCCGACTACTTTTGGATTTTTTTCACATAGGCCTCTTCATATACACCAACTTCATCAATCTAGACCATTTTTGGCATCGAAACCCAAAACGCGCACCTTGAAATCGTTTTTCGTGGTTTTCTCAAAAAGTACCTTGATGGCAAAAGTGAGTTTTGGAACCAAGCCCCTCAATTGGAATTTATTGTTTCGAGTACCCACTTTCTATACCAATATATCCGGGCCACGCGCGAATCGTCGACCCGTCTACCATTCGTATTGGAAAAAGCTCATCCCAAACAATTTGACACTTTCACGCGAAGGTCGCCCCGATTCGTAATTAACGTTCGGGGCTATAGGTTGGGCGATGGCCGTGAATTTCTAAATACAAAAGGGTACAGCTATAGGAGGAACTCGAACTGCACATGCACGGGCCAGACACCGCACCATAATACAATGATGGTTTTATCAAAAAGTAATTTTTAATAAGACACACACACTGGCTCACACTCACGCTCCCCAGCCGCATGTTAATTCTTCTCTTTATTCGATTGTTGAAAGATTACAGAAAGAAGAAAGGAGGCGCGAGTGAGCGAGAGAAAGGGCAGCGCAAACGATCGCACCGCGGGCTCTGGCTGCAACACTATGCCTTGGTCTTATATAGACGAAAATTCTAACACGGAAGGGGGCCCCGACACATAGACCCCCAGGATGATCACCGTAGGACGGACACAATCACAATGCTTTATTATATGTACTCTACGTACCATCGTCTCTCTCCGTCTTACTCATTGGTACCCAGACCTACGTACAGAGATACCTTTACAGTACACAAAAAGAAGGATGTTCTCATTGTGAACTTACTCGATTCGTAATTACCTAAACGGCTCTTCTCGCCCCACTCTCCACTACCAAAACCGTGTATTCTGTTCTCGAATTCTCTCTCATACGCGAGTCCCCGCGCGTTGATTTGATTGATGATTGTCAAGGTTAAAAGACCATCTTACCGATGATTCGATGATATACCCGAATCTGATTCTGACACAGCGTCGAAACTCTGTTCCAAGCATTGGCCTGAAAAAAATCCCATTTTTTCCTAACCCTTTTTCTTTTTCAATCGTCTGGTTCGAATATTAATTAAGGCGAGCTCCAGATTCTATTTTCCTACAGAGGAACTCGTAGTACGAATTAATTAAATCGGAATTCGAAATTTTTTTCGTCGATCGCGTGTTTCCGAATGATTTTTCGGGTAATTATTCGTCGTAGAAATGAAATTACGAATGGAGAGGAAAAAAGGTTATAATTGTTCGTATAAGGACGACCGGTTTGGTAGAAACGAAGATGGAAAATAGAGAAACTTTACACCGGGGAGAAAAAATTCCATCCTGGATTATTATTTTTTTTTTCAAAATAAACCTACGTATGGTAATTGAAGCAGCTAAATTAGAGACTACCGCAGCAGGTTCGAATGGTTGAAAAAAAATTGTATGGAAGACAAAGACCAAATAGTACTCGAGTCTAATAATCCCCCTCGGTCGCGTAATTAAAGCAATTTAGTCTATAAACATGTAACCTACGTACTGGTATAATGGTTTTTTTTTTAATACTCGCAAGTAAACGTAGGTAAAATTACTTTCGGTTGTGTAGAAATAACTCACACGTCTTATTAATCGAATGTCTTTGTTTTTATTTGGCAGATTCTGCAAGTAATTGCTGTCGATTTGGATACCGGTAATAATGCCAAAATATCGTATCGTTTGGCCGAGGCGAAAACCGAAAGTGGTCATCAGGACGGTGAATCGTTCGGCGTGAGTTTGAACAGCGGATGGATCTATTTGAAGAAACAATTGGATCGAGAAACGACCAATGCCTACACGTTGAAAATTACCGCTTCCGATAACGGCACACCCAGGAATACGGCTACCGCCATGGTGCAGATTACCATATCCGATTATAACGATAACGATCCGCAATTCACAAGGGATGTGTACGAGTACGCGGTGGAGGAGAATAGACCTCGCGGAACCGTCTTCGGTATGGTCAAGGCTACTGATAAGGATGCCGAGAATAATGCTGCTGTGAGGTATAGCCTGATACCGAGTAATTCCAGCTTCCAGATTAATCCGTTCACAGGTAGGTGATTTAGGTTAAGGTGGTGGGTAATAAAAAAGTGTCGGAGATGGAGGGGGGTGAAAGTTCAGGTGGGCCGGTGTTCATTGGCAGATATCGAAGGAATTATGCAGTGTTTGGATTTAGTGATGAAATTGATTTTAGACTGTTTTCTTTTTATGAAGGAAGTAATAAAATATTGGGAGATTGATATGACGATGTGAGAAAATTAAGGGGGAGGAGATTCGAGAAACTAGAAGTTTCTTATTTTTGAAAATGGCGAGGAGAATAGATGATGCAGAAATGTTTCCAGAAATTAAATAAGATTGATGGAAAACACGATGTTAAGAATCACATTGATTGTTACTCTCAATTTTTTTTGAGAGAGATTGAGATCAGAGCTCCCTAATGACTCGTGCTGCTCATTGGAATCATTCGTTCAATTTTCACCCTGACATGAGAAATATATCAAGCTCCTAGGCACTCAAGGTCTAATTTTTGAGCCGAAACAAACATGAATCAAAAATACTCCATAAAAAATCCAAATCCTATGAAGTATTTGGGAAAATTTTTGTTGCCTGTTTCGAAATTGTCTCGTCGTCACGTAAAGTATGAAAATTGTATTCAATTTGCGAAAAAAGCTTTTTGGTATAGGTACGTCAAATACGCCCTATTTTCAAGTTCCCGAATCGTTTGGAGGTGGTTTCGAGACGTTTTGAAGGTTCCAGAAAATTTTTGAATTTTTTGGCACTGGAGAAAAACCTTTAGAATATGGCTCGTGTGAACTTTAGTTCAGATATGTATCATTTTTATGGGGTTTCTCCAGTGTTGGAAAATTCCAAAATCTTCCGGAAACTTCAGAACATCTCAAAGCCACTTCTAATCGATTTTAGAAATCAAAAATATGGTATATACCAAATTACAGGGTTTTTTTTGATTAGATCAAATTTTCATGTTTTGTAGAACGATGAAGTGATTTTAAAATTTCAAAAATTCGCCAAAATTCGAGAAAAGTACTTTAGTTTTTGAAATTCGGGGTGTGGAGTTCTTTTGTAATGAATTTTGAATTTATTTTCGTTTTGATCTAAAATTTGTATACTTCTTTTGTTAGAGGAAAGTATCAAAATGAAGAGTTGAAGATTTTTTTTACAATTGATTAGGGATCGAAATAGGATGGAAAGTTTGTGAAGAACTAGTTTCCAATATTTTTTGGCTTAAATATTCAGTCGCAGTCGTAGAATTTTCACAATGAGGGGAGTTTTTCTATAAAAAAATTGAAGGAATTGTGAGTAAGTATTTTGAGTTCGGAAATTGGAGTTGACGGTCAAAAAATTTCACTTCTGTTTTCACCATCAATTTTTGTCTCGTTTTCGTTACAGTAAGGTAGATGCGCCGCCCCCCCCTCTTCCATCAACCAACCAATCGACTCGAACTTTTGTTTATTTTCCAACATTTTATTCGTTTTGAGTAGAAAATTTAAAAAT
Organism: Pseudococcus jackbeardsleyi; assembly: GCA_038380155.1. Taxonomy (NCBI): domain Eukaryota; kingdom Metazoa; phylum Arthropoda; class Insecta; order Hemiptera; family Pseudococcidae; genus Pseudococcus; species Pseudococcus jackbeardsleyi. Next base: position 38,894,958 of record CM076241.1, read on the forward strand.
GACTTGATGAAAATTTTCTAAACTTTACTGCCATTAGTAAAACTTTTGGAATTCATTCAAGATATTGAAAAGTTGTTTTTGAATTTTTTGAATTTTTGGTCCTTTTTTGGAGCACTTGGGAGAATGAGGTGATCCTCAAACTAATTTTTTTCAAATTCCTGGTGAAATTTGTTATCATTCTGCCATAATAATACGTATGATCAAAATCAATATTTTTTTAAATATCTGAAATATCCTAAGAAAAATAATTTACTCAAGTTTCTCCAATAAATTAATCTTTACCCCCTCCCCTTCTTTAAAATCACGTCATTTGGGGAAAAATTTAGAGATCAAAATTATTTTGTCGCCCAAGTACTGTTTTTAATTTTTAAGAAGTTTGAAATTAATTTTAGACTGCTGAAAATGAGAATTTGAGGTGCTCTTAAAAATAAATTGATACGTCTTCTATTCATTGAAAACACGATAGAAGATGGAACTTTTTTCAAACATAAAATCAAAAAATGGCATTAATTTATTTTCTAGATGACTCATCGTGAAGGAATCTTGGAAATTTATCAATTTTTGGTGATGTAAATTTTGATTTGTTACGAAGAAAATCTGGACTCTATACTTTTGAATTGATTCCCAAAAAGTGCTCTTTTTCGAAAGAATTATACCTACCTCATATTTCAAAATTTTATTTTTGTGTGGATCTCATTAAAATATTTTTTATAAGAATTCTATTTTAAAAACCAAAAAAAAATCCGCGTGGGATTAGAAATGAAAGGGAGTGTTTCACAAGTTTTCAATTAAGGAAAACAGCGTTTTTCAATCACGAAAAAGAGTAAATTCGTCTTTTGATTATGAAACTCCATCAGCAAATTCTTCGAAATTGAAAATGAAATCAAAAATTGAATTTTTCATCGTGTAATGTCTTTTTCCTGTCGACATTTTCAAAAATTTTCAAATCATCAATTTTTAGCAATTTTTTCATTTTTTTTCGTTTTGCTGTTTCGTAATAGGTATAAAAAAAATTGGCATTTTTTGTAATTCAGTACGGTACATCCTCTAGAATTACCTATTTTCTCGACTTGCAAATAGTTTTGACCTTTCCTCCTCCGTCTTATAGCATGGTATCTTCTGGTAAAAAAAAAACACGATAGAACCAGAAAATATCAAAAGTTGAACGATTTTATTGCAAAAGCAAGGATTTTTCAATTGATTTTTTTTTAAATTTTTTAATGAAAAAAGTTCTTTTTTGTGGGAAAATTTGATGCAACAAATTCATAAAAATGGCAAAAAATCCAGAAAAGATGAAGAATTTTCATTTTTTAGAAATGAATTAAGTTTGAATATTTTTGGCAAAATTGAAAACGAACAGAATATTATTTCGAAAATGAAAATTGGAGGTTCAATGTTGACAATTTTCAGTTCTTGAGAATTTTTTTTTAAAAAAAATATTTATTATTTTGTAAAAAATGATTAAGATGGGTATCTAAATATTTTTTGTTCTAGTTGGTATAATTCCATTCTTATCTCACTTCCACTATTTTGAGCCAAAAATTGAGAATTTTTTGATTAGGAACGAATTTTTTCCAACTCATAATGCAGTTCTGTCATTATTTGGGGAGGAGAGACAAGCTTATTATACCAAATCAAATCCAATCATGAGTCCTTAAATATTTTGGTTTCAATTTCAATACAGTTAACTTGAAAGTATCTGCACTTATTAATATCATAATTTTTTCCTTTAAAAAAAATTCATCAGCAGCTTAAAATTTTATGCAAATTTTTATAATTTTTTAAGAAAAAAAAGGGGAAATTTATTCTTTAAAAATCCAATTTTATATTAATTCAAAAATGTCTTTCTTCATTTCTCGTAATGTACATTCTTACGTTGTCCACCCACAAGCATAGATCATGCGTCATTCACATTTCACACCCTCGAAAATCCTTCTGTCACCCTTTTGAAAAACTGTAGCGAGACTGTACACAATGTAAACACCAGTCTGACCGTCTGGGCCTGTTCTCAAATCGTGCTATCGTTCGATTTCTGTTCGCGACCACGAATTCACGAAGGAATCTCCTATGCGTGTGTCAGACGAAGTAGAGTCGAGGGACCCCAGCAGATAATTTTTTCAATATTTAGCACGAGAGTGATGGTTACAGAGCAGGTATGTAGATTGTCGAAAGATTAAAACACAAAGCGTGCGCGATTATATCGTTAATTATTCGGTTTTCGGATATTGTTGTACTGAGACTGCAATGTGCCAGTACTTGGAAGAAGAGATCGTTGGTCGACATCGTACCTAAAGATTCTTTCATCTTAGACTGTGTATTAATCAACGCGCCATCGGAGCGTTTGACGATCGACTATGTGAGACGTATTGATTTAAAGGCTCGCAGCGAGATTTAACCCATTTGTTGTATTCATCTGGTACATTGGATCGACTCACACCATATGGGATGTTAATTACAATGACGTAACGGTACTCGAATTTCTATTAGTTTTAATTTACCAGTATGACTGCTTTGTCATTTCAAAGGATTTTTTTTGGGGGGTGCCAATCGCGTGAATTTTTATTGCTTTTTATCTCCGGTCGTATCTTTGGATAAATTTGTAAGCTCGGAATGGACGACGGCGGGTAATTTTTCATCGGCTATGTACTCTATTTGTCATCACGTCTGTGCGTTCTGGGTTCTGGAAGAAGAAGAGTAAAAAAAAAGTAAAGAATCTTGTGGGAATTTGTTTGGAAGCGTATTTTTTTCGTACGTGTGTCGCGTATAACGTTGGATCACCAAATGGACCCATGTTTAACTATCGATTTTAGTAGAATAAATAATGAAAACATTAAAAAGCCATTATAGCAGGTAATATTAAAAGCTTAGATTGGATGTGGTCGGAAAACCTGTGTGTGATGTGCGCCGTGGTACTATTAGTAGATCCCCTCGGCCCGCCATATTCACCCAATCGTCTGGTGTGGATTTCTTATGTCTACACTGGGCAGAGCAGATATGGTGCAAGATGCGAGGTTTATTTTTTTCCAGCACGTTGAGAAATTCTTCTTCGATACCTACGAGTTTCTGTTTACTTCGAATATGACAGCGAAAGAGGAAAAAAGTGGAGATGGAATTCTTCTGTAGACGTGACAAGACCTAAATATGTGTGAAAAATTGACTCAGCAATGAGGATTTATTCGCACCCGATTTTATAGTGTCGTAAAATTTTTATTCGCTTTTATCATTTTCCTAAGAGATGGGTTAATTATCGAGGTAGGAAAAATATACCGGAGATGCGGCGGTTTGATTTTTTACTGGGCCCAGTCCGAGTCGCGGTTCGCGATCCGCGATCGTCGATTAACGCAAACAAGGTTTAATGCTCCGGAGATTTTGTAAGTGTTTTATGGTATTTACGAGCGTGTATGGCGAGAGTAAATGGTGGAAAAATTATCGATTATTGTATCGGATCGTATTACATCGGAGTGGATATAGGTGCATGGATGGTTGAGGAATGTGATAAATCGAATGGATGGTAGTTTGGGAAGGATTCGTGCAGTGCGGTGTTTGGATTCGTCGAAGATGGTGCGAAGATTTGTAGCTTTATTGATTTACGAATTTTTCCTAATGGGTGATTGGGCCGAGAGGAGATGAGACAAATTGTGCGGATGGGTGGGTAGAATGTCGGGTGATTTAGGTCAGATGGTTTTTTTTTTAGAGATTGGATGGATTTTATTTGATTTGGTTGAGAAATGGCAGAGTTTTATTGGATTTGTTAACTAAAAAAAGGGCAGAGATTGAGAGTGGTCAATTTCGTTCTGCTGTTTAATTTTGAATCAATCAAATTCGAACTTTGGATATCCATTTTTTTGGATAATCTGGAAAAGTTACGGAATTTTGAGTCTGCAAAAGTCAAGGAATTTCGAAATTTTTATTGGAATTTTGTTAAATTCCGAGAAAATAAATCATCTAGCTATTTTATTAGGCTTATGAATTTTCAAAAAAAAAAAAAATCCACACTTGATATTTCTACAAAATCCATTTTTTTTTTTTTTGAATATGTACTTTTTGATAAAGTTTGATGAGAAAAGAATACCATGATGTCCTTGATCAAAATTTTGAAAAAAAAGAGAGCAAGAATTGGAAAAAATTCGAAATTATGGGTCACATTTTGGAAAACGTCATTTGAAGATGAAGTGATTTTTTTTTTATTATAAGCTCAGAAAAATCCGAACTTTTACTCTCATGATTTAGTACTTTTACACCTTGATGTAATTTTTTTCTTTTTTTACTTATTTGAAATACTTTCTGTGATTAATTCAAGTTCTCTAGTTGCCCGGGGGGGGAGAAGGGAGTCCGAAAGTTTTAGAATTGAATTCAAATAGTTTTCGTGGCAGGAAAAAGTAGCAACCAGAAATTTTATAAGAAGTTATGATTTTTGAAAATGAAGTCATTTGACACCATTCATTTTAATTCATTCTGCTGCACAATTTCTTCACGCTGAAAATTGCTACCTCTTTCTCCATGTTTAATAAATATGTATCATATTTCAAAGGTCTAGAAAATATGTCTCACTGTAAAAATCAAGAAATTCGAACGTTTTGCTCTTCCTCGGTTTTTCAATTTGAATGGTAGAAAGAGTGGATGCTTTTTTAAGACCATTTGAATCAAGAAAAAAATAGTTCGAAAACGAAAACAGAAATTTAGAAAATGTCAATTTATATTTTTGAAGCCTAGTACTAGATAATTTGGATTGAAAAATCGCTGATTTTCAGTGAAAAATGAAATAGGCAGCATTTTATTCGAATTTGACTGATTTATACTTGAAAAGTAAGTTGGATTTTTCCTACTCTGTGAACACTATTTTCTCCATTTTCTTCAAATAAGATCAATCGTATTTTTGGTAAGACTACAATTTTCATTTTCTGAAGGGGAAAGGGTGGAGAGGGACAAACTGGGGATTCAATTTGATTAATGAATAAATTTTTTCAACAAAATGATTGAGGAAAATTGTAAAATTATTCAATCAAAATATGCAAATTTAACAATATTTGAAAAATTAGATATAGATATGTAATTATGTTAATTTTTGAGGTTTGGCAAAATTTTCGGTATAGTTCAGGCATTGTGATCAAACATGGTAAAATTATTGCTAAAATTGAATCTTTTTAAAATTGTAAATTTTCAACAGTTTTGGAATCAAAAATGGGAATTTTTTCATTTTTCAGTTGAAAAATTAGGATATTTCAATCTGTCTTGATCAAAGAATTGGGATTTTCAAATTTTTTTAGTCAAAAATTGAGTAAAAGTTTTGATATTATGAATACATGAGAAAAAAATAAAGTTGAAAATTTTTATTACTTTTTCAAAGAAAAAAAGAGGGTTTGAAAATTTCCGTTCCAGGCTTGCATTTTCCCCACCCACCCACCCACCCACCCACCAGTTTTTGATTATTCACCCCATGCAGCTTGAAAAAAAAAAAGAAAAACGATCTACCACGCTGAACAGTGACCAAATCGTGACTGGAAAATCATACCAAAAATAATCAGAACCATAATTTCAATTCAAACAAAAATTTTTTCAATTGAAGACTTTTTTCAAAAAATTCGCCTTGAATTTTTGTAGTATGACAAGATTTACCTAAACCAGATTTGAAAATATGAATTTTGCCCAATTTTCCTCAATTCACTGCTGTAATTTTTCAGCTTGTCTCACTGCACATCAAGATTCTAAAAAACAGTTTTTTCATAAAAAATAATCTCATCAGCAGATTTTTAAAAACATTTGTTATTTTGATGAGATATGCGAATTTATTCTCCCTGAATGGGAAAGGGTGAAAATTTCTGCTGAATAAAACAATCAAAAATTAAAATTTCATTTTTGCTCATTTCAAAATTGTTTTTAAAAAAGTAATTTTTGTAACCTTTGATGATTTTTTGGACTAATTTGGAAACTTTTGCGTCTTGCGACTTGATATTCATTTTGAATGACTATAAAAAAAATCAATTTATGACTTCATACTTTGTGATAATGTTTTTATGAATTCGTAGCTATGTACTCGCTCTCATTTAAAATAGTGAAAATCACTGAAAAAGGTCAGAATTGCAGATTCAAGGTTTTCATTGATTTTTCAAAGAATTACGCTGATTTTGGTGACCATTTTTTAAATGAATTTGTAGTTGTATACTCTCTCATTTTAATCAGTGAAAATATCACTGAAAAAAGTCAAAATTACAGCTTCAAAGATTACTGATTTTTTCAGCAAATTTGAAATATTTTATCGACTTCGGTGAATTTTCGCCGATTTTTCAGCGTTTTTTTTTTTTTACTGATCTGTTACTGTGGTGCAATTCTGAATGTTTTCTAGTGATTTAAGATCAATTTATAAATGATTGAATTGTTGCGATAAAGTCATGAATTATGACTTTTGATTTGATGAATTTCAAAATGTGATTCAATTAAAAATTTTTGAATCATTGTGTTTTTTCACTAATTAGATAAGATTTCTTAACAAAATCGTTAGACATTTTGGTCAAATATCAATTGTGATTTGGATTGATTTTTTTTTTAAAAATTTGAATTAGGTAATCGATATTGAATTTTTTCCAGCATAAAATATTTTCATTTATGACTGATTTTTGGCATTTTCACCAATTATTGACGATTTATGTGCCAAAATCGCAAAAATGAATAAAATTGTTGAAGTATTCCCCCACCATTCAATGAATTTAGTCGCATCAAATAGGTATCTATACTTTTGTCAGCACTTCTCATCTTCCCTTCTTCCCCTCCCATCATCTTAAAATTAATCCCTTCAAATTTGACATATTCTATCAAGCTCGAAAACCGAAAACCAAGATAAAAAGTTATTTACTCTCCCTCTCGATATAACCCGCCGACACCACACATGTGACAAATGTCACGGACCGGTTTTTTTCTTGCGTTACGCGGGCAGGATCGAGTGATCGGGTGGTAACGCCTCCTTGTACCTATGCGCGCTTACCCCACCGATCATTTCCGCGGATTCGCAAATTGCCTACTTCTTCATTTGAAGGGGCAGGCATTTTCGTAATAAATCTGGACTGGCTCGAATTTCAATTTTTTTTGCTCCTCAAATCAAAAGGACCGCCAAATTATTATGCACGAACGAGTAGGGCATAGATACACAAGTATCTGTCGGGTAGCAAATTCATCCCCTCCACTTTTCATTCAATGCAAAAAAATGGGAATAAAAACGAAAAAAACGTATTTTTTTCTAAAATTTCTGCCCCTTCAAAAACAAAAGTAGGCAGTTTGTCCAACAGGGGAGATGAAACGTTGAACATTTAGGTACACCCCCTAGAAGTTATAATGCCATACCAAACTTTGGTCCAGCGCTAGAAAATTATTCGGTAAACAACTTTTTTTGAAGTGTGGTGTCGTAGGGATAAAATGAAATTAGAATGTAAACATAATACGCTTTGATAAAAATAAGCCCATCTAGTTTTATAATAGCCAAAGTACAACAAAATACCCGAATAAAAATATATTTGGACACATGTATTCTTATCGAAGGCCACACAATGTATATCCATTCGAAATACTCGAGCCGCCACCTCTACATAGACGAGGATTTATGTGAATCTTGGTGAAAAAGAGATGAAAAAATTTATACAACATGGGCATACCTATAACGATACAGATATAAAGATATTCCGTATTCTGAAGCCAGCAAAGAGGGGCTGGTATCAAGTTCGAAGACCTCAAATACGTGTGGTTCCATTATCACGGCAATAAAACTATATTTTAAAGGTATCGACGTGGGAGCTATCGAGTGAAGGTACATAAGATGTTTTTTTCCAAAGCAGAGAGAAATATCACCGCGCAGAAGAGACTTTCTCGGTGAACTTTTTTTTTTCCTCCTCGGGAGAAGAGCGACAAAGATGAAGGATGCGTATCATTTGTCAATGTACAGGCTGAAAAAAGATAGAGTTGAATTTGAATAAGACAGAGAGAGATTTTACGTAATAAAAGTTATATTGCTGGATGTGTGTTTGTGTAACGTGTCCGTAGTGTACACAAGCATTGGAAAAAATACCCAAACTGATCGAGTTGGGAGGAAAGGCTGTGCGAGGCTGATAATAAAAAGATTTAGCTCCGGCGGACTCCGCAGGGAGGAACATTAACACCTGCTCGCGAACGACGACCACGTTCACTAAAAAAAAAAAATATGTATGGATCTGCGATGCGTATGTGAGATTTTTGTTTCTATTATCAAGGTACTTAGAGATCTACAATCCGCGACTTCTCGAACAATGTCGTAAAAATTATACTCGCCTAGATAGCGAAATAAAATAAAGAATTAAATTTTTTATCGTCTCAGTAGTAAAATTTTTATATGAAATATCGATTCAGGTATCTCGAATCGAGATAAAAATCGGAGAGAAAATTTTGCAGAATTTTTTTCTCCAGGGGGATATAATTCTGAGATTTGGTCGAGTTGGTGTTATTTTGCTAAGGAAGACTATGTAGAGGAAGAGAAACAAGTGTCGTGGCAGGCCCTCTTCCCTGTCTCCGGCGTACCCAGTCGTAGTAAAAACTTCGCATCATTCCCGAATCATTTTGCTCATCACGTCGGCGCCGTCAATCAAAATCCGCATGTTAATAATTATGATTAAATCTACTGTGTTGAGAAATTCCATCAGAATTCTCGACGTTGTACGTAAGCTGGACGTATGAGTATGTGTAATGACGACGATTATAAGGTTATTTTTTTTTTTCGACATCGCTGAATGCACGCGGCACCTGAACCTAGGTTATCGTACGAGGGTAAAACGGAAACAAGGCGCCGGCAATTTTATTCCGCCGTGTAGAATGCAAATTGTACGAGTAAGGTGCATTCGATGGTAATTTTCGCTGCTGGGTTTTTAATCGATCCGGTGTGTTTGTTTTGTGTTTATAGGAGAGTTATCGACTAGAGAACCGTTGGATCGTGAATTAAAGTCGATTTACGAATTGGTAGCCGAGGCCAAAGATCAAGGCGTACCTTCGAGAAGCTCCAGGGTTGCGGTACGGATCAGAGTGACCGATGTGAATGATAACGCTCCGGTGTTGGATGATCCTCAGGAAGATGTAATCAGCGTTAGAGAAGAACAGCCTCCTGGTACGGAGGTGGTCAGGGTGAGGGCTACGGATCCGGATGATGGGAATAATGCGACGTTGACGTATTCGATATTGAAAGGTAAGATGAGTTTGGTTCGAATGGTTGGTGATGGGTTTTTTTCGCTTAAAGGTTTAGGTTTCCAATTTTAAGATGTTTTGCTCGAAAATTTAAGAATTTGTGGCAGATCTTAATTCAAAATGCTCTAAATCAATGGCAGAGTCTGATTTTAAAGTGGTTTATTGCCTAAAAAGTTATTTCGAGCAGACATCTGGAGGAAGGGAATCTGGTCCCTACAGCTCTAGCTCCAAAATTTTTGATCCAAGTCCTTCCAGTTTCGGTTCCAGCTCTAAAAAGTCGTCCGGAGGGGAACCCTCCTCCTACCAGCTTCGTTCCGGATTTTTGATCATCCCAAGCATCCGGAGGGGCCTCACTTTTCTTCGGCTCCAGCTTTAGCTTCAAGATCTTTGATTCAAGTCCCTCCAGCTCTAGCTCAGAAATTTTTTTTAAAATACCCCGGCTCCGAAAAAATCGTCTGGAAGAGGGCTTTCTTCCTCCTTTCCGCTCCGAATCTCTGATTTCGGGATAATTGAGCAAAACGTATCGCTGGTTTATTAAAATGGTTTTAAATTAGAATGGCAATGGAAATCGATAGGAGTAATTTTAATTTATTAGCGTGTTTGTCTTATCAGTGATCAGTGTGTTTGTAGGTGAATTTTTCTCTCTCGATTTTTTTTCTCAACTCTATTGAATTTTTTTCACTCAAAATTTTTCTCTCAATTCCATTGAATTGTTTTTCACTCACAATTTTTTTCTCAGCCCTATTGAATTTTTTCACTCAACATTTTTTTCTTAGCTGTATTAAATTTTTTATTAAGAATTTTTTTCTCAACTCTATTTACGCCCTTGAATATTTTTCTCATCCAAACTTTTATGCCTTCAAATAAAAAACGTGAAGAAGAATTGAAAAATTTTCTGAAACTTTATAAAAACTTCTGGGGGAAAATCACATAAAAAGGAACAAGTCGAAAACAAAGAGAAAACTTTGAAAATTTCTACAAAATACCTTAATTTTAAACAAAACTTTGAACAAAATCCACAAACTTGAAAGCACCTCAAAAACTACCAAAAAAAATGAAATTTCAACAATTTTGATTTGATTTGCAAAAAAAAACTGAAATCTTGTCAAAAGGTACCAAAAGTTTAGAATCTTTGACAAATGACTCAATTTTCAAAAATCCTGCAACGAAAATCCCCCCCCCCCCAAAAAAAAACAAGAAAAAGTCGAGGATTAACCAAATCTGAGTGAAAAAAAATCAATGGAGGTGAGAAAAAAATTCTTAGTGAAAAAAATTAATAGATTTAAGAAAAAATAATGTTGAATGAAAAAATTCAATGGAGTTGAGAAAAAAATTCAGAGTGAAAAAAAATTAATAGAGTTGAGAAAAAAATACAGAGTGAAAAAATTCAATAGAGTTGAGAAAAAAATTCTTGGTGAAAAAAATTAAAAAAGATCCAATAGAGAACACAAATTAATAAAACTGGTAAAAATTGAAAATTTTCGATTGAAAAAGTCTTGGAAGACCGTGTCAAAGAAGGGTAAAAAGCGAAATTCACCTTCGTTTCTTTCGAACATATCTTCTTTTTTTTAAGAAATCGTGACATAATTATTCTAAATTTAGTAAAATTAGACTTGATTATTACAAATTAGCGGCATCTTTTCAATTTCTATTGCTCCAACCTCAATTTCTTCATTTTTTTTTGTACTTATTAGCAATGCTGCCAATACTTATTTCGTTCTTCCTTTTGGAAATCAAAAAAAAAATGGAAAAATTTACTTCGCCTTAAAATTGTCAAGTTTTTACCTAGGTACTTAGATCAGGTTTTTTGATTTTTTTGGAATGTTTAGAAGTACATATGTGACCTTCCAGGAGAAAACCGACCTTCGGTCCGAAAAAAAATTGAAAAAAAAGGTGTCCCAATCAATCTAAAACAAATGATAATCATGGTTTTGGACTTATTGGGAAACTTTTTTTCATTTTTTTTTTTCGGACTGAAGGCCAGTTTTCTCCTGGAAGGTCACATGAGAGCAAAGTTCATAAAAAACATGTTGCTTTTTTTTCTGGAAGTATCAAAAATTGAAGAAATGTTTATAGTATTTAGCAAAATTGAGTTGACCTATACATCTCGAAAGATGGCATGAGTAGGTGGATACTTTTTAATATTGGACATACTTACCTATATCAGTTGAAGATGAGATCAAATTTCGATAATCAAAATTTTGAGAATGTCATCTTGTTAGACTTGAGCTGGAAAGTCATTGATTTAAATTTAATCATCTGATATTTTGATTAATCAACATAGATATCTAAAATACACACATTAATAACTACCTAATCCAATTTTTAACCCTGGTGTTGGATCCATTTTGCATATTTTATGCTTAAATCAGATGAAAATGAAAGGAACGTTGTCGCAAAACTGAATTTTTTTCTTCTTCGGCGTCATTTGCAGGTCGAGATACCGATGGCTATGGAGTATTTACGATCGATCCGTTAACTGGAATAATGAAAACTAGATTGGCATTAGATCACGCCGAACGTTCGGTGTATCGTATCGCGGTCGCAGCCACCGATAATGGTATTCCGCCAAAGCAAACGGTTCGCGTATTACGAGTCGAGGTGTTGGATGTGAATGATAATAGACCGACGTTTTCAAGTTCCAGCCTCATATTCAAGGTACTTTACCCTATAGGTTACATAAAGTTGAGAATTTTTATAGCATCGCGTAGATACCTATATGCTTTACAATGCGGGCTCAAAAGCACCGCACCGGCTTGGTGCCGCAATCGTCCGATCGGCTCACCACACATGTACCTGTTGCTGTGTACTTACCTTACCTAAATATATCTCTATTATACCTACGTTTTTATATTCGCAGATTCGCGAAGATGTACCGGTCGGTTACGTAATCGGTAGCGTGATCGTGGCCGAAAACTCAGCCCAGGCGAACAGAGGCCACATCATGTACACGTTGAACTTCGTCACACCCTCGGATGCTGAAAAACCATTCGATATCGATCGCAGATCCGGATCTTTGGTTGTGATCAAGGATCTGGATCGGGAATCTTGTCCGGAATACAGAATCGAAGTCAGAATCTTGGATACGAGCGCCAATCCTCAAAGTAGCGCCGTCATAGTCAAAGTTGAACTGACTGATGTGAATGATAACGCGCCTCGCTGGATCACTGACCCGTTGAGGATCTCGTTACCGGAGGATTCCCTCGTTGGGACCACTGTTTGGAATTTTTCTGCCACTGATGCCGATACCGGAGCGAATAAGGAGATTAGATACGGATTGGTGAGCCAGTGGCCGGCTCTGGAGCAGCCTGTGTTCTCGGTTGATTCGCTGACTGGTAATTTGATCTTGAATGGTGGGTTGGATTATGAGAAAATCAAGGAATTTACGTTGATCGTTCGAGCTACCGATCAGGCTGTGGATGTGGCGGAGAGGAAGAGTACTGCTTTGACTGTTCAGGTGAGTCGGAATTTTGATTGATTTATGGGTTTAGTGGAACGCAGGGGTTTTTTGAGGAAAGTGAGATTATCCCGGAGTCAATTCTTGGCTAGGTACTCTGTTCTGTACTTGAAAATTTTTTCCAAATCAACCCATTTTTATCCTAATTCACTATTGCAATTTTTTGCCCTTATTACCGGTAATTTTTGGTAATTACCTTGACTATTACCGTAAATAATACGTAAAATTTGGTAAATACTGGAATTTGCCTTGAAGTAGGGTAATTTCTGAAAATTACCAATTTTGCAATGGTAATTACTGAAATTTACCATGGAATTTGATAAATAAGTACTTTAAAGTAAATTCTGGTTGTGGCTTAAATTTAACAGAAAATTGAGTGATTGCTCAAAAGTACGGTAATTATTGGTGATTCTACAATTCATCATAAAAGTGGGTAATTTCTGAAATTTTCCATGACATTTTGTAATTCTCGAGACATTTTCCATAAAAGTTGGTAACTAAAAATTACCCAAAATTTGTGTAGTAAGGTACTGAAGTTGACTATATTTTTTGGTGCTTACACATCAATCTAGTTCTTATGTACTCCAATTTGCTAAAACTTTGAAGAGTGACTTGAATTTTCTATAAATTTTCGACAGTTTGGATAATTTTTCAAATTCACCAAAAATCAAGTAATTATTCAAATTTACCAAAAATTAGGTAATTACTCGAATTTACCAAAAATCAGGTAATTACTCGAATTTACCAAAAATTCTCCTAATTATACGCGAAATTATCAAAAAATCCTCGTAATTATCGAAAATTCTAATAATTACTAGAATTGATCTAAAAATTCTAATTAATTCTCAAATTTACTGAGAATTCTTGTAATTACTCGAATATACTAAAAAAAATTAATCATTTCTCAAACTTCCGTAAATTAAGGTAATTACTCCAATTTACCACAAATTTTGGTAATTGATTTACTCGAATTGACCAAGAATTTTCAGAATTACTCGAATTGTAAATTTGTAATTGCTTAAAACTCGAATTTACTGAAAATTGTGGTAATTCGCCGAATTTATCAAAACATTCCGCTCATTATATGTACTTTACCAATAATCCTGGTAATTACCTATACCTACTTGAATTTACCAAAAAAAAAAAAAAAAAATGGTTATTTCTCGAATTTTCCGAAAAGTTCGGGTTATTATACTCTTTACTAAAAAAATGTATTATCATTCGAATTCACTGAAAAATCTGGTAATTAAGTACCCAAATATACCAAAAAAAAAAAAAAAAAAAAGGATATCACTCGAATTCATCAAAAAATTTTGGTCATTACTCAAATTTACTAGAGAAAATTATTTATACTCAAAAATAGAAATTCCCTGAATTTTTTCTCCAGTCTAATTTCCTTTTTCAAGTAATCAATCTAATTCACCATGAATTTTGGTAATCCCTAGAATTTTCTGTAAATTTGAGTCATCATTCAACTTCAGCATAAGTTTTGATGAATTTGGGATAAATTATGGTACCTAATTGCTCAAATTTTTTGGTGATAGTCAAATTTACCAAAAAATTTGGTTATTACTCAAATGTACTAAAAAAAAAATCGATCATTATTAACATTTACAGTAAATTTTGGTAATTACCCAAATGTGGTAAATTTAGGTAATTACGTACTTCAATTGACGGTTAACTTTGACAATTACCTATTGGAATTTACCGTAAATTTTAGTGATTAATTGAATTACCGTAAATCTTGGTAATTATTTGAATGTACCGTAAATTTTGGTAATCACTTGAATTTACCATAAATTTTGTTAATTACTTGAATTTATTTACTATAAATTTTGGTAATTACCTGATTTACCGTAAATTTTTGTGATTACTTGAATTTATCGTAAATTTTGGTAATTACTTGATGATTTACCGTAAATTTTGGTAATTACTTGATTTACCGTAAATTTTGGTAATTACTTGATGTACCGTAAATTTTGGTAATTACTTGATTTACCGTAAATTTTGGTAATTACTTGATTTACCGTAAATTTTGGTATTTACTTGATTTACCGTAAATTTTGGTATTTACTTGAATTTACCGTAAATATTAGTAATTACTTGAATTTACCGTTTATTATGGTAATTACTTGAATTATCGAAGTAACCCTAAATTTCGGTAATTACTCAAACTAACTGTAAAATTGGGTAATTATTTGAATTTACCATGAATTTTGGTAAATTCAAATAGGTAATTACTTACTCGAATTTACCACAAATTTATGCTCAAAAAGTTTGATTGAATTGGAAACATCTGATGTTTTATTAAAATTGAATCCTAATCAGGAATCAGGAATTTCAAATCCCGAATGAAAATTGTTCTCATGTTGCCCTCCCTGTTTTTCGTTTTCCAAGATGTCTTACCCAGCATGAAAATTAATCTTCTGGTCCAATTTTGATTCCCTCCCGCGTTGAAAAAATCATTGCTTCCACTCAATTAACAAATTTTGACCGATTTTTTTCCACCGTTATTTTGCAGGTTTTAATACAAGACGTAAACGACAACGCTCCGGTCATCGTTTCGCCCATCGCTAAAACCCTCCACATCGGCCAGGGTCTCGCCAAAGGCACCGTTATCGATCGAATAATCACCTCCGATCCGGATACCGGCGATAATGGTCGCGTCACCTACGTCATCACGTCCGGCAACGACGCCGGATATTTCGCCCTGAACTACGAAACCGGCGACTTGACTTTGGCCCGATCCATCCACGGAGTAGAAAATTTCATCGTCAACGTAACCGTCTCCGATCACGGCGCACCGATCTCAATGCACGCTCACCTTTCGCTCAACATCAGCACCCGGGCCAAGGAAGAAAATCAGTTGAAATTTACCAAAAACGTGTACTACGCGAATGTTACCGAAGACCTGACACCGGGCAGCGTCGTGTTCACCGTATCGAACCAAATCATCAAATATGCGACGGGTAAGACGATCCGAAATAATTAAAATTTTTCTCCATCAACGCGGCGATGCAATTCTCCATCGTTCCACCTTCCGCTTCGTCTCGATCGTCGCTGCACTGTGATTTTAATTAATCGAGTATGAATACGCGGCCGAGCTGCGTACACGTCCGCACCGTTAAATTATAGAGGCGGTGTTGATAAGTTACTCGATTAAGTATTTAGAAGGAAAAAAAAAATAATAATGAAAAAAGTAGAGGAGGAGAGCCGAGTACGGGTTGCGAAATACGTATAAATATATGTACGCATTCTACGAACCGCGGATCGAGGATGCTCGCAACCTGCCATTAAATTTATCCCAGATATTATTATAAGAGCTACGGAAAGATAGAAATGGAAAAGTTGGATCTGGATTATATAGCTATGGCGTATCTGCACATTCAGCGAAAGCTGCTCTTTTTAATGATATCTATCAAAGCAGCCCGGCCAGAGAAGCTGGTAATAGTATCTGCTGCGGGATTTGGCGTTTGGGTTTGCCTTTGATGCCCCCTTTCCCCCTTCCTACCCACAGACGCCTTCATATTTGCAATTCTCTCGAGTCGAATTAATTTATACCCCGGATCGTTTAATATTAATAGCGTTTCGATAAGAATTTACCCATTTTGATATTGTGGTGTAATTTTCATCGGTGTCGTACCAAACGTTGCGGTATTCGCGAGGACGTGACGAAAGCGCATCGATAGCCAGTAAAATTTTTATGGGATAGGTCAGGGTTTGTGAGATGCGGAATCGTCTTACGTGCTGAAAAGAACTCGTTTCGAGGAAAGAATTCAGCGTACCGCGATTATGGCGAGCTTGTGGAAAAAAAACGTCGATCGTTGAGTCGAAGTGAGACGTGAGTCAATAGAGGGATCTTTTTTTTCCACTCTAGGTCGCTATCTGTCTGAATGCAGCGGATGAGGTCGTGGTCGAATGATGGGTGTATTTATTGAGTAGTTATAAATGAAGTAGAATTGCGCCTATCGAATGGCAGCCATCAAGTAGGCAATATTGGCGTAGATATGCCACAAAATCGACGCCAATTTAATGGGTGTCGAAGTAGCGGTAAAATTTATATTCGCGATGGATGATGATGGATGTGTTGAAAGATAAGAGTCGGTTTGATCGTATTGAGACATGCTAACCGCGTGTGAATTTAAGATTTATCGTCGATTGAGGTATTTATGTTCGAGCAAAATGAATGGAGCTTGGATCAAGGTGAAAAATACTCGGAGTAATTGAGAAATTCCCATTTGATTTTGATTAACGTCCGCGATTTATTTGAAAAAAATCGTCGTAAAAATTTTAATGAATCGGAGAGTGGTAGCGTTGTTGTAGGGGATTTTATAATTATTTTTATGGCAACGTTGATTCTAATTTTAACGATGGGGAAATTATCCAATTATCGAGTTGCGTAGCTACTGAACTTCTACGTATGTTTTGACGATTTTGAGGATACGTTTTTATTGAAATTTGGATCGTAGATCTTAAATTTTATCCTGATTTTTTTCGATCAGATCTCCTTTTTTTTTGGAAAAATTATTTTTAAGACGAATATGAGGCGTATAGAATCAAAAGTGGCTTTCTCCATTGAAACTAATTTCGAGAAAAACGCGAAAAACTTTCTGAGCGCCTATCATTTGATAAAATTGAAAAGTAATGGTTGGAATATATTTATACCAATGTAAGGATAATGACCTACTATTCGGTTTTCCTTCTCACCTAGCGGTATGAGTTCCTGGGGGCCTTCGAGTTTGGAGAAAGCCACTTTTGTCTCCAACTTTTTTTTCTTCAATTTTTTGGGAGCTAATTCATGAAACTTTTCATGCATAATGAAGTGATCAATGGTACAAAATGTGACCCTCTCCCAGAAAAGGGACCTAAAGGATTTTTTTCAATTCACATATCATTATTCTACACACTTTCGAAGTATCAAAATTGGTGTTCAACTCAAAAACGTTTTTAACCTCCAAGATCCCTTTTTTTTGGAGAATGTTACAAATGTTAGAAAGTTGAAAAAAATCATAATTATGATATCGCGTTTCTCGACATTTTTTTTTCTTTTGAAAAACAAAAACAACTATCCAAAAAAATTAATAATGTAGCGGTTTTACCCAGCTACAATGAAACAAGAGGAAAAATACCATTAAAGGCCATAATAAAAGGAAAACACATAAAACAATATTATCGAACATCGTACAATTAAAAGAAAAAATTACCATCCAAGATTCGGGGGCTAAAAATCGTTTTTGGATTGAACTCCGATTTTGATATGAACTTCGAAAGTGTGTAGAGTATGATAAGTGCATTGAAAAAAAAAACCTTTAGGTCCCTTTTCTAGGAGCGGGTCACATTTTGAACTATTGATAATTTCATTATACATGAAAAGTTCCATGAATTAGCCTCAAAAAAATTGAAGAAAAAAAAGTTGGAGACAAAAGTGGCTTTCTCCAGTGGAGAAAGCCACTTATGATTCTAACCCCTATCTTTGCATGCTGTTTTCAAGTACTTAGCAGCCAAATTTGAAAATTTCAATTAGTACATCAGATGCGGCTTGCCTTGTAGTATCTGAAACCATGCTTAACTCATTTTTGATAAAAAGTGGAGAAAGCCACTTTTGATTCTACACGCCTCATATTGGGTATGCTATTTCTGAAATGTACTCGAAGGGTCAAAATCAGTGCTAGATTTGTGATCAGCGACTTTTGGCTAGTTGTCCAGAAATTATCAATTTTTCCAGAATTTAGAAATATTGTTATTTCGAAATCAGATTTTCTCGACAGGGGTTTAGGAATGCTTTGCACTCACTGTATTGTAAGTGGATGTAATTCTATATTTTTTTTTTCAATTTCAGGTCTTGGAACGTATTTACGATACGAAATACCTCAAGGCAGTGCTGATAATACATTCACTCTTCACGATAAAGAAAATGCTATCATTCTGAAGAAACCATTGGATCGCGAAACCAAAGATCAATACGTGATACCGATTTACGTGAAGGATATTCAAGCTGGTAAATTTGATTCGGCGGTGGTAATCGTGAATGTAATCGACGTCAATGATAACGTACCATATTTCCATCCCGGATCGTGCTACCCCCTTTATGTGCCGGAAAATATGGATCCGTCGGTGATCCATACTGTGGCGGCGTTGGATCGGGATTTGGGAAATAATGCTAAGATCGTGTATAACATTGTTGGTGAGTAGTTTGGATTTTTTGCTAAAGTTTAATTGCCTGCATGAATATCATCAGAATTCTCGTAGATTTATCATCATTTGCAATGGTTATTTTAAATTTACTGAAAATAGTCAAATCTACCTGAATTACTTGGAATATACCGTAATTACCCAAAATTTACCGTAATTACCTAAAATTTACCGTGATTACCCAAATTATCTTAATCAATAATCATTATAAAAAATACAATCACTACCCAAAACTACTCTTATTACCTTGAGTTACCGTAATTACCCTAAATTTACTGTAATTACCTGAAAGTTACCGTAATTACTCAAAATTTACCGTTATTACCCATATTTTATCATAATTACCAAATCTTCACAGTGATTTATGAAAATTTACCTTCTTCAACATTCCTCAAGTCCTCAAGTTTACCATAATTATTGAAAATTAATGACTGTTACCCGAATTACTGTAATTTTCCAAATTTACAGTAATTACCTGATACGTATCTCGATTCCAAAATTACAGCTCAAATTTTTCTTTTTATCAATCACTAGATATGATTCCAAATTCTAGTAAGATGCGAAATGCATTGCCCTAATTTACCACAATAATTACTATATTTTTACCATTTCAACCAAAATTGAAGATTTGAAGATATCAACTTGTAGATAATTTTATTATTATAACCGAATTAGCTACCTATTAATTATTTTTTACCAAGAAATGCGATTTCAACCATCTGGATCTAAATTTATTCGAAGTTCAAATTTTTCAACAGAACTGGTAAATTTTTTCAGTTTCTCGTCATTTTATTATTTTTTTTTTACATAATTGTACCTACCTACCTATACCTACCTATCTATCCAATTAAAAAATTTTTCGAACTGTCAATTGTTAAATTTTTTAAAAGAAATTAAACAAAATCAAGCTTGGAATTTTGGACTTGGATCGTTGGAATTCCATTTTTGGCAAAACCATAATGATTTATGAATTGATTTTACCTGTAATTCTTGGTATTAAGCAGTATTACCATTTGCCAGTAATTTACTTGTAATTTCTGGTAATTTTCCGTACTTGTCCGTAATTTCTTGTAATTCAGAGTATTTAGTGGTAATTTATAATTTTGTGGTAATCCGATTTATTTACCGGCAATTTTTGCCAATTTTTCGTATTTACCTGTAAATTTTGGCATCTACTTCACGTTTTTTGTTTGTAAATTTTGAAGATCTGCCTTCTGCCATATTTGTCTAAGTTTTGGTAATCGGTTGCAATTGAAAATAATTTTTGGTAATATGTCGTATTTATCAGCAATTTTTGGTAATTTGTAATTTGACGTAATTACCGGTAACTCTAGGTAATTTGACGTAATTACCGGTAAATCTTGGTAATTTGACGTAATTACCGGTAAATCTTGGTAATTTGACGTAATTACCGGTAACTCTTGGTAATTTGACGTAATTACCAGTAAATTTTGGTAATTTGACGTAATTACCGGTAAATTTTGGTAATTTGACGTAATTACCAGTAAATTTTGGTAATTTGACATATTTACCGGTAATTTTTGGTAATTTGACGTAATTACCGGTAAATTTTGGTAAATAGAAATACTTAGTGCTTATTTCTTCATAATTGAGGGTAATACTGCAATTTCCATTGATCTATTTTGACGCAAACTTGACTAATTTTGTCCATTTTCCTCACAGACGGCAATATCGGCAATAAATTTCACGTGGATTCGATCACTGGCGAATTAACAGCTCAATCATTGGACCGCGAAACGCAATCTCAATACCAGCTGACAATCGCCGCTCAAGATTTAGGCTCCAGCGTATCCCTGACAGGATATTGCAACATAACCGTGTACGTTGAAGACGAAAATGACAACGATCCTCAATTCGAGAAACCAATGTATTTGGTCAACGTAGCCGAAAACGTTCCCGTTGGAAGTACAGTGCTGGTCGTAAAAGCAGTCGATTTGGATTTGGATTTAAATGCTCAAATTGTCTATTCTTTGAGAAACGAAAGTGACTGGACGTTCAGGATTAATAATCAGACCGGAGCTATTACTACGAATCGGTAAATATTGTCGAATCTGTATTCTGGAGCATCTCCGAGTAATTTTTTGTAATCGATTTTTTAATTTTTACAGCGCTTTGGATAGAGAAGAACGAAGTGTGCACGTTTTCCAAGTGGTAGCCATCGACATGGGCCGGTACAAATCGCAATATCAAACAGTCAACGTGAAAATCATCCTGGAAGATGTGAACGATAACAAACCAGTGTTCTCAAAGTACCCGTATTTCGCTCAGATCTCACCTTACGCTCATATCGGCTCAGAAATCATTCGAGTCTCGGCTACCGATCGCGATAAAGGCGCCAATGGCGAAGTAGCTTATAAATTTTCCGAAGATTCCCACTCGAGCAAGTTTCGAATCAATGCCAACACCGGAGCCATCAGTTCGGTGGCGAATTTAGAACGAGATATTGGTAAAATATTCCATATCGAGGTGATAGCTTCGGATCGAGGGACACCGGTGTTGAGTTCGAGTAGTCTGGTCGAAATTAAGGTTGTGGACGGGTACGATACGTCGTCTGTGGTGCTGAGATTCCAGAATACCTCGTACACGGCCCATATTGCGGAGAACGCGCCGGCTGGAGAGACTGTCACACAGGTATGTGATCGCAGATAGGAAAGATTTAGGTTAAAGGGGTACTAAGTGAGTTTGGTTTCTGTTACGATAGATTTTCGCATTGAAAAGCGACGGCAGAAGACAGAAGATCAGTTATAGTTTCGCCTACGGAAATGAAAACGAACCGTTCGAGATAAACCCGAGTAACGGATTGATTCGCGTGCGTAATTCGACGGTGTTGGATTACGAGACGAATCCGCAGCTGTATTTGACAATCGTAGCCCAAGAGAATAGCACCGGAACGTCGTTGTTCGCGTTTGCCGAGCTGACCGTGTACTTGACCGATCTGAACGATAATACGCCGGTGTTCACGCAAGACCAGTATTTCACATCGGTACTCGAAGGTATCAGCAAGGGGACGTACGTGATTCAGGTGAGCTACTGTTGGCGAAAGATGCCCCGGCAAAGATAGGCGTCTCGTAATCCGATGGTTTGTGTAGTTGTTGGCAGTGGACGGAGATTCGGGACCGGATTCGAGAGTATCGTATCATATCGTGGATGGGAATCACGATAACGCGTTTATTATCGAACCATCGACGTCTAACGTGATCAAGACGAATATTGTGCTGGATGCTGAAATCAGGAACACGTATAAACTAACGGTGATCGCCACCGATGATGGGATACCCCAGTTGACCAGTACGGCTACCATAAGGGTCAATGTGATCGATGTGAATGATAATCAGCCTTCGTTTCCGCCTCATAATTCCATCACCGTGTCTGAAAGTAAGTGCAATTATGTTTGGTGATCGAATTTGGATTCGGATCTCTGACTGGATTTTTTTTTTCGGGTTTAGGCGAAGTCGTAGGCAGTGTGATTACATCGGTGGTTGCCAACGATGTTGACTCGTTCCCATGGCTGACTTATTCGATCGATAGTACAGAAGATGAAGATGCTTTGGCTACGTTTGCCATGGATAGACATAGTGGTCGATTAGTGCTGAAGAAATCGCTGGATTACGAGAAGAAAAACGAATATAAATTGCGAGTGGTGGCTTCGGATAGGAAACATTCTGCGAAGACGGTGTTGACCGTGAATGTAGCTGATGAGAATGATAACGCTCCTATTTTCGAACAATCTTATTATCAATTCACTTTGCCAAGTATGTGATTGTTTTCATATTTTTGGAAAATTCTTAGATGGAAATATTTTCTAATTTTTGGTTGTTTTGAATGTTTAGGTGAGAATACTCCTTCGTTTAATGGCCCTGTTACCAAAGTCCATGCCAGCGATGCTGATTCTGGAGAAAATAGCGTAGTTAGTTATTCGTTGAGTGCCCCCAGTGCTGGATTCAGTATTGATTCGATCACCGGAGTTATTACCGTAAATCAGTCGCTCCTTGGGAAGGATCTATTGCAAAAGGTATGTAAATGTGGGGCTATTGAGTGAATTCGACGTATCGATGAATTTGAGCTGATGTTTGGATGTTTTTATTTTCATTGCAGGGTTTCTTCGATGTTGTGGTCAAAGCTACCGATAATGGAGATGAGCCGATGTCGACCGAGGTTCCCGTCAAATTTGATACTAGGTTTGGAATTCATTCGAATATACCGTCTGCTCTTCAGTCTGAGTATAGGTGAGTTGAAGTATATCTTTTTTTTTCAGTTGGATATGTGTCTTGGATTTTATTTCCATATTTTTCTTTAGTTTTTCAATTTTTTTTTGTATTCTTTCCATTGTTTATGTGGTAATTTTTACTTTTTTTTTTAAGCAAATTTTGGTCCATTTTCATATTCTCAATTTTCTTTTGAATTTTTCAATTTTTTTGAAGTTTTTTTTTCAAAGTTTTGGGTATAATTTATTTTTTAGAGAGGGGAGGAAATAGTCAATTTTTGAAGTTGAAATTTTAAAGAAAATTTTGATCCTTATATTTTTTTGGTTATTGTTTGAATTTTTCGGTTTCAGTTTTCATTTTTTTTCTGAAGGATAATTCATTTTAATACCTAGTTCAAAAATTGGAAAATAGATTCAATTTTTTTTCCAAAGATAGCTATGCTGAGAAAAACTTTTTACTCTGGTTTATTTTGCGAAGAATTTTATCAAAATCAAGAAAAACTAAAATATGTATTTAAATACCTCGTTTATTCATATTCAATTTTTTATGACCGGGTTTTCGGGTTTTTACTTCATCAATTTCGATTTTCTATGCCAAAAAATTATTTTCGCATTTTAAGTCATTTCGATTTTTTTTCTATTGCATTTAGACATCTCTCCTCCCCTTTCCCCTCATGAAAATAAATAATGAGGGTTTTCTCTGAATTTCTATAATAATTGAAATACTTATTGTTAGTTTTTTAATGTATTTTCTAAATAATGAAATTTGGAGATTTTCTAAAAATTTCAACGTTAAGAATTTTGGAGAATTTCCCAACTTCCAAGCGAAAAAGATTCAGAATTAGAATTTTTTAGATTGGAAATTCTTGAAAATTCTAGATTTTTTTTCGTTAGAAATTTTCAAGTCATTTCAAATTTAGAAATGCTCAAGAATATTGTTCGTTGAAAGGTCTAAAATTTTGAAAAAAGTCAGGATTTCTATGGAAATTTTAAGAAAAATCTAAGTCTCTTTTGATTTTGAAATTTTCAGTTGAAAAATTTAATAACTACAAATTTTATTTTAACTGAAAATTTTTTGAAAAAAACATCAATTTGTTGTTTTGAAAGTAAAATTCCTATTTTTAGTAATTTAAAAAACCCATAAAATTCATTCTATTTTGGTGGTTTCTCAAATTTGAAGGTATGAAAAAAATCTGTGTTTTTTTTTCAATTTTCAAGAAATATTGAAAGAAATTAACTCGAAAATTGGTTTGAATTGGAAGAATGTAATAAATGAGAGATTTCTCTAAGGAATATTATTTAGTAAACTGTAGAATTATTTTCGTGGGAAATTTGGAGAGTGCTTGTTTATGCTCGATTTTTTTTCATTGCACATTTAAACACCTGAGTATTTTTTGCTTCAATTCTAAACGTGTTTTAAAAAAATGGAACAAGTGATTTAAAATTTATTTGAAAAACAATCAACGTTGAGCTTGTATAATCTTATCAATATTACGTACGTTTTCTAATGTCATCTTTTTTTTTGCAGAATATCGGTTCGTGAAAATGCTCCTAAAGGTAAATTTGTACTCAGACTCAATCCAAGCGGTTCACCGGATAATTCTCTCCTTTACAAAATCATAGAAGGAAATGAAAAACGTCATTTCGATATCATTGGGTAATTATTTTAATTTTTTAAGGTGGAAAAATTATTTTTGGATGCTAAAATTTGTCCATTCAACTCGACTAATCCATATTTTATTTCATTTTCGCAGCCCTTACGGAGACATAATCATATCCTCACCTCTAGACCGCGAAACCATCGACGTCTATTCGCTGAAAATCGCCATAGGTCACAACGCCTCCATAGCTCGAGTCCATATCGTAATCCAAGACACGAACGACAACGCTCCGGTATTCGGCGATTTCGAACCAAATTTGGTGATCTCCGAAAGCACCCCGGTGGGTACACCTCTGATGCAATTCCACGCCACCGATAACGACCTACCTCCGAATTCAGACGTCAGATACGAAATAGTCTCCGGCAACGATCGCAATCTCTTCGCCATCGATTCAGTATCCGGTCTGGTCACTCTGAAACAATCCCTAGATTACGATTGCGGATCAGTTGAGCATAATTTAGTAGTGAAAGCGAGCGATGTAGCGAAACCTCCTCAAGATCTACCTCTCAGTTCTTTGGCTTCGGTCAGAATCAGCGTCACGGATGAGAACGATCACGAACCCAAATTCCCCATATCCGAATATTTAGAATTTGTCGCCGAAAACGAGCCAATCGGTGTGACTGTTTTCTTCGCCAAAGCTACAGATCAAGATAAGGGTATTTATGGTAAATTGAATTACTCCATTATTTCATCAGCTGCGTCTGGTTTCGCCGACGTGGACGATTCGTGGAAATTATTTAAAGTCAACTCGATTACCGGTTTGGTCACCACCAACGCTATATTTGATTACGAGACTCGAAGCAGATATGCTTTTACTTTGTTATCCTGTGATACTGGTGGAAAATGTGCCAAAGTCAAGGTTCGAGTCGAGATCGAAAGTAAAGACGAGTTTTACCCTCAGTTCACGGAAAGAACATTCAGATTTACTATTTCCGGTGATGTTCCTGTTGGGTTCATTGTTGGCCATGTCACAGCTACCGATCGCGATA
This sequence comes from Pseudococcus jackbeardsleyi, assembly GCA_038380155.1. NCBI lineage: Eukaryota > Metazoa > Arthropoda > Insecta > Hemiptera > Pseudococcidae > Pseudococcus > Pseudococcus jackbeardsleyi. The sequence goes on from CM076241.1 coordinate 38,920,677, forward strand.
AAGGTCCAGATGGAAGAATCGTCTATCAATTGACTACTCAACATCCTTATTTCAAGATCAATCGAACCAATGGAGCTGTGATGGTTAAAAAGAAACTAGATACGTTGACCAGTGATCAAGATATCAGCTTGGTGGTCGGAGCTAGCTCCGGTAGACAAGGATCTTTCACCAATAACAGCATCGTTGAGATAGTCTTCGATCAACTTGCTGCTCCTGGGATCAATCTGGCTAGTTCGGGAGATACAATGGCTTCATCTTCGTCTTCAGTCACCGATTGGATTATCGTATTCATCATATTGTTCATTTTGGTCGTCGGAGGTGTCGGAGGATTCTTCGTTTTCCTGCATTTTCGAAATCGTAGACAAAATAATGTCAATAAGTCGAATCTCGGCGGTGCGACGCAGCGTGTCGATACCTACGTGGATCCTGGTGCTTTCGATACGATGCCTATTAGAGGATCAGTGGCTCATGGCGTGACTCAATTTGGACCTCCCAAGTATGACGAAATTCCTACCTATCGAGCTACCAACAGCGGTAGTAATTCGGCGGCTGCAACTACCAGCGAATTATCAGGGTCTGAGCAATCTGGATCCAGTGGACGTGGTAAGTTGAGAATCTCTCAAAGTCTTCATTTTCAATCAGCCATCAATTTTTAACCCTTTGATTTTAATTTTTTTAAAATAGGATCAGCTGAAGATGGTGAAGATGTCGATGAAGAGATCAGAATGATCAACGAAGGTCAAACTAGACAGAGAAGGAATCCTGATGATGATAATTTATCCGATGTGTCCGTCCATAACACTCAAGAGTATCTGGCTCGATTGGGTATTATCGATTCGCATGGAAATTCCAATTCTTCTGTGCAGAATGACAATTGCAACGATTTGCTGAATCATCGACAACCACCGTCGGTGAATCAGATGAATATGTTCGATGATGACGGAGCCAATGAGGCTGATATTACCAATATTATTTATGCCAAGTTGAACGATGTTGCTAGTGAACGAGGTAAATGATTATTTGAAATTGTTTTAGAAATTTTGACGAATTAAATTTAACGAAGTGAAAATTGAGCCAGATTTTTGGAGAATTTTCGCAGAATTTTTCCAAAATTTGTGAACATTTGAGTTGTTTTTTTGCTAAAAAGAAAAAAATGAAAAATCTGAATATTGGAAATTGAATTTTTCTAATCCTACAATTTTTTCCCTTCAGGCGGCAGTACCCAAGAAGAAGTCGACCGTAACAGCTCAACCGGCCGAGCCACTTCAGTCGACCGTTCTATGCACCTGGACGGCTACCAAGTGCCCACCGCAACCGGCACACAGCTCTCAATGAGCGGCTCGCTCAGCTCAATCGTCCACAGCGAAGAAGAACTGACCGGAAGCTACAACTGGGACTACCTGCTCGACTGGGGTCCTCAGTACCAACCTCTGGCCCACGTCTTCTCCGAAATAGCTCGCCTAAAAGACGACGCCGCTTCGGTCAAAAGTGCCACCAGTGGCACCTCCAGCAATAAAAGCAAAACCCACCAGTCAGTCATGAAAACAGTTCCTCCTCCTTTGATTACGAACGTCGCCCCACGTTCCATTACCGCTCCGGTGATCAACTCGAGGCCTTCGATGCAGCATTCGACGCCGGCTCACCAAAATCAAATGCTCCTGTTACCAAGATCGCCGATCAGCCATGATACCTCGACCGGGTTCTCGACATCGGCGGCAATGTCACCTTCATTTTCACCCTCGTTGTCTCCGCTGGCGACGAGGTCTCCTTCGGTGTCACCCCTTCATCTGCATACGATGAGTAGTCATCATCATATTAAGCAGAACAGACATCATGCGAATGAGACAGATATACGGATTTAGGTTCGTTTTTTTTAAATGTCTTGTTTTCCTAATTTCGCCTCCTTTTTCTTATTATTTTTTCTCTTGTGTTGCTCAAGTTACCTGTTTCTATCTTCCTCTCTGTATATGTGTATGTGTGTCTGTGTTTGTAAATATCCTATAACTTCACAATGTATTTAGTATTTTGGTACCAGTTATTTTGGAGACTACTAATTTCTTTTTTTACCTGCCATAAGTTGAAGAGTAAGCTTTTTTTTTCTTTACGTTCCTTCAGTTTTATTGATGGATTTTACCAAATTATTATGGATTAGTCTGATGAAATTACGATTGTAAATTTTAGTAATTTTTATTAACGTTCCACGAACGCGTGGTATTTTGAAATTTCGCTCCGTGTAAATTATTTTGACCCTTTGTGTGTAAAGTTTTCATTATTTTGTAAACACGGTTAGACCAAAGTTCCTTCTTTTTTTTAACGTTTAATTTTCTTCTTTTTTTTATCCGAAATATCGTATTTTTTTAAATAGAAAAATCGACTGATGTAATTTGTAAGGTTTATCGAATCAAAATTTTAACTATAATTAAGCAGTTTTGTTTTTCTTTTTTTATATAATTTTTGTACTATATTTTAATGTAAATTATTTTCGCGATGTATGAAATTTTTTAGAGACGGCGGTGCCTCTTACGAAACGCCCGATCATGCTAGTCATTTAGAATATGTCGTTACGTGGGTTCATTACTTGGTAGACGATAAACTGATACACCTTTTTCTTAATAACGCCATAATTTTTTTTTGTTGCATTTACTAATTTTATATGTAGTACCTAGACCTACGTATATAACATTTGGCCATTTTTAAATTAATTTATCCGTATTATTTTGAAAAGATACGCGAGAGAAAGTACGTAATCAAAAATATTTAATGAAATTTAATTGTGCCATTAGTGAATGAAATCATTGATACGGTGCCATAAAAAGAATTTCCGATCAGGGCTGATTTTTTCCCATATATATATATTTTTTCGTTATAATATGGGTAAAGGAATTGCATTTTTTTGGTCGAAATTTTCCCTGAATAACTTGTTTTATTTTCGTTTCAACTTATTTTGGGTAATTTCTGAGTGATTACAAGTTATCTATATTTGAAACGATGTTAATTTAATTCGATGAATGTGCCTAATAATTCATACTAAGAATTTTTTCAGTAGGTAATTATAATAAAACAAATGTTTTGTACCATGTGATAGCATATTTCAATTTCGTGTACGATTTTCATGTATATTTATTTTCTTTTTTATATAATTTGTTGTACGAACGCAATAAATATTGTTCATTTTAATTCAATGTTTCATTAGAACGAAAAATAATGGGTGAATTAGAAAAAAAAATGGTCTTTCAAATTTAGTAGCGCTTCGTGCGGTTGAAAAAAATAATAAAATAGTTAACGACCAATCAGAAACGAGAACGACTTGGCACTGATGATTCATTTCACTGAGCAATGACAAAGGACAATGACGCGCTGACATTCCTGTATCCTGTAGTTTGAGTTGGACGCCTAGACGCCATTACGCTGTTTCTGTTGATGTTGGCGTCTGGTGTTCCGTTTTTTCTTGATTCTTGCTTTGATTTATGAAAATATGTTTGTATTTTACGATTCAACTATGATTCAACTCAAAAAGTAATTGATTATTTGATTTGTCATAATGGTAAGTAAATAAGTAATTGTGATTTGTCTTTTTTCTGAATAAGACCATAAGACTCGTTGGTATGTATTTTCGTTTTGCAAATGCAAACAGTAAATCGGATTGGAAGCTAAACTGCTTAACTTGGATTGAAATTTTATGTCTTTACTCAATGTTTTGAATTATTGGTACGATTTCTGTTGCTTACTGGTGTCGTAATTTATGAATACCTACGTGCGGAGCATATTGCATAGTGAATTGAAATAATTCGCGTTTTGTCGATCTCCCTCATACCGGAATTATGAAGTTTATCATCTTCTCATCCTAGTTATTTAGCTGTTATTAGGTTCTCTTTGGACCTTGGTCCGAATATTCTACATACATTGGGCATTGTTAAATTTTATCCGTACGCGAGTTACTTAGAATGATTTCTTTTTTGTTTATTGCAACTCAGGAATCAGCCGAACTGGAAGCAGCGAGCAGCGATGTTTGTGGTCAATAGTCCATGTCTCATGTTATGAATTTCGTCGTGTTACTGTAAGCTTCAACTTCGATCAAAGCTGTAAGTATCTACTCTTGAGAAATTTTCAAATCGTAGATTGTAGATGCGGTGCTGAGTTCGCAATGCGAATTTCATTTTTGATTGTTTCCCACTTTTTAATGTTAGGTTAGTAATTTGAATTAGTTTGTTCACAGTGCTGAGAAATCTTCACCGAATCAATCGTTCGAATTCACCGCAGATAATTTGCTTCGAGATGAAATTACGACGGATCGAGTTTGGTTCGTGGTATGTATTTTATGTTTCGATGATTTTATTTGAAAATGCTCTTAATTGATTGCTGACGAATTTAATATTCATACGTTGAAAGACGAAGTTAAGAGAGTTATGTAAGGAGGGAAAAAATCGAGCCCCTGCCTAATATGTATTCTGGGCACATAGGGATCCAAAAACGTATTACAAGTGCAATATGATTGGAAAATACAAGAAAATCGTGGAGTAATGTTCTAAATTTGTGAATTTTTAAAATAAATTTTGTCATTGAATGCAGATCGTATTTTACATAGAGCCGAGAAAAATATTATTCGCTGTTTTCGTGGACGTCGCTTAATTTTTTCTATATCCATGTCGTGATGATTATTTAATGCAACCTTGCGTATGTAAGTAATGATTGAAGCCTTGATGTGTTTCTTTTTGTAGCGTTTATCATTTTCGAAAATACGGCGATCGAAGTTCCTTTTTTCAGTTTCATTTTTTTTTTGTAAAATTAGGGATAACTTGAAACTAGAATTTCTTTTTTTGTGTACTTTCTGCCAAATCTACTTCCATATGCAGTTATGGAAATGTAGTACTGTTTCACCGTTGAAAATCCAATTTTTATTTGACAGTGTCAAATTCTGTCTTCTTTCGATTTTTAATTTTAATCACGATAGATTGATTTCTGTATAGATGATGTCCCTTTTTCATTCTCGTTTTCGTTTGGATTTCGTTGTTTTTTCTCCAATTTCATCCGCACCGATCGACTATGAGAACTTTGAAAGAACGAAAATAATTATGTATTTTTAAAAAATTAGTGATTCGTGTGACAATTAACGTAGATCGTTTGTCATATCATGATATTTCGTTCTCAAGTCACGAAGTCAGAACGAAAAATAACGACTTGGATTTAGAATTAAAAATAAATGATGATGAATTTAGATTTAGAATGCTAAATTGCATAAAAGTTGAGTACGGCTAGATTTATATATCAATCGTGGTATTATTGTACTTGGAAAATTCAAGTCTGAATACGATCTAAGATCTGAAAACGTAATTAATTTACCTATTTTTCTATTTTCCAATTTCCAATACATCTCAATTTGTTTTGACCACCTACTTGAATGTATTGAATTAATATACCTGCGTAAGTAATTGAGTATTTCCGATTAGATCATACAAATGCTGATAAAAGTGTACGTAAAAATCGCACGAAATAAAATTTCCCAATTTTGTACGTGCTAAATTCTGAATTCGGGCGATTTTGTAGATCGTAATTCCTAAAACGCTACCCCGGCCGTAACCATCAACAACTAAAAGTGAAAAAATGCGCGCATGCGCATGTGTACGTACACTACGTAGGCGAGTGACTTCACGATGTTGTGATTGAGAGGGGTGGAATCATTCGTCAACGGGTTGTGCTATTCGGACCCAATCTCGATACCCGGTCGTGAACGATTCAATTCTTTACTCATCTGAAATTTTTCTAAGTCCTTATCAGTACTACTGCATTCGGCGATGATTGGATGATTGCTATTTACATTAATTACTTCGGCGCATTAATTATTAATAATGCGCCGAAGTTGACGATTATGAAACAGAAATCAACAATTTTTCAATAAAATTTGTTCCTTCCAAACATTTTTTTATTCAACGATTCAAAACAAAATGACTAATCTCTATCTCCATTGAATGCCGCTATCGCTATCGAAAGAAAAAACTTCAAAAAAATCTGTTTCTGTTTAAAAAAATTATGAAACTAAAACGAAAATGATGAAACACGTTTCACTTTTTTACTTCGTTTCTCTGGTTTACTTACGAATTACGATTATTGTACGTTTCCGTTTCCTTCAATTGCTTACTTTCCGATAATAGCTAAGCTGAGATATTGAATTTTGCTTACGTATTACGTATTATGGTAAATGAAGACGAATTTTATTTCAAATAATAAGAAGAAAAAAGGTTTAAAATGAATAATATTATTTTGTAAATTTGTATTATTAGAAAAAATACTTGGAGGAATTAAATAATTACAATATACATAAAATCATTCTGCGGAATGCAGATCATTGAAAATTGAAATTGATCAAGTCCGACTTAGTCAATTTCAATTTTCAATGATCTGCATTCCGCAGAATGATTTTATGTATATTGTAATCATTTAATTCCTCCAAGTATTTTTTCTAATAGTACAAAATAATATTCAATATTCATTTTAAAGTTTAAACGAAGTCCACAGAATCAAGATGTTCGAACTCGGGAGTCATTCTGACTTAATCATGAGCGACCGGGTATCGAGATTGGGTCCGAATAGCGAATCCCTTCGTCAACACGTCGACTCGTCCGAATTCGTCATTCAATGAATGAGTGATGAGTCTGAGTGTCTGTGTCCTATTGTCCTTGAAGCGTTGAACATTGAACAAAAGCGCGTTGGATTTTGAATACAGGTATTGCAAGTTTCAGTGTGTTAAGATTTTTTTTTCCTTTCGGTCCTTTCTCACTTTGCTATGTTTCTTTGTGTTTAATGTATTGTGCAATGAATAATCGAATGATGAACGTGAGTCAGTGCGACGCCATTTTTTAATTTCTTGAACTTACTCATTCGCGTTATTTCGTGCGGAATAGTTTTCGAATGATGAAAGTTCTGTGTTTATGTAGTGTATAGTTTTCTCGTCTTGGTCTTGGTTCGGATTTCGGATTCGATTTTAAATTTTAAATTAATTCGCCATTGTTATGGTTTGTGTTTATTCGTTTCTCGTAGTACGTGCAACAACAAAGGTACCTAGTGTATTATTTTGTATCATAAATCTCTCAAGTTTGATCAAAATGCTTCTTCATTATTTGATTTTTGTTCATGATTCAGTGTTATTCGTATTTTACTAGAAAATTCATTCGAAATGAGTCGTTGATTAAATTTCGACAATTGCAGTATTTGCAGTTCAACGTTTTGAATTTTCAATTCCAAGTTTTTCGTGTCCTGTTGAATGTATCATATTGTATGGTATTGTAGTGGTGTTAGTTTTTATTTTCGAGTGATTTTTTTTTCGGAAAGCTCGATTTATATTTTGATTCTCGATTCGTTAATCGTCATTGTCTGTGGTATCGAGTTTTGATTGTGGAATGCAGAAATAATGTTTACGAGGTATTATTTGACGCCATTTTCTGCACCGATTATTATTGTCGCGTTTACTTAGTTGTTTTGTACGATTTTTGTTTCGGAACAGTTGTAATTTTGAGATGTAATGTGAAATTTTCCTATTCATCGACTACCGTGATAATTATAGCCTCCGAAATGTTCGTTTTGGTAATTTTTTTATAACAGTTTTTTCGTCCGCAAATTCGACTTTTTTTCTCCTTTCGGTGGGATTTTCTTCATTGTTTGGTTTATGGTTTTGGTTCAAGTTTGTGATTTCAATGATTTCATTTTACCTACTATCTCCATCTTTCGTTTTTTTTTTCGCATTCTGTAAATTTTTTAATTGATTCGACCCATATCATTGTATGGTATCTTGGTAACTCTTACTCTTCCTAGTCTGTACGAATATTGTTTTCTGCTTCAGTCGTAGCATTATATGTATTCATTATGGGTATTGCTATTGACAGAATTAATCAGTCTTGCAGAATTTTTCCCCCATAATTACTTCCGTTATTAACTGTTTACCAATATTGAATATAACGTGCTTAAATATCGAAAAGCTTGTATGTGATGTTAATGTGTATTGTGTATTTATTTTACTTTCAGAGATATGTAATCGTACCATCTGACTAACGTGAAAAGTTTTCCAATTCAACCGGAACATGGCGCTCGATATCTAAAAAAATAAATCCTTACTCTGCTCAAGGTAAGAATTCGTACTTGTGTTTTGAAGATTTTTAAATTTGCTCTTGAAACTATTTTTTTCTTAGTTGTGTTGATTGTTGAATCAATGGCGAGGAGGGCAGAGGAAATGATATTTTCTACCTCTTGTTTTGCGATATTTTAGTATTATGAATAATTGCTGTATATTGAATTGGAAAGTATTTTCTATCGGTGTTTCGCGAGTTTCCAATTTCTGCGTCTAAAATATCCTTACCCTTTCGCCTTTCGGAAATGAAGCAAGATTATTAAGTTCGTTGATTTGATTTGCTTTTTCTAAATTTTTATACGAGTGTATTTCTGTCCCATTCCGATCTGTACTGTGAAATTTTTTAGACTTCATCCGAGTTGATTTTTTTTATAGAAATTATCACAGATGAAAATTTCCTTTTTCCAAAGAAAGTAGTTTTGGTTTATCAAAATTGAATTGAAAAGCGATTATGTATTCTTAATTTCTTATGTCAATGTCTCATTTTTTACCTAATACTTCATGCTGACTCAAAATGTATTGCTTTATTTTCAGATTTCTCGTTGTTGTTTCGTTTATGCCTCGAAGTTTGCAGTCAATTGTTTTCAAGTTTCATGATAAGTGTAACTCGTACTGTTGAATATTTTTTCTTTGGACCCGAAATCGCCAAAAGTGAGTAAATGAATATTTTTTACCTAATATGATTTAAAATGTAAGAGCGTAGATCCGAAAAAAATGAAGTGAATGAGAGCAGAGAAGTCACTTATTTCGAACTATTGCGAATGACGACTGACGACTGAACAGCCGAAAATTGCGTGTGTGAAAAAATTCGAATTTTTCACGAATTGCTTGCTCTTCTGTAAGCTGAATTTTCAAATTTTTTGATTTTTTTTTTTTCATTATAAAAAGCAAAGTGTAAGAATAATTGGACAGGTACCTATTTTGTTTTTATTTCAAGTGCAATGTTGATTCATTTTTTCGCGGGAATTCTTTTGAGGAAATTTTTTTAGAAAATTATAAAGAAGGCATCGTGTAACTTGAGGTCATTGACATTGTCGATTTTATCGTTTATTTTCATGTCCATCATTAGGAGTATTCTCATTTTGATGGTCATCAGGATGGATCCTGAAGTATTTTTGATAGTAATGTTGATCGAAAAATTCGATTTGGTAATTGATACATCATAATTTTGAAAAATAATTGCTAACTGTGATCTTATAATTTGTTATCAGATGTATCCTGAACCGGTTGCCAGTGGAATGCCGGATCTTGATGGCCTGAGTGCCGGCGCTGCACATCGTATTGTTCGTTTTGAGTCGTCAAGCTTGCTGATACGATATCGTTTTCATTTGTGATGGCGTTTTTGTCAAGATTTTATCGATCAACGGCTTTCATTGATTTCCCATCTGAGGAGGAAGAAACACCGAGTTCATATTGACAACCGGTGTGTATCTATTTTTATTTTCGCGGGTATTTCCCGTCGTACGTATTCTAAATGGATGGCATTACAGTACTGAAAAATGTTCTTGAATATTTGTTGCTTCTTCGTTATCGGTCAAATTTATATGTGCGAGAGAATAATTCATTGGGAATTTTTTTCAATATGGAAAATTTTACCTGAAAATCGAAATATTTCTCAATCTGTAGTGCTGTTTTTCTTTTGGAAATCCAATTTTCATAACCTACGGTGTTGTCAAATTCTGCTTTATGATTTTTAATTTAATTTTTAGAAAAATAATGATGAATTTGTTTCGATATACTTGGACGATGTCTCTGTTTCATTTTCGCTTCGTTTGATTGTTTTCCCGATTTCATCGGCAACGATCAAATGTAAGAATTTTTGGGAAAGAATATCGTATTTGTGAAAAAGAATTAATTCATGTGACAATTTTCGGCTGTCCTACTCATTTTCCCTGTATGAAATGAATTTAGGACAGTAAAAATTACATATAGAAGCGAAAGGGGTCAATATTTTAATTTATTCATAGAAAAATGATTATTCAGTATTTTTTATCTGCATGTATAAAGTTGATCATTTTTCCTCTGTAAGACGTGATTACCAAAATTTGATGTATTTTTTGTAATTTTTGAGTTCGATGCTGTATGTTTTGAACGTAATATCAATAAATTAGATATTATTTTTCTGTAATACCCAGACGAGATCAGGAGATTTTGAAATGTTCCCCAGTTGATGACATTTTTCACTCGAAATATTGAAATAATTTTGATTCGTGGATTAGCAGTCCTTTTCATATAAAACGTGGGAAATATTTTGTTGAAGAAATCGTTGAGATTCCAGAAAAATTGAGAAAAATATTTTTCTTTGAACAAGTTGATTCTAGTTGATTTTTTTTCACATTTTTTTTGTGAAATTGTTTATGTTTAATATTTGCTTACTATCTAATTAGTTGGTAATTATAAAATTATCTCCATTTGTTTTTAATTTGGTATTGTTTTTCTTTTTACAGTGAAATATGGAGATGAATGAAGCAGAAATTATCACGATAAAGTATTCGGAAATGAACACCGCGGTGAGTGTCCAGAATATTCATTTCTAGCGTCATTTTTCATTGGATTTTACGAAATGAATTTCGCTACCCTAATTTCATCGTATGAATATTACTAACTTACTGTAATGGAAATATCAAAATAATCATTTTATTTTGTTGAAAAATACGTACCGGAGCGAAATACGTATTTCCGTATAAGAATCTGTGTCAGAAAAATATTCTTAGATTAAATTGCAACCATTGAAAACATTCTCGAATTCATCCCTAAAAAAAGCTCATTATTAGGTAAGCGAAATTAATTGGAATTTTCCAAATTATTCGAATCTATTTTATCAAGATAGGAATTTCGATTATTTTACTTATACTTTTAGAATGTTGAAATTTGAAAATTTTTGCCTATTTTATTCGTAGATTTTTGTTGATTTCGTTATTTTTTTGTTATCCAATGCTGAGCTCAACTGGGTATTGCATTTTTTCTCATTGTATTTAACGAATTGGACTGACTTTTGGCTGCGTGACTTGTTTTTTTTTTTTGTGATGAAAATTGTGCCCTGATTTTTGTGTCCGAAAATCGCATTCAATATTGTATAATACTGGATGAAATTATTTTCTCTCTGTGTTAACCTGTAAAACACCTTCAACTATAGCGTTTTTGGAAAATCTAGGAGAAAAAAAATGCTTGAATATGAAATTTTTTAAAAATAAATTTACTCTAGGTAATTTCCTTCTTCCTATATCCTCTTTTCTGATATTTGATAGTACGAATTCGAATGAATTTGACATTTTAGCGTGTCATAAAAATGGTGCAGACTCAAAAAATTGTGTCCTTGTGTGGTAGGATTCGACAGTTTGAAGCACAATTGAAATTTTCTATCAATCTTTGCCTCCTTTGATAAATTTTTATGAGTTTTTTTGAAATTCGAATGTATAATGAAATAAACAAAGGTACTCGAAATGAAAAATGAACTTGGATACGCTCAGTAAACTTGGAAATCGTCGATTTTTTGAACGCTAGTCATTGAATGGAATCGAATTTTAAATTTCCCAATTGAATGGGTGAAGATCAATTGGATGCGAAATGAGTACAATTTGAACTCCTGGCTTTTCGTTGCTACGAATTTTTTTTCCTGCAAAATGCCTTCCATAAACTGGATTTAATCTGTGTATTCTCCCCACTTCGACTTCAAAAAATTTATGAACGTGCGTTTTCTTTTCGTTAATTGTACTTTGCTATAAAATTTCTGTGAGTGTCCTCGATGCGCGAGCAATTATTTGGTCAAAATCATCGTTTTTTATTTTACAAAGATGCTGCATTTGTTTATGTCATCGATCATTATTCTTCCTTCAAATAATGAGAAATATTGAATAATTATATTTTCACGAAATCTCTCGGGTTTTTTTCATCATTTTACAGCTCTTGATGTCTAGTTTCTTCAATAATTAAATCTTATTTTTTTCATATGCCCAGAGAAGAATAAAAATTGTGATCAAATATCAAAAAAATGTTTTCAGCATTTTATACCTTTTTTTTTTTTTATCTCTTAATAATTTTTATTTGACCCTTGACTCTTATAAAATTCTTTTTCTAATCGTACGTTGTTATTTTTTGTGTCAACAGATTCGAGATGGCCTCTGATGGAAAATTCTACCTCGTCGAAGTACCAGCGATCATAATTTTTTTTCAGTATCCAAATGGAGCGCAGTGGAACTCGATCGGTCGTTGGAACACCTCAGATGCATCCTTCCGGTCTTCGGTCTTTTGGTTGATTTGTATTTGCTACCCATCGAGTCAATGGTAAGTGTATTAATATTTCACTTCCTCACCTCTTTTGACCTATCACTTCATTTTTACTTCATGAATGTCAATTCTCGGTAATTACGTATCAATGGCTAAGAATTATCTGCTCTCTAACGATCATCCGACTGCTTTCTACACAATTTTGGCCACCTTTATTGTCTTTTTGAGCCAAAAATTTTATAAATCGTATTTTGTGGTGGAATAAGGGAAACAGCGAGTAGTATATAAATAAAAATAAGACCATAGCAAAATTTATTCATACAAAATTATGCATAAATGAAAAGATAACAAAATATAACAATAAAAATGTACCAAGTTACCGCAGATTTGGAAAACACGTCATTAATTTTATTAAAAGTGAAAAATTGAATGATTTCTATTCTAAATAGGTATTTTTTTGTGGAAAATTGTTCTGTAAGGATTGGTATTATTTATGCACATTTATTTTTATTTACATGAATATTGAAACGTTTTTAAAATACAATTTCATTTTATTATTACATAATATGCATCTAGCACTTACACCTAGAGATGAATAATTTCGTCAGGCAAACAGCCGGTTCAAAAATCCAGATTTGAGTCCGGCCTTCCAACCTACCTATCCTCGGAATCCAAGGGCGATTCGAAATGAAATTTTTCGTCGACCCAATTTCTGGACAAAATGATTTCTATTGTTGAAAAGCGCTCGGATTCTGTCTGGAGATGGATTTTTGGTCGCTGAACATGAAACCGGCGTCGGATTTCAGCCCGGAAGCATCGTTTTCCGGCATGAAATTGCGAATCACAGCAGAAGGAGTGCTCGAACCGAAAATCCGACGCCGGATTCGTGTTCAGCGACCAAAAATCTATTGATGAACTGAATCCCAGCGCATTGCGTGATAAAAAATTTTCCATGTAACTGGCTCATGAATTTTTCCGACTTTTCCGGGCGAATATCTCGAAAATGACACTTCGTAATCAAAAATGGACGCCGGATTCGTCTTCAGCGACCAAAAATCTACTTATTAACTTAATCCAAGCGCATTTCGTGAATAAAAATTTTCCATGTCACTGGGTCATAAAAATTTTCCAACTTTTCCGAGTGAATATCTCGAGAACGACGCTTCGTAATCAAAAACGGAAGCCGGATTCGTCTTCAGCGACCTAAAATCTATTTACAAACTTAATTCAAACATATTTCGTGAATAAAAATTTTCCATGTCACTGGTTCATGAAAATTTCCTGACTTTTCCGGACGAATATTTCGAGAACGACACTTCGTAATCGAAAACGGACGTCAGATTCATGTTCAGCCACTCAATTTTACCTTTAAACCCAATCCTAGAGCGTTTGGTGAAAAAAGTTTCCATATTTCGAGATATTCGCCCGGAAAAGTCGGAAAATTTTTATGACCCAGTAACACAGAAAATTTTTATTCACCAAATGCGCTTGGATTTGGTCTATAGCTAGATTTTGGGTCGCTGAACACGAATCCGGCGTCGGATTTCGGTTTAGAAGTCGTGTTTTCGACATATTCACCCGAAAAAGTCCGGAGGTCGAACGAATAGTCGAATCAAAAATCCGACGCCGGATTGTGTTCAGCCACCCAAAATCTATTTTTAACCTCAATTCAAGCGTATTTGTTGAATATAATTGATACATAATTTTGAAAAATAATTGCTAACTGTGATCTTATAATTTGTTATCAGTTATTTCCCGAACCAGTTACCTGTGGGATGCTGGATCTTGATGGTCTGAGTGCCGGCGCTGCACATCGTATTGTTCATTTAGAGTCGTCGAGCTTGCTGCCACGATATTGTTTTCATTTGTGATGGCGTTTTTATCGAGATTTTATGGATCAGCGGCTTCAATTGATTTCCCATCTGAGGAGGAAGAAATACAAAGTTCATGTTGACAACCGGTGTGTATCTATATTTATTTTCGCGGGTATTTCCCGTCGTATGTATTCAAAATAGATGGCATTACAGTGTTGAAGGATGTTCTTGAATTTTCGTTGCTTTCTTTGTTATCGGGCAAATTTATATGTGTAACAGAATAAATTCATGGGGCATTTTTTTCAATATCGAAAATTTTACCTGAAAGTCGAAATATTTTTCTATCTGTAGTGCTGTTTTACTTTTAGAAATCGAATTTTCATAACCTACGGTGTTGTAAAATTCTGCTTCATGATTTTTAATTTTAGTTTTAAAAAAATAATGAATTTGTTTTGATAGACCTAGACGATGTCTCTGTTTCATTTTTGCTGAAAAAATTATTTTATGTGACAATTTCCGGCTGCCCTACTCATTTTCCCTGCATAAAATGAATTTAGGAAAGTTGAAAATTACGTATAGAGGAGAAAGGGGTCCATATTTAAATTTATTCATAGAAGAATAATTATTCAGTATTTTTCATCTACATGTATAAAGTTGGTAATTTTTACTCTGTAAAACGTGATTACCAAAATTTGATATATTTTTTGTAATTTTTGAGTTTGATGCTCTATGTTTTGAACGTAATATCAATGAACTAGAATAATTCTTTTTCTGTAAGTAATACCCAGACGAGATCAGGAAATTTTGAAATTTTCTCTCCAGTTGATGAAATTTTTCACTCGAAATATCGAAATAATTTTGATTCGTGGGTTAGCAGTCCTTTTCGTATAAAATTTGAAAAATATTCTGTTTGAGAAATAGTTGAGGTAATATTCTTCAAACTAGTTTATTCTAGTTGATTTTTTTCACAATTTTTTTGTGAAATTGTTCGTGTTTAATATTTACTTATTATCTATAGTTAGTTGGTAATTAAGTATAAAATTCTTATAAAATTATCTGTATTAATCTTTAATTTGGTATTGTTTTTCTTTTTACAGTCAAATATGGAAATGAATGAAGTAGAAATCATCACAATCAAGTATTCGGAAATGAACACCGTGGTGAGTGTCCTGATTATTTATTTTTAACGTGATTTTTCGTTGGATTTTACGAAATGAATTTCGCTACCTTGATTTTGTCGTATGAATATTAATTACAATAATGGAAAGATCAAAAAAATCATTTTATTTTGTTGAAAAATATGTACCGGAGCGAAGTACGTATTTCCGAGTATAAGAATCTGCGGCAGAAAAATATTCTCAAATTAAATTACAACCATTGAAAACATTTTCGAATTCATCTACGCTAAAAAAAAAAAAGCTAATTAGCGAAATTATTTGGAACTTCGCTAAATAATGCAAATTTATTTTACCAAGAAAGGAACTTCAGTTATTTTACCTAAACTTTTATGGCCAATATTACACTTTTCTAAACTCGGTTTAGAAAAGTTTAACTGCCCGTTAACTGCCCGTGATTGGCCGGTTAGCGTTTAAACGCTTAAATCGCGAGTGTAATATTGGCCCTTAGGATGTTGAAATTTGAAAATTTCTGCCCATTTTATTTGTAGATTTCTGTTGATTTATGTAGTTATTTTTTTGTTATCCAATGTTGAGCTCAATTACGTATTGAATTTTCTTCATTTAACGAATCGGACTGATTTTCTGCTTCGTGACTTGTTTTCTTTTCTTTCTTTTTTTTTTCATGATAGAAATTGTGCTCAATTTATATTTTTTTTTTTGCGTTCGAGATGCTTACATTTTTTTGTCCTGATCATAATTTTTCTGAGTTTTTTTTTTATCGTTAATGTCTCATATATCTGACGAGTGACTATTAATTGTGTTTTTTTTTTTTGCAGTGGTACAATTGGAAGAAATCGAGTGAATTATAACGTGTTGCAGTGCTGATAAATCCTTTTCGAAGCTACGAAGCAGTTGACCAAATTCACCGCAGAGAATTAGCTTCCAGATAAAATTACAACGGATCGAGTCTGGTTCGTGGTGTGTACATATTTTATTTTTCTATGAATTTATTTGAAAATGCTCGGAATTGATTTCTGACAAATTTAATATTGATAAGCTAAAAGGCGAAGTATTTGATGAGAGTTACGTCAAGAGAAAATTAATCTCTCGTGTTTGTATTCTGAGCAAAAAGAGATCCGATAAAACCGATTACAGGTGCAATCTGATTGCAAAATATGAGAAAATTGTTGGCCAATGTTTTAAAATTGGAAATTTTTCCAACGAATTTTGTCGTTGGGGTTTCATTTTCTACAGCTGATATCGAGCAGAAGAGTAATTGAATGAAGCCGAGAAAAGTATTATTCGCTGTTTTCGTCGATGTCGTTATAATAATTCTCTCAATTTAGTAAAAAAAAAAATGAAAAAATAAGTAGGTAATGAAAATAGGCAACCGAAAAGCTGAACAACCGGTCAGGTGAAAGGAACCTCGTGACCGTTTGACCTGAAATTCACCTTTTCAGTCTAATTTTCGATAAAATTCCCCTCGATAAACTCGCAGTTAATAAATGTATTATCCAGGTATTCGGTTGTGTTATTATTCAAAATTTCTAACGTCATATTTTAAAGACAAAAATGAGCTATTTTATGAAATTGAATTTCTGAGCGTTGAATTTTCTCCATATTGTACTTAGCCTGACTGCGAGAGATTTTTTGGGCGTTTTACTGGTTAAAATTCGACCATATGACAAAAACTTGATTGACTTAATTGAAAACGAAAGATGAGAAAATTTAGAGTATTTTATTTTCTTGGAAATTGGCAGAAGAATATTTCGAGAGCAAAGATGTATAGACATTTCAAGTTCCTTCCAAAGTTCCAACGACTCAACTAGAAAAATTGTTGAAATTTTGAATTTTAGTGGTTTGATTTAAAATTTTCGTCAAAAATTCTCATTGGTGACAAGAAAGAACACAATTTGAATTCATGGATGAAATTACAAAAAAATATGATTTTTGATATTTTTAGATTCCAGTAGATAGATAACCTGATTGTTATTTTATGTAATGCATTTTATAATTACAATTTTCTATTGAACTTTTATAGATGATTCCCGTGTTTGAAGAATGACTTCCGATAAATTTGACTTGTAGAATCGTAAATATGGCGGAGAACGTGCAGAATGATCAATATTTCATTGGATACTGAAAAACCTGCGTAACCCTTGGCGTTGGAATTTCGTATTTTTCATTCGTGCTGTGTAAGTAGGGTTTTTTGTTTTGCTTTTCAATGATTTTGGAATTAATTACCAATTTGATGTGTTTTTTCAGTCAATTTTAGTTCGTACGTGTTGATCATTAAATAAAATGTTGGATTTTAACGTAAAAATGTGTTTTGATTTGCAGATGCTTTGACTGTAACCAGAAACCATCGAGTATGCTATTTTTGAGCTGCCTCGCGAGATTCAACCCATTCCAGACAATGACTTGAAGATACTTCGATCGGAACCAGCAATGTTTCATCGATGTACCCGATTATGCAGTTTTCAAGCCATCTCCCAGAATTCAACGTATTCTAGAATAATTTCAAGTATTAAGTAGCGTTTAAGTTTCGGTTTTTCAATTTGTGTTACGTGTTACCTTGTTCGCTTGTAGGGAAGATTAGGTTCGGATTTAGGAATTTGTTTGATTCGTTTAAGGGGATACATTTTGATAGAGTTTCGAGGGCTGTTTTATGACCGGAAATATTACTCGGTGTGGTTTTTTTTTTTTCCAAAATTTTATCATTCATCTGGTGCATAATCAATCGTATTCATTAATTAAAATCCGCGATTTTTTTCTTTTTGCGAGTTTTGAGCATAGAGTAGGAAACAATTTTGGCAAACATGGGGTTAAAGTAGATAGAGAATATCGATGTCGAATGGCATCGGTGAAACCCTCAGGTTCTGATGGAGTTGCAAGTCAGCTCCAAACACGAATCGGGGGTGGCTGCGGTCTCTTGATCTCCGGGCACCAGCCGGCCCGGTTGATCGCAAAAGAGACCTCAGATATTCTTCCACGGCAGGCTTGGTGCTGCGGAAAGAAGAGTCTGCTGTTGAAATTTCGTCGCGCCGATGTTGGTATCTGTGTGAACCTGGAAACCTCACGACATCGGAAGAGACCCGGAGTTTTATACTGATGCCTGGTGCGATAGTACCGAGAATACTGAGAATATTGCAGTTTCGTTCTTGGCTCGGGTAGCGCTACACGCCAGGGTCGTATTTAACGAAGGGTAGGAGGGGCGGTCAGCATCGCATGTATTAATTACAATCGAAGGTCGTTTGAATCGCTGGTCAAATGTTCAACTGTGTAAGTGTAGGGCCCGTTTGGTTTTTTCAATTGGTTAGGTCTGTCCAACTTTACCAGTTCGGTGTTTGTGGCCGTCACCGCAGCACCACAAAGAACTGATAATGCAAAATTTACTCATTTTCATCTCTTGGCCTGAGCTTGGCTCCCAAAAGATCGCAGCTTTCACAGGAAAGTTGCGCGGTTCTCTTTTTCGGTCTGACCGGGTACGCCGATAAAGTTGAACTAAAATCCCTTACGATTTTGATCAGTTTCTGATGTCTACAAAAAATGGTGTTTGAGCGGCTGGTGAGAGTGGATAGGCGTCTACCCTTTTAGGTAGCTTAGCTAGGAAGCCAGTGTTCGAGTTTGTAGTAGCGGTCTTCGATTAAGTGCCGTAATAGGGCGTCCGTGCGGGGGTGCCGGGCCGAATCCTCCAGTCTGCGGATTTAGGATCAGACATTCGATGGTAAGGAACATATTGTTTTTGATTTTTTTTTGTTACCGGACTGTTTGCGAGGATCCTGGTGGAGGGTTTATGTGGGTGCCTTTGCAGTTGGTTGAGACTCTGGCTTGATCAGCGGCGGTTGGTTGAGACTCTGGCTTGATCAGCGGCGGCACTGTGCAAGGAACTAAAATTTCTTCCAGACCTTTATGATTACAGGCCAACGAAATGTCTGTTCTTTTGTATACCTTTTTTTATATGTATTTTTGTGAATAGTATGTTGCTTCTTAGTTTTGTAGGTAAGGATTGTTTTTTTTTTCGCAACATAACCCGTGGCGAGTGAACTGACACCATTTTGATGTATGCAAGTGAGCTGGTTTGAAGTGGCCTCATTGTTGAATTCGTCAACATCCCAGGTTAATGATGCGAGCAAGTGGGCGTGTTGATCTGGGTTCCTTAACGACCTTTGTTGTAATTAAAGGTGTGGTGTTGGCCGCTGCAACGGATCGTCTATTCTAAATATTTCAAAAAAAAAATTTTGGTTACATGGAGAAAATTTGGGGTATTCTGGTGAAAAATTTTGTATTTTTTTCGATCTTGTTACGATAAAATCATTGAGGTTTTCCTTCGGAAGTTATTTATCCATTTCGATTTCGGAAATCACCTATTTTTGGCAACGTAGCAATTTTTTGATTCATTTTACAGTAGATATTAGATTATAGTTTGACAAAATTTTTTGTAAGTGGGTTGGTTTTTTTTTGCTATTTCGAGGTTTTTTTTAATGTTCACGAGAGATGTATGTACCCAGGCTAAAAAAATTTTTTGGTATGAATTTGGGAATTAGTGGGACTGTAGTATTTATATTCATCATTTCTATGTAATTGTTTTTAAATGTAGCGTTAAATTTTTAAGATGTAATAACCGATCACGGTTTTTTTCATTGTCGAGCGGCCGACAGTGTTTTTTTTAACCCAGATCGGTTAAAACCTAAATATTAGATTGTTTGTCCTTTTTTTTTTTGCCGCTGAGTCAAAGAATAAATGAAGTTTTGGTTTTGGTGTGTTGTTTTATTATCGTCAATGAATGGGATTTTAGTTTGTACCTATTGTAAAGATGCGAGGATTTTGCAATTTGCAATGAAATTATGCACAAGAAAAGTTCAAGAACGATTTTTATTACACAAGTTAGGCAACTTACAATGTGGCGCTATCTATAAAAAGTAGCTCGAATTAATATTATGATAATGGTAAAAGTAAGTTGAAACGATACTAGTGGCGCTATCTCTATGAATTTATTGGAACTAAAAGTATATTACATGAAAGAAACACAGTGTACAAGTTGAAAGAATCTTCAAAGTATCTATCTTTCCCAAAGGATCCTTTTTCCCCAAGGGGTCCTCTTCCCCAAACAATTCTGTTTTCACATTTACTAAAATTGATAGGGAAGAGGGGAAAGCAATGAGTTAAAATCGTGAGGGGGGTGGGGTAATGAACAAGCATAGTCTCCCACCATCCGGTCCCCCAGCCGCCCGCCCTGGGCGCGTCGGCCTTATATAGTTTTTGCCCCATACTTCCTTAGCGAGAAGTAAAGTACTCCGTTTAGATTCCCTCTGTAAAAAAGGCTTCATCAAAAGAAATGCCCGTAACAGAGGGAATCTTTTGGTCGGCCATCTATGCAAAACAAAAATGGCCGACCTTACCCAGGAGTACTTCACCTCCCTTGAGTGGAAGACCACCCGCACTCCCAGCTGCCAATAAAAAATTGGACTTAGGCCAACGGGAGTGCAGGAGAAAGATGGCAGCTGACTTCCGGTTCCATCTGGTGCATCGGGCTAGGATCGGTGCCTTTGGGAAGGCTCCAGACATCCGACCAGAACCGGTGCCGGCCACCAACTGAGGGTTTGGTGGTGCACCACTTCCTTATATCAATTTTACGACATACTTTCCTTGCGAGAAGTAAAGGATACAATTTTGAATTGACCAATCAGGAATCATTATGTAATGATTCAACCCTAGCCCTTTTACCGAATGCCGAAATGAATCACCTGAATGAGCAATGTATTCCTATCTTATCTGACTACATTGCAATGTGTGGTGACTGTGTACCTGACATGAGTCATCACTGAACCGACTGCCGGAGTTGAAATGATAATGAACCACGTACAACGTGATCGAAATCGATATTGCAATCAGTCAGCCGACAGGCCAGTGGCGCACTCAGTCTAGACGAGTGTCTTTGGCGTTAATGACATTTACACAATACTTTCCCTATGAGAATTAAACAGTACTATTTCCGTATAAAATTATTCACTATGCATACGTATCTTACAGCTGACAATCTTACGTTAATATTGATACAAGGGTTGTTGGATGAGTTGTAGATTGAATTTTATGCAGGCGAACAATATTTGTAAGTTAGATTATCGTAAACATACAATGTTAATGCATATTTCAAAATACTTAAATAACTAAATTATTCGAAAAGTCATCATTTTCACAATTACTTGATATTTTTTCTTTGCATTTGCAACATTTCAGGATTATTTCGATTACATTACGTATTTTTTCAAGAGGAAAAAATCTAGATCATCGCGAAATAAATTATAAAAATATTCGATAAATAAATCGAACTGAAACAACATAAGAGGAGAATGTTCCGATTTGAATGACTCGCGTAATCTTCAAATTACCAATTTTATTCTCAAATTCTTAGCGATTTATTCGAAAATTACGATATGAGCAGAGAAATAAATCGTTTTTCGCTATCATGTGTTACCTACTGCAATATTGCCTGAAACAATGATAAACATGTGACTACTAAAATTCAGTCGATTTTCTCCCTCACATAGAATAAAACACCAACACACACCTTTCTCTATTTGAGCTAAAATTAAGAAGGGACGGAAACTACGGAAATTACGTATGTAGCTCTTGAAAATAAATAAAAAATTGTTCAACGTTAATATTACTACATATGGAACATCAGCGAGTTTAAGCGTAAAATACAAACATAATTTTTGATAGCTGGACTCCGAATAATCAATTTGCAAGTATTTCAATACTTGATAATTACCTATACCTATTCATAAATACGTAGATATTTATGATATTTTTAAATAAAATTTCAGTTATTTTAATTTTACTACATCATCATTAATCAGGAGTAAAATTTTCAAAACAATATCAATACAAGTCGAGCAGTTTAAATAATTTTGGCGAAAAATTCGAATCTCATTCAGCACACATTACCTAGGTACTGAATTGTAAAAAGCTAAAAACTAATCAGAGACGTTTCTGAACAATAAATAGCTAGTTGGCTAATTTAAAATAGATGCAAAATCGTTAAAAATCCTCCCATTAAAATCAATATATCGCGAATTTGTAACAAAAACGATGCAACAGTAGCCAAAAATTAAAAACTAGTAACAGTAGAAATAATCAAAAACCTGATCAATATTTGAGATCGTTTCAAATTTGAAATTTGGTAACTATAACTGGTTGCCAAATCTACATACAAACACGATTACAAAATAACAAGTAGGCAGGAGCTGTTCGGAGCCATAAGGGGCGATTTCATAAAATACAGATGACGACCTAACACAGCAATTCGCTATAACACTTTCAATACACAAGTAAAAATACGTTAAACATATCCTAGATTGATGTAAGAATAATGCATATTTTTGCATGTATCATTTCAATCAATTACTATTCCATGAGTAATTGATTCCTGCAAAAAATGAATTTCCAATAAAAATCCTATCTTTCCCCTCCCAGACAGAATGAAACACCATCACACACAAAATGGGTTCTTTCTGAGAGAAAACTCGATACACCTCTGCCGATATCTCATCCCTCATTGTTAAATTAAATCCCCTTTCCCCCACCTCTTTACACTCGAATACAGACTGCGACGAAATAAAACTAACGTATGTAGCTTTACAAAACTTAAATCTAAATTATAACAATACAAAATATCAACAGATAATACACGAATAAAATTGAAAAATATTAAACATAATTGATGGCATCCAAGCATTTTGAATGTATAACTAATTGCCGAAATTTAAAAAATGCAAAGTAATTTCAAAATGCAGTAGGTACCTATAAAAAGAACTGAGAAAATAAAATTACATCAATTGATGAGTGCCAGGAAAACTAATTCGGAAAATGGGACAGTTCGATAAAACTGAATTGTCAATGTTAAGAATTCATTACTTTTCAATTTTTAAAAACACATGCATTGGTATGACTACAAAAAAAAAAAAGGTTCAAAAAAATTCCAAATTGAACAAATACTCGGGATTTCATAAATTGAAATTAATTGTCTGGCAACTTGGAAAAAATTATCACGTCGTGAGATCAGTAAACAAAACACACATTGAAGCATCGATCATAGCATTCTTCAACAATGAGCTTAAAAAACTGACGACAAATTGAAGGGCTGTTTTTCAAATTCATTTAAATCATTCCGCCATAATGTTCTTCGAAGATCAGGATCATTTTCTCCGATGTAGTTTCAACTTTCAAGTCTTGCTTCGAAAGGTGGCGAGCTGGCGACATCGTGGCACTAATTTTCAATTCAATTCGCAGAATTTGATTTTACATGAAACAAAAACAAAATACAATTAAAAATAATGATAAAAATAGTATAACTATAGTATAAAAATAGGTTTAACACAACAAATAAAACTATTTCATAAAATTGACTGAATTGAGACTTACATTTTTCAAGTTCTGCATGATTCACTTACCTACCTACATCTCAAAAGTTGAAGAAGAGAGAGGAAAAACTACATAAAAAGGTCGAAGTGCCATAAACATAAAAGCTCCCACTTGGTTGGTCCCAAAAGAATTGGACTCTTTATATTTTTAAGCGTACGAGTTTATATACATCAAATATTCACTTATATTTTTAATGAAAAAAAATCAAGCCAAAAAGGCTCTAAATACCAATAACAATTTTCAATTTTTCCCCTCACACTTGGAATTTATATGAAACGAATGATTCCACCCATAAAATGTTTCTTTCAATTTTCAACGGCCAAAAAAATTCAAACACATATCAATCTGAAAATATTCAAGATCGGAAAACATTCTATTCTCCACCCAAACATCCAAAATTCACCCTTAATTTTTTACAGTTCGCATCAAAGACCAACAAATTTTTCAAATTTTGCAGTAAATTTTTACAGAACCAAAGATATAGAAGCTATCTTCGCATTTGACCACAAAGACATTCTGTTGCAGCAGACAACATGTACACCTTTAATTACAACAAAGGTCGTTTTCAGAACCCCTGATCAACACACGCACTAGCTCGATTCGTTTGCCTGGGATGTTGAAGAATTCAACAATGAGGCCACTTCACATTCTGGTGTTGAAAATCCACTCACTCTCACTCACCACTGGTAATGTTGCACCCAAAAAAAAAGCAACATTACACAACATTATATAAGACCAGACATATCATATCATGTCAGACACCTACCCCTTCCAACAAAAAAAAACCACAGACAAGACACTATTAGGGAACTATCATATCCATGCCACCCCAGCCATTATGGTTACGGTTAGGCGTTATGACACTCCGATTATAGTAAATTCAATCACGAATACCGCACATGCCATACCATGTACGTCAAACGAGCTAGAATCCTACTATAATAAGAAAAGGCATCACTAAACCGGCCAGGGGTGCCGTCGAGATTGGCTCGTTCTCGGGCTTTCTTCGGATTTCGGTTACCCTAAAAAACCGAACGTCTAACCAGACGCTTACGTACCCTTACCAGATGCTCAAACAAACACCATATTCGTTGAAATTAGAAACTGATTACGCATGGACCAGTTCAACTTCATCGGCATACCCAGTCAGACCGAAGAAGAGAACGGCACTACTTTCCTTTGAAAGTTGTGACCATTTGGGAGCCAAGCTCAGGCCGAGAGATGAAAAAAATCAAATTTAGCATTATCAGTTTTTTGCGGCGATGCAGTGACTGCTACAAGCACCAAAACTGATAAAGTTGGACAAGGACGGGCAGACTGAAGAATTCTACGCGTACGTAGTACCTATTGGGACAGACTAGACAGACCTAACAATTGAAAAAAACCAAACGGGCCCTACACTCACACATCTGAACATTTTGATCAGCGATTCAAACGACCTTCGATTGTAATTAATACATGCCATGCCGACCGCCCCTCCTACCCTTCGTTAAGTACGACCCTGGGATTTCGCGCAACCCGAGCCAAGAAATACCGCCATTCTCAGTGATCTCGGTACGATTGGCAGGCATCGGTACAAAACTAGGGGTCTCTTCCGATGTCGTGAGGTTTCCGGGTTCACACAGATACCGACATCGGCGCCTAAGAAATTTCAACCCGCAGCAGACGCTTCTTTCCACAGTACCGAGCCTACCGTGGAAGAATATCGGCTGACTCTCTTGCGATCAATAAAGCAGGGCTGGTGCTTTAAGATCAAGAGACCACAGCCACCTCCGATCCATGTTTGGAGCTGAACGCCGAAATCCCAGATTACTGAGCACGATCACATCAGGCATCCAACAGAATACGAAGGTTTCACCAATGCCATACGACACTGATATTCTCTGACTTCGTACCACCAACCTTCCAACACTGGTTCGCCAAAGTCATAACCTATTCTGACCCAAAGCCCAAAAAAGAAAATAGGTACTCCATAAATATTTGTTTTTAAAATAAATACAAAAATATAGAAATTTGAACAAAAACGCGAAAATTTTATGATGTGAGGAAGAAAAATTTGAAAAAAAAATTAGAGGTCAGAGCTCATAGAGCCTTCAAACATGGCCATCAATTATACTCGAATACTACACCGAAAATTCACTAAAAATTACCTCCTTTTTCAAACGATAATCTTGGAATTGGGGAAGGGAAGAATTTGAAATAAATATTACCAAATGCAATACGCAGAGTTTTAAAAAATTGGCCAACGCCAAATCATTATAGTCAAAATTTCGCTCAATACAAAAACTAATCAAGCTGAATATCAACATCATCCGAATATCAAATTTCAAATAACCGGCAATAATTTTCCAACAGTACTTCGTTTACATAGGTACCATGATAAAATTTCACCATCTCCATCAGTCATTATATACTAAATAAAAACTATCAGACAGAAGTCTGTCAAAAACAAAGCTAAATATACAATTCTTATAAATAACTAGACATAATCCACGTATCAATAACTTAAACATAGAGCTCGATAGCAAATGAATTCGGAAAATGAAAAAAAAAAATGTCACAATCGAAAGAAAAAATTTCAAATACTGGTGACACGATTTATACCCCCAATGAATACAAAAATCAAAATTATAATGGCCAAAATTTAGTTACAGGTTTGCAATCACATTGAAAAAAATCAATCAGTAACTAAGCTCAACGTTGAATAGCAAAAATGAAAAGCCAAATCGATAATGTTTTTTTTTTCTGATATTATCACAAAAGTTGGTATTTTCAAGACGAGCTCCGAGTAGCAAAATTAATTTCGTTAAAATAAACATAATCCAACATTGAATGGAAAATTATACCTATTAGAAATACATTATACGTACATTAAACACTCACCGAGAAATTTATCGCTGTGTGGTAGGTCAGGTACTCATCATAACGATTTCTACTCGATTTTTCGCAGCATTTCACTGTAAAACAAACCAATAAAAATTAATTAAAGATGCGGATATAAAATTACTATTTTATCAGAAACTAAAAAGTTACTTTGAAAGAATATTCAATACAATGGGGCGAAAATTCAAACAATGGGTTCTCTTCATTATAAAATTCAAAAGCAATATTTCAATACCAATAAAAAATTTCCGAATTGGAAATGAATTTTCAGAACACTTTGAACTTGCTTCATTTTCCAAACAAAATAAAATGGGCATCCAGTGGAATGAACTTGTACCATTACAAATGAACAAGCATCCCACCAAAGGCAAATTTAAAAGATATACAAACTTTGATGACATCTTACACGAAAAAAAAAAAGGGAACAAAAATTATGAATTTCAACTTTCACAAAAGCAGGCCTTCATTTTCTGAAATTCGTAATTCTTCACACATCAAAATTTTTAGCTTATCGGAATAAATTTGAATACTGACACTATCTAATCATATTTTCATTATTGTACCTTTCTCAGATTCGAACTCGTACAAAATTATTCAGTCATATTGTCCACTTCTGTTCCAATTTTCATCAAAATTGTAAGCATGGTACAACGTCGATGAATCACACGGTGTCCTCCGAATTGAAAAAATTAGCAAATCTGAAAATTGAACAAAATATTCGAATTTATAAATCACCATTATTTTTCACAAAAATCACAGCTTTTTTCGTAAACAGGTAAACAAATCATAACGTAATACGCACTGAATAAACATTTCACAAAATTTCGAAAACATCAATCACGGTTTTCTGAAGAATTTCAAAAAATGATTTTTTTAGTATTGTTCAATTTTTCGAGCACGATCTTCCCCGCCTTCATTAATACATAAAAAAAAAAGGAGATGAGTACAAAAATCTAATACTTTAATGAATTTGCGATTTTGTTAGATATTTGACCGGAAAATTTTCAAGAGACAGTGACAAGGAAAATTTTTATTCGCTAAATGCGCCTGGATTTGGCCCATAACTTAAGTAGTTCTTCGGGTGCTGAACAGTAAACACGAATCCGGCGCCGGATTTTTGTTTCGAAGGCGCATAAATGTGATATTTTCTCGGAAAATTTTCTAGGGACAGTAACAGAGAAAATTTTTATTCACCAATGCGCCTGGATTTGGTCCATATGGAGATTTGAGGCCACTGAACACGAATCCGGCGTCAGTTTTTCGTTAAGACGTCGCGTTTTCAAGATATTCGTCCGGAAAAGTCGGAAAATTTTTATGACACAGTGACACGAAAAATTTTTATTCGCCAAATGAGCCTGGATTTGGTCCATGGGGAGATTTGAGGCCACTGAACACGAATCCGGCGTCGGA
The DNA here is from genome assembly GCA_038380155.1 of Pseudococcus jackbeardsleyi. Classification (NCBI taxonomy): domain Eukaryota; kingdom Metazoa; phylum Arthropoda; class Insecta; order Hemiptera; family Pseudococcidae; genus Pseudococcus; species Pseudococcus jackbeardsleyi. Next base: position 38,948,675 of record CM076241.1, read on the forward strand.
TTTTTGTTTCAAAGTCGCATTATCGAGACATGTACCTGGAAAATTCGGAAAATTTTGTAGAGCCAGTGACACGGAAACTTTTTATTCGCCAAATGAGCCTGGATTTGGTCCATAGGAAGATTTGAGGCCACTGAACACGAATCCGGCGTCAGTTTTTCGTTTAGACGTCGCGTTTTCAAGATATTCGCCCGGAAAAAACGGAAAATTTTTATTCACCAAATGAACTTGAGAGATCGATAAATTCTGCGAAAACCCATGCAAATTTTCCAGCTGGCTACACTGATTTAAAATGACCAAATAAGGGAGGAGGGGTAAAGGTTCGCAGAAAAACAGCTCATAAAATTTTTTAAAATAGCAATTAAGTATTTTACTAATTAAGGGATCAAGCCAGAGTTAAACCCAAAACGAAAACTTTCAGATAAAAAAACTGTAATCGAAAATTTTCTGATTTTTCAACATTTCAGTATTCAGCAAAAATCTGAGCTTTCGCGTATTTTTCAACTTTTAAACAAAATTCGAATCCAATTTTTTACAACTTTCGTACTTTTCGTGGTAAAAATAACCCATGATGACATTCTGTTCAACGTATACCTACTCATTTCTTACAAATCATCGATAGGTAACGCTCGAATTTTTTTTAAAAGAATACCCACAAGTTCCAAAAGCTCAGTATTCGCGTAAAAAACTGATCGAATCCTTTTTTGGATTCACGCTTGCGCAGAAATCGTGATCACCAACACAATTACGAACATCTACGTTGAATTCAATTACATCTAGGAACTCACTTTTTCGCTAAATTGTTTCATTTCTCGAGAGAAAATATTCACATTCACGTCGTGAACTTGATAAACGATTGAACGTCATTATTTTCAGCTATTTTTGTAAATCTCCAAGCAGGCATTGAGAAATCTGAAAATTGAATAAAACATTAGAAATTCATAAATCATTAATATCTATCACAATTTTTTTTTCGTGAAAATTCAAATTTTTCAACTAGTCGGAACACTTTCCCTCTTGCATTTCCCAATCCACTGATTTTGACTGTTCTCGACAATTTTTTACGAAAGTAAAATGTAGAGATCCACAAAAACTCATACTTTCAACTGTTACGCAAATTATTCTGAATCTGTTTTAAAAATAAATCAATATTTATCTTCAAAAATAAACAAAATCAACTAAAATTTAAATGAAGTGCTGCAGGAAATTTATCTAATCTTGTCACATGAATTTGAATAATTTTTTCAATTCAAAAAAAGCAAAATCAATATTCATACAAAGCTGCGCTTAGAAAATTCAGTGGCTTTGAAGACTTGACCATTTTCAAAAAATAAAAATTTCCTCGCATTCATTTTTAATTCAGAAAATGAGTCTAAATCATCGAGCACTTCAAAATTTTCGATAAAAAAATCCTACACACTTCAGAAATTCAAATACTCGCTGAAATGAAAGAAAAAAATTTCTATTTCATTTTTGAAAAAATCAGATTTTCCATTTTTTTTCGACTTATTATTCCGAACGAGTTCAAATTTCTATTTCCTTCCATGTCCTACACGTTTTCCACCCAAAAAATCATTTCATTTATTAAACTTCAACTTTACACAGAATCATTTGAACCATCAACGCCACCACACATTGAATATTTTTATTTAATTTAATTACCTATACACATCTAATACACTCCCCATTGAACTGCGATGTTGTGTTTCAGGAAAAAAAATCCATTACAGGTATGTAACGAAATTCACCATTGATTCCACGTCAGTAATCGCATTTAAAGCCGTCAGGACCTGAAAATTAAACAAAATGCAATAAACAATAATTACTACCTATCTTAATTTTCCACAAAAGAAATAATTCAGAATGCAATAATTCATCATTTTTCATTTAATTTAGCAGCCAATCTTTGTAGATCGCATAATTCTCCACAAATTGCGTAGTAAAAAAACTGATTATATGCTATATTTCTATAAATTTTCGTCCATATTTTGTACCTGGCACGAATCGTGTACACTTAACATCATAGACTAAAAACAAAAATCACATCAATCAAAAACACCATCTTGCTCAATCTGATCACAAGACACCTAAGTCGACCCACTAATTCTAAAACTGTCTCAAAAAAATGAGATTTTGAGTGTTTCGGATTCAGTGATTCAAGATGCATCGATCAAACTTCAGAAAAATACAAAATAATTAATCTAAACAATTTCTAGACGAGCTTAAAATTTAGAATGTCCATAAGTGCAATGCAATTTTTTTTTTACTTTTTTTGGCTTTCCTGTAAAAAAAATCAATTTAGCACCTAAGTGGTTTTAGAACTAGTGGGTCAAAATGCTAAAATTAAAAAAAAAAAAACGAACATCGTTGATAAGAAATAAATTCAAATAATTCTGAATGGAAAGTGAATCAATGGAGGAGCCACAGTAATTCATAATGAGAAAAAAAGAAGTGAAAATAACACCATTTAAAATCAATCACCATAGGACTACTCAATCCACTCGCTAACCATAAAACCGGACCAGAAAACAAAGCAATGAAAAAATATTCCAATTCCAAAACAAAGACGCCATACAAAACGCCAGTAAAAATGAATCCAACAGTAGCGATTTCCAAATATGTACGAGACATTCTTTTAGAGAAAGACTGAAAAATCTCGCATCGGTAACATTTTATAACTACCTACATTAAAAATCACGAAAAAGTTACACAGAATTCCTTGATGTAAACTTCAAGTAATTTCAGTCAAAAGATACAAAGTATACATATGAGCACACGAACACACGATATACCGCATACTATTGTACAACAAAACGACACAAAACCTCAAATTAACAAACAATGACAAAGATAATTGTTGAAATTGAAGAATGGCGCCGTACTATTATTTATTGCAAACTGTTTCCTTAATAATTCAACTGTTAGAATTTGGAAAAAAGAAAAAACACGGTTATGCGTTCGACTTGAAATTGGAAAATTTAAAGTTTAACCCTAGTCTCTTTCACACACGCACACACTCACCGACACCACACCACTACGAATTTCATATACCTTACGTAGGAAACATCGAATTATTTAAACCCTGAAAAACACTACAGACGTAGAGCTACTTGTTATTAATTTTTATACACATTTCGAAACAATAAAAAGAAATAAGGACCAGTAATTTTCATACTTACAGTGACATACACCATTGTTGAATGTTGAATTCGACACGAAACAACACACGTTGCAATTCATCTGTACTAAATTTTAAAGCCCGAGGCCCAGAAGAAGGCGAAGACAATATGATGCGACGAAAACAGTATCAAGTTCTAACGCGAATTCCGAACCAAACTACATATTAATTGAAAAACAACTCGAAAAGATTCTACTCAGAAGAATTTTCTATTCAGAACGCTCGTAATTAAGTATACCTAATCACACGAGTTAGCAATGAATGCATAAATATTGCAAAATTGTCACAACTCACAAGTTTAGTCTGATTTATGCGCTAGAAAAGCACAACACAACCGAAACGTAACACACGAATGCGAATAAATGACGCGAATGAAAAGTGAAAACACAAAATAAGTGAACGAAGAAAAACTAAACATAAATTACTTGAAGAAAAGATCTCAACTAATGAACTGATCATGATTCAATGATTCATCCCTCGTACGTTAGCAATTAGCATTTGCCCGACTAGAGATGTGCGCTATCGATATTACTATCGAAACTACCGGTAGTACTATCGATAGTGCATTGTCCTAATATCGATAGTTTTGAAAACTATCGATTTTTTTACTACCGATATTTTTTCAATACTACCGATAGTTTTCGATAGTTTTAAAATTCTGAAATTCTTACATTTTCAATTGAATTTGGACCCAAAATTCGAGTTATTCCTAATCTCTCTGCTTTCAAAAGTCATTTTACAGAGAAAAAGGGCATCAATTTAGCAAATTTTTCGAAAAAACACGTAATTTTGTTTACGTGGGGGGGAGGGGGTGGTACTTATGTTTGGAATAAACAGCTTTTCCGTTGATTTTTTTTCAATTTTTCAAGTAGAAACGTATTGTGGGTAATTTTTCGCACTAATACGACCAAATACATCCAAAAATAATGCATCCTAGGTGCGTAATTAATTACTGTAAAAAAAAAAAAAACTATCGAAAACTATCGATAGTTTCCGATAGTTTTTGACTACCGATAGTGTGACTACCGATAGTCGAAAACTATCGATAGTTTACATCTCTATGCCCGACGCGTTATAACGTAACAATGTACCCAAGTAAGTAAGTAGCCAGTTAGCCACCAACGGACCAACACCAAGCACCAAACTACGTTTACGTTGGTGCGAGTTACGACGCGTTCGGTTCATACGCGTAATGCGTACGTATGCGAAGGTAAACGGCAGGGTTGCCATAAGCAAACAACATTTAAGGTACAACGCAATTAGTTTTTTCGGTTTTTGTATAATTTTAGCGCGGAGCGATTATTCGAGTATTTAAATATATTTGATTACTAGCAATTGCGAATATTCAATATTCGAATAGTGAATGAAAATTTAGGTAAAATGAAAATACGATAAAATTCTTCAAAACACTGGAAATGTGGTTCTTTTGGTAATTTTAAAAAAATACTAAAATGCTCTATAATGGCTGTAAAATTTGAAATTTGAATCTAATTTTCTTTCTTTTACTAAAAAAAGTAAATTTGATGCCAGGTTCAACGTACCTAGTACATACCTTGTTGAAAATAAAAGAAAAGAAACGCAAAAAATTGTTTGCAGATTCGAATATTAGAATTAGAATATCAAACAGTGTTCAACAAATACCCCGTTATACGAATAGGTATAGTTTTTTGCCCTTGGATTTTTCGAATATTCAAATTTTCGGGAGAATTCCAATATTCGGATATTTTATCCGGATATTTGGAAAATCCGAGTATAAAATACCATATTTGGATATCCGGTTATTCGTCAAACACTGAAACGAATATTTTTCCAACAGGCATTCGAACTCACCTAGAGCAACGAGTAGAACTATTCGTAAGAGCTGATCTTCATCGACTTGTGTCCGATACTCGAATATTGTATACTTTGACAGTACGGATGATCCAATCAATAAATTTACACCTCCTGAAGACATAATAAATACACAACGTTAAACAATAATACAGATTAAAAAATTAACGTAAGTATTATCCTGGTATTCAAAAAATTCAAAATTTCAGTTTACAGAAAAGCAAGAAAAATTCGAACTTTTTCACACACGTATTTTTCAGCTCTTCGACCAGTCGCCAGTTGTCATTTGCATGGTAGTTCGAAATCTTTGTGAATCGATCGTGCAATTTTCCATTTTTCCAACCCGAATAGGTACCTTTTTACCACGGATCGTAGTTTTTCCACCAGTTTATCGCGGCGGAGGGGAAAGAAAAGACGTTGAAAGACGACACCGAAAAGTACGCGGAAGCGACCTCTCTGCTTTCATTCAATTCAATTTCTTCGAATCTAAGCTCTTACATTTTAAATCATATCAGGTAAGTGAATATTCATTTACTCACGTTTGGCAATTTCGGGTCCGAAGAAAAAATATCCAACAGTACGAATTATGATATCAAGAAACCTGTACATTCAAACGACCGACTGCAAACTTCGAGCCATAAACCAAAGAACAAAGAGAAATCTGAAAATAAAACAATACATTATGAGAAAGCATAAAATATTAGATAAAAAATGAGGTGTAAAAAATAAAAACACGTGATCAATTTTCAATTCAATTTGATAAGTCAAAGATACTTTCTAAAAAAGGTCAACATAGATGAAGTCGACAAAAATTTCACAGTGCAGATCGAAATCAGACAGAAATACACTCGTATAAAAATTTAAAAAAATCGAATCAATAAAATTAATTATCTTGCTTTATTATCGAAAGGGTAAGGATATTTCAGGGGCTGAAATTATAAACTTGCGATTAGGTAGAAAAATATCATTCCCTCAACCCTCCTCACCACTGACACAGTTTAAGTCAACAATCAATACGAGTTGAAAAATAATGGTTTCACGAGACAATTGAAAAATATTTAAAATACAGGTACGAATTCTTACCTCAAGCAGAATAAGGATATATTTGGAAATGTCGAGCGCCATGTTCCGGTTGAATTCGAAAGCTTTTTACGTTAGTATAGATGGCACGGTTACATTTCTCTGAAAACGTAATAAATACACAATACACATTAACACCACATACAAGCTTTTCGATATTTAAACACGTTATATTTAATAATGGTAAACAGTTGATCACGAAAGTAATTATAAGGAAAAAATTCTGCATGACTGATCGCTTTTGTCCATAATATAATAAATATAACGCTGTGACGGAAGCAAAGAATAATATTCGTACGGATGCTAGGTACTAAGATACGAACAACATATGATATACTAAAAGCGTTAAATCAATCAAGAAAATTACAGAATGCGAAAAAAACGAAAAATTCGAGATAGTAAAACGGAATTATGTACAAACTTGAAACCAACCCAAACAATAAAGAAACCCCACGGAAAGGAGAAAAAAGCTTGAATTTTCCGACGAAAAAAACTGTTATAAAAAATAACCAAAACAAGCATTTCGGAGGCTTCTGCCACAGCAGTCTAAACAACTAAACACGAAAATAAGAATCGGTGCAGAAAACGGAGTCAATAATAACTCGTAAACATTCCAAAATTAAAACCAAATAGGTACCACAGACAATAGCAATTGACGAACCGAGAACCAAATAAGACATAAGTAATAAGTCGAGCTTCAAAAAACAAAACACTTGAAATGAAAATAAAAACTCAAACTTACCCCATCCAGCTAACGCGAACACGACTACAATACATACATTTAACACGACATGACGAAAAATTTGGAATTCAATCAAAAGTTTGAACTGAAATGGTCGAAATCTAACGACTCCTTTCGAATGAATTTCTAATAAAATACAAACAACACTGAATCACAAACAAAACACGAATAATAAAAAAGTATTTCAATCAAACTTGAGAGATTTATGACACAAAATAATACAATACCTTTGCTGTCGCCGGTCTGGTATTACGAGAAAAGGAGAAACACAAACCATAACAATATAGTGAATTAGTTACAACTAAAATCGAATCCGAACCAAGACGAGACTACTACTAAATATTAAAAGTTTCATAATTAGAAAACTATTCCTATTCCGCACAAACAAAGTAACGCGAAGTCGGGAACGAGTAATTTAAGAAATTAAAAAATGGCGTCGTATTGACTGTCGTTTACTTTTATCATTCAATCATTCATTGCACATCGCACCTGCAACCTTCAATAGCTGCATTCAATGTCCAACACGCTTTTGTTAGTTTTGTTCAATGCTTACCTCAAGGCTTCAAGGACAAAGAGTCAAATCGAATGACGGAGGAACACAGCCCAGACGTGTACGAGTCGATGATCGAATAATGATGATTCCATTTGTTCCATTCCATCCCTCTCAATCTACTCAAGTTCGTTGGTTATGCTACATTATGCTATATGCTAGTCGCTACTGTACTCCGCGTCTCCGCTACTCGTTAGTCACTCATCATTTGCCAACGTACGTATGCGCATGCGCGCATTATTTCACAATGTTTATGTTGAATGCTACGGGGTAGCGAGTAGCAATCTACGATGTCGATGGACTGAATCGCCCGAAATTCAGAATTCATTTTATTTAGCAATAGGAAATTTCATTTCGTACGATTTTTTACGTACACTTCTATCAGCATTTGTGCGATCTAATCGTTAATACTTAGATATATCAATCAATTCAATACATTCAAGTACGTGATCAAAAAGTCAACAAATTGAGATGTATTGGAAAATGGAAAAATAAATAATTATAATTATGTAATGCGTTTTCATTAGATCGTATTCAGACTTGAATTTTTCAAGCAAAATATACCACGATTGATAAGTCTAGTCGTACTAAATTTTACACAATTCAGCTCTTCTAATTCATCATCATTCATTTTTAATTCTAAATCATAATTTTTCGTTCTGAATTTGTGACTTGATAACAAAATATCATGATATCGACGTTGTTTGTCACACGATTTATTAATTTTTTTAAAAATATGTACATATTTTCGTTCTTTCAAAATTCCTACATTCGCTCGTTGCGGATGAAATTGGGGGAAAAATCGACGAAATCCAAACGAAATCGAGAATAAAAAAGGGACATCTAAATCGAAACCAATCCATCGTGATTGATTAAAAATGAAATTAAAAATCGAAAGAAGACAGAATTTGACATCGTCAAATGAAAAATTACTTAGCCGTTCAATATCAGCTTTAGAAAATTAAAATCAAACGAAAAAATTCGTTGGAAAAAATTACAAATTTAAAACATTAGGTAGTCGACGATTTTCCTCTATTTTCCAATCATGTTGCACGTGTAATAGGTTCTTGTCTTGGATCTCTTTTTGTCCAGAATGCACAAGAGGCTCGATTTTTTTCCTCCACACTTAACTTTCTTAGAATACTAAGTCTTTCAGCAAATCAATATTAAATTCATAAGCAATCAATCCTGAGAATTTTCAAATGAAATCATCGAAACAAAAAATACATACCACGAACCAGACTCGTACCGTCGTAATTTCATCTCGAAGCGAATTATCTGCGGTGAATTCGGTCAACTGATTCAGAGAGGATTTTTCAACACTGTAACACAATAAAATTCGCATAAAATTAAAAGATAGAAATTATCAAAATCAGTTAGTTTTTATAATCGCATTTCAATACTCATTCAGGAATTCACTGTGAGCAAATTTACAAAAAAATTAATTCAATTTACGATAAATTAAATTTCTTCCAGGACTTCAATAAACAGCGATTAGGTGAGAAAGGGAGGATTCTACAGATTGAATGGAAACCTTCAGAGAGAATATCAAAAATTCAAACACCAGCGCATAAATTTTTCTAAATTTACTATTAAATCAAGGTGGACTTTTCTTTCGTCGTTATATCAAATGAAACCATTACACACCTGGAGTAATCAATTTGGCACCGATCAGATTTGAAAAACTTCGGCACAGTAATGACTAAAAGTGGATCGAATCGAGGTTACGATGTTGATTCCAAATTGCCGAGACGTTTCAGCTTCGATTTTGTTTAGTTTATGAAATCCACAGACTGAAACAAAAAATACTAAAATAACATGACCATCGAAAACTACACATTTTCTATAAAACTAGAAAGAATAGCCAGCGAAGTGATACATACGGAAATACATAATAAATAATGACGAAAGAAATCGATCGTCCGATTGATCTCAAGACATAACACAGCAAAAAATACAGACGTCGAACTAACTCAATTCATACTACGAAACATTAAAAAGTGGAAAACAATCTAAAAACGAACTCAGCATTGTATCGACAATCTACACAATTCCACTCGACAGTCTCATTTTTTTAATTATATGTACTTAATCAAACAACATAGGTAACCCTACTGCATAATACGAATGCACAGTAAAGTAACACGATGCAATGTAAAATTACATAAACGTCATATCCAAATAAAATTAATCAAAACTAAAGACAAAAAAAAAATCGACCTAAATAACAGCAAATCGAAACAGTATTTTTCAACAAACAAATTACCATAAAATCATTCTCGTAATGAAAATATTTCTTTAAAATGTGCTTACTTTGGACGGCTGTAACGAAATTTTCATTCATAATTGATCACTGTATCTGTAATCTTGGTAATCCGCCCATTTGAAACGTTTCTGATTCCAATCAAAGCATCTGTAAATAAAAACACAATTACGCATTAAAATATACTTAATTACGGAAGAAATCCAATCAAGTCTTGAACGAAATATTTAACAGAAAAATTGAAATTTCCACGATTTGATAACTAAATATTTATACTTACGCGAAGGTATTTCGATGAAGACTCAGTGAGCTATGTATTTTTAATATGGATCGATTGATGATTTTCAATAACAACAAGCAGACATGGTGGGTATCCAGAAACTCGAATTTCAATAGAAAATAGATACCACATACAAAACCTATGGGACATGAGATAATATACATACTACTTTCAACCAAAGTTCATAGTTTGATTCGAACTACAAGTGCAATTGCAGACACATTACATGTGGTACAGAAAATTCCATAATTAACTACTAAATGAATATGTTAAGTAGGTACTCACTGTCAGTTGTCACGATCACGAGAATTTATTATAAAATCGAATAATTAAGAAATCAAGCGAGGACCTGAAAAACACAGAAAGAGAAATCATGAAACCACGAAATGACGAAACCAGACAGAAAGAATGCAAAATGCAAATCCGGACCGTGCAGAATCATTTCGTTCGTGAACGGGTCATCTGTTATCAGTAGCTGAAAGAGGGAAACTTGTCGCGGCTCTCCCTACCGCGAGTTCGTTAGTTAAGCCTAAGTTAGCAATAGCGCTAGTTGTAGTTACTAGGCTAGTAATAGCCGTTAGGGTTCAAACTGCCGAACCGTTAGTTAGTCTTCTCATTATAATCGATCAATATATATGCGTTAATTAAATCGTCTTCATATTTATTACGGGCAACCGTAACATGGTAGCAGAGCTTTTTAATCGAATCCATCGCCGCTCTACTAAATCGTAATGTATTCGCGCGTTCGTGAAAACTTTGAAAAAATCGCATCTGTAAGTAAAAAATTCGCTACTCGCTAACCAACATGACCACGTGTGGGTTGAAAAAATCACAGACTCTCATTCGCATTCGCTAAATAAAATCGCGTCTTCGCAAATAGTGCGCGTTGACATAAATCGCAAATCGCTCAAACTTTCTATCAGAAAGAAAATCGCGTGGTACAAAAAATAATTTGTACACATTATCCGCTTACGCAACCTCGAGTTACAACTACAAACGCATCACGTACATTACAACATCTGTAAGTACATCATCACATCTCACAAATCTACATCGCAATCTCAGAAAAGCACGCATTCGCACACACCGCCACAATAAGTCTCACAGGCTCACGTCACATACGCTTACGCAATCGAACCATCCACGCCGTCATCCACCAGCAAAAGCATCAGAAAGTCGCGCCTATAACAATGGCAGCAGAAAGCGCCATCGCTGAATTTCAATTGTGGGTGAATGCAGTCACTGGCACAGTAACTGCACTTGAAGAAAATCTCAAAACGTCACCAATCAACGTGGAAGAGCTCGCCGATAACCTTGACGACCTCAGTGTAGCAATCACACAACTTGAAAAGCTTAGGCCTACAACAAATAGCAAGTATCACTATGATTTTACCACTGCCATACCAATTCTTGGGAAAGCACGTCAGATCACCGTTAAAGCTACACGCCGGCTGCCTAAGGAACAAACCACCCCACCAGTAGCAAATACAGCAACAAATAACATCGCTAAGAAAATACCTGAAATCAAAATAGAGCCTTTTGATGGTGACGTTACAAAATTCACAAATTTCATCACTGCATTTGAGATGAAATATGACGCATTACCGATTTCAAATGAAGAAAAATTACTACAGCTCAAAGAATCCTTGACAGGCGGCCCACGGAAAATCATTGAATCACTCGCCATAACAAAAGACAATTATGATAAAGCAATTCGCGATCTGAAATCACAGTACAATCATGTAGATGAAATCATCGCCGCACTGTACCGAAAACTTGAGCAAATCCCGCCAGCTGCAAATAATCCGCTCAGCCTAAGTAATACCTACTATGAAATCCAAGGAATATTATCAGCCCTTGAGGCCCATAATCAAGACTTGGACGCCTTTCCTCCTCTACGCGATTCTGTATATACTCGCTATCCAGCAACTATTATACAGCAAATCTGTGTTGATGAAAAACTTCCGGTAAAAACACTTCAAAGTAAAATCTTGAAATTAGCCCAATTCAGACTCAAACTTGAAGCTGCAAAAATGAAATCTACAAATATGCATCCTGTGAAGCCACAGCATGGTATATCCGCCTCCTTGATCGCAACAAAGCAGGAAAAGCCTCCTGTTCACTCGCATCCGTCGAAATCTGTTCCACTGCTAAAATCTGATCCGCCGCCACATCAACGCCAATCTGATCAGCCGCCTAATCAACGCCAAATACCACCATGTGCCTTTTGTTCACAAATACATTACTCCGCGTCATGTCCAACATATGCCACACTGGAAAGCAGACGAGCAAGATCGAAAAACTGTTGTCATCTGTGCCTCAAAACAAACCACACAAAAGCAAACTGTAAAAGACAAATAACTTGTCATTATTGCAGAGCGTTAAATCAACACCATTCGTCACTCTGCCCACAACAATTCGGTAGGCAAACTGAATCTCATAATATCGCCACTGAAAAAACAGTAGATCATAGCAAACAAGCTGAGCCATCGACTAGCAAAGTAGATTCAAAGGCTGCATTCTTCGTACGTACTCACAAAGGCGCGCATATTACCGCTCAAGTCACTGTTGAAAATACACTCACAAATCGCCGGTACAAGGTACGTGCATTACTTGATAATGGCAGTAATGAAAGTTATATTTCTGAGAGCGCTGCCAAACGAATGGGCCTAGAACTAACAAATCAGCGAAATACTATGGTCGATGTTTTTTTAAAAAATCAACCTGTAAAACTTTCAACTTCGACTACATCGTTTATTCTTACAAACAATGACGATTACCGCGCACACGTAGTTGCTGATACATCACCAGCAATACCACAGAACGTCCATCTATTTGACTACGAGGCATTTAGAGACGCATACCCAAATCACGCCAACAAGAAATTTATAGATCAAGGTAAAAACTCGCCAATAGAAATGTTAATTGGTAGCGACTACTACTATGATATTATTGAAGAAAAAATCCCAGTGGACGAAGGTCTGTATCTCAACGCTACAAAATTTGGCTGGATGTTAGTCGGGCGACAATCCTGCGAAACAAGTCACAGATCAACATATTATCAGATGTCTCCAGCCAACGCAATCCAAGAATTATGCAATCTAGAGTCTCTGGGTATCGCCGAACTTCCCATCTCGAAAATCGAAGAGGAAGAAAGAGCACTGAAACAGTTTTATGAAAACCTACGCTTTGAGAATAATCGTTATGAGATCCGATGGCCGTGGAAACAATATCCACCTAATCTACCAAACAATTTCGGTCTCGCAGTTGGTAGACTGAAAACAATGCAGAAAAAATTAACAGAAAAATCATTCAACGATTATAATAAAATATTAGAAGAACAAATTGAAAAAGGCATCATTGAAGATGTACCACAAAACGAGATCGTTGATGCGAAATACTTTTTGCCTCATCATATTATTGAGACACCGGAAAAATCCACGTCATCGCGTGTAGTCTATGACGGAAGCGCCAAGACACCAAAGCATCAAAGCATAAACGATCAGATTTATAAGGGTCTGAACCTACTCGCTGATAGTGGGAAAATTATAATTCGTTTTCGTCTATACTGGATAGTAGTAGTCTGTGACGCAGAAAAAGCATTCCATGCTTTAGCTATAAACCGCCGCGATGCCAACTATGTCTGTTTTGTTTGGCTCTGGAATCTATTCAAACCGCCAACTGGAAATAACTTGAGAATTCTCCGATTTCTACGAGTAGTCTTTGGAATTACCGCCAGTCCGTTCTTGCTCAATGCAACTATCCGCTTCCACCTGAAAAAATACGCGAAAAAATTTAAGGAATTTGTTCAGAAATTAATGACTGACGCATTCGTTGATAATTTTATCACTGGATTCCTCACACTGGCACAAGCGATCGCTTTCTATTATTTCACCGTTAAAATCTTCGCTGAATGCTCAATGAACATGAGAAAATGGGCATCAAATAACCCAGAATTGAGAAAACATTTCGCACAGCCAGATAAATCCGCCTCAATATCGATTCTTGGCATAGTATGGGATCAATACCAAGATGAGATTCATCTCAAAAAATTAGTCGAATCAGAAACTATAACGCTACGTACTGTTTTGAGCACCACTGCCCAGTTCTACGATCCCTGTGGTTGGTGGTCTCCGGTACTACTACCCGCAAAAGTTTTCCTAAGAGAAATCCACACTAACTATGACTGGGACGATCGCTTATCTGTAGAACACCAGAACCAGTGGTTGATAATACAAACACAGCTTCAACTCGCCGCCGCCAAATCAATGAAACGCCTCCAATTTAATATGGAAGATAACGCCGCTAAATTCACGCTACATGTTTTCACAGATGCGTCCGCCAAAGCATGCGCATGCGCCGTCTACCTGCGAGCAGAAACAAAAGAAAAAACAGAAACACATCTTCTATTTTCCAAAACAAAACTTGCGAAAATTAAACATATACCAAAGCTTGAATTGATAGCAGTTTTACTTGGTATGAAGGCGCTTGAATACGTACAAGATGCCTTGAAAATCGAATGCAAACGTTACCTCTGGTGTGATGCCAAGTGTGTACTCAGTTGGTTAGCGTCAGATAAAATTCTGCCATCGTTTGTGCAGAAACAAGTCGAAATAATCCGCAATGTGCCGCAGGTTGAAAAAAGATATGTATCCTCGGTAGAAAACGCCGCCGATCTACCATCTAGAGGAGCTACAGTCGATCAAGTAACGTCAACCTGGTTCCATGGTCCCAAATGGTTAAGTGAATCTGAAGAGAATTGGCCACCAGCTATTCCACCATCAGCGCTATCCTACGATTACGAACTGGAACCAATTCCTGAAATAAATACCATCATGATAATCACAAAGCCAAAATATCCCTTCGATATAGACGCAAACCGATACTCAGATTATATGAAAGTACTTCATATAACTACTTACTTGATGCGCTTTGTATCCCAATTCACAATCTCAAAAAATCGCCAACTTTTTACCTCGAAGATCGATAATTCTGCAGCACAGCAACTATGGATCAAAGCAGAACAAGAGAATTATTATCGCGATGTCATTATGGCAATAAACTCAAACAAAAAACATGACCTTGTATCAAAATTAAATCTTTACCTAGATGAACACAATATCATACGATGTGCTGGGAGATTTAAATACGCACCGCTATCATTGGATGAACGAAGTCCCATCCTTTTACCAACTCCAAAAAGCTCAAGGTTCGTTGTACTTCTCATAGAATTTTTCCATGCAGCCGCATACCACGCCGGAACATCTTCAGTACTGGCATCGATCCGTCGCGAATATTGGATTCCAGCTGGTCGCCGAGCAATTCAGGAAGTCCTTCGTACCTGTACAAAATGCAAAAGGTATAATTCACGACCTTACAAACAACCAAAACACTCAAATATACCAGCGTTTAGGTTTGAAGAACATGAAACACCATTTCAAAACATTGGTGTTGATACGTTTGGGCCAATATGGTCAAGTAATGAAAAAAGATATGTATTACTTGTAACTGATCTCGTAGTACGCGCCATCGACCTTGAGATGCTTGAAGATATGAAGGCTGACGTCATATTTTTAGCTCTACGCACAATAATAGCTAGAAGAACAAAACCAAAACTCATTGTATCGGATAACGCGCCTCAATTTAAAGCAGCTAAAACCACATTCGCTAGTATGTATTCTCACGAGTGGGAATGGAAATTCATACCAGAGCACTCGCCTTGGCAAGGTGGTGTCTATGAAAGGCTTGTAGGGCTCGCCAAAAACGCCTTACTAAGAACGTTTCACAATCGAGGAATAACTGATACTGTTCTTCGCACAACTCTCGCTGAAATCGCACATACAATTAATAACAGACCGCTCACATATGTCACAAACGATCGCGATGAAATTGAACCGCTCACGCCGAATCATTTCCTGAAATCATACTTCAAAAATGATTCAGTGAAACCAATTACAAACCTACCGGAAAACGCAACAATATGTGAAAGGCACCTTGTAACGATTGCAAGATGCTGTGAAGCGAATACCGATCACTTCTGGTCAGAATGGAAAAGTCATTACCTTCAATTCCTCCGCGAAAAAGGCTTCCATCGAAACGAAGCTTTCCAACGCCAGACAGCAACAAGCCAGCCAGTAGTTGACGCCATTGTTTTGATCGCCGAAAAACACATGAAACGTAGCTGCTGGAAACTAGGTCGCATCACTCAACTAAATGTCAGTGCCGACGGAAACGTGCGATCAGTAACGCTGAAAACCAACCATGGAATATTAGTTAGACCACTAACAGAAATATATCCGCTAGAACTTACCGCAGAATCCGAAGACGTCACCCAAAACGTCACTGGAAATATTGTTGAAAGCGCCACCGATGTCGCCGAAGCCGCCGCTGCCCCATCACAAACTGCCGCCGCCGCCGGAGACATCTCATTGCGAAACGCCACGACTGAGACATCGCGATCTGCCGCCAAAACTGTAGCCAGATCCGCCGCCGAACGTGATATCGCCGATTCAATCTCCGCTAATGTTGGCCAAACACTGGATCCTTCTTCTGTCTCAGCCGCCGATCCCCAAGTCGAAGCAGAATCCTCCGATGATGAATGGGCCAACCCAGAGATCACAGAAGAAGAAATATATATTACTAATTAATTAATTATATCCGTAAACGTGTATGTTAGTTATAGAATAATTAGTTTTAAATTTGATACTTTACCTTTATTCACATTCTTCTTCCGATCGTCATTCGAATCCGAATCAGGTTCATGTTTACAAATTTTATCAGGACTTTGTAAACATCTTTTTTCTTCGCCCGGAATGTCGCGGCTCTCCCTACCGCGAGTTCGTTAGTTAAGCCTAAGTTAGCAATAGCGCTAGTTGTAGTTACTAGGCTAGTAATAGCCGTTAGGGTTCAAACTGCCGAACCGTTAGTTAGTCTTCTCATTATAATCGATCAATATATATGCGTTAATTAAATCGTCTTCATATTTATTACGGGCAACCGTAACAAAACTGGAGAATGACGAAATTAACACTTTCGGATTTTGTCAATATTGTCATTTTTTGTACTTGAAATGACTAAATAAGTACAAATTATTGAATAATATTTGATAATTTATACTAATTCAGTCATTCCGAGTACAAAAGATGACGAAATCGGAAACTGTTAATTTCGTCATTTTCCAGTTTCCCTCTTGCTAGTACGAATAAAGCACGGAAAATTGCGTCAGTGTAGCCAACATACCGCAACTTATTTCGCACCCAATTATACACTTTGCAATGTTTACAAACTGAACTTAGCGTAAATTCAATGCGAAAGATCCGAAAAACGCTTTCGTATTAGAAATAATATAAAAAATAACATTCTAATGAATTATTTGGAGGTTTTTTCATTATTTTTTGCAATCCAATAAATGGAAACAACAAAGTTCAATACAATTCTGTTCCTGTTTACGTCGTTTTTCGCACACCCAAGTAACGTAGCCGATCAATCAAATAGGAAGTTTCAATGAGTGAAGAAATGAAAAACATGAATGAATACACCTTTACTTTTTGCAAAGGCTAACAGACAAAGACGTATATTATTTATTATGTAAACTTCTGTATTAATTGATTGTATGCTTTTGTTGGATATCGCCGGTAGCGGAATGCAGAAACGAAGATCTAGATCGACCTTTCCGCTCAACTGGAAGTACAGTTTCCATAATGGATTGTAAAAAATTATTAAAAACATCCAAATAATTTATTAGAATGTTATTTTTTATATTATTTCTGCTACGAACGCGGCTTTCTGATCTTTCGCATCGAATTTACGCCAAGTTCAGTTCGTAAACAATGCAAAGCGTATAATTGGGTGCGAAATAAGTGGCGGAATGTTGGCTGCACTGACGCGATTTTCCGTGCTTTATTCGTACTAGCTTCCCGCTTTCAGATACTGATAAGACGTGATAAGACGTAAAAAAGAATCGAATGCTCGCTGAACGAAATGATTCTGCACGGCCCGGAAAGAATTAGTGTTGCCAACTGCCAACTAAAATTTTAAAAATTCCTTAATTTTTTTTTTTTTTTTTTTTTTTATTATCGTTTTTGGTTTAAGTAACTTTTTTTGTTTTTAATAAAATTAAAATGAAGCAAAAATTTTAAATGTTCCCATTCATTCTATATTATGTTTTTTTTAATATAAATTTTACTTCTTTTTTTATTCGCTGTTACTTGATTTTTACGAAAGTTTCCGATGGTACCTAAATAATTTTATTCAATTTTGTGAAGTTTTACCGCTTTTGTCAAATTTAATTAATGTAAAACAGGATTAATCCTTAATGCAACAGCAGTAACAGCATTTCGAGGTTTGGATCATTTCACGATTTCAGGTTGCAGATTTCGAAATTCAAACACGTTTATTTGCTTATGTTGGACTTAGTATTTACTTTACGTTTACATGTTCGTAATTTTGAAAAATAAAATACATACATATAAGAAAATGGGTAAAAGTAAAAATTATTCGAAATCGAGTCCGCACTCAATTTAATTAAAATCCTGTACTTAATGTTGAAAATAGAACTTCAAAATAATTTAAATGGGTGAGGTAATAGAAAAACGAGGATATAATATAAAAAGTTCGTTCAAAATTGAAAAACAACCATATTGTAGTTCATTTTGAAATTTCAACTTCGAGAGATATTACATATGAAAAAAATTCATCCTCAGAAAAATGGTAACTATTTCTATGAATTGGCCAAACATTTGAAAATAAATATCTAATCGATGTGTTAGCAATATAATATTACTCGATGAAATCAGAGGGGAATGGATTAAATGGAATGAACTACGGTTATTTTTTAAACGAATGTTAGAATTTGCATTGGTTCTAATTTTCTCATTACTTTCAATTTTTATCTATTTTCAACATTACAAGATTTTAATTCAATTGAGCACCAACTTACTCAATTTCGAATAAGTAATTTAAGCGTACGTTTGAAAAACAACGCATAGGCATAGTTCGTTTTGAAATTCGAACTTCCAACAGTGATTATGAAAAAAAATGACCCTCAGAAAAATTATAACTCTTAATTTCTATAGATCAACTGAACACTTCAAAATAAATAATCGGTAGGTTAGGTACTGAAAATTTTCTCGACGTAAAATTGTTTTCACAATTATTCAATGAAATCGGAATAATTTCGAAATGGACTATGGTTGTTTTTCAAACCGACGCTTGTTTTTTTTATTCCCATTTCCTTCTATTTTTCAAAATTTACAAAAATATAATCATATTATGGAGTTCAACGAAGACAAACGAACATTTCCAAAATGAGCCAAACACCTAAAATACTGTTGCAATTTTCAAGATGAGTCGTTTTTTCACGTGATTCTTTCATTACTCCGAGAGATAGCACCACGAGTATATCTAGATTTTCTTCAATCATTTTTTCGACCTGGGGGTTTCCTCTTTTTTTTTTCTTATAAATAGCGCTACTTTTACGTTTCTTTATCAAAAATTAATTAATTTCAATATCAATAATTATTTGGATAGGATTCAAAAAATGATTAACGAATTTAAGAAAAAATAAAATTAGCAGAAAATGAAAGTAGGTACCTATATCATAACAAAATTAATTAGATAACGACGATTCGAGCTGAAAATCTTCCACATTCTTCGTCATCCAGCATGGCTCAATCACTCGAAAATCTTTCATATCTTCGAAAGAAAAACGTTCACCGCCTAAAACAGACATCAGATTCGGAATTAGCAATTTTGAATTTCATGATTTGTTTGACAATTTCGTTGCTTCTATCGCACAGAAAGTCTTCGTAAGATTTTTTTCTGAGCTACGATGTGGTCTCCGCTTTTTTCTTCCGGTGTGACGACGTACTGTTCGTCTGGAATCTTCTTCGTTGACATAGTTTCAACCATTCGAGACATGATTTAGGTACCTATCTAAAAAAGAAGGTTTTGAAAATTTTACTATTTACAATTATTTTTTGAAGGTTTGATAAGTTTAAACGGTAGAGGAGCAAAAAGGGGATATTTACAACTAATTAATGGCAAAAATGAATTTTTAGGAAAGAATCTGACAATTTTTTGACTTTTTTTTTGAATTGAAGGAAGATTTTAAAAAATTATACTTTTGAGTCGAAATAATCCATCTCGTTGGGAATTAACACCTGTATATTAAAATGGGGATTGGGGAATTAAAAATTTATTTCCGACAGCGACAAACTTTTTTCTGATTTTTTCCCCTCTATTTAAAGAATATTTTATTCAATTAAATCATCTCTCTGGTTTGCATATCCATCAAGATCAGGTTGAAATCAATATTGCAAAACTGATTGATGAATATTAATCTCAAAAAATAATTTTAATATCCAATTTTAGGTTAAATTCGTGAATGTATATTTTTTCCATATTACATACCTAATATTAACTGAATTAAAAATTATTTGAAAAAAAAAAATTAACGGGACATCAATAGCAAATGGAGGAGAAGGGAATTCATTATTTCTGTAGGTATCTATTTTTTTTTTAAATGAGAAAAATTTAATTCACCGGATCTTTGGGAAGGGGGAGGGGAGCTTCTCATTGAGCGAAGGATCGGTAGGTATTCAAGTAATACGATACCGATACGGCACGACAGGATTAAATTTTCGAACAAAACCGATAGGTAAGAAGAGAAAAAAACCCTTAAGAAAGGAACGGGTTAAATGACTGTTCGGCGTATTATGGTCATTGAACTGGAATTTCAATTTAAGAAATGGTAATACAGCTTTCTCTCTCGCACTTTTCCAACAAATTGAATTCTTTTTGCTATGATTGTGTTGGCTGCCGGAATACACAGCGGAGCGGATGAGAAAGATGTTGACAATAATACTTGGCTGTTTAAATTGATTTATCGAACGTCGATGTAGTTTTAATAAAATCGCAACCAGCCGAAGAATGGAGAAAATAGCGGGAAAACGTTGCTCGAATATTCAAACCGTGGGTAAGTAAATATTTAAATGGTACGTGTACCCGCATCTCTCGTCCGGTCATCTTTATGGTTAAGAGATTTTCGAATCGAATGCAAACGATGCAGTTGAAATGACAGGGAAAAATGATGCGACGAATGTACAGTCCAACTGGAAAAAAGTGTTCATTGAGCGTGTTTTATTTGCTGGACAAAAAAAATCAGTTGCATTTTTATGTGTATGGGTCTTATAGTCTTGAAAATGCATGTTTTGGATTTTTGCCCTTGCATTACATTGGGCTAGAGCCTAAAACCCTCGTTTATTTTCATTTTTCAAATTTGACTGAGGACAAAAAATTTTCACATGCAGACGGTGGACACTTCCCTCACTCCAAATATGTCAATTTTTTAAGGCAAAATGCTCAATGGAGTGTCAAAGCTCCTAATGTATGATTTTTTGTAAAATTTGACCATTTTGGCTCAATAATAGCTCCTTAGGCTCCATAAATGGATTCATTACACATTAATTAGACCGAAGTTTGTGGAAAACAGTTAACACAATAGGCTGCGGTCAGTTTCTAAAATTGAGAAAACACCCCATTTCTGTCCCATTTTGTCAGAAATAAACTTTCAAAAAAAAAATCAAAAATTGGGGTTGCGACCTATCAAAATAAGTTGAAATTTCACGAGCAGAACAAAGAGAATTGTGAAATTATCATTCGAGCATTTTGGAGCAATTTCGAGTCCGAAATTGGGTCAATTTTGAGATACTTACCTATGTTCAAAAAATGGACGTAAAATTTATAAAAATGGGATGAAATGCAACCAAAAACTCAATAAAGGTGACTACAACTTTTTTGAGCAATTTTTGAAAATTTTGAGCGCAGTCCAATTTTTGAGTATTTTTGAATAATTGACACGTGACTTCTCAAAAGAGGTTAAAATTTTACAAGCAACAGCAAAAAATTAGTAAAAATGTAATTTTACCTGAGCAATTTTGAGCTCAAAAATAGATCATTTTAGAAAATGGTCGTGAGACTTATAAAAGTCAGATAAAATATAACCAAAAAATTGATAAAGTTGACCAGAATTTTTTGGTCAATTTTTGAAAAATTTGAGCATAGTTCAATTCTCGAGTGCTTTTAAATAATTGAGACATGACCTCTTAAAATAGTTAAAATTTTGCAAGTAGCACTAAGATATCAGGAAAAATGTAATTTAAAAATTTGTGAGCAATTTTGAGCTCAAAATTCGATTAAATTAAATTAAAATTTTTTTTGAACAATTCTGAGATTAAAATTAGATTAAATTATATTTAAAAATTTTGAGCACAGATCAATATTTGAGCATTTTTCAGAATTTTTAAAAGTCGATTAAAATAAATTTTAGTTTACATAGTATTAGAATTCGTATTGAAATTTTACCTCATTTTGATAGATCATAGGTAGTCAATATTATGCCAATTACACTGATAATATCCAAAAATCGGCAAAATTTATTTAAAAATTCTGTCAACATTTTCAAGTTTTTGATGAAATTTTTTCCCCTTTTGTAGGTGACATCCCAATCATAAGAAAATACCTTTGCTAAAAAAAAATTGTTAGAATTTTCAAATTTTTAAAGAAATTCTGTCTCACTTTCATAGCTTACACTTTGCTTTTCTGAAATATTTGAAAATGGACCTGATGTCAGACTCAAAATTCCTCAAAAAAGCTAAACTTACAAATCTTTAGGTTGTTCGTGAAATTTTAACCGATTTGAACTCAAATTTCAATTATTTAAACCTAGTCAAAAATTGCTCAAAAATTTTTTGGCCAACTTTTCCAAGTTTTTGGTGAAAAACTCAATGCACTCAGGTACTCTCTCAATTTGGATCAGTCAAATTTGCCTTCTTGAATCAGGGAAGTAAATTTTACTCGAAGTCGATGGTTTCTCGTTGATCATTCCATCCAAAATGATTGATTTTTTTTTCGACAAATCTCAAAAATTTACACAGAAATCTGTGAAAATTCAATGATTTTTATTAAAATTCATCTTAATGACTCAAAAAATGCATAAACTTTACAAGGATTCAGATTTGGAAAATAGAATACCCATTTATGAAATGAATTATCGAAATTAAAAAAAAAATTATGTATGCAAAATAATTAATGCACATTCATTTTGAAGTTTTTATGCACGATGAAAAATCTTTTTGGCAATCTAAAAGGGGGAGGGGGTCACTTAATCTCTCCGAACCCACTCCTCAAGTCCCCTTATGGACTCATACACATAAAATGGTCATTTTTTTATCCCTCAAAAAAGCACGCCAAAAACACTTTTTGCCAGTTGGATTTCAGACGGAAAAAAAAGCATCTAAAAAATTATAAACGCGAATTCGATACAATACGAGAACCGTAGGTATGATTTTCAAGTTAAATTCTACATGTTAATCTCCAGCTAGATACGTCTAAGTCGAACCAACGTATAAGTGCGGATTACAAGACCGTATCATTCGGCGACGATTTTCATACGCTTCAAGAATTCTAAAATATCTTCGTTATTAACAAATGTCGCACCGTAAGTTTTATTACAGTTTTATGTCTATGCGGCGCAAACTTTCTCTACTCTAGTCTGTAAATTGAGCACCAAACAACGTTTTGCGAATTGCCATACACGTAGTCGAGTTTTCCACGGACCCTTTTCGTATTGCAGCGCAATCGTACATTTCGGATTCAATTTTAATTCCGCTACATTCATTTTTACTCATCCCATAACCTCTCATTTATACGCGAATGGAAATTAGAACCGTGGAGGGGAGTGGAGGGGGTGAAAAAATACACATGATCGTGAGTACATGTACATCCGTGCACATGAAGTTATAGGTATGTGGTAAGGCACGATCTCTTTATGGTTAAGACTTTGTGGTTGGGGCAACGAATTCAATTTAATATGGAATGTCCAACTTGCCACCCTGTGCTTAGCTTTAATGCGCCAAACTTTCGTAATACAGTCAGCGATGTTGAATATGAAGTTGCACCGGCCACCAAATTAACAGGTACGAGAGACATTTACTTTTATAGATTGAGAAACATGCTGTGTTAGTTTTGGTAAATTTTCAAGATGGGTTGCTTTAAAGTATATAGTATCTGGAGGAGACTATCAATTTTTTGATCAGGGTGTCCCAATTAACTGAGAGTAGGTGATGCAGAATTTTTCGGTGATCCGAGGAAAATGGCGATTGCTGAAAGATTGTTTCGAAATTGAATCATTCGTTTCTGCTTGGAATGTTTAGATTATTAGAAAAATTGGTTCGAACATCGCAGATAATTTGAGAAAATGAAAATATACAATGATTTTCTAACGACTTGAAGACTAAAATTGGTCGAAAAACACATTTTTTAAAAACTCATTCGAAAAAGTCCATTTTTGGCCTCAAAAAAATGGTAAAATTTGAATTTGAAGGTTTCTTCCCTCAGTTTTGGTAATTTTTTCTCAATTTTAATGATTTTTTTTTTCAATTTTGACAGTTTTTTTCGATTTTGGTGGTTTACGGTTTTTTGAATTTTGATGCTTTTCAAAAAAATCAAGATGAGTGTCGTTTTCGACTGAACTGAGAACTGAGGTCGCTGATTCTAAATTCATGGTCTATTTTCAAAGCAGAATTTAGGTCCATTTCCTCAAAGTTATCAAAATGCTGGGAAAAGATTCAGGGAGGATCACTTTTCAAATTATTTAAAGGAATTTTCTAAGGGGTTACACATTTTGAGGATGTCTAAAAAAAACTTTGGAGGAATTCCAAAAAATACATATAAAAAATCAGCAAAAGGGTCGTGAATTTTTTCGGTCAAATCTTTGAAGTCCCTATTTTTTCCATTTTTTAAAACATGTTTTTATTATGTATGTTCTATTTTTTTCAAACAATTGTTCAATTTTGGGCCAAAAATTGGGAAAATTTTCGAATTTTTTTAAAATTTTGATTAATAAATGTATCTTTGTAAATTTCAAATAGTATTCTAAATTTTCCTCTAGCTCCTTTGAAAAAAATTTGTGAAAATCTCAAAAAATACGTGAGAAAAAGGGACATGCGATGTAATTTGAAGGGAAAAAATAGTTCAATTTTTACGTTTTTATTCCATTTATTTTTAGAATTAGGTGGCATGGCAGGTATCGATTATTTTTTCATCGATTACTTATTTTTTCTTCGATCAAACAATTATCATTCTCGTTAATTATTCCATAATCAATTATTTTTATCGTCGATTGATCGATTATCGATTAATTTTCTGGCAATTAATCGATTTTCCATTATTTTTTCCGTCGACTGATCGAATATTCTTCTAGACAATTAATCGATTATTTCTTTGTCGAGTAATCGATTATCATTTTTTTCGACAATTGATCGATCATTTTTGTCTCCTCGATTGATCGATTATCGATCATTTTTTCGTAGAATAGATAACCGATCATTATTTTTCTAATCGATTAATCGATTACAGATCATTTTTCTTAATCGATTATTTTTCTCGTCGATCAATCGAATATCGATTATCGATTATTTTCTCGTCGAATATCGATCATTTTTCTTTTCGATTAATCGGTTATTTTTTCTGGTCGATTAATCGATCACAGATTTATTTTTCTCGACAATTAATCGATTGTTGTGTTTCTTGACGATTAATCGATTATTTTTTCTCGTCGAGCAATCAACTAAGTATCGATTATTTTCCGTCGAATAATCGATAATCGATTATTTTTCTTGTCGATTAATCGATAATTATTTTTCTATTCGATTAATCGATTAAAGATTATTTTTCTCGTCGATTATTCGATAATTTTTTTCTAAGGATATTCCATTAAGTAATCGATTTTTTTTTCTTCGAAAAATCGAGTAATCGATTATTTTTTCCTTCGATAAATCGATAAATCGATTATTTTTTCCTTCGAAAAATCGATTAATCGATTATATTTCTCGTCGAATAATGAGATCGTTTTTTCCTTCGAATAGGTAATCGATTAATTAATCGATCATTTTTCTCGTCGATTATTCGATAATTTTTTCATTCAAATAATCGATTATAGATTATTTTTCTTGACGATTAATAAGTAATTTTTCACGTCGATTAATCGATTATAAATTATTTTTGAATAATCGATTTCGCTCAGCAATAATTTGGACTTGGTTAGATCATCAAAATCCTATTTTTGTCAAAATCACTCAGAAACTGGTACCTCCCTACCTAAGTAAATAAATATAAAATTATTAAAATAAACGAATTAATCAGTTAGGAGGAGGGGTGAAATTTTCCATCAGCATGCACCTACCAAAATACAACTTTTTCAAGGATTTTAATTCGTACATAAATAATTTATCTTTTGTTCTTCCAGCCGCGAAAACTTCACCAACACGAAACATATCCATGCTCAATGCTCATATCGATTCCATAACATTATACCACTACAAATGAAAGGGTAAAAACTCGTATATTCGTATCGGGCCAATCCTGCTGCTCAAACACGTCAATATTGGCTAAAAATTATACTTACAATTACAGATTTGGTAAACGTCGACACTTTATTTTCTGTCACAAAGCATTAATCTAATGGAAAAAGCGTGTTATCGCAGTAAAAATAATTAATTATAATACGGTAGGCAAAGGGCCCACAATCATACCCCCTGAAACGTTAATTAATTATACGATTGGCCGTAAAGCAAGAAAACGAATCACGAATCTAACCCTTTATCGCGGGGGTGTTCAGCAATGCTCTCGATACGCCAAACACATCCAAACCAAAAAAAAAGACTACCCATAAAAAACCATTCGTTTGATTTACCAGCTGCGATATTATTCGGAACTGAAACGAAGAATACGTTCGGCGGTTGGCAAACTGCAACTGAGACCCCTGCCGAGGAGAGCTTATGCAAATACAAAGTACTAAGTGGGGTATCGGTGGAGATGGAATATTTAAATTTTCATAAGCCCATTTCCCAAACATTTAAGTTTATTTTACGTTACGTTTCGTTTCAATTTCTACCGCCAGTGGACTGATTTTTTTTTTGGAATTTCTCAAACGAGGGTTGGACGAGCTTTTCAAGGGTATTGAATTATTCATGCGGTTTATCGCGTGCCATTGATACGACTTCCGATGCAGGCCTAGAGCTCTTGATTATATCGTCGGTGATCATCTGATAGGTAGACTTAATAAGGATTTGGTTCGGAAGCTGCGGGGCCATGAGATATGACGTCTTGTTCGGGATTAGTTAAAATCTTGGTCTATTGTTTGGACCAAGATATCGTTTGAAAATCTGGCCAGAAACAACGGACAGGAAACGTCGAAAAGGCTGATTCTTTGGGAACCTCGTTCTGCGAATTTTTACATCTTTGAAAATGGGAACTTTAAAAGGGCTTATTTTTAATTCGCTTTATGCGTTCGAGTTTTTGAAAAATTTAGAAAAATATACATTTCGAAAGGGAGAAAAATAACTTCAAACGAAATTCATTCGAAGGGAGGTTTTTTTTCGCCATTCGAAATGTTTCGTTTCAATTAAATATCTCGCGATATCATAGAGAAAATATTCATTAGCGAGAGTTCCACTACAACGAAGAATTTCCACGTCGAAAGATTTTCTCATATTTTTTTCCCAGTGAAATTGAGATATTCGAGCGAGTTGAACACAAACAACATACGAATAAGGCAAACACACGGTATAAATATCATTCGAACGAATTGTCGGTACGGTTTGGGCTTGTTTTGCTGTAATTTGTGTACGCGAACGTGGTTGTCATCTCATTTTCTTCTTCTTTTCGCCGGCGAAAATCTTCGGGGAAATATGATATTCAAAATAACCAAGAAAGAAACTTATATCGCAGATTTTTTTTCCTTTAGGCATGATTTTTATAGCGTTAGGAAATCGAATTTTTTTTTTTACGAAGGTGTACCTACCTAACGATATTTTCGTGTTTGGGTTTTTTGTTTCGTTTCGTGAAATAAAGAAAAATACCTATTTTTTTTTGGAGAGAGGAAAAAATAGTGGAAAGCAATATGTACGTACGTGAATTTTCCAAGGTGTCGAATAGTGAACTAAAATAATTCCAGATGGTTTCAAATTGATGAGAGTGTACGTGGGTTGAAATCGTATGACAGAAATTGAAAACCGAATTTGGAAATTGTAAGGTGTTTTGTTTCGAGGGAGGTCTCTTTTTATACGGGATTTGTGAAGATGGGTAATTTTGGCTCGATTTGGTATACTAAATTGAAATATTTTGGTGTGAAAAAATGCGTTTCATTTACTTATTGAATTTTTCTTAGATTGAATTGTTAGGATAATGCGGTACGAATTTTCATAAATTGACGAATTCGTAAATTTATGATTAAAAATATCACAATGATTTTAGTAAAAATGTTGATAATATTTAGAAAATCATAAATACAATATCATGGGACGAATTTTAAAAATTAATATACCTAATCACAAAATCTCAACATTATTGAAAATTCTATGAAATTAAAAAAAAAAAACATAAATTATTGGCCCCTTTGAAAAATTGATAAATAAGCCATGATATAAGTGAAATTTATGAAAAATAATTGAGTAGGTACTTAGCTACTTACCTAATAAATACCTACCTACGTGCGAACTATCTGAAAATTCAGCTTGATTTTCACTAGGAATCTTTGAATGTACAAACTTTTAAAATGGCTTAGGCACACATTAAAAAAAAATCACAGAAATCGTAAAAATAAATTATTTATAGATGACCAGTCAATGGAAGCAAACAAAATTTTTTATTGGTTTGATTTTGGTTTTAGAAGGAAATGAAATGGTTTTGGTTTTTCAAACATTTGGTTTTGGTTTCGGTTTTCAAAACTTTTTTTGGTTTTTGTTTATCAAACGTTTTGGTTTAGGGTTCAGTTTTTCAAAGGTTATGATTTTTGGTTTCGGGTTTTCAAACGTTTTGGTTTCAGATCTTCAAACATTATGGTTTGGTTTCGGTTTTGCTAACGTTTTAGGTTTTTGTTTCGGTTTCGGAGTTTCAAAAGCTTTGGTTTTGGTTTTTCAAATTTTTTTTTTTGGTTTAGGGGGTTTAAAAGTTTTGGTTTTGGTTTCGGTTTTAGAGTTTCAACAGTTTTGGTTTTGGTTTTTCAAACATTATGGTTTGGTTTTAGTTTTTCAAACGGTTTGGTTTTGGTTTGTCAAACATTATGGTTTGGTTTTAGTTTTTCAAACGGTTTGGTTGGCTTTTCATAAATTTTGGTTTTGGTTGTTCAAACATTATGGTTTGGTTTGGTTTCGAATTTTCAAAAGTTTTGGTTCTGGTTTATCAATTTTTATTTTCGGGTTTTCAAACATTATGGTTTGCTTTCGCGTTTTTAAACGTTTGGGGGTTTTGTTTTGGTTTCGGGTTTTCAGACATTATGGTTTGGTTTCGTGTTTTAAAAAAAAATCTAGGTCTTCGTTTCGGTTTCAGTAATTCAAGAGTTTCAGTTTTGGTTTCGGGGCTACAAACATGTTGGTTTGGTTTTGGTTTTTCAAACATTATGGTTTGGTTTCAGTTTTTCAAACGGTCTGGGTTTTTGTTTCGGTTTCGGATTTTTAAAAGTTTCGAGTTCTAGTTTTAAAACGTTCTGAGCTTTGTTTCGGTTTTCAGTTTTCAAAGTTTTGGTTTTGGTTTTTCAAACATTTTGTTTGGCTTCGCATTTCCATAGTTTTGAATTTTCAAAAGTTTTGGTTTTGGTTTTTCAAATGTTTTGGTTTTGATTTCGAATTTTTCAATCAAACGTTTCAGGTTTTTGTTTTTGTTTCGGGGTTTTAAAAGTTTTGGGTTTGGTTTTTCAAACGTTTTGGGTTTTTGTTTCGGTTTTCAGTTTTTATAGGTTTTGGTTTTTTAAACATTTTGGTTTGGTTTCGCGTTTTCAAAAGTTTCGGTTTCTTCAAACGTTTTGGTTGTTGTTTCAGTTTCAGGGTTTTCAAATATTTTGATTTTTGTTTCGGTTTCGAGTTGTCAAACTTTGATTTTGGTTTCACTTTTTCAAACTTTCATTTTTTTAAAAATTTTTGTATTTCCTAATGAGCATGAAATAGATTGAGTTGGAATGTTTTTAGAAAAATATTTCAAATCAATGGAAAATTTTTGAAAAAATATTTCAGAGTTTAAAAAATGTTTGAGCTGGAATATTTGTTGTTTCTAATTTGTAGAAAATATAATTTTATTTAGAAAAAAAAAAAAAAAATACCTAATGAAATAAACGTTGATTTTGAATGTATCTACTCGTCAAAGTAAGTAAAAAAAAGTTCAGGAAGAGATCGAACAACCAAAACGAAAATCGATTTGATTATGGTTTTGGTTTTTCTAAGATGGATATTGATTTTAGTTTAAGTAGGTTTTTTTAAATTTCAATTTTGCTTCCAATGACTGTATGTGACTATGAATTTCTCCTCCCCCCTCCTCCATCACTCCCCCCAATCCAACCTACAAATTCATTCCTTCGATGGTAAAACCAGAGAAGGAATATTCATCCACCCAACGAGCCTACGACACATTGCAAACAAACATTCAAACACACCCAATTTGCATACAAAATGACAAAACAAACTCTAAAAATTATCTCGATTCTGAAATCCAACGACACCAGCTTATTAAGCAACCAGAAATAAAAAAAAGGCTTGAAAACACTCGGTACCTTCTCCACAGTCCACAATTACACCTCCATACAGCCAATTTCTCTACTCTTACATAGCATTAGCATCATCTGCGGATCGACTCGATGGCAAATTCCGTCCAAGGACCGAAAATTACCCCACTAATATTCAAATATACCCGGTAAAAAATTAATTCACTTTATTTGCTCGCTGCATTTTCTCATTTTAATTTCAAAATGGAGTTTCTTTTCTTTACTCGAGTCCCCCTAGCCCCCCTCGATACCTCCAACAAAGTACGAAACTCAGTATAAAAAATACGAGAAACCGAATAGTATTTCGGTTCGTTACAAAGGTGTCGAAGCGAACCGCGCAATGCAATGAAATATGAGATAAGTTTTTGAAAGCTCCATTTGGAAAAAGGGGTCTTTTCCATCGCATCTAAGGGGTTGATTTGGAAATACCTTACTTTTATTCTCATAAGTGTCGGTGGCGAATAAAAGCCTTTATCATTTTTACTCTCTTTGTTTAACCCCGTTGGCTTTCTGCTTTGATAACTCAGCCGGGCAACTTGCGGAAATTTTCTTTAATTTTACGACCCCGCGAACCAAAAGAGACGCAGGGTCTCGTATGTATAATTTGCATACATGCCAAGACTACCCTCAATGGAAGATTTCGATTGTGACGCGGGGCATTAACTTTTACTACGTAATCATTGGTTAAGCCTTTAGCGAGCATTTCGCCTGGAACGTTAGGTATTCTCTTATTATTGTTATAGTTTCCTCCGTTCGGCTAAAATTTTACTAATCCGCCGCAAAATGTTTCAGATGGCGAGATATTCTCAGAATAACCAACTCCGCTAGTCCATACTTTTCCAAGCCCAAGACGAGCTTAAAACGCCACCATCGAACAAATTTTACAAGTCTTAAAACGCGTGCAATATTAATTAAAAGCCAACTAAACACAGAGAAAGCTCGAAACCTTTCGAGTTCATTTTAGAGATTTACTTATTCACTCGTTTCGAAATAAGAGGAAACTTTCTTAAGACGAAAATTTCCTACGTATCGTTAAATTAACGCCATCAACTTGTTGGCTTAACGCAAATAAGCTCGGAAGTCGTTTTTCGAAAAACCACAGTAATTAAATAGGTACCTATATAAACAACGTTGCATCTCGCCATCTCGCGAATATGTGCTATATCGACGATTTATCGTCGAAAAATATGCTCGTCCAATGTAAACGAACGTTGAGGAAATTTGAGGGGGCCTGCGGATCGCAGCAGAGCGAAATATAATTAAACAATGAACCATTATGAAGTAACTCGCCGCTTTAAAATCAATTTAAATGCTAATTAGGTTTTACACCGGTGTGATTAACCGGGAATTTATTTTACTGCTTGGATGGTACGGGAGAGTTGAATTAATCGAACCTTGATTCATTCCGGTGATCATTTTTAAATTAGTGGTCGCAATTAAACTATTGGTTTGGGTGAATTGCGAAAATTAATGGTATTTGGAGGGGGAGGGGGGCGGATAGAAGGTGGAAATTATTTTTTATGGAAGTTGTTATTTTCCATGACTAGGAAGAATCGATCGTTCAAAAAGATTCTATGTAGTTTCGTTCTTTCGATTTTGGACTTGAATTTTTTTTTTCAGCATCATTATTTCGTCTTATGAAGTTTAAAATTTTCATTTTTTTTAATAGTTCCTGACAATTTTTGAATTAAACGAGATTTAAACGATCGAAGATCGAACGATCAGAGTGATAATTTTTTTCAATTTTTTTAATTCTTTTTTTTTTCAAAATTGTTCTCAATTTCAAAATGTTTCTTTTCCAACAGTAATGTTTTCACTATCAATTTTGAAAAAAAATTTTAAATTCATATTTTAAACTTTTTCCAATTATTCAGTCAGAAGAAATTTTGAAAAACATTCAGTTACTTACATCAAATTTTTTGACAAATTCAAAAATGAAAAGAAATTTTAGGAAAAAATTTTTAAATTATTGAAAAAGTTTTAAAATGACGTTAGATAAACTTTGAAAAAATTCAAAAAATTTCAAATTGGAAAAATTTGGAGAAAATTAGAATTAAAAATTTACGACTAGGTAGAAAACATTTTGTATTGGAAATTTTTTCAACTTCGATATCCTCAGATTTTTAAAAATTAAAACTTTTGCAAAACATTCAGACAACATTTTTCTAAGAAGTATAAAGTTGAAATTTTTTGAAAAATTTAATTGGATGCTGAAAAAAATGAGTTTTTTAAAAAATTATTGGAAAAAGTTTTCAAATCGGAATAAATTTTAAAAATTTGAATTTAAACAGGGTATCTATGTACTTATGATATTTCAGAAATAATTTTCACTGACTTTTCCAGATTTTCTGGAATAATTTTTTGAAATTTTCATGGCTTTTTTAAATAATTATGATATTTATGAAAGATGGAGAAAGGGATGTTTTTTACGTGATAAAATTGGGCAGAAGAATGATTTAAAATGCATACCTCATATCTGACAATTTTTTTTCAAAAATCATTAGGTACTTTTCTTACGAGATTTTTGTATCCTCCTTTTAAGTCCAAAAAAACGACTTATACCTATTCACATCTGAAAATTTTTGAAATAGAATGGAAAAATTTTGGTATCTGCTGAATCATGAGAGTTAAAGTTCGAATATTTCCAAACTGAATTATTCACAATTCATAACTCTCCCCCCCCCCCCAAAAAAAAGTACCTATTTATAAATTTCAGTATTTCACGAAATTCTCTACAATCATTTCTGCTTGCCCCAACAAATAAAAAATCAGAGGAAGTAAAATATTAATATTATTAGGAAAATTTTTTGCAAAAAACTTTCGAAAGTTCAAAATTTTCATTTTTTTACCTCGTGGCATGTACTTCTTTCTCGTCAAATTTGATCAAAAAGTACGAGTGAAAAAATTTGCTTTTAGAAAAAAAATTACCCAAGTATTTTGAAAATTTTTTTAGCTAAAAAATTGATTTGAATTTTTTAAAAAAGTTTTGAATTTTATGCTTTTAAAATTTTTTTGCAACTCGATAAGTAATTAGAAGGTATTTGATTGGTGTCATTCTCACAGCAACTTATCTCTGTAAAATTACCAAAATCCATGTCCGCCAATCTGTGAAAATTCATCAACTGACCCCATCGTCACCAAATACGAAACGAATTTTCTCGATTTTCCATCAACTACTGATTTTTCACACCAACCAACATATTGTAAGAAAAAAAAAGAAACAGGAAAATTTTTCAAGTACTTGAAAAATTTCAGTAGAAGAAATTCAAGAAAGGTCCTTAATTTTTTTTCTGATTCTTCGGTTTTTTTTTTTTTTTGAAAAAATTTGGTTTGAAATTTTGAGCAGTAAAATTTGCAAAAAAAAACCACCTTTCCTTTAGTTGGGAGAAAATTATAATAAAAACTTTACAGAAATTATTTTTGAGCTGGAAAAACAAAATAAAATAAAAAAAATCAATCGTAGTCGATTTTTTAAATTTTTTACCCCTCCCTCAATTAAATAATGCCAATTTTTGGTTCAATTCTGATTGAAATTTGTAGTCCAAAAATGGGTAAAAAATTTAGTGTCTAATAAAAAACATGATTTTAGGACCATAGATGAGAAAACAATGATCAATGAACTAATTTCGTTGTTGTAGTTCAGCACCAAATCATCATTATGATTGAAATATTCACGGCAAACCGGATATGCAACTTTATTAACTTCTTGCAAATGAAAAATTATTGTTCTATATTCACATGCGTAGGTCCATTTAGTGGGAGAAAAAACTGTTTGGTCAAGATTTGATCACAATACAAAGACGAGTTGGCAAATTAAAAAATTACCAATCTATTTTGAAAAAAAAATTATTACCTCAAGTCTGAAAGGTTTCTTTATTTTCCTAAAAAAAGGGGATGTTTTTAAAAATTTCATAATTTTTTTTTCTTTAGATCTTTCCCGCCCACTCCCCATAAGTTTTACTGCCAAATTAATGAAAAGTGTGAACCTAGAGGCTTTAAAAAAGCATGATATAAGGAGAGGGTATAAAATAATGCAGGTATTCATCATTGAGGGTCGGTTGGCTGTCCTCTGTGATTTTTCCGAGCTATAGAGCAACCATAAAATTCTTCACAGTTTGCAAAAGCTTTCCATCTGACACAATTATCATTCTCCCAAAACAATTCGTCAGGGGTCGATCAAAACATAACGTTTGCAAATCAAAACTATCTCACCAAATACACTTGTCGAAGTATCATCCACATCCACTTAGATATTCTCGATTACCTTCCATCCCAACCTCCAGCATCCGACACGTGACCATAACTCTTCGGCTCGTCGATAAAAGCAACTTTGTCTTGAAAATACCAGAAACTTTATCGGATTCGAGGCCTAAATACACTTCTAGCGGCTGCGAAACTTTCACAGAGTCTAATCTCGACTCGCAAATACCTCTCGTAACACTTACGTGATCGGTTTTCTCAATTTGGATCAAACTGACAACTTTATATCGGTAATGATTAATGCGTAAAGAAGCTGCATTCGAATTTGCATTCGCACCCTCTTGAATTTTCCAACCTTGGAATCCCAGCAAACGCACTTTTTCTACTTTCAACATCGACTAAAACACATCAAAGGTACCCGATTTCGATCACAGGGCTAAATTTATCACCGACGATTATCACCTCGAGAAAGTTTTTGGCATCGGAGTTTACCTAAATGAAATGTATAATCATCATAGGTATTTTACGGACCACTTTGAAGCTTTACGATTTTACAAAAGGGGGAATTCTTCGACGTGGATTTAGATACCTACGTCGTGGTGCAGAAAATATAACGGATGGAGATTATACACAGACAATTTTTTTTCCAACTCGAAGAAGTACCTTGCACCTCCCAAACTTCCATATACGGGTCGCCTTTTTAAACGATGCACATGTTTTAAGCGCAGTGAAATTTGTCAGATATAAATCGACTCTTATTAGTGGATAAAATAATGAATATATTTGCCCGTTTGGCGGAGCTGCTTCATTTAGTTCCATTCGAGCTTTTACTTACATGGTTAATGGAATGAATAATTTAGCTCTGAAGGGCTGCACTTATCACCTTCGCTTCGACGTTTCGAGTAGGGTGTTTCTCAGATATTGAAACATTTCGTCGGATTAGACCCATTAATTGCGGCGAGCTTTTATACTTTCATTTTTCATCTGGAGTTGGTTGTTTAAAAACGAAGGTTTCGATTTGTATCGTTCTTTCGAGATGGGTACGATAAAAGAATAAATGCAGTGAGGTGCATATAACAAGATGAAATATTGATAATAATTCGATACTCGGGACGAGGAAAACCAAAAGATATTCAAATGGATCGGATAAATGGAAGTAATTGCTGCAGTGAAACTTGTCATTTCAAGTGACCCAAACAGATGATGTCAAAATACACTTTTTTGATGTGAAAATTTTGATGTAATTATGTCAAAATGCGGCATTTTGGATACGAATCAACGTCATACAATACCCGAGATATGAATTATTTTAATATTGAAACATTTTTTTGAAAAGAATACTCAGTAGATATTTCTGATCCCAAAAATACACTTTTGATGTAAAAAATAGCACGTTTTTGGTATGAATCAGAAGCTATGCTGTGACACCAAAATGTACATTTTTGCCATTCGATATCTTCCAGTCAAAATTTATACAACCAAAATATAAAAATGAAACATTTGACGTTATTTGAAAAATTTTGATATGAAAATCGACATAATAAGTATTTTTATAAATTATCAAATCTACATCATGTCATTTTGATATCAAAACACGCACACACAAAAAATCTGCTCTGTATCAAAATACATATGAACATGATTTTTATTTCAAATCTCATTAAAAATGAATTTGATACCAAAAAATTGAAAAATGACACTAAAACCGGAAAATCAAAAATGATTTCCATACCAAAAATCAAAAAATTGCTTTGAAACCAAAAAAAATCAAAAATAATTTTGATAGCAAAAAATTGAAAATGAGGTTGATACCAGAATCAAAAAGGGTTTGATGTCACAAAACAAAAAAATGGTTTTGACACTAAAACTAAAAATATCAAAAGATTGATTCCAAAAATCAGAAAGAATTTGAATTTAAAAAATGAGGTCGATACCAGAAGTGGAAAAAGATTTTGATACCGGAGATTAGAAATGATTTTGATACCAAGTACCTACCACGATTTTGTTACCAAAATTGCCCACAATTTTTTAAATTAAAAATATTTTTGATACCAAACCCATACCTAATAAAATTATTTTAATGTCAAAAATGTCAAAATAAGGCTGAGATTTTGATGTCAAAACTAGGTTGAGATTTTGATGTCAAAATTAGGTTGATAGTCTGATTACCCAATTTACACAAATTGTTTGATAGAACATTACCTACTAAAATCCAAGTACAAACCAAATCCACATTATTGCTATTCTGACATCAAAGCCACGTTTGATCTTTTTTGATGCCAAAAGCGTTTTAGAGTTTTTTTGGGGATCAAATTTTGATATCAAAAATCAAATATTTCTGATAGGTACTAAATTCATTTTTTCATCTTCAGTATTTTTGACGATCAAATGATGTTTTTTAAATAAGTAGATATGTTTTTGGCATCAAAATGATTTTTGATATTGAATTTTTTTGATGATTTGATATCAAAATAATTTTTTGAAATGTTGATGAAATTACTTTTGATACAATGACATAGGTATCAATAAATCTTGGTATTATTTAGAAGTTTGTTAATTTTTTTCAAATATCAATTTTTTAATTTTTTTTTGTATGAAATTTATTTTTGTTCTGTCAACACCTGAATGAGTTTCAATTTTTTGATATCAAAATCGTTTTCGATTCAGATATCTTTTTACGAGAAAATAATACTTTTTGAGATCAAAATCATTTGCAATTTTTTAATATCAAAGTTTTTTCATATCAAAATCATTTCTTGACTTTTTGATATAAGAATCTTTTTTTTTGATTTTGTAATAATTATTGTTTCCTTTTGAATATAAAAAAATAATTTTTGATATTTTTGAGGATATCAAAATTACACATTATTTGATTGCATACTGGTTTTTTAAGTGGTTATTTTTTGACATCAAAATAATTTTCGTTTTTTCAGTATTTTGATAAATTTTTAATTTTTTATGGACACCTTTTTGATTTTTTTGGCAATCAAAATTCTCAATTTAAGCAAATTTAAATCTGTTGATATCAAGATTAATTTTTTGATGAGAAAACCGACATTGTGATGTTATAAATTGAGCATCTGATATCAAATCAACACTTCTGATGGTATCGAAATAAATCTTTCGAAATTAAACCGAATTCTGGTCTAAACTCTTTGGCTAGAGATTTTGCGACCGGCTAAGGTTGAATTTTTAAATAAGATGTGATTTCAAAGTTCGAATAAGTCATTCATAATTGATTTTTCAAGATTAGAGCAAATTTCTACTTTGACAGCCACCCATATTATTTAACCTCAACAAAACGATGCAAAGGTCGGAAGAAACCTCTCATCCAAACAAATTCTACCAAAATCGCCTCCATACATAACAAAATCGACTCATCGATATTTCCACACTCGGTTATCTTTCCAAAAAGCATTCCACTTCCAACCCTTCCCTCTCCATCACTGGTTTACATTTCACCAAAACGACGAAATAAATCGACGAGCAAAAAAAACCACGTTCATAAATTTTCTCTCTCGTTCTACAGGGCACCATGTATCTTCCATATTCCAATTCGAGTCGCGCCTTACATGCATTTCCTAAATCATACAAACGCAAAAATAAAAATCGCCCTTCGATGGAGAGTAAAAAGTGGAAGCCTTTTACGGTATCAAAACGTGACCTCAAATACCGAAACAATGAAACCCGAGTAAAAAGCTTCCAATGCAGTAAATTTTCATAGCAAAATATTCGCCATCTTCGAGCAAAGGGGGAACACCAACTCCCGGCGAACAGAATAACAACAGGGGCGTTAAAATAAAAAAAGGGTGTAAGAAAATTGAACATTAATAAAAAAAAAAAAAAAGGAGAAAACCGCTTCAAAAAATAATCTGACAAAACGAAATGGAACAAAGAGGAAAACGACATTAATTTAAAAACAGATTTAGTTTTCAAAAGCAAAAGAAAGTTGCCAAGATAATTTAGACATTAAAATTCGTCTTTTTTTTACGATGGATTTCTGGTATATATTTTCCATTTTACTGCCTTCAGTATATATGGAGGACGATGTTTTCTATATCGTTGATACTTATGTTGCTTTTCTTTTCTCCTTATGCAACCAGAGGTAGTTTCAAACAAGAAAGAACTGTTCTCCATTTATACAAATATATGCGTACGTTTTGCATAGAAAGTAATATCGGGTTTTCTCTCCTTTTTTTTTGGCTCTGGCTTGTCTTTTCTATACCTACCTGAGTGCGAAATAAACGCAGTTTCATGCTAATCGAGTTCCTTTACATTTTCTCTGATATATTTCGTTTAATCGAATTGAATGGGGTTAAAGTCCTTAGCTATGTAGAGATAGGCGTACTCCTTTATAACGAAACATGTACTTCCTTGCAAATAAAAGGAAAATTCCAATGGCTCGCGAAATTATAATATTCCAATCAGCAACAAGTTTCAATGATACTTATCAACTTGCCAACAAGAAAAAGTTCACCGAAAGTAATTCATCCTTTTTTTTTCAAGAAGTCCTCCCTCTTTAGATTATTTTCCATCATTACTGCCAAAACAATACTCGTATAGCCAATTGATCGGTTATAGATGAAAAGACGACTAGGTCGTGCGGTTAGCGAACCGTGTAACTTATTGTGGGAGTTTGGTAATATTCGAAAATTTTGTCATGATATTGTTTACCGTGCAAACGATAAAACTTCGTTTCATTTTAAGTTTTGCGGCAGCTAGAAAAGTGGAGGATTCGCGAAAGTCTAATATCATTTCTTGTTTTTATACAGACTTCGCTGGTACGATGGCTTTTCGGCTGTAAACTAAATTTCGATTTCGCCGCCGAAACTTTTTCCTATCACATTTACCATTTTTATGTTGAAAAAACAATTCCAATAAGGTGTCTCGGTTTTATAACGATAAGCTCGGTTTTATGTATTTTTATAGTAATTTATTGCTCGCCGATGTAAGGAGCAGGTGGTATTATTTTGCCTAGTTTGTATCGATAAAGGTATAAGTGAGTGCTTATTTTTAAAATTGGTCCATATTTTGTGACGGGGCGAGGGGGGAGGGGAGGTTTATTGATCGAGAAAGTCCATATTGAATATTTTTACCCAAAAATATAATAATTTGTCATATCACTTTTTAAAAAATGTAGAGCATATCGAAAGGTTGAAAAAATTAACAGTTTTGAGAACATTGACAATTTAAAAATTTGAAAAAATTTGAAAAAATTGACGATTTTGAAATATATTGATAATTAGAGAGAATTAAATAATTTTTGGAAACAGGTAAATATCGAAACGAATAATGATTTGGAGAAAATGAACGATGAAAACATGATAATTTTGAAAAAATCAGAAATTTGAGATTATCGATCATTTTAAAAGCTACCTACGGTCCTACATATTTTCAAATAATGAAAATATTTGTGAAAATTGATATCTTTGATGAAAATTACAATTTTGAAAGAGCTGGAAATAATTTCAAAAAAATAGGAAACTCAAAAAATTGATTAAGTACTTATTATGAAGAAAATAAGATTGGAAAATTTGAAAAATCAGTTTTTTGAAAAAGCAGCAGAGGTATCCAGGTCCACCTTGAAAATGAAGACTTAAAAAAAAAAAAAATGTCAAGTTTTTGAAAAGTTGAACAATTTTTTTGAAAAAACTACCGAGATCACCATTTTTTCCATAATGCCAGAAATTTAGGCCATTTTATTTCAATTTTTAAAACTTCTTCCCAATTTTAATCATTAGAAAATCAACAACGATCACGATCTTTAAAACGTCAGAAACTTATTGAAATTTTTTCTGACATTTAGAAAAAAGAAAAATGTGCAATAATTGACAGTCCCAAGAGTTTGAAGATCGACTTAGATTGCTCGCTTAGAGTCTCCAACGTTAACAGATTACCTAATCAAAAAAAAGGATTATCAACTTTCCTGTAAATTCTAATTTTCGTTATTTTTTCAAAAAAAATTCCTAAGTTGAAATTTCCTCAATATGTAATTTTTTATTTTCAATTTTTTCAACTTTTTTTTGCAATCCCACCATTTTTCAAGGAAAAATTTTTCAATTTTTTCAATAAAATTATTTTTTGAACCAAATTTTCTTAAAGTTTTCAAATATACACTTTCTAAAAATTCGTTCAACTACAAATGATGATGTTTTTTAAAAAAGGACTTAAACAGTCACAAAAGTCGTTTTCAAGATGTTTGTGATCTTTCCCATGCAAAATTGACGGTTTTATGAGAATTTGAAATTGCAAGTTGAAAAAAATGTAATTTTGAGAAAAAAATTTTCAAAATTTTTGAATGAAAATTTCCAATAAAAACGTTAACACAATGTTGGCCTTTTTCTTAAAAACGTCCTCAATTTTTTCCAGGTCGACGAACTCTCCTCCCAACCGCAGGAAGCACCAATCATCAGATTTTTCAGCTTGAAATAAAAAAATTATGAACCAAAAAATTTTCAGGAAAATTTTGAATCAATTTTTTTTTCAGTTTTGAGCCTGAAATAAATAATTTTTGGAAAAATCTTAAACCAAAAATTTTTTAAAGAAAATTTTGAACTAAAAAATCTTTGAGTAAAATAATTTTGAACCAAAACAGATTTTGAGAAAATTTTAAGTAGAAACAATTTTAGAGTTGAAAATTAAGGCTTGAAAAAACCTTCATGGCACGTTTTGTCTTCGTTGGGTTACCAGAAAGACAAAAAAATCAAAATTTTTCGACTAAATTCAAATTCTGTGCGAATTTTTCCAACTGGACGTATAACGTAATCCATTTTCCCTGAATTAAAAATAAACAAATTCTCAAAAGAAAGTCAAAAATGAATTTTGAAGAATCAGCCCCCCTCCTCACAAACCCCTGATCCCAATCGACCTGAAAAGTTTGGAAAATGAATTCGAACAAAACAATCTAATCGTGGTTAAATTGAAATATCAGGTCAAATTTATGACTCGAAAAGATTTATCCAGAAGTTCAAAGTTTTCAAGAATGATTTCTCTTGGATTTTTCAGATTTTCCAAACCATTTTTCTTCCAAATTTTTCAGACTTTACTGATGTTTCTTACAGAATTTTAAAATTAAAAAGCAGAATTTCTGCAGGGTTTCTTCATCGAGCTTTTCAAATATTAGATAATGGAGGTTCGATTAAATACCTCAAAAAAATATCAAAAAAGTTCAATTCTAAGAAATCTCAAATTTTAATCAAAAATATTTCGTACCTCATCCATCAAATCACATCAGAAACCAAAAATATTCCATCTCAAAAATTATCCATCCTTCATCTCAAAACCTCACGAACTAAACTCAA
This sequence comes from Pseudococcus jackbeardsleyi, assembly GCA_038380155.1. Taxonomy (NCBI): domain Eukaryota; kingdom Metazoa; phylum Arthropoda; class Insecta; order Hemiptera; family Pseudococcidae; genus Pseudococcus; species Pseudococcus jackbeardsleyi. Next base: position 38,990,689 of record CM076241.1, read on the forward strand.
AAATCCTCACACTCATAGAACTAAACCCACCAATACTTTAAAACAATCCACCGCCAAAAAACTCCACCCCAAACACAGATTTCCAAATCACACAAACCGTTTAAATTCACCTCCCGAACACCCCTTATTCCCCAATTTTCCCATCGTTTCACATTATCACTTCTACCAACCAAACTCCCACTTCCGATCTGGCGAGACATCTTACGCCGGCGTTCGACCCACGCCGCAGATAATTAGCTATCATTATGAGTACGACTTGCGGAAACGTTGCAATTGCAACCATAGTGTTGTTGCTCGTTTCGCTAATTTATTTCGAATAAAACCAACAATAAAGGGGGAAAAAGAAGAAAAACTCCGGGTCGTAACTACTTTGCGGCATCTTGTACGTAAAAACTCCCTTGGGGAAACAACCACTGCAACGATTTACCTTTGTCTTCCTAAACCTGCTTTCAAAACAGCACGCTATCGAACGTACCAACCCAACTCCTCACACCCTTAAAAAAACCCAACCCGAGTGAAAATTGGAAAAAAATTTATTCCTATAAATAAAAATAAGTTAACAAGCGAATAGAAAAAAAATGAAAAATAAAATACATAACAAAATAGTATTTAAAAATTTTTCTGAATCATACGAAAGAGGAAAAAACAAAATTAAGAAAAAAATAATTTTTTTTTTTTCGTAAAAATGTAGTAGCAAAAAAACCCACCCTTAAGGAATAAGTATGCCGAATACATGAAAGCACGGTAATTTAGCGACTGGATATACAAACTCGATTTCGGCTATTTTTTATTTTTCAATTCCACTCTGTACGTTTGTAATTTTTTAACGTTTGCTTTGGAAAACTGACCTGCGACAATAACACATAAACTTCGGTAGGAAAATAGAAAGCGAATTTATCGCCGGAGCTGCGAAAATAACCATTTAGGTTGAATTTATAAAAAATGCAAACCTTCGCACGTACCTTTGTGAGAAAAAAAATCGCCCTTTTTCACCCCGTTGCAGAATCTTTGGTCGATGGCACCATTGGTGAACTCTGAACTATCACAGTGTTTCGTGAAAAGTCTATTTTCTAATCTGGGGGAGGAAAGAAGGAATCAAGGTACACAAGGGGGATATTAAATCATTCGGCGGTTTTTGGGGTAAGCGAAAATCAAGCAAATATGATTAATTACCCCTCTCTGCTGAGCGTTAATAATTTCGAGGTTAATGGTAGCGGCACAGCTGATTCGTCTTCTTCGGAATCGTTTTCTGCGGTAGTTTTAGAATTTCCGTTGGTTAATTTGGACGAGTTCCCTATACCCTCCATTTCCTGTAGGTTTGGATTCGAGGCACCGTCGGGATGTCTCAGATTCATGATGTTTTTCCTACACATACGAATCGAAATTGTCGGCACGTGTTACCTTTCGAGATTGCGCAATCTGTAAAAATTTCCTACTTACATATGCCTGTACGATTGTAACTTTCCAAGACCCAAATCGTCCTGATGAGACCAATAAGTATTCCGATGAGAATCGTATTGAACCGATGTCAAGCTAACTTTGCAATTCTCGCACAATCTATCGTTTCCACCGGTACCGTTCTGTAATATGCAAGACGAATGGATTTTTCTCTAGATTTTTACTGACGTTTAGGTTTTTTTTTTACGTGCGATGAACTTACAGCGAAATAGGCTGGTTCGCTGGCTATGCTGCTGTTTTCAAAATCATTAGTATTGCGTAAATTATTCTCGGCTTGGCATAGTTCGGAGAATATTAACGATTGGCAGCGTGAAACAGCACGTATTCCGTCGGTACCGTTTAGATGCTTGGAAAAGCACGAATTCGCATTGAATTTCGTCTCGTGATCGGTTTCGTTGAGCTGAGATAATGGTGATTTGGTATCTGAGATGAAAAATCATCGAATGAAGTTAATTTTTTAGATGATTCGAATTTATCATTTTCTAGAATATTATACGAAGCGAAAAAAATTGATTCGAGCAAATTCCTAATGAAATCGATTTTTTTGAAAATATGGAAAATTATTTTGTTAATTATCAGCAGAACATTTGCGTAATTTTTGGATTTGAAAATTACGAACTTCCAAAATTAGGAATCAAATTGAAATTCGGAGGCTGCAAATTTTGAATTTTCAAAGTTAAAACATAAAAATGAAAAATTTTCAAGAAAATCCATAAATTAGTTTGAAAAATTTATAGATTGTTTTTCAAGTCTTTTGCGGAATGAATTTTTTGAGATTTTGAAATAGCAAAATTTAAAGACGGAAATTAAAATTTTGAAATGAAATATTTAAGCATAGATTGTTCACGGTAGAATTTGAAAATTAAAGATTTTTGTATTTTAAGCAGAGTCGTAAATTTTCGAAACTTGGAAACAAGATTTGGTGATAAAATGGAAAAGGTCTGAAATGGAAGAAGTTTGGAAACAAAATTTCTGGGCAAAAACTTTAAAATTCAAGAGAGCACATATATTTTTTTCGGATAAAATGGATTCGGACTGTTCGGGTAATCGTTCGAGTAAATTAATACCACACTACATTACCTAAATTTTTGAAATTTTAAAAAATTAAAAATTGAATCTCCGGAATAAAAAACTTGGAAGACTTCAAGAAATCGATAGAATAATAAAAATAGATTACTCAAGATTTAGGTAAAGGAATCTTGAGTCAAAAAATTCCAGAACTGTTCAAGGAATTGTTCAATTTTGAATTTTTTTAAAAAATTGGCATGCTAAAAAAAACATTCAAATTTGAGTTGAGTTCAAAACTTTGAGGAATATAATCTAATTATTTTGGAGGCTTTTAATTTTTTGTATCAAAAAATCAAAATTTTTGAACCAATTGGGAATTTTTTCCAACAAGCTGACTAAAAAATTTTCAAAAATCATAAGATTTGAAATTTGAAAAAATTTCTAAATATTGGAGCTCAAAATAATTCTGAAATTCTCAAAATCCAAATTTCAATAAAAATGAAAAATTTTTAAAATTTGAGTTTAGAAGTTCAAAATGAATTGAAACGCCAAAACATCCAAATTTTTTGAAATTTTTTGTAATTTACATTCGAGCTAAAAAAAAATTTAATAAATTGTAATTTTTTCCCAACAGCTAATTCAAAAAATTTCTGAAATGCTCAAAACATTATTCAATAAAGTTGAAAATGATCAAAAACTTGAATTCTCAAAATTCAAGTTCACAGAGCTCCGAAACATTGATAATTTTTCAAAATTTAAATTCTGAAGTTCAAATTTAAATTAATCTGGCTCAAAATTTGGAGAGTAGAATAAAAACCTACTCATAGGGGCTGATTCAAAGTCAGCTAAGATGCTCAATATTTTAAACTTGAAAGATTGAAAATTTTCAAAACTTTGATTTAAAAATTTAGATCTAAAATTCCGAATTGGTATAAATTGCAAAATTGATGATTTCAGTTTCTTGAAGGGAGGTGGGGGGAGTATGTAGTTGAAAAATTGAGATTCATTAAAATTGGACAATATCTCCAATTTTGAATTCAAAAAATTAAAAAACTCTCAAAACTTGAAGCTAAAAAAATGCAAAAATTTGTGTTCAAAGATTAAAGAAAGTCTTAAAATTGAATTGGAGAATTCAAAATATTTAATTTTGAGAAGCATCCGTAAAATCTTCAAATTAAAATACTGAATTGCCTTATTTCAGAATTCAGAGAAAAATTCAAAATTCGAGTTCAAAATCTTCTCAGAATTTGCAAGTTCAAATATAGATCTTGAAAAAAAAATTGCGAAATTAATAGTAATTTGAACAAAATTTGAAAATCGATCTGCATTCAAAATTTTGTCAGAACTAAAAATTTCAAGCCTTTGAAATTTAAGAAATTCAATTTTTTTCATAAAAATGTAATCTATTTTCGAAATTAGAGGAAATATTGTCAAATTATAATATTTTTAAAACCACCCTTCAGTTATACTCTTCCCTCTTGTCAACACAGAAAAACCACTCATAAAATAAACAGAAGTACATAAAAATCGATAATACCTTATTTGAATGACACTTCGTAATTTCAACTCCGAATATCTAAATCCCCGAAACGAAAAATCCATTCCGCATCTCGTTTAACCCCTCCTTCCCCCCGTTAACACGATCAAATCTCTACCCCACGAATTTGTTCGCGAGCCCATTTCCAACGTCAATTAAACATCGTTCGTTAATTATTACGCCCGGCCATATTTGCCGTAGAATAAAATGATATCTGCGAATGTCATTCAGCACTTATGTAAGTATTTCCAACCAAACGTAATTTTTTCAGTTGGTCATTAATTGAAGTTTAACGTCACGGTACAGCACGGTGACAAGAGCCAATTAATCGGACACAAACGTAACCTTCGACGACGCAATTATAAAATTTTAAATTGAGGAAAAACGTCAAATTGGAGACGTATTAGTTAAAAATAACGAAATTGATTGGCATTCACCAACGTTGTACTTTGAATCTCTTCTCCGAAGTACTGACTCGCGTTATTAAGACGTTTTAAAAACGAGAAAATAAACAAAAGCTTTACTTACCTTTTCCGTTCAATTTGATGTTATCTCGAATCGACGAATATTTTTGTTGAGAGGAGTTGTGATTTAGATACCAGCGAGATCTTGGGAATATTCTTTCGAGATCGTTGGCCACTGACAAAGAATCTAAGAAAGAAAAAAAAATCACCAAAAAAAAACCATACAATTTGAAATAGTATTTTTTTTTGATCAAGTTACCTGTGAATGTAGAAACAACGGTCATATTTTCTTGACTGAGAACTCTCAATGGATGCTCTTCTTGGTCAACTTCAGGCAAAGGATTTTCAAGACTTCCCATACAAAGAGCAATATCTTCTTCGGTAACCTGATTTGGATTTCCAATTGAACAGTTTTTAATTTTTTTTTTCAAAATAGAGTTAGAGGAGGCAGCTTTTGAAAGAAATTTACCTGCAAACAGGAGTCTTGCATTGGAACTGGTTCCTCTGGTTCTTCAACTTCGATAATTTCAATTTCGATGTCTTCGTCTTCTTGATCATTATCATCACATCTGGTCTCAATTCTTTGGTGATTTTCAACCAGATATCCTACAAATTGAAAAAAAAAAACAACTCCATTAACGTCTTCAATTAAATTTTGTTGAAATTCATAAGAGGGCAATAATTATAAAATAATTAAGACCAAAATGAAGTTGGGTCTTTTGATTTTGCTCAATTTTTTCCAACGAGTTCCTTTTGATGGTCTATTCATAACTTCACGATCTCGCAATTTTTATGCAATTTTGATTTTTTGCCAAATTTCTTAAATTTGAAGTTCATATCTTGAGATAGATAGAATTGAGGGGGGGGGGGGCCTATTTGCGAAGTATAAATGAGAATTATTAGGAGATTCAAAAACGATAATCACACTTTGAAAAGCTCGAATTTGAACTTTGGTGGTGAAAGCTCAATTTTTATGAAAAATACAAAATCTGAAAGTAACTATTTAAAAATCTGAAAAAAATATAATGAGTAACCCGTTTTAGCCTATTTCATCCAAATTTTCATGATGGAATCTCTTCCCCCCCCCCCGGGGGAGTAGTATAAGGGCCCACAATTTTGACCAAACTTTTGAAAAATGTAAAAATTGATGTAACCTGTCGATTTCTACTGTTTCGAAGGCGCTGAGTTCGAATATACACTCAGTTTTTTTCATTAGACACCCCTTCCCAATTAGCCCCCTTATTGATAGGGTCAAAATTCAAAGAAATGAAAAATAACTTGTGACCTGTCGTTTGTTAGGTATTTGAGGTCACTTAGTTCAAATGTTTGATTATTTTTTGGATTTGACCCTTCAGTGCCCCAATTTTGAAGGAAATGTATGCTGAGAAATTAAAATGGCTTGTGATCTATCGATTCTCATTAATTTAAGGACGTAGAATTCGGATATCGACTTATTTTCTGATTCTACCCTTTACTCTATTAGAGCTCGGGGAAGGGGGCAGAATTTTAAAAAATCGATAATCGATATTCGAATTCTACGCTCACAAATTATTGAGAATTGATAAGCCACATGCCATTTCAATTTCTTAACATACTTTTCCCCAAAAGTGGAGGGCTATGGGGCATTGAAGGGTCAAATCCAAAAAATAAATATTTGAACTCGGCTCTCAAAAACCTAATAAACCACAGGTCACAAGTCATTCTTCATTTTTTTGAATTTTGGCCTTATCAAGGGAGCTAGTAGAGGGGTTCAGAGGGGGCGGATGAAAAATCTGAGTACATATTCGAGCTCAGCGTCCTCGAATCAGTAGAAATCGATACGTCACATCACTTTTTACAATTATTAGAATTTCGGTGTCAAAACTGTGGACCTCTGTGCCCCTCAGGGGTTTAGAAATCCCATCTTGAAAATTTGTTGGTTGAAAAAAGAGTAAAAAGGGCTACTATAACTGTAATTTTTTCAGATTTTTAAAAAATAGTCTCCATCTCTTGTACTCGTCATGAAAGTTGAGCTTTCACCATCAAAGTTCAACTTTAAGCTTTTCAAAATGTGATTACCGTTTTTTGAATTTCCTATCAATTCTCTTTCAGACCATGTAAAAATTTTTCTCCAAATACAACCCACCTCGAGAAATGAACCTTCAAAATTGAATGATTTGGCAAAAAAACCGCAACCAACACTCCTACCCCCTCCCCCCTCGAAAGTTGGAAGGGAAATAATCGTGAATACATGAACAGACCATCAAAAGAAACTCGTAAAAAAATTGAGTAAAATCGGTAGTCTCGACTTCATTTTTGGCCCAAATTGGTACGGAACAGTCCAAGATCAAAAAACCAGGCTTACTTTTACAATACGTCTCCTCATTGATATGTCCATTGACAATGGGCTCTTCGCTATCATCCTCCTCTTGCCCGCTGCCTTGCCCCCGACAATCTAAATCAGCCTCTTCGGCATTATCACAGGTTTTAAAAACGGTCAGACTTTTATACTGGGGCATTTTCTGCGTTTCGGCGTGCTCCGGGCTATTCATCCGATACTGCAACTGGTACGACTGGTTTTCAACCCATTTTCTGATCATATTCTTTTTATGACTGTCCATAAATCCATACGCCGGCTCAGAAGGTTTCTTCATCGGCCCATCAACCCAAGTCTCCTTCTTCCACGCTTTCTGGCCTTCTTTCTTCATCATCTGGACAACATTCCGGGCTTCGGCGATCTTAGATTTGGAAATTCGGGGACCATCGATCCATCTCTCCTCACACAGCTTAACCGGTTCGGCGGAAGGCTTCGGGTTACGAACAGGGGACGAATGAGCACTATGGAATCCACCTTTGAGATGATGTTTTCGCGAGGCCACGTTCAAAGGCGTTTTCGTTTCGGTTTTGGCGAGTTTCTGGGGCGAGGCCGGGACCGATTTCGAAATCTGGGGGATTTTCGACGACGATCGTAAAAATTCGGGATCGGATTCGCGCAGCACTTTACTAATTAGACCGCGGTTATCGGCCGAATTTAAATTGGGAATGTGGACTGGAGGATGTTCGCCGTCGGTTTCTTCAGATGGTCCGACGTAGATGACTGTATCGGCCGATTGCTCGCTGCTGGACGGATCGAAGTCCGAGCTACTGGTCAGCCGTCCATTTTCATCGATTGTCGTGTTGATCCCATTCGATACACCGATAAACTACAACATAATAGACAAGACTCGTGCTCGTTAAGATTGGACACGTCAATCTACCTACACCTTTCTAGCACTCCAACTATACCAACTGAATACCCAATCGAGCCAGGTCTTTAATTAATATTCGAATTACAATTTATATATTGTTTAATAACCTTTATTTTACGTCTCCTTATCCTGTGTATGCGTGATGCCATCTGTACCGTGGCCAATGTTTCGTGGTAATGTTGCACCGCCGGTGATACATGAGCTATCATCGCTGCGTGGCATGTTAACGAGCTCAGACATTCTTTTAACACTTGTGTGATCTTATGATCTCTGCGGAAGCGAATTCAATTACCAATTAATTCGTGTTACCCAACTGGAAAGAATTCAGATTGACCTAGGTACCTGTTTGGTAGATGTTTTTGACCGTTGAAAATCGCCAGCAACACGTTTCCCAAATTTGATACAGATAACGATCCGGTCGATTTGGAACGATCGTTTCCAGCCAAGTCGATTAAGTAAAGGCGACTGCGACCACCGGCGACTATTAAATCAGAGATTCGTTAAAATTCGTAGTTTGAAACAAATATTAGTTAATGACTCACCAGTGCCTTTATTGGCGACGTTGTATTGGTAAACGTGCAGGGTGAAGAGGAAGTGGGATTCTTCGCTGGTCGTTCGTTCGTTTTGAGCGGCGTCCAGGTAGAAGGCTGCTTTTTCTGGTAATGGTGCTCTGAGTTCGCTGCGGTTTTGTAAATTTGATCCTAAGACTGGGTCGTCTTTGAGGTAGACTCCGGGCGATTGTTCGTTATCTGGAATCAGACAGAGGAGAATCGTAAAATTATGGCAAAAATTGTAAATAGAGTGGATTTCTAATAGGTTTTGAGGAGATTGCCCTCGAAAATTCATATGTATATTGGGTGAAAATTATGTAGACAATACGAAAAAAGTATTGCAAAATTTAATTCAAAAAGTACCTTTGAAAAAATCAAAATTTTTTTAATCAAGCTCTCACCCTTCCTTACTCCTTGATTTCCAAAAAGTGGTTTTGTATTTAAAAGTAGCGTTGAATAAAATACATTCAGAAAAAAATTGTTTTTGAGAAGGTATTCGATTAAGTCAACCAGAGACGTGAAAAAACAATGTGTTCTCCAGAGGGAGGGGGTGTACCTCAAATTTTCTCAACTAATTTTTCGGAAAATTCTCAACTCTCTTTTATATTTTCCCCAAAAAACAACTAATTTTCAAAAAATTTCCCAACTTGTCGAAAAGTTTCAGATTGTAGGTTTAGTAGACAAACGATGGGTTTGACTGGAAAAATCTTTTCAACTCATTACTTTTAATACTTTTTACAAAATTTCAATTTTTTCTGTATCATTTTCCGAAAAAATTTTCAACATATGAAAATGATTTTTTGTAGATACACTAAAACATTTCAGTGCTGGATACATTTCAGAAAAATTTTCATTCCATTCGAAGAAAACAGAATTTGGGCCAACAAAATTTAGAAATATTTGAAATAAAGAATGAGGAATATTACAAAGAAATTTAGTAAAAGAAACGTTGAAAAAGCAGCGAGTTTGAAAGATTTCAGAGGAAAAAAATGAACTGAAAGATTGAAAAAAATTTGAAGAGTTTAAAGGGTCGAAAATAAATGGACTTCGAAATAAAACATAATACTGTATGAAAAAGAGCACCAAACAAAAAAATCATCAAAATAAAAATTAATCACCAAAATTGATTTAAAAAAAGTATTAAAAATCAGGAAAAAATTATTTAAACAAAAAAAATTGAAACAAATAAAAATCAACAAAAATCGTATTTTCCACGAGTACCGAAGTTGAGACTCGCGTGCTACATACTGGTCACTTCTGTTTTTTTTTTTTTTATTTCAATGCCTTTTTCCAATCTATTCAACTTTGAAAAATATTTGAAACTGGCAAAAAACTGAAATTGTTCCTAATTTTGGGAACCATTACCAAAACAGTGAGATGGATATTTTTAAAACCAATCACCAACCCAAATCTTTAAAAAAATATGTTCTTTTTTGCTCTACTTTATGATTTTTAAAAAAATAACGAACCTCTCACCTTCCCAAAAAATCTTTTTTTTTTTGAAAATTCCATTAAAAATTGTCCCGAAATCTCCTGATAAATGAGAAAAGCAAATTCTTTTCATTTGAAAACATAAAATTTTTCTGAGCTAGAAGGAAAGAAAGATCCATACTATCATTTTGAAAATTTATGGGGTAGGTAAAGTTACTGAGCCTGAGCGAAGCGACGGAGAAAATTTTGTTGTGATATTCTCAAATTTTCCCAATTCGCCCAACTTTCTTGAATCCAAAGTTGGAAAAAATTAGAGTAAGCTAGGAAAAAGTTGGAAATCTCAAATTTTCTCAATTTTCTCAACTTTTTGAATTTTTGTGATGGTCTGGCGGGGAATTGTTCAACGTAATATGAGTACGGTATGGACCATTTTCAAAGGCTTTTCTTCGGTGCCGAAAATTTTCTAAATTTTCTCGAAGCTCCAAAATGTCCTAACATAGTTTCTAATTGATTCTGAAGATCAAAAATGAAGTGTATACCTATTCTTAATTTGGTACATTTTATCTACCTTTTGTGGTCGAATTTAACAATTTCCGGCAGAAAATTTTTTACCTGAAGATTTGGATTGCTTCATGTTTTCGAATATGTCAAGAATGAGGATAATCTAAGTTAATAAATGAAAAAATTCATATGAACCATCTTAATACAGTTTTCTTTTTAGGTGGAGAATTTTTAATTTTTTTTTTTTGGAGACTCCAAAAATCTCAAAACCGTTTCCACTCGATTTGTGAGGTTAAAAATTGAGTATTTATCAAATTCTAGCTTTTTCATTTGTTGGGATCAAAATTTTATCTGACAATGAGGTACCTAATTTTAGAATTTCAAAATTGGAGAAATGAACTTGAGCAACTGGAATTTTGGATATGGGTTTTTAATAAATCTCTCTTGCGAGGCAGAAGCCCAAATATACATAGAAAACAACTGACCACAAATTGCTGAATTCAAATATCAGACGTAATTTTTCCAATTAAAAAGTAAAATTTTGTCAATTTGAAAATTAATTTAAAAAATTTTGTAACCCAAGCATTGTTGAAAACTTAATTTTGAGTTACTTTTTTGTTTCTTCTCGCCATCCTTTTACAGTTCAAATCCGTCCAAATTATTTTCAGAGCTGCTCGTTGCAAAATAAACCTTTTGTTACGATGTTTTAAAACTTGCCAAAGAAAAGTACTAAAAATGTCATCAACTTTTACACACAAAAAAGTCTCATCTAAATTTTAAATTTTCATTAACATTATTCTAGTTTTGAAAAAAAATTCCACAATCCCGTCAACTTATGGTTTGAAAACACGAAGAGAAATTCCCACCAAACACGAGTCAATTTAAACGATAAAAAATTCTTATCATAATTGTGTATTCGAGGGTGCAATATCTTCTCGTGATTCGCTTTTTCAAATGGATCAAATATATCGCACAACTCACTATAAATACTCCTAGTTTAGTCTACCCCACTCGCAATAATACGTAAATGCCTAAATGGTCCCCTTGCCTGTCTACGCAGATACACATTCACGAAGAGGTGAGATTTACAAGTTTTAAACTCCGAATATTTCCCTTTCTCTTTTCAAAATGCCTATTTACGGTTGATATTTTTTTTCGAACATCGTTAAAGCTTTTTTTTTCGCTTATTCGACGAATTCAACGTACATTGGCGTGGCTCAAGGTACCCAAAGAATATGCTGCGAGCGAGGTGATAAATATAGAATAATACGTGTGGCATATTCGTCGTTCGTACGCATACGGGAAAATCCCCACCGGTAACCGGGGTCTGAATTTCATACCATTTTGTCGTACACGAGATGTATTCGCTTGTCTATAACATATGCGAACAGCGTAGCGAATTTCGATTCTCGTTTCTTAATGAATTTCCAACCTTCGATACCCCGGCTGCCTTTCCTCTCGTATCCAACTACCGATCACGCGACAAGTATACTACGTGTTTTAACGAATGCTCTCTTCCTGGATGCAACGTGAGTTCGCCCTCGTACACAGCACCAGCCACAGAGTACTTCATCTGGTATACACCGGGGGTGTATTTAAGCTCATCAGCATTAGCAGCTTTAATGAGGTTTCGCGTGTGCGTTATTCTGATTAACGTAACTAATTAAAAAGCTTTCCAGACGTCGACGTTTATTTACTAATTGAAAGCTAGTACCTTGAATTTTTCGCCTCACTTATGTGTCCCGCCCACGCAGCGTAGATGGCGATAATATTGCATTATGCACAATAGTAATTCTACATGGCGTCTATCGGATTGAGAAAATGAAAATTCATGCTATTTTCATGTTTTACATAATTTTCATACATGGAAATTTTGATAATTACGAAAAATTACCGCAAATATTTCAGTAATTATGGTCAACTATAGTGAATATTCTGATATTTACGGTAAATTACCGTAATTTTTCCGTAATTACGGTAAATTACCGTAATTTTTCAGTAATTACGGTAAATTACCGTAATTTTTCAGTTATTACGGTTAATTACCGTAAAGATGTCAGAAATTACCGCAAATGTTTCAGTAATTAAGGTAAATTACCGTAAATGGCTCAGTAATTACGACAAATTACCTTACAGATGTCAGAAATTACAGTAAATTACCGTAAATATTTCAGAAATTAGCGCAAACGATTCAGTAATTACGGTAAATTACTGTAATTTTTCAGTAATTACGGTAAATTACCTTACAGATGTCAGAAACAACGGTAAATTACCGTAAATATTTCAGAAATTACCGCAAATGTTTCAGTAATTACGGTAAATTACCGTGAGTGGCTCAGTAATTACGGTAAATTACTGTAAATGCCTCAGTAATTACGGTAAATTATCGTGAAATGTTTTAGTAATTATAGTAAATATTCTGGTAATCACGGTAAATTACTGTAATTTTTCAGTAATTACGGTAAATTACTATAATTTTTCAGTAATTATGGTAAATTACCCTAAAGATGTCAGAAACTACGGTAAATTACCGTAAATATTCCAATGATTACGGTAAATTACCGTAAATATTCCAATGATTACGGTAAATTACCGTGAATATTCCAATAATTACCGTAAATTTTCGTAAATATTTGAGTAACTAAAGTAAATATGTATTTCAATAATTGCGGTAAATTACCGTAAATATTTCAATAATTACGGTAAATCACCGTAAATGTTTCAAGCTTATTTCTATTAGCAGTTTGATTCGAATTTTGATTTTTTTTTTTTATTCGAATCCGAAATATGTAAGTACTGGTTAAGCCTTATCGGAAATTTGTTCGTAAAAAATTAAGTTAAAAATTAAGTTAAAAAATGAAGTTGAAAAATAATTTAAAAGCATTTCTTCAATTTAAAAACAAACGGGAAAATGTTGAAAATTCGTACTTTTTGTAGAAAATGATCAAAATGCATGCTATTTTCATGTTTTCATGCCACGATACCGACATTCATGCCATTTTCACGATTTTCCATGCTCGCTAGACACTACGTTACATCTACGCAAATTGACAAGTGTCAAGATTTTCTCAAAGAGAAAAAATGGAGAAAATTGGCAAAAATGGTAAATCTACTGTCGAAAAGAATCAAAAAATTGGTAAAAATTAACAATTGGGCCAAGATTTCGAAAAAAAAAATTGAGTTCAAATATTCAAAATTGATGAACTTTAGGAGAAAAATGTTTTGAGCTGGGGAAAAAAATGAAGAAAACATTTCACCATGGTTAAAAAATTTTCAAAAAATTAGATTGGATTCTGAGAAAAAAATTCCAACTTGAAAAAATTTCGAAGGGAAAATTTCAAGAGTTCAAAAATAACTCGAAAAAATTTAATTTTTTTAAAAAAAATCAGCTTTAAATTTACCTACTTCGTATTTTGTAAAATTTTCGATCAATAAAACTTACAGAAAACAATTCATTCAAATTAATTTAACGTCTTTTCTCTCCCGCACTAATTCCATAATTTTAAATTCTTCCAAAAATTAAATATGGCCACGCCAGGTCACATACATAACTCTCACTCATACACCTTTAACGAGCTCATTTCACATAAAACTGCTCACGATACATGCATAAAACCAACCTAGATACTGCAAAACGACTCGACAACTATAATAAAAAGCTCGGCTGACATTCGTTATTCGTAACGATCTCAGTTGCGGTTACTTCTAAAAAGCTTAAATTTTACACAAACGTTTGCCAAGCCGTGCAAGAAAACAAAACGAAAACGCGAAAAAAACCGTACTCGACATAACATGTGATTCACATTAGGCTAATTACTACCCGGTAAACGGGGCTCTTTGTTTTAAGTTATTTATGGTACCATTATCATTACACAGTGCACACTTACACTGCCTACATGTACGACATACATTGTTTGCTATTCTTCTTTTAACAGTTTACTCGTTTAACGTGTGTTATACTACCTTGTCTTTTGTATTGTTGTCATTTTATACACCTAGCTACCTAAACCATAAGATAGGGTAATGGGAAAGGGTTAGAGGTACTTTTATATACAGTATCCTTCTACTCCAAGCCTCAACAACCATTGACAAGATTTATACGAAGCACTGTCGCGTGTTTTCTTAGGCAACGTTTATAATTGTGCTCGAGTTGGGCGTGAGAGAGAAAAACGATCTTTTCTGAATTTTAAATTTATTCGTATTTTCTCGCGTTTTAACAAAAGTATCCAACTATCTCTCGGAATTTCCTCTCAGTATTACAGTCGAGACTGCGTGTATCGTGCAGATTACAAACAGGCTATAAGTTTTACACCTTCGGGGAAAAGTTTCCTTTCGTTTTAGTGTTTTCGCAAAAGCATCGCCAGGCTTCGTTTTACTAACACAGAATGGCAAAATTTATCGAAAAGTGGTAATTCTTCGACTTCTGATATTTATTTAAGAAATGGCGACTTACCCGAGGCGTAATCGGTTAGAAGGTCTTTGATTTGCTGCGATGAGGCTGTAATTTCGACTGCTGATACTCGAACTGAAAATCTAGCACCGGTTTTTTGTTTTTGTTCGTTGATTGCTCGATAGAGCCAGGTGATGGCGCAGGGGATCACTCCTAGGGAGGCGGTTGATTCTGACGATCCGATCATTGTTTTGGTTTTTCCTGAAACAAACAAAAGTTATAGGTGGTGAAAAATGCGGATTCGAGATTAACATTGACTGCAAAACAACAAAAAAATAGGTTTTTTTCAGGAGGTGATATGGAATTAAATCATGCAGTTTTGTCAAAAGTCAAAATTTTCATCTTTCTTTCCCCTTCACTCTTGTTCAACATGATT
The DNA here is from genome assembly GCA_038380155.1 of Pseudococcus jackbeardsleyi. Lineage (NCBI taxonomy): Eukaryota > Metazoa > Arthropoda > Insecta > Hemiptera > Pseudococcidae > Pseudococcus > Pseudococcus jackbeardsleyi. The sequence goes on from CM076241.1 coordinate 39,005,692, forward strand.
TAATGGTAATGAGCATAGGCAGAGATAAGAGGGACATGGGGGCTCAAGCCTCCCCCCCAAATGTTGAATTAGCCCCCCAAAATCATTTTCGTGTGTATGTTTTACTCGAAAAATTTTTTTAATGTAATTTTCGAGGGATAGGTAAACTATTATCAATATGTGCCGAATTTCCTATTTTTTTTTTCAAGCGATTAAAATGGTCGCCTGAATAATGAAAATAATTAGGTGTCTGTTCACAGCTTTTTTTGTGAAAATTTTCCAAATTCTTAAAAAATTGAATTGCAAACTAGCACGAAAACGTACAAAATGAGAAAAAAACAAGATTTTCTTATTTTTGC